>OY288285.1:74379016-75688182 GCA_958450335.1 Hibiscus tridactylites | reverse complement strand
GTTGAGTTTTTAACTGTACAACTGGATTTAGCAAATAAGTTTATAGTTTATATTTGGTCTGACTGGACTTTTTTTCTTCTTCCTGAAATGGAACCAGGCACGGAACATGAAGGAGAGAGGTTGGAAGCCAAGGTGGTTTGCAAAGGATAGAAATAGTGATTCTTATCAATATATAGGTGAATTGAATTGAATCGATGATGGTGAAATTATTTTTAATGGTATATGATTTAGGGTATATGTTTAAGAGTTTAAGGGTTTAAGGTGTAATAGTTTAGGGTTTTAGGTTGATGGTTAAGGGTTAAATTATTTTTATAAAGAATAGGGTCAAATTAAAATAATATTTAAATAATGAGGGTTCAATAGAAATATGAAAATAGGTGAGGTACTAAATATATAGTTTACCCTTATTAAAAAATAAAATTTTAATATATATAAAAAATAATTTAATTGAATTTTTAAAAATAATTCTTAATTGTATTATGGGTCCTTAAAATTTTAAATCTTTATTAATTAATTTAATGGTGTTCATCGGTGTTCATCAATAGTGGTGTTCATCGATGTTCGTCGCACGTTGTAGAATTTTCTTATTTTTTTACTCCCAAAATATGATTTAATTAGAGAGAGAGTCAAACATATCCTACATTTGATTTGTGTAGAGTTTTTGAATGAGATTCGAATATATTTAAATAGTAAAAAAATGACCAGCTGTCAATTATTTTATTAAATGGCCAGCTGTCAATTATTTTAAATTGGTTGTTTCGGCAAGAAAATCTTTATAACAAGATTTGAGGCGTCATTCACTTTTTCCAAGATTATAATAAAAGTAGCATGTCACATGGAACATTAACTGTTGGCATTAGACATAGTTTTCTATTTCAATTAAAAAAGAAAACAGTTTTCCCTTTTTTTTAATAATACGCTATTTTCAAACAAATAACATTTATATAAACGAATGTGAGATTACAATCAAAATATAGATTTCGATTATATCTCCTCCCGTCAATTAAAATCTCAATTACTTTTAATTATTTTTCATCTGATTGTCACCTTATATCACCCCAACTATAACTATTTATTATTTAAAATTAAAATTAATGTCAATAATATAATAAAGTTATCATGTATTATATATAAAGTTTGAGCGTAAGATGCTACACTCATACATAATACTTATTTTTTTAAAATTCGTTAAACACAAAGTAAGCAGTGTAATATATATCATAATTTTTAACAACCAAACACTTTGATTATAGTAACAAATTCTTCATCCATCTTGAGATCTTTTAGTTATTCGAGTGACCAAAAATGTTCATCTTCGTTTCACCTTATGTAGATTTAAATCTTAAACAATAAAGTGATCACAATGATACAATTAGAAATATATATAGTGATAATATTGCCATCAACCTATAATTAAGTGGTCATTTGAATAGTTTATCGTAATAATTAAAATCAAATATACCAAAATTAAAATCAAATTTTGTTCAGCATGTATCAAACTGGTATTCGAATCAAGTTCCCAGGAAATAAAATACAGTCCTTGACATGTTGCCTTCCCAACTCACAGAAAACTGTCTCAGTTGATCTATTATCGTGATCTTGATTAAAACTATTTAAATAATAAAGTGATCATGATGATGCAATTAAAAATATAGTGATTTCGATTATTTCTCACACAGTCGGTTAAAACCTCAATTACTTTTAATTATTTCTCATTCGATTGTCACCTTCTATAACTATTTATAAAGTTATCATAATTAATATGTAAAGTTTAAGCGTAAGATGATACATTCATACATAATACTTATTTTTTTGACATTCGCTAAACACAAGGTAAGCAGTGTAATATATATCATAATAATTAACAACCAAACACTTTGATTATTGTAACAAATCCTTCATCCATTTTGAGATCTTTTAGTTGACCGAGTGATAAAGATGCTCATCTTCCTTTCATCTTGTGTGGATTTAAATCTTAACATTTGTATATTTTTTTGCTCGGCAAAATATGATATAATTAGGGAGAGAATCAAACCTGCCCTAAAACTGATCTGTGAAGACTTTTTGAATGAGACTTGAATATATTTAAATAGTGATGTTCTTTTATTAAATGACCAGCTGTCAATTATTTTTTAATGCATTTTAAAACGAATAGAAATCATATGCCCTTGTTTGGTGCCTCTATTTATGCTCTCACACTAAAATTAGGTTTAGGGTTTAAAGTTAGGAGTTGTTGTTAGGGTTTAAAAATTTTAAGGCATGATATATTTTGTATGGTATAAGCTGTAAAATTTAGGATTAGAACTTAAAATTTATTTTTTTAATATTTTTTAGTGTTGAGCATAGAAAAAAGCACTAAAAAAAATAAACATCTTATCTAGAAATGGTTAATAAATACTGAATTAGATTTTAGATATATTATGTTTATTCTAACATTTCAAGCTCATCGGTTTCATAAATGCATAACTTATAAATTTATAATTCCATAAATGAACAAATTTAGCATTCCAAGCTCATCAGTTCCATAAATGCATAATTTAGCATTCCAAGCTCATCAGTTCCGTGATTAATTAATAAAGAAGAGGGTAATTAATAAATTCACCCACTTCTTTATTGAAATTATTGATGACTAAATTTAGCATACCAGAATAGAAAGTTGTTTTTGAAGGTTAAGTTATCATTAGGTTTGTAAAGACTTTTCGGATAAGATATGGCATTTTTAGATCCAAATATATTCTTACTAAATAATTAGTTGTCAATTATTTTTTTAACGCATCTTGAACGTTTTAATAGGATATTGACATTTTTGAAGGCACGAACCAACTTGTCTCAGTGGTTAAGGGAACGATTGTTGTTTCTAGAGGTCACGGGTTCGAGCACCAGCAGCTGCATCAGGGTGATTGAGCGTTTATTGTCAAATAGTTGAGAGTATATTTAGAACATATACTACTTGTAATCACTTTAGCTTTTAAAAAAAACAAATATTGAAGACTTAATATGCATCCTTTTTAGCAAAGACAACACATTCAAAAAAATTCTAGACCGGTCCAATTCAATTTTTTTTAGTAATTATGAATTTTAATATTTATTTTTTAGCAATTTGTTTTAGATTCAATAAAATTTTATATAGACTTCCTACCAAGGTCAGGCTACTAAAAATGAATATGGTTGTTGAAGACCGATGCAACTTTCACATCTTGCCGGAAAAAAACAAAGATCATATTTTCCTAGGATGTGAATACTCCAGAAACATGTGGGCGGCTTTGTTGGACTAGTGAGAAATTCACCGAAAAATATTGGGATGAGAGGAAAAAATCTCATGAATTTGCTCGTATTTCAAAAGTAAATCCTTACGAATTTTTATTTTGAAGATAGTTTGGAGTCATTCTTTATTTTTAATAAACCGTGGGGTTTAATAATAATAATAATTAAAAAAGGTATTAGAAATAACATAGGAAGAGCACGTGTTCTAATCCTCATCGCATATCATTCTTCTTCATCTATATAAAGGAGTGTTGGGTGAGAACATAGACTCATCAATACTCTCTGCACTGAGAAATAATATAATCAGTTATTTGGCAGCAGAAATGGAAGGCAAGAAGTTTGCGTTACTTTTGGGTGCAATGGCAGTCCTGATTTTAGCTGCAGGGCCCTCAACTGTTACGGCTGCTCGTAATGAATTTCTGCCCTTCGGTATCATCCCCGATGCCAACATTAGGAATCCTTTGCTCAACATTTTCTTCGTCGACAAACCAGCTGCAAACTGTAAACCTAAGGGCAAGATTTGCGATTCTTCTAGTGATTGTTGCAGTGGCCTCGACTGTCAAGTATTTCCGGTTTTTCCTGCTGGTCAAATTAACATTTGCGTATAAAAGACTGTTGTCATGTTGGTAATAAGACCGAGTAAGTTAAATAGATTGATTACTCGTGTACGTGTTCGTCTTTTTATTTAGTTGATGTTGTTTTGTATTTTGTGGTGTGATGTACCTATCCCTTGCATATGTGAAAGGGAATTATGCATCTTCGTAATGTCTTGTCTCTGTTCTAAATAAAATATCTATTTAACAACGGTTAAGTTATGAATCTTTTTTATTTTATTTTCATGGTTATTCAACTGATGACAAGTACTTTTTGATGTTTTTACTTTCCAAAACACAAGTCCTTTTGATGCTTTTTCTTTTAAATAAAATAGATGGTTTAAGTTGTATTTGTTACACAGATTATGTTATAAGAATATAATGGTACAACCTTAACGGTTTTACCACGAAAGACGACGACATCCCCATGATTCCCATCACCCTGAAATTGTACTTTCTTATGGAGATTACGATATCGAGTTTAAGGATAAAGGCGAAGCCAGCAAGAATACATACAGTGAGGTAACTTGTATGGAACAGAACAAGGACGATGTAATCTTTCTCTTAAGACAAGAAGGGCAAACATCTTGCTTTGAGGGCCTCTTACAAGCTATGTCCATGGTCTGGAGGTGTTTTTTTTAGTCTATGTTGTTTTTTATTTTAGACTCTAACACGATTTGCACTCATTACCACTGCACTTGTTCCACACAAATAAGTGTATATCAAACGGATAATTCGAAACGAAAAGCTATTGTTTGCACTGGATTTAAACTGATTATTCGAAATGAAAATCATATGGTGAAATTTTTCTATAAAAAAGTGTTGAAAATAATAAATGGATAACTACTTACTTATCACCTAATGAAAAATATATTCAACACATTTTCTTTTCTTTTTATTTCTTTTGATTATATTATCCTTTGAATTTTACGGTAAATGGATAACTACTTACTTATTGCCTTATATGGATAATTATGCGTAATTTACATGTACCGCAATGTACTACTATTCATATAATGTACTATTAATTATTTTTAATTAGTTTTAAAATTCTATGGACTGAATATGTTATTATTCCCTTTTTTAGAATAAAATCTTAAAAATTAATTTTTATATTAATTTTTAAGATTTTATTTTATTTTTTAATTCAAAAAATAATTAAAATTTTGATTTCTATAATAATTTCCAATTCACTTTAATTTAAGGGCAAAGTTCACAAATGATCACTAAAGTTTGATCAATTATTCAATTTGGTAACGGAACTTTCAATTGCTTTAATGTTACCATTAAACTTTTAATTTTGTTTCAATTTGGCCACTCACCCGTTAACAACAGTTAAAATATTTTGTATAATAACACATTTAGTCCTTCAAGTTTACACATTCAAACTATTTGGTTTTTGACCTGTTAACAACCGTTAAAGGGTGACGTACCAGTTAAAATATTTTGTATAATAACACATTTAGTTCTCCACGTCTGCACATTCACATAATTTGGTCTTAATTCGAAAGAAATAATAAATTTAACTATCATTATTCATACATTATTTTGATTTGGCCTATTTTTAATTAAAAATAATTTAACCGTACACCCTAAACTAAGCCGTTGGGTGAGAGCTCTCAACTTTGGCTGCCTTTTTGTCCATGAACTCTAGGAAGAACACAAACAAGTTCAACCATAACTACCTGTAACATCCTCAATCTTACATGCTAAAAAATGAAAAAAAATGATAATTCCAGTAATAATTCCTCTCCTCGTCTAATCCTAATTAATTAAGTTACTAATAACTACCTCAGCACCATTCTCGTTTTCACTTCCATCACGAATCATTATATTAGGGGTGTGCTTAAATGGTTGGTTAACCGTTATAGTGGTTATTAACCGTAACCTAACCATTAAGAAATGATTAACCGTTAATATTTTAAATGGTTAATCATTATAGTACTTAACCTTTAAAAAATGGTTTGGATACCGGTTAACTTGTAACCTATTACATTTTTTTTCTTCAAATGTTCGTTATTTCTTTTTAGAATTATAAATATATCTCTCCGATAAATATTGTATTAAAATATTCTTAAATAAAGAGATTTTAAACATAAACTTCATACTTAGTTAAAAAAAAATACCTATAAGTTAACCATTAACCATTTTTTAGCGGTTCGATTAACAAAAACCATTTAGCCTTAACGGTCGAGTTAATTAACCTATAAATGAACGATTATATCGATTAACGCTTACAATTAACGGTAACGGTTTATTATGCACACCCGATCATCACTGTCATCATCAATTCATCTTGCTCATCGGCATCACTACTGGCAGCATTATTCTTCGGCTCGCCATTACCTATTTTGACAAAATGTTCTGAGTACTGAACTTTTCATAAATATTTAATTCAGATAATAGTAAAACAAATTGGTATTTTTAAATATATATTTGTTATGATCAATCTCAAACCCAATTATATATACACTGAACTTTTCATAAATATTCATTCCAAGACAAGTCAATATAAATTACCTAATATTTGACTACGATCTAAACTGATATTTTAAAAATATATTTATATATTTGATCTCTTCAATATCAATCTCAAATATATTTTTAATAATATTTATAATTCTATGGACCGAAAATGTTATTATTCCCTTTTTAGAATAAAATTTTAAAAATTAATTTTTATATTAATTTTTCAGATTTTATTTTATTTTTTAATTCAAAAAATAATTAAAATTTTGATTTCTATAATAATTTCTACATTCACATTAATTTAAGGGCAAAGTTTAAAAATTAACTTTTATATTAATTTTGATTTCTATAATAATTCTATGGATTGGTGGGTTGGGTGGGCCATCATCCATAAGTAATTACCGGCCCTAATAATTATGCGGTAAAAAAGAAAACATAGGCTAAAAATCTTTTGATCTGTTTGCGGTAAAGAAGAAAACACCATGATTAAATACAAGATTATGCGATAAAGTTTTTCAAGATTTCTTTTGATATGTTTGCATCCATGGTCAATAACTTTGCCTAATTTTTCTGCGGTAAACAAACACCATGGTTGTACTATTGAAAACCTAAGTAACATTAGATAGAAACTAGCGGCAGGAGGTAGCGGCGGCGGCAACAATAGTGGTGACGGCGGCAATGGCTTAAATTTTAAATGAACAAAAATTATGATTTTATAATTTAGGGGCATATAAGTATTTTGATCCATGTTTAAAAGAAAATTAAAAATAAAATGATATATTTTAATTAATTTATATTTTGATTTTTAAATAAATTATAATTATACATTGAGTCTTTTTGATTTTAAATCTTTATAAATTAAATTAATAGTGCTCATCGCCCATCGGTGCTCGTCGTAGCGGTGCTCGTCGAGCGCTGTAGAATTTTCCTAATTTAATTAATCAATTGCAACAAGAAATGTAATTAGGAAGTTTGCTTTACTTTTATTTGCGAAGACAGCGGCAATTTTAACAACGGAGACTCCAACTTTTACGGCTGCTCGTAACGAAGTTATACTCTCATCTATATCAACAACGCAAATATTTAAAATTTTTCCAAAATCTAATTAATTAATTTTCTATTAGAATTTAAGACAATATTTAATAGTTGACATGTACAATCACAATTATCACTTTGTAGAACATATTCACACGAGAATATACACCGATTAGAAACCTCCCTAATCTAATATGATACCCTAACCATCCCCTTCCAATTCGCATCCAGATTCTACAAAATATTTCTAATTCACCTGCATTATCTCCAGCGAGAAAAGGAGTTACCACCAAGCTTTGAAGACATTTACACGACTCAAACCATCATACGCAAGGACATTTGCTTGTTTTTGCACATGGCAGACTTGCACTTTCTCCGCTACACTCATAAGCTTATCAATTTCCACCAAAAGGGGCCACCAATGCCATGGTCGGAGAGAATAATCAATAAACCATACAAAGGCATGGTCAACACCTTTTCAAACCCCATAACCAGAAAACAAACTTATAACATTAGGGGTGCTTATTGAGTTGAGCAGCTTCCAAACAATTCGAGTCCGACTCGGTCAAAACTCGGTTAACTCAAGTCGAACAAGGTCCAATTCAACTGAATGGATCCCTCCAAAAGTTGGGTCAGTTAAGTTCAATGTGGACGGATCTTTCCATAACAACGCAGCTGCGTGCGGGGGTGTTTTAAGATCGAGTGCTGGTGATGTGAGAGCATTGCTCTCTGGTCCTGTGGAAAGTTTTGAGTATTTTACTCTTTACATGATTTATAGTGAATTTTGTTTCTCTCATCCGTGTAGGTAGACAAAACCCATCAATTGAGATAATATTTTAATCGAGAATTGACCCATTCTATCATGTATCCATGCAATTATATCACAAAGATTAGGACACAGTTTGAAGTTCTCAATTACCTTCTTTAGCTCTTCCACCGTGAATTTTTCTCTATCAAGCAGCTGTCTTGAAAATAAATTATGCCACTGGATCCCCCGATAAGTCTTTCCCCCACCGCAACTTTCGCAACCAGCATTCCTTTATTTCTCACAAATCTTCCCAAACCAGTATAGATTTTCCAAAAATTTCTATTGCCGAACAAAAAAAAATGATTGGACTGATGTTGCGACATAGGTACTAGCATGTACACCGATTAACCAGTGTAAAACGACCACAGTTTTTTTTTGCTCAGCAAAATGAATATTTTTATTGAAAATTAGCTTGAATTGTGTGATTCGCTAAAAACCTCCTTAAACTTAATGGGAGAAAAGAGTACAAGACAACCAGGAAGAAGAACATACAAACTCAAACTGATTGAAAACTGTTACAATCGAAACAACAAATCGCCAAATGAAATTATTACATCCCAAAGAAAAAATCTCTCCTAACACCAGGAGACAAATGAACTAAAATCCACCTAGCACAGTGCATATTCACTCAAAGCAAGAAAAATCATAAACCTACCACCAGGCCTTAAAAAATCAACTCTCTGCATATCATTTTTAGCTAGGAAATCTGACATCAAATTGTTACGTCATCGTCATGATAAATGGCAATGAATTGCCTTGCCTCCAGCCTTAGCAGTGTCTTATGGATGGGTTGGTATAGAACATGAGAGACTATCCAGTTTGGCATTACTTTTGAAAAGTACTGTCAGAAAGTGATTTTAAACGTGATACTCCACAATGCTAGAAGCTTTCGCTAACTCAAAATAAGTAGCGGTGAACGCAAAGGTTGAAGCCTCCCTCCTACCACCTACATATGCCGACCTACTTAACTTCCAACAATGCTAATTCTCGCACAACCTCCTGCTCATCACCTACAACTTGAAGCCCGAGTTTTTTTTTTACCTAAATTTAATGTCTAAAATGTTAGTGATTGTAAAGATTAGAAAATCAAAGGTTGTGGTATTGGTGGTGTGATGTAATCAACGAACACAGAAGTAGATGAAAATAAATTCAGATTATGAAAACATCGAGATACCATAGCTTAACAAATGACTTGCAAAAGGTACCGACATAGAATGGATAAATGTATGGATGAAATGAATGTACTTATAATAAATAACTGCTATCTCTCGAGTTTTAATCTTTTATGAAAATAGCGTTGAAAATAATAAGTAGATGATAACATACATATCGATTTTCATTTAACGGGGAATATATTTAATATTTTTATTTTTTATTCCAAGTATATTATCCTCTAATTTTTTATATTCATCAAGTAATCATTATTAGAGATTCTTCAAATCTCCTCTCAAGCAGGGCTTGCTGCTTCGGTGTATGGTGCATTTCTGTCAAGTATGATGTTCCCCATCTGTGCAGGTTTTCATATGCTATGTGTATCTGATCAGTGCAAACCAATATTTTGATGGATACTTTCCCATATCGAGATTGCTATTAAAGGAGAGTCTAGTGTCGTACTGCATTTGTTGGTTACTTGAAGAGGTGTCGTACTCAGAGTTATGATATGGGCAATGTAAACTTGTTGTCTTGCACGGTGTTTCAATGCGGGTGCATTGTGGCTATGTGTGTATGAATTTTTGAATCTCGTTTATGACATTAATATGGTGCACTCTTTTTCTTCCATTTAAGTTTAGAGAGGGTTTTTAATGAGGTCTATGTTGTGTCTACACTAGCACTACACCAAGCTTGTTATATAGCGGTGCTTTTTGTGGCGTTTTAGGAGCAAACGCTGCTAACATTACACTTATCAGTCAGATTGGTGACATCGACGGCCTCCGGTGCCATTAGAAGCAGTCAGCAGGATCTCACAAACAACACAGAGATCAGGATAAGGAAACGCCCAAATTCTGCACAGTAATCAAGTAGAGAACCACGAACCGTCACGAACAATCTCTCCGTCTTCACACACTCACCGCAGCCAGCCACACTGACAATACACTTACCGAATCCGTAGCTCTTATACCATGTTGATGCAGCTCCGGTGAGATGATAGTGAAACGGAGTGAAGACGATGAAGAAAAGAAAGAAAGAAAAGAAACAGATGTGAAGAAACTCTCTGAAAAAAAGAGCCAAACAGAACGAGAGAGAAGAGAGAATTTTGGATCTATGTAGGCCAAAAGATGATTTGGGCCAGTTCCCAAAAAGGGTTAATATAGACCAATCTGTTTCAACTGAATACTAAAGAGTATCAGTTATAACAAACATATGGGCAGTTATAACAACTAACCAAACCAGCTGAAGCCCAATAACATATTCACAAGTCTTCATATTACTCAATAGTCAACACCTTTTCAAACCCCATAACCAGAAAACAAACTTATAACATTAGGGGTGCTTATTGAGTTGAGCAGCTCGCAAACAATTCGAGTCCGAGTCGGTCAAAATTCGGTTAACGCATGACTCGAGATCTTAGCGAGTCAAGTTGAGCTAGGTTCAATTCAACTGAATGAATCCCCCAAAAGTTGGGTCAGTTAAGTTCAATGTGGACAGATCTTTCCATAACAACGCAGCTGGGTGTGGGGGTGTTTTAAGATCGAGTGCTGGTGATGTGAGAGCATTGCTCTTTGGTCTTGGGGAAAGTTTTGAGTATTTTACTCTCTACATTCTACATCACTACACCAAACTTGTTCTATCGCGGCGTTTATGAGACAAACGCCGCGCGTATTCGACTTATCCCGGCGTTTAAATGAAAAACGCCACAAATTTACAACTTTCGCGGCGTTTTGGGAACAAACGCCGCTATTGTATAATGTATCCTGCGTTTGGTTAAATAAACGCCGCAAACGTACCGTGTTCTTGGAATAGAAAAAAGCATTTAGTGGCATTTGCAGTGGAAAACGCCGCAAAGGTAGCGATATCGTGGCGTTTCCTAGAACAAACGCCGCAATAACTATCGATTTCGTGGCGTTTTTAGAACAAACGCCGCAATAGATATTCTGTTAGCGGCGTTTGTTATAGTAAACGCCGCAATAGGCGAAACTCAGCGTTTTATCACAAAGTCAGACTTTTATTTTAATTTTCCAATTTGTGACGTGCAATCCCTAAACCCTACCTCTCCGCCGTGCTGCTCTTATCATCGCAAATCCCTCCACGTTTCATTGCCGTTCTACTTGCCGTTCGGCTCGCCGTCGATCGTCCAAGGTCGTGGTGGCGAAAGCTTCCGTCGCCGTTCTCTTTTCTTTTCCAAAGCCGGAAACTCAACAAGGATCTCTCTCGGGTCAGTAGCCAACAACAATTGATTGAAGGTTAGGAAAAATTCAATCTAATTTTTCGTGTTAAATTTCTAAAGTTTGGTTTTCCCTGCATAAATTTGTTGGTGCAGCTTGATGTCGACATTGCTATTATCCTGAAGTGAATATTTAAGAATATGTTTTCACTATATATGCAATTATTGATGTGAATTTTTCTTGATAAGCTCGTTTTGGAGGAGGCTCTGTTTTACTCAGAACCGAACCACAAGGCAATAAATATTACTGGAATTAAAACTTTAAATTTAGGATTAGTACATCTCCGATCCAACTAAATTCCCAGACTTGGTTCTTATGTATTTATTTATTAGGCATAAAAACAAATTATTAGATCCAATAATAGATGTCAGGCTGAGAAGATTAAGCAAATTATTAGATCCAACTAAATTCCCAGAAGATTCTTCTATACCATTGAAAATTTGATGCAAACTTGAAAATTTGGCAATGCACACATGTGGCTTGAGCTAAAGCAACTTTTAACATTCTGCAAGGTGGGGAATCCATACATACTCGGTACGGTATTCTTCGAGTTTGAGCTAATTGATGCTTGCTAGATTCCACCTCACCCTCTGCCTTTGATACAATCCCATCTAAGATTCTTCTATACCATTGAAATCATTTTTTGCATCAAACAAGTAACAGTTTTTAATGTATTGAAAATTTTATGTACATTATTTACATGACAGTAAAATAAACAAATATAAATCGTATAACTAAATTCTACATTAAATGTAAGGGGGTGGGGGTTTTGTGCATAAGTGACACACTTGCACCATAATGGACAAAACACGAAATAATATCTTACTACCCCAAAGTTGTTCGCCTAAGTTATACAGGGAAGGGAAACCAAATTAGATAAGAATGCCGATCATTCTAATAACACTGACCAATGTGTATGCCGGAAACCTTATATATTCACAAAAATTCCAAAGGTTTCTTCCCATAAAATGATTGCTACCAACTTTGATCTGAAAGGATAATAATACATTAACTAATCTAGTGGGGCAAAAGGAAATAAGGCCCCTTCTATGGAGACCATGTAAAAAGTGGAAGAAAGCACCAAGAAAATGGAGATGTGACCTATGTACAAATGTCTCTTTCTGAATCTTCAACAATTGGGTTTTTGTTTTTTGATTGACAAGTGTGGCTTACTTAATCCATGGTCTGAATTCTAAATGTATATAACATCATCTACTTATGTTCTCTTTTAGACTTTTAGCCATATACAAGTTTGAAGTTGTTCTCTTTATTTAGTAGTTGTCATGTGCATTCCATTTTTATTTTATATCAAAAGTGATACTAGAGTATTTCTTGAATGTTTGACGATTTGTATTTTGTTTACTTTATTGTTATGTTGAATAGGTTGAGAGCGATTCCACATTTCTGTTCATCTTTCGAAGTTGTGGATAATTCTCAGTTGTGAATCGGTGCTCTTCCCCAACAGGTAACTTTCTCTTGAATTTTCATGTTTGGTTGGTAGGTAGTTTATATATTTAACTTGACTTTTACTTAATTGGTAATGTTTAATGATACCAGCATATGTTGTCTTGCAATATAAGGCAATCTTCTGTTATTTCTTTTCTTTTGTGTAAGGAGGACTATAATTTATTCAATATTTCTTTTCATTTGTCTAGGGCTGTTAGGTTGTATTTTAATTTTTTTTATTATTACAGAAATACAAAATGAATAGGAGTTGGATGAATTTGCCAAGAGTAAGCGTCGACTATCGAAATGGAGTAGAAACTTTTTTAGATTTTGCTTTTGCGAATGCAAGCCAAGAGGATATGATTCTTTGCCCTTGTAAGAAGTGTGGTAACATTAATTGGCACATTCGTGAAGTTGTACACGAACATCTAATTGTTTGTGGCTTTGTCCGGGGATATATAAAATGGATATTCCATGGAGAGATTACACCTCGTAGAGCTTCATCCACGAGTAACTCGATTGATCCTCTTAATTCTCATCACCGATCTCATAGAGAAGATGACAAGGAGGGTATGCTGCGGGATGCATTTAATATGCATGATTATCATCAATCAGTTAGAGAAGATTGTGATATTGGTGTTAATGATTCCTCCGAGATGAGAAGAAGTGGATGTCATGAAGAGCCAAATGGAGAAGCAGCAAAGTTCTATAATTTGCTGAATGAAATGAATGAACAACTTTATGAGGGATCAAAATATTCAAAACTCTCCTTTTGCATTCGTCTTTTCCATCTCAAATGCTTGGGAGGATGGACCGGTAACTCTTTTACGCAGTTATTAGAGTTTTTGGGAGAAATGTTTCCTTTTGCAAAAATTCCTCAATCCAACAAAGATATGAAGAAAGTGATAAAGGATTTGGGTCTTGGTTATGAGAAAATTCATAGTTGTCCGAATGATTGCATGTTGTATTGGGGTGATCGAAAAAATCAAGAGTCTTGTCATGTATGCGGTAAATCTCGGTGGATGAATAAAGATGTAGAAAACGTGAGTGAGGACGAAGTTGAAGCACGATCAAGAAAGAAGCCAGTAAAGATTCTACGATATTTTCCTCTAATACCTAGGCTTCAAAGACTTTTTATGTCTTCAAAGACTGCGGAGTCTATGAGGTGGCATCATGATGGACGAACAAATGATGGATTTTTGAGGCACCCTGCGGATAGTTTAGCTTGGAAGTCATTTGATCAAAAGTTTCCAAATTTCGCAGGAGATCCTCGAAATGTTAGGCTTGGTCTTGCATCTGATGGGTTTAATCCATTTAAAATCATGAGTACTTCATATAGTACTTGGCCTGTTCTGCTTGTTCCCTACAATTTGCCCCCTGGATTTGCATGAAGCAGTCATCTTTTATTTTATCCATGATAATCCCAGGTGAAAAAGGTCCAGGGAATGATATTGACATCTATATGCAGCCTCTCATTGAAGAGTTGAAGCAATTATGGGTGGGTGTCGAAACATATGATGTGTTGAAGAAGGAGAACTTTAATTTGCGTGCAGCTTTATTGTGGACGATAAATGATTTCCCTGCTTATGCAAATTTATCTGGTTGGAGTACCAAAGGTCGTTATGCTTGTCCTTGTTGTGCTGCACAGACATGCTCGAAGTGGTTGTATAATGGAAAGAAATTTTCTTACATGGGACATCGTCGGTGGTTAGATGAAAATCATAGATTTAGATATGAAAAGAATTTATTTGATGGTACTGAAGAATTCAGAAGAGCTCCTGAGCAAACAACGGGATCTGATATCTGGTCGATGTTGAAACATATGCAGTTTTCTTATGGAAAGACAAACCAACTGCCAAACTCACGAGCAAAGAAAAAGAATAAGGAAGTGTACGACCATGATGTTGATCAGTTGAGTGATGATGATTCTGATGAAGAGGATGATCCAAATGAGGCCGAGTTATGGAAAAAGAGAAGTATTTTCTTCGAGTTGCCTTATTGGAAGCATAACATTCTGAGACATAATCTTGATGTCATGCACATTGAGAAGAATGTTTGTGAGAATATTATTGGGACCATTCTCAATGTCGATGGAAAATCTAAAGACAATCTAAAGAGTCGACTTGACTTAGTTGACATGGGAATTCGACACGATCTTCATCCTCAGCAACTTGCTAATGGAAAGATTTCATTGCCGCCTTCTATTTTTGCGATGTCGAAGAAAGAAAAAGAAGTGTTTTGCACGGTGTTGAAAGATATAAAGGTCCTAGATGGGTATGCATCAAATATATCTCGATGTGTCAGTGTTAAAGATCGAAGACTTTATTCTCTAAAGTCACATGATTATCACATATTGATGCAAGATTTAATGCCAGTTGCATTACGCAATTGTATGTCAAATGAGGTGACATCTTGTATAATTGAACTTTCCAATATAATGAAAGTAATTTGTGGGAAAGTTCTGATGGTCGAAGAACTTGAGAAATTGCAAGATCGAGTCGCCTTAACCTTATGCAACTTGGAGAAGATATTTCCACCATCATTCTTCACAATTATGGTGCACTTGTTCCCTACAATTTGTAGGAGAGATTTTCTTTAGAAGTCTCAGACGATTATGTGAAGCATGCGTTAGGAAAGAAATGGAGAGACCATAAGAGCTTCTTGAAAAAGAAATATTTCAAGAATAGTCTCACCTTTCAAGAGAAGATGCAAAATGTCCCACCTGGATTGCTCCGGTATCAATGGGAAGATGCAGTCAGGTTCTGGAGTTCAACGAAAGGAGAGGTATGACTGCTACACTTTTTAAAGAATATTATTATGTCATTACAAATTGGTTATATATGTATATATGCAATTTTAGGAACGAGAGCGTGTTGGCGTTGCTAGTAGACAGAAACAGAAGTATACTCACACTGTCGGGTCGAAGAGCTTTGCCCGTATTGCTAATGAGGAGGTATTGTTTTTTAGACATTATTCATTATGTTTTCATCTAATACTTTTTTCATAAGTATTTTTATCATTCATTGTAGGAACTTAAGTCCGGAAGTAGTGTTGGACGAGTACAACTCTTCGACATCACGCACACAAAGAAAGATGGCTCTGCTATTACTCCTGAAGCTGCAGAAATTATGGTATATTTATTTGATGCAAAATCAAATATTATGTTATTATTTATATCAACATAATAACATTTTTATATGAAATAATATTTGAATTTATTTTCTTCATTGATTATTAGACCAAAATGAAGGACAAAAAGATAGAGTTTGAAGCTACAGCTTCAACGAATGGTTCTGCTAATTTGGATGACATCGACAACCAAGTTATTGCTGATGTTTTGGGTCCTGAACGATATGGTCGAGTTCGATGTCAAGGATCATTCGTTACCCCAACAAAATATTTTGGTGCTCAATCGTCGCAGTACATGCCATCACAGAGCCGGTCTTCCCAGGCAGAAGTTAATCGTTTACAACAACAATTAACTCAATTTAAAGCTGAAGTAGAAGCGAGGGAAGCAGAGAGAGCAACGAGAGAGGCGGAGAGAGAAGCATCATATAAGAATCTCGAAAATAAATTTCAAGAACTGATGGCCATGTTCAAGCAGAACCCACCGCAGAATCCTCCATCTTAGTTGATTTATTAGGTTTGGTTATGTTTATTCTACTAAACGAAAGTTTAAATACATTTTGACTTTGAACTACAATGTTGAATTACATTTGCACTTTAATGTTATAGACTTGAACTTATTTTCTTGTTGTTAAGTATTTGTTTCTCAATTTCTGTAATTATTTCTTGGATTGGATATGTCACAGGTTAAATTTGGGTAATAAATATAATGCAAATTGAACATTCAATGGGCAGTAAGATTTGCGGCGTTTGCACCTAAAAACGCCGCAAATACCTACTCTATTGCGGCGTTTTTATAAAAAACCGCCACTAAAAGTCACGATAAAAATGCGGCGTTTGTCAATAAAACGCCGCCATAGAGGAAGTAATCCCGGCGTTTTTCCTGCAAAACGCTGCTAAAAAACAGTATATTGCGGCGTTTTACCAGTCAAACGCCGCTACAGAGTTTGCCCTTTTTGCGGCGTTTGTAAAACAAAACGCCGCTATAGAACAGGTTTTTGCGGCGTTTGTAAAACAAAACGCCGCTAGAGAATGAGATCTATGGTGGCGTTTGTTCACAAAAAACGCCGCGAACGTTTGCGGCGCAAGTATCAACGGCGTTTTTGGCGGCGTTTTTCTTAGCGCCGGGAGAGTTTTTAGCGGCGCTAAAAAACGCCGCAATAGGCTAAAAAAACGCCGCGAAAGAACAAGCCTGGTGTAGTGCATGAATATTATGTATCTATACTCTTTGTGTTCTTTATATTTATAGTGAATTTTGTTTCTCTCATCCGTGTAGGTAAACAAAACCCATCAATTGAGATAATTTTTTAATCGAGAATTTACCCATTCTATCATGTATCCATGCAATTATATCACAAAGATTAGGACACAGTTTGAAGTTCTCAATCACCTTCTTTAGCTCTTCCACTGTGGATTTTTCTCTATCAAGCAGCTGTCTTGAAAATAAATTATGTCACTGGATCCCCGATAAGTCTTTCCCCCACCGCAACTTTCGCAACCAGCAATCTTCCCAAACCAGTATAGATTTTCCAAAAATTTCTATTGCCGAACAAAAAAAATGATTGGACTGATGTTGCGAGATAGGTACTAGCATATACACCGATTAAGCAGTATAAAACGACCACAATTTTTTTTTCTCAGCAAAATGAATATTTTTATTGAAAATCAGCTTGAATTGTGTGCTTCGCTAAAAACCTCCCTAAACCTAGTGGGAGAAAAAAGTACAACATAACCAGGAAGAAGCCAATACAAACTCAAACGGATTGAAAACTGTTACAATCGAAACAACAAATCGCCAAATGAAAATTTCAAAACTAAAAGATCAAAGAAGATTACACTGAATATGCCGATTTCTATATCTCTTTGTACACCATTGTAAACGGAAATCTGGTTTAGAACAGCTCCAAGGGGTTGATGACTCGGACGGTGGAACTACAATGAGATTCAGACGGTGGAACTACAATCGACAAGGGAAACAAGTGTCGAGTGACTATCAATCCTTCACTTTGTTTGTTGACAATCTCTCGGAGAAGTTACACTGGCAAGGGCTGTGGTTTGCTTTTGGGAGACATGGAGAGGTGTCTGACGCCTTCATACCAAGGAAAAGAAACAGAAGGGGGACAAGGTTTGGATTTGTGCGATTCACAAACAGATGTGATGCTGAAAGGGCGATAGAGAGGCTTAACGGGTTCAATCTCTTTGGGTCTATTATCTACGTTGGATATGCTTTGTTCAATGATCGTTCTTCTTATTGGAGGAATGACTGCCCTTCATTGTCTCGCCCCATGGCTAAGGATTCAAATGCAGTCAGGTTAGGGACAAAGGAGAAACCTTTAGAGCCTGTGAAGGATGAGGTTCCTATCACAGGGAAGATAAGGGAAGTAAACTCTCAAAAAGCACGGTTAAGAAGGATCCAAGGCCACGTCGAGGAAGAAACCATTGGGAAGCTGAAGAAAAGCGTTATAGGTTTGATGGCAACAGATTGCAGTACGTATGAGGTGAAAAGAAGGCTCCATGCTTGGGGTCTTGGTCACTTAGGTATTAAACGTATGGGTAGTAGACATTTTCTCATTTGCATTGAGGATGATGAGCTGCTTTACCTTCTAGAGAAGCATGAATGGGCTTTATTAAAAGAAATTTTCATGGAAGTCAGGTTTTGGTCAGATTCTTTTCGAGTGCAAGAGAGAACGGTGTGGGTGGAGGCGAAAGGTATCCCGCTTCACTGCTGGAACCTCACAACGTTTAAGAGGATTGCCGAAACTTGGGGCACCTTAGTGGCTCTGGGAGATAATCTGAACCAGGTTTTTGACTGTGAGACGCTTTCGATTCTTATAACAACTAAACAGCAGTCGAGAGTTGAAGAGCTGATTGAAGTCGAAGTTGGGAGTGAGATCTTTGTCATCTCGGTTTCTGAATTGGCCACTCCTTTGTCTGTTTTGAACAATAAGCCAGAGGGTTCAAAGAGGAAACAAGGATCATTAATAGCAGACGAACAAAACGCTCAAGAAAAGGAGGGGCTTTCATCAGAATCATCTTCTAAGGGGTGCCGGAGCATTTCTGAGTCCGGCAAAGGTGAGAGCAAGAGCGGAGCCTCACTTGGGAAGAGTGAAGGGGGCATTAATGAGAAGAGGACAAAGGTTTTGAATGAACAAAGGAAACCTAGTACTAGTGAAGCTTTCGAGATGGAAGATATTGCTAGAAGTGGCAAGTTTGAATCCCTAAACCTAGGAGTCTCTGTGATGCTTGAGAAAACTAAAAAGAAGGCTGAAAACACTTGTGGGGCAGCTACCAAGGAAGCTCAAGGCTTGAGGTGTACGGTGGATAACCATAATACCTCCTATGTTGGTCCGGGGGGTAATACGAGTCTTGTTGGGGGTGGATGTAGCTTCTCTGAGTCCAAGAATAACAAGCTGGATATTCCTTTTGTTGATGAGGTTTATGGGTTGGGGGGCTGCGGTTCAACCCAATATCTGCTGGAGAATGTTGCTCCTACTGTTTTGAAGAGGGTGGAGGTGATGGGAGGCTGTAATGTCGATCCTAAGCCTACCTTGAGTGTCGAGGGTGATGGTGAACGTGAGGTGATCACCAACCGTGCCTTAGGTGACATCCTTGACATGGGATTAGCTAGCAAGACAAATGAGGTTTTGTGTAATTTGGTTCCGAGCTCAAAAGAAGTGTTGTCATGGGCAAGGAAAGTGGACATGGCAAACGGGAATACCGACGCGTTGGGCGGTGAAAGTGAAGCTGATCACGAGCAGGAGAGCATGTTCCCTGAACTTCTGGATTACAAGTTTAGAAGAAAATACGCATCTATCTCTGAGATTCAGGACAAGGCTCTCTCGGTTAAGGAGAAAAAAAAGAGAGATCGAGCTTTGAAGAAGTGCAAAAAGGTGGGGAAAGATAACGTTCCAAGTGATCTGGTGGATTACTCGCCTACTGACTCAGACATTGCAAGAATGCAAATTTTAAAAAAGGAAGCACGAGAGACTATTAAGTTGGGAAAAAATTTAGGGGTCGAATTTGTAGGTGATGAAGAGGAGGTGGTAGCCGAGCTTGTTAGAATAGAGTTGAAGAGTCAGCATTAGTTTGATTTCTGTTCTTTCTTGAGCTGTCTGATTTTTGTTCTCTCTTTGAGCCTCTTATCACGTTGCATTTTGTGTGTTGGTGGTTGTCTTTTTCGGTTTTTGCATGTAGGAAATGGAGATATCAGTTTCTCTCGGATACTTTGCGAATCTTGGAAACAACTGGTTTTGGACTCCAAGTATTTGCATGGGTTTTGTTGTCCGCACTTGGAGTTTTAAGGTTTTTGTTTGATCTTTTTGATTGATCCACATTTTCTTTTTGAGCGATCATATTGATGGGATTGAAATGAAGTTCCTTTGATGCATGGGTGTTTGATTTTATGGTTTCGATTGTTGCTGAAGCGCGGGGTTGATGTTGAAGGAAATGTGTGGGGGATGTTTTTACTATTTCTGTGGAGTATAGGGGTGGTTTTATGTTTTTGCCTTTTGTATGTTGGCTACAGCAAGGGTTCGGAGTGGCTGCAAGGGGCATGGTGAGAGAGGCGTTAGCAGCCTTTATACAAGCTTGCTTGTTGGGTTGATGATCCATATGGAATCTATTTGAAGAAGTTTCTTGCTAGGGTTGTTGATTTGAGGGTTGCTGATGATGGAATGAAGATGCAGAGTTTTGGAATTAAAGTTTGGGATGTTGTTTCTTGCTCCAAGCTTCGTTTACTACCATATTCTTTGTATTTGGTTTGATAGGTTTATGTTTGATGTGGTCTTGTAAACATTGGCGTGTGACGTCTTTGTATATTGATCACCATTATGCACTCTTTTTCCCCTTTCAATATAAAGGGGTTTTTTAACGAGGCATATGGTGCTCAAGTAAGACTTTTTATTTTATTTAATAAAATATTATTTTGCCGAGCAAAAAAAAAAACAAATCGCCAAATGAAGTTATTACATCCCAAAGCAAAAATCTCTCCTAACACCAGGAGACAAATGGCAATGAATTGCCTTGCCTCCAGCCTTAGCAGTGGCTTATGGATGGGTTGGTATAGAACATGAGAGACTATCCAGTTTGGCATTACTTTTAAAAAGTACTGTCAGAAAGTGATTTTAAACGTAATACTCCACAATGCTAGAAGCTTTCGCTAACTCAAAATGAGTAGCGGTGAACGCAAAGGTTGAAGCCTCCCTCCTACCACCTACATATGCCGACCTACTTAACTTCCAACAATGCTAATTCTCGCACAACCTCCTGCTCATCACCTACAACTTGAAGCCCGAGTTTTTTTTTACCTAAATTTAGTGTCTAAAATGTTAGTGATTGTAAAGATTAGAAAATCAAAGGTTGTGGTGTTGGTGGTGTAATGTAATCAACGAACACAAAAGGTACCGACATAGAATGGATAAATGTATGGATGAAATGAATATACTTATAATAAATATCTACTATCTCTCGAGTTTTAATCTTTTATGAAAATAGCGTTGAAAATAATAAGTAGATGATAACATACGTATCGATTTTCATTTAATGGGGAATATATTTAATATTTTTATTTTTTATTCCAAGTATATTATCCTTTAATTTTTTATATTCATCAAGTAATCATTATTAGAGATTCTTCAAATCTCCCCTCAAGCCAACAGCTTGAAGTAGTGGCTAATTTTTTGAAATTGCACTCCAGGTCCACTAGTTTCAAGGTAGGAGTAGAGTTGTATACCTAAAAAAAGTGGTCTTTTACAATCTTTCGAATCAAAGGAGGGTCTTCTATCCATTCCCCATTCAACTAGGAATCTAATAATGATTAAATATATTCCAAGTATATTATCCTTTAATTTTACTCCAATTTTCATTTAATGAACAATCCTGCTGCTTGAAATCTACCGGTGATT
This sequence comes from Hibiscus tridactylites, assembly GCA_958450335.1. Lineage (NCBI taxonomy): Eukaryota > Viridiplantae > Streptophyta > Magnoliopsida > Malvales > Malvaceae > Hibiscus > Hibiscus tridactylites. The sequence continues at coordinate 75,666,155 of OY288285.1, read as the reverse complement.
GAGAAGAAATCGGTAAAAGCTTCCGACTGCTCTGCCCCTTTAGCTGGAGAAATTATTACATGGTCCCGGACCACCACGTCAATAATTTTTCCTTTAGCTGGTTCCATGAAGTTCAACACTGATGGCGCAGTCCAAGGACATCTGGGAGAAGCTGGAATTGGAGGCATACTAAGGAATCACTTGGGAGAGGTGGTCAGGAAATTTTCAAAATCTATTGGTGCCTCATATCCGATTACTGCTGAACTTTTAGCCATTAAGGAAGCTATCTCGCTCTTTACAAGAATAAATTGGAGTAAAATTCCGCACCTAACAGTGGAACTTTTAGCGAAAAGGGTTATTCATTACTATGCGTAACAGTCAAAGGAAACTCTGTCTAGTGGCGTACTGCATTTGTTGGTTACTTGAAGAGGTGTCGTACTCAGAGTTATGATATGGAATCACTTGTTGTCTTGCACGGTGTTTCAATGCGGGTGCATTGTGGCTATGTGTGTATGAATTTTTGAATCTCGTTTACGACATTAATATGCTGCACTCTTTTTCTTCCATTTAGGTTTAGGGAGAGTTTTTAATGAGGTCCATGTTGTGTCTACACTAGCACTACACCAAGCTTGTTATATAACGGCGCTTTTTGTGGCATTTTAGGAGCAAACGCTGCTAACATAACACTTATCACGACGTTTATAGGCCAAACGCCACAAAATAAAAAATTTAGTGGCGTTTGTGAGAAAAACGCCGCTAGGGATTAGCACATAGCGGCGTTTGAGAGGAAATGCGCCGCAATAGGTCACTCTATGGTGGTGTTTTTATAGAAACGCCGCAGAAGGTTTCGTTTATTAGTGGCGTTTTTAATGAATGCCACTAGAGAAAACATATAGTGGCGTTTTTCTAGTAAAACGCCGCAATAAGTGTCTTTTTTTAGTGTCGTATTTTAAAAAACACCGGTAGTATTGTATGTTTTCCATCAATAAAATCGTACAATACTTTATCCTTTCAAAAAAAAAATAATAATCTAACTATATCCAATATTTAATTTTAAAGATAATTCCTAACAAATTTTAAAATTAAATTTTGTAATTAATTTTTAACACTTAATTTTTTAATTTATCAAATAATACTTCAATTAAAGTCGAATTTATTAAGAGTATATCAAACTTATATCAAATCCAATTCGAAGCAATTAAAATACTGTTCAGCTTAATCAAACGTGCGTACATTTAAGTTCCAAATTTAAATAACTTGCCAAATATTCAAACAATATTGCATTTTTTTTCATTGATTTCTCTGTTTGACAAAATTGTTATGTTTTCAATGGTTTTTTTAATTAAAATGTTTATATCCGATATTTTATTTAAGACTTAATTGGGCAATTATTAGTTATATTTAAGACTTTAAAAATGTCGATTACTTGTATGAATAAGTTAGATTCGATATTCATTGATTTTTAATAACATTTTAAATGCCAATAATTTGAACCTTTCAACGATTTAAATGAGTTGAAAATAATCTCATTAATATATATTTTTAATTAAAATGTCCATCTGATGTAGATACTCTATTTTGTTTAAGGATTAGTTGGGCAATTATTAGCCATAATTTAATTAATAGGTGACAATTATTATTATTTTACCTTTGAAAATAATTTGAACCTTCCAACGCTTTAAACGAGTTGAAAAAATAATCACATTAATATAATCCTCATCTCCTATTGCTTTAAGCTTGTGCCATGACACAACAAATTAGTAGGAGTAGGGTTGTACATGAGACGAGATAGAGACAGATCGTGAGCTACTTGACCTCGATTCGATCAAAGCTTGATGAACACTCGACTCGAGTTTGAACACGGCTTGAGTTCTTAATGAACCGAGCCCAGCTACTTGATACTCAACTTAAAAAAAACTCGCGAGCCACTCGAAAATATAATAAATTATTTTTTTATGTTTAAAATTAAAGTGAACTAAAAATTGTAGGTTGGGTCTTTTTTGGTTTTTATGTTATGATAGTTTAATTTTTAGTTTAACTTTCTTTATATTTGGGTAAACTACTCAGGTGACCATCAAACTATTTGGGCGTACCTATTTTGACCACCGAACTAGGCAACTTGTCAATCAAACCACCAAACTTTTAAATTGATCATATTTTGTCCACTGTCGTTAAAAAACTAACGGAGGGTGACAAAGGGGCGATGTGACAGTTAACGGAAATTTGTAAAATTACACATTTGGTCCCTGTTATTTACCTATTATATCAATTTAGTCCTAATTTTAATTTAATTAAATAAAATTAATCAACCAATCATATGATGACATGTGTAATTATATAAATTTCCCTCTAACAGTTACGTCACCCATTTAGCGGCACTTAACAGAAACTAGCGTTCGAGTGACCAAAAGTTTACCGCTCGAAAACGTAAGTGACCGTATCGGTCGAATTTGAAAATCAGTGACCAAAACTGTACTGGGGAAAACATAAGTGGCCAGTCCAGTAGTTAGCCCTTCAATTAATTGAAGTATTTCTAAACATGTTGATTTATGAAAACTATTCCAAAAACTAATTGTATAAATTTTGGGTAAGCTACAATGAATGTCACTTAATTATGGGTAAGGTTACATTTATGTCACCCAATTATTAAACGTAGGGTCACACAATTATGGGTAAGGTTACACTTGGGTCACCCTTCATATTTAAAAATATATATCAATTTGCATATTAGATTCCTAAATTTAATTAATGATTTCAAATGAAGTAGTTTATTGTTAAGGAGTGTATACAAGTGATTTGGAAGAAAAAATGACTAAATTAATATATATTTTTAAATAGGCTTAATACATTTCCCCCTTGAACTATACATGTTTTCCCAACTTGCCCCCTAAAGTTCATTTTGACTACTTTTGCCCCCTAACGTTTTTCATCGTTACCCATATTGCCCCCTACCGTTAAAAAAATTCTTTTGACCAATCAGAACGCGCCATGTCATTTTCTTTATTTATTTTTAAATTTTAAAATAAAATAGAATAAAAAATGAAATAAATATATTAAATCATATCCTAAATTTATCCAAATACCCTCGTCTTCTTCATCCTCATCATCTTCTTCCCCCATTTTTATTTCTTTTACAGTTATTAAGAAAACATGCGAAATATGTCTCAATAAACATCCAAATAAAAATTTAAACAAATTGATTTAATTTACATATCCACTCAATTCACATATCATGAAGAAAAAAAACTATTAGCACAATGAAAAGAATAAGAAAATCAAAACTTTAAACACCCAGCAATCATATCTGTTCATATAGATGAGACTTTAATTTATGCTTAACAACCTAAGAATACATAAATCAATATACCCAGAACTACCCATCAGGTTCGACGGAATTTTCAACTCCGGTTACCGGGAAATACAAGCCAAAAAAAGGACAGTTTTGAAAAACTTGTCTCAATTTATGCTTACCAGGCTTTTTCCTACGAGTATTCTTAGCTTGTTTCCCAAAAGCACCGCAAAATCCACAAGCTGAAACCTTTGGAGAAAGCGGGTTAATAGCAGGGGAAATCTTGATGGTACGGTCACCACGTCTTTCACCACCGTTAGATCGGCTTCTTTTGACGGCGGTGTTGTTGGGCGCAATTGTCGGCTTAGCACCTTAACAACATCAACCTTTTCTGGGCTGTTGTTTTCTTGCACCTACCGCCCTTATTCTTCTGGCTTGGTCTCTCCTCTGCCTCCTCCTTCTCATGCTTGTTGTTTCGATTTCATTTGGCTTTTCACTGGAGCTTTTAATCTTCTTAATCGAAAAGAAATGAAAATTGTGGAAGAATATGATGGGATGAAGACAGGGCGTTTTAGGTATTTTGGGATATAATTAAATTAATAAATATTTTTAATATATTTGTTTTATTTTAAAATTTAAAAAATAAATAAAGAAAATGGCGTGGCGAGTTTTGATTGGTCAAGACATATTTTTTTTAACGGTAGGGGCAATATGGGTAACATCGAAAACGTTAGGAGGGAAAAGTGGGTAAAACGTAGTTTAGGGGGAAAGATAGGAAAACGGGTAAAGTTTAGGGGGGAATGTGTATTAAGCCTTTTAAATATGAAGGGTGAGAAAAATGTAACATTACTCATAATCTAGTGACCCAACTGTAACCTTTAATAATTGAGTGACCTAAATTTAACCTTACCCATAATTGAGTGACTCAAGTGTAACTTTTAATAATTGGATGACTCAAACGTAACCTTACCCATAACTGAATGACCTTCTTGGTAGTTTACCCATAAATTTTTTGGTATAACCACACTTAGGGATTAATTGGGCGAGGAGGGTACGAAGGGTGTTCTCCTTTCATCTATCCCCATTAAGAATTTTCATTGTAACCCCCTAGACCCGCCTATGCGTTAATACAGATCCTAGGAAGTGAGTCTAAAGCCAGAGATTCAAAAGAGATTCAGATTTCAGAAGTTGAATCAAGGAGTTCAGAGTGGTCCATTAAGCGTGAATTGTAAGTTTACTGAGAGTTCAACATTGATACATTAATTTAGTAGGGTATGTTTCAGAAGAGGTCAGAAAGTCTTACCCTAGGCCTACAGAAGGTCTTACCCTAGGTGTAACCCCTTGTACCTGCCTATGCGTTACACCTAAGTTACAGAAAATTATCATAACATATACATATATGACCTGTATTCAGTTTTTATGAAAATCAAGCATCATTATAGAGTGATTAAGATAATAATAGGTAAAACATATCCATTCTAAAGTCTCGTAACGATGATGCTCACATATCATCGAATCAACTATCAAGTACAAAATCTAAAACCATTTTAGAGTTTGAGTTACAAAATAATGCCATCATGGCTAACTAGTAAAATATATCATAACAAAATATAGGCTCATGTCACCCGAAATAGACAGTATGGTGGATAAGAACATTACAACAAAAGTATAGTAAGAATGTGCCGATCCTGCAAGTGCCAAGTCCACGGGTAGCCTATCCAAAAGTATCTGAAAGGGGAAAGTTTGGGGGGGTGAGCTAGGAAGCTCAGTGTGTTCCAATAAGTGCAAGATAACATAATATATATACAGTTCAGATATGCATAAGACATTACAAACATACCATAAGAGCAACCAAGGTTCCATTTTAACTTATCTACCCTCCAACCGAACACCAAAATGCAATTCCCCATGAACTGCATACAGAAGGTCTTACCCTAGGCCTGAGGCGTAGGAGCCTACTAATAAGTGTTTATTTTGGTTATGTTTTTAGTCCTTGTTTTGATCATATATATATGTTTGAAGGACTTAATTGGGCTGTTTTTGTGTTGTTCTCGTGCAGGTTACGTAATGCCGGAAACGAGTTGAAGTGCTGCAGAAATACTGAATTCGTGGGCAGATTCATGGGCATGAACCAGGGCATGAATGCTGACTGGGCGCCACGTCAGCACCTTCTAGAAGATGACGTCAGCAAGCTTGATAACCTATCAGTCCACTTATCAAGATAGCCTATCATCCGAATTTTATCTTTTAAATTCAAAACTTTGATATTTATCTTATGTAATTTTATTTAAATTTATTTTAGGATTTATCATCTTAGGTTTTTAGGGTTTTTCAACTACTATAAATACCCCACTTTGGGGGTGAATTATTCATCAAACAATTTCCATTGTTCTCTTCTTCCTTGAGTAATAAAGTTCTCCATTATTCTCCATTTTCTTTTCTCCATTTTTATTTATTTTATTAAGTATGGTTTTTTCACAAACCATGCTTAACTAAATTCCCTTTAGCCAAAAGCAACGCCAAACCCGACAAACCTCGTGAGATTAGGAAAATACTCCAATCCTTCGACAATTCCTTTTTAGATTCTCTGCAAAGTTGATTAGGCAATCGGCCTAATCTTTAGGCATCGCAATTGTTTCATTCCGAGAGCGCGCATCGGCTTGAAGTGGTTTAGATCCATCGTTGGGGACGAGGAAAAGCTTGTAGCCAATTCAACTCCCTAAGAACAAACTTAGTGGCGGTCCACTAAGGGGAATCGAAATCGGAAACAACTCTCATCGAGACGAATATCCGAGCACGGGCTTCTCCAGCACTAACTCAGATCTGGGTTAGCATCGATTGTCGTGGCTAATTCACAAAAGTTTGACTTCAAGGATTGCCCTGGGAGTCGAATCTACCAACGAGAAGTAAGTTACAAGGGTTGGGCCTTGTAGACTGTAACCTGCAGGAAAGTCGAAGAAAAATCAATTTCAGTGATCGAAGATGTCGTGGCAAAGCGTGGCTTGAGGCTATTTCTATCCATAATTCTTTCTCAACATTTATTTTACGTTTTTACTATTTTTCTCATTCAAATCACTATTCTAAAACCCCCCTTTATTTCCTACAGGTTTTTGGTCTAAATCAGAAGAAAGGTGTTAGAGTTCCTATTCCCTGCGGATCGACCCTTACTCTCACTATATTAATTTAATTCTTATTTATTTTGAGTTTAAGGTTTTATTTTTGACACTATACGACGCGTGTCAAAATTGGCGCCGTTGCCGGGGAATACGGCAAATTACTAATATCGTTTTATTTGATTTATGACCAGGAGCAATCCGGGAGAACAATTTGATCTTATCCCGGAAATCGAAGCACTAGCCCGAAAGTTGAACGCACAAACACTTCGGGAAAAGAAAAACAAAAGACGCCAACAGAGACTCGAACGCGATCTAGAAATCACATCCGAAGCAGAATCGAGTTACGAGCCCAATCCGATGGGAGACGAAAATCAAACCATTCGCCAACTTAATGCGGCGCCCGATGGTCAACAACCTATGTGCATAACCTTCCCGAATGGTGAAACACCGTTCGTGCTAAAAACGGGTTTGATCCATCTCTTGCCTACCTTTCACGGCTTACCGACAGAAAATCCTCATAAACATTTGAAGGAATTTCACATGGTTTGTCTAACTACAAAGCCACAGGGAGTATCCGATGACCAAATCAAACTTAGAGCTTTTCCATTTTCCTTAGCTGATATAGCGAAAGATTGGTTATTTGATTTACCCCCTAATTCTGTTACAACATGGACTGACATGGCTAAACTTTTTCTTGACAGATTCTTCCCTACAGCAAAAGCAAGCGAAATCAGGCGCAACATCCTAAGCATTCAACAAAAAGAAGTTGAATCCTTGTATGAATACTGGGAGAGGTTTAAAAAGTTGTGTGCAAATTGTCCACAACATGGGTTGTCGGAAGAAACCCTCCTCCAATATTTTTACGAAGGATTGACGCCTATGGACATGAAGGTGATAGATGTGGCAAGTGGCGAAGCTCTAGTCAACATGACACCAACAGCGGCTAAAACACTGATATCAACCATAGCCGCCAACTCTCAAAGATTCAATCAGTCTAGCGAACCATCTCGAAGGGTTCGCGAGGTAAGTACAGTTTCATTAGAAAACAAAATCGATAAATTAGCTGAAATAGTGCAAACTCTTGTTGCAGATAAGAGAAAAACAACTAGACTTTGTGGAATCTGTACCAGCCCAGAACATCCGACAGACTGTTGTCCGATGATTCAAGAAGATGATGTCGCACAAGCCAACGCCATAGGGAATGCTTATAATTCTGGGTGGAGGAACCAATCAAATTATGGGTACGCGAACAACCAAAGGCCAAATCAACCATACCAACAAAGACAACCCTACCCTCAACAAAAGACGTCTCTAGAAACCTTGGTTGAACGACTAGCGATATCCCAAGAGAAATTCCAGAACCGTACCAAAATCCACTTACAAGAGTTAGACAAGCAAATGAGCCAGTTAGCCCAAACAGTAAGTCGTCTCGAATCCAAAGGTAAACTCCCTTCACAAACAGAGATAAACCCAAAAGAAAATGTTAATGCCATCACCCTTAGAAGTGGCACCATGATAGAACCCAAAACCTCAGAGGTAAACACCCAAAAAGATAAACCAACTCCAACAGTCGAAAAAGATACATCAAATCCAACCCCTAAACCATCCCCTTATGTTGTCCAACCACCATTCCCATCGAGATTGATGAAAAGAGACAAACAAGCAGAAGAAAAGGAAATCCTAGATGTGTTCCAGAAAGTAGAGATCAACATTCCGCTCCTCGACGTAATCCGAAAAATTCCAAGGTATGCTAAGTTCCTTAAAGATTTATGTACTAATAAACGTCGTCTTATTGGAGTTGAAAAGGTTAATCTAGGAGAACATGTATCGGCGGTCTTCCAGCGTAAGTTGCCACCAAAGTTGAAGGACCAAGGTATGTTCGTCATTCCCTGCAAAATAGGTAAAGTGGGTATTAAACGAGCAATGTGTGATTTAGGGGCCTCTATTAATGTTATGCCCCTTTCATTTTATAACTCACTTTCTGCTGAGCCTTTGAAGGATACGAGGGTAACAATACAACTGGTAGACAGATCCATAATCTACCCGGAAGGATTGCTGGAAAACGTTCTCGTAAAGGTAAATGATTTAATCTTCCCAGCGGATTTCTATGTCATTGACATGGAAAACGACCGAGCAAACAACTCTTCTGAGATCCTCCTTGGCCACCCATTTTTGAGCACTGCAAACACAAAAATCGATGTAAGAAGTGGGATCCTTACAATGGAATTCGATGGTGAGGTAGTAAAATTTGACGTTTACAAAGCTATGAGACATCCTGAAAATGTTGCTAGTTTAAATTTTGTTGATGTCATTGAACCTACCATAAATGATTTCTTTGACACTGGTTTTACTAACTTCATGGATGATTTGTACAGAGAAATCGCGAATTCCGACGAAGAAGACAGGGAGTTTGAAAATCTTTGTTCATTAAATAAAGATTTAATACTTACTGCATCTAAAACTAAACCTTTACCTTCTGTATTACAGGCACCCAAGATCGAACTTAAACAATTACCTGAGCATCTAAAGTATGCATTTTTAGGGGAAAGAGAGACCCTACCGGTTATTATCTCAACCAAGCTATCAAACGAAGAAGAGGAGGACTTGCTAACAGTACTACGAGCACATAAGGAAGCCATTGGGTGGACCGTTGCAGACATCAAAGGCCTTAGTCCCTCCACTTGCATGCATAAGGTAAAAACCGAAGATGGAGCTAAGCCATCTCGACAAGGACAACGCCGCCTGAATTAACCTATGATGGACGTAGTTAAAGAAGAAATACAAAAGCTTCTAGATGTGGATATAATCTATCCAATTTCGGATAGTGACTGGGTAAGCCCGATCCATGTAGTCCCTAAGAAAACCGGAGTCACGGTGGTTAAAAACGCAGAAGGTGAGTTGGTTCCAACTAGAGTCCAAAATGGTTGGCGAGTCTGTATAGACTACAGGAAGTTGAACTCTCTAACTCGAAAAGATCATTTTCCACTTCCTTTTATAGACCAAATGATTGAAAGATTAGCCGATAAAACTCACTACTATTGTCCTGACGGATTTTCAGGTTTTTTCCAAATTCCTGTGGCGCCCGAGGATCAAGAGAAGACAACCTTTACATGTTCTTTTGGCACGTTCGCCTATCGTCGAATGCCATTCGGGCTTTGTAATGCGCCGGCCACATTTCAAAGATGCATGGTAAGCATTTTCTCAGATTTCATCGAAAAAGGTATAGAAGTATTCATGGATGACTTTACAGTCTACGGTAATTCCTTTGGAGAATGTTTATTAAATTTAACAAATGTGCTAAAAAGATGCCTCGAATTCAACCTTGTTTTAAATTATGAAAAATGTCATTTCATGGTAGATAAAGGGTTAATTCTAGGACATATTGTTTCCTCAAAAGGTATTACTGTTGATAAAGCTAAAACAGATGTTATACGCTCACTCCCATACCCCACAACTGTGAGGGATATTCGATCATTTCTTGGCCATGCAGGGTTTTACCGCAGGTTTATTAAGGATTTTTCAAAGTTGGCGCAACCCCTCTACAATCTATTGCAAAAAGATCAACCCTTCAATTTTGACGAAAAATGCAAGGAGGCATTTGACATACTCAAGGAAAAGCTTGTAAACGCACCTATCGTTCAACCACCGAATTGGAACCACCCATTCGAATTAATGTGTGATGCTTCCGATTTTAGCGTTGGAGCAGTGTTGGGTCAAAGAATCGACAAGGAACCGCATGTTATAGCCTATGCATCACGTACCTTGGATCCTGCGCAGAAAAATTATTCAACAACGGAAAAAGAACTCTTTGCTATTGTTTTTGCCTTAGAAAAGTTTAGATCTTATTTACTCGGTACTAAAATCGTTGTATTTTCTGATCATGCAGCTTTACGCTTTCTAATGAGCAAAAAGGAGGCAAAGCCGAGACTAATCCGGTGGATACTATTACTCCAGGAGTTCAACCTAGAAATTAAGGATAAGAAGGGATGCGAAAACCTTGTTGTGGACCATTTAAGTCGCATCCCCTTATCTATGTCTGATCCACCGGTTAGAGAGGAGTTCCCTGACGAAGGATTGATGGCCGCTCAGCTTAACGTTTCGTGGTTCGCATACATGGTGAATTACTTAGCCACGGGTAAGATGCCGCAAGATTTACCGAAAGCGGAAGTGAAACGAATAAAAAGGGAGTCTCGATTCTTCATTTGGGATGATCCCTATCTTTGGAAACATTGTTCGGATGAGGTAATTAGACGATGTGTAGCAGAAAGCGAGGTAAACTCTATCCTGAATTTCTGTCATTCTTATTCTTGCGGTGGTCACTTCGGGCCTAAACGTACTGCACATAAAATTCTTGAGTGTGGTTTCTATTGGCCCAACATTTTTCGTGATGCATATTTATTTTGTAAATCTTGTGAAAAGTGTCAAAGGGTTGGTAATTTGAGTCGACGAAACGAGATGCCACTTAATCACATTACTGTATGTGAGATATTCGATGTTTGGGGATTAGATTATATGGGTCCCTTTGTCTCTTCATTCGGTAACTTTTATATAATTCTTGCGGTAGATTATGTTTCTAAATGGGTTGAAGCTAGAGCAACCCGAAATAATGATGCTAAAACCACTGTTAAGTTTCTAAAAGAATCTATCTTTTGCAGGTTTGGCACACCGCGAGCGATAATAAGCGACCGAGGGAAGCATTTCATTAACCGAGTGATTGATACTTTCATGAAAAAGTTCGGTGTCACTCACCGGATTTCAACATCTTACCATCCGCAAACGAATGGTCAAGCGGAGGTGTCGAATCGAGAGATAAAGACCATACTCGAAAAAATCGTGAAGCCGGATCGCAAAGATTGGAGCATTAAGCTATCTGATGCGTTATGGGCATACCGTACTGCGTACAAAGGCCCCATAGGGATGTCACCTTACCGTCTCGTTTACGGTAAACCCTGTCACTTACCAGTCGAACTGGAACATCGCGCATTTTGGGCAATTCAGCAATGTAACATGGAAATGGATGCGATTGGAAGGGAACGCAAATTACACATTCAAGAGCTCGAGGAAATCCGGAAACATCCCTACGATAGTGCACAAATTTTTAAAGAAAAAACAAAGGATTTCCATGATAAAAATATTTCCTTTAAATCTTTTTCCGTTGGTCAAAAGGTTCTATTATTTAATTCTAAATTCAAACTTTTTGCAGGAAAATTGCGTTCCAAATGGCTCGGACCGTTCACTATTGTTCAAACTTTTCCACATGGAGCAGTAGAAATTCAAGACACCGAAGGACATAGCTTTAAAGTTAATGGACAACGGTTAAAACAATTTTTTGAAAATGTTCCAGTTGGCTTGGTTGAAGAAATTCATTTCGAGGAACCAAATGCATAAATGAGGACGTCAAGCTAGCGACGATAAACAAGCGCTAGATGGGAGGCAACCCATTTCTTTTTTATTATTTTTCTTTATTTTTAATGTTATTTAAATTTTCTTTTTATTAAAAAAAAAGAAGAAAAAAAAAGAGAAGAATCGAAATCAACTAATCTGTTCAAAGATTTTAATTTTGATTTTATCTTTTTTGTCATTATCTTTAATATTTGTTTTTTATTTATTTTCTTATCTACTTTTAAATTTATTTTTATCTCATTTTATCTATCTTTTCGAATTTTTTATCTCATCATTTTATTTTTATTTTGAATTTTATTTTATCTAATCTTTTCCTTATTTTTGCAGATAAGTTAGGTCGAATAAAAGATGAGAAGCTATCAACAAGATTCGGTGGACCCAATTTTTAAATGGTATTTGTTATCACCCGTCCAAATCTTATACATCACCTTATATACCTTATCCACCATCGATCAAAACTCCTATTTCAACCCAATCACCATTCGTGGACCCCACCCGATCAAACACCCAATTAAACCCCCCTAGCCGCAGCCTTTGTTTTCCTTTTATATATATATTCCCTCACCTACACTTTCACCCAATTAAAACCCGTGGAGCCCACCCCAAACCCCACAGCTTTGACCTAAACCCCTCCTTATTTATTTCCTCACCTGCCGCCAACCTACCATAACCCTTCTTTATTTTCTTCCATAACAGCCAACCAAAAAAACCCTACACCCCACCACCATGCCTCGCACCAGGAACCAAGCTCGCCGACTTCCACAACAGCCACCGCTCGTCATCGGTGGCTGCCGGCATTTCTAGCCGCCGCAGTACGTCGCCCTCAGCAGCGACTCCGAGCACCCACAGCCGCACCACACCACCATTCCATCTCCCGAACATCCCATCACTACCCCCATTCCGTCGACCATGCACCGCCGCACCACCAACCGCAGCGACCACCGTCACCACCATCCCCTTCCTTCCACTCCCTTGCGACGCCGACCACATCCATGCACACCGCCACTGCCCGCACGCACAACTCATCTCCCTCGCACCACGACGATCCGGCCATGGCGAGGGGCACTCCCACACACAGATCCGGACAGACCAGCACCGGCCGCACTGCTCGTGTCACCGGCAGTGGCGAAACGCCACCGTCACCACTTCGCCGTTCATCACGTCCACCATCGCCGCCACCTTCCCCTTACCACCCCTTGGCGTCCGATGCGGCTGGTGGCTCCTCACGGCGTCATCACATGCCCATGCAGTCACCAACCCGTGTGCCCTCCTATCACATGCACACCAGCACGTCCGGGCATTCAGATAACTATTCGGCAGCCGATGAGGTAAGTTCTGAATTTTTTCCACCATTGTTTGTTATTAACCCTACCTCTGAACATGCAGATCACATGCACGCTGATTTTGCTGCCCAAAATCCCTCGGACGCTGCTCAACCGGAATCACCACCTCACGAACACCATGATATTCCATCGGATCATGAAGAACATCCACGACGTAGCCAACGATTCACGACACCCAACGATGACAACTTGAAAGGGTTTTTACAATTTACTGGAGACGAACTCGATATGTTTAATCATTTTCGACATCGCCCACTTCCGGTCTGTAAGTACATTCCCGATCATACTTTAGATCGTTTGCATATACATGAGTCGGTCCTAGCACATTTTGATAATACTGGATGGCGTCGATTTCATATTATTACTTGTGACACGTACTACGAATTAGTTCTTGAATTTTATTCTACTTTTTCGTTTGATCGTAGTCGCGCTAGGTCTCTTGATACACCAAATGTAATATCTTTTCGCTTATTAGGTCAATACTTTCGGTTGTCCATTACTGAGTTTAATGTTTATATGGGTTTCGTCACTAATGTTTCGGACCCTAACTATCAATCTGCACTTTTAGACATACCAGAAGATTTCGATAACGACATTTCTCTCGAGACTTTGACAGGTTTAGCAGGTGTGCAGTACAATCCGAAAACAACTAAGGACCACACTATTCATAGCCCTGCTTTACGATATATCCATCGCTTCCTTGTCTACAACTTGTCTGGCAGAAACGAAACCCCGTCAACCGTGAGTAGATCTGAGTTACTCTTTCTATGGTGTATGCAGGTAAATCTTAAGGTAAATCTTGGTTTTTGGTTGGCTCACACATTTCATCGTGTCCCCCGTACCTCTAGGTCACGACCATTAATTCTAGGCCCCTATATTACCCATTTAGCCTTGCGTATTTTTTCTGCTACTTTTGATCCATCTCAGTTTACTTATGCGTTTTCTATGAGTGCTCTAGATGAGAGATGCCTAGATTCAATGGGCCTACTTGCAGGCACCCCTGATGCACCTTATATTGCTCCCCCGGGCACTCTCCCAACTCGTCGAGAATGAGTGTTTCGTAGACGAGCCCAATCACAACCAACACAGGACGACCAACCCCAAAGAGATATGGATGAGCGTCTCCATTCCATCGAGACCAACTTGGCCGAGATCTTATCCTATCTTCGCCCCGGCACTTCCTACGGACGACGTGGCCGCGGTCGTGGCCGCAATTGATTAGGGGAGTCTCTCCTTTCCTCTCTTTTATTTTAATTTTTCATTTTGAGACAAAATGCATCTAAGTGAGGGGGAGGGAGATATGCTTATCAATTTTTATCTTGCTTATCCGTCTTGATTGTTCGCTTGAAATCCTGGATTTATTAAATTAAGTTCTCTGTTTAAATCCTCAATTTCGCCTTGTCTCATTGTTTTCACATGGTTCTGAATCTATCTTGTTAGAAAACTCTAGGTTGCATGGTAAATTTTTGGCATGATTAATTTTTAATTTTTTTATGACATTTTATTTCTCTATTAATCCACATGATTCTTACCTAAGTACACAAGACATATTTGTGAGTTTTTTTGAGCCTAATGAGCATGCATGATATTTGCTCTTTGTTTCTTTGAGTGTGCCTAGCTAAATTAGTTGCATTCTAGAACTTGTTTTTAAATTCTTTTTGAGATTACATTGATTGATTATGATGCTTTAACATGATAGAGGCACTAGGTTTTAACCACTTCTCTTCCCAAATAAATCACCTACCCTTTAATTAAATTCCCCTAGTGAAACAATCTTTGAGCCTTAGCCTTTTTCTTGAAAATTACCACATTTTAAGCCTAATCCAATTTCTTCTCAAATCCATCACTTTTGTTCCCTTTTTCAAGACAAAATTCATCTTAAAAAAAACAGATTCGAATAAATGCAGTGCAACAGTGTATTACACTGTGCAGAGAAAAAAAAACTGTGCAGAATTGATTCGAATATACAGTGCAGGAAATTGTTCGAGTCTGCAGAAAAATAAAACCAGAAAAAAAATAGTGCAGTTCGAAAAGAAAAAAAAGGGTACACTGTCGAGCAGTTTTGGTTCGAATGAAAAAAAAAACAGTTTCGAATATATTTTTTGAGATGATTTTTTTTGTCTTGAGTTTTAGCCTTTATTTTCAGCCTTTATCCTACCCTTACCTTAGCCCCATTACAACCCTTATTTAAGACCTCTTGATTTTTGCATCATATTCATGTTAGTAGTGGAGATTAGATTTAAACACAAGCTTATGGTTATGCTCTAATTAGCTTTGGCTCGAGTGATTTTTCTCTACCCTTAAACACTTTGAGAGACATGAGCGATTCCTTGTGAGGGTACTTGGTTTGCATCATTGATGTTAGTAGAGTTTTTAGAATGTCGTCTTAGCTTTAAATTATTAGTCTTGCCATTTATCTATTTTTGCTCCTTAGTTTTCTCTCATATTTAGATGCTTAATCATATTGAGAATTTTTGAGACTTCGTGAAATTAAGGATGAAAACTTGAACTTAAGATTATTTAATTTTGAGATACTTGAGGACAAGCATCGGATAAGTGAGGGGGAATTTGATAAGTGTTTATTTTGGTTATGTTTTTAGTCCTTGTTTTGATCGTATATATATGTTTGAAGGACTTAATTGGGCTGTTTTGTGTTGTTCTCGTGCAGGTTACGTAATGCCGGAAACGAGTTGAAGTGCTGCAGAAATACTGAATTCGTGGGCAGATTCATGGGCATGAACCAGGGCATGAATACTGACTGGGCGCCACGTCAGCACCTTCTAGAAGATGACGTCAGCAAGCTTGATAACCTATCAGTCCACTTATCAAGATAGCCTATCATCCGAATTTTATCTTTTAAATTCAAAACTTTGATATTTATCTTATGTAATTTTATTTAAATTTATTTTAGGATTTATCATCTTAGGTTTTTAGGGTTTTTCAACTACTATAAATACCCCACTTTGGGGGTGAATTATTCATCAAACAATTTCCATTGTTCTCTTCTTCCTTGAGTAATAAAGTTCTCCATTATTCTCCATTTTCTTTTCTCCATTTTTATTTATTTTATTAAGTATGGTTTTTTCACAAACCATGCTTAACTAAATTCCCTTTAGCCAAAAGCAACGCCAAACCCGACAAACCTCGTGAGATTAGGAAAATACTCCAATCCTTCGACAATTCCTTTTTAGATTCTCTGCAAAGTTGATTAGGCAATCGGCCTAATCTTTAGGCATCGCAATTGTTTCATTCCGAGAGCGTGCATCGGCTTGAAGTGGTTTAGATCCATCGTTGGGGACGAGGAAAAGCTTGTAGCCAATTCAACTCCCTAAGAACAAACTTAGTGGCGGTCCACTAAGGGGAATCAAAATCGGAAACAACTCTCATCGAGACGAATATCCGAGCACGGGCTTCTCCAGCACTAACTCAGATCTGGGTTAGCATCGATTGTCGTGGCTAATTCACAAAAGTTTGACTTCAAGGATTGCCCTGGGAGTCGAATCTACCAACGAGAAGTAAGTTACAAGGGTTGGGCCTTGTAGACTGTAACCTGCAGGAAAGTCGAAGAAAAATCAATTTCAGTGATCGAAGATGTCGTGGCAAAGCGTGGCTTGAGGCTATTTCTATCCATAATTCTTTCTCAACATTTATTTTTACGTTTTTACTATTTTTCTCATTCAAATCACTATTCTAAAATCCCCCTTTATTTCCTACAGGTTTTTGGTCTAAATCAGAAGAAAGGTGTTAGAGTTCCTATTCCCTGCGGATCGACCCTTACTCTCACTATATTAATTTAATTCTTATTTATTTTGAGTTTAAGGTTTTATTTTTGACACTATACGATGCGTGTCACCTACCTAAGGGAATGCCTTAGGTCCAGAAAGACTTACCCTAGTCCCGTGGGCGTAGGAGCTTAACAGAAGGATTTACTAGCTGGATCAGGGCTGTACCTGCAGACACTTCAAATCATAGCCCCAGAATATACCCCAAGCAGTACAGTTTTGTTCAATATACATAGGCATCAGAATTCAGATGGCGGACATATGTTTAATCACATCAACTAGAAATCAGATATTTCAATTCCAGATCAGACATGGGGCATACTATCAGATATAACATAACTATGTTCTCAAACAACAATCATGCTTCCAACAGAATAGTCATGCTTTCAACAGGAATATAATCATGCCTTAACAAAAAGGTAGTCATGTCCTTAATTCAGAAATTATCTTATAATCATACATTTTCATATCTATGTCCAAATAAGTACATTCGAGTGAACAAGCAAAACAGAAATGTAGCACACACGGAACACACCTCAAAAGCTGGTCAGAGAATCTATCGGGCTCCTGCCTCGCTATGATCTGCCACGGTGCTAGATCCTAGATCAATAAAAGATTATGGTTACTACAAGGCCTAAGTGCTAACTCTAATAGCTTACAAGGTTTACGGATTCATACTAGTAACTATCGGAACGCGTGAAGGAGCGGACCGAGAGGAACTAGGCTGAGTAGACGAACGGTCAGGGGAGTCTCGATTACCTTTAAACAGATAAAAGCTTATATTAGTCATTTATTCGATTTACATATTAACAAAATGAAACAATTAAACACATATGCATGGTTTGGGTTTAGGGACGGATTCGAAGGTCTTCGAGTTAGAATTTCGCAAAACGGGCTTCAAAAACGGACTCAGGACGTCGAAAAACATAAAATAGGGCTTTTTCGGAAATTTTGACTTTTTTGGTCAATGTCAACGCTGACGTCAGCAGGTCAACGCTGACGTCAGCAGGTCAAGGTCAACGGGGGACAGGATCAACGCTGACGTCAGCGGTCAGCAGAAAGTCAACTGAGTTGACTCAGCGAGTTGACTCAGTCTTGGGTCGGGTCAGACACGGGTCGGGTCGAACTCGGGTTGGGTTGGACTCGGGTCGGGTTGAACCGGTTCAGACCGATCCTTACCCTAGAAGATCGGACGTCGCCGGACGGTGGCCGGAAAACTCGCCGGAGAGCTTAACGGACGCGGTTCTGCCGGAAAAACATAGATCATTAGATCACAATTTCAAATCACACGCTTTTAATTCGAAACAAGCCGGAAAAATAGGCCGGACCTCACCTTAAAGGTTCTAAACGACCGGAATGTTCGAAGCTCCGATGGGACCCTTCCCGGTGTCGGAACGCCAATCGGCCGGGTGGGTTTTGACCGGCTCGCCGAGGGGAGCTTCGTCGTACCGACGGCAAAACAAAGCGACGGCGGCACGGACGGGAAAACGAAAAGACAGAGGCGGTTCAGCGCGCGGTGCGGAGGCTCGATTTTGATGCAATCGGCGGCACGGAAGGGCGCGTTACCGATGGCGAAAGGCCCGAAGCGGCAAGGCGCGTTCGCCGGCACAGGCGGTGACGCACACCGGACGGCGGTGGGGACGGCCAAAGGTTGCCGAAAACTGGGGAGAGAGAGATCTGTGAGGGAGATGAGGGGACGGTTCGGTTTTCGAAGGTGGGTGGGGATTAATTGCGGGTAGGTGGAGAGGCAGATAAAGTTAATGGGGTTCGGAGTTATTTTTTATTTTTTTTAACTAAGTTAAAAACAAGGTTTGGTAAGCTTTGACAGAAATGAGCCCTTAGCTCAGCGGTAGGAACATTAGATGGTGAGGGGTGGGGTCGCGGGTTTGAGCCTCCACACCCTCACCTTGATTTCTTATTTTTTTTGCATATATATATATATCAGGGTGTTACACTAGGCCTAGGGCGTAGGAGCCTACATAAGAGAATGCCTTAGGTCTAGAAAGACTTACCCTAGGCTCGTCAGGCGTAGGAGCTTACCTAAGGGAATGCCTTAGGTCCAGAAAGACTTACCCTAGGCCCGTCAGGCATAGGAGCTTACCTAAAGGAATGCCTTATGTCCAGAAAGACTTACCCTAGGCCCATTGGGCATAAAAGCTTAGGTCCAGAAGGGCTTACCAGCGTTGAGCCTACAGATCTTCATTCATATCCAGATAATATACCCTAGATGATTTCAGTTTATATTCAGAAGACAGTATTACAGAAAATAGATATGAGATCTATTTTTATACCAGAAGACAGATGTCAAAATTTATTTTATTATTATTATTATTTCGTATTCAATGTCACATATCAGATATATTTTCCATATCAGAGGTTATAAACAAGGGAATTGCTTTCCTTTCGTATTACAGTGTCATACTTTTAAATTTTAAGCATATGGTCTTGGTTTAGAACAGAAAGTATTTACAAGATATATGGTACGCGCTTTATGACCCAATTCATTTCTTAGAGGTACTTGATAGATATCAGAAAGATGACATCTGACAATTTTGGACTGATTTCAGAACGAGGTCCCTATGAATAAGGGAGTTCGATAAGACGGATCAAATCAACATCGGAAGTTGATGCATCAGAATAATTGGGATTTCAGATATATTGCAAGCAAAATTAAATGTTACAGCCTACGAGGGTATTAAGGTCATTTTGACCTTCAGGTTAATCTAGTAATTTGAACCAACAAGGTATAAACGGTGATGTACAGAATTTAGGAATTCTAGTTGTTCATCAAGTTTCTGAGTCCCTTCGAACTAGTCGAAACCCATTAACACAGTGTTTAATATCTCACCGGATAGGTACACTTCAACCATTCATTTCTCAGAACTTACTACAGAGCATAACAACAATAATTCGCCTTCACCAATCATCCACTAAACTTATTATCAGAAATCAAGCATATATTCTAGCGGTATTTTCCAAGTATTCAAACATGTACATTGTACCTGAACTCATTCTAAAACATCGAATGTGCCTTAGGAGAACAAATCCCTCTCACTATTAGCTATGTACTTTCTCCAAATAAATTGCACGTGCATTCACAGGGTATTCTCCCACTATCATCATAGTATCTGAATCGACCAACTGAAACGGGTCGTATTTTACCACTTTTGGAGCCATTACATTTGTTTGTCTTTATTGGGACTTCTAATTCCATGTCTTAGAAGTATTCTCCGACATTCTAGTAGTCGAGGATATTTCATGCATTACGATGCTCGAAAATGTTTCAATTATTTAGAGTTTCTCGGTTCTTCCATCTATTCATTCGTTTAAGACCTCGAGGATATATCTCATATGTCGGTCGATTGGCAATTCATGCCCGAAGAAAATATTAGTCTTTAGGGTCATTGTGACCCTTTTCAACCTTATCAGTATATTCAATCCTCTTTAGTCATTTTGATTAATTCAATCTTTTTTGCACCATTGCTCAATTTATACATATGAATATTTTTCCGCAAATTTATCTTCGTCAAATTATTTAGAATTCTAGCAACTCAAGTACTTTACAAGCTCGAGGGTTTAAGTCTTGTTACCGTGACATTCCAGTAATCTTATGTTTTTAAGTGTATCAAATGTCTTATCGGATCAAGTATAGCTTCATGAGTTATTTTTATAGATAGAGGTATTTTCATCATTCATCAATCAAATTTTTGACATTTCTTTTTAATCAAAAGGATAATCAGACTTAAAGATTAACCGACTCATTAATCGTGCACTAAACTCGGAAGTCTTTTCAATTTATCAAACCTCTTATTCGAATATTTGTCTTGGCCATTATTATTTTAATCTCATAAATGATCGACATAGGTGGAAATAATCACATGCTGAAACATGGTCGGGCAAACATTAACTGAATACCAACATGTTACAAAAGCATACAGAAGGTAGTAATGTATTACCTTGAATCTTCGCTATATCGGTCGACCTTCGAATGAAATTCGAACACTCTTGAACCCAGATTTGACGTCCCTCAACCATTCATATTCAAGGAATTGTTAGTACCTTCAACCACACAATATCCCATTTCAGTCCTTATTCATAGAGCTCTTAACTGAATAAATAAATACATAAATGAGTTCGGGTTCAAGGTTAGATTCGGAGGCTTTTGGGTCAGAATTTTGCGAAACGGGCTTCAAAATCAGACTCAGAACGTCGAAAAACATAAAATATGAGTTTTCGGAAAATTTTGACTTTTTGGTCAAAGTCAACGCTGACGTCAGTGGTCAAAATCAGCGCTGATGTCAGCGGTCAAGTCAACGCTGACGTCACTGGTCAATTGGGTTGACTCAGCTGAGTCAACTCGCCCGAGTTGACTCACTGAGTTGACTCGAGCGAGTTGGCTCACTGAGTTGACTCGGTCAACGGGTCGGGTACAGGTCAACAAGTCGGGTTGGATCGATTCAGGTTGGATACGTGTCAGAGAGACTTGGGCGATTTAGACCGGGTTGGGTCGGTTCACTTACCCAAAAATTTTGGTGGTCGAATGGTCGCTGGAGTGATCACCGGAGGCCCGAAATGCATTGTTTCTGCCACAAAACAAGAGTCGATCACACATGGAAGTAAACCAAACCCAAAATATCACATTACGAGCCAAAAACTTACCGGAAAAGCCCTAAATTCCAGATCTAGCCGAAAAATCGCGTAGCTCCGTCGAGGCATCGGTCGACGTCAGACTAACTGTCGGTTGACTGGGTTTTGTTCGTCGCGACGTGGGTGACCCGAATCCGGTGGTCGTCCCGTGAATCGCCGTTGAACGAGGCCGTTGAATGCGAGAAACAGAGACGCCAAGCACAAGGGTTTTTGTAGAACATTCAGCCAGGTCCACACGGCAAACGACATCGTTACGCTGCGAGTGGCGGCCAGGGCTGGAGTCACGGTGTGCCGACGGTCACAACGAAGCTGGCGGCGAGAACCATGGCGGCATGGTGGCCGAGATCAGAAGAAACATGGGCGACGCTTGGGTTTCTTGTCGAATCTTCCAGGGCTTTTTCACGGTGAACGGCGGTGCGGTTGCGCGCGTGACTGGAAGATGTGGGTTTGGAGTGAGACGATACGCACGCTGGTGGTGACGGTGTCGCGTACGGAGCAACGGTGACGACGATCGGGCGGTGACCGTTGTTGATGCTTGGGAAGATGAGAAGTCGAGGGAGAGCAAGGGACAAAACCAGATATTTTCCCCCTTTTTTTGATCCACAATTATCCCATGTGGGATTTAATTCAGACCCATTTTTTTGTCTTCAATAACCACTTAATAATAAGTGGATGAAAACTATAACCAAGAGCTTGTATAGCTTAATTGGCTAGGCACATGGCTTTTAAGCCTCAGGTTGTGAGTTCAAGTTCTTTTATAGCCTTTATTCCTTTTTTTTTTCTTTTGCATCATCCAAATGGTAATGGGTTAATTCAAGCCTAAGTCCCTAAACATTCAATAAATTTCAAACCAACCTCTCAACTTTGAATCATTTTCAAACATGTCCTTGAAATACAATTAAATTATTCCAAAAAAGTATCCCCACTTTTGGGGTGTTACATTCATTCTCATCCCCGCCCCATGACCTGCTACAAATACAAAATCTAAAATCATCCTTGCTCCGTGACCACAAGACTAAAATCATCCATGCCCTACCAGCCATGTGGGTTTAAGACCCACCAATTCCCTTGTTTACCCTCCCCATGACCCACCTATTCCAACTGTCACCATTTATAATAATAAATATAATAATAATAATAATAATAATAATCTATTCAAATAATAATAATAATAATAATAAGTCATCGCGACCCTTTAATTGGTAAATTAAAATATAACTTCATTACAAGTTTAAAAAATATTTAGGATTGACACCAACAACAGAGAAGAAATCAAGAAACCTAAATATTATATATATATATATATATATATATATAACTTTTCATAAATATCCCAAAACAAGCCAATATAAATTACTTTAAATTTGATTCTGATCCAAATTGATATTTTTAAATATATATATGTTATGATCAATCTCAAACTCAATTATATAAGCACTGAACTTTTCATAAATATTTATTCCAAGACAAGTTAATATAAATTACCTAATATTTGACTACGATCCAAACTGATATTTTAAAAATATATTTATATATTTGATCTCTTCAATATCAATCTCAAATATATTTTTAATAAATATTTTTAATAATATTTATAATAACATGTTATAAGATCTGTAGAGGTGAGTTGGGATGGTGCGGCTCGGGTGAGAATGATGTGAGGTGGGTGGAGATGGGGTGGGTACAAAGTCATATTCGCGCCTACCCCACCACCCATAGTGAATCTAATTTTTATCTTCATTCCCGCCCCACGACCTGCACAATCTATAACCATCCCTTCCCAATTAGATGTGAAGTGAGGAAAATCCCCGCAAAATCCACCCCATTGATATCCTTAACCACACTGGTGTTCAACTTATTAACTGACCAATTCAGATCGAGTACATGAGAGATCTATTATGAGGACAATCTTTTTAATGCAATATGTTCCATTAACAACGTGATGATTCAAACTCTTAATCTTATTTTGTTTTTACCGTGAACTCTTAGCCTTGTTTAAATTAAAAGACGGGCCTTAGAATATATTTGATATACCAAACAATAAACATCTCCCCCCATCTTTGCACCTGCATCAAACATGTGCCTTTTAGAAAAGAATTAGAGATAGACTTTTGCTTTATATTTTTATATGTATATAGTTATATTAATTATTTGGTTTTTAAAATATTTAATGACAAATGGTTTAATTGATATTATTTGATAATTCAGTAATTTGATTCACATAATTAATATATCAATGATCAAATTAAAACTTTCTCATAATTGAGTGATTATTTAAGTAGTGTACTCTACATGTTAAAAAAAGTACATATTAACCTTACGTGGCATGTTTTGATGGAAGAGACAACGAACTGGGACACCATTGTGGGGCAAAGAATTTCATTTATGGTGTATATAAGGGAGTATTGGGTGAGAACATAGATTCATCAATACTCTATACTGTGAGAAACAGTTTAATCAGTTAATTAGTAGCAGAAATGGAAGGCAACAAGTTTGTTTTACTTTTGGCTGCAATGACAGTCCTACTTTTGGCTGCAACGAACGTAAAAAATAAAGAAATTACGTTGAGTTGAAGAACTTGACTTAAACTTTAAAATTGATCATTTAATTGTTAAATTTTTTAGTTACTTGAGTTGATTATTAATATTTTGATAGTTAAATTTTATTTAAAATATTCTTGAGTTAAATTTATGAAATTTCAGTCAAATTAAAAAATTGATTTTTTTAGTATAATCTAGTTTTGTTTAATACTAACAAATTTTTGTTAACTGCAACGTTATCATTTTCGTTAGGTTTTAACAGTAAGTGACTTGATTAAAACCATTTAAACAATAAAGTGATCATAATGATACAATTAGAAATATAATGATTATATTGCCATCGACCTATAATTAAGTTGTCATTTGAATAGTTTATCGTAATAATTAAAATCAAATATATCTAAATTAAAATCAAATTTTGTTCAACATATATCAAACTTGCATTCGAATCAAGTTCCCTGGAAATAAAATACAATCCCTGACATGTTGCCTCCCCAACTCACAGAAAACTGTCTCAATTGATCTATTATCGTGATCTGTGAGTTATTATTATAATTTTTGGGACCATATCATATAATCAATAGTGTAAATTTTGTTTTTAGTTTATAATAAAAGATTGTGTAAAATTTGTTGTTATCACTACACCAATAAGTTTTGTTTAAATGATGGCAGCATCAAGTTACGAGGTGACCGATAGATGACTCTGACTGTATTAGAGATAGATTAAATCTCGTTGAATATATGTCTCGCGTTGCTGAAGACGTAAATTTTACGGAAATTCGATTGGAGGTGGATTCAAAAAATTTAATTTGAGGTGTTAAAATTTTTATAATTTTTTCAGTGCATGATAATAAATAATGAATAGAAATTCTGTCTCTTTTCAGAGCCTTATATATTGTTATAATTTAAAGTAGGGTTAAAGAGTGAAATAGCTTTTTTGTATGGAATGGAACCAGGACGAGAGGGTCTTTCTCGTAAGACAAAAACGGCAAACACCTTGCTTTGAGTGCCCCTTATTTTAAATAAAATATTTATTTAACTACGTTAGATATATAAAAAAAATGACAAGTACCTTCTGATGTTTTTTATTAAATGACCAGCTATCAATTATTTTAAATTGGTTGTTTCGGCAAGAAAATCTCTTATAAGGAGACTTGAGGCGTCATTCACTTTTCCAAGATTATAATTAAAGTAGCATGTCACATGGAACATTAACTGTTGCCATTAGATATAGTTTTCTTTTTCAATTCAATATATATATATATATATATATATATATATATATATATATATATATATATATATATATATATATATGGTACAGCCTGCTGGAATCTATATTATTTTTTTAGGGTTCTCTTAAACTTTTCTCTCTAGAGCGCTGTTATTTTTTTTGTTCTTATTTATTTTATGGCTGGTGGCGATACTAGTTTTAGTGCTGGTTGTCAATCGTCGATCATCTTTTTTATTAATTTTATTTTTTTATTTTAATTTTATTTCAATAAATCTGCTTCTTAGCACGTTATTCAGCTTTTTGGCTTGTTTTTCTTTTGTTTTGTTTTTTCTATCAGGGTTGGATTTGTCGCCGCCACGACTGATCAAGAAGGCGCTATTTTGGTTATCATGTTGATCTCCCTGTTTTGGACCCTCAATTTGAATTTAGATGCAAGATTAATCATCGCTATTGTTCGCGATAGAGTTTTGGTAATAAACGTGTTCTCAACGTACCACAACTCAGTGAGTCAAGCAAGTATATGGTAAAAACAACGTGAGCTTCGGAAAGCTCAGTAATACAAATTACCATGTTGATATGTGATCGTCTGAGAGTTCCGAGAAACAAAGATTTTCTTATGGATAAGTTCGAGTATAAGAATGGATGAAAGAGTTGTTTTTGCATCTCTGAATCTGGTAAATTTTGAGGACGAAATTTCTTTTAGGGAGAAAGTTGTCACACCCAATACTTTGGGATGCAAATATATATTTGTATAATGAAAAAGGTATTTGTGGTTGTGAGGGGTTGAACTTGAATCCTCCAACCTTGTGGACAAAGGTCTTAACCATCAGGGCCAAGACCATTCTTGGTCTAAATCTATCTCTGGTTGGTTTTGAATTATACCCGTTGGGCATATACAAAATAATAAAATTGTTTTGACTCTTCAGCTACCTCTTCAGTGTTGTCGGTTCATTGGTGTGAGAACCTAGAAGGTTCTAATCTCCCTCAGCCACCTCTCTCGCTGTCGTTGACCTCTCTCACCGTCACGTCCTGTCGCGCACCGTCGCTGCCAATTGAACTGTCTCGACGTCCCAAGCAAAAGCCCCTTAACCACTCGCCGAGCCGCACTGTGGTTCACCGGCAATCAAACCAAAAAGGTTCGACGAACCTAGGGTTGAAGCCCTTCTTTATTTTTTGATTCCAGTCGTCGTGGGTGTCTGTTTGTGACGATAGCGCCGTCGGCGTGTTCAAGAGAACGAGGCGAGCAAAACTCAGGTTTTCTTGCACCGATCCACCATCGTTTCTCAACTCGTCGGAACCTCACCGTTTTAGAACGAATTTCATCATTTTTAGGTAAGTTTGGAAAGTTTCGGTGAAAATTTGAGATATTCAAGATAATGGATGAATTATGGACCGTTTTGGGCATTTTCCCGTCCGATTTCGAAGAGTTGACGCCGCACATGGGATTCACGCACCGTCTAGGGTGATTCCCGGCCGCGCTGGACGACGACCATTGAATTGGCCGGCCCAAACCTAACCACATTCAGTCTGAGCCCAAACCTGAACCGAGCTCAGACCCATCTGCCCGACCAGTCTCCTCGACCCCTATCCAACCCAACCCGAACCCATATCAGAACCAAATCGATCCAACACGACCCGATGACACGTACCCGACCCGTTCACCGAGTTAACTCAGTGAGTTAACATGTTTGAGTTAACTCAGTGAATCAACCTGTCCGAGTTAACTCAGTGAGTCAACTTGCCCAAGTTGACTCAACCGAGTCAATCCAGTTGACTAGTGATGTCATCATGACGTCAGCGTTGACCTGCTCGTTGATCGTTGGCCTGCTCGTTAACCGTTGACTTTGACCAAAAAGTCAAAAAATTTCGAAAACTCCTATTCTATGCTTTTTTACATCCTGAGTCCGATTTTGAAGTCCGTTTCACAAAATTCTGACCCGAAAGCCTCCGAATTTGACATTGAACCTGAACTTATTTATGTATTTATTTATTCAGTTAAGAGCTCTATGAATAAGGACTGAAACGGGATATTGTGTGATTGAAGGTACTTACAGTTCCTTGAATACGAATGGTTGAGGGACGTCAAATTCGAGTTTGAGAGTATTCGAATGTCGTTTACGGATCGACCGATGTACCTTGGAGCCAAGGTAATACATTACTACCTTCTGCATGCTTTCAAAATTTGTTGGTATTCGGTTAATGCTTGCACGACCATGATTGAACATATGGTTAATTCTGGTAATGTCAATCAATTAGGAATAAGAATATTAATGTCAAGACAAATATTCGAATAAGAGGTTTGATAAATTGAAAGGACTTCCGAGTTCAGTAAAATATTAATAAAAAAATGGTTGATCTTCAAGTTTGATCATTTTGGCTAATGTATTGCGAAAATACCCTCTATGTATGAAAATAACTAAAATACCCCTATCAATGAAAGTGGTCTGAGAATCTACACTAGATCCGGTAAAACATCTGATTCTTCTGAAAATCTAGAAATTTGCTTGGGAAGTTATAGTAACGAGGCTTCACCTTTGAGACTGTAAATTGCTCAGATTCTTTTTTGAAGTTGAATAAATCTCTGAAGACATTTATGAGAAAATAATTGTATGTTTGAATTAGTTAAAGTTGCGTAAATTGATGAATTGATTAAAATGACTAAAAAGGATTGAATAAACTGATAAGGCTGAAATGGGTCAGAATGACCCTAAAAATTGATATTTTTCTTCGGGCATTAATTATCAATCGGCCGATATATGAGATATATCCTCGAGGTGTGAAACGAATGAATAGATGGAAGAACTGAGAAACCTTGAGTAATTGAAATATTTTCGAGCATCGTAATGTCTAAAATACCATCGAATACTAGAATGACGGAGAATACTTCTAAGACATGGAATTAGTAATCCCAATAAATCCAAACAAATGTAATGGCTCCAAAAGTGGTAAAATACGACCCGTGTCAATTGGTCGATTCAGATACTATGATGATAGTGGAAGAATACCATGTGAATGCACGTGCAATTTATTTGGAGAAAGTACATAGTTAATATTGAGAGAGATTTGTTCTCCTAAGTCACATTTGATGTTTTGGAATGAGTTCAGGTACAATACACATGTTTGAATATATACTTGGAAAATACCGCTCGAATATATTCTTGATTTCTAGTAATAAGTTCAGTGGTTGTTTGGTGAAGGCGAACTATGTCTACTATACTCTGTAGTCAGTTTTGAGAAATTAATTTGTTGAGGTGTACCTATCCGGTGAGATATTAAACACTACGTTAATGGGTTTCAATTAATTCAAGGGACACAGAAACTTGATGATCAACTAAAATTTCTGAATTCTGTACATCACCGTTTATACCTTGTTGGTTCAAATTACCAGATTTACCCTCCAAGGTCATAATGGCCAAAATACTCTCATGGGCTTTAACGATCGAATCACTCTCGATATATCTGAAATCTCAATGATTCTGATGCATCAACTTTGATGTCTGGTTTGAGTCATTGTTACTGAACTTCCTTTTTGTGGGACCTCGTCTTAAAATTAGTCTGAAATTGTCAAGTGTTCTCTTTCTGATAATTATCGAGTGTCTTTGAGAAATAAATTGGGTCATAAGGCGTGTACCATGTATTCGTAAATACTTTCTATTCTAACCCAAGACCATCTGCCTAAAATTAAAGTATGACTCTACTATTCGAAAAGAAAGCAATCCTTGACTTTTGTCCTCTGATATGGAAATATATCTGATACACGTCTTTGAATACAAAATGAAAATATTAATTAAACAAAATAATCTGACATCCATCTTCTGATAAAAAAAATATAGACCAGACACTATCTTCTAGTATTACTGTCTTCTGAATGTACTAAATTCATCTGAGGTATATTATCTGGGATATAAATGAAGATCTGTAAGCTCAGCGCTGGTAAGCCCTTCTGGACCTAAGCTCTTACGCCCAATGTGCTTAGGGTAAGCCTTTCTGTAAGCTCCTACGCCCTACGGGCCTAGGTAAGTATTTCTGGATACTATTCTGGGTTTCTACATATTGGCGTATGGTTGGAGGGTAGTTAAGTAAATTAATAAAACTCTCTGACCTCTTCTGAAACATACCATACTAAATTAATGTATCAAAGTTGAACTCTCAATAAACTTACAATTAACGCTTAATGAACCACTATGAACTCCTTAATTCAACTTCTGAAATCTGAATCTCCGGCTTTAGACTCATCCCTTAAGGTTCGGATGATCAACTAAAGAACAACTCTGTTACCTTCTGATATAATGCTTCATTGAAACATCAAATCGTAATTTGAGCTTACCGTTGCCCAGTTCATCATGACAGTGTTAAGCTTGCCATATACCTGCTTGTGCTTTTAGCATCTACGGTAGTCTGTATTACTGAGCTTTTCGAAGCTCACGTTGTTTTTATCATCACAGGTTAAAAGATCGACCATGTTGCAGCTACAACCTCGGTATGAGAATTTCTTTGGCTTGCTTGCGAAGTATGGTATCTGTATAATTAGGGGGCATGTAAGCCACGTTTTGATTTATATTTGAGTCTTAAACTTTTATCGTAGTTTTGTTTCATTGACTGAGTGTTTTCTGAAATTGTATTTTCATTCAAAACTTGAATTATGATTTCAAATGGTTTAGCAATTTTTTTTATTTGAAAATTTAACGTGGGTTGCTCCGGTGACCCTAATGTGACTTCCTAGGATCCGTATTAACGTATAGGAGGGTCTATGGGGTTATAATATCATTTTATGTCGGCATTTCTTCCAAAAATGCCGCAAAGTTTGCATTTTGTGGCGTTTGCTCTTTAAATGCCACAATAGATGAAAATTTAACGGCATTTGCTCAAAAGATGTCGCTATATATCAAGCGTGGTGTAGTGTTTTAATGTTGTTGTTGATGTTTTTACCTTCATCGTTGAGCTTTGGTGATTTTTTGTATCTAGTTTGTTTCGAATCTTTGAATTAGGTTTTTTACCTTCTTCTTTTCTGGTCCTGTTTGATCTAAGGGTGTTAGTTTTGTTTTTAGGGATTTGTCTGGATCAAGTTGTAAACTTTCTTCCTAATTTTTCCTTTATGAATAAATCTGACGTACTCATTCTAAAAAATATATAGTTTTCCTTTTTTAATAATGGTTATTTTCAAACAAATAACATATATATAAACAAAATAAACAAATGTGAGATAACAATCAAATTACATATAGAGTTTGATTATTCGTAATCCCGTCAGTTAAAATGCTAATAATTTTTAATTATTTATCATCTGATTGTCACCTTATATCACCTCAACTATAACTATTTATCACTTAAAATTAAAATTAATGTCAATAATATAAAAAAAGTTATCATAATTTATATGTAAATTTTGAGCGTAAGATGATACATTCATACATAATACTTACTTTTTAACATTCGTTAAACGTAAGGTAAGCGGTGTAATATGTATCATAATTTTTAACAACCAAACACTTTGATTATAGTAACAAATTCTTCATCCATCTTAAAATCTTTTAGTTGGCCAAATACCCAAAGATGTTCATCTTTGTTTCACTTTGTGTGGATTTAAATCTTGACATTTGTATATATTTTTTTACTCCGCAAAATATGATTTAATTAGAGAGAGTCAAATATACCCTAAAATTGATTTGTGTAGACTTTTTGAATGAGATTCGAATATATTTAAATAGTGATGTTTTTTTAATAAATGACCAGCTGTCAATTATTTTAAATTGGTTGTTTCGGCAAGAAAATCTCTTATAACAAGATTTGAGGCGCCATTCACTTTTTCCAAGATTATAATTAAAGTAGCATGTCACATGGAACATTAACTATTGGCATTAGATATTGTTTTCTTTTTCAATTTAATAAAAGATATAGTTTTCTTTTTCTAATAATACTCTATTTTCAAACAAATAACACATATATAAAAAAATAAACAAACGTGAGATTACAATCAAATTACATATAGATTTCGATTATTTCTCGTTCAGTCAATTAAAATTTCAATTTTTTTAGTTATTTTTCATCCGATTGTCACCTTATATCACCCTAACTATAACTATTTATAAAGTTATTATAATTTATAGGTAAAGTTTGAGCGTAAGATGATACATTCATACATAATACTTATTTTTTTGACATTCGCTAAACACAAGGTAAGCAGAGTAATATATATCATAATTTTTAACAACCAAACACTTTGATTATAGTAACAAATCCTTCATCCATCTTGAGATCTTTAGTTGGCCGAGTGATCAAAGATGTTCATCCTCGTTTCACCTTGTGTGGATTTAAATCTTGAAAATGTATATTTTTTTGTTCAGCAAAATATGATTTAATTAGGGAGAGAATCAAACTTGCCCTAAAACTGATTTGTGAAGACTTTTTGAATGAGACTTGAATATATATTTTTTTTTGAATATACTGGTGCGATGCAAGGGTAGCATTTGTTCAACTTTCTTAGTCTTTTCAAAGACGGCACACACAACATGGCATAACTGGTGCTCGAACCCGGGTCCCAAGGGATGATAAACATCTACCTTTGCCACCAGGACACAAGGGGATGAGCGACTTGAATATATTTAAATAGTGATGTTCTTTTATTAAATCACCACCTGTCAATTATTTTTTAATGCATTTTAAAACGAATAGAAATCCTCTTCCTATGTTCGGTGTCCCTATTTATGCCCTCACACTAAAAATTAAGTTTAGGGTATATGGTTTAAAGTTAGGAATTGTGGTTAGGGTTTAGTGAATTTAAGGTATGGTGTATTTTGTAGGGTATAAAATGTAGAATTTAGGATTAGAACTTGAAATTTAATTTTTTTTAATATTTTATAGTATTGGGGCATAAACAAAAGCACTGAAAATGGACATAAGATTTTTATTTTTTAAAACATCTTAACAGTTAATAAATCCTGAATTAGATTTTAGATGTATTATGTTTATTCTAACATTTCAAGCTCATCGGTTTCATAAATGCATAACTTATAATTTCATAAATGAACAATTTAGCATTCCAAGCTCATCAGTTCCATAAATGCATAATTTTGCATTTCAAGCTCATCAGTTCACTGATTAATTAATAAATTCACCCCTTCTTTATTGAAATTATTGTTGACTAAATTTCTTCAATTATAATCTTTTCTTTCCTTTTTCCGATAAGATATATTCTTACTAAATAATTAGTTGTCAATTACTTTTTTAACGCATTTTGAACATTTTAATCGGATATTGAAGACTTAATATGCATTCTGTTTAGCAAAAATAACACATTCAAAAAAAATTTAGACCGCTCTTTTGAACTGTACAGCTTCTTTTGAACTGTGACATTTGATCGCCTTGACTCTATACTTGTAAAGTTTTTCTTGTAACATCTTTTTATGCTTCTTTGGGTAATACAACAACCAATTATCCCAAAAAAAAATTCTATATAATCTACTCAAATTCTAAAACTTTTAATATTTAAAATCAAATAATACGTAAACTAAAATCGGATTTTGTGGACTGTATATCAAACTTATACCGAATTGAGTTCTGAGCAAATAAAATACCGCCCTGACATATTGCCTTCCTTAGTCTTCAAGACTGTGCCTTGATCAAACATGTGTATATTTAAGTTTTCAAATTTAAATAACTTGCCAAATATTACATTTTTTAATACCTGTCATGTATAATTGATAATAGATTATATTAATTGAAATCTGAAAACAAATTATATTGACTGATATGATTAGTTTGATGGTAAAACTTATCGGAGATACAAAGAAACAAAGAAAACATTTGGGCAAAGGTAGAAGAAATAACAGAGGAAGAGCACGTGTTCTAATCCTCATCACATGTCATTCTTCATCTATATAAAGGAGTGTTGGGTGAGAACATAGACTCATCAATACTCTTCACTCTGAGAATCAAGTTCATTAGTAGCAGAAATGGAAGGCAACAAGTTTGTGTTACTTTTGGGTGCAATGGCAGTCCTGATTTTAGTTGCAGGGCCCTCAACTGTTATGGCTGCTCGTAATGGATTTCTGCCCTTCGATGCCAACATTAAGAATCCTTTGCTCAATATTTTCTTCGTTGACAAACCAGCTGCAAACTGTGAATCTAAGGGTTCCAGGTGTAAATCTGGTACTGATTGTTGCAGTGGCACATGTGTATGGATACCTGGTCTTTTTCCTCTTAGTGTGTGCTGGTAAAAGATAAGACCGAGTGAGTTAAATAGATGGATAACTCGTCTACTTGTTCGCCTTTTCATTTAGTTGATGTTGTTTTTGTATGTTGTGGTGTCAACTGTCATGTTCCTATCCCTTGCCTATGTACAAGGGGATTATGTATCTTGCTACTTTCTTGTCTTTGTTCTAAATAAACCATCTATTTAACTGCGGTTTAGTTAAAATAAAATATACTATGAATCTTCTTTTATTTTGATGGTTATTCAACTTATAACAACTATTTATGGTGTTTTTACCATGATTCTTATCACCTTAAAATTGTACTCTCTTATGGAGATTACGAAGGCGAAAGTGAAACCAGCACGACAAAAATACAATGAAATAGCTTTTTTACATAGAGCAGAACCACTAGATAATCTTTCTCTTAAGACGTTGAGGGCAAACACCTTGCTTGAGAGCATCTTACAACCATGGAATGGTAGTGCTTACCGAAAGACCATTAGTAACCGCAAATCAGAACTAAATATCGTTAAAAAATTATCCACGAATGTATTTTAACACAAAAATAAAAAAAGGTGTTATAAATCAGAAACATGTCACAAAGTCATTTTAGGTGACTATACAAGGTGTCCCGTTGTTTGTGTGGAATAATTATACTTTCAATTATATCTTGATTTGGGGTAAATCTTACTTATTGAAGATGAAAAAAAAGTGTTATAAATCAGAAACGTGTCACAAAGTTATTTTAGATGAAAAATACTGGGAAATGAATTCTCTATTAAAAATGTTAAGATATTTTTAACTCTTAAGTTGGTTTAGTAGTTAAATTTTTATTTTTCTTTCCTTAAAGACTTGGGTTCAAGTCATGGGCGGAACTTAAAGTAAAAGTTTAAGGGGGCTCACTTAGATTTTTAAATAAATTTGAGGATTAAATGAAAATTTTCAAAAAAAAATGGAGGGTTTAACTAAATTTTTTTAATAATTTTGAGATATTTAACAAAAAATTAAGAAGAAATTTAACTAAAAATATTCAAAATTTTGAAGCTTAATATGAACTTTTAAAAATCTTGAGGGTCCAAATTAAAAAAAAAAATTAAGGATAAAATTTAAATTTTCCAAAATTTTAGGGGCCGTGGCCCCTACCCGTTCTCTTTTTGGTGCCCTTATATATATATCTATACCAAAAACGGACATAAGAAATAAGGAAATTATGTTGAGTCGAAGAACTCGACCTAAACTTTAAAATTGATCATTTAATAATTAAAATCTTTTAGTTATTTAAGTTGACTAGTAATATTTTGATAGTTAAATTTTATTTAAAATATTTTCGAGTTGAATTTATGAAATTTGAGTCAAATTAAATGATTTTTAGTATAATTTCATTTGTTCAATGCTAACAAATTTTGTTAATTGCAACGTTATCATCTTCATTAGATTTTAACAGTAGGTGACTTTTGAGTGCAATGGCAGTCCTAATTTTAGTTGCAGGGCCCTCAACTGTTACGGCTACTCGTAATGGATTTCTGCCCTTCGATGCCAACATTAAGAATCCTTTGCTCAACATTTTCTTCGTTGACAAACCAGCTGCAAACTGTATTGCTGCCGGTGCCCCGTGTAGTTTTGGTACTGATTGTTGCAGTGGCACATGTTTTTGGCCAACTTTTGGTATTTCATATGGTTTGTGCACTTAAAAGATAAGACCGAGTGAGTTAAATAGATGGATAACTCATCTACTTGTTCGCCATTTCATTTAGTTGATGTTGTTTTTGTATGTTGTGGTGTCAACTGTCATGTACCTATTCCTTGCCTAAGTACAAGGGATTATGTATCTTGTTACTTTTCTTGTCTTCGTTCTAAATAAACCATCTATTTAACCGTGGTTTAGTTAAAACAAAATATACTATAAATCTTCTTTTATTTTGATGGTTATTCAACTTATAACAACTTATTATGATGCTTTTATCATGATTCTTATCACCCTAAAATTGTATTCTCTTATGGAGATTACTATGGCGAGTTTGAAGGCGAAAGTTAAACCAGCACGACAAAAATACAATGAAGTGGCTTCTTTACATAGAGCAGAACTAGGACTAGATAATCTTTCTCTTAAGACGCTGAGTGCAAACACCTTGCTTGAGAGCATCTTACAACCATGGAATGGTAGTGCCTACCGAAAGATCACTAGTAACCGCAAATCAGAACCATATATTGTTAAAAAATCATCTACGAACGTAAATTTACTACAAAAGTAAAAAAACGTGTTATAAATCAGAAACATGTCACAAAGACATTTTAGGTGACTATACAAAGTGACTATATGAGTTTTGGTGGAGGAATAATGGTACCAAAAAAGGTATTCACTGGGCTTGATGGCATTCCCTTTGTGCTCCCAAAGCCTTGGGTGGTATGGGTTTTAAAGATCTCGCTAAATTCAACATAGCTATTCTAGCTAAACAAGGTTGGCATCTTTTAATGAAACCTGATAGCCTCCTTGCTAGAGTTTTAAAAGGTCGCTATTTTCCTACAACATCTTTCATGGAGGCTGAATTAGGTGCTATTGTGCGGTGAAGAATTATATCCTACAGGAGAGCCTAATCTAGTGCAATCTGTATCGGCTGATGTCCATAATACATTATGGAATAATAAATAATATTAAAAGATCAAAGATGGTTTACCATCGAAGAAGGTGCTTATGCTTTGGGTTGTCTCTGCAGTTTATTTCTTTAATCTCTGTGCTTTTTCATTTTCTTTTTTGTCTTTGGTTTGATGTTGGACAGTTGTAACCCGTTATTTTTTACCTACATCCTTTAATATATTACCAGCATTTTTTTACAAGGAGGGATTACAACCATAATAGTAAATTAAAAACAGAATTTACATTTTCTATAATTATTGACACAATAAATTAGCTATTTAGGATCGAAAAGTCAAAAAATCACTTAAGAGACTTGAACAAAATATAGATATAAATAAAACTGACTGCACCGATGATTGAACTATAAAAAGATATTAAACTATCAAAAGACCACGACAATTATAAATTAAAGCCGATAGTCGAAAAAATATTAAATTTAAAATAGGTAGATAAAGTCTACCATAAATAAGCATGCTAAATTGAAGTAGATAGGTTGAGCCTAGTATTGAAATTTGGTTGCATAAGATTGGTTTATAACTGTGGCTGCTTGTGATTTTCTTGTAAATGTGTGGTTGTAATGTTTACAAGTTACAAACCATTTCATTTATTTTAAACGGATTTAAATATAAATTATGGCGGTGTTGAGAAAGTCTCGGTAGAAAAGCGGATGATGTTCATCTTAAGAAGCACGAGTTCAAATTACTTGATCTACAAGATACATGTATATTGTCAAAGGATTAAGAATATGTATAAACAAATAGGGAAAACTACACCGGTGGTCCCCAAACTATTACCGTTCTCCTATTTTGGTCCCCAAACTATGTTTTTCGGAAAAAACCGTCCCTTCTGTTACATAGTTCTCCTGTTTTGGTCCCCCGACGTGTAACAATCTCAAATGGGGCTAGTAAAATTTTAAGAATTTTTGGGAGATTTAATCTTTTATTTCCTAGAATAATAAGTTTTGGGACTTAATTGAATGAATTCAGGTTTGGGAAGCTTGATTTATAAGGAATTGATGACCAATTTGAAAACGGAATAAAGTTTGGAGGCAAAAGTGTGAACTCCCCAAAAAAATTAAATGGCTAAGAGTGTAATTTGACCTTTTTTTTTCTTTGAAGGATAATTTATCAGCTAAGTTTAACGTGTTGGCGGAGGGAAAGAAATGAAGAAAGAAAGGTGAGAAAGAAAAAAATAGGTAGAGATTCAATCTCAGATCTACAGAGATCCGACCGTCCATTTTCGACACCTCCACCACCATTGCGTTCATCTTGTCGAGTCGAGTTCACCGGTACCAACGACATCATCATCGGAGTCACCGTTGGAGGGGGTGTTTGTTTATCGTCGGAAAACTTAAAAGGTTAATATTCGAACTTTGAGTTTGAATTTTGAAAATCCGAGGCCACCACCGTGTTCGGAAGGTCGAAAACTATCGGCCTGTAAAATTTGGTAGCCAACGGCCGCCCACAGCCGCCGCACGCGCCGCCGGTCGCGAGTGGGCTTCTTTTGGGCAGCCGAGTCGGTTGACCGAGTCAACCCAGTGAGTCGACTCGCCGAGTCAGCTTGGACCAGTGGCGTCAGCATGACGTCAGGGTTGACTTTGACCGCTGACGTCAGCGTTGACCGTTGACTTTGACCGTTGACCGTTGACTTTGACAAAAAAGTCAACTTTTTCCGAAAAGCCCTATTTTATGTTTTTCGACGTCCTGAGTCCGATTTTGAAGCCCGTTTTGTGAAATTCTAACCCGAAAGCCTCCGAATTAGACCTTGAACTCGAGTCTGCTTATGTATTTTAATAATCAATTATGAGTAAGGTGATTAAAGACTGAAATTGGAATTTGTGCGATTGAAGGTATTCAAGGTTCTTTGTATTCGGGATGTTGAGGACGTCGCATTCGGGTTCGAGTGTGACCGAATGGAGTATAATGATCGACCAGTATAACTCGGAACTAAGGTAATACATTACTACCTCTTGTATGCTCTATGTACATGTCGATATCTGGTTAACGCATGCATGCTTATGATGTCGTATACTATAAATTCTATTTAATTTGAATCAGATTCGAGCGTTAAGTATGGAAATTGATAGTACCAAATTATTCGAATAAGATTACAAATGGGCTAACAGTATCAAAAGTTCTAATAGTTAAATTCAGTTAAATCCGCAACTCAATCAACAATGTGTAAGAATCGAGGCCCAGAATACGGAGTGAGAGATATTAATTATGAAATTACGAAAATGCCCTTGGAGCATAAGTATGACTAAACTACCCCTCTAATAAAGGAAATGACCTAAAGTCTGCATTCGACCTGATTATGCAATTTACACTACTCAAGATGTAGGTTTTAATGGAAAGACTTCGGCATCTTTATGCAATACGTGTGATACAAACTCGGATAATCCCTCAAACTTTGTATAACACATGAATGAGAATTCTCTGAAAATATTGTTGAAATCCTAAGTCGATCCTTATGACAGTAATGCGTG
Organism: Hibiscus tridactylites; assembly: GCA_958450335.1. Lineage (NCBI taxonomy): Eukaryota > Viridiplantae > Streptophyta > Magnoliopsida > Malvales > Malvaceae > Hibiscus > Hibiscus tridactylites. The sequence continues at coordinate 75,627,510 of OY288285.1, read as the reverse complement.
AATTAAATGAGAATAGTCGAAATGACCAAAAAGACGGTAACGCCCTCGAGCACCTAAATGTCTGATTAATTTGAATGACGTTATACCCTCAAGTTCTGTAATGAATGAATCGTCTGTAAAGGGCCGGAGAGTTAAGACGACTTAATGCTGTTTGAGTACGTGAATGATGGAGGTACCAAATGGTAATTCAGAAAGAAATGGTGGATTTATCCCAATTTCCAAAATGACTGAAAAGCCCTCTTGAGTCAAATATGCAGTTATGCATTTGATGAAATTCTGAGATTTCTAACAAGACTTTAAGGGCTAAAGCGCCCCTAAGTGTTAGTAAGCACACTCATGTATGATAATCACTCCTGATATTATAATAAGGTTGGAAGTTTTTCCGCACAGAATATAAGTTCGACTACTCCGCGGCAGGTCTGGTGGTGAAATATGAAAGCAACCATTCAGATATACGATACAGCCGGATACTTTAGAAGGGATATGTTAGTTCGAATGGTTTTGGAGGCTCGATAAACTTCTGGAAATTTTAAATATTGTAAATCATAATGTTCTCATGATGGGGCTAAATTACAAAATCACCCATGATTGTTAAAATACCAAAATGCCCTCGTTGGCTAAAGTAATCAAAATAGCCCCGAATATATCTGATATCGTGAAAGATCTTGACGTAGAAATCTCTGAACGTCTGTTTGGATACCTGATGGGCAAATAGAAGTTTTGAGCCATCGTTTATGCCTTGTTGGTATAAAATTACCAAAAATGTTCGTGTATGATAAAATGACCATAATGCCTTGTAAGCCTAAATGGCCGAATCACTCAGGATATGCCAAAGCTCACAAAGATCTTGATGTATCGTCTCCTGAATATCTGGGTTAAACCGTTAGTATGAACCCCTTTTAATAGGGGCCACGTTTCAGAACTCCGTTCAAGTTGTCAAAAGTTTAATATGTCACCTTCCGTAAATGCCAAATATCTCTGAGAAATGATCTGTCCCATCTAGTGTGTTCCATGTGTGCTATATTCGGTTGAATGAACTGTATAATTAACTAATCATGAATAATATTATGTTTGATGACATTCTCTGCCTACATGATATATGTTTGCTCAATTTGTATACTTGCTATGTGATTGCTTGATCTGTAATGGTATTGTCTGATTGTCCGATAAACTCGATAGTATGATCTGTTAGTTTGACCTATGATGGGAAAAAAAATATGTTTGCATGATGAATGATGAAAATGTTTGCTATGCTCAATGGTATGCCCATTTATCTGTCAAAAGCATGAATCTTCCGTTTCTGATACTCTGAATATAATATGTCTGTTACATGTATTATGTTACTCATGTCTGAAATCTGATTACCGATTGTCATCTGGGTATACTGTTGGGTTATGATATGAAGTCTCTGTCGGTACAGCCCTGATCAAGATGGTAAATCCTTATGGACTCAAGGTCTCCCCTTGAGTGGCACCTACGTCCATCGGGCCTAGGGTAAGTCCTTATGGACCTAAGGCATCCCCTTAGGTGGCACCTATGCCCATCGGGCCTAGGGTAAGTCCTTATGGACTCAAGGTCTCCCCTTGAGTGGCACCTATGCCCATCGGGCCAAGGGTAAGTCCTTATGGACCTAAGGCAGCCCCTTAGGTGGCACCTATGCCCATCGGGCCTAGGGTAAGTCCTTATGGATGCAGTTCTGGGGGACTGCATTTTGGTGTAAGGTTGGAGGGTAGTTCTTGTAAACTTCTGTATGAACATTGAACATTTGCATTTAATCTGTTATGTGCTCATATGATATGATTTGTATGCATTTATGTCTATTTGATATGCACCCATTTGGAACACACTAGGCGTTAAACTTCTTGTTTCCATCCTCGTAATCTATTAGCTTGAATAATTCTTGTTTGTTACTCGATGAATGAATAAAGAGCCAGTACCGTTATTCTTAAGTATATCATTACCCTTAAATATCGGAAAGGAAATGAATATTGTTACTGCTTGGAACATCATGAAAATGTTATGCCTACCATATATTTGTATGAGCTTATAGCATCTTCTGGTAGTTTTGTATTACTGAGCTTTCCCAAGCTCATGTTATTTTTTTACCATCTTAGGATAAAGGATCAGACAAGTTGCACCTATCAACTTCGGATGGGAGTTTCTTCGGCTCGTCAAGGAGTATGGTATCTATGTAACTAGGGGGCATGTGTGTCGTGTTTGTATTATACAAATGAGTCTGAAACTTATTTCCGCAACTTGTATCATAATTGTTTTATCGTTTTGAATGATTTCTGAAATTGTATTTTAAATCATATATTTGATTTATGATTTTAAAGGTTTCACCATATGTTTATTTGAAATCTTACTGTGGGTCGCTCTTGTGACCCTAATGTGATTTCCTAGGATCCGTCGTAATGCATAGGCGGGTCTAGGGGGTTACACGACGTTAAATAGCTAACGGTTTTGCTGACGTGGCATTTTTTAAATATTTTTTAATCATTTCTCTCTCCTCTTAAAAAATGCCACGTCAGCAAAATTGTTAGCTATTTAACGCCGGGGACCAAAACAGGAGAACTATGTAACAGAAGGGATGATTTTGTCAAAAAACATAGTTTGGGGACCAAAATAGGAAAATAGTAATAGTTTGGGGACCACCGGTGTAATTTTCCCAAACAAATACTACCTTATAAACACCTTTAGACTATTCAAAAAAATAATTGTTAGACAAAGACACAATACTTCCACTGCATGAAATGTAAAATAATTATTAAACATAATATCAAAAAATGTCTTTAACGTTTGACTGAATAGTCATTTTAGCCCGTATTCTTTTTTAACCAATTTAACCCCAATATTTCATTTTGGATCAAAATAATCCCTCTAGGGATGAAAATTGTTTGCCAACTAACTATAAACGTGACAAACTTGGAAATATTCTTTTTAACTTTATGCCTAATCACTACTACCATGGTCGGTTTTAATGGGGAGCACCTTGAGCGATTGTTTAGGTCCCCAACCAGCCTAAGGTCCTAAAAACATGAAGTTTTTTCAGGTGTTGTTGGGATGATGTGAAGGGAAATTTAGTGAGGCTTTGAGAAAATTTCTCTGAACAGATAATATGGGATCAGAATCAATCTAGTGGAAGTTACTATTTACCAAAAAAGGAGTTTTTGAAGAAGAGAGGAGTCCTCGGAGGTGAAGACCAATGCCTTTGCAAAGGTTTTACTGCTACTGTAGTGTCCAGGATATGTACCATATTTTCGATGGCTGTCGCCTCGCTGGGAATTTTTGGGTCCTGTTTTGTGGATGGTGGTATGTGCAATAGGTGAAGATTATTGGTTTTAAAGAAATATATGATTTCTGTTTTGACGTTCCTTCACAGGGCACTATGGAGTATTTGGATCTCTAAAGATGACAGTGTGTTGAAGGATAAATCGTCTACTATCAAGGATCTCCTTCTCCACTCTAATTTTTTCTAAGGTTGGGATACTTGGAGCAATATTTTCAAGACCGTTACCGAGATATGGTAGGAGTTTGGTAAGACGGTTCGGGTGATCAGTAAGACTCACTTGTGCTATGTTCCGACTAACTGATTGCCTTGATCCGAAACGAGCTCTTCAAAGTCCGGTGGTGATTTTGATTGGTGTATCATCAAGTTTAGGCAAAGGGAGATGTTGGTATGGTAATTTTTGTAGTTTTTATTTGTGTTAACGAGTTGAGTTGTGTGGTGGGGTTTTCTGTATTGGAATGTTGATTTTGATTTTAGTGTGGCATGGTGGTGAATCTTGAATTTCGATGTGTGTACTCTTTTTCTCTAATTAGGTGTAGGCATGTTTTTTAACGAGGCACACAACGTGAGCATAAGCTTTTAAGTTATTATCAATAAAACTTATTTTACCGAATAAAGAAAATCTTAACTACAAAATAAGTGCTTAAATTATACTTATTTTTTTTATTTTAGGCCTCTAAAGTATTTTTTGGTCAAAATATATGACTAAAGTTTATTCCGTGATTATTTATAGGTAACGACTGTTTTTTTTTTGAAAAGCGATGATTTTATTGAAGCAAAATCATACAAAGCACTACTAATGGCCTCGTTAAAAACCCCCCTAATCCTAAATGGGGGAAAAGAGTACCATTAGTAATGTCACAAAGATAGCGATCACGCATACAACTCATGCCAAAACCCAAAGCCACGATCTCCTATGTACACCCCCTTTGGCTAGAGCATCCGCTAATTGATTACCTTCCCGTAGAACATGCGCAAAGCACACATTCGGTAGCGCTTCACAAGCTTCATCAATCTGAAACAACCAACGCCATAAACGCCACGGTCTCCGTTCAATCCCTTGAATCCACGCAAGTGCCACCCTTGAATCAGATTCAATTACAATCGATTGAACCCCCTCACGCGACGATTCCCATAACAGCTTAAGCGCAAAAGCAATCGCTTGAACTTCAGCCTCATTCGAGTCCGCAATACCGATTGCCCCCGAAAATAAGCCACGGATTCGACTTTCCCAATCTCTAATCACACCCCCACATCCCGCTAATCCCGGCTTTCCACGAGCAGCTCCATCGACATTACATTTCCAAGACCCTTCCCAAGGTGGTACCCACGACACCGGACCCCTGCTCACCTTTCGCCCCGCTGCTTCAGTCTCGCATAATAACGGGCATACCCACCATGCCTCCTCACGAATGTCCCCCCTCTCACATCTAGAGCGTGTCCAATGGAACGACCGCAATTGTATCAAGAATAGGATCCCCCCAATCGGCATCCTCTTTTCATGAAACATTATCGCATTTCTTTCAAGCCAAATAGACCACAATACACATGTACAACCGATAAGCCACCACTCCCTCACATCCCCATAAAAGAAACTACTATAGCACATAACAATGAAATCTCGTACCTTCCTCGGCCGTGTCACCGCCACGCCCCACCATGAGAAGAAACTGTCCCAAAGCGTCCATGCCGTTGAGCATTCCCAGAACATATGATCGATTGCATCCTCCCCAGCCCCACAAAAACGACAAACGACGGATGTTTCCCCCAACGGAACACCCCTTGCCATCAACATAGCCAACGTTGGCAGTCGGTCAATAAGAAGAAACCAAACAAAACACTGTAATTTCGGTAACACTGGCAACTTCCACGGCCAACTTACATCCGACATATCCGACATACCCAACGAGGACATGAACTTATTTAAACTCTTCACCGAAAACTCTCCCGTTGTCTCTGGGGTCCAAATGAGTCGATCTTCTACGTCAAGTCTCAACACCCATCCCTGGATACAAGCCCGCATGTCCCTCAATAAATCCAGCTCAAAAACTCGCAACTCCCTGCGAAAGCAACCCCTCCAATCTACCTCCGATCGTCCCAACACCTCCCCAACTCGCTCAATTTTATTCACCACCAGCCCATATAGCCGTGGAAACACCTCCCTCAACGGCTCGGCCACACACCAACGGTCATGCCAAAATAGCACACGCACCCCATTTCCTACAATCCAAGCGAACTGGGAACTATTCATGAACCTACCAACCAGCTCATTTTGCTGCACCTCGACCACATGCTTCCACATTGCGGACATCGAACGTGAACTACGTTGATGAATCTGCCACGACATCACCTCAGAGCCATATTTTGCAACTACAATCTTCTTCCACAACGACCCGTCTTCCACCGCGTACTTCCACGCCCATTTCGCCAACAACGCCAAGTTTCTGTTATGCAAGTTAATAACACCTAACCCTCCTAAATGTTTCGGACGGCAAGCCACTTCCCATCCCACCCGGCTAAATTTAGCCCGCTCCACCTTACCTCCCCATAGGAAATTCCGTCGAATCCTATCAATTTTCAAAATTATACGCTTTGGGATCATAAAAACTCCCATATAATATACCAGAAGGGCTGACAAGACTGAATTAACCAATACCAAACGTCCCGCAAATGATAGCGAGTCACGTTTCCACCCCGCCAACCTCCGGCGAAACCTTTGAATTAAAGGCTCCCATATAGCCATGCCTCTCGGATTTACCCCAATTGGAATCCCCAAGTACGTCATCGGCAATTCTCCTCTCGGACAACCCAAGGCGCTACTCACACCCTCAATAACCGAATCCGCAAGTCCCACTCCAAACAGGCAAGACTTATCAAAATTAATCTTTAAACCTGTGGTGAGCTCAAAACATGTCAGTACCCTTTTTAAGTTCCTTGCCATCTCAACATCACCTTGCAAAAATAATACCGTGTCATCCGCGAATTGAAGATGCGACACCGATACATCCCCTGCCACCCAGACCCCAGCAATTAAACCCCTTCGTTCCGCATTCAAAAGAAAAATATGCAATACCTCCGCCACAATAACAAACAGCAAAGGCGAAATGGGATCCCCTTGCCTCAACCCACGCCTCATCAGGAATTCCTCCGTCGGGCTGCCGTTAATCAGCACTGAAAGTCGCGCTGTCTCCACACATTCCGAAATCCATCCGCACCATGTCTCCCCAAATACCATTTTATTGAGAACAAACCTTAGACAACCCCAATCAATGCAGTCGTAGGCTTTAGCAAAGTCAAGTTTCAGTACATAGCTACCCTTACGATCGCCCGAAGTCTTCATAGAGTGAATAACTTCATTAGCTAACATGATCCCATCCAAAATTTGACGCCCATCGATAAAAGCGGATTGAACATCACTGATAAGCTGAGGCAATACCCCTTGTAGACGACGAGCTAAACACTTGGCAAGGATTTTATAAACCGAATTAAGCAAGCATATCGGACGAAAATCCCCTAACATCCGGGGATTTTCCTTCTTCGCAATCAACACAACAAACGCCGAATTATAACCCCTTGCCAGTCGACCTGTACCATGAAATTCTTCCAAAAAGGCCATTACATCAACACGCACAAAATCCCATCCCTTACGGAAAAATTCAAACGGGAATCCATCCGGACCCGGCGCTTTAGACCCCTCACAACTCCAAATCGCATGTTTAGCTTCCTCTTCCGTAAACGGCCTGATCAGCATCTCTCGTTGCTGCTCCGAAATACGCGAGAACCCCACCTCCGGCACAAGAATTCCCCCTGTCGGATGCTATCCAAAATGCTTCAAAAATTCCACACGCACCAGCTGTTTTAATCGGCCAATGTCTTTCACCCATAGCTCACCAAAAAGGAGGCCTCTAATTTTGTTTTGCGCTTGTCTTACTTTAGTCGCTTTAAGAAAAAATGATGTATTTCTGTCACCTTCCGCCAACCATAGTGCCCTCGATCTTTGGCGCCATACGGATTCCCGCACATTCGCCACCTTCCACAACCGCGAATGTAAACTCCGGTATTCGACTTCCTCCTCCCTCGTCCGTGGCATCGACAACAATTTCGAATCACACTCCGCAATTTGTTTCACCAATGCCTCATATTCCTTATCCAAATCCCCGAATTGAGTCCTATTCCAGCTCTTCAAAACCTGTTTTAAGCTCTTCAACTTCAAACGAATTGGAATACCTCCCTCACCCGAAGACAACTGTTTCCACTCCCTCTCGATTGCAGGTAAATCCTTCAACCATGCATTAACAAATCGGAACGGTTTGGGGCCACTATCTTCTACGTCGCTCACCAAAACAATAGGCGAATGGTCCGACAGCTCCTTTGGCAAGTGCAAAGTTACCAGCGACTCAAACCTCTGAAACCACCCATCCGAGACTAAAAAGCGATCAAGTCTACTACATCTCCCCTGTGGTCCAAACCACGTGAACACAACACCTGTCACCGATAAATCTATCAATGCCATAGACTCGATAAAAGCGCAGAAACTGTCCACCCCCGGATACTCACAACCCCTCCCGCGCCTCTCCTCATGTCCTTTCACTACATTGAAATCGCCCCCCACACACCACTCTATTTGTCTACTATGCACAATTGATTTAATACCATCCCAGAAACAATTCTGATCCGCGACACCACAAGGAGCATATATCCCAATAAAACCACATTCCCATTCCTCTCTCGTCCATCTCCCAATCACCGTGATTAAGTTTCTACCAATCTCAGACTCCGTCACATGAAAACTCGATTGATCCCACACCAAAAGAACACCTCCCGACCTCCCCTCCGAAGGAGCAAAAAGAAATTCGAATGAATCAGAATACCACAATTGACTCACTAACCTCCCAGATATGCTTTCCATCTTCGTCTCCTGGAAGAGAGCCAATTCGCATCGTTGTTGTCGTAGAACTCGACCAATTGAACGTCGTTTCGCTGCTGCCCCGAGCCCTCGCACGTTCCACGACAACATCCTCATCAGTTGCTATTTCGGAATCTCACGCGCCTCTAATAAGCGCGCAATATCGTGTATCACTTCTTCTTCTCTACCTGCTGTCACCGCCCCAATCAAATTGCCTACTCGTGCAGTTTCCGTAGCCTCACGGATAATCGCTTGTTTCCGACAAATAAAATCCGAATCGGATAAAGATCCGTTAGCTATCTCCGGCACTTGCTGTTTTCCTACGTCCTTGTTTTTCCTTAGACGGCCACGCCCCTTTTTTACAACCTTAGTCTTTGTCGGAGAGATAACCACTTGGGGAGGGTTGAGTTCCGATAGGAGTCTAACTCTTCGCTTTTCCCCATTTACTTCTATCACATTCGCCTTTGAAATTCGGCCGACACCACCCGTAAATTCGAGCTGCCCCTGCCCCTCTGTCCTAAGCACACATTCCTCGTCCGAGGCAGCCATGATCTCCTCGGCCCTCCCTCCTCCCAGCGTAGCAATTTCCACTAAATTCCGCTCATCCCCAGTCGATAGATTACGATCTATTAGGCCTAAAGATTCATCCTCACGACAACCTGCTGTGTCCATATATGATAGGATCTCCCTCGACTTGAGCTTTTCCCTCTCCAATTCATCCATTCGAAGGCTTGACTCACACAGCAATGCTACCTCGAAGTCCCTATTCAACAACATAAGCTGCTCCTCCTCACTTACCCCCTTCTCGTATGAACCCACCCTAGCATCCTCCCTGACATTATCCTGCCACATGTGATCGATAAAGGATTTCGCTCGAGACGGACCCAAATCAGCTTGATTTTCCACCCGCTCAATCGAATTCGGTACAATTGTTTCCCCCTCAGATTCCTCATCATGTGCAAATGCCGAATTAGATTTCCATTCCACTTCCCTCTCTCTGCTGTTCTCTTCTTTTTCTGAACATGAACTCGTGTCATTTCTGTAGTCCCTTGTCATGCCAAAACCTTCATCAAATTCAGAAATTCGGATCAGGAAATTCGTCTCCCCTTCTTTAACACCTACCAACTCATCAATTCGATATATCCAATCTGTTTCAATAAGTATCTGAGCTCTCTCGAATGATGAAGGGGCCCTTGTTTCCGCATCCACATACACTAAATCGCCCCAAAGATTGGCAATGTTCCTAAAAGTATCCTCCGACCACAGGTGGATGGGTAGTCCGCACAACGAGAGCCATGCTCGTCGGTTTGGTAATGACATCGACGGCGACCAATCCATCACATTTTCTAGCCATTGTTGTAAAACCCCTGATTTAATTGTCGACTCACGGATATTACCATTGTCAAACATCAATAACACTAACGATCCCGCTACTCTCATCACGGATAGTCCCTTTAAACCCACCCGATTGAATTCACCGGCCAATGACTCAACTGAACAGGTTTGACGGCAGAAGCCAATTGCACAAGATTGCAAAATATTCCATTTATCCCTATCGACAGTTCCTATTACTTGTTTAATTTCGGATGTCGACGATGTGGGTTGTCCCCTCTTCTCCCCTTGCGTAGGCCGTTCACTATTTGTTTTACGATTCCCCTGGCTATCGTCCCCCACTTTGGACGAAACACCTGAAATCCCTTCCTTATTTCGCTCCATTCCACCCTCCCTAGCGAACGAAACCCTTATTTTCGATCCGTAAAGATGAAATCCGTCAAAACGCTCGATCACTCGCTCCGCATCTGTTTTCGATGCCATTCGAACAAATCCGAATCGGACACCATTCTTCGATCGTTTTGTAGGTACGAAAACATCCACCACAACCCCGTGACGATCAAATACTTGCCATACGCCCTGCCAATGAAGTTGTTCTGGGAGGTTATAGATGAAAAGAGACCAACCCCGTCTCCTAATGTCTCGCCGTGATCTCGTATCCCTACCGCCGACAAAATTTTTTCCCCTTGTGTCCTGGTGGCAAAGGTTGATGTTTATCATCCCTTGGGACTCGGGATTGAGCACCAGTATTGCATGCTGTGTGTGTCTTTTTTTGTTTTAGGTGTCTAAAAAAATTAGTGCTCAAATTATGTCGTATTTTTAGGTGTCTAAAATTTTATTTTTAAAAAAAATTAACCGTCGTTTCCTCAAAAAGATAATAAAATAACCTTTTGACACATATCTTGACAAAAAATAACTTTCGACATCGAAAGTAAAAAACATATATAATATAATCATTTATTTTGTAGTTAAAACTTAAAAAAATAATTAATTATTCAAAATAATATAATATATTTTTATTTTCATTATATAATAATTTATTTTTTTAATTTTCATTCAGGATCTCGAAATTTCCGAGACGGCCCTCACTACTACATTGATAAGTCTTGATTAATTCATAATTTAATAATGGTGGGCACACTCCACCGCCACCATCCCTATAATTAACGGGTGGAAATCATCTGCCTCCTAAGTATGCCTCCATTTGTACCTCCACTTTAAAATAGTGGGTTTAGGATTTGTTGTTTAAGGTTGGGGCTTAGGGTTAGGGTGTATTTTTTAGGGTTTAAAGTTTAAGGCTTAAGATATGAAAATTAGGGTTATGGGCAAAATTTAATTTTTAACTACTTTTTAGGCGGAAACATAGAAAGAGGCATTGTTAGAGGCAGGATATTTTTATCCATAATTAACACGGCATGAAAAGTAAAGATAGAATTTATAATTGTTAGACAATGACACAATACATACACCTACCCGTATGGACAAAGATGAAGGTATTTTTTTCCGGCAAATTAGATTTATTAAAGAAAACCCTAAATTGCGTGCTTAATTAAAAATTGTAGGCGACTAGAAAGAGCAACTCTTTTAGGCGTGGAGAATACTCGATTTGATTCAAAAAAAAAATTATTCGATTTGACTCGAGGCGAAAAAAATCAATTCGTTTTGGCTCGATCCATAATTTCATAAACTCGATTCGAAAAAATTTCAAATAAAGCTTGAGTTATAAAATAGAAACTCAAATAACTTAAAAATTTTAGTAATTAGTTGATTAGTTTCCATATTCGAGTCGACTTTGTCATTTCTGCGTGATATATTATGTATATCAAAATATGAAGAATACATCCCTCTGTGCGCGCGCGCGTGTGCGTGTGCTTTATATATGTATATAGAAAGACATTAAAATTGGAATCAATATGTGCACCGCTACGTATATGCATACAGAAATATCAAAAAACTCGAAAAGTCGACTTGATTACTCAACTCGAATTTCATACACTTGACTCGATTTGAAAAAAAAACTCAAATAAAATTTGAATCGTAAAATACAACTTACAAACTCGAATAACTCGAAATTTTTTGACTCGATTAGATTTGACTCAACTCGATCGAACGTCGTAATAATAATAATAATAATAATAATAATAATAATAATAATAATAATAATAATAATAATAATAATAATAATAAGGGTAAACTAACCCAATGACCACCATACTATGGTAAATGTATTAAAATGACCACATTAAATAAAATCGACTCAATTGACCACCCAAACTATTGAAATTGGATCAATGTGACCACCAGCCGTTAATGGGCTAAAGGAAGGTGACGTGACAATTAAAAAATTAAAGGTATAATTACACATTTGGTCTTTACTATTTACACATTCTTTCAATTTAGTCATAATTTTAAACTAATAAAATAAATTAATTAGGTGGTGACACGTGTCAACACCTTATTGGAGGAATTTAATTATTTAGAGGAGAAAAATAAATTTTAGCATACATGCTACTAAGGGGATTTGAACTCAGGCATTGTAGAAGCAAAGGTAGTGGGTTAGCCACTGCACTAAGAACATTATTGTGCTATGAAACACCAACTTTAATATATGTCTTATTATTTTCTACATTTATTTTTTTAATTTCACATATAAAATCATCCAATTATTTTTTCAATTTCAAAGTTTCAATTGGAGTAGCAGCCACGATCCAACATTACGATAATTATTTTGCAATTTCAATTCTTCCACCGACAGTTACCGCATTTGACTGTGATAGCATCATCAAAATTATGTTCTCGTCCAAGAAAGCAAAACCGACTTCATTCTTCAGAAAGGAACTAAACAATTTGAATGCCTTCAACTGGAACTGCACTTATCTGCAACGTTCTACCTGTTGGAAATGGCTTTGAAATTCAAAGCAAAACGTCAATAAAGGTAGGCACCGAATTGACAAATTGAGTTTGTCAGTTTTAGGTGCAACAAAGGAGGAAAATTGGAACGGTAAATTAATGCTCCATTGGTAAGTGTTGAAATTACCAATAGGGAAATTAATTTTTGGTCCCTAAAAGTTAGGCTATTTACAAGTTTAGTCCTTAAAGCTCAACTATAAATAGGCCTAGCATTTGTCATTTGAAATCATCCCAACATTCATACTATCTCTCCCATTTGTTTCTCTTCTCCCATTTGTAATATTTGGGAATTCTTAGGAATTTCATTTGTTTGTACCATTTTGGTATTAGTGAAGTTATCATCCGGTGGTGGTGCCCGAGGAGTAGACGGCATTTTTCGTCGAACCTCGTAAATTTGGTGTGTTCTCTCCATTATTTATTTCGCTTGCTTATTATTGGGTTTTTCCATTGGGTTTCAATATTCAATAGTTGACGGGTTTGTCCGCTGTGCAAATTTCGGTAGTTTCAATCTCGACATTTCAACTCAGATTTGAAGCTACGTTCGTGTGGGAAATAACCCGGTTTCCCCAACAATTGGTATCAGAGCTTCGGTGAAGGCTATCCCGGTCGCTCGGTTGCTGCAAAGAAGTGTGGTGTTGTGACAGTGCATGTCTAGGAAAGTTCTGGCTAGGAAAGACTTGGTATTTAAGCGATCTGTGTGATCCACCTCTCTTTCCTGGGAACTTACCTGGTGCAGTGTTTCAATATCCAGTTCGTGCTGTTGAATATTATTCGTTGCCATGGCAAAAGACGGATCAGATGGGGCATCAAGCTCTTCCTCTATACCGGTGAGGAGGATAATGTCAAATGCAAACTTTTCGGTGGAGTTGTTCGATGGATCTGGTCACTTCGGCATGTGGCAAGGCGAGGTGTTAGACTCTTTATTTCAACAAGGTCTAGACATTGCCATTGAGGAAGAAAAACCCGTAGATATGGTGGAGAAAGATTGGACAACAATCAACCGTATGACGTGTAGTACGATTCAATCTTGTCTTTCCAGGGAGCAGAAGTATGCCTACAAGAACGAGACTTCTGCAAGAAAATTGTGGAAAGCGTTGGAGGAAAAATTCCTAAAGAAAAGCTCTCAGAATCGTCTTCACATGAAGAAAAGATTGTTCAGATTTGATTATCAACCAGACACCAGTATGAATGAACACATCACTGCCTTCAATGAGTTAGTGGCAGATCTGTTGGGCATGGATGAAACTTTCAAAGATGAAGATTTGGCTCTAATGTTGTTGTCATCCCTTCCAGATGAATTTGAGCACCTTGAAACAACGTTACTTCATGGAAAGGATGAGGTGACCCTTAAAGAAATAACTGCTGCTCTGTATAGTTACGAGCTCAGAAAGAAAACCAAGATGGAGAGCAAGTACAATGCAGCGGAGGCCATGGTGATAAGAGGTCGCTCGAAAAGCCAAAAGCCAAAAATGAGAGGGAGATCAAAGTCAAAGTCCAGACTTGGGAAAGATGAATGTGCCTTTTGTCATGAGAAAGATCATTGGAAGAAAGATTGTTCGAAGCTAAAGAAGAAAGGAAAAGTCGCTCCAGATGCATGTGTTACAGAGCATGATACTAGTGACTCTGAAATATCACTAGTTGCTTCATCATCATCATTTCGTTCAGACGAGTGGATATTGGATTCGGGTTGTACCTATCATATGTCCCCTAATAGGGAGTGGTTCTTCGATTTAGTAGAACTAAATGAAGGAGTTGTTTATATGGGCAATGATAACGCTTGTAAAACGATTGGGATAGGTTCAATCTGATTGAAGAATCAAGATGGATCAACCAGAGTTTTGACTGATGTCCGATACGTGCCTAGTTTGAAGAAAAATCTCATCTCGTTGGGAGCTTTGCAATCTAAAGGCTCGATTGTCACTATGAGAGATGGAATTTTGAAAGTCACATCAGGCGCACTCGTGATAATGAAGGGCATCAGGAAAAATAACTTGTATTACTACCAAGGTAGTACAGTTATTGGAGCAGTAGCAGCAGCTTCCGGTGGAGACAAATTGGATTCTACTCAGTTGTGGCACATGCGGTTGGGACACGCTGGTGAGAAATCCTTGCAAATTTTGGCAAAGCAAGGATTGTTGAAAGGTGCAAAGGCTTGCAAGTTAAATTTTTGTGAGCATTGTGTTCTGGGAAAGCAGAAGAGAGTGAAATTCGGTACCGCTATCCATAATACGAAAGGTATTTTGGATTATGTTCACCTAGATGTGTGGGGTCCTTCTAAAACAACGTCGCTGGGAGGAAAACACTATTTTGTAACTTTTGTTGATGACTTTTCTAGAAGAGTTTGGGTGTATACAATGAAGTCTAAAGATGAAGTGCTCAAAGTTTTCCTGAAGTGGAAAAATATGATCGAGAACCAGACTGGCAAGAAGATCAAACGGCTTAGGACGGACAATGGAGGGGAATATAGAAGTGATCCGCTCTTTGATGTTTGCCAGGAGTATGGTATTGTTCGACACTTCACTGTTAGACATACACCACAGTAGAATGGGGTGGCAGAGCGTATGAATCGAACACTACTTGAGAAAGTTCGATGTATGTTGTCCAATGCTGGGTTGGGCAAACCATTTTGGGCTGAGGGTGTGACATATGCTGGCCATCTCATCAATCGTCTACCGTCATCGGCGATTGGAGGAAAAACACCGTTGGAGGTATGGTCTGGAGTACCCGCTACAGATTATGATTCCTTACATGTATTTGGATCCACTGCGTATTATCATGTGAAGGAGTCAAAACTTGATCCTAGAGCAAAGAAGGCTATCTTTATGGGAATCACCCATGGAGTGAAGGGATTTCGACTTTGGTGCTTAAACACAAAGAAGATAATTTGTAGCAGAGATGTTACTTTTGATGAATCTGTCATGTTGAAGAAG
Source organism: Hibiscus tridactylites (assembly GCA_958450335.1). Classification (NCBI taxonomy): domain Eukaryota; kingdom Viridiplantae; phylum Streptophyta; class Magnoliopsida; order Malvales; family Malvaceae; genus Hibiscus; species Hibiscus tridactylites. Next base: position 75,612,143 of record OY288285.1, on the reverse strand, counting down.
GTAACAAATGGAGCTGTTCAGACAAGTAGTACTCCACAACAGGTGGAGTATACTCCAAACCAGGTGGAGTTTCAAGAGACGGTGATTAATCCAGCAATTGATGTTACTGATTCTCCAACTCCAATGGAGGAATCAGAAGATGAAGAGGTTCAAACCCAAGAACCATTGGAGACACCAGAACCACTTGCAGTTACAAGGCCAAGGAGAGAAATTCGTAGACCTGCTTGATTTACAGATACAGTTGCCTATGCCCTTCCAGTTGTTGATGATGATATCCCTGCCACTTATCAAGAAGCAATGCAAAGCTTAGAAAGTGACAAGTGGAAAAGTGCCATGGATGAAAAAATGCAATCTCTCCAGAAGAACAACACCTGGGATTTGGCATATTTACCAGAAGGTAAAAGGGCAATTGGATGCAAGTGGGTGTTTGCAAAGAAAGACGGATCTCCCAGCAAGAAAGATGTTCGCTACAAGGCAAGGTTGGTAGCTAAAGGCTACGCTCAGAAGGAGGGATTCGACTACAATGAAGTATTTTCCCCTGTTGTGAAGCATTCCTCCATTAGAATATTGTTGGCCTTGGTAGCACAGTTGAATTTGGAGCTAGCTCAACTCGATGTAAAGACGGCTTTCTTGCACGGTGATTTGGAAGAGGAGACCTATATGACTCAGCCAGAAGGATATGTAGATGTTGGTGGTAAGAAATGGGTTTGTAAGCTAAACAAATCGCTATATGGATTGAAGCAATCTCCGAGGCAGTGGTACAAGCGATTTGATAGCTTTATGAGGAGGCAGAAGTACACAAGAAGCAAATACGACCATTGCGTGTATTTGCGAAAGCTACAAGATGGATCTTTCATTTATCTCCTCTTGTATGTTGATGATATGTTGATCGCTTCAAAGAGTCAACAAGAGATAGACAAATTGAAGGCTCAGTTGAATTAAGAGTTTGAGATGAAAGATCTAGGTGAGGCCAAGAAGATTCTCGGCATGGAGATAAGTAGAGACAGACGGAGAGGCAAGCTTTGTTTGACTCAGAAGCAATATCTGAAAAAGGTATTACAATGTTTTGGCATGAATGAAAGCACAAAACATGTAAGTACCCCACTTGCTTCTCATTTGAAACTCAGTTCTCAATTATCTCCTAAAATTGATGAAGAGCGAGAATACATGGCAAAAGTTCCATATGCTAATGCAGTAGGGAGCTTGATGTATGCGATGGTGTGTACGCGGCCTGACATTTCACAAGCAGTTGGAGTTGTGAGCAGGTACATGCATGATCCTGGAAAAGGACATTGGCAAGCTGTGAAATGGATTCTACGGTATCTCCAACAAACTGTAGATGTTGGTTTAGTGTTTGAGCAAGATGAAACACTTGGTCAGTTTGTGGTTGGATATGTTGATTCCGACTATGCTGGTGATTTGGATAAGCGTCGGTCTACTAATGGGTATTTGTTTACTCTAGCAAAAGCCCCAGTTAGTTGGAGGTCTACTTTACAGTCAACGGTGGCTTTGTCAACTACAGAGGCAGAGTACATAGCAGTTGCAGAGGCTGTTAAGGAGGCGATTTGGCTTAACGGATTGTTGGAAGACTTGGGAGTTGTTCAAAGTCACATTAGTCTCTATTGTGACAGTCAGAGTGATATTCATTTAGCGGAAAATCAAGTCTACCATTTAAGAACCAAGCACATCGACGTGAGGTATCACTTTGTACGAGAGATCTTTGAAGAAGGAAAGGTTCTACTTCAGAAGATTGCTACGGCAGAAAATCCTGCAGATATGTTGACCAAGGTGGTAACATCAATCAAGTTCAATCATTGTTTGAACTTGATTAACATCTTGCAAGTTTGAGCACCTTCGGGTGTATGGCGCTCCTGAGCGCATTTGGAGGCACTGCAGAAGATAACGTTTGGGGAGAAAAAATTTTTGAAAAGCTTGGTGAAATTTCAAGCCAAGGTGGAGATTTGTTGGAAATGGCTTTGAAATTCAAAGCAAAACGTCAATAAAGGTAGGCACCGAATTGACAAATTGAGTTTGTCAGTTTTAGGTGCTGCAAAGGAGGAAAATTGGAACGGTAAATTAATGCTCCATTGGTAAGTGTTGAAATTACCAATGGGGAAATTAATTTTTGGTCCCTAAAAGTTAGGCTATTTACAAGTTTAGTCCTTAAAGCTCAACTATAAATAGGCCTAGCATTTGTCATTTGAAATCATCCCAACATTCATACTATCTCTCCCATTTGTTTCTCTTCTCCCATTTGTAATATTTGGGAATTCTTAGGAATTTCATTTGTTTGTACCATTTTGGTATTAGTGAAGTTATCATCCGGTGGTGGTGCCCGAGCAGTAGACGGCATTTTTCGTCGAACCTCGTAAATTTGGTGTGTTCTCTCCATTATTTATTTCGCTTGCTTATTATTGGGTTTTTCCATTGGGTTTCAATATTCAATAGTTGACGGGTTTGTCCGCTGTGCAAATTTCGGTAGTTTTAATCTCGACATTTCAACTCAGATTTGAAGCTACGTTCGTGTGGGAAATAACCCGGTTTCCCCAACACTACCATCTCCAATAAACTGGATAGAAGGCAATGAAGGATCTGTAACGGATTCGATCTCAAGAAAATCGAAATCATAGGCACCAGAATGCTTCAAGCTAAACACAAAAACAACTGCAATCCATCCCAGCATGGAAACTGCCCAATAATTAGTCATCCCATGAATCAAACCCCAAGCTATAGCATACCCCACAATAATTCCAGATAAATGTCCAAGAAAACTTGCCTGCGGAACAATTATTGAAGTGAAAATCAACGACTCGAAAGGTGCAAAACTAATAGGAAGCGAAAGGAATCCAAAGAGATCTAACTTTGATGAAGGTTGCTTCACAGATAAAATCATCATCCACCCGAAAACAACACAAGAATAACCAACAGCAGTCACTCTCCGGAAATACTCAATCTTAAACCGCTGAATTAGAAAATGATACATTCCCAACACAAGCAACCCCGAAACAACAACCAAAACAAGTGTGTAATGAAGATAATAAGCCACTCCGAGACCTAAATGGCCTAATTGCTCAACAACCCCAAGACTCCAAAGGGCACTCATGTTGAAAACAAGATGAAGAACACTTATATGTGATAAAGCTGAAGTAATTACCCTCCAATAGTGCCCTTCCAAGGCGGTTTCGTAACTTAAACCGACAGGCTGGCAACCAATGTTTTTCTTCTGGATGTAAAACCATATTCCACTACATATTCCTATTATACAGCTTGTTGCAGGTTTTCCCAATATCTCATAAAACAATGGCTTCCCCATCACTACTGAAACTAGCAAAATTCCTTCAACTTCTCTCTTTTCATCCAATTGTTTTCTAAATTAAAAAATAATTGGATGATTTTATATGTGAAATTAAAAAAATAAATGTAGAAAACAATAAGACATATTAAAGTTGGTGTTTCATAACATAATATTGTTCTTAGTGCAGTGGCTAACCTATTGCTTTTGCTTCTACAATGCCCAGGTTTGAATCCCCTTAGCAGCATGTATGCTGAAATTTGTTTTTCTCCTCTAAATAGGTGGTGACACCACCTAATTAATTTATTTTATTAGTTTAAAATTAGGAATAAGTTGAAAGAATGTGTAAATAGTAAAGACCAAATGTGTAATTATACCTTTAATTTTTTAACTGCCACATCACCTTCCGTTAGCCCATTAACGGCTGGTGGTCACATTGATCCAATTTCAATAGTTTGGGTGGTCAATTAAGTCAATTTTATTTAATGTGGTCATTTTAATACATTTTACCATATTATGATGGTCATTGGGTTAGTTTATCCTAATAATAATAATAATAATAATAATAATAATAATAACAACATGCTTAAGGAATTTGAAAAAAATCATTAAAGTGATATAAGCAATGCATTACATTAACTCTCTCAATAAATTAATAAAAACCACATAAATTATTGGCTTTAAGGGTTAAAAACTCTAAATAAAAAAGGAAAGAATTAATAATTTGAGCGGGTTATCCGTAATGACCAAGGAAATTGAATTGTCGGGTTTTCCCGTAGCATTGGTCGTTGTTCAATGATTTGTCCGGAACTTTGGGTCGTACTTGATGCCCTCTGTCAAAAGAATTTGGTGAAGTCTGTCTTAATAATTTTTTTTAATAATTTCTATATAGGGGATGGAGAATTTTTACTCCAATCGGGTCATGAACCCATAATTTAAGAAAAGGAGAGTGTGTCAACTTGAGAGCTTTAATCACATACTTTAGAGTTTGTTGACTAATAATTTTTTAAATATATAATAAAGTACTATTAATTTTTTTTGTAACAACCACCAGTTTTATTAAAAAGAGAATATTTGAAATTACAGGGAAAATTTACAACCATAATAGTAAACTAAACACTTCATTTGGACATTCCTCTATAACCATTGACACAATAAACTGGCCACTTAAGATCGAAAAAGGTTAAAAAATCACCTAAGAGACTCGAACAAAAAATAGATATGAATAGATTTGACTGCACCAACAAACGAGCTATAAAAAGAGATTAAACTACTAAAAGACTACCGACGATCACAAATCAGAGCTGATCATCAAAAAAATATTAAATTTGAAGTAGATAGATAAGATCTACCATAAATAAGTATATTAAATTGAAATAGATAGGTGGAGTCTAGTTTTGGAATTTCGCTGCTTCTGATTTTCTTGTAAATGTGGTTGTAATTCCTTGTATCCTCGTCATACTTATTACATTTGTCGGAGTACAAGCCGTAACTTCGCTGCAGAATTGCTCGTGTACTTGTTGGCTTCTTCATTTCTTTTGGTAGATAGAATATCATAAAATGTAAGTTCGGATCAGATTAAATATTTACAAACCATTTCATTTATTTTAAACGGATTTAAACACTAATGACGGAGGTATTGAGGAAGAATTTCTCACGTTTCAAGACATTTTGTACTTTCTCTCCGATCATAATTGTTAAAGTGGGTAGGTATTAATTAAATGTGTTGTAATTTTCTTGTATCTTCTTCATATTTTAACCGATCTACGCCCATGACCTTCACTATATAAAGGGGTGTTGGGTGACAACATAGATTCATCCATACTCGAATCAGTTAATTGGTACAAGAAATGGAATCCCACAAGTTTGTTTTACTTTTGGTTGCAATGGCAGCCGTGCTTTTGGTTGACACGTCTCCAACTGTTACAGCTGCTCGTAACGGAGTTAAACCCTTCCCGATCATCGCCAACGGCTCCAACTGTCTACCTCCATTAGTTGTATGCCTCAATGGCAGTGAGTGTTGCAGCGGAAAGTGTTTACAGATACTCCTGTGTGCACTTGAAAGATAAAGACCGAGAGAGTTAAATAGATGGATAACTCGTCTACTTGTTCGCCTTTTCATTTAGTTGATGTTATTTTTGTATTTTGTGGTGTCAAGTGTCAACTGTCATGTTCCTATCCCATGCCTAGAAAAATTATTGCATGGTCCCGGATCACCACGTCATCCATGGTCCCTTCCACTAAAAATCAGCCATGTAATTTCCATGTCATTTTTTTAAAGATGAATCTTCATCTTTTTAAGCCATATAAATAGGGAGTGGGTGGTTACATAGTGACATGAAAAAAAAGAAATTACATGGATGATTTTTAGTGGATGGGGACCATGAATGATGTGGTGGTCCGGGACCATGTAATAATTTCTCGCATAGAAAAATTATTGCATGAGTACAAGGGGATTATGTATCTTGCTACTTTCTTGTCTTTGTTCTAAATAAACCATTTATTTAACTTCGTTAAATTATATATATATATATATATATTATGAATCTTCTTTTATTTCGATGGTTATTCAACTGATGAAAAGTTCTTTGGATGTTTTTACTTACAAAAATATCTATTTAACTGCAATTTAGTTAAAATAAAATATACTAAAAATTTTCTTTTATTTTGATGGTTATTCAACTTATAACAAGTTCTTATAATGCTTTTACCATGATTCCTATCACCCTAAAACTGTACTCTTTTATAGAGATTACGATGTCAAGTTCGAAGACGAAGGCGAAGCCAGCACGACAGAAATACAATGAAACAACTTCTATGCATAGAGCAGAACCAGGACTCGATAATCTTTTTCTTAAGATGGTGAGGGCAAACACCTTGCTTTGAGAGCATCTTACAACCATGGAATGGTAGTGCTACCAAAAGACCACTAGTAATCGTAAATTAGAACCATACATCGTTAAAAAATAATCAACGAACGTAAATTTATCACAAAAAAAACGTGTTATAAATTAAAAACGTGTCACAAAGACATTTTAGGTGACTATACAAGGTGTCCCGTTGTTTGCATGGAATGATTATACTTTCAACTATATCTTGATTTGGGGTAAATCTTGCTTATTGAAGATGAAAAAAATATTGAGAAATGAATTCTCTATTAAAAAGGTTAAGATATTTTTAACTCGTTGGTTTAGTAATTAAATTTTTATTTTTCTTTTCTTGAGTCCTGGGTTCAAGTTAGGGGCAAAACTTGAAGTAAAAGTTTACCAAAGCCCACTTAAATTTTTATAAAAATTTGAGGATAAAAAGAAAATTTTCAAAAAAAATTAGAGGGTTTAACTAAATTTTCTAATAATTTTGAGATATTTAACTAAATTTAATTTAATTAAAATTAAAAGTTTAAGGAACCCACTTAAACATTTTCTTCGTGGACAAACCAGCTGCAAACTGTTCTCCAAGAAGTGCCCCGTGTAATTCCGATGCTGATTGTTGCAGTGGCAACTGTATATTCATTATGGTAGGAGGAGTTTTTCCCGCTCATCTGTGCACCTAAAATGTAAGACCGAGTGAGTTAAATAGATGGATAATTCGTCTACTTGTTCGTCTTCTTTTGATTTTAATTTTATTTTAATAAATCTGCTTCTTAGCATGTTATTCAACTTTTTAGCTTTTTTTTCTTTTATTTTTCTATCAGGGTTGGATTTGTCGCCGCCACGACTGACCAAGATGTCGCTATTTTTATTATTCTGTTGATCTCCCTGCTTTGAACCCTCAATTTAGATTTAGTGCAAAATTAATCAACGCTATTGTTCGCGATCGATTTGGTAATAAACGTATTGTCAACATACCACAATTCTGCAATATCATTTTATGGCGGCATTTGTTCCAAAAACGCCACAAAGTTTGTATTTTGTGGCGTTTGCTCTTTAAATGCCGCAATAGATGAAAATTTAGCGGCGTTTGTTAAAAAAACGCCCCTATATACCAAGCTTGGTGTAGTGTTTTAATGTTGTTGTTGATGTTTTTACCTTCATCGTTGAACTTTGGTGATTTTTTGTATCTAGTTTTTTTCGAACCTTTGAATTAAGTTTTTTACCTTCTTCTTTTCTGGTCCTGTTTGATCTAAGGGCATTAGTTTTGTTTTTAGGGATTTGTCTGGATTAAGTTATAAACTTTCTTCCTGATTTCTCCTTTATGAATAAATCTCGCGTACCCCTTCCAAAAAAAATATATAGCTTTCCTTTTTTAATAATACACTATTTTCAAACAAATAACATATATATAAACAAAATAAACAAATGTGAGATTGCAATTAAATTATATATAAAGTTGGATTATTCGTCATCCCGTCAGTTAATATAAACAAAATAAACAAATGGAATCCCATAAGTTTGTTTTACTTTTGGTTGCAATGGCAGCCGTGCTTTTGGTTGCAACGTCTCCAACTGTTACAGCTGCTCGTAACGGAGTTAAGTCCTTCCCGATCATCGCCAACGCCAATGCCAATGCCAGCGGCTCCAACTGTCTACCTCCATACGCTATATGCCTCAATGGCAGTGACTGTTGCGGCGGAACGTGTGTATCTTATCTCCGCAAGTGTGCATTAATTTAGCTAAATAGATGGTTTGTTTGTGTACTTGTTGCTTTTTTTATATTTTTTTTTCGTTGAAATAATATGTACCAGTAAAGATGGTGTTTATCTTGTTTTTTATTTTATGGTGCCGACGGTAGAGATGTATGATTTATCTGGGGTAATATCTTGCCTTTATTATTAATAAAACATCTATTTAGCCGCCTTGATATATTTGATAATTGTCCTGATACGATTTGAGTTTATTTGGTGATGTGCCCGTCAAGCTTGTGTATCGTTGTTTTGCCGCATTTAAAGGAACTAAATAGCCAGCGACAGACGCATGACTTTAGGTTAGGGGTGCGAACCTATAAAAATTTAGGGGACGAAAATAGATTTTTAATAGAAAATACATTGAAAAATTCTAATTTTTTTAAGACGTATAAAAATTTCAAGTTTTTAGGGGGGCGACCACCCCGTCAGCCCCCTCGGTCCATCCCTGCAAATAGGATTGGTGGACAAAGATGAAGGTATTTTTTTCGGCAAATTAGATTTATTAAAGAAAACCCTAAATTGCGTGCTTAATTAAAAATTTTCGGCGACTAGAAAGAGCAACTCTTTTGGGCGTGGAAAATACTCGATTTGATTCGGAAAAAAATTAAATTATTCGATTTGATTCGAGAAGAAAAAACTAACTCGTTTTGACTCGACTCATAATTTCATAAACTCGAATCGGAAAAAAATTCAAATAAAATTTGAGTTATAAAATAAAAATTCAAATAACTTGAAATTTTTAGTAGTTAATTGATCAATTTTTATATTCGAGTCGACCTTGTTAGTTCTGCGTGATATATTATGTATATCAAAATATGAAGAATATATCTATATATATGTGCGTGTTTTATATATGCATATAGAAAGACATTAAAATTGGAATCAATAACAATAACAATAACAACAACAACAACAACAACAATAATAATAATAATAATAATATGCTTAAGTAATTTGAAAAAAATCATTAAAGTGATATAAGCAATGCATTACATTAACTCTCTCAATAAATTAATAAAAACCACATAAATTATTGGCTTTAAGGGTTAAAAACTCTTAATAAAAAAGGAAAGAATTAATAATTTGAGCGGGTTATCCGTAATGACCAAGGAAATTGAATTGTCGGGTTTTCCCGTAGCATTGGTCGTTGTTCAGTGATTTGTCCGGAACTTTGGGTCGTACCGGATAGAAGGCAATGAAGGATCTGTAACGGATTCGATCTCAAGAAAATCGAAATCATAGGCACCAGAATGCTTCAAGCTAAACACAAAAACAACTGCAATCCATCCCAGCATGGAAACTGCCCAATAATTAGTCATCCCATGAATCAAACCCCAAGCTATAGCATACCCCACAATAATTCCAGATAAATGTCCAAGAAAACTTGCCTGCGGAACAATTATTGAAGTGAAAATCAACGACTCGAAAGGTGCAAAACTAATAGGAAGCGAAAGGAATCCAAAGAGATCTAACTTTGATGAAGGTTGCTTCACAGATAAAATCATCATCCACCCGAAAACAACACAAGAATAACCAACAGCAGTCACTCTCCGGAAATACTCAATCTTAAACCGCTGAATTAGAAAATGATACATTCCCAACACAAGCAACCCCGAAACAACAACCAAAACAAGTGTGTAATGAAGATAATAAGCCACTCCGAGACCTAAATGGCCTAATTGCTCAACAACCCCAAGACTCCAAAGGGCACTCATGTTGAAAACAAGATGAAGAACACTTATATGTGATAAAGCTGAAGTAATTACCCTCCAATAGTGCCCTTCCAAGGCGGTTTCGTAACTTAAACCGACAGGCTGGCAACCAATGTTTTTCTTCTGGATGTAAAACCATATTCCACTACATATTCCTATTATACAGCTTGTTGCAGGTTTTCCCAATATCTCATAAAACAATGGCTTCCCCATCACTACTGAAACTAGCAAAATTCCTTCAACTTCTCTCTTTTCATCCAATTGTTTTCTAAATTAAAAAATAATTGGATGATTTTATATGTGAAATTAAAAAAATAAATGTAGAAAACAATAAGACATATTAAAGTTGGTGTTTCATAACATAATATTGTTCTTAGTGCAGTGGCTAACCTATTGCTTTTGCTTCTACAATGCCCAGGTTTGAATCCCCTTAGCAGCATGTATGCTGAAATTTGTTTTTCTCCTCTAAATAGGTGGTGACACCACCTAATTAATTTATTTTATTAGTTTAAAATTAGGAATAAGTTGAAAGAATGTGTAAATAGTAAAGACCAAATGTGTAATTATACCTTTAATTTTTTAACTGCCACATCACCTTCCGTTAGCCCATTAACGGCTGGTGGTCACATTGATCCAATTTCAATAGTTTGGGTGGTCAATTAAGTCAATTTTATTTAATGTGGTCATTTTAATACATTTTACCATATTATGATGGTCATTGGGTTAGTTTATCCTAATAATAATAATAATAATAATAATAATAATAATAATAATAATAATAATAATAATAATAATAACATGCTTAAGGAATTTGAAAAAAATCATTAAAGTGATATAAGCAATGCATTACATTAACTCTCTCAATAAATTAATAAAAACCACATAAATTATTGGCTTTAAGGGTTAAAAACTCTTAATAAAAAAGGAAAGAATTAATAATTTGAGCGGGTTATCCGTAATGACCAAGGAAATTGAATTGTCGGGTTTTCCCGTAGCATTGGTCGTTGTTCAGTGATTTGTGCGAAACTGTGGGTCGTACTTGATGCCCTCTGTCAAAAGAATCTGGTGAAGTCTATCGTAATATTTTTTTAATAATTTTTATTTAGGGAAAGGAAAATTTTTACTTTCAAGTGGGTCTTGGACCTATAATTTAGGAGAAGAGGAATGTGTCAACTTGATAATTTTAACCATTTATTTTAGAGTTTGTTGACTAATAATTTTTTAGGTAAACTATACCAATGACCACCAAACTATAAGGTTGGTGTCGATTTGACCACTATATTTTTAATTGTGTCAAATATACCACTTAACTATTTAAATGGTTCCAATTAAGCCACCAGCCGTTAAAAAAACGAAAAAGTTGACGGAACTGTTAAAAAATGGTATAATTACACATTTGGTCCTCTATATTTATACAATATATCAATTTAGTCCTAATTTTAATATAATAAAATAAATTAATTATTCAATAAGATGGTGACACGTGTCATCACCTGATTGGAGGTGAAAAAATAGAACATAAAGATTGCTTCCAAGGGGAATTGAACTTGGGACCTTGGAATGTAAGGGGCAAGTGCTTGCCACTAAGTCAAGTAATTTTTTTTGTTGTAAGATACAATTTTTGATATATATTTAAATAGCATTAGTGCCTAGAACTATAATTGCACATGTAGATCACCTCGTAGATTAAAAAATCACTGAGAATACATAAAATCCAGAACTATAATTGATTATGGAAATTACCTTAAAATCAAAGGGAGAAAACCTTCAGAAGCCCTGGTAATCTGCAAGAAAACCAGTATTCAATTGGGAAAGTGATGTTGATGAAACATTTCCAAAGCAAATCATCATACGTGAATCTATTTGAAAAGGAACCCACAAAAATCAATGGTTATGAAACTTTTTATAAGCTTTTCCATTATCAAGATCTAGCCATGATGAACCATTTATTGGTAATCAAAGTTACCAATTCAATAATAAACAATAAACAAGACCCAGAATTGAGTGACAAAGAAAATGCATCAGCAAGGTGATATTAGATCTGATAATTAATTACATGCATAATCAGAAATTCCCATCAAAGGTTGTTTAGCAAAGAAACAAAACTTACACAAAAAGGGTCAACTTTGCTCTGTAAAAGGCACCAAGAACAATAGCTAAAACAAGATTATTTTTTCAATGGATCAATGAAACACAGAGAAAGCAAAACTGGGTTTTAAACAAAAAAAAAAAGTAAGGTTTTAAAAGTCTGGGTTTTACCCAAAACTGGATTTAATAGTTCTGGGCACTAATACTATTTAAATATATATTAAAGATTGTATTTTATAGCACAAAAAAATGCTTGGCTTAGTGGCAAGCTTTTACCCCTTGCATTCCAAGGTCTTAAGTTTGATTCCCCTTGGAGGCAATCTTCATGATCTCATTTTTCCACCTCCAATTGGGTGTGACACGTGTCATCACTTGATTGGAGTTGAAAAATTAATTAAATAAATTAAATAAAAATAATTAAAGACTTCTAATAAGGTGGTGACATGTGTCACCATCTTATTGAATAATTAATTTATTTTATTAGATTAAAATTAGGACTAAATTGATATATTGTATAAATATAGATGACCAAATGTGTAATTATACCAATATTTTTTAACAGTTCGGTCAACTTTTTTGTTTTTTTAATGGCGGGTGGCTTAATTGGAACCATTTAAATAGTTAAGTGGTATATTTGACACAATTAAAAATATAGTGGTCAAATCGACACCAACGCTATAGTTTGGTGGTCATTAGTATAGTTTACCCTAATTTTTTTGAATATGTAATAAAGGATTATTAAATTTTTTATAACAACCACCAATTTTATTAAAAAGAGAAAATATTTAAAATTACAAGGAAAATTTACAACCATAATAGTAAACTAAACACATCATTTAGACATTTCTTTGTAACTATTGACACAATAAATTAGCTATTTAGGACCAAAAAGTTAAAAAACCACCCATGAGACTTGAACAAAAGATAAATATGAATAGATTTGATTGCACCGACAAACGAACTATAAAAAAGGATCAAACTACTAAAAGACTACTGATAATGACAAATCAGAGCGGATCGTTGAAAGAATATTAAATTTGAAGTAGATAGATAAAGTCTACCATAAATAAGTATATTAAACTGAAGTAGATAGGTGGAGCCTAGTATTGAAATTTCGCTGCTTGTGATTTTATTGTAAATGTGTGGTTGTAATTCCTTGTATCTTCGTCATACTTATTACATTTGTTCGAGCACCAGCCATAACTTCGCTGCACAATTGCTCGTGTACTTGTTGGCTTCTTCATTTTTTTTGGTCGGTAGAATATTATAAAATGTCAGTTCGAATCAGATTAAAATAAATATATAAAATTTTTAAATTAGGTGTGGATCAGTCAAAAATTCGACTCATGATCATCTCTATAATACATGTCATATTTAATATTTACAAAACATTTCATTTATTTTGAACGGATTTAAACACTAATGACGGAGGTATTGAGGAAGAATTTCTCACGTTTCAAGACATACTTTGTACTTTGTCTTTGGTCATAATTGTTAGACATGAAAAGTAAAGATAGATTTTATAATTACTACTACATTGATAAGTCTTGATTAATTCATTATTTAATAATGGTGGGCAGTGGGCACACTCCACCGCCACCATCCCTATAATTACTACTGCATGAAAAGTGAAGATAGAGTTTATAATTGTTAGGCAAGGACACAATGCACCTACCCGTATGGGCAGAGATGAAGGTTAGGGCTATAAATGAGCCGAGCTTGAACGAATAAGACTATGTTTATGTTTGTTTGTTTATTTTTAAAGGTGTTCATGTTCGATTTACGTTCGTTTAAATTTTTAATATTATGTTCATATTCGTTTATTTATTTTTGAAGGTGTTCGTGTTCGTTTGTTTAGTGTTCGCAAACGTATTCGTTTATTCGTTCGTGAACATGTTCATCTATTCATTTAGAAATGATAACTAAATTAACAATAGATAAAACAAAAGCAAAAAATAAAACTTATATTTCGACATGAACTTATATATCCTTAGCAACAACAAAAAGTAGTACTTAGATATATACATCTACAAGTATTTTCATCATATATACGAACGAGCTTTCTCGTGAATATAAACAAACCAAACAAACTTCTGTTCGTGTTCATTTGTTTATTAAACGAACAATTTTTTTTGTTCATGCTCGTTTATTTAGCTTAATAAACAAACGTTATACAAACGGTTTTATTCATTTACACCCCTAATGAATGTACTTTTGTAATGACCGGTGACCAGAAAGAGCAACTCTCCATTATTCAAGTAGTAGCAAGGTCAGCCCAGTAGGTTGAACCGGTCGACCGCGATTCCATTTCTCCTAATTTTTATTACTTAAATAATTATAATAAAAAAATTTAAAATTTAGTTATAATATTAAATAGATGCCTCCACTTTGGGTCATAAATAATAAGTAAAAGAAGTAATAATTTGGTTATAATGTTATATAGAAGCCTCATTTTTTTCAATTTTTACTACTTAAATAGGTATAATTTAATTTTTTTAATAGTTATTATTATGCTCCAATTTTTTCCAACACTTGTTATTTGCGTCACAAATTTTTTAAATACTTATTATTAAAGGCTCAATTTTCCCCTATATTTGTTATTACAGACTTATTCTCAAAATTCATTTTTTCCAATATTTGTTATTAAGTGTCCATTTTTTCAATATTTTTTATTTGAGGCTCAATTTTTCCTGATATTTGTTATTAGGGATATATTATTAAAATTCATTTTTTCAATACTTGTTATTTGGGTCCAATTTTTTCAATACTTGTTATTAGAGGCTCAATTTTCCCTATATTTATTATTATGGGCTACTCTCAAAATTCATTTTTTCTTCAATATTTGTTATTAGGGATCCAATTTTTTACATATTATTTGATGCCCAATTTTTCCTGATATTTGTTCTTAGAGACCTACTCTTAAAAATCAATTTTCTTCAATACTTGTTATTTGGGCTCCAATTTTTTTCAGTATTTGTTATTTAGGGTCTAACTTTTTCAATGCTCGTTATTAGAGGGTCACCCCATATTTGTTATTAGGGGCATACACTTAAAATTAAAAAAATTTAATATTTGTTTAGGGGCTTGCTCTTAAAATTCATTTTTCATATATTTGTTTTTAAGGGCCTACTCTTAAAATTCAAAATTTTCAATACTTATTGTTAGGGGCCTAAATATTTGGGTCCAACTTTTTCAATGCTCGTTATTAGAGGCTCACTTTTTTCCTCCATATTTGTTATTAGGGGCATACTTTTAAAATTAAATTTTTTCAATATTTATTTAGGGCTCTGCTCTTAAAATTTATTTTTTAAAATATTTGTTATTAAAGGCTTACTCTTAAAATTCGATTTTTTCAATACTTATTGTTAGAGGCCTAATTTTTCAGTTCATCCCAGGCCTCCAAAATCTCAGTACCGACTCTGAGTAATAATAATAATAATAATAATAATAATAATAATAATAATAATAATAATAATAATAATAATAATATGCTTAAGGAATTCGAAAAAATTCATTAAAGTGATATAAACAATGCATTACATTAACTATCCCAATAAATTAATAAAAAAACACTTAAATCATTAAGAAACCAAAGAATTAATAAAAGGGTTAACTACAAAAAAACTCTTTAAAATATGTTTTTTTATTGTAATTGGTGCCTAGAGTATTTCTTTAAAATAAATACCTAAAATTTCATTTTTTGTTGAATATGTGCCTAAAATTTTATTTTTGGCTTGTTTTTAAACTTAACCAATGCACCTACTTTGGCACCTATTTCAACAAAAAATGAAATCTTAGGCTCCTATTTTAGCCAAAAAAATATTTTAGGCACCTATTTTCAGCCAAAAATGAAACTTTAGGCACCTATTTTAACCCAAAAATATTTTAGGCATCTACTGCAAGAAAGAGACATAGTTTGGGCACTTGTTAAGCCTTTAATAAAACCTTTAGACTTTGCTTGGTAGAGAAGAAAAGTGCAGGGGAGGAAGGAGGAAGAGAAAATTGGAAAAAAAAATAAATTTAAGGGTTGCTTGGTATAGTAGAAAATTAGAATGAAAAAAAATGGAGGGGAGATGGTTTTCCTTACTCCTATACAAATAGTTTTCTCTCCGGATTGAGTGGGAAATAGGAAAGAAAAGTGAACGTTATCTCAATTTAATAATAAAATTATGAAATTATATTTAAAAAATTCTAATTTTATTTTAACCATATTTATAATTAATTGTTATGATTCCATCCAATATTTATATTTTGAAATGTGAAGATAAAATTAATTATAAATATGGTTAAAATAAAATTATAAATTTTTAAACATAATTTCATAATTTTATTTTTAAAGAGGAATAACTTTCACCTTTTTCCTATTTTCCACCCAATTTGAAGATAAAAATATTTGTATAGGAGTAAGGAAAATTACATCCCCTCATATTTTCTTTACTTCTAATTTCTCACTCTACCAAGTAACCCTTAAATTCATTTTCTTTTCAATTTTCTATTCCCTCCTTCCTCACTTCTACCTTTTCTCTCTACCAAGCAAAAGCTTAATAAAAAGTTTCCAACCATTTATAATTTTTTTTAAATTTTCTGTGTCAATAATTTTCGGTCATCAACCAATTTTAATTGTTAATTAGCTAACAGACCAATGATATGAGGACATGTGACACACTTTAAAATGTCATATCAACATAAATATAAATTATAAAATTTACTCAAAAAATTTTACAAGATTTAAACAAAATTTTACACTTTTATCTTTTGACTTAGTTAGACACACTATTTTGAATAATCGATATTGAGAAATCAAAAGACTTAAAACGGAGCCTACTATGTAGTAAAAAAAATATTAAATTTGAAAAGAAAAATGGGCGAAGCCTAATATTGAAATTTCGTCGCAGAAGAGATATTTTATAATTAGGTCCGGTTGAGGGACGGTACTACATGTTAAATGGGAGGGGCTGTAGTTCTTGGTAGGGGGGAAATTTTTTTTACCCTTTAAATTTTTATATTTTTCCTGAAAATATTAGAATAATTATGATTTTGCCCTCTCTCCACCTTTCAAAATTTATGTTTTGTCTTTCTAACTTCAAATTTTGACTCCGTCCTTAGTCTGGTTGTAATTTTCTTGCAAAAGTAGGTACGTATTAATTAAATGTGTTGTAATTTTCTTGTATCTTCGTCATATTTTAACCGATCTACGCCCATGACCTTCACTATATAAAGGGGTGTTGGGTGACAACATAGATTCATCCATACTCGAATCAGTTAATTGCTACAAGAAATGGAATCCAACAAGTTTGTGTTGGATTAAAATCCGTAATTGTGGGCACATATGTAAAATGTATGTTGCTATTATAAAGTATGACACAAAAATAAAGTGACCAATTAAGTTAAGCGTGTCATAGGTATTAAAATGTCATGGAAATAAAAGTGTAGATACCATAAGATATATTTATAATTCAATGAGGGGCAGAGTTATAAATATTTAATAGTTTGATTTAATAATCAACTATATAAAGAGGTAGTGGTCCCCAAGAAATAGGTTAACTTGTTTTTCTCTCCTTTCCCGTCAGAGAGTTTTACTTCAAGAGATAACCTATCTTTTTGGAAGATCAATACCAAAGTTTTGGGATTTCAACATCAAGATTCAAGATTTTCAATCTATCAATGAATTCAGGTATGCTTCCGCACTCGGTTTATTCAGTTTATTGTTCTTGATGATTTGACATGATAGATCCTGAGATTTAAATTTCATATTAATTTATAATTTGATTCTAACAAGTGGCATCAGAGCCTCGTCATGTTGAATCATTGAGAATGAATTTATTTTATATTATTTTTTTTTGGATTGACTCCTTAAGATTTTGGGTTTAATATTCGGATTTGGTTTTTATACGTCCTAAGTTTTGATTAATTATGAATTCAATAATTTAGGGTTTTTAT
The DNA here is from genome assembly GCA_958450335.1 of Hibiscus tridactylites. Classification (NCBI taxonomy): domain Eukaryota; kingdom Viridiplantae; phylum Streptophyta; class Magnoliopsida; order Malvales; family Malvaceae; genus Hibiscus; species Hibiscus tridactylites. The sequence goes on along the minus strand of OY288285.1, from coordinate 75,594,487 downwards.
CGTATATATATTTGTGCAATCATGAATTATAGCATCATGTTTTTTTTTAATTTCAAGTGTTAGTATTCGATCTTCACTTCCCGATTAAGAACTTAATTGCGTGCATAAGTTAGAAATAATGGATGCAACGGTGAACGCAAATAAATGTTTAAAGTTAGGTTTATTTTTAATATATATATATATATATATATATATATTATGGTATTAATTTCTTTTTAAGTCAATACCGAAAGATTAAAGGCTCAAATCTATGTTTTTTTTTTAAGTCTTCAGTTTCTCAAAGATTAAATGCTTTATACATATAATGGGTATGTCGAAAGATTCTAAGTTAATGTTCTGTTACTAAATGCAGTAATAGATCATAAGTTTGTATATATATATCCACACTTATTAATTAGGGATTAAGTTTTAAGGTTGATTCTTACCTTTAGTATTAATGTTCGATCCTATTTGGTCAATTGTTATTTAACAATGGAAATTATCAAAGTTTGACTTATGTTTTGTCAAGGTTGATTGTTCGTGACTTAGAAACTTTATAATCATATTGCTAATGTTATCCAAGGAATATACATATTTGTATTTGGTATTAATGTATATTTGCTTCGGTTCGATTAAAATTTTAATTTTGATCATTAGATTATTATGGATATATTAAAGCTTCATGCGCTCATTATATGAATTATTCATTTATATGATACTTGTGTTTTCTTGGACTTTTAGCTAAAGATTGATTGTTTTGAATCCGACTTTAAATTTGGTAAATGCATGCTTAAGAAAATTTTAAAGAAACATTCAAAGATTTAGGTTTTTTCGATTTTTGATAGCCCCATTCAGACAACCTTACTTTAGGTTATTTCGAAAAACTCAAGTGTTATCAGAAATTTCAGTTTTGACAGTTAGAAAATTTTAAATTTGGATATTGGTATATTTATTGTATATATTTTGAGATAAATTAATTGAAGCATTAAGTCACCAAAGTGACCTCTATTGTGAAAATTATTTTATTTTAAAATATAGAAGGTTTTGTGCATGTAAGTCGGATTATGTTAGTATTAATCGGCCCAAAGGAAGGTTAACAATTAACATTATTACATGTGCAACTGTGGTAATAAACATGTGATAATTATTCAGTTTTATATGTGAGCAATAAATCGGCCCAAAGGAAGATTTCTGTTTGACATGTTCTTATTATCAATGTTTGATTACTGTACCAAGATATCACTTGCAAGTTAATGTTTTGTCCAAAGATGAAATATTAATGGAGTGTTCGATATCTTGATATGATGTTTACCTTTATTCAAATTTATTATTATTTTGGTTATCTTTTAATTTGATTGAAAGATAAAATTAAGACAAACATTTTGAAACAATTAAATTCATATTTTGGCTTTGGATGTCTAATATTTTAATGAATTAATTGAAACATAATGTCACCAAAGTGACCGCTTTTGTGTAGATTAGTTTATTTAAAATATTAAGATGATTATGAGTTTTTGTAATTCATGCGTTTATTAATTGGCCCAAAGGAAAGTTAATATTTGGCAGAATTACAACGACAACTGTGGCGATAAATGTGTGACAATTATAAGGGATTTTATGTGAACAATACGTTAGTCCAAAGATTAGCCTATTGTTTGACATAGTTTATTGTCAATGTTTGATTGCTACAACAAGAGTACCGCTTACAATTAATATTATTGTCCAAAGACTTGATATTAATGTTGTGCTTGGTATCTTGAGGGGAACTAGTAATTATTTTGAATTTATTTGTTTACTTATGAATATTTATGTGAGCTTGTTTTAATTTTATTTATTTATTTTTGTTCTATATTTAGTTAATTTATCATTTCTTGTCACAATATCTGTTAAATACATTCTAAACTCATGTTTAGTGAAACTAATTTCAAGGAATAAGAAAAGACACTTACATATAGTATTTGGTTGTATGAGCATAGACTTTGCACTAAGGAAAGAACATTTTGCACCTCTCACTGCGGTAAGCACCTATAAAAAATATTTTGAGAGGTGAAATCGTTCGAATCGCGTGAGTCTAATGATCATAAAGTACAACATTCTATTTTTTAGGAGCACAAATTTAAAGAAACTACTCAAACTAAGGGTTTCCTTAACGAAATTAAGAAATGTTTTACCAAAACATTAAGGTTAAGATGACATCACTTATGCTCTTTTTTTTACTTCTATGAAGTATAAGGATCAAGAAAATGTGAGAGAGTATATTATGAAAATTCTTAATATTGCTTCAAAATATAAGGCACATAAGATCAAACTCTCTAACAATTGTTTGTTCTTATGATTGTGGTACTGCTTCTTATACAGTTTAACCAATTCAAAATTAGTTACAACTGCCAAAATGAGAAATATACTCTATTTGGGTTCATTTCTCATCGTGTTCAAGAGGAAGAAAGGTTGAAGCATTATAAGTGTAAAAATAATTATTTTGTTAGTGCTCATTTAATTAGTGTCTTTAAGAATAAGGGCAATAAAGAAAATATTTAAATAAAGTTGCTAAGGGTTCTAGCCAAAAGAAACGACAATAAGTTTTTTAGTGTTGATTCGTTTGTATAAGTTAGGACACATGTAAAGAAATTAAACTTTAAAAGCGAGCAACTACTTCGGTTATTTTGAGTGATCCATGGACTGTAAATTTTATGATCCCACAATTAAGATTATTTTAAGGAGAGATTTATAATTTTTTTTAGGATGTTGAGTTTGGAGGGAGAAATAAGGTTAGATACATTGTTATTGAGGAGGAATTGAATTATAATTTAATTCCTACTATCACTTTTGACAATGTTTAGGTTTTCAACCTATCATTAATCAAGAAGTGAATCAAGTACCTCAACAAAACAATGTTGAACAACTCCCATTCAAGATAAGGTAATTGTTTCAGAAGAACAAACTCAACAACCTTAAAAAACAAGTGTCATTAAAGAGGTCCACGAGAGGAAGATGAAATACTATTTCAGATTATTATATTGTATTTCTTCAAGAAAATAAGGTAACAATGGAATGATAGAAAATGTTCAATCATTTTTTTATCAGACCATAAAAGTTCTAACTCTCAAAAGTGGATTGATGTCATTCAAGAAGAGTATAATTTTATGCAAGACAATAAAGTTTAAGAACTTATCTCATTTCCTTAAGGTACAAACTAATTGGTTGTAAATAGATATTTAAAACCAATAGGGATGAAAATGGTAATGTGGATAAGTATAAAGTACGTCTTGTATCTAAAGGATATACTCTAAAAGAAGACATTAATTTTGTAGAGACTTTCTCTCAAGTTTTTATTGAAAGACTCTTTCAGGATAATCACGACGCTTGTTGCTTATTTTAATCTTTGAGCTACATAAGATGAATGTTAAGCTTGTGTTTTTCAATGACAACATTGAAGAAATTATTTATATGGTACAATCATAGATTTGTGTCTTATGATACAATATCTGTAACCCCCTAGACCCGCCTATGCGTTACCACGGATCCTAGAAAGTTACATTAGGGTCACAGGAGCGACCCACATTAAATTTTAAATAAACAAATCGTTAACCATTTAAAATCATAAATCAAATTTTGAATTAGAATACAATTCCAGAAAATATTCAGATTACAAAATAAAAACTATGATACAAATTGCTAAAACAAGTTTTAGACTCGAATGTAAATCAAGATGTGACATACATGCCCCCTAATTACACAGATACCATACTCCGCAAGCAAATCGAAGAAACTCAATACCGCTGTTGACAGCTGCGACATGGTCGATCTTCTAACTTGTGATGGTAAAAACAACGTGAGCTTCGAAAAGCTCAGTAATACAAACTACCAAAGGATGCTAAAAGCACAAGCAGGTAAGGCAAGCTTAACACTATCATGAAGAACTAGGTAACGATAAGCTCAAATTACGATTCAAGATTTCAGAGGAGCATTATACCAGAAGGTAACAAAGGTTTTCTCTATTAGATCATCCGAACTCAAGATGTGAGTCTAAAGCAGAGATTCAAAAGAGATTCAGATTTCAGAAGTTGAATTAAGGAGTTCAAAGTGGTTCATTAAACGCGAATTGTAAGTTTACTGAGCGTTCAACTTTAATACATTAATTTAGTAGAGTATACGTAGAAAGAGGTCAGAAGGTTTTATTAACTTACTTAACTACTCTCCAGCCGAATCTCAAAGTACAATTCCACCAGAACTGCATACAGAAGGTCTTACCCTAGGCCTGAGGCGTAGGAGCCTACCTAAGGGGATACCTTAGGTGCAGAAAGACTTACCCTAGGCCCGTGGGCGTAGGAGCTTAGGTATAGAAGGACTTATCAGCGCTGAGCCTACAGATCATCATTCATATCCAGATAATATACCACAGATGATTTCAATTTATATTCAGAAGGCAATATAACAGAAAATAAATATTAAATCTACTTTTGTACCAGAAGACATATATCAAATTTATTTTATTATCATTATCGTTATTTCGTATTCAATGTCATATATCAGATATAATTTTTCATAACAGAGGTCAGAAATCAGAGAATTGTTTTCCTTTCGTATTACAATATCATACTTTTAAATTTTAAGCATATTGCCTTGATTTAGAAAAAAAAAGTAATTACATGACAAGTATACAGATTGAGCAAACATACATCAAGTGGGCAGAGAATGTCATCAAACATAATATTATTCATGATCAAATCATTATACAATCCATTCAACAGAATATAGCACACATGGAACACACTAGGTGAGACATATCTTTTCTTGGAGATACTTGGCATTTACGGAATGGGACATTAAACTTTTGACGATTTGAACGGATTTCTAAAACGTGCCCCCTATTAAAAAGGGGTTCATACTAACGGTTAACCCAGATATTCAGGAGGTGATATTTCAAGATCTTAGAAAGTTCAGATATATTATGGGTACTTTAGTCCTTTAAGCATACAAGGGCATTATGGTCATTTTGACATTCATAGACATTTTGGTAATTATACCAACATTGAAAGCAATGGTTCACAGAACTCGGGTATCCTATTTGTTCATTAGTTTTCTATCCAGACATTCAAGAATTTCTAAATTAAAGTCTTTTAAGTTATTAGATATTTTCAGTGATGTTCCGATTATTTAGGTTATCATGGCCTTTAGTTATTTGACTGTCATGACAAATCTTATACTATGACACAATCATATCGGAACGAAAATTATAATTCTCAAGGGCTCTAACAATTTATCATACCTCCAGAATTTTGTTTACTGCGGCATAACCCAACTTGACAATACTTACCAACGTTCAGATGTGAGTAGTTTGCGTGCATCAGAACTTAACACTTAAGGGAACCTTAGCTATTTAAGTCTTATTAACAAATCCAGAATTTCGTCAAATACCAAGTTACCGAATAACTCAGGAGGGTATTTCGGTTATTTTAGACTAAGATAAATCTACCATTTCTTTCTGAATTACCATTTGGTACCTCCATCATTCACGTACTCAAACGAGATTAAGGCGTCCTAACTCTCCGCCTCTTTACAGACGATTCATTCATTACAGAACTTGAGGGTATAACGTCATTCAATTTAATCAGACATTTCGGTGCTCGAGGGCACTACTGTCTTTTTGGTCATTACGATCATTCTTATTTAATTCACGTATTACTATCATAAGGATCGACTTAGGATTTCAACAATATTTCCAGAAAATCTTCATTCATGTGTTATACGGAGTTTGAGGGGAAAAGTCCAAGTTTTATAACACACGTATTGTATAATGATGTCGGAGTCTATCCAATAAAACATACATCTTAGGTAGAGTAAAATACACCATCAAGTTAAATGCAGGTTTCCGGTCATTTTCTTTACCAGGGGGTTAGTTTAGTCATTTTAATAACCTAAGGGCATTTTCGTAATTTCATAACCAACATCTCATACTCCACATTCTGAACATTGGTTTTTAGACACCATTAAAAGAGTTTCAGATTTAACTGTATTATTATTATTATTAGCACAGTCGACACACATGGTCTATCAATATTCTTATCCGAGTATTTTGATCTTACTAACTCTCATACTTATTTTTCGTATCGAATTCGGCTTAAGCAGAGTTCACAAACACTTCATCATAAAGCATGCATGCGTTAACCAGATATCGGCATGTACATAAAGCATACAAGAGGTAGTAGTGTATTACCTTAACTCCGAGCTACACCAGTCGATTCGTAATAATTTATTCGACCGTACTCGAACCCCCCAAAATGGACGTCCCACGACATCTCGAACACCAAGGTATAAGGGTACCTTCAATTACACAAGTTAACGTTTTAGTCCTTATTCACAGAGCCTTAAATAGGATTAAACACATAAACACTTTCGGGTTCAAGGTCAGATTCGGGGGCTTTCGGATCAGAATTTTGCAAAACGGGCTTCAAAAACGGACTCAGGACGTCGAAAAACATAAAATATGAGTTTTCAGAAAATTTGACTTTTTGGTCAACGGTCAAAGTCAACGCTGACGTCAGCAGGTCAACGCTGACGTCAGCAGGTCAACGGTTAACGGGGTCAGAGTCAACTGGTCAAAGTCAATGCTGACGTCAGCATGACGTCAGCAGTCAACTGAGTTGACGCGGCTGACTCGGACGAGTTGACTCGGCTGACTCGGACGAGTTGACTCGGCTGACGGGACGGGTCGGACTCGGGCAGACGGGTTGGGTCGGACGGGTCGGACCGACTCGGGTTGGGTTGACTGGGCTGACCTCTTCAACCGGTTCAGGCCGGTTCAACCGGTTCAGGCCGGTTCACTTACCCAATAGAAACCTGCCGGAACCTCGCCGAGAAACCCACCGGAATGTCGCCGGAGACGCCAAAAGTCACGATCCTGCCGAAAAAAGTAGATCAATCAACCACGGTTTCAACCCATGCGTTATTAACGCGAAACAAGTCGGAAATTAGGCCGGATCTCACCTCAAGGGTTCGTATATGCCGGCAAAACACGGTGCTCCGATGAGGAGCTTGCCGGCGTCGGACGGGCAAGCGGTCGGTCGGGTTTTGTTCACCGTCACGTCGGGAGCCCGAATTTGGCGGCGGCATCGCGAACGGACGGCTGAGGCGGCTGGAATCGGACGAAAACAGAGGGCGGCAAACCAAGGGTTTCGAACGGGCATTCACTTCGATTGCCGACGATTCAAGCGGCGACGGTGCGAGTGGCGACCACGGTTTTGGTCGGGGCTCGACGGGGAAGCCAGCGGTGGTGGCGGTGAACGCCACGGCCCGGCGGTGGCGCAAATCGGAGCTAGGCGATGGGGGTTAGGTGAGAGCTTTCCTCCCTTTTTTTTGAAACATTCCAGATCTCATCTGGTTCGAATGGTCTCTCCTGAAGGTGGAGAGTCAGATTGAGCTTTAATTATTTTAGGTACACCACTAGAAAGGTTCAAAAGAATATTAGGAAGCTTTAGACATTAAGAGCTGTCTAGCTCAGTTGGCTGGGTTACTAGCCTAAAACCATGAGGTCGCGGGATCGAATCCCCCAACCTTCAGCTAAGTTTTCATTTCCAATACTTTTTCATTTATTTTTCATCTTCATTTTTCATCTTCATTTCTATCATTTTTTTAGGGTGTTACAATATCAATGATATGTAAATTAAAGAAATTCATCTATGAGCTTAAGTAAGACTCTTATTAATGAAAATATAAATTTTATTTTGATTATCTCATTTGGTTTTGAGATAAATTTGGTTGACAATTGTATATACTACAAGTTCAGTGGGAGTAAACCAAGTGACACTCATATTGCTAAAGAAGATAAGTATTATCTTACTCAATGCCCTAAAAGTAACCTTGAAATTTAGAAAATCCAAAAGATTCTCTATACATAAGCAATTGAGAATCTAATTTATGCTTAAGTATGTATGCTTTCGGAAATTGTGTACATTGTTGGAATGTTAGACAGATATTTGAGGAATCATATTATGGACCACTGGATAGCAGCCAATGGGGTTATGAGATATCTTTAGAGAACAAAAATTACATGCTCACATGTCGGAGTTCTGGTAAGTTAGAGATCATCAGGTTTACAGACTTCGATTCTATTAGAATATTGATGCAAAAGAATTTCGTCACATGGGCTGCTAAATATAGATTGAACATAAAGACCACTATAGTTATTTTGTGACAATAAATATGCATTCATTTATTCTATAAACAATAGGAACACTTCAAATTTAAAGCACATAAATATTAAGTTCCTAGTTGTTAAAGAAAATTCAGAGTGGTTGTGTGTCTATAGAGCATGTTGGTACAAACTCCATAATTGCGCGCATATTAAGAAACTGTCACCCTAGGTCTTTCATGAGCACACTACTCATGTGGGTGTAATGTTATTTAAGGATATTCGGTTTTAGTGGGAGTTTGTAATTTTTAAAAATGCTCATTCGGTTTAGACACAATTTCAGTTACTTTAGTTTAAAGTTATTTAAGATTATTTTCTGCAGAAATAAAGTTCTTTTGGTTTATGTACACTCTGAATTCAGTAAAGTTGATCTCATTAAGGTTTAGGAGGACTAGTTGGAAATAGACATGTATGGTTCACATTTCTTGTAATTTTCCATGCTACACATCCATGATTGATCTATGTCATTTGACTATATTTGTATACGTGACCATTGATGGGTCTAGTCATGATTGATATGGCGAAGACCGCTTTGATCCTATGTGGATATAGTTGATGGACGAGATTGTTATAGAATACCTATTATATAATAGCAAAATTTTGAGCTCATAAGGTTGTACATTTATCAGGAAACATATGTTGCCCAAGTGGGAGATTGTTGGATTAAAATCCGTAATTGTGGGCACATATGTAAAATGTATGTTGCTATTATAAAGTATGACACAAAAATAAAGTGACCAATTAAGTTAAGCGTGTCATAGGTATTAAAATGTCATGGAAATAAAAGTGTAGATACCATAAGATATATTTATAATTCAATGAGGGGCAGAGTTATAAATATTTAATAGTTTGATTTAATAATCAACTATATAAAGAGGTAGTGGTCCCCAAGAAATAGGTTAACTTGTTTTTCTCTCCTTTCCCGTCAGAGAGTTTTACTTCAAGAGATAACCTATCTTTTTGGAAGATCAATACCAAAGTTTTGGGATTTCAACATCAAGATTCAAGATTTTCAATCTATCAATGAATTCAGGTACGCTTCCGCACTCGGTTTATTCAGTTTATTGTTCTTGATGATTTGACATGATAGATCCTGAGATTTAAATTTCATATTAATTTATAATTTGATTCTAACAGTTTGTTTTACTTTTCGTTGCAATGGCAGCCGTGCTTTTGGTTGCAACGTCTCCAACTGTTACAGCTGCTCGTAACGGAGTTAAGCCCTTCCCGATCACCGCCAACGCCAACGCCAACACCAACGGCTCCGACTGTCTACTTCCATTAGCTATATGCCACAAGGGCAGTGAGTGTTGCAGCGGAACGTGTGTATCTTATCTCGGCAAGTGTGCTTAATTTAGCTAAATAGATGATTTGTTTGTGTACTTTTTTATTTCTTTTCGTTGTAATAGTATGCACCAGTGGAGATGGTGTTTATCTTGTTTTTTATTTTATGGTGCCGACGGTAGAGATGTATGATGTATCTGGGTAATATCTTGCCTTTATTATAAATAAAACATCTATTTAGCTGCCTCACGTAAAGAATTATAAAGCATATTCTAAAGATCATCGAATAAGATTTACGTGGAGCCCGATATCTTCAACTGAAATACTTGCCAAGTGGTGATGAAGTTTGATTTTGGGTGATAGTTGTAAAAGTAAAAAGATGGAAAAAATTCTATCAAGTCATTTTAAGTTGTTTATCGTCAGTTGACTAATAATTTAATCCACAGAGGGGCTATTTTGACCAAAAAATAAAACGTGTACAGGCACTTCGTTGAAGTCTTTTAGGATGAACGCTATTATCTTTATCACTGGAACCACTTGTTAGATTCGGTCCGTTCTTAAGTGTGCTCTATTTTCGTTGTACAAGCACTTCGTCACCATTCGAATGATTTTCAAAAGTTTTACTCAAATCCAAATTAATTTACTCATAAACTGAATGAATCAAAATCGAATTTGATCTAAAAATGAAGATACGATGGGACATGGGATTGAATCATAGGCATGGGGAAGAATCTAAAAGTGGAGATTCTCAAGAAAGTGAAGGAAGATAGGAAAGAGAGGCTGAAGATTGAGAGGGAAGGAGATGTTTTCTTGGAGGAGAAGAGTGATGTTAATAGACGAAGATTTGACAAGATTTTCCCCCAGCAACCTGGGTTCGGATGTCCTCGATTATAATTTTTCTCTGTTTCATTTTAGTTATACATTATATAAAGGGTAAATTACTGCAGGGGTCACTTACGTTTAGCGTCTGTACAGAGTTAGTCATCACTTTTGAAAAGTGCATATTAGTAGTCCTCTACGTTTTCGATGTATAAATACTTGGTCACTCTGATGTTAACTCCGTTAGTCCCCTAACGGATTGCTGATATGGCGAAAGGATAAATTACTGCAATAGCCATTAAAATTTATCTCATGTACATTTTTTCTCCTCAATTTAAAAAACTAAACATTATAGTCACTAATAAAAATGTTTCTTTATAATTTCACCATTAAATTTTTAAAAATTCATTTTTCAATCCTAAAATTTTACAATCAATTAACACAATAATATTATAAATGCTTAGATGAAAAATAGGTGCCCAAAGTCGAGTGTTGCACTTCCCTACATATTATTTTGAATTTTTGAGTCGAGTTTATGAAATTATGAGTTGAGTATTTTCACATCAAACCTAAAAATTTAATTTTTTCGAATCAAGTCGAGTGTTGCACTTCCCTACATATAATTTTTAATTTTAATCCGTGTTTGTCCCAAGAAAAACTTCGGATTAAAATTAAAAAATTATATGTAGGGAAGTGCAACACTCGACTTGATTCGAAAAAAATTAAATTTTTTGGTTTGATGTGAAAATACTCGACTCATAATTTTATAAACTCGACTCAAAAATTCAAAATAAAGTTTGAATTATAAAATAGAAATTCCAATAACTCGACTTGACTCGAAAAAATTAATTTTTTTGGTTTGATGTGAAAATACTCGACTCATAATTTCATAAACTCGACTCAAAAATTCAAAATAAAGTTTGAATTATAAAATAGAAATTCCAATAACTCGACTTGACTCGAAAAAATTAAATTTTTTGGTTTGATGTGAAAATACTCGACTCATAATTTCATAAACTCGACTCAAAAATTCAAAATAAAGTTTGAATTATAAAATAGAAATTCCAATAACTCGACTTGACTCGAAAAAATTAAATTTTTTGGTTTGATGTGAAAATACTCGACTCATAATTTCATAAACTCGACTCAAAAATTCAAAATAAAAGTTTGAATTATAAAATAGAAATTCCAATAACTCGACTTGACTCGAAAAAATTAAATTTTTTGGTTTGATGTGAAAATACTCGACTCAAAATTTCATAAACTCGACTCAAAAATTTAAAATAAAGTTTGAATTATAAAATAGAAATTCCAATAACTCGACTTGACTCGAAAAAATTAAATTTTTTTGTTTGATGTGAAAATACTCGACTCATAATTTCATAAACTCGACTCAAAAATTCAAAATAAAAGTTTTAATTATAAAATAGAAATTCCAATAACTCGACTTGATTCGAAAAAATTAAATTTTTTGGTTTGATGTGAAAATACTCGACTCATAATTTCATAAACTCGACTCAAAAATTCAAAATAAAGTTTGAATTATAAAATAGAAATTCCAATAACTCGACTTGACTCGAAAAAATTAAATTTTTTGGTTTGATGTGAAAATACTCGACTCATAATTTCATAAAATCGACTCAAAAATTCAAAATAAAGTTTGAATTATAAAATAGAAATTCCAATAACTCGACTTGACTCGAAAAAATTAAATTTTTTGGTTTGATGTGAAAATACTCGACTCATAATTTCATAAACTCGACTCAAAAATTCAAAATAAAAGTTTGAATTATAAAATAGAAATTCCAATAACTCGACTTGACTCGAAAAAATTAAATTTTTTGGTTTGATGTGAAAATACTCGACTCATAATTTCATAAACTCGACTCAAAAATTCAAAATAAAGTTTGAATTATAAAATAGAAATTCCAATAACTCGACTTGACTCGAAAAAATTAAATTTTTTGGTTTGATGTGAAAATACTCGACTCATAATTTCATAAACTCGACTCAAAAATTCAAAATAAAGTTTGAATTATAAAATAGAAATTCCAATAACTCGACTTGACTTGAAAAAATTAAATTTTTTGGTTTGATGTGAAAATACTCGACTCATAATTTCATAAACTCGACTCAAAAATTCAAAATAAAGTTTGAATTATAAAATAGAAATTCCAATAACTCGAATTTTTTAGTAGTTAGTGGACTAAATTTTTAAGTTTGAGTTATTAAATAGGAGCAATTTGGGCACCTAAGTTTCAACGGGTATACTTTGGGCACATATTTTTCATCTAAGCATTTATAATATTATTGTGTTAATTGATTGTAAAGTTTTAGGATTGAAAAATGAATTTTTAAAAATTTAAAAGTGAAATTATAAATAAACATTTTTATTAGTGACTATAATGTTTACTTTTTTAAATTGAGGAGAAAAAATGTACATGAGATAAATTTTAATGGCTATTGCAGTAATTTATCCTTTCACCACATCAGCAATCCGTTAGGGGACTAACGGAGTTAACGTCAGAGTGACCAAGTATTTACACATCGAAAACGTAGAGGACTACTAATATGCACTTTTCAAAAGTGGTGACTAACTCTGTACAGACGCTAAACGTAAGTGACCCCTGGAGTAGTTTACCCTTATATAAAATATCTTGGAAATTTTTTTTTAACATGAATTGCAGTTTGGCTTGATGGTTATGTTGGTATTTAGCTCCTGATGAGCTTAGGATCGATTCCATGTATTTCAAATTTAAATTGTATAATTTTAAACCAATCATTGTGGCATCACTTGATTGGTATTAATTAAATTAATAAATAATACTTTTTAAAAATGTTGACGTAGCATGTCACGTCATCATTAACAGCCATGTGGACGTGCTTAGTCAATATGATGCGTTGACCATTAGTCAATTAATTGAAAAATTATGAGATGAACTCGGCTCACCACGTTATTCGTGGTCCCAGCCAATAAGGTCCATTCATTTCAAAATAACTACTCAATAACTACCAACTCTAAACGATAGAGGCAAATTTAGGCATTATGCCTTTTAAAAGAGTAAAGTACATAAATGATCATAAAATTATCTTTAAAAATACAAAATGGGAATTGAACTTTAATTTTTGTTAGAAAATGGTCATTGAGCCGTTAACAGTCGTTAATTGGGTGACGTGATAGTTATAGAAATTTGAATAATATAACACTTAGTCAATTTATTCCTAATATAACCTTCACTATTGATGTCTAAATTGATTAAATGTGTAAACATTGAGCATTAAATATGTTATTATACAAATTTTCGTAATTGTCACGTCTCTCAATTAACGGCACAATGACCATTATATAATAAAAACTAAAGTTTAATGACTATCATATAATTTTTTAAAGTTCGATGACCATTTTGTATTATTAGAGATAGTTTAACGACCATTTGTGTAAATAATTTCCATCCGTAGAATTATGTGTGGTGTTAATTTCTTTTTTGCGTGTCCTCTTAATTGCGGTTGTTCAAAAGTCACATGTTTTACTTTACACCTACTTCCTTCACTATTTAAAGGAGTGTTGGGTGTGCACATAGATTCATCCATACTTAAAGAAATAATTGCTGCAAGAAATAGAATACTACAAGTTTGCTTTAATTTCTGTTGCAATGGCTGTGGTTCTTTTAGCTCTAACTGTTATAGCTGCTCGTAACGAGGCTAAACCTTTTTCAATCATCGCCAACACAAACGTTAGAAATCCTATGGTCGACATTTTTTTGGCTGATGCTGAAAACAATAATCCTTAATTCACATTCTGCTTCGACGATGGTGCTTGTTCTGGTGGAAAATGTGTTTTAATGCCGCTTCCTCCTACCTTTCTGCACGCATGTCTCTGAATAATCCAGAGGAGGGCTCTTTGGAGTTCATGGAGGTTTCGATTCGAGATGGTTTTTTTTTGCTTCGTTAACGAAGAGATATTTTATATGTTTTCTGACTTGGTTTGAAGTTGGATTATTCTTATGATGGATTTTTATGTTTTGGTTCTCTTATAATCCACTGTTTATTGTGTTTTGATGGCTGGTTTATGTCTGTAAGAAATAATTTCACCAGTTAATTGCTACAAGAAATGGAATATAAGAAGTTTGATTTACTTTTGGGTACAATGGCCTAAAGGTTAAGTAATGGCAAATGTCATATTATTTCCCTGTGATCCTACCTGTTTGCACCTTCAAGACTATGTTGTAATGTTGGATAATTATATTTTTTGTAATTACATAGTAGTATTTGTTCACATTTTTTCTCGACTCTTTGATTAAGCACATCACCTTGCACACACAGTGCTCGAACTCGGGTCTTCTAAGATGAATATCATTCTCATTCCCACCGGAATCGCTCGTTGAATTCGAATAGAGAGTGTTATACCTTTACACTAGTTGGACCCTAATGAAAATGCTTATCAAGATAAAACTTTTTGGCATTATGATGAGAAGTGTGAACCTGATGATTATTCGTTTCCGCGACTTATGTAGCGAACGTTGTATTATTCGATTTTCTTTTAATAGTTTTAAGGTGTGGGAATTGTTTGTTCGACTTGTGTAGCTATTATTGTATTATTCGATTTTGAAAGTCAAGATTGCTTTATGAAGATTGTTTGTTCGACTAATCAACCTTATTTATGGAGTTATATTATTTGATAAGAGGTCTTTCCCCAATTATTTTATGGGGACAAAATCTATAACAATAGAAAGACTATATTAAAGTAGACTTGTGTGCCAAGCACTACAAAAGAATGTGTGATGTTTATTTAAACATTTGTTTGTATCAAGTATTTTTAAAGCCTTTTATTGTATTATTTGAGAGAGTGTTATTGTTGAAGCACATATTAATTTATTGAGAAATATTATGTTTGAGGTTTAGGGTTTACGGTTAAAATTTAGGGTTTAGGACGAATTTAAGCCTTAGGGCACAATGAACATAAACATCTGTTAGTTTGATGACGTGACTCGTCAGTCAAAAAAATTAATTTCTAATCTAACCCTTAAATTTTAGACAAAATATTAGTTTGACCCTTTAACTCTCTAACTTCACTTTTATTCTACAATATCGTTGGCCCAGACACCTTCTTCTGTAAGGGACGACTCTGGCCATTTTTATCTCTTTCTCCTTCTACTTTTTCTTTTCTTTCTTTCCACCCCTTTCCTCCATGTTTGATGGGTGAAGTTTACCCATATATTTAACACTAATCGTTAAACTGTCTTTTTCCGAAATTCTCTCGAATCCACATCAGGTTTTTGTCTGAAATCTAGAAGGTGGCTAAGCAAGCATCCTTCCTTTAGTTTTTTATTGCCAATAACATCACCAATTCAACCGCGGTGAAATATCTGTGTCGGAGTAGTAATCT
The DNA here is from genome assembly GCA_958450335.1 of Hibiscus tridactylites. Taxonomy (NCBI): domain Eukaryota; kingdom Viridiplantae; phylum Streptophyta; class Magnoliopsida; order Malvales; family Malvaceae; genus Hibiscus; species Hibiscus tridactylites. The sequence goes on along the minus strand of OY288285.1, from coordinate 75,578,828 downwards.
CAAGAATCTCAAAAGCTACTTAAATTATTGTCTTCTACTTGATCGTTAAAGTTTGACTGAAAAGTCAGTCCCTAGCTCTAAAGACATAAATAAAGGTATGATCTTTTTAACTATGATTCTTGGAACTTGGTTTAAAGTCGCCACAAATTGTTGTATAATATGGGGCTTGTATTCATTGTTAAGCTCTTTAGTTTCATTATTCTATAACCAGCTCATGTGTGTTTAAGTTTGTGATAATCTAAACTTGTGTCTTTTTCACATTTCACTTGTATTCGATTCGTAAAATTTCTCGAATTTTCAGCAACATGCTTATTGTATCTGAATTCACCAACCAAAAAAGGTGGCCGGAGCAGCAGCATTGTGGGATAAAAGTGATGTTGAGAGAGTTTATGGGCAAATTAATATTTTGTTTAAAGTTCATGAGTCAAATTAAAAATTAGTCATTTTGACTAACGAGCCACGTCATCTAACTAACAAGTGTTAACGGCACAGTGACCAAAATAAAATAGATCGAAAGTATAAATGACAAGACTAACTTTTTTTTTCAAAATTAATGACCAAAATAAAATACAGCCCAAACAAAAAGACCTTTGATGAAGTTTATTCTATTTAAAATTATCGATAAAAATCAAAGAAATCAAAATTGAAGGTTAAAATGAAGTATTACAGGACAAAAACAACGACAAGATGTTTTTGACCCGACCCCTTGCTAGTAATTAGATCTTAAAAAATTGAGTGGTTTCAAAAAAACAATTTACCTGAACTGAATATCCGAGCCAAAAATTATGGCATTTCAAAGTCTTAGACCATAAAATCACAATTTCTTAAAATAAAGTACACACTATCGACTTCGCCACTGGTCAGGGTATTAACATTACCGATGCATTCCTTACATCTTCCTTGTTATTTTATGTTGTTTTGTGTAGAGGTGTGCATAATTAACTGTAATTGTTAATTGTAGTCGATATAATCGTTATATTTTACAAGTTAAATAATTGAATTGTTAAAGTTAAATAGTTTCAGTTAATCAACCGCTAAAAATAACGGTTAATGGTTACGGTTATGAATTCTGACAAATGGTTAACCTATAGATTAACTGTTATTAAATTATTTATATATATATATATATAAATATTTTAAAATAAAATACCTTAATCTAAAAATTCAGCCTACATGCCCCATTTTTTTAATTTCTAAACACTATTTTGTAATCTAATTCATAATTATTTTTTATTTTCGATTTGTCAGTATTACATTATATTTCTTATACTAATATGTTTCATGAAAACAAACCAAAAAACCATCAAGCATAGTGTGTCAAACCCTAGCCGCTCCTTTGCTCTCCCCCTAACTTCCCCCTTGCCCCAAACAGGTGCAGATCCAGCGGCGGCCAACCGCCCCCTCCTTGGGCGGTTAGCCTCCCATCCCTTTTTGTTTTCTTTTTTCTTTTCCTTTTTTTTTTTTTCAGTTTTTTCGTCTCTCTTCAGAAGTCGGTTGTCGATGTCTCGACTTCGGCCTATTTCGATGAGATTTTTGTCCCCGGCAACCGTAATTTTTGAACGGGACCGATTTTGCTCAGAGGAGCGGAAGAAAAATTTTCCTTTTCCTTTCTTTCTCTTCTTCCTCCCCTCTCTGGATTCTTTCAGAGAGGTTTTGGTTGCTCGATTCCTTTGCTTGTAAGCGGTCCGGTGCTTCTCCTTGGACGATCGGACCTTTAGCTCCGTCCCCCAACAAAGCCTCGTCAGCTTGGCTCTCTGGTGGTGTGCCTTTTGTTGCCTCCCCGGAGGTTCTTCTCTTTTTAGGGTTGAACCGCTCGACTGCAGCCCCTTTACCGGCCATTGCGGCCTGATTTTGTCATTCTCTTAAGCTTGGCCGCCCCCTTGGATCAACGGTCAATAGACTACCAAAGATTTCTCGTACGGTGAATCTGCTTATGGATTCGAAAGTTCGGCTCCACAATCTGCCGTCGTCTGCCAGCACTTTTTACTTGCTTTGGTTTCTTTGTTTGGGTTTACAGGATCCCCTTTGTTGTTGCTTTCGTTTAGGGTCTTTGGTACCCATTGTTTGTTTCCCGGCTTTGTTCTGGTGCCTGTGTTTGTATCCGTTTTCTTTGTTTGAATGAAATTCTTGCTCGATAAAAAAAATACTAATTTGTTTCATGTTTTTTTATCTCGGCAAGACAATTTTATTAGTGTAAATCTAACCTGAATTGTATGCCTCTTGCATTATACAAACCAGAGAGTAAAATTAGAATAACTAAACTTAACCTTTCCAATTTGTTTTGAAAGAGCATCTACCTCCACAAGTTCCAGGGGCGATGTGAGGGGTTCAATCCAGTTTAGCACCAAACTTGACTCTAATTCCACCACCAAGATCACCAGAAAGTTTGTGGGGTGCATCTGGGTTACTAAGAGAGCATCTGGGTCTTGGAGTCTGTGGGGTGCTTTCGTGAATATTATGGCTATGGTTTATAATGTGATTAGAGAATCTCAAGTACCGTCACTTCTGGGTTAGCTTATAAAAATGTATTTGCATGTGTAGATTTGAGAAGCTAGTCTTTCTTATTGTTTGTTAGGTGGATTGAGTCTTGTTGGCCTTCAAATTAAGAAAGATTAGTGTTCTTGTGCACATCGAATGATGCCCCTAGACTGCGAGTAGTGTCTGATATGGTGATAGCTTCGGGGAACTGGAATTGGGAGTTGATTTCTGAAAGCCTACCCAGTTATGTGGCACAGCAGATTGCTTCGGTTCGGATAATATGGGATGGCGATGGGAACCAAGCCGTTGTTTTACTACTCGATCGGCATACGATGTGTTGAATAAAACCGGGGAAGGGGAAAGTGATCCAAATTGGAGGAATGTCATGCAACAAATAAAGGTTTTTATGTGGCTTGTTATACATGATCGCTTACTTACTAATGTGAAGCGAAGCAGAGTGACCATTGGGAAGCCCGGTTTGCGATTATCTGCTGGCTCCTTTGGAAGCAGAGATGTTGTGTTCTTTTTTATGCGAATTTTATCCAAAAGGAGGACAATATTTCTCGGTTAATTGTATCAGTTCAATTACATCGCAACATGTTGAAAACTAGTCACTTTGGATCGGAAAGGTTAAGGAGCCACCCAAGAGATTTGAACAAAAAATAGATATGAATAGATCTAATTTTACCGACAAACGAACTATAAAAATATCAAACTATTTAAAAATTACCAGCAATCACAAATCAAAACCGATCATCGAAAGAATATTAAATTTGAAGTAGATAGATAAAGTATACCATAATTGAGTATATTAAATTGAAGTAGATAAGTGGAGGCTAGTATTAAACCGATCTACGCCCATGACCTTCACTATATAAAGGGGTGTTGGGTGACAACATAGATTCATCCATACAAGAAATGGAATCCAACAAGTTCGTTTTACTTTTGGTTGCAATGGCAGCCGTGCTTTTAGTTGCAACGTCTCCAACTGTTACAGCTGCTCGTAACGGAGTTAAGTCCTTCCCGATCATCGCCAACGCCAATACCAATGCCGGCGGCTCCAACTGTCTACCTCCATACGCTATATGCCTCAATGGCAATGACTGTTGCAGCGGAACGTGTGTATCTTATCTCCGCAAGTGTGCATTAATTTAGCTAAATAATCTTGGTTTGTTTGTGTACTTGTTGCTTTTTTTTTTATTTTTTTCGTTGAAATAATATGCACCGGTAGAGATGGTGTTTATCTTGTTTTTTATTTTATGCTGCCGACTGCTGACTGTATCTGGGTAATATCTTGCCTTTATTATAAATAAAACATCTATTTAGCTGCCTTACATAAAGAATTATAAAACATATTCTAAAGATCACTGAATAAGATTTATTATGTTAAGTCTGGAGCATGGAGAGGCTGGGTTGCAGTTTGTTGCGTTAATTTCTAGAGTATTTTGTTGGGCTGCTGATTGTGAATGCTTTGTTTTTTTACTTTGTTAAATTAGGGTGAGGTTTGATACATTAAGTTTCTGTTGGGGTTTGGCTCTTTTTCGACTGTTTTAGCTCTTTTTCATACCTGATTGTTTTTGTACTCTTTTTCTCCAATTAAAATTAGGGGCACTTTTAACGACGCTCACAATTCAAATTTAGAATTTGTATGACTCTTTCTCTAATAAAATTAAAATTTGCCGAGAAAAAATTAATTAAATATTAGACATAGTATTTTTAATGAATGTAGACCCATAACCTGGACCATATAATAAAGGAGTATGTTGTAAGAAATACTTTAATCAGTTAATTGTTACGAGAAATAGAATGTTCGTAACAAAGTTATGATCTTCGATATTATCATTAACGTCAACATTAGGAACCTTTTTACCAATATTTTCATGGTTGAAAAACCAGCTGGAAACTGTTGGCCTAAATGCAAATGTTGCAGTGGCAAATGTTGGATAATCAGACCGAATCAGCTAAATTGATGTTTTGTTCGTGTGTTCGTTGGTTTTTCTATTTATATTTTCTTGGCTTAATAGTCAGAAAGGTGCCCAACCTATACCTTTTTTCTAGTTTGGTGCCTAACGTTTTTTTTGTGATCACTTTGGTGCCTAACGTTTCATTCCGTAACTCATATTGGTTTTTCCGTCAACGACCGTTAAAATTTTCTCATTAACCAATAAAAATGCGACACACGGCATATTCTGGTATTTTCTTTAATTTCTATTTTTCTAAAAATCAGAAAATCTTTAATTTTATATAAAAAAATCCAAAATCTTTAGTTTCTCTAAAAACCCCAAATCCAAACCCTAGATCCCTAAATTCCTCCCCTTCCACCACCGATTCAACCACCACTAGCCACCCTTGTCTTCGTCGCCCCCCCCCCCCCCCCGACTGAAAGCCCCATGATTATGTCATCAAAAACCGACGAATAAACAGTTGATTGCTCTGTCGACAAACATCCAAAAATGAAGAAAAAAGAGACCGATTGGCTTCGAATCGATGGCTAGAGGGTGGGGGATGTTGAACGATGGGGTACCCAACGCTTGGGTGGTGAACAATAAACCGTCGGCATGTGGGGGATATCGGACGGTGAGGGAGATGTAATTTGAGGGTTTGTTTGAAAGAAATTAAAACTTGGGGGTTTTTAAGAAGTATATAATTTTTAAGTAATTCAGAAATTAAATAAATATATAAATAGGCCACGTATCATGTTATAATTGGTTAACGAAAAAATTTTAACGACCGTTGACGAAAAAACCTAATTTGAGTTACGGAATGAAACGTTAGGCACCAAAGTGACCCAAAAAACGTTAGGCACTAAACTGAAAAAAATAGTATAGATTAGGCACTTTTTTTATTATTAAGCATATTCTCTTCCATTAGTGTTGTTTTATGTTTTTTTATCAATGAATTAACGATTTTATTGAGAAAAAATTATTATAATATTCTCAGTACAAGAGACACAAATCCTCAACCTAACTACATGATAAGTATTTATTTTGGTTATGTTTTTAGTCCTTATTTTGATCGAATATATGTTTGAAGGACTTAATTGGGCTGTTTTTATGTTGCTCTTGTGCAGGTTACGTAATGCTGGAAATAAGTTGAAATGCTGCAGAAAATACTGAAGTCGTGGGCAGATTCATGGGCATGAACCAGGGCATGAATGCTGACTGGGCGCCACGTCAGCACCTTCTAGAAGATGATGTCAGCAACTCTGATAACTTATCAGTCCACTTATCAAGATAGCTTATCATCCGATTTTTATTTTAAATTTCAAAACTTGGATATTTATCTTATGTAATTTTATTTAAATTTAAATTTAGGATTTATCATCTTAGGTTTTTAGGGTTTTTCAACTACTATAAATACCCCACTTTGGGGGTGAATTATTCATCAAACATTTTCCATTGTTCTCTTCTTCCTTGAGTTAATAAAGCTCTTTATTTTTCTCCATTTCTTTATTTATTTTATTAAGTATGGTTTTTTCACAAACCATGCTTAACTAAATTCCCTTTAGCCAAAAGCAACGCCAAACCCGACAAACCTCGTGAGATTAGGAAAATACTTCAATCCTTCAACAACTCCTTTTTAGATTCTCTGTAAAATTGATTAGGCAATCGGCCTAATCTTTAGGCATCGCAATTGTTTCATTCCGAGAGCGCGCATCGGCTTGAAGTGGTTTAGATCCATCGTTGGGGACGAGGAAAAGCTTGTAGCCAATTCAACTCCCTAAGAACAAACTTAGTGGCGGTCCACTAAGGGGAATCAAAATCGGAAACAATTCTCATCGAGACGAATATCCGAGCACGGGCTTCTCCAGCACTAACTCAGATTTGAGTTAGCATCGATTGCCGTGACTAATTCACTAAAGTTTGACTTCAAGGATTGCCCTGGGAGTCGAATTTACCAACGAGAAGTAAGTTACAAGGGTTGGGCCTTGTAGACTGTAACCTGCAGGAAAGTCGAAGAAAAAAAATCAACTTCAGTGATCGAAGATGTCGTGGCAAAGCGTGGCTTGAGGCTATTTTTGTCTATAATTCATTCTTAACATTTATTTTTACGTTTTTACTATTTTTCTCATTCAAATCACTATTCTAAAATCCCCCTTTATTTTCTACAGGTTATTGGTCTAAATCAGAAGAAAGGTGTTAGAGTTCCTATTCCCTGCGGATCGACCCTTACTCTCGCTATATTAATTTAAATCTTATTTATTTTGAGTTTAAGGTTTTATTTTTGACACTATACGACGCGTGTCAAAATTGGCGCCGTTGCTGGGGAATACGGCAAAGTACTAATATCGTTTTATTTGATTTATGATCAGGAACAATCCGAGAGAACAAATTGAACTCATTCCGGAAATCGAAGCACTAGCCCGAAAGTTGAACGCACAAACACTTCAGGAAAAGAAAAACAAAAGACGTCAACAGAGATTCGAACGCGATCTAGAAATCACATCCGAAGCAGAATCGAATTACGAGCCCAATCCGATGGGAGACGAAAATCAAACCATTCGCCAACTAAATGCGGCGCCCGATGGCCAACAACCTATGTGTATAACTTTTCCGAATGGCGGAACACCGTTCGTGCTAAAAACGAGTTTAATCCACCTCCTACCTACCTTTCACGGCTTGCCAACAGAAAACCCTCACAAACATTTGAAGGAATTTCACATGGTTTGTCTAAGCACGAAACCACAGGGAGTATCCGATGACCAATTCAAACTTAGAGCTTTTCCATTTTCCTTATCTGATATAGCGAAAGATTGGTTATTTGATTTACCCCCTAATTCTGTTACAACATGGACTGACATGGCTAAACTTTTTCTTGACAGGTTCTTCTCTGCAGCGAAAGCAAGCGAAATCAGGCGCAACATCCTGAGCATTCAACAAAAAGAAGTTGAATCCTTGTATGAATACTGGAGAGGTTTAAAAAGTTGTGTGCAAATTGTCCACAACATGGGTTGTCAGAACAAACCCTCCTCCAGTATTTTTATGAAGGATTGACGCCTATGGACATGAAAGTGATAGATGCAGCAAGTGGCGGAGCTCTAGTCAACATGACACCAACAACGGCTAAAACACTAATATCAACCATGGCCGCCAACTCGCAAAGATTCAATCAATCTAGCGAACCATCTCGAAGGGTTCGCGAGGTAAGTACAGTTTCATTGGAAAATAAGATTGACAAATTAGCTGAAATAGTGCAAACTCTTGTTGCAGATAAAAGGAAAACAGCTAGACTTTGTGGAATCTGTACTAGTCCAGAACATCCGACAGACTGTTGTCCGATGATTCAGGAAGATGATATTGCTCAAGCCAATGTCATAGGAAATGCATATAATCAGGGATGGAGAAACGCGCAAAACCAGAGGCCAAATCAAGCTTATCAACCAACTGCACCACAACAATATCAATCGCAGAAGTTATCGTTTGAGTCAATTGTTGAAAAGTTAGCGCTAGCCCAAGAAAAATTTCAACTAAAGACCGAAGCTCACTTTGAAGCAATTGACAAACAAATAAGTCAACTAACGTTAGCGGTAAGTCGCTTAGAATCCAAAGGGAAATTACCTTCTCAAACGGAGCCTAATCCAAGAGAGAATGTGAACGCCATCACTCTACGAAGCGGTACAATCATCGAACCTAAAGCTAAAGAAGATGGCGTACAAAAAGAAGAGAAAAATCAATCACCCCCTACTAGAAAAGGTATGCCCGATCCAACCCCTGTACCTTCTCCCTACGCTACACCACTACCCTTCCCGTCGAGATTAATGAAAAGAGATAAACAAGCAGAAGAAAAGGAGATCCTAGATGTGTTTCAAAAAGTAGAGATCAATATTCCACTCCTTGACGTAATCCGAAAAATCCCAAGGTATGCTAAGTTCCTTAAAGATTTATGTACTAATAAACGTCGTCTTATTGGAATTGAGAAGGTTAATCTAGGAGAGCATGTATCGACGGTCTTCCAGCGAAAGTTGCCACCAAAATTGAAGGACCAAGGTATGTTCGTCATTCCCTGCAAAATCGGTAAAGTGGGTATTAAACGAGCAATGTGTGACTTAGGGGCCTCTATTAATGTTATGCCTCTTTTATTTTATAACTCACTTTCTGCTGAGCCTTTGAAGGATACGAAGGTAACCATACAGTTGGCGGACAGATCCATAATTTACCCAGAAGGATTACTAGAGAATGTCCTGGTAAAGGTAAAAGATTTAATCTTTCCAGCAGATTTCTATGTCATAGACATGGAAAACGATCGGACTAATAATTCTTCAGAAATCCTCCTTGGTCGTCCATTTTTAAGTACTGCAAATACGAAAATCGATGTGAGAAGCGGGATCCTTACAATGGAGTTCGATGGCGAGATGGTAAAATTTGATGTTTACAAAGCGATGCGACATCCTGATAATGTTGCTAGTATAAATTTTATAGATGTTATTGAGCCCGCCGTTGAAGAATTTATAGAATCTAAATCTGTTGATGATTCGTGCAGGGACTTGAAGGATCACGGCAAAGGAATTAAGGAGTTGAAAAATGTTTCTTCTGTTCATTCTGATTTACGCCTAACTCCATTGAAATCTAAAATGTTTTCTTTCATTTTGCAGGGATTGAATTTGGAATTAAAATTACTTCCAGATAAATTGAAGAGTGAAAGAAAAAAAATTTCAGTAAAAAACCCCATAATCGCAAAATTTCTCGTAGGGAAATACTCAGTTGGATAAAGCGCAAGAACTGGAAGAAGTATTTGTCGCAATGCCTGTAGTCTGAACCAGGTCGTCGAGCTAATGACGATAAACAAGCGCTAGATGGGAGGCAACCCATTTCTTTTCTTCTTTTTACTTTAATTATTTTTTTATTATTTTTTTACTTTCTTTATTTTATTTATTTTATTTTATTCGATTTTAAACTGCCATAGTTTAATGTCATTTGAATTTTCTTTTTAGTTAAAATAAACAAAAAAAGAATAAATAAAAAAAAGAAAAAAAAGAGATAAAATAAATAATCAAAATTATCTAAATCTGATTTTAGATTTTTAATTTTGATTTTATCATCTTCTTTTTTTCAAATTTATTTTCATTATCTTTTCATATTTATTTTGAATTTATCTACTTTTGAATTTATTTTTATCTCATTTTAATTATCTTTTTGAATTTATTTTTATTATTATCTTATTTTAATTATTTTATCTTTTTTATTTGAATTTTATTTTTTATCTGATCTCTTATTTATTTTATTTGCAGATAATTTAGATCGAATAAAGAGATGAGAAGCTATCAGGATTTTGTGGGCCAATTTTTTTTAATTTAAAACTCAGATTTTTTTAATCACTTCACCCATATTTTAAACTAAATCAAAAATTAAACCCATATTTTATCTTCCCCTGGACCCCATTTGCTTTTAAACCCACGTCCAACTCTTCAACAATCCCTTTCCAATAAACCATTTTTTTTCTTATTTTATTCTTTTTCAATATCACCAGCCATCCCTTTCCAACAAACCATTCTTCTTTATTTTTTAAACTACACAAATATCACCAGCCACCATTCTCACTTCATCTTCAACCTAAATCACTCGATCGTCCACCGTTACCACCACCATGGTCCGAACTCGGGAGCAAGCTCGCCTCCGTCCCTACACCAGACTCGGAGCCCATTACCGAAACATGCTCTTCTGCGATCGGGGAGTATTTTCACCCTCTCTCTTTTATTTTATTTTATGTTCATTTTGGGACAAAATGCATCAAGTGAGGGGGAGGGAGATATGCTTATCAAATTTTTATCTTGCTTATCTGTTTTGGTTGTTCTCTTGATTTCTTGATTTTATTAATTTAAGTTCTTCGTTAAATCCTTAGTTTTACCTTGTCTCACTGTTTTCATATGGTTTTGTATCTATCTTGTTAGAAAATTCTAGGTTGCATGATAGATTTTGGCATTATTAATTTTTGATAAAAATCTTTTATATGACATTTTCTTTCTCTACTTCACATGATGCTTACCTAAGTACACAAGACATATTTGTGAGTTTTTGAGCCTAATGAGCATGCATGATATTTGCTCTTTGTTTCTTTGAGTGTGCCTAGCTAAATTAGTTGCATTCTAGAACTTGTTTTTAAATTCTTTTTGAGATTACGTTGATTGATTATGATGCTTTAATATGATAGATGCACTAGGTTTTAACCATTTCTCTTCCCAAATAAATTACCTACCCTTTAATTAATTTCCCCTAGTGAAACAATTTTTGAGCCTTAGTCTTTTTCTTGAAAATCACCACATTTTAAGCCTAATCCATTTTTTCTTCTCAATTCCATTACTTTTGTTCCTTTTTTCAAGATAAAAATCGTCTCAAAAAAACAGATTCGAATAAGTGCAGTGCAGCAGCAGAAAATATACTGTGCAGAGAAAAAAAACTGTGCAGAATTGATTCGAATATACAGTGCAGAACTGATCGAATATGTAGTGCAGAAAAAAAAGAAGTGCAGGAAATTGTTCGAGTCTGCAGAAAAATAAAAACAGAAAAAAATAAACAGTGCAGTTCGAAAAAAAAAGTACACTGTCGAACAGTTTTAGTTCGAATGAAAAAAAAAACAGTTTCGAATATATTTTTTGGGATGATTTTTTGTCTTGAGTTTTAGCCCTTATTTTCAGTCTTTATCCTACCCTTACCTTAGCCCCATTACAACCCTTCTTTAAGACCTCTTGATTTTTGCATCATATTCATGTTAGTAGTGGAGATTAGATTTAAACACAAGCTTATGGTTATGCTCTAATTAGCTTTGACTCGAGTGATTTTTCTCTACCCTTAAACACTTTGAGTGACATGAGCGATTCCTTGTGAGGGTACTTGGTTTGCATCATTGATGTTAGTAGAGTTTTAGAATGTCGTTTTTGCTTTAAATTGTTAGTCTTGCCATTTATCTATTTTTGCTCCTTAGTTTTCTTTCATATTTAGATGTTTAATCATATTGAAACCTTTTGAGACTTCGTGAAATTAAGGATGAAAACTTGAACTTAAGTTTATTTAATTTTGAGATACTTGAGGACAAGCATCGGATAAGTGAGGGAGAATTTGATAAGTATTTATTTTGGTTATGTTTTTAGTCCTTATTTTGATCGAATATATGTTTGAAGGACTTAATTGGGCTGTTTTTATGTTGCTCTTGTGCAGGTTACGTAATGCTGGAAATAAGTTGAAATGCTGCAGAAAATACTGAAGTCGTGGGCAGATTCATGGGCATGAACCAGGGCATGAATGCTGACTGGGCGCCACGTCAGCACCTTCTAGAAGATGACGTCAGCAACTCTGATGACTTATCAGTCCACTTATCAAGATAACTTATCATCCGATTTTTATTTTAAATTTCAAAACTTGGATATTTATCTTATGTAATTTTATTTAAATTTAAATTTAGAATTTATCTTCTTAGGTTTTTAGGGTTTTTCAACTACTATAAATACCCCACTTTGGGGGTGAATTATTCATCAAACATTTTCCATTGTTCTCTTCTTCCTTGAGTTAATAAAGCTCTCTATTTTTCTCCATTTCTTTATTTATTTTATTAAGTATGGTTTTTTCACAAACCATGCTTAACTAAATTCCCTTAGGCCAAAAGCAACGCCAAACCCGACAAACCCCGTGAGATTAGGAAAATACTTCAATCCTTCAACAACTCCTTTTTAGATTCTCTGTAAAATTGATTAGGCAATCGGCCTAATCTTTAGGCATCGCAATTGTTTCATTCCTAGAGCGCGCATCGGCTTGAAGTGGTTTAGATCCATCGTTGGGGACAAGGAAAAGCTTGTAGCCAATTCAACTCCCTAAGAACAAACTTAGTGGCGGTCCACTAATCTTTAGGCATCGCAATTGTTTCATTCCGAGAGCGCGCATCGGCTTGAAGTGGTTTAGATCCATCGTGGGGGACGAGGAAAAGCTTGTAGCCAATTCAACTCCCTAAGAACAAACTTAGTGGCAGTCCACTAAGGGGAATCAAAATCGGAAACAATTCTCATCGAGACGAATATCCGAGCACTGGCTTCTCCAGCACTAACTCAGATTTGAGTTAGCATCGATTGCCGTGGCTAATTCACTAAAGTTTGACTTCAAGGATTGCCCTGGGAGTCAAATTTACCAACGAGAAGTAAGTTACAAGGGTTGGGCCTTATAGACTGTAACCTGCAGGAAAGTCGAAGAAAAAAAATCAACTTCAGTGATCGAAGATGTCGTGGCAAAGCGTGGCTTGAGGTTATTTTTATCTATAATTCATTCTCAACATTTATTTTTACGTTTTTACTATTTTTCTCATTCAAATCACTATTCTAAAATCCCCTTTATTTTATACAGGTTATTGGTCTAAATCAGAAGAAAGGTGTTAGAGTTCCTATTCCCTGCGGATCGACCCTTACTCTCGCTATATTAATTTAAATCTTATTTATTTTGAGTTTAAGGTTTTATTTTTAACACTATATGACGTGTGTCACTACACATGCTAGTTATAGATGCCCTTCGTACGAATTTATCCTAGCTATTTTCTCCCGTGACTAATCCCCACCAATTTCTTAACACTAACAATAAATAAACTTACAGAACTTATAATTACACACTCATAATATTTCGCAATAAACTGATATGAACTTCAACAATAACACTCTTTCAAATAATAAAATAAAAGCCACTAAAAATAATTGATACGTACAAAAGCCCTTTAAATAAGCATCGCACATTGAGTTTCATTAATTGGTCTAATATAAAGATGCTCATCTTATCCTATTTTGTATGAGTTCAAATCCTGGTATAAAACGTAATACTTCACTATTTAATAAAAAAAATAAGCATCACACATTCTTTGTAGTGCTTGGATTAGGAATCTTCTGTAATTACTGTATATTTTGTCTCAAAAATAGTTGGTCAAAAACAGCTCGTGATTTATGATGCGTGTAATTTTAAAATGCGAGCTTGATGAGGTTTTGGCGCAAGAGGAGAGTTTGTGGTACTAAAAATCACTTAGCAGTTGGATTGAACAAGGCGACAGAAATACAAAGTATTTTCACACGGCAACAATGACTTGGCGAAAGCGAAATATGATACGTATGTTGAGGTTGGATGATGGAAATAATCAGTAATTCGGAACCATGCCACGCTTTTCTTTCGGAATTTGTTTACCATCACGAGTCATGGATATTACGAGCTCTTTTCATCAGTTCAATGCGGAGGAGTTGCACCCATTAATTGCCGACGTCTCCAAGGAAGAGATAAGGGGTGTTGTTTTTTCTATGTCCCCGTTAAAAGCATTGGGTATTGATGGACTGCATGTCGCGTTTTATCAGAAAAACTGAGACATTGTTGGAACATCGGTTGTTATTTTGGTTCAACGATTCTTTGCGGAAGGGACTTTGGATGAGGAGCTAACCGAATGCTACTTATCCCTAAAGTAGAAAAGCCTGAATATATTACTCAATTTCGGCCAATAAGCCTTTGTAATGTACTTTATAAGATCATAACTGAGATTTTAGTTTGTCGGTTGAAACTTTATGGGGGTTGTAAGCCTATTCGCCTTGGCCGACGAGGTCCTAATCTATCCATCTTTTTTTTGTTGATGATACGATGTTATTTGCGGAGGTTAGTATGGATCAGGTGATGGTCCTCAAATCGAGATCCATGACACCAAATAAATCTGGTTTAGCCAATTGAGCCGAAGCCACTCAACAAAGTCTAGCGAGAAAAAATCACCGTGCTTGTCATGGCGAATTAGACTCGCCCATAATGTAGTCTCATTCGGACACCGGCGAAGAATGTGATGAATGTCCTTAAAACTAGCTCCACGCGCAGACGAAGTTGCGATATGTCGACGGACCCTTTCACAATTAGTGAGCAAACGTCCTTTGCATGCCAACCATAAAAACGACTTGACAAGCTGCGGACCTTTAAATTGCTGGAGAACTTTCCAAATTGCCTCCTGATCAGTAGCATTTTGTGTATCACGCATCTTATAAGCAGATTTGACAGTAAATATACGGTTATCTTCCCAGCACCACCCAAGATAATCTGCCACATGGAGGCTTATAAGCAGCTATATAACTGAGAACATGAGAGCAATTTCGCCTAGCGATTGAGTCCGGAATCACATCATTACATTTATACTTGGCACGGATGAATCGGACCCAAAGATGATCTTGCTTTGCAATGAGATTGAAGGCGATTTTCATAAGAAAAGCATCGTTTTGAACATTTAATTTCTTAAAGCCGAGCCCTCCTGATAACATCGGCGAACATGCGTCTTCCCAATTAACCAAATAAACGCCCCTCCTATCCGTACAGTTCCCCCAAATAAAGCCCCGGATTATACGTTCATTGTCCTCACAAATACTCTTCGGACTCCGCGCGGTCTGCATAGAGTAATAAGGAATCGCCCATAGAATAGAATTTGCAAGGGTGACTCCAACTCGCCCTGCAAATATTAAATAAATTAGTTAAAAATATTAAATAAATCTATACATACCTCTAAAATATTACAATAAATTTCAGGGAAAGTAAACTTTTAATGAATATAATTATTTTTATCGCCGATTCGCCGTAACATGCACCGGTGCTTGGTGCTTTTGTTCCGGTTGTTGTTTTTATTTGTGTGGAGGGGTTTGTATGTTCATGGATGTGTGAAAGGGAGTTATGTATTTCTAAATGAAAGTTCTATTTAACCTTTTTTTTTTGAAGTAGAAAAGAATTTCGTTAAAATCTTTCATAATCGGTCAAGAGCTCAAGTTCGGACATTGAAAAGAGGAAAAGAGTGTATTTTAGCTGCTGATGAGTATTTATTTTAGTCGTGTTTTTGGTCCTTATTTCGATTAAATATAAATTTGAGGGACTTAACTGGACTGTTTTATGATGTTTTCATGCAGGGGACGTGATGCTGGAAATAAGCTGGAATTCTGCAGAAAATGCTGGAGTCATGGTCAGATTCATGGGCATGAATCAAGGCATGAATGCTGACTGGGCGCCACGTCAGCGTCTTCTAAAAGCTGACGTCAACAGCAGTGATAGCTTATCAGGCCGCTTATCAGATAGCTTATCTCCGGATTTTTTGAGTTTTAAATTTAAACTTAAAAATTTATCCTTTTAATTATCTTTTGTATTTTAGGTTTTTATCTCTTAGTTCATTTGAAACACTATAAATACCCCTTTTGGGTAAGACTGATAAATCAATCAATTATCAATTGAATATCATTTCTTCTTCTCTTGGGAATTCTTCTCTTCTTAGTTTTTTTTCTATTTAAGTTATTTTCTTATTTTTTTCTTTTAATTATTTTTTAAATGTCGAGCATGATTAATTTGATAACCATACTCGGCTAGATCTTCATAAGCCGAAGGCTTTTGCAATGACGTGTTCTCGAGGCGACTTTTCGAGTTGGTTACGAGCTTAAAGAATTTGTTTTCTCAAACATTGAGTTGGTTTAGACAAATTATCAAAACTGAAACCAAAAATTGATTTTGGAAATTCAGTTTACAAACAAAATCTCAAGGATTGACCTTGAAGTAACTTTGCCAACAAGTTTTTCGAAATAAAAATCTTTACCAAGGAACAAGTAGAACTAGTCAACGCGGAAGCTCGGGGCTGATAATCTCATATTTACTTTAAACTCTTTTAAAATCTTTCTTTTACTATCTTGAAAGTTCTAAGTCCCTGTGGGTTCGACTCCACTTCCCTATCTATACTTAATTAACATGTCACGACGCGTGTCAGCTACTTTATGAATTTGTCTTTATCTTAGTGGTTGAAGTCGAGATAAGGTTAATTACTTTTTCTAGAAATGTTATATTATTTTTTTGGTATAATAAAAGTTTTATAGTAACTTGTTGTTTTATTATAAAATGTAGTTATTCAATTGTTGTTTTGATTTGATCGACCCGTTTAGTTTGTTATTATCGTAAAAATGATTAAATTTATAGAAATTTTAGATATAAAAGGTTAAATTTATTGAATTGTTTCTAATTATAGGTGAATTAAAGTTCGGTGTAGTTTGAAAGAAAATATCAAATTCAAGTACGAAATGAATGTTTAAGCTTAATATAAACAATGCATTACATTAACTCTTCGGTAAACTAATAAAAACCACTTAAATCATTGTCTTTAAGGGTAAATCGGCTTAAGGGGTAAGAAACCTTTGAACTTTAAAAAAAAAATCAATTAAGTTTTTAATTTTTTGTATTTAATTAAGTTTTTGAACTAAAAAAAACTTAATCAGTTAATCTCTATGACCAATTTTGATCATTAAATCTTTACAATTTTTTTTCTTTAGATATTATTGGCACATAATACATTATAGTCATGTAGAAACACCGCGGCACGTCACACTGCACTAATAGATCCAAAAAATATCAAAATTTACTGGTCAAAGGACTTATTTGATTAAATTTCTTAGTTCAAGGGTTTAATTAAGTGTAAAAAGATTCGGAGACTTGATTAATTTTTCAAAAGTTTAAGACTTCTAGCACCCTTATACATAAAAAATCAAAGAACTAATTAAACCTTAGGAATTTTTAAACCCAACTGAATCCCTGTCATTAATTAATAAAATATCAATTAAGTTTATTGTTTTCGGTTCTCAATTTTTCATTATTGACCAATTTTAAGTATTAATTAAATAATGCCCCGATGGTATGAAGACATATGGCACACATTATAAAGTTACACATCAGCCAAAAATCATTAAAAACATTTAAATTTATTAATATTTATACAAATACAAACATTATTAAACATGAATAAAAGAGAAATGAAATTTGACTTGATATTTAAGCCTATAAACATCAATGGGGCAATGGAAAACCAATACCAAACAATTGTTGAATTTGAAACTACCAAGAATTCAACAACATATGCAATTCCCCGGTATCCAATGGAATTCAAACTCAATTTCCTTTATGAGATAAGCTGAAAATTTGAACAATAGTCAAAGAAGATTATCCCTAAGATATATATATATATATGGCTCTGAGAAAATGAGGTCGAAAGAAACAATTGAATTCAATACTAAATTCATGTTCAAAGCTTTTTATGGACTGAAAATATAAACACTTGTTTTAAATTATATTTAAACAGAATAACACAAAGAACAGAACATGTTCTAAACTTTATTATCTATGTCCATAAGTTCTGTTTAATCTGTTTCTGCATACATTTATCCCCTTCTAAATTCTAATAATAAAAATATATATTTATCCAAGCAAATATAAGATCATACACCAAAAATATTGATGTAAAGAAAAAAGTTTACATTAACACACATCCCAGAACTCAAAATTCAGTTTTTTTTCTTTTTAAAGCTCCATATCAAAAAAATTAACTGAAAAAACAATAACTCACTTGTAACTCCACAATGGTAGCAGGGACCTTGCTTGCCCATATCTTTCTCTTTTGCTCTAGGGAAGAAAAATAAATTAAAAGAAGAAAAAATGTATTTGTTGACAAAAAACTTGTACTGAAAATTAAAAACTTTTTATATAAACTTGATTGATTTATTCATCCTTTATATGGCATATTCAACTGGGTATTAAAGGAAACTAGAGCAAGAAAAAACAGGGAAAAGAGAAGAAAGAGGTTGAAGAAGAAGATAATGTGCCACGTCAGCATTCTTAACGGAAGTTAACAGGAGGGACCAAAATGAACTCGCCCTAAAAGTTTGGTGACCACCGGTGTACTTTACCCAAATATCTTTTAATATATAATAAAGAATATTAAATTTGAAGTAAATAGGCACATATTGAACTCAACATTATTAATAGAAGAGACTATTTAAAAATATCTAAATTTAGAGAAGATAAATAATATAAATTATTAAAGGCTTAAAATATAATTTTATAATTATCTCAACTTAATTGGTTCTATTAAGTAACGTCACCGTAGATAGATGGAGTCTACCGTAACAAAAAAGAAAAATTAAATTTGAAGTAGGTAGATGAAGTTTACCATTATAAAGAAGGTGGAGCCTAGTATTGAAATTTCTTGTATATGTGTGGTTGTAATTCCTTGTGTCATTTGTCATATTTATCACATTTGTTGGAGTTCGATCCAATGTTTAAAAGGGACATGTTATATCTTAATTTATCTACAGGGTTTGTCTAAAATACAACATGTTATGATACGGCTACGGTGCGGTACCAACTGAAAATATAAAACATAGGCCCACTTTTTAATAACATTTTTGGTTATGGTAAGTATCGAAATTTTACTTTCGAGTTTCGAAACTTACATCACTTTTGATACGATTTTAAGTTTTTGTAAGACCCAAAAATATTAAGAAAAGAACGTAACATTTTTTTTAAACATTTTCAGTTGGTGCCACACCGTAATCTGCCGTACCGCAGACCTACCCTCAATCTACACCCATCATCTCGGCTATATAAAGGAGTATTGGGTGACAGCATACATTCATCTATGCTTTTAAAAAGTAATTTAATCAGTTAATTGCAACGGCAAATGGAATTCAACAAGTTTGTTTCATTTTTCGTTGCAATGGCAGTCGTGATTTTAGCTGCAACAGCTCCGACTACTACGGCTGCTCGTAACGAAGTTATGGCTTCCGATATCATTACCGCCGCCAGCATCAGGAACCCTTTCGCTGGCATTTTCTTGGTTAATAAACCAGCTGAAAACTGTAATATTTCGGGCAGTTTCTGCTATTCCGCTAGTACATGTTGCAGTGGCAAATGTACAGCACCTAGGCTTTTTCCTCCTATACCATCATTTTGCGCCTGAAAGAACATGGATTAATGTTGAAGAATCGGATCGAGCCGGCTATATAGATGGTCTGTTTCTGTACTTGTTGGCTTCTTAGTATGTGTTCATCTGGTGTTATCTATGTCGTTTTGTATTTAGTGGTGTGGTAATTGTCCCCTAGACGTGTAAGAGAAAGTTATGCTTCTTTGCAATTTCTTGTCTTTACTTTTGATGAAAGTTATGCACCAGTGCTGCTTGTTGCTTTTGTTCTGGTGATGGTGTTTATGTCGGTCTGTATATGTTTAATTGGTATTTATTTTTCCAACACACAAAGCAGCAGCATACGTGATTAATACAATCAATTCAGGGTTTCTTGAATGATAAATTGGGCCTTAGTGGCAATGTTGGATGCATGGACCCGAATGAAAATACTTATCAACATAGAACTTTAAGTTTAATACAAACAATGAATTACATATTTAGTTACATCAACTTGAGCAAATATATTTGACCGGTTAGTCAAGATGTTTTTCTTTGTTATTTAATATTATCTCAAGTCATGAGCTCTAGACCCAGTAGGAGCACTCTCATTCCTTCCCCTCCCTTCTAAGTAGAATTAGGATTTATCCAAAAAAACCCACTTAAATTATTGTCTAAAGGGTAAAAAACTTCTCTAAATAAAAAATCAAAGAACTAATTAAACCCTTAGGAAAATTTTATAGTATCAAGGAACGGAGCTATTAAGGAGTGGGGAGGGGCAATCGCCTCCCACCCCGAAGAATTTTTTTCCACGTTTGTCCCTTATTTAATTTTTTAAAATTAGTTTATTTATGAATTTGCCCCTCCCTCACTTTCAAACATTTATATTTTGCTCCTCAACCTCAAATCCTGGCTCCGTCCCTGGCAGTACACAATCCGAATTAATCAACCAATATGTTAAATACCCGTAGTTAAACTGAAAAAAAAGTAAAAAAAAAAATATTACGAAATTCATGAAGATAATAGTAAGAAATCTCAAATCAAAAGAAACAAACAAAATGAACACAAAAAACGTGAATTTAAAGACAAAATAGGTTGAGTGTAATATTGAAATTTCTTTGCAAAGAGATATTGTATAATTAGGTGTGGTTGTAATTTTTTCTGTCAAAGGCACATGTTTCATGAGAAAATTATTATTTAAAAAAAATTATTTAGGCCTATCGCCTTGACTATATAAAGGAGTATTGTGTAACAACATAGATTCGTCTATAATCTATACTACAAGAAATGGAGTGCAAGAAGTTTGCTTTACTTTTGATTGCAATGGCAGTGGTGCTTTTGGTTGCCGCGGCTCCAACTGCAACGGCAGCTCGTCACAAAGTTACGCCTTTCTCTATCATCACCAAGGCCGATATTCGGAACCCTTTTGCCAACATTTTCTCCGTCGACAAACCGACTGAAGACTGTGTTCCGTATCGCGAAATCTGCGATGGAAGTATTCCATGTTGCATTGGTGCATGTAAAACTGCTCTTATTTATCCTGATGAACCAGGATATTGCGTCTAAAAGACTATGGATTAACATAGAAAAATCGGACCAAGTCAGATAAATGTATGGTCTGCTTGTCTACTTGTTAGCTTTTTATTTCTTTTTGTTCTGTTGGTGTTGTTTTATGTTGTTTTGTATTTTGTGGTGTGATTTGGTTTATCTGTCTCCTGGATATGTGAAAGGGAATTTTGTATCTCGGCAATTTCTTGCCTTTATCCTAAATAAAACATATGTTTAGCCGTGTTGATCAACTCTGGCCACCTATTCGGCCGAGTAAAATATTTTAAGTAACGAGTTTTATTTTATTATTCAAATTTTATTTGAAAGTTTTTCAGACATTCAAGTCAAATAGAATAAATTTGTCGGACTTTAGAATAAGGGGGGGGGACAAAAGCAGAAGTAAAAGACAAATGTTCCATTAAACTTCATATATTAAGATTTATGTTATCGAAGCCTCAAACACGAATGAAATCGGTTTCGAATTAAGTTTTTCTTTGGGAAAATTACACCGGTAGTCCCCAAACTATTACCATTTTCTTATTTTGGTCCCCAAACTATGTTTTTCGACAAAATCGTCCCTTCTATTACATAGTTCTCCTGTTTTAGAAAATTTGGACCAAGTCAGATAAATGTATGGTTTGCTTGTCTACTTGTTAGCTTTTTATTTCTTTTTTGATGTTGGTGTTGTTTTATGTTGTTTTGTATTTTGTGGTGTGGTTTGGTTTATCTGTCTTCTGAATATGTGAAAGGGGATTTTGTATCTCGGCAATTTCTTGCCTTTATCCTAAATAAAACATATGTTTAGCTACGTTGATCAACTCCGGCCACCTATTTTGCCATTCTCACTAAGTGCAAAAAGACTTATCTGTTTAACGTTGACAAGCTTTTTGTTATAGAGTTTTGAGAAAAAGAGGAGGAAGTTTAGAGGTGGGTATTCGACCGAGTAAAATATTTTAAGTTAGTTTTATTTTATTATTCAAATTTTATTTGAAAGTTTTTCGAGTCAAGTTTATGACATTCAAGTCAAATCGAATAAATTTGTTGCACTTTAGAGTAAAAGGAGGGAAAAAAACAAAAGCAGAAGTAAAAGACAAATGTTCCATTAAACTTCATATATTAAGATTTATGTTATCGAAGCCTCAAACACGAATGAAATCGGTTTCGAATTAAGTTTTTTTTGGGAAAACTACACCAGTGGTCCCCAAACTATTACCATTTTCTTATTTTGGTCCTCAAACTATGTTTTTCGGCAAAATCGTCCCTTCTATTACATAGTTCTCCTGTTTTAGTCCCCAGCGTTAAATAACTAACGATTTTGCTGACGTGGCATTTTTTTAAGAGGAGAGAGATATGATTAAAAAATATTTAAAAAATGCCACGTCAGCAAAACCGTTAGCTATTTAACATCGAGGGACCAAAACAGGAGAACTATGTAACAGAAGGGACGGTTTTGCCGAAAAACATAGTTAAGGGACCAAAATAGAAAAACGGTAATAATTTGGGGACCACCGGTGTAGTTTTCCCCTTTTTTGCATCATATGCAATACTAAAAGACAATGCTGATTGAGTTCATAGATTAAGAGGACCAAATGCAAACTAAATTGAAACAGACCATCAAATGACATTAAAAATTTCTGGGAGTTTCTTGCCTTGGCTATACCTCAATATTCATTTTCATCATCAAACTTTCAAATATTATGAAATGGTCACTAAACTATCACTTTTGTTACTCGTTGACCCTAACTGCCGTTAAATGGGGTGATATGGCAGTTTGGGTAAAATTGTTTAATAGTACAATTAGTCTTTCATATTTATACATTCAATTAATTTGGTCCTAATTCGAAAAAAATCATTAAATTAGGCTCATTATTTACAAATTCTATCCATTTTAGTTCTACTTTTGTTAGAAAATAATTTAATATTTTAAATATATTGTATTTAGTCCTATCAATTTACATTTCAAAGTTTGGTGACCAAAATGAACGTTGAAGTATAGTTTAATGACCATTTATGAAATTTACCCTAATTAAAACAATAAAACATGGACTTAAATGTAACAAAGTAAAATAACAATGGCAGGAATTAAAGAACATTAATCAAAAGGGAATAAACTAGAAACAAGGGAAAATGGAGGATTACAATATTAATAACCCTAAACAAGCAAATGACATGCCTCTAAGCCTTAGAGGTGGCAAATGGGTCGTTCAGTTCGATTTCGGTTCGGGTCATTTCAAGTCTAACTAGGTTCGGTTTTAGTTCAGGTCTACGTTGATTTTAGTTCGAGTATTGGGTAAGGACGTCGAGTTTGTTGATTTCCAATTCGGTTAACTTTCAGTTCGGTTGATTTCGAGTCGTGTCAATGTCGGGTTAATAGGAGAATGATCGGTTTTAGTCGGGTTTTCAAGTCGAGTTAGGTTTTTTCACTATATATATGACTTTATATAACATGTATATTTGACTTTTTAATGAGTTGTGTGACAATTCACATCTGACCTTAATTTATTTACTTTAATTTTTTTTTATTTCAGGTTGCCTCTGGTTCGGGTTGCTTTCAGTTCGGGTGTAATAGGTTCGATTTCATTCGATTTGATTTCAAATCGATTTGGGTCCATCCATATCGATTAAAATTGAATCGGATCTATTTTTGGTTCAACTGAAATTCGGTTCGGTTTATTTCGGATCATCGTGTTCGGGTCTATCTCGCGTCTCGATTCGAGTAAATAGATTCGGATCTTGAGTCAAATTTACCAGATCTAATCTAAGGTGGCTAAAACAATGTCGTTTCAAAGGCTACAAAAGACCTTTAAAACGACGCTGATTTGGTAACTCTATAAATGCCCCATATACTGTGTGAATTTAATTTGGTCCTGGTAATCGAACTCAAATCTTTTAAAATAAATATTATCATCTTTATCACGGGAGCCACTCATTGGATTCGATCTGTTATTAAATGTGCTCTATTTTCGTTGTACATGTACTTCACGCCATTTAAAAAAATTCAAAAGTTTTACTCAAATTCAAATCAATTTATTGATAAACTGAATCAATCAAAATCGAATTTTATCTAAAAATGGAGATACAATGGGACATAGGATTGAATCTTAGGAATGGAGAAGAATCTAAAAATGGAGATTCTCTAGAAAGTGAAGGAAGATAGGAAAGAGAGGCTGAAGGTTGAGAGGGAAGGAGATGTATTCTTGGAGGAGAAGAGTGATGTTAATAGACGAAGATTTGACAAGATTTTTCCCCAGCAACCTGGGTTCAGATGTACTCAATTATAATTTTTCTTAATTTCATTTTAGTTATACATTATATAAAAATAACATCAACTGTAGATGTATATGTTTTCGCTCTTAATGAGCTTAGGATTGAAACCCATATGTTCTAAATTTAATATCTTTAATTTTAAACGTGAAAACACATGATTGGTATTAATTAAATTATTTAAAAAATTGACATGACATGTCACGTCTTTATTAACCGCCGTGTGGACATGTCTAGCCAACTAACGATTTTTATCCAATGATAAGTTTTTTATCTAAAAATTGAAACATTTATGGCTAAAGTGCTTAAAAAAAGAATAATGGCTAAAATGACAAAATTGTAAAACGATAAGGCAAATTTTGGCATTATACCTTTAAAAGGGTAAAGTAGACAAATGGTCACTAAATTATCTTTAAAAATACAAAATTATGATCAAACTTTCAAATGTTACATATTGGGTATTAAACTTTAGTTTTTGTTACAAAATAGTCATTGAGCTGTTAATTGAGTGACGTGACAATTACAAAAATTTGAATAATATAATATTTAATCTCTCATATTGACACATTTAATCAATTTATTTCTAATTTAACCCTCATTATTGATATCTAAATTGATTGAATGTGTAAATATTAAAGATTAAATATGTTATTATACAAATTTTCGTAACTGTCACGTCTCCCAATTAACGACAGTTAACGGCCTAATGACACATTTCCATCCGTAGAATTATGTGCGGTTGTAATTTCTTGTATGCATGTCCTCTTTATTGCGGTTGTTCAAAAGTCACATATTCTACTTTAGTAGATTTACACCTACCACCTTCACTAAATTATCTTTAAAAATACAAAATGGTCATCAAACTTTCACATGTTACATAATGAAAATTAAAATTTAATTTTTTTTACAAAATAGTCATTGAGCCGTTAACAGTCGTTAATTGGATAACGTGATAGTTATAGAAATTTAAAGAATATAACACTTAATCAATTTATTCATAATTTAACCCTCACTATTAATGTCTAAATTGATTAATGTGTAAATATTGAGCATTAAATATGTTATTATATAAATTTTCGTAACTGTCACGTCTCTCAATTAACGACACAGTAATCATTATATAATAAAAACTAAAGTTTAATGACCATTATATAATTTTTAAAAGTTCAGTGACCATTTTATATTTTTAAAGATAATTTAGTGACCATTTGTGTAAATAATTCCCATCCGTAGAATTATGTGTGGTGTTAATTTCTTGTATGCCTGTCCTCTTTATTGCGGTTGTTCAAAAGTCACATGTTCTACTTTAGTAGATCTACACCTACCACCTTCACTATTTAAAGGAGCGTTGGGGAAGCACATAGATTCATTCATCCATATAAAAGCACTATTTCCATCCGTAGGGTTAGGTGTGGTTGTAATTTCTTGTCAGCCAGTCCTCTTTATTGCAGTTGTACGAGGGCTATTTCCAATTTTCCATCACCTTCACTGTATAAAAGGACTATTGGGTGACTCATCTCTACTCTAAGAAATACTTCAATTAGTTCATTGTTATTAGAAAGATGGAATCCAACAAGCTCGCTTTATTTTTCGTTGAAATGGCTGTGGTTCTTTTAGCTGTAGTCGCTCAACTGTTACGGCTGCTCGTAACGAAATTAAGCCCTTCTCAGCCATCGCCAACGCCAACATTAGGAACCCTTTGGCCAACATTTTCTCCGTTGATATCGATAACCCAGCTGAAAACTGTAATCCTGAGTACACAATCTGCTTTAGAGATAGGTCTTGCTGCAGCGGAAAATGCGTTGCTATAAAGCTTCCATATGCCACTCTTAGTGTGTGTCAATAGTCGGATTGAGTTAGTTTAATTAATACATGGTTTGCTCCTGTACTTCTTGACTTCTTTATTTATTTTTTTTATCGCCGTAGCATGCACCGGTGCTTGGTGCTTTTGTTCCGGCGGTTGTTTTTATTTGTGTGGAAGGGTTTGTATGTTCATGGGGCTGTCTTTATTTTTTCGAAATAGAAAAGAATTTCGTTAAAACCCCTTTATAATCGGTCAAGAGTTTAATTTCACGCATTGAAAGGAGGAAAAGAGTGTACTAGTTGCTTTATAAATTTGTCTTTTGCTAAACGCGTACCTTTCAGGATTCAACACAGAGCAAAGAACCGATTGAATTTTATGTGTCGTGCTTTAGGTGCTGCTGCAAATTTGTGTTTTGAAGAATAGGTGTGAATTGAAGAGGTGAAGACATAATTGCAGAGAAGAGGTGTGGAGTCAAGGTTGGGATTGTCTTTGCTTAGTCGTGCTTTTGGGGTGGTGAAAATTTATCACAAGTAGGGTCGGGTTCAGATGATATAATAAATGTTAGATTACTTTTATGGTATCAATTTACCTTTGTTATTTTCTAAAATTATTGTTTTTTTTATTTTAAATGTTATATTACCTTTATGGTATAATAAATGTTTAACAATAATTTTTATTTTTGAACAATTTTTACACATGAAAGAGGGAAGTAAATTTTTTCTCTTATTGAGTCTTGAACCCATAATCTGAGAAAATGAAAGGGTATCAACCAAGAGCTTTAACCACATGCTCTAGAGTTTGTTAACTTTAATAATAACTTCTTATTGTTTTATTGTAGTTTAGTTATCCATCTATTATTTTGATATGATAGACTCGTTTGATTTGACAATATCGTAAAAAATAACTAAATTGGTAGAAAATATAGATTGTTAAATTTATTAAATTGTTTCAAATTAAGATCAAATTGATAGAATGTATAGGTTTTAGGACTAAAATTGTTAATACAAACAATGCATTACATATTTAGTTATATCAACTGCAAACATATTTAACTAGTTGGCCCAGCTGTTCTTCTTTGTTCTCTAATATTATTTTAGGTCATGAGTTCTAGACTCAATAGGAACACTTCCCTTCCTTCCCCTCCCATCTAAGTAGAATTAAAATTTGTCTAAAAAACCACTTAAATTATTGTCTAATAGGGGCAGAAAGCGTAGTCCCTCCATTCTATATATGTATAACGTATTCCAATATTATTCCAAAGCTGCCTATTAGAGTAATCCTAGAACTGCATCGAATGAAACTCGCCCCACACTTCAACTTAAACTAAAATCTCGTGAAGGGATAAAGGGTCACTGCTTAGAGGCAGAAGGATGCACGCTTTTTATATTGCAGCTAACCTTGTAGGGATCGTTACGGTCATTTGCATCGGCTGGAACTTATTCTCCAAAAAATTCACTACTTCCCCCTTATATAGACATTTGCTCGCTTGAAAAGGGTAAAAAATCAAATAACAAATTAAACCCTTAAAATTATTTTATACTCAATTGACCCCCTGCTATTAATAAAAAAATCAATCAAATTTCTTTGTCAACGATTTTTGTTATTCACCAATTTTAAATGTTAATTAACTAATGTTGTAATGATGTGAAGACACATGGCACACGTTAAAAGTTACGTGTCAACCAAAAATCATTAAAACATTTAAAATATAAACATTATTAAACATAAATAAAAAGGTAAACTACACCGGTAATCACTAAATTTTTAGGGCACTTTTAATACAGTCACTCAACTTATTTTTAAACATATGATAAAAATATAAAATTTGAAGTAAATAGGTGGAGTATACCGTAATAATGAATGTGTAATTATTTCATACACTGACGGTTTTAGTTTCAAGGTTTAAGGATTTAGTTTAGGGTGTAAAGTTTGGGGTTTAGAATTTAGGAATAGTGGTTAGAATTCATAGTTTAATGGTAGACTTTAGGATTTATAGGTTAATTAAAACATAAATCCAATACGTATCACCCTAAAAACTAAACCCTAACATATATTAAACCCTAAATTCTAACCATAATTCTAACCATTGTCCTTACACCTAAACCCATAAACCATACCCCCTAAACTAAATCCCTAAACCCTAAAACTAACATTTATGGAAACTTTTCAGTTTCCACCGTCTGTGTATTGAATATAAATCTAAAGAATATTTTTTATTTATAGAAGTCGCTAGTTTTATTAAAAAGACGAAATGTTCAAAATTACAATGAGAGTTTACAACCATATTGTAAACCAAACACATAATCTCAACATTTTTCTATAACCATTGACATAATAAACTTGTCACCTGAGATAATACAAGGACCAAATAAGGAAAATGTTAAAAACCACTTAAGAGACTCGAACAATAGATAAATACGAACAAATCTAACTGCATCAACAAACGAATCACAAAAAAAGATCAAACTATTGAAAGGCTACTAACAATCTCAAATTAGAGCCGATTGTCGAAAGAATATTAAATTTGAAGTAGATAAATAGAGCCTACCATAAATAAATATATTAAACTTGAAGTAGAAAGGTGGAGCATAGTATTGAGATTTCGTTTGCTGACTGAACAAATTCAGATGAGAAAATTCGTTAAAGCTTATGTAGCACAGTTTTCTTACAAATTTGTCTACTCTTATGATACTTGAGAACAAGTTTTATAAAATACAAAACATCAAAATTATATGAGTTTTGTTGTGCACGAGACTATCGCAATTAGTGCAAGTGTACACGACGTAAGTAGTAAAGTGATACTAGAGTATCGAATATCGTCTACACAGGAACTGGAAATAACTCTATCCTTAAATTGTTGTACAAGAAAAAGAAATAGTTTAAATAATTGTTTGGAGTAATCTTGAGTAATAACTAAAGTAAAAGATAAGGTAATAAGATTGAGAGAATAGGTCGGTATTGATTTGCTCAGTAGTGCAGGTATTGCAATGTTCATAGGAGCTTCTGTTGTTCTGTCGTCGTGCCTATTGCAGCAACACCTGTCGCGGCAGCAATCTACAACTCTGTAGATCAAGTTTGGCAAGAATCCCTGTTATGACTTGTCCTATCCCTAGGCCCAAGTTCTGTTGATGAACACGTCTTGGATGATACCTCCCGGCGTGAATCAAAGGGTGGACACCAATGTTTGTGAATTCTTCTTTAGCCACTTAACCTTGTACTTATCCCTAAGCCAAGATGGTTTAACCATAAACTGGAAAACACGTATTTACTCCTTTCGAATGCTTAACTCTCCCGATATCAAGCAAATGGATAACCTCACAATGCTCTCCCGATGCTCTTATGAGATGTTGAAAACCAGAGTAAATAAACTTGAAGTTTTATTACTTGAACAGAAAAATCCTAAGAACAATGCAATCCTTACAACTACTTTACAAGATCGACCCTTAGCCCTTGGGGAAGTTTAGAACATGACGGAGAGAGAGAAACGACTAGGGTTTTGGGGGAAGACAGCTAGGAGCTAGATATCCCTCTCTAGGTCGGATTACATGCCTTTATATAGGCCTTGAGTCCAAGTTTTCTAATATGGCAAGAATACAAGTTTAAATTAAAGTACAACTCTATTAAAGACTAAATCTTCTAAGTAGATGTCTTTAATTCGTCCTCTTTTCTTGCTTTGACTTTCTTCCTTGAACTTTGGGCCTCACCTTCCTTCTGCTTCAGGGCTCAGAAAAATATGGGGGTGATCCACGACAGACCGGCTCGAAATCCTCTATCTGTCAGGCTCCACTTCACTTTTCCACCTCAGTGTCTCTCTGTCGTCATTGCTGCCACGACAGATGTCACGATAGACAGTGCTATCTGTCCTTCAACTCCAACTTTGCAACTCGCCTCTGCCCCTTTTGCTGCCCTAGCTGCTGCCGCAGCAGATACCTGCAAAAGTGACCAAATTCAGTAGCATCGGTGCAGTTTTATCTAATTGTGATGTGTATGCAAAAATATATCCTAAATGCAATAAATCATGCTTGAGTGCAGCAAAAATATGAGTAAATGAGGGGTAGAATATAGAACTCAAAGATTATTTTTGTACTTGTATTCAATTCGATTTGTTTTTATTTTTTATTATTAAATGATACGTGTTAACTTTTAAATTAATTTAAAATCTTTGTTTACATCTAAACTGTTATCTTAAATTTAACTTTCGGGATAGTACAAATTTAATGAATATTATTATTTAATTTAGTTTAGTTTTCAAATATTAAATAAATAATCCATGCACAAACCGAAGATCCGTAGTAATATAAATTTAAAAGATTAAAATTAACGTTATGTAGCATGTTTTAGTAGAAGGGACAAAGAACGGGATACCATTGTAGGGCAAACTATTTATATCCATATAATTTGGTGGGGTTGTAATCTCTTCTCTTTTTATCCATATTTAATAAGTTCAGATATTCGAATCTTATCGTAGTGAATAAAAAATTTGAGTTAAATGGGTCGTCTACATAATAAGCCTCTGCAGTACCTAATCCGGATTAATCAACCAATCTGTTAAATACTTGTAATTAAACCGAAAAAATCAAAACACAAATAAATTATTACGAAAATAAAAAAAAATAATAATAAGAAATCTCAAATCAGAAGAAACAAAATGAACACAAAAAACGTGAATTTAAAGACATAATGGGTGATGTAGCAGTTTGGGTAATTGTTTAATAGCATAATTAGTTCTTCATATTTATACATTCGATTAATTTGTCCTGATTCAAAAAATAATCAATAAATTAGGCTCATTATTTACAAATCATAAATATTACTTATAATACAATTACTTCTAGTTATATTATATAAAATGTATTTATTATAAAAAAATATGTATAAAACATGTTCTTTTATGAGGCGAATTTGGATTGTAGTTGTCATAATGAAAAATTAAATTATTACATTTAAATAAAAATATTTATAAAAATATAAAACATTAAAATTATATAAATTTGTCTAAGCCTGTTCGGCTCGACTTATTCGGATCTGAAAATCCGAGCCTAAAAAACTGAAACAAAAAGAGTCCAAGCCCAAAAAATTCAAGTCCGAGAAAAGTCTAAAGATACGTATTTGATTCACTTTTCTTTAAATAAAAGGTAAACTACACCAATTTCCACTGAACTTGAATCTTTGTATCGAAAATATTATTAAACTATAAAATGATATTATTATGCCACTGAACTTCAATTTTGACTTCAATCTAAGCACTATGTCGTTAAACTGTAACGTCTAATATGTAACACCCCTAAAATATTTGCATAAAAAAAATAATAATAAAAAGGGTGAGGGTGTGGAGGTTCGAACCTGAGACCTCAGCCCTCACCACCCTACAAACTAACCATTTGAGCTAAATGCTCTCTTCTGTTAATTATTACCAAGGGTAATATTTGTTTGATAATTAAGGAGTAATCTAGCAACAGATTATATTTGATTCGAACGTTTCAGCTACCAAGAAAAAAAAAACAATATACCATTCTCTTCCAAATTCAAAACACCACACCCAACGCTCCTACCTACCCCGACCAGCCACCGTCTCAGCTCCGTCACCGCCGCTCCGTGGCGTTCACCGCCACTACCGATGGCTTCCTCGTCGAACCCCGACCAAAAGCCCCTTAACCACGCGCCGGCTACCCTCCCCGATCACCGTGAATCGCCATTCAAAGTTTCGTCGGAACCTTAGGGTTCCAGCTTTGATTCCAGCCGTTCCTGGTGTCCGACCGTCGCGCCGATCTCGCCAGCGTGCTCGGCGTGATGTGGAGACCAAAACCCAACCGGTGGATCGTCCGTTCGACACCGGTAGCAGCTTCGTCGGAGAAGCCAAACGCCATCTGTTTTATGCGTTTTCCGGCCGCCTCCGGAGTCCCATGGTCGTACAACCACCAGATCTGGGCTCCTCACACCACGGCAAGCAAAACCCTACCATCCGATCATCCGTCTGACGCCGGGGCGAGCCTCATCGGATTTTGGTCTTCCGACCGTTTCCCGTTCTGTTTTGGTTAAAATCGGTGAGTTTTCCAGCATATCTTGTATTGTGGATGTTTGGGTAAAGTTTTCGAGCTTATGAGCTCTATGTTTTTCGACAGAAACGACGACTTTGAGGGCTACCGGCGACTTTTCCGACGATCGGCCGGCAAGCTTAATTTCTTGGTAAGTGAACCGGGTTCAACCCGGTCTGAACCGATCCGACCCGTCCGACCCAACTCGACCCGTCCGACCCGACCCGTCAACCCGAGTTAGCCGAGTCAACTCGTCCGAGTCAGTCGAGTCAACTCGTCTGAGTCAGCCCGAGTCAACTCAGTTGACCCCTGTTGATTGTTGACGTCATGATGATATCAGCATTGACTTTGACCAGTTGACTCTGACTTCGTTGACCGTTGACCTGCTGACGTCAGCATTGACATGTTGACGTCAGCGTTGACTTTGACCGTTGACCAAAAGTCAACTTTTTCCGAAAACTCATATTTTATGTTTTTCGACGTCCTGAGTCCGTTTTTGAAGCGGGTTTCGCAAAATTTCGATCCGAAAACCTTCGAATCTGACCTTGAGCCCGAACTTGTTTATGTACTTAATTATTGGTTAAGAGCTTGTGAGTAAGGTCTGATATTGGAATTTGTGTAATTGAAGGTATTCTCGGTTCCTTGGATGCAATGTTGAGGAATGTCGAATTCGGGTTCGAGGGTATTCGAATGTCGTATCACGAATCGACTGATGTAGCTCGGAGTTAAGGTAATACATTACTACCCCTTGTATGCTTTATGTACATGTTGATATTCGGTTAACGCATGCATGCTCATGATGACGTATACTGTAGATTATGCTTAAATTGAATCAGATTCGAGCAATAAGTATGGATATTAATAAGACCAAATTATCTAAATAAGATTACTAATGGGCTAACGGTATCAAAAGCTCTAATAATTAAATTCAGTTAACCCGCAACTCAATCATCAGTGCGCAAGAATCGAGGCCCAGGATATGGAGTGAGAGATATTGATTATGAAATTACGAAAAT
Source organism: Hibiscus tridactylites (assembly GCA_958450335.1). Lineage (NCBI taxonomy): Eukaryota > Viridiplantae > Streptophyta > Magnoliopsida > Malvales > Malvaceae > Hibiscus > Hibiscus tridactylites. Next base: position 75,546,009 of record OY288285.1, on the reverse strand, counting down.
GCCCTTGGAGCATAAGTATGACTAAACTACCCCTCTGATAAAGGAAATGACCTAAAATCCGCATTCGACCTGATTATGTAATTTACACTACCCAAGATGTATGTTTTAATGAAAAGACTTCGACATTAAAATGCAATTCGTGTGATACAAACTCGGATAATCCCTCAAACTCTGTATAACACTTGAATGAGAATTCTCTGGAAACATTGTTGAAATTATAAGTCAATCCTTACGACAGTAATGCGTGAATTAAATGAGAATGATCGTAATGACCAAAAAGACGCTAACGCCCTCGAGCACCTAAATGTCTGATTAATTTGAACGACGTTATACCCTCAAGTTCTGTAATGAATGAATCGTCTATAAAGGGGCGGAGAGTTAAGACGACTTAATACCGTTTGAGTACGTGAATGATGGAGGTACTAAATGGTAATTCAGAAAGAAATGGTGGATTTATCCCAATTTTCAAAATGACTGAAAAGCCCTCTTGAGTCAAATATGCAGTTATGCATTTGACGAAATTCTGAGATTTCTGATAAGACTTTAAGGGCTAAAGCGCCCTAAGTGTTAGGAAGCACACTCATGTATGATAACCACTCCTGATATTATAATAAGGTTGAAAGTTTTTCCGCACAGAATATAAGTTCGTCTACTCCGCGGTAGATCTGGTGGTGAAATACGAAAGCAACCGTTCAGATATACTATACAGACAGATACATTAGAAGGGTTGGTTAGAAATGCAAGATTGAGGTAAGTTAGTTCGAATGGTTTTGGAGGCTCGATAAACTTCTGGAAACATTAAATATTGTGAATCGTCATATCATCATTAATGGGCTAAATTACGAAAATCACCCCTGATAGTTAAATGACCAAGATGCCCTCGTTGGCCCAAGTAATAAAAATAGCCCTGAATGTATCCGATACCGTGAAGGATCTTGACATAGAAATCTCTGAATGCCTGGTTGGAAATTTGATGAGCAAACAGAATTCCCGAGCCACTGTTTATGCCTTGTTGGTATAAATTATCAAAATGTCTGTGTATGATAAAATGACTATAATGCCCTTGTAAGCTTAAATGGCTGAATCACTCAGGATATGCCAAAACTCTCAAAGGTCTTGATACTTCCTAAATATCTGGGTTAAGCAGTTAGTATGAACCCCTTCTAATAGGGGCCACGTTTCAGAAATCCGTTCAAATCGTCACAAGTTCAATATGTCTCATTCTGTATATGACAAGCATCTCTGAGAAGTAATCTATCTCATCTAGTGTGTTCCGTGTGTGTACTATATTCTGTTGAATGAACTGCATGACATTCTCTGCCTACTTGATAGTATGATATGTTAGCTTGATATATGATGGAACAATCTGTTTGCATAATGTATACTGAAATGTCTGCTCTGCTCAATAGTATGCCCATTTATCTGTCAAAAGTATGAATTCTTCCGTTTCTGATGTTATAAATAAAATATCTGTTATATATATTCTGTTAACCATGTCTGGAATCTGAACACTAAATTCTGTCTGGGTATACTGTTGGGTTATGATATGAAGTCTCTGTCGGTACAGCCCTGATCAAGCTGGTAAATCCTTATGGACTCAAGGTCTCCCCTTGAGTGGCACCTACGCCCATCGGGCCTAGGGTAAGTCCTTATGGACCTAAGGCACCCCCTTAGGTGGCACCTACGCCCATCGGGCCTAGGGTAAGTCCTTATGGACTCAAGGTCTCCCCTTGAGTGGCACCTATGCCCATCGGGCTTAGGGTAAGTCCTTATGGACCTAAGGCACCCCCTTAGGTGGCACCTACGCCCATCGGGCCTAGGGTAAGTCCTTATGGATGCAGTTCTGGGGGACTGCATATTGGTGTAAGGTTGGAGGGTATTTCTTGTAAACTTCAGTATGAACATTGGACATTTGCATTTAATCTGTTATGTGCTCATGTGATATAATGTTAGGTACTTATGTATGTTGATCTATACTTATGTATGTTGATCTGTACTTATGCATGTTGATCTGTACTTATGTATGTTGATCTGTACTTATTGGAACACACTAGACGCCAAACTCTCTGATTCCTACCTCGTATGTTACCAGCCTATATAATTTCCGTTTAATTCTTAAGGTCTGATTAAAGAACACACTAGGCGTTAAACTCCTTGTTTTCATCTTCTCAAACTATCAGATTGTAATATTCTCATCTGTTACTCGATGAGTGAATAAAGAACAAGTGTCGTTATTCTCAAGTATAATGTTACCCTGAAATAAAGGAAAGGGAAAAGAAAACTGTCACTTCTTGGATCATCATGAAAATGTTATGCTTACCCTATGTCTACATGAACGTATAGCATCTTTTAATAGTTCTGTATTACTGAGCTTTCCCAAGCTCATGTTGTTTTTACCATTTCAGGATAAAAGATCAAGCAAGTTGCACCTATCAACGTCGGTATGGGAGTTTCTTCGGCTCGTCAAGGAGTATGGTATCTGTGTAACTAGGGGGCATGTGTGTCGTGTTTGTATTATACAAATGAGTCTGAAACTATTTTCCGCAACTGGTATTATGATTGTTTTATCATTTTGAACGATTTCTGAAATTGTATTTTAAATCAGATATTTATTTTATGGTTTTAAAGGTTTAACCATATGTTTATTTGAAATTTTCAGTGGGTCGCTCTTGTGACCCTAATGTGACTTCCTAGGATCCGTGAAACGCATAGGCGGGTCTAGGGGGTTACATAATAAATGCAAAACGACATCATTTTGGTATAGTTGTTTTGATGACTAAGACGGGTCAAAATGACGTTGTTTTGTTGGAGAAAATAAGAAGAATTTGAATTTGAGATAGCTCAAATCAATAACCTCTAGAATGAAAGGTTTTCACCAAATCACCAAACCAACTTAAAAACTTGATATAATTCCAACGCATATATTATATAAGTAAAAGTGCAATTGAACTTAATTTTATTTATCTTATAATATAATTTTATAATATTTATAATATAATTTTATAAATATATTAACTTTATAAATAAATATTAATTATAATTTATATTACAAAACTAAAATATTATTTATAATATTTATAACTAAACTCCAAACCCTAAATATACAATTAAATCCTAAATTTCAAACCCTAAGTATACAACAAAATCCTAAATCTCAAACCTTAAAATTAAAAATATTATTTATAAATATATTAGGATTTGTAATATAAATTATAAATAATATTTTAATTTTAGGAGTTGGGTTTAAGGTTTATAATTTAGGGTTTAGCTATATATAGGCTTTAGGGTTTGGTTTGGGGTTTATTTACATATATTGTTTAGGGTTTAGGGTTTAAATTTTAAAATTTAATTACATATATGGTTTATTTGGGGTTTAGTTATATATGTGAATTAGGGTATGAGGTTTAGGGTTTAGCTATATATATTATAAATAATATTTTAGTTTTGTAATATAAATTATAAGTAATATTTATTTATAAAGTTAATATATTTATAAAATTATATTATAAAATTATATCATTAGATAAATGAAATGAAGTACAACTGCAATTTTATTTATATATTATTTGCACTAGAATTATATTAAGACTTTAAGTTAGCCTAGTGGTTTGATGTAAACCTTTTATCCTATTGATTTTAAGTTCGAGTCTCCTTAAATACAATGTTTTCTTTCTTTTTTTTTCTCTAACAAAACGGCGTCGTTTTGGCCTATGTTAAGTATCAAAATAATTATACCAAGATGATGACATTTTTCTTTTAACGGGCCGTTACAGTTTAACGGTGAAGTGTTTGGATTGAAGCTAAAAATGATCGTTTAGTGCTATAATAATATCATTTTATAGTTCAGTAATATTTTCGACACAAAGGTTAAAGTTTAGTGGCATTTCATGTAGTTTACCCTTAAAAAAACATATTTGATTTGCCTAATATTTTTTTGTTATTTTTAAATAATGTATTTAAATGATTTAGACCATACATTTACTCAAGGATTATTTTAATACTCGTATTTGATTCGTTTTCATTTTTTTATTTAAATGATACATGTTAACTTTTTAAATTAAGAGTAAACTATACTAATGACCACCGAACTATAGGGTTGATGTCGATTTGACCACTATATTTTTAATTGTGTTAAATATACCACATAATTATTTAATTGGTTCCAATGTAGCCACCTGCCGTTAAAAAAAGGAAAAGTGGACGGAGCTGTTAAAATAATTAGTATAATTACAAATTTGGTCCCCTTTATCTATACAATCTATCAATTTGATCCTAATTTTAATCTAATAAAAAATTATTTATTTTAATTATTTTTATTTAACTAAATTAATTAATTTTCTCCCTCCAATCAAGTGGTGACACGAGTAGGAAAAATGAAAATCAAGGAAACGCCCTTGGTAAGTGGTGACATCTTATTCTCGTATAATGAAAATTGAAAACCCTTGTCTGTATGTTTTGTTGAACTAATGTTTGTATTTGGTCTTGCAGGAAAAGTGTTCATCTACTGGCTGGGAACTGAGCCGTTTCTGTATATTGCAGAACCGGAGTTTCTCAAGAAAATGTCGTCAAAAGTGCAAGTGATGTTGCAGCTTATTATCTATGGTTTATATAAGATGTGCAAGCACAAAACGCTACTGTTGTTGGCTCTGTGTATTGATGATTTTTTCTTTCTCCAATCGTATAACACATATACTATTATTAGTATAGCATATCACAAGTATATCTTTGGCTCAGTGGTAAACTCATGCACTAATTCCCCAAGGTCCTAGGTTTAAATCTTACCAAGGGCATTTTTTTTATTTTCATTTTTCCTACTCCAATTAGGGTGACATGTGTCACCACTTGATTGGAGGGAGAAAATTAATTAATTTAATTAAATAAAATTAATTAAAATCCCCCAATAAGGTGGTGACACGTGTCACCACAAATTAAAATAAATAAATTTTTATTAGATTAAAATTAGGATCAAATTGATAGATTGTATAGATAAATGGGACCAAATTTGTAATTATACCAATTATTTTAACTGCCCCGACAACTTTTCCATTTTTTCAACGGAAGGTGGCTACATTGGAACCAATTAAATAGTTATGTGGTATATTTAACACAATTGAAAATATAGTGGTCAAATCGACACCAACCCCATAATTTGGTGGTCATTAGTATAGTTTACCCTTAAATTAATGTAAAATCTTTGTTTACCTCTAAACTATTATCATAAATTTAACTTTCGGAATAGTAAAAAAATAATTTAGTATTTAACATTATTTAGTTTATTTAAGTTTTCAAATATTAAATAAATAAATAAATCCATGCACAAAACTGAAGTTCTGTAGTAATAAAAATTTAAAGCTTAAGAACTCAATAAGCTCGTAAATTTTTGCAAAAAAATTAATTAAGCTTCTAAACATTTTTTGCACCTAATTAAGACCTCAAACTCAAGAGAAAAAAATCAATTTGACTCATTGACTAACATTGGTCGTTAATTTTAATGTTTTTTTATTTTATTGACATGTGTCACAATAGGATAATGCCACTTGTCATTTCAAAGAATTTTTAAATTATATAAAAATCAGAGAAAAAACTAAAAATTTTATTGAAAAAATACAAAGAAATATTTTTTAATTTCCAAATCTATTCAAAAACACTAAATAATATTTTTTCAAAAGACTAAAATATTTAAAAATTTTAAAATATTATTATAAAATTATAAAAATAAATTGAAAATTATTAAAGAATAAAATTTATTTTCATTTTTAAAATATAAAACAATAAAATTTATTTTAAAAAAATATAAAACAATAAAATTTATTTTAAAAACCAAAATAACTTTTATTGTTCTATATTTTTTCAATTTATTTTTTATAATTGTATAATAATATTTAATATTTTATAATTTTTAAAATATTTTAATGTTTTGAAAAACTATTATTTATTATTTTTAAATAAATTTTGGATTTAAAAATATTTTTATTTTTAAAATTTTTTTTCAGAATTTCCAGATATTTTTAAATCTTTTTAGATTTTTTTTTCTGGTTTTTATAAACTTTTAAAATTAAAATTAAAAAATTCCAAAAAATGACAAGTGACATTATCTTGTTGCGACATGTGTCAAAAGATTTTAAAAAAAAAATCGTTAAAGTTAACGATCATTATTAGTCAGAGAGCCAAATTGATATTTTTTTGAGTTTAAAAGCTTAATTGGGTGAAAAAAAGTTTAGAGACTTAATTAATTTTTTAAAATTTAAGAGCTTATTGAACTTTTAAGTTAAAATTTAAAAATTAAAAGAATTAAAACTAACGTTACTGGTATGTGTTGGTAAAAGGGACAAAAAACAGGACACCATTGTGGGGTAAATAATTTCCATCCACATAGTTTGGTGTGGTTGTAATTTCTTATCTCTTTATCCTCTTTATTAAAAGATCAAAACAAAAATAAATTGTTACGAAATTTGACAGATACTAATAAGAAATCGCATATCAAAGGAAACAAACAAAATGAACAAACAAAAATCCGAAATTAAAAATATATATAGGTTATGTTCTCGTTGTACATTTATCTTTGGTATAAAGAGAAAATGTTTGATCTGACTGATGCAACTTTTATTTTTGTTTTTTAGAATTATTGTTTTCTTTTATATTGCTTTTTTGGATATTTTAAAAATTAGGTTATGTTCTCCTTATACTTTTGTTTATCAATAAAGCTGCATAGTTGAAGTGTCAAAAAAAATATAAATTTAATAATATAATAGGTCGAGCGTAATATTGAAGTTTCTCTACAAAGAGATTTTTATTTTATTAAATAGAGATGTGTTACATTCTCAAGGTAAATGTGGCGATTTCAACCCATACAAAATGAAATAACATAAATATCTTTGGTCACTAAACCAAGATCTCTTTACAAAGAGATATTTTATAATTAGGTGTGGTTGTAATTTATTTCTGTCAAAGGCACATGTTTCATGTGAAAAATAATATTTTGTAATCAATTTGGGCCTATCACCTTGACTATATAAAGGAGTACTGTGTGATAGTATAGATTCGTCTATAATCTATTCTACAAGAAATGGAGTGCAAGAAGTTTGCTTCACTTTTGGTTGCAATGGCAGTGGTGCTTTTGGTTGCTGCGGCTCCAACTGCAACGGCTGCTCGTCACAAAGTTACGCCTTTCTCGATCATCACCAAGGCCGATATTCGGAACCCTTTTGCCAACATTTTCTCTGTCGACAAACCGACTGAAGACTGTGTTCCGTATCGCGAAATCTGCGACGGAAGTATTCCATGTTGCAAAGGTGCATGTCTTACTGTTCCTATTTATCCTCCTGTACCAGGATATTGCGTCTAAAAGACTATGGATTTACATAGAAAAATCGGACCAAGTCAGATAAATGTATGGTTTGCTTATCTACTTCTTAGCTTTTTATTTCTTTTTGTTCTGTTGGTGTTGTTTTATGTTATTTTGTATTTTGTGGTGTGGTTTGGTTTATCTGTCTCCTGGATATGTGAAAGGGGATTTTATATCTCGGCAATTTTTTGCCTTTATCCTAAATAAAACATATGTTTTAGCTACGTTGATCAACTCCGGCTACTTATTCTGCCATTCTCACTAAGTGCAAAAAGACTTATTTTTTTTAACGTTGACAAGCTTTTTGTTATGGAATTTTAAGAGAAAGAGGAGGAAGATTAGAGGTGAGTATTCGACCGAATAACTAAACAAGTGAACTACAATACTCAATCATATTTCTTAGGCGACAGTAAAAGATAGTGTTTTGCAGCATATGCTAAAGTGAAAGATAATGTTTCATTAAGTTCATATATTAAGATTTCGACAACAGCTCGAAGCCTCAAACTCGAATGAAATCAATTTCTAATTAAGTTTTTTTGCAGCATATGCAATACTAAAAGACAATGCTGATTGAATTCATAGATTAAGAGGACCAAATGCAAACTAAATTAAAACTAACCATCAAATGACATTAACAATTTCTGGGAGTTTCTTGCCTTAGGCTATACCTCAATGTTCATTTTAATCACCAAACTTTTAAATATTACAAAATGGTCACTAAACTATCACTTTTGTTACCTATTGAGCCCTAACTGCCGTTAAATGAGTGATGTGGTAGTTTGTGTAAAATTGTTTAATAGCACAATTAGTCTTTCATATTTATACATTCGATTAATTTGGTCCTAATTCGGAAAAAAATCAATAAATTATGCTCATTATTTACAAATTATATCAATTTAGTTCTACTTTTATTAGAAAAAAAAATTAATATTTTAAATATATTGTATTTAGTCCTATCAATTTACATTTGAAAGTTTGGTGACCAAAATGAACGTTGAAGTATAGTTTAATGACCATTTATGAAATTTACCCTAATTAAAACAATAAAACAAGGACTTAAATGTAACAAAGTAAAATAACAGTGGCAGGAATTAAAGAACATTAATCAAAAGGGAATACATTAGAAACATGGGAAAATGGAGGATTACGATATTAATAACCCTAAACAAGCAAATGACATGCGTCTAAGCCTTAGAGGTGGCAGTTCGGCTCGATTTCGGTTCGGGTCATTTCATGTCTGACTATATTCAGTTTCGGTTCGGGTCTAGTTCGGGTCTACGTTGATTTCTTGGTTTCTAGGACAGAACAAGTGTGAAAGAAAAGGCTTCTGTTGTTGTTGTCGAGTGATGGCGAAGGAGGTTAGGCATTTGAGTTCATGGATTGAGGTTGCACCAGCGCTTCTCGTTTCACCTAAAAGAATAAGAACTTCAAATTCTCCTGTGTTGGAGACTATCACAGAAGATGAAGCTGAGGAATTGGATGAAGACTAGTCAATTTTTGGATTCTAATTTCCATTTTTTTGTGTGGTTATAGACTGTTGTGAATTGTAAGTTTTGGTGATTAACAGCAGAAAGTTTGGTTTTGAAAAATAACATTTTGTTTTATCTTGCAGAAAGTTTGGTAATTAACAGTAGAGCCGGACACTTTCGGGCCCTTAGTGAAAACTAAAAAATAGGGACTATAGAATGATTGTATATGACTATATGTAATGACCTTGAATTAGTAGTCACTTTTGCTCTTGTAGTAGTCGAATTGCATCATTGTTTGCCTATTGACTGATGGAAGCCAACGTTGACCGTTATAATGCTGACATGAAAGTCAACATTGTTGAAGTGGCAGTCCATGTGTGAAGAAGACATGGAAGAGGGGAAAATTGATTTTCTAACCTAGTTTGAGGGCAAAATTAATTTTCTTGTTGAGTACGGGGTTAAAATTGATTTTAAGTAAAAAAATATGAATTTAAGAAAAATATTAAAATACTAAAATGATGTAAAAATTAATAAAACATTTAAATTTTTTTTATTAATATATGGCTAAAAATAAAAAAATAAAAATTATAAATGATATGAAGACACATGGCACACGTTAAAAGTAACGTGTCAGCCAAAAATCATTAAAACATTTAAATTATAAACATTATTAAACATAAATAAAAAGATAAACTACACCGGTAGTCACTGAACTTTTAAGGCGCTTTCAATACGGTCACTAAACTTATTTTTAAACATATGATAAAAATATAAAATTGGAAGTAAATAGGTGGAGTATACCATAATAATGAATGTGTAATTATTTCATACACTGGCGGTAAAACTAAGAGTTTTTATAAGGGATTTAGTTTCAATGTTTAAGGATTTAGTTTAGGGCGTAGGGTTTGGGGTTTAGAATTTAGGAATAGTGGTTAGAATTCATAGTTTAATGGCAGACTTTAGGATTTATAGGTTAAAACCTAAATCCTCTCCGTATCACCCTAAAAACTAAACCCTAACATATATTAAACCCTAAATTCTAACCATAATTTTGACCATTATCCATATACCTAAACTCATAAACCATACCCCCTAAACTAAATCCCTAAACCCTAAAACTAACACTTATGGGAACTTTTTAGTTTCCACCGTCAGTGTATTGAATATAAATCAAAATAATATTTTTTATTTATAGAAGCCGCTAGTTTTATTAAAAAGACGAAATGTTCAAAATTACAATGAGAGTTTACAACCATATTGTAAACTAAACACATAATCTCAACATTTTTCTATAACCATTAACATAATAAACTTGTCACTTGAGATAATACAAGGACCATATAAAGAAAAGGTTAAAAACCACTTAAGAGACTCGAACAATAGATAAATACGAACATATTTAACTGCATCAACAAACGAATCACAGAAAAAAAAATCAAACTATTAAAAGGTTACTAACAATCTCAAATTAGAGCCGATTGTCGAAAGAATATTAAATTTAAAGTAGATAGATAGAAACTACCATAAATAAATAAATATATTAAATTTGAAGTAGAAAGGTGGAGCATAGTATTGAGATATCGTTTGCTGACGGAACAAATTCAGATGAGAAAATTCGTTAAAGCTTGTGTGGCACAGTTTTCTTACAAATTTGTCTGCTCTTATGATACTTGAGAACAAGTTTTATAAAATATAAAACATCAAAATTATATGAGTTTATCTAAATCTGAGCTTGAAAAACTAAAACAGAAAGAGTCCAAGCCCAAAAAAAATCAAGTTTTAGAAAAATCTAAACTCAATAAAATCTAAACCTTTAAGATAAGAAATTATTATATAATTTGGGCTCACTATGTCATATATAGTCTTCATCCACTAAAAATCAGTTTACTGATTTTTGTTTTTCTGTTATTTTTTCTTTAATTAATTTCTATATAACCACTCGCTCCCTATTTACATGGTAAAAAAGTGAAGATTCATCTTTGGGGGAAAATGACATGAAAAATAAAAAAATTAATTAGTTGTTTTTAATATATGAGACCATAAATGACGTGGTGAGCCGGGATCATATAATAATTTTTCTTGTTATTTTTAAATAATGTATTTAAATGATTTATACAATACATTAACTCAAAGATTATTTTTGTACTTGTATTTGATTTGATTCGATTCGATTTTTTTATTATTTTTTATTATTAAATGATACGTGTTAACTTTTAAATTAATTTAAAATCTTTGTTTACATCTAAACTGTTATCTTAAATTTAACTTTCGGGATAGTACAAATTTAATGAATATTATTATTTAATTTAGTTTAGTTTTCAAATATTAAATAAATAATCTATGCACAAACTGAAATCCGTAGTAATAAAAATTTAAAGGATTAAAATTAACGCTATGTACCATGTTTTAGTAGAAGGGACAAAGAACGGGACACCATTATAGGGCAAACGATTTGTATCCATATAATTTGGTGGGGTTGTAATTTTTTCTCTTTTTATCCATATTTAATAAGTTCAGAGATACGAATATTAACGTAGTGAATGAAAAAAATTGAGTTAAATATATCTTCTACATAATAAACCTCCATAATACTTGATTTGGATTAATCAACCAATATGTTAAATACCTGTAATTAAACCGAAAAAATCAAAACAAAAATAAATTATTACAAAATTAAAAAAAAATGATAATAAGAAATCTCAAATCAAAAGAAACAAACAAACTGAACACAAAAAACGTGAATTTAAAGACATAATAGGTTGAGTGTGATATTGAAATTTCTTTGCAAAGAGATTTTATAATTAGGTGTGGTTGTAATTTATTTTTATTTTTTTGTGAAGGGCACATGTTTCATGTGAACTCAAATATTATTTTTTAAATCAATTTGGGCCTATCACATTGACTATATAAAGGAGTAGCGAGTATTCGACCGAGTAAAATATTTCGAGTTGACGAGTTTTATTTTATCATTTAAATTTTATTTGAAATTTTTTTGAGTTAAGTTTATAAAATTCGAGTCAAATCAAACAAATTTGGTTGAGTTTATAAATATTGCAGCTAATAACTGAACAAGTGAACTACAATACTCAATCATATTTCTTAAGCGACAGAAAAGATAGTGTTTTGCAGCATATGCAAAAGTAAAAAAATAAAAAAATAAATAACGTTCCATTAAACTCATATATTAAGATTTCGATAACAACTTGAAGCCTCAAACTCTAACGAAATCGATTTCTAAATAAGTTTTTTTTACAGCATATGCAATACTAAAAGACAATGCTGATTGAGTTCATAGATTAAGAGGACCAAATGCAAACTAAATTGAAACTGACCATCAAATGACATTAAAAATTTCCAGGAGTTTCTTGCCTTAGGCTATAGTTGTTAAGTACCAAGACAACTATACTAAAATGATGCCGTTTCGCTTTTAACGGGCCGTTACAGTTTAATGGTGAAGTGTTTGGATTGGAGCTAAAAATGAAGTTTAGTGCCATAATAATATCATTTTATAGTTTAGTAGTATTTTCGATACAAAAGTTAAAGTTCAGTGGCATTTCATGTAGTTTACCTTTAAAAACACATATTTGATTCACTTAAATATTTTTTTTGTTATTTCTAAATAATGTATTTAAATGATTTAGACCATACATTTACTCAAGGATTATTTTAATACTCGTATTTGATTCGTTTTCATTTTTTTATTTTAAATGATACATGTTAACTTATAAATTAATGTAAAATCTTTGTTTACCTCTAAACTATTATCATAAATTTAACTTTCGGAATAGTAAAAAAATAAAGAATATTATTATTTAACATTATTTAGTTTATTTAAGTTTTCAAATATTAAATAAATAAATAAATCCATGCACAAACTGAAGATCTGTAGTAATAAAAATTTAAGGCTTAAGGGCTCAATAAGCCCCTAAATTTAAAAAAAAAAAATTAATTAAACTTCTAAACTTTTTTGGCACCTAATTAAGACCTCAAACTCAAGAAAAAATCAATTTTACCCTTTAATCAATATTGGCCGTTAACTTTAACAGTTTTTTTTTAATTTTTTTTTGACACGTGTCACAATAGGATAATGTCACTTGTCATTTAAAAGAATTTTTAAATTATATAAAAATCAGAGAAAAAACTAAAAATTGTATTGAAAAATACAAAGAAATATTTTTTAAAAATCAAAATCTATTCAAAAATAATAAATAATAATTTTGCAAAAGATTAAATATTTTAAAATTTAAAATATTAAATATTATTATAAAATTATAAAAATAAATTGAAAATTATTAAAGAATAAAAGTTATTTTGATTTATAAAATATAAAACAATAAAATTTATTTTAAAAACCAAAATAACTTTTATTGTTCTATATTTTTTCAATTTATTTTTTATAATTGTATAATAATATTTAATATTTTATAACTTTTAAGTTTTTTTAATCTTTTGAAAAATTATTATTTATTATTTTTAAATAAATTTCAGGTTTAAAAATATTTTTTATTTTTAAAATAATTTTTCAGAATTTCCAGATATTTTTAAATCTTTTTAGATTTTTTTTCTGATTTTTATATACTTTTAAAATTAAAATTAAAAAATTCCTAAAAATAACAAGTGACATTATCTTGTTGCGACACGTGCCAAAAGATTAAAAAAACAGTTAAAATTAACGGTAAACGTTGGTCAGATTGCCAAATTGATTTTTTTTTTAATTTGAAAGCTTAATTGGGTGAAAAAAATAAAGACTTAATTAATTTTTTTAAAATTTAAGAGCTTATTGAACTCTTAAGTTAAAATTTAAAAAGTAAAAGAATTAAAATTAACGTTACGTACTGGTATGTTTTGGTAGAAGGGACAAAGAACAGAACACCATTGTGGGACAAATGAGTTCCATCCACATAGTTTGGTGTGGTTGTAATTTCTTATCTCTTTATCCTCTTTATTAAAAATCAAAACAAAAATAAATTGTTACGAAATTTGACATATAATAATAAGAAATCGCATATCAAAGGAAACAAACAAAATGAACAAACAAAAATCATAAATTAAAAATATATATAGGTTATGTTCTCTTTGTACATTTATCTTTAATATAAAGAGAAAATGTTTAATATGACTGGTGCAACTTTTTTTTTGTTTTTTAGAATTATTGTTTTCTTTTATATTGCTTTTTTAGATATTTTAAAAATTAGGTTATGTTTTTGTTATACTTTTGTTTATCAATAAAGCTGCATAGTTGAAGTGTTAAAAAATCATAAATTTAATAATATAATAGGTCGAGCATAATATTGAAGTTTCTTTACAAAGAGATTTTTATTTTATTAAATAGAGATGTGTTACATTCTCAAGGTAAATGTCGGAATTTAAACCCATACAAGACGAAATAACACGAGCATTCTTGATCACTAAGCCAATTAGCGGATCTCTTGCAAAGAGATATTTTATAATTAGGTGTGGTTGTAATTTTTTTCTGTCAAAGGCACATGTTTCATGTGAAAAATATTATTTTAAAAAAAAATCAATTTGGGCCTATCACCTTGACTATATAAAGGAGTACTGTGTGACAACATAGATTCGTCTATAATCTAATCTAGAGTTAATTGCTACAAGAAATGGAGTGCAAGAAGTTTGCTTTACTTTTGGTTGCAATGGCAGTGGTGCTTTTGGTTGCTGCGGCTCCAACTGCAACGGCAGCTCGTCACAAAGTTACGCCTTTCTCGATCATCACCAAGGCCGATATTCGGAACCCTTTTGCCAATATTTTCTCCGTCGACAAACCGACTGAAGACTGTATTCCGTATCGCGAAATCTGCGACGGAAGTATTCCATGTTGCATTGGTGCATGTCTTACTGTTCCTATTTATCCTGATGTACCAGCATATTGCGTCTAAAAGACTATGGATTTACATAGAAAATTTGGACCAAGTCAGATAAATGTATGGTTTGCTTGTCTACTTGTTAGCTTTTTATTTCTTTTTGTTCTGTTGGTGTTGTTTTATGTTGTTTTGTATTTTGTGGTGCGGTTTGGTTTATCTGTCTTCTGAATATGTGAAAGGGGATTTTATATTTCGGTAATTTCTTACCTTTATCCTAAATAAAACATATGTTTTAGATACATTGATCAACTCCGGCCACTTATTCTGCCATTCTCACTAAATGCAAAAAGATTTATTTTTTTAACGTTGACAAGCTTTTTGTTATGAAATTTTGAGAGAAAGAGGAAGAAGATTAGAGGTGAGTATTCGACCGAAATAACTGAACAAGTGAAGAGATTGTGAGAATGGGGAATATTAGAGGCTGTATCTTTAGGAAAATTCTTCGGTACTGCAATGTTGAGGCGGACTCCTTAGCAAAGGAGGGGATCGTGTAAGATAATAGGTGATTGGGGAAACAGTTTGTAATGAGAGGGGAATTGACTAGACTTCATAGTGTTATGTGAACTGTTTGTAAAAGGCATTTGATGAAATAAAATTTATGTGACACTCTTTTTTTCCTTTCATTGTCGATTTTCGCCCTTTGACGTAGATCGTTATGAGGGATTTTTAACGAGGTCACCAATTCTTATAAAAAAAAATAATACTCAATCATATTTTTTAGATGACAATAAAAGATAGTGTTTTGCAGCATATGCTAAAGTAAAAGATAATGTTTCATTAAGTTCATATATTAAGATTTCGACAACAGCTCGAAGCCTCAAACTGGAATGAATTCAATTTCTAATTAAGTTTTTTTTTTTTTTGCAGCATATGCAATACTAAAAGACAATGCTGATTGAATTCATAGATTAAGAGGACCAAATGCAAACTAAATTAAAACTAACCATCAAATGACATTAACAATTCCTGGGAGTTTCTTGCCTTAGTCTATACCTCAATGTTCATTTTAATCGCCAAACTTTTAAATATTACAAAATGGTCACTAAATTATCACTTTTGTTACTTATTGAGCCTTAACTGCCGTTAAATGAGTTATGTGGTAGTTTGGGTAAAATTGTTTAATAGCACAGTTAATCCTTCATATTTATATATTCGATTAATTTGATCTTAATTCGAAAAAAAATCAATAAATTATACTTATTATTTACAAATTATATCAATTTAGTTACTTTTATTATAAAAAAATTTAATATTTTAAATATATTATATTTAGTCCTATCAATTTACATTTGAAAGTTTGGTGACCAAAGACCCTTAAAACGACGCCGGTTTGGTAACCCTATAAACTCCCTTCCTTTTCTCGTTCTTCAGCCTGACTTGCACTAAAATAATGTAAACACAGGAATAAAAAATGTTAGAGGTTTTTGAGTCAACACATGGACCCTGACTTACACATTAATTTCAACATTACTCGTATATATAATGTTTGTCGTTCGATTTCCTTGTTCATTTTGTAGGACCCTATATATCGTGTGTATATAATTTGGTCTAGGTGTTCGGACGATGAATATTATCATCTTTTCTATTGCAGTCGCTCATTAAATTCGGTTCGTTTTTAAGTGTGCTTTATTTTCGTTGTACATGTACTTCGTCGCCGTTCGGAAAATTTTCAAAAGATTTACTCAAATCTAAATAAATTTACCGATAAATTGAATCAATTAAAATCGAATTTGATCTATTAAATTAGATGAATAACACAGTGATGTCGGTGGAGGAAGTTAGCTAGACAATAGCTGGCCAAACAAATTCCCATGAAAGTCTTCTCTTAGCATCAAAGTCTACACCATACAACACATTACGACTTTGCTCTTTCCCTTCAAAATTCTCTCGTTTTTTTTTTTTTTGTATTTTGCTCATCAAATTCTGCATTCTTCGATCATATTAAGGTATGGTTTCTATTCTCTTGATTTAATTGTATATGTTTGCATTTTATTGTTGATACTATGTTTTTTTGTGTGTGTTTAGATTCTGCTTGTTTCTTTTTTTGTGATATTCTCTTCTTTCTTTTTGTTGTTTTGATTAAGCTTTGATTTAGTTAAGTTAAGAAATGTTTTAATGAGACATGTTCTTCTTTACTTTTCGGATAGAAATCGCCTTCTCCTAACTATGTCTTTTTTGTTGTCACACTTTAAAAAAAAATAGGTTTAAGATTTATGGTTAATATTTAGGGAATTAGGAGTATGGTGTATTTTTAGGGTTTATGGTTTAGGATGTGAAATTTAGGGTTAGAATTTAAAATTTAAATTTTGAGTGTTTTTTAGTGTGATAATAATAATAATAATAATTATGATAATGATGATGATGAAAAGTGAGTTATCTAAAAATTTTGTAAGATTATTTTAAGAAGAATATTTTGATACACATAATAGGAATGTTTAAAAATATTTGATCTGAATTATTCATTCTGTTAACCTACCGACTCAGTAGAAAATAACCGAGTATTTTTCTTAAAAAAGTAAAATGTTTGGATTAGGTACTCACTCGGCTTGCTAAATATCATGTCTTCATGGGTCGGGGTCGGGCCGTAATATTTGGCTAATCAGGCACCTACCTCGTCCCGAAAAAGAAATTTTACTTTTTTTATTTTAGATTAAAATTTATTTTATAATTTAATATTTATTTATTTATAATTAAAAAAGTTGAAGTAAAAATAATGTGGGTTTTGAAGGAAAGAAATAAATAATTAAGGTGGTAGAATAATTGTAAAAATTTAATAAAAAAACTATTGTGCTTTTTAACTATAAGCTTGATCGAATAAGACTTTGATAGTAAATTTTAAAAGTTTTAACATTACAATATAATATGTTTGCTTAAAACAGATGAAAATATGTATTTTTATCTTATGTTTGCTTAAAAAGTTTAATTATTTTATTTGCTTTTTATATGTTACTCAATTTCTTATTTTTAAAAAATATATTTTTATTTTATGTTAAGTTTTTATTCTTGAACACCCTATTTTTCATCTCCAAATTATTTGACCATAACATTCAATGAATTGACGATCATGTTAAAATTTGAGTTTGAAATAGCATGGGTTACGTGGTTGATCTGATTGGTTCAATGCTTATTTTTTAAAATCTATTGCTTTCTTTTTATTGTTTTTGAGATGTTTTAAAACATTTAATAGATTCTAAATGCATCAAAATGTATGTATATATATATCCCTTTAAATACTTAAACATAATTAATTATGCTACAAAAGCATACTTTTCTTTCCTGAATTAGTTCCGAATATTCATAGATTGTTGTTGCAGGCAAGTTAATCAAATGGAAGCCTTGACTAGCGTAGGAGGAGCTCTTCTAGCAGCAACATTTCAATGGTTGTTCGCAAAGTTGGATTCTACGCAATTACTAAACTTTGCAAAACAGGATCAAGCTGGATTGGAGCTTAAGAAGTGGAGGAATTTGATGTTGAAAATCCAAGCAGTGCTCGAAGAAGCCGAAACGAAGCAAATCACTGAGCCCCTGGTGAAAATCTGGGTTTCCGAGGTTAGAGATTTGGCTTTTGACATGGAAGATGTATTAGATGAATTCCGGTTTGAAGCAGCTCCCTTTGGCAACTCCATTGCAAATCCTGAGCAAGCTCGAACAAACAATTCATCGAACATGTTCCGTGCATGTTTTACCGGTGCAAGCCGAAGCAATTCAATGCCGTGTTATGGGGTCAGAAGCAAGATAAAAGATATCACCGACAGATTGCAGTGCATTTCATCAGAAATTAACGGTCTTGGCTTGAATTTGATTAAGGTGGCTGGAGGGGACGTGTCCAAATCCAGCAGAGTACAAGAGAAAAGGCTAACTACTTCTTTGAATGAAGCTCATGTCTATGGTAGGGAAACTGAGAAGGAAGAAATCCTTCAATGGCTGCTTGGGGGTGATGAAAATGGAGTATCTGTAATGCCCATAGTTGGGATGGGAGGAATGGGCAAGACGACATTGGCTCAACTTGTTTATAACGACGAAAGGGTTGCCGATCGTTTTGCCATCAAAGCTTGGGTTTGTGTTTCGGAACAGCTCGATCTTATGACAGTGACAAGAATAATTCTGGAGAAAGTTTCGTTGAATTCATATGAATGTTCGAGTGATCTAGATTCACTTCAATTAAGGCTGAAAGAGGAGTTATCAGGGAAGAAGTTTTTATTCGTCTTTGATGATGTTTGGAGTGAAAGTTACCAGCAATGGGATCTCCTGAGAAGACCCTTCACATCAGGGTCACATGGAAGCAAAATCATAGTCACTACTCGCCATTGCAAGGTGGCATCGATGGTCGGAAATATTGCAGCTTATCACCTGCAAGCACTACCATACGATGAATGCTTGTCATTGTTTGCTCAACATGCATTAGGAAACAGAGATTTCAGTGCACATCCGAATGTCGAAGAAATCGGACGAGGAATTGTAAGAAGGTGTAAAGGATTACCGTTGGCCGTGAAAACCCTTGGAGGACTCCTGCGTGGCAAGCGAAGTTGCATTGAATGGCAGGGCATATTGACTAGCAAGCTATGGGATTTACCAGATGAAGGGAATGACATTCTTCCAGCTCTAAGATTGAGCTATCATCATCTTCCGTCTCATTTGAAACAATGCTTTGCTTATTGTGCTATATTTCCCAAAGGCTACGAGTTCAACAAGGATGAGTTAGTTTTCCTATGGATGGCAGAGGGGCTTGTTCTACAGATGCCGAAAGGTACGAAACAAATGGAAGACTTAGGCCATGAATATTTCCTTGATTTGCTATCAAGATCATTTTTCCAGCAGGCAAGTAGCAAGGAATCACAGTTCGTGATGCATGATCTTATCAACGACCTAGCTCAATTCATTGCTGGAGAAACCTGCTACAGTTTTACAGATAAGTTTAAGCCTGTCAAGAGATCGAATGAAAGCTTTGCAAAGGTCCGTTACTTGTCTTTTATGAAGCACACCTATGACACCTCTCAAAGGTTCGAAATGTCTTACCAGATGACGAGCTTGAGAACATTCCTATCCTTTTCTCCGTTCTCGCATTCCTTCCGCAGCTTTTTATCTAATGGTGTGCTGCATGATTTTCTGCCGAAATTGAGATACTTGAGGTCATTATCCCTTTGTGACTATAACATCAAAAGGCTACCAGAATCAATAGGGGAATTGAAGCATTTGAGATATCTCAATTTATCTCATTGTTTGATAAAATGTCTACCAGAATCTATGGCATCCCTTTTATATCTGCAAACATTGATCTTAAACAGGTGCTATAAGCTCACCAGGTTGCCTGAAACAATTGGGAATCTAATGGATCTTCGGCATCTCGACATCACGCACACAACGGCTTTAAAAGAGATGCCATCAGGGATAGGTAGGCTGAGAAATCTGTTGACATTGACAAAATTTGTTGTGGGGGAAGTTGATGGATTGAGGCTAAGGGAATTGAATGGCCTATCACATCTTAGAGATCGGTTATCGATTCTGCAGCTGCATGCTGTGTCCGATGTACAAGATGCAAGGCATGCCAATCTAAATGGAAAGAAGAGCCTCCATGACTTGAAGCTAGAGTGGAGTTGTGATTTTCGTCACTCAAGAAATGAAACCAGTGAGATGCAAGTTCTTAGCGCGTTAAAACCTCATCAGAACTTGAAAAAGTTAACAATTAAGTTCTACGGAGCGAAAGAATTCCCTTCATGGATAGGTGATCCATTGTTTTCTAAAGTAACAAACTTGGAGCTTTATCATTGTCCAAGAATCACTTCCCTTCCATCGCTTGGACAATTGCTGTCATTGAAAGTATTGATCATAAAAGGCTTGGTTGCAGTAAAAACCGTGGGCTTTGAGTTTTATGGTTGTGGCTCTTCTTCAGTTGATACTTTTCCATCACTAAAGATTCTAAGATTCGAAGATATGATAGTTTGGGAGGAATGGTCTTCATCAGTTGTTGGCATTGAACTTCAAAGGGCTCGGCAATTCGAACGCCTTCATGAGCTTCAAATTTACAATTGTCCTAAGTTGGTAGGCAGATTGCCAAATAATCTTCCATCACTTGTAAAACTCGAGATTTGCAGATGCCCGCAGTTAACATATTCATCCGTAAGTCTTCCATCTCTTAGAAAACTGAACTTGGAAGATTGTAATGAGATGATTTTCCGAAGCATGGTTCATCTCACACGTCTTAGGACATTGAAAATGACCAACATTTCTCATCTAGCTTGTTTTCCAAATGTGTTCAAACAAGACCTGATAGCACTTGAGGATCTGAAGATCGAAGAATGCACTGAACTGACATCCTTGTGGGAGGATAGAAGCAATACAGACAAGCTGGTTTGCCTTAATCGTGTTGTGATCAAGAAGTGTCCCATGTTTGAGCCATTGGGAGGGGAAGATCTCCAACTTGTCCCATCACACAATCTTGAAGCTTTGGAGTTACTTGATTGCAACAACCTTAGGACGCTACCTAATGTATTATTTAACATCTCATGTATTAGAAAACTGAGACTAAAGGGGTGCAAAAAGCTCGAGTCGTTGCATGGGGTAATGAAGATGAATGGTGAACGCAATGGCAACATCATGCATCTTGAAATGCTGGAGATAAGAAATTGCCCTTCTCTCAAATCTTTTCCTAGAGGCAAATTACCACCTACACTCAAGAAGTTGGTTATTGAAGATTGTGATCTCCTTCAAGCTCTGCCCCAAGGAATTATGTCTAATGGTGATGACGACGATGATGATGACAGCCTGCACCTCCAAGAAGTAACCATTAGAAACTGCCCTTCTCTCAAATACTTTCCAAGGGGCAGATTTCCCACTTCACTCAAGACATTGCTTATCGAAGATTGTGAGCTCCTTCAAGCTTTACCAGAGGGACTGATGAGCGACGATGACAATATGTTGCACTTAGAGTATCTTAGAATGCAAGGGCTTTCATCTCTGATGTTCTTCCCAAATGGACAACTTCCAAAAACTCTTAAGAGTCTCATCGTGTTTAATTGCAGCAGATTAGAGTCATTTCCAGACAGGATCTTGCAACACAGTAAGGCACTTGAAACCATTGAAATCTCTCACTGTACCAATCTACAAGCCTTACCTTTCGACTGCTTCAACAGCCTAACTTGCCTGAGTACATTGGTAATAAGCGGTTGCCATGGTTTAGAATCCTTTCCAGAAGCTCAGCTGTTAACTCCTAATCTCAAATTTCTAAGGATAAACAGATGCAAGAATCTCAAGTCCCTTCCCAATGCCATGCACAGTCTCAAGTCTCTTAAAGAGCTGAAAGTAAAGAACTGTCCAAGCATAGTGGCCATTCCTGAAGGAGGTTTGCCTCCAAATCTATCACTTCTTTTCATCGATTGTGAGAATCTAAAGCAACCGATGTCCGAATGGGGCTTGGACTGGCTTATCCATCTTCACCATTTATGGATCCATTGGATATGTCCTCCAGAGAATGTTCTTCCTACTTCATTGACTGAGCTTTACATTCGAAATGTAGCAGAGCTAGAATCTTTACCTCAGGGGCTCCTTAAAAACCTGTCATTTCTTCGAGTCTTGGATATTTCTCGTTGCCGTCTGCTTCAGACTTTGCCCAAGGAAGGCCTGCCTCCCTCCCTTGGGTCGCTCAGGATTGATGAGTGTCCACTTTTACAACATTGGTGCTTGGAGAACAGAGATTCTAGACGTACTATAGCTCACATTCCTTGCCTTTGGATAGGTTAAGATCAATTGAGTCCTATATGTAGATGTGGCATTACGGTTTATTAGACATATTCGGGTTCGGATCATTTTGGATTCGGAAAATGTTGTCCAATATATCGAAAAAGACTGATCCCGAGATTGAAAATGACATAATAATGTAGTTGTACTTGTACATCCATGTTGCCTAGTGTTATGGTCGGATCATACTCACAATGGAAAAACTACACTTTGACATCGTTAAAAATAATTTACCAACTGCCCCTAAATAGAATTTTTGCATGTCTCTAGTTTCACGCCAACTCACACATCATCATGGTAGACACAACCTACAAAACTCATGATTGCACATAGGGGTGTGAATAAGTTGAGTCGAGCCTAAAGTAATTTTAAACTCAACTCAGATTGTTAAGAATTTGAGCCGAGTTCGAGTTCGAGTCAAGTATTGACCGAACTTTATGTATTTTTCGTAATGCTTGAGACGCGAGACTGCTTCAATTAGGTCCTGTGTAGATTTTGTCTCAGTTGGTCATAGAATCTTTGTCAAAGAAGAAAACTCCATATAATTTGAGGACTACATTGGGTACAAAAGAAATTCATAGGCTATATTATTCTTTTTCAAAAGTTCAAGGGCCTAAGAATCATTAAGCCAAAATAATTCTCTAAATCAGAAAATGCTTTGTAAAAAGTGTTTTCTTTTTCTCCATTTTTATCTATCTATTCGGAACAGTGAAATTTATCAAAATTTTCAGAATCTCATAAATAATCTACTTTCCTTTCTCAGTTATTTATGTATTTTTTTATTAATTAAATCTACGTTTACAACTCGCCCAAAATCCTTCCTTTTTCAACTCGTCGTCAACTCAGCTCTCAGGGTGAATTTCCAGATGTTCTTTTTTCACCTGTTCTTACTCTCAGGTACTTATAATCCCCTTTTTGATTCTGGGTCTTTTTTTCCCTTTTAATATGTTTTAATTTTTTTAATGAATTATGAATGAATGGCTTTTGCATTATTTTCTTTATCTGATGCTTAGAGAATAGTGATAATGGAGAACCCTAAAACTCCAGAAAGCTTAGAATCGGAAAACCCAGATTTGGAACTCTTAAAGGAAGGTTTTGAAGCTCCTGATTTGCTCGCTTTGATCGAAAGTAGTAATGGGTTAGGCTCCACTTTCTGTGTTCAGCTTCAAGAAAATGGTAATGCTGTTGGAGGAGGTAGCTTAGACATTGATGTAAAAGAGAATGGTGCCAGTGTTATTGAGACTGCAGAAGGGTGTTTACTGAACAATGCAGTTGATAAAATGAATGTGGATCGAATTGGTGTCGAAGTGGATAGCGGAAGTGGGGACACTGCGGTTGTAGAACCTGTTAAGGATGAGGGGAAGAAGGAAGATGATTGTCCGGGGATTAATGGAGTTGATCTGGTTAATAGGGTACAAGTTTCCGGAGACAACATATCGCTTTATGTGGACTTTTCGGGAACTTTAAATGAAGTAAACAGAATTGGGTTAAAGGTAAGTGAGGACGAGTTGAAGGAAGCCGGAAATGAGGGGGAGTTGGTAATTGTTGCACCGGAACATAAGTTTTATGTAGGTGATATTGTTTGGGTTAGAACGAAAAGCCAGAGTTGGTGGCCGGGAAAGATCTTAGATCCTTCAGATGCACCAAAGTATGGTTTGGTTGGTGACGGGAAAAACTGCTTGCTCGTTGGGTACTTTGGTATTAGCCATGTTGCTTGGTGCTGCCCATCTCAGTTGAAGCCTTTCCTTGTTAACTTTGAACAGATGGTTAGAAAGAATAAATCTAGAAGCTTTCATGGTGCAGTTGAGAAGGCTATGGATGATTTTGGGAAGTGCCTGAAGTTGGAGATGACATGTTCTTGTGTTCGGAAAGAAAATAAGTTATCTAGTAATTCTGCTGCCAAGGAAGGAGCTTCATTGGCAGAGTGTATATCTGGTCAATTGGCCGAGTTTTCTGCTGCTCGATTTGAGCCTGTGAATTTTCTTTGTCAACTCAAAAATCTTGCACAGGTTGTTACAAAGCCTGATATGCTTGAGTTTGTTGTCCTACAGAGCTATTTGTCAGCATTTTGCTGTTCCATGGGACATCGCCAGTTGCCCTTGCATCAACTGTGGGAAGCGACGCATGATGCAGAGAATGCTGAAAAAAACAGCATACCATATAATTTTTTGTTGGAACAATCTGATGTAACGAAGAATGAGATGTTACAGCTCAATCAGAATGGGGTTTCGGCCAAGATCTCAGGTGAGAACTGGGGGGCTTTCCCTGAGAGCTGTGGTGACATCGTTGCTGCAGAAGGTGTTTTCTCGAGCAAACAGGCTTTGACTTCGGGGAAGAGAAAGAGGAAAATTTATGACGAGGTGAGGACTTGCAGCAGTCCGTCAGAAGGGCCTGATCAGAGCACAGGTGTTTCTGTCGAAAACGGAGATGATAACAGCGAATTAAGAAATGAATCAGGCTATGAGTTGAGAGGTCGTAAGAAGAGCAAGTACTTGTCGTATCCCTATGTTAACTTAGAAGGTAAAGTTTCGGGTGAAACAAAAGATCCTGTAGCTTTGAAAGTTTCAGGCGAAACAAAAGATCCTGTAGCTTTGAAAGTTTCTCATGAGGGGGTTAATGAATTTATGGGGTCTTCTTCATCGGACAAAAGAAGTGCAAAGAAGTTCCAGAAAACTTGGTATAGGAAATTCATAAGAGGAAACGATGTTACTGCTTATCCGGAGCTCAGCAGTATATCTTCTGCTGAACTGCTTTCAGAGCTACATTTTCTAGCTGTTGATTGCCTGTTTTCAACTGAAAGTAAAACCTTTGGTCTGATTGAGTGGGTCTTCTGCAGATTCAGAATTTCAACATATCATGACGAATCCATTTACGAGACGCATTGCAAGAACATGGCTACTCAAAAAGAGGCTACCGGTGCTCAGAAAGAGGCTATCGGTGTAGATCCTTGCTTGTCAGGGAACGATCCACTTCAAGCGAAACCTATTTCCTCCCCCCTCACTCTTCCTGGGAATAAAAGGCAAAAGAAAAAGAAGCCTACAATCTCAGCAAAATCAAACACTAACTCTCTTTCAGGCACATTAGATGGGAATATTAACCTTGTGCCGTGTAACTTATCAGTGAAAGCGTCTGAAGCAATGGCCTCTGAAGCACCTGACGGGAAACAAACCCATCAGGAGACTAAAGAAGCTACTAACAGACCAGATTTAAATGGAAATGGTGCTATTACTCTGAGCTCATCTGCTGCAAACGGAAATAATGCAAGCTCTGGATTGTTTTTGTTAGATTTTCAAGCGGTTGGCCCACATTCCGTGAAAACAATTGCTGAACAAAGTAACGGAGAGGGGCTAAATATTGGTCTGCTTGATTCTGGTGCAAGTGCAACCATTCCACCTCTAACAAGACCAAACATGATTTCATTTGCATCTGAAAGTAAGCTGGCTCCGAAGAAGAGAAGAAGGAAGCCAAAAGCGCAATCTGGCCTTCCGAGCCCTATGCCCACTTCAAACATGCCGGATCTAAACGGAACCAACACAGAACTCAACACATCAATAAAAGATTTGCAGGAGGCAAACAGTGTTCCGCCTGCAGAAAAACCTGCGCGAAAGAGGAGGAGGAGGAAGAAAGGAGAGGTTATTTTAGGCACTCCGAATATGATTTTAAATTATAATGGAGCAGGGGCAAGTGGAAAAGCCCCTGCAACCACTCTTCTCTTGACATTCACCCCTGGTGCTTCCATGCCTTCAAAAGAACTTTTGGTTGCATCATTTTCCAGGTTTGGGTCCTTGAAGGAATCAGAGCTTCAGATATTAAAAGATTCTAGTAGTGCCCGGGTTATTTTTATGCGAAGTGAAGATGCTGCCAAAGCATTGCGGAGTTTAGAGGAGAGCAATCCTTTCGGTACAACCCTTACAAAATATCACCTTCAGAATGACACTATTGCAACCACTAAACGCATGGAGGGATTCCGATTGCCTGCAAATCTTACTAGTCCGGTGCCGGTGCCTCCCCTAGGGGATACACCTCCTAATATTGATTTTATGAAGCAGAATCTTGAGATGATGACATCAATGCTCAAGAAATCCGGGGATAATCTGCCTCCAGAGACGAAGGCAAAGCTCGAGAACGAGATTAAGGGACTACTGAAGAAGGTCAGTTCTTGTCCTGGTTCCTCTACCTAGTTAGTAGTGTAAATTGTGGGGGTTCCATGTATGGTCTCTGATGTAAGACCCATTTAAGGTATCCGATTTGCTATCTGATTGTATGGAGAGAGCAATGATGTGCATCTCTTCTTTGTTTCTCTCGGAAATGAGTGGTTTAATAACAAGTGGTGCCATTTTCACATAAACCTTTGATGTTAGTTTTGCCATTTGGTACATTTACATATTAACTAATAGGATAATTATTTTATACAGGCGGTAGAAACAAAAAAAAATCTACAAGCACAGTTATTTTAGGGTTTAAAGTTAAATTTTAAGATTTAGTGATTATGAGTTTAGGTTTAGTAGTTTAGAATTGATGTGTTGTAATTAGAATTTAGAGTTTTGGTTAAAACCAAAATCCCTAATTATATTAGCCTAAACTTTAAATTTGCCAAAAATTATCGGGTTAGAAAAATTATTCCGAACTTAAAATATGAAAAATAACATATTTAATTCCAACATAAAAGAAATAACAGGTATTACTACACGATAATAGGTCAAGTCCCAAACCTAAAAATCTTTGCATGCTTAAACAGTATCAGTTTTTAAAGCCCTAAACATCATTTCAATTACCAAAAACTAGCATTATAAATAGATTAACAAAGCACAACACAATGTTGAGAATGAATCTTATTCTCAACCCCTTCTCGCTTCAGGCCACCCGGACTGAAATCCACCGACTGTCTCGGACATTTGGTTTTATCATTGCTGAGCGCACTGTACCCTCTGTGCACCACCATGCATGTCATCATCTTCCTCATAGGCCTCTTGAGCTTGTGCCTGTTTCCGACGCATCTCTTCCTCCATGTTAACATTGTGCAGAGTTGTTTCCTCGCACTCATCCAACTCCATGTCGGTTAGCTGCACCGAGTTCCTTGGAGGTAGTACAGCCTCTAGAGCCTTGCACTGGTCTGGGGTCAAGGAGTCGGGGAAATCAACGGTGAAGTGAATGTACAGCTTACCTTTCATGAATGACCTCTGATAAATTGGCATTCCTTCATCGTTTATTGCTTTGAATTGATCTAATGTTAAACGAAGAGAAATCGACGATCATATTAGATACAGCTAGAACAGCCTTTGTAAAGATAAATATTGACTAACAGATATTACAAAGGTCAATGGCTAGCTACTTATACATGAAGATGGTTCATTGTAAGCCAACAAGATCAATGGCTAATAACACAACTTCTAAATTAACAAAGCTGTAAAGACATTTACCATTAAAGGACAAGAAAATTCCTCACTTACCAGGCTTAATGACTTCCCCGGGTTGTGTTTTAATTAGGAGTTGTCTTCCATCTAAATGAGTCATTACGAACTGAAAGCCACAAAGGGCTTCGGTAAGTGTTAATGTATGCTCAAGAAATAAGTCATCACCCTTTCTTTTAAGTTTTGGATGATCTTTCTGTTGCAGGATAAATACAATGTCCCCAGTGATGGTATCAGGCTGCAAAAACGAAAATTCCCACAATCAATCAAGTTAGCAACAGCTAGAATGCATCGGATTCATTACAAAATAGTAATGTTATTTAAGATATAAATTAGCCTTACTGCTTCATCAGCTTCTCCCGGAAAAGTAATCTTTTGTCCATTCTGCATACCCTTTTCAACAATAACCTCCAAGACTTTCTTCTCTTGCACAACCTTATCACCTTTGCATTGTTGGCAACGATCCTTGTCGTTGATGGTCTCACCAGTACCCTTACAAGCATTGCAAGGATGCTGCATCTGTTGGATCATCCCAGGACCGATCTGCCGGATGGAGACTTTCATTCCAGAACCTTGACAACCGGAACATTTCGTTGATGCACCTGATTTAGACCCTTTACTGCAAAATTTTCATGTAAAACAATTTCAGTTAACATAAAACAACGGTTGAAGCAGTCCAACCACTAGCAATACCACAAACATCAACTCGATTCAAACACTAACCCCTTGCACTTGGAGCAAATTACATTCCGCGAAAGAGAGAGCTTTTTCGACGTCCCATTGTAGAGATCTTCCAACGATACTTTGAGGGGATGGACTACATCCTCTCCCCTTCTTTGTCTTCGGCCTCTGCTGCTTCCACCAGCTGCACAGGTAACACAGTTTTCAGCTTCAAGCGATTAAAAAAGAACACATTCCAATAACCGAAACAGTATTTCAACAAGTTTTAATTCAAGTCCTACCCCCAAAAGGATTGCCACCAAAGAAGGACTGGAAGATATCAAACGGGTCATGGCCACCGCCACCACCGCCCATTCCTTCTTTAAGAGCATCCTCACCATACTGATCGTAAATCTCACGCTTCTCTGGATCACTCAGCACCTCATAAGCTTGAGCCAATTCTTTAAACTGAATTCCAACACACAATGCAATAATCAAACAAAGCTAAACTCTACACAATCCAAAACAACAAAAAATCCAACAAACCCTAAACCCCAATCAACAAAACCAAAGCATAAATTAAAAATAACACATCATTTCATAATTCGCCCCGATCAAAAGACAATAGAAACAAAACGAGGAAAACCCAATTCAATAGAACACATAACCAATCATAAAAACACAAACTTTTTCAGGATCGCCGCCCTTATCGGGATGGTTCTTAATAGCAGCTTTCCTATAAGCCTTCTTTAGATCATCTTGGGAAGCGTTTTTCGGCACTCCCAGTATCTCATAGTATTTGGTATTATCGCTTTTCTTTGGCGCTCTCCCAAACATCTTCTCTTTGCTATTTTTTTATCTGATCAGATCAAATCCTAAAAATTAGGAGAAAACAATAAATACCCAGAAAAATTCAGATCATAAGAAATGAAATTAAAGAACTTTTAAGAGTGAAAAGACAAATACTAACAGATCTTGAATCGATGAATGAGAGGCGTGAGAGAGACACAGAGAGCGTTGACGGGAGACAGCAAGTGACAGAGGAAGGGAAAATGAAAGGCGAGAGATTGAGTTATAGGGGAGAAGATGGACGGTTGAGATCTAAAGTTGAAATGCCTTGAGAGTTTGATGAGATGAAGAATACGACACCGTTTAGTTTTAACCCCTAATTAGCTAAACGACGCCGTATCCTATATTATAAAAACGGAGACAAAACTTTTAAAAACAATAAAACGGTGTATATAATAGAGATTAAAATAAAAGAAAATGAAATGAAGGAGATTAAAACAGTAATTTTCATAAATCATTTCTTTAAGTAAAACGATGACTTTCAGGAAGTAAAGCATATTAGTATTTAAATTATATGGTTGGTCAAAAACTTTGAAAAATTATAATTTTATGTTCGAGCATTCGATTAAGACGATCTTTTCTTTGTCATTGTTTTTGTCTTAAAAAATATTGTTTTGATCTTTAGTTTTAGATTTTTATTTTTTCTTTTTATCAATAATTTTAATTCCTTGGCTTTGATTTTTTAACTTGACGTGCATAAAAAATCCAATACTTTGTATATTATATATATATATATCATTATTTATAAAGATTTGATACATGTAAATTTATTGAATTTTAAAAAATTTCATTTTAGTCCCTATAAATTTTAATTCCTCGTTGTAGTCCATGTAGTTTTACAACTACATTATTTTCAAATTGTCTTCAAACTGTCTTCTACACACTCATTTTAAATGCCTTAGTTTCTAAATTTTCATTTTAGTCCATATAACTTTTAGTTTTTACATTTTAATCCTAAAATACTATATATATATATATATATATATATCCGATCCTAGAGGCGTCGGAGCTGCCGGATAGGTGTGAGTAAAACTCAATTTGACTCGAAATAAACTGAAATTTTTGACTCGAGGTGAAAAAACTTGACTCCTTATGACAGGACTCGAAAAATTTCAAATAAAGTTTGAGTTGTAAAATAGAAATTCGAATAACTCAAAATTTTTAGTAATGAGTGGATTGATTTTTAAGTTTGCGTCAAGTTCCTCAATTTTATATATATATATATATATATGTCACATATGAATATACTATAACATTATAAATAATTATAATTAAATTTCTATAGAAACTCGAAAACTCGACTCGAACTAAAAAAATTTCAAATAAAGTTTGAGTTGTAAAATATGACGCATCAGCTCGAATAACTCAAATTCTTTTACTAGACTTGATCTTACGCTCACCCCTACTGCCGGATACTCCCAAACTAAATACAACTCTCCTTGATACTATAAAAAAATATCATTTCCTTAAATATTTACTTATAAGACTCATTTACATAATTTTTTTTAACTTTATTCCCTTAAATTTGCACAATACAAAATAGATACAGAAACATAATTATAAGTATTTTATTACATTGCAGAAGCTGACGAAAAAAAAGAGAGTTGTAGACTGCAGAGAGCTCAAATCTGAAAGTGAAGCCCAGATCCCATTAATTTCTGTTCAGTGATTTGATCCAAACGCTCACTCATCTCATCACTAAACATGTTTTTCCAGTCCCCAACGATCCCAGTCCTGAAATACGTACTGTTCTGCATCCCAACCCATGGATCCACGCCATTTTTGTTCACCTCCAAGCTCTTCAGCCTCTCCAAGCTGCACCGCCATATCACATCTTCAACCTCCTTCTCATCACCAAAAGGTTTTCCCAGGAACAAAGCTAGCTTCTTTACCTCTCCAATGGGGTCGCTTTTAAGGTCCTCGTACTTCAGAAACAGTACCTTGTCGGGGGATTTCAAGCTCTGGTTCCAGTACTGCAAAACATGGTCGAAGAACGGCCCGAAATGGGAGACGCCATTGATGAACAACTCGAATGCTTTCTCGAACGGGTATGGACCTTGTTCTGGCGTTCGCAGCTTGTTGAAGAAATGCCACATTGAAACTAATGTGTCTTTAGGGTTTCTGGCTATGTAAACAAGCTTGCAGTTGGTGGTTTTGATGGAGTCCGGTAATGCCGTGTAAGGCAAGTGAGTGTGGAAAAGCCTTGGGGACTTGATGGATGAAACGTCCGGTGGTGGTTTTGCGGAGTAAACTTGGACTTCAAGGGTCTGGACGTAGACGGCGGGGTGGTTCTCGACGAGCGGGTCACGGTGGTGGTCCTCGTCTGCCTTGGCCAAGGTTTCGGTGTCGTGGGCGGCGGCGTTGACGATGGAGAAGCAAAGGGCTTTGAGCCATGTGGTGCCGGTTTTCATGGGGGAAGCTAAGATGATATCGTCGTCTCGGGATGAGAAGTGTGAACGGAGCGCCATTGTTGCTTCGAGGTGATAAGATCTGTACCAGAACCCTTCCCATTGATACAGAGGAATGTCCCAAAAGCTTTCCGTGGGAAGCTGGTCCAGCATTGATTTGCTCGACTCGGATGAATCCGCCATGACTCAGCTGCTTTTAATACAATTTTCCTACCGAGGATACTCGGACTACAAAACTGTGTTGCTATACTTAGAAACTCCAACGATATATAAGGGTAAAACACATCACAGGTAGTTTTTTTAACAGTTAATTGTTGAACAGTGAAGTGGTGGTATCTGTCTAGTTATCATATTTGTTAATTATCGAGCTGATAGACAATAGCATTGAGTGCGATAATTGATCGGAAATAGTGACGGAACTATGTACGACAAGTGGTCTAATATATAATATGTTTTTAAAAATTGGGTTATTTATGAATTAGCCCCTCATTTTCAAACATTTGTATTTTGCCACCAAATCCTAACTCTGTCTTTAGTCGAAAGGTATGTTAGGATGATACCGTGTTAAAATATTTACATATAAATGATTAAATTTATTAAATTAACGATGAAATGACTTATATATATGTGTGTTAAATAGAGAGAATTTACTTTTCCAAGACAAATGCCAAGATTTGAATCAAGATAGGATAACATAAGCATCTGTCACAACTCGACTAATGAGTGGATCTATCATCTATGTCTAATGATTCTAGTTCATTAGTTAAAATACTTGTTAAATTAAAACTTACCCCTCCTAAGTTAAGTTTCAACATATTAGTTTCGAAATTATACGACTTTACTCTTATTATTGAGGATAGAAATCTTCTGCTCCTTTTCGAAATTAAGTTGGTTTATGGTTTAGAGTTTTAGGTTAAGGGTTGTGGTTAAGGTTTAGGGAATTTAGTGTAGGGTGTATTTTTTAGGCTATATGGTGTATTGTTTAGGATTTAGAATTTATGTTTAGGGCTTGAAATTTAATTTTGTTGTGTTTTTTTAGTGTTGGGGCATAAGTAGGGGCACCGAAAAGGGGCAGACGATTTTTATCACAACACTAAAAAACACTACACAATTAAATTCCAAGCCCTAACCATAAATTTTAAATCCTAAACACTACACTCTATACCCTAAAAATACACCTTACTCTAAATTCTCTAAACCCTAACCACAACCCCTAATCTAAAACTCTAAACCCTAAAACTAATTTTGAGCGTTAAACATAAATAGAGGCAGCGAAAAGAGGGTGAGGATTTTCATCGGTCTAATTCCGACTACATATTGCTTGTTTGTCACAGATTTAATTAACTGGCATTTTATCCATATATGTAGAAGGTTTGAATTCGACTTTTACGACGTTACAATTGTTTACTATATAAAGTAAATATGATGCATTCAAATCTTAACAAACAAAATTCCCAGTTGCATCATAGGATTATTACTCATTTTTATGCTTACGTATTATAATAATTTATGACTATTTATGTCTTTAACACGACCACTTAATAAAATACGAAAGAAAAAAATAAACTACTGATTTTTTTTTTGGAACGGTTCCTCTTTGGATAATAGGTACGAGGAGGACATTCTGGTTTTGACCCTCTTTCATGTTCTAATTTGAGATTTAAACCTGATGCTTTGAGTTGGTATAATTTGATTATACATTTGATTGTGAATTTAGTTAATTTTTACATCAAACAAATAGTTAATTAAATATTTTGAAATAAAATAAAAATATAAACAAATATAAAAAATATGAAATCTGGAAAAGCTAATAAAGGAGCTGTGTCCTTGTGGGTCATATGGCTCGCCCGGAAAAGACTGTTCACTAAGCAATTCAATAAACGAACATTGATTGTGCCATCTCTTGAAGTGCATTATTCAATTACAAAATAAATTTATTTTAAGGTAATTATTTTATACATTGGTGATAGAAATTAAAAATTTTTATAAATGTTTTAATTTTGAAGTTTAGAGATTCATTTTAAGGGTTAGGATTTAAGGGTTAGAATTTAAAATAATAATTATAATTTAAGCTAGTATTAAGGTACCTGCAAAAACTTTTAATTTCGACCGTCAATGTATTTAATATAAATCATGTATCTTATACCTGTTTTATTTTATTTTTTAAATACGAACTTTTATATTTAGTAATAATTGTATTCACCATACACATATATCGAATATAGAACTTGTTCGATGTCTTTATATTAGTTTTATATTAAATTAAACGAGAATATGATTTTTTAAAAATACTTTATTATCTTTTTATCTTGAAAACCATCACGAACCACAACTTCATACGTGTACATTAACAGATTAAAATTTCTATATATAAGTTAAATTGATTCTTATCGGTGAAAAATCAAGAAAATAAAATGGAAAAGGGACAAAACTATACACATGTTAAACTGTTTTTATGCAAAGATTCGTATATTTTAAAACTAAATTCAATATTTTGTTTTCATATTTACAAAAACTGAGAAGTTAGTCTTTCTATTCTAAATTTGTTATAATTTGGTCCGATTCCGTTCACAAATTTCATAAAGTAGGAGGATCAAATAAGAAAAACAATTACCTAAATTTATCACCAAAAATGAGTAAATTCGGCCAAGTTGAGGCTCCACACTAGTCTCATCCCCGTGTTTGCTTTTTAGCAAAGAACATACTCCACAGACCTGAAGATGCCCTCGTTTTCGAGTCTGCGTCTTTGCCAGAGTTACAGGGGACTATCCTGGGTCCGACGGTACCATTGGCACAGGTCTTGACCCGTTCACTTTGTCTCGTAGTTGTTGGCATAAACTCCTGTAAACATCAAATGATCTGTTTAAGATGTCGATGGGGTAAGGGCACATGCGAGTATTGAAACAACTAGGACTTGAATATCACAGGACATAAAAGTAAAAAACATCTCCCATTATCAAAGGCATGTCGAAATGTCACAACACAAAGACGAAGAGCTATCGAGTGAAGCAGACTGTATTTTCATATTGTTTTGAATTGGCCTCAGTGAACTGATTCCACGGGACAAGATCGAAAGCGTAAATAAAGGTTCTAATTTTATAGTCTAATTTGCTAAACATGTAAACTCAATCAAAATCATCAGTTACTGATCATGCATTACCTTGTTATTTGTCAAGTATGTTTTGTATATGACCTGTGATCATCTCTGCAACGATTTCCGGAGAAAAACTAGTGACCATGTCCTTCCTTGCTTGCCTACCTTTAGCCCTGGCCTCCTCCACATTACTAATCACTTGCCTCATAAGCGCTCGAAGCTCAGTAATTGACGGTTCAGCCCACAAGTGCCCTTTAAACGGTCCTTCGGTTACCTCACTCATTCTTTCCACCTGCAACGGATAACTATTCTCTGCTGTCGTATACTCGGTAGGCCCTGACCAATTAGTTGTTATTACTGGCAACGACATTGCCATGGCTTCAACAACAGGCCTTCCCCAGCCTTCTCCCCTTGATGGAAGAACAAATGCATCAGCGGCCTTGTATAGTCGGGGTAAATCGGTTTGAGCTATATGAGTATCAATGACATACACAGGAGCCCACCCGTTAACCGGCTTTTTGAGATCAGAATCTTCCACAAATTCAACAATCTTGTTGTCGAAATCACTACTAGAATGATAAGGATTAGTCAACAAGTACAAAGCCACCCCATCATCCTTGGAGAATTCTTTCAAGTACGCTTCGAGCAACACGTCCCATCCTTTCCTAAACTCCCATTTAAAGACACTCAAGAACACAAACTCCTTTCCAGGGCTTGAATCGGGTTTTTTCGCACCTAAAACCAGATTCCCTGCGGCAGCAATATCCAACGGCTCATACTTCAGGGGATCAAAGAACCTCACATCAATAGGCTGCACAACTTTCACAACCTTAGACTGATCAACACCACTTTGCACAAATGTAGACACATGAAACTCAGTAGGAACCCAAACAGAATCCATTCTATTACACCGCTTTACATGTTCCGAATTCAATCTATCTGTCTCGAACATCGTCCTACCGATAACAAACATGAAATCACGATAACCGGTTGGAGGGCAAGGAAGGGTTTCGAACAACGGAGGATACCAAGCACCAGGCTCACTATGACACACCACAATGGTCTCATCTTTTCTACATTCAGTTTGGTGCAGCTCAATTGCCAAATCCTTTACATCTTGGGGCAATCCCTCCCAAAACTCGAGGGACTCCAAATCACCATGTTGATAAATACCCAATTTGAAACTCGGGTTTTCGAGATTTTTCATGTATTCATTGAGTGCTAAAACATAAGACCATGCTTCTGAACTATACCCACCACCCGAAAGGAATGGAGCCATCCATAGAACACAGTGGGAGGGCCTGGAAATCGGATTTGACCACCGGGAATCGTTGGGTTTTGGGGTTTTTAGCAAAAACGACAGAAAAGATTGAAAAAAAGTTGGGTAATTGTAAGAAGTGAGACTTGATTTCAGGTGCAGGGTTTTGTAGTAATTTGTTCTGCTAAAACTAAAAGAGATTGCTAAGAGCATAACAAAACCAGATGAAAAAACAATGAAGGATTTCAAATTTGGGGCCATTTTCATAGAGTAAATTTACATTTAGCAAATCTATAAATCTAATTAGATGATAAGAAATGCAGCAAAAGCATGAAAACAGATCAAAATAGGTACCTGAAACTGGGTTTAGCCGCTAGAACTTTCAAATCCGAAACGGATTCTGAAAATCGAAAATTGGGTGCGTCTGGTTGGATCTGATAAAGGAATTTAATTTTAAAAGTTTGACGAGTACAGGGACTGGAAACAAAATTAAACCTTTTTGTTTAACACAAGGTTTATTTTGTCAGCAAAAGTAGTTTTATCGGTATAATCCGTTTGTTTTACTGGTAACAACGTGAATTATGGGTCGATTGAGGCCCAATTTTAAAAAATCAAGGCTTGGGCCCGAGTCTAGTCTAGCTTTACATGTTCAAATTATCAACGTTTCTATTTAAAATAGTAAAAATATACTTTTATATTAATATTTATAAATTTAAATTTGAATAAAATGTGCATTTTAAATTAAGTTAAGTTACACCAGATACCCCAAACTATTAGTGATGACTCGTTAACGATAACTGATGTTGATGCTGAACCAAAACAATATTATTTTACAAGAAGAAAAAATATAAAACTTAGTACTTGAAAGACTTGAACCAGACACGGAAGGCTTAAGAGACCGGTCAACAAAGTCGCCCAAATGTTCCTAGAGTATTCACATCCTAGGAAAATATGAACTTTGTTTTCTCCGACAAGCTGCGAAAGTTGCATCGGTCTTCAACAACTATGCTCATTCTTAGTAGCCTGGCCTTGGTAGGAAGTCTATATAAAAATTTATTGAATCTAAAATAAATTGTTAAGAAGATAAATATTAAAATTCATAATTACTAGAAAAATTGAATTGGACCGGTCTAGAACTTCTTTGAATGTGTTATCTTTGCTAAAAAGGATGCATATTAAGTCTTCAATATCCGATTAAAATGTTCAAGATGCGTTAAAAAAATAATTCACAACTAATTATTTAGTAAGAATATATCTCGATCTAAAAATGTCATATCTTATCTGAAAAGTCTTTACAAATCTAATGATAACCTAACCTTCAAAAACAACTTTCTATTCCGGTATCATATCGGAAAAGGAAAATAAAAGAAATTAATTAATCACTGAACTGATGAGCTTGAAATGCAAAATTATGCATTTATGGAACTCATGAGCTTGGAATGCTAAATTGGAACTGATGAGCTTGGAATGCTAAATTTGTTCATTTATGGAATTATAAGTTATGCATTTATGAAACCGATGAGCTTGAAATGTTAGAATAGACATAATACATCTAAAATCTAATCCAGGATTTATTAACAATTTCTCGTTAAGACGTTTTAAAACGATAAAAATCCTATGCCCTTTTCAGTGCCTTGTCTATACCCAACACTAAAAAATATTAAAAAATTAAATTTTAAGTTCGAATTCTAAATTCTACAATTTATACTCTACAAAATACACCATACTTTAAATTTCCTAAACCCTAACCATAACCCCTAACTTTAAACCCTAAAACCTAAACCTAATTTTTTGTGTGAGGACATAAATAAGGACACCGAACAAGGGCCGATGATTTCTATTCGTTTTAAAATGTATTAAAAAATAATTGACAGCTGGTCATTTAATAAAAGAACATCACTATTTAAATATATTCAAGTCTTCACAAATCAGTTTTAGGGCATGTTTGACTCTCTATCTAATTAAATCATATTTTGCCGAGCAAAAAAATATATACAAATGTCAAAATTTAAATTCACACAAGGTGAAATAAAGATGAGCATCTTTGGTTACTCGGCCAATTAAGAGATCTCAAGATAGATGAAGGATTTGTTACTATAATCAAAGTGTTTGGTTGTTAAAAATTATTATATATATTACACCGCTTACCTTGCGTTTAACGAATGTTAAAAAAATAAGTATTATGTATGAATGTACCATCTTAAGCTCAAATTTTATATATAAATTATGATAACTTTTTTTATATTATTGACATTAATTTTAATTTTATGTGATAAATAGTTATAATTGGGGTGATATAAGGTGACAATCGGATGAGAAATAATTAAAAATCATTAGAATTTTAACTGACGGGATGACGAATAATCGAACTCTATATATAATTTAATTGCAATCTCACATTTGTTTATTTTGTTTATATATATATATATATATATATATATATATATATATATATATATATATATATATATGTTATTTGTTTGAAAATAGCGTATTATTAAAAAAGGAAAGCTATATATATTTTTTAGAATGAGTATGCCAGATTTATTAATAAAGGAGAAATTAGAAAGAAAGTTTACAACTTGATCCAGACAAATCCCTAAAAACAAAACTAATGCCCTTAGATCAAACAGGACCAAAAAAGAAGAAGGTAAAAAACTTAATTTAAAGATTCGAAACAAATTAGATACAAAAAATCACCAAAGCTCAACGATGAAGGTAAAAACATCAACAACAACATTAAAGCACTACACCAAGCTTGGTATATAGCGACATTTTTTGAGCAAATGCCGCTAAATTTTCATCTATTGCAGCATTTAAAGAGCAAACGCCACAAAATACACACTTTGCGGCGTTTTTAGAACAAATGCCGCCATAAAATAATATTGCATAATTGTGGTATGTTGATAACACGTTTATTATCAAATCGATCGTGAACAATAGCGGTGATTAATCTTGCACTAAATCCAAATTGAGGGTCCAAAGCAGGGAGATCAACAAGATATCAAAAATGGTGACATCTTGATTAGTCGTGACGGCGACAAATCCAACCATGATAGAAAAAAAAAACAAGCCAAAAGGCTGAATAACATGCTAAGAAGCAGATTTATTGAAATAAAATTAAAATCAAAAGAAACAAGATTAATAAAAAAAGAGGGTGACTGGCGGTCGACAACCAACACTAGAACTAACATCGCCATCGGCCATATGTTCAACGAGATTACCATACACTGAAAAAATTATAAATTTTTTAAATTTTAACACCTTAAATTAAATTTTTTAATTTCACTTCCGATCGAATCTCCGTAAAATATACGTCCTCAGCAACACGAGACATATGTTCAACGAGATTTAATCCTTCTCTAATACAGTCAGAGTCATCTATCGGTCTCTTCGAAACTTGATGCTGCCATCATTTAAACAAGACATATCGGTGTAGTGATAACAACAAATTTTACACAATCTTTTATATATTATAAAATAAAAACTAAATTTACACTATTGATTATATGATATGGTCCCAAAAATTATAATAATTATTCACGGATCACGATAAATCAATTGAGACAAAGTTTTCTGTGAGTTGGGAAGGCAACATGTCAGGGACTGTATTTTATTTCCTGGGAACTTGATTCGAATACAAGTTTGATATATGCTGAACAAAATTCGATTTTAATTTAGGTCAATCAAGTCACTTACTGTTAAAATCTAACGAAGATGATGACGTTGTAGTTAACAAAAATTTGTTACCATTGAACAAAACGAGATTATACTAAAAATTCATTTAATTTGACTCAAATTTCATAAATTCAACTCGAAAATATTTTAAATAAAATTTAACTATCAAAATATTACTAGTCAACTTAAATAACTAAAAAAATTTAACTATTAAATGATCAATTTTAAAGTTTAGGTCGAGTTCTTCGACTCAACATAATTTCCTTATTTCTTACGTTCGTTTTTGGTATAGATATATATAAAGGCGCCAAAAAGAGAACGGGTGGGGGCCACGTCCACTAAAATTTTGGAAAATTTAAATTTTATCCTTAAAATTTTTTAATTTAGACCCTCAAGATTTTTAAAAGTTCATATTAAGCTTCAAAATTTTGAATATTTTTAGTTAAATTCCTTCTTAATTTTTTATTAAATATCTCAAAATTATT
This sequence comes from Hibiscus tridactylites, assembly GCA_958450335.1. Classification (NCBI taxonomy): domain Eukaryota; kingdom Viridiplantae; phylum Streptophyta; class Magnoliopsida; order Malvales; family Malvaceae; genus Hibiscus; species Hibiscus tridactylites. Next base: position 75,505,739 of record OY288285.1, on the reverse strand, counting down.
AAAAAATTTAGTTAAACCCTCCATTTTTTTTTGAAAATTTTCATTTAATCCTCAAATTTTTATAAAAATCTAAGTGAGCCCCCTTTAACTTTTACTTTAAGTTCCGCCCCTTTAACTTTTACTTTAAGTTCCGCCCCTGACTTGAACCCAAGTCTTTAAGGAAAGAAAAATAAAAATTTAACTACTAAACCAAATTAAGAGTTAAAAATATCTTAACCTTTTTAATAGAGAATTCATTTCCCAGTATTTTTTTCATCTTCAATAAGCAAGATTTACCCCAAATCAAGATATAATTGAAAGTATAATTATTCCACACAAACAACGGGACACCTTGTATAGTCACCTAAAATGACTTTGTGACACGTTTCTGATTTATAACACTTTTTTTACTTTTGTGGTAAATTTACGTTCGTGGATAATTTTTTAACGATATTTAGTTCTGATTTGCGGTTACTAATGGTCTTTCGGTAGGCACTACCATTCCATGGTTGTAAGATGCTCTCAAGCAAGGTGTTTGCCCTCAACGTCTTAAGAGAAAGATTATCTAGTGGTTCTGCTCTATGTAAAAAAAATATTTCATTGTATTTTTATCGTGCTGGTTTCACTTTCGCCTTCGTAATCTCCATAAGAGAGTACAATTTTAAGGTGATAAGAATCATGGTAAAAACACCATAAATAGTTGTTATAAGTTGAATAATCATCAAAATAAAAGAAGATTTATAATATATTTTATTTTAACTAAACCGCAGTTAAATAGATGGTTTATTTAGAACAAAGACAAAAAATAACAAGATACATAATCCCCTTGTACATAGGCAAGGGATAGGAACATGACAGTTGACACCACAACATACAAAAACAACATCAACTAAATGAAAAGGCGAATAAGTAGACGAGTTATCCATCTATTTAACTCACTCGGTCTTATCTTTTAGTTGCACACAACAGAAGGAAAAAAACCAGGTATCATAAAACATATGCCACTGCAACAATCAGTACCAGAATTACACGGGGCACCTCTTGGAGAACAGTTTGCAGCTGGTTTGTCAACGAAGAAAATGTTGAACAAAGGATTCTTAATGTTGGCATCGAAGGGCAGAAATCCATTACGAGCAGCCATAACAGTTGAGGGCCCTGCAACTAAAATCAGGACTGCCATTGCACCCAAGAGTAAACCAAACTTGTTGCCTTCCATTTCTGCTACTAATGAACTTGATTCTCAGAGTGAAGAGTATTGATGAGTCTATGTTCTCACCCAACACTCCTTTATATAGATGAAGAATGACATGGGATGAGGATTAGAACACGTGTTCTTCCTCTGTTATTTCTTCTACCTTTTCCTTTTTTTAATTATTATTATTATTTGTTAAGAAGTCACCGTCTTCTCTACTTTTCTCCAATGCTCTAGAGAGCTCCAAGATATAAAGTATTATAATAATAATATATATGAAAAATATCATAAATTTTCACCGCCGTTATGCCATTAGGTGCGAGTGTGTGTTGAGAGATTAGGGGGGGGGGGGGGGGGTGTGTGCTAAAAAGAATGCATATTAAGTCTTCAATATCCGATTAAAATGTTCAAAATGCGTTAAAAAAGTAATTGACAACTAATTATTTAGTAAGAATATATTTTGATCTAAAAATATATCTTATCCGAAAAGTCTTTACAAATCTAATGATAACCTAACCTTCAAAAACAACTTTCTATTCTGGTGTCGTATCGGAAAAAGGAAAGAAAAGGAAAGAAAAGATTATAATTGAAAATTTTAGTCAACAATAATTTCAATAAAGAAGGGGGTGAATTTATTAATTAATCAGTGAACTGATGAGCTTGAAATGCAAAATTATGCATTTATGGAACTGATGAGCTTGGAATGCTAAATTTGTTCATTTATGGAATTATGAGTTATGCATTTATGAAACCGATGAGCTTGAAATGTTAGAATAAACATAATACATCTAAATTCTAATTCAGGATTTATTAACAATTTCTCGATATCCGGTTAAGATGTTTAAAAAAAAATAAAAAAAATTGTCTATTTTCGGCGCTCTTTCTATACCCTAACACTAAAATTATTAAAAAAATTAAATTCCAAGTTTTAACCTTAAATTCTAAATCTTAAATCCTGCACCTTATACCTTACAAAATACATCCTAATCTAAATTCTCTAAACCCTAACCACACCCCCTAACTTTAAATCCTAAAATTAATTTTTAGTACGATGCATAAATAGAGGCACCAAAAAAGAATAGAAAATTTATATTCGTTTTAAAATGCATTAAAAAATAATTGACAACTGGTCATTTAATAAAAAAACATCACTATTTAAATATATTCAAGTCTCATTCAAGAAGTCTTCACAAATCAGTTTTAGGGCATGTTTGATTTTTTCCCTAATTAAATCATATTTTGCCGAGCAAAAAAATATATACAAATGTTAAGATTTAAATCCATATAAGGTAAAACGAAGATGAGCATGTTTGGTCACTCGGCCAACTAAAAGATCTCAAGATGGATGAAGGATTTGTTACTATAATCAAAGTGTTTGGTTGTTAAAATTTATGATATATATTACACCACTTACCTTGTGTTTAACGAATATATCATCTTACGCTCAAAATTTACATATAAATTATGACAACTTTTTTATATTATTGGCATTAATTTCAGCTTTAAGTGATAAATAGTTATAATTGGGGTGATATAAGGTGACAATCGGATGAGAAATAATTAGAAATTTTAATTGAAGAGACGACGATTATGATCGGAAAAGTAACAAAGACCAGAAACAAGTGACCGAAATATTAACAGATGTAACAAACCCTTAACAGCTCTTAACAACCTGACTGTTGGCTAATGACTCAGCTAACCGAAATGAGAAATAAATAAACTCATTTTCTTCCTTTGTCTAATACACCCCACGTAAGATGGCCATGGATGCCATGCATGTAAAAATTATATTATGAGCATGGCTTATCACATCAGTCGTGATTTTATCCAATAAAATCATCTGCTTTATCATTATTTTTTCTATTATTTTTTTAAAATTAAAGGTTTTACTTCAATCCGTTATTCATCAAACATTCAAATTAACGAATTTGACCGGTCAAATTTTTAATATTAGTTCAAACCTTTAATTTTGGCTCAAATCGCTATTTACCAAATAGAGATAAATGGTGGAATATAAGTGGCAAGCTTAGAAACTATGGTAATATATTATAAATATACGCGTTGGCATATGGAAATTAAGATTTTAATTATGAAACCTGCAAATCACAAGTGTACTCTAAAATTTATAGGGTGATGACACCAAACTTCCACTTTAATGTTTTTATCTTGTCGAAATCATTTTTTTTAATAATTTGGACGGTTTATTTTGAATTAAGGATTTTTTAAAATTTTATTTTTAAAAAATAGAAGTCCGTCACCGATCACTTTGGTAGACCGAACATTAAAAATAATAAGAGATTTTAAAAGTTGAGTTCGAAAGTCAATTACGTGTGGGGAAGGATTAAAATCCCACAACGCCCGAATATCGGTACCTATTCAATTTTGTGTTGTAATTTGGCATTTAAAATAATAATTTGGATTTAATTTAATCATTTTTCCCTAATTGCATTTAGGGTAAACTACACCACATACAACTCAATTATGACTGTTGACTTGAGAATGCCACCAAATTTTAAAAAATTCAAAACTAACACTCAACTTTAGTTTGTGACTCTAAATTAAATACCACTCCGTCGTTAAAAACTCAAAAATATATTATTTTAAAAACTCAAAAATATTCATAACATTAATATATAAAAAACCCTTAAACCCTAAATCCTAGACTCTAAAGTTTAGGGTTGGGGTTTGTGGGTTAATACTTTAGGATTTAGGGGTTTTTATATAATATTAATAATATATATTACTTTAATATTTTAGGGTTTTAAAAATAATATATTTATATTATTAATAATATATAAAAATATAAAAATAATATATTTTATATTTTTATATATTAATATCATTTATAGTATTATTTATTTCATAAAATAATTTGAATTAATTTAGTTTGAGATATATGATATTTCTAGTAGAATATTATATAGGGTAAACTACTGCAGGGGTCACTTACGTTTAGCGTCTGTACAGAGTTAGTCACCACTTTTGAAAAGTGCCTATTAGTAGTCCTCTACGTTTTCGATGTGTAAATACTTGGTCACTCCGACGTTAACTCCGCTAGTCCCCTAACGGATTGATGATGTGGCGAAATTAAAATAAGGATAAATTACTGCAATAGCCATTAAAATTTATCTCATGTACATTTTTTTCTCCTCAATTTAAAAAAGTAAACATTATAGTCACTAATAAAAATGTTTCTTTATAATTTCACCCTTAAATTTTTAAAAATTCATTTTTCAATCCTAAAACTTTACAATCAATTAACACAATAATATTATAAATGCTTAGATGAAAAATAGGTGCCCAAAGTATACACTTTGAAATTTAGGTGCCCAAATTGCTCCTATTTAATAACTCAAACTTAAAAATTTAGTCCACTAACTACTAAAAAATTTGAGTTATTGGAATTTCTATTTTATAATTCAAACTTTATTTTGAATTTTTGAGTCGAGTTTATGAAATTATGAGTCGATTATTTTCACATCAAACCAAAAAATTTAATTTTTTCGAGTCAAGTCGAGTTATTGGAATTTCTATTTTATAATTCAAACTTTATTTTGAATTTTTGAGTCGAGTTTATGAAATTATGAGTCGAGTATTTTCACATCAAACCTAAAAATTTAATTTTTTCGAATCAAGTCGAGTTATTGGAATTTCTATTTTTCTTAAACTCGACTCAAAAATTCAAAATAAAGTTTGAATTATAAAATAATTTTTAACTTCGTCATGAAGAAAGACGGACGATGCCCGATTATCACAGGGGATTAGGGAACAAACACGCCTCCAAATCATTCAAAACCGTAAACTTCGTCATTTGATCGACGACTTTGTTACCCTCACGACAGGTATGTTGAAACCATTGAAAATAAGCCATTATTTTTAATAAAAAAAAATTGGTTTATTATTATTAGGACTCTGTCAGTTAAAATTAATAAAATATATTTATCCCTTAATTTTCAAGTTTAATTATTTTTAAGACCGTTTAATTTTAAAATTAATAAAATTAAACCTTAGCTCCTTTAATTTTTTACGATTTAAATATTTTTAAGATTTAATTCATCTCAAAGTTAATCATTATGCCCCTCATAGTTTAATCATAACTACGTTAGCGTGGACTTGAATTTAACAAAAAAAATAACAATGTTGAGAATTAGACTTGAATTTTTAAATTCTAAAAATATGAAACAAAATTCTTATAAATAAAATACTAGATAACTAAATTTCAAATGTTCGAAGAATATAAGAAACAATCGAAAAGAATTAAAACTGTGGCACTGTGATAAGCTTTTTTTTTTCTTCTTTTCAAAACAGTTCTAATTCATGAGTATACACCTTTAATTAATACTCCTATATCGAATCATAATGGAAAATAGTAAAAGCTTTTGAGACCAAAAGCTGTGTATTGAAAGTTTGAATTATAAAATAGAAATTCTAATAACTCGACTTGATTCGAAAAAAATTATATTTTTAAGTTTGATGTGAAAATACTCGATTCATAATTTCATAAACTCGACTCAAAAATTCAAAATAAAGTTCGAATAATAAAATAGAAATTCCAATAACTCGACTTGACTCGAAAAAATTAAATTTTTTGGTTTGATGTAAAAATACTCGACTCATAATTTCTTAAACTCGACTCAAAAATTCAAAATAAAGTTTGAATTATAAAATAGAAATTCCAATAACTCGAATTTTTTAGTAGTTAGTGGACTAAATTTTTAAGTTTGAGTTATTAAATAGGAACAATTTGGGCACCTAAGTTTCAAAGGGTATACTTTGGGCACCTATTTTTCATCTAAGCATTTATAATATTATTGTGTTAATTGATTGTAAAGTTTTAGGATTGAAAAATGAATTTTTAAAAATTTAAGGGTGAAATTATAAAGAAACATTTTTATTAGTGACTATAATGTTTACTTTTTTAAATTGAGGAGAAAAAATGTACATGAGATAAATTTTAATGGTTATTGCTGTAATTTATCCTTATTTTAATTTCGCCACATCAGCAATCCGTTAGGGGACTAACGGAGTTAACGTCGGAGTGACCAAATATTTACACATCGAAAACGTAGAGGACTACTAATAGACACTTTTCAAAAGTGGTGACTAACTCTGTACAGACGCTAAACGTAAGTGACCCCTGCAGTAGTTTACCCTATTATATAATATCATGTTGGTTTAGTGATTAAAACTTAGCCTTATATTATGAGTAAAAATCTTCTGCCCCCTAACCATGCCTCGCCCCTTACTAAAAAACACCTAAAAATAAAATTCTAAGCCCTAACCCTAATTTCATATCCTAAACACTAAACCCTAAAAAACACACACTAACCCTAAGCCCCAACCTTAAACCCAAAACCCTAAACTCGCTATTTTAAAGTAGAGGCACCAATGAAGGCATAATTAAGGGGTAGACGATTTCCATCCTTATTTGAAGGTCCTGAGTTCAAATCCTTTCAAACGCATTGTTTTAATATTTACGTCCGTTGCCGAAATGACATGGTAGTTGATAAATTATAAAATTTTAAATTTTGACATCTCAAACTGTTTTTTTTTAATTCTGCTAGATCGAGTCCTGTAAAATTTACGTCCTCAGCAATGCGAGAGATGTCTTCAACGAGATTTCATCCCCTGCAACAAACAGTAGCAGAATCGCATAAGGATTAAGGAGTCCTTAGGATCACAGTTTGCAGCTGGATTGCCCATTGCACCCAAAAGTAACGCAAATTTCTTGCCTTCCATTTTTCCTGCCAAATAACTGATTATATTACTTCTCAGCATTTTTTAAAGGTAGAAGAATAATAATAATTGTCACCTAATACTTAAATTATAACTAATAATTGCCCAACTAATCCTTAAATAAAATAGTATATATCCTAAAAAATAATATCAGATATTGACATTTTATTTAAAAATATATTATCTATCATTAAAATATAATGAAACATTACACATTTTAATTAAAAAATAAGAAAACATAACATTTTTGTCTAATAAAGAAGACAAAGAAACAAAATGCAGAGGTTCACTTATTGGTTGAGTGATCAAAAATGCTCGTGTTGTCTCATCTTATATGATTTCGAATCTAGACATTTATTTGAGAATGTAATACATCTCTATTTAATATGTTAGAGTTGTGATCCAAATTCTTTTAGGATTTGGTTAAAGTTATAATTCTACTGTTAGTAGATTTTGTTTAATTTACATTAATTAAAGTTAGAAAATTTAGTTTAAGTAAGATTTGTTTCTTTTTTTTTTGCTCAGCAAAAGTAATTTTTATTAAAAATAACCTTACTGTTGTTGTCGTGCGACGTCGGTGTGAATCATAGCCAGCACTGTTGGACTCCCCGAGTCAAGACGACCATAACCCAACCCTCTGATCGTTGACTCGTCGTAGTTTCAGAGGTCGTTGAAAAAGCTTTTTAATAACTTTAATTTGGAAAAGCTTCTTTCTGCGGATGCAACTGTCACATGAATAGTCAACAAAATTTTATATACAATAATAACATTAGGAAAAATATTACCTTTCAAAAATCTTAAAATTTCCAGTGGCCCTTTCAACAGGCAAGAACCCTCGTTGTAACCTCAATTTCAAATGCAATTCGTTTCCATCTATATCAGATTGTCCTTTATTCTTAAAAATAGGTTCAAAATACGCATAATGAGACTTTAGACTCACATCATCTAGTGACAGCAACTTATGACAAGTAAACAAAAAATTATTTTTTTTCTTAATCTTGGTATTGTTCAAATCTCAAATTAAAAGGAAACAATAGCTTGATCAAAATCTTCAAATTCCTCAATTAGAAATTCAACTTTCAAAATACTAATTAAAAGTAGTAATAGAAATCTTTTTTTAATATTTAGAAGATGAATATTATTAATTAGTAGTTGAATCTAAAGTAATTGAACAAAATTTAAATTAGGATGGACATAAATAAGAATTTTTTGCCCGTTAAACACCATAAATTTGGTGAATTTTTTTTTGTAAAAGAAGAATTGATTAAACTTAAATTCTTAAGATAATAAAAGAAAAAATTAAAAGATTTTTTTGGGTAAATAAATTTTTTGTTAGCATTTTTTTCAAAGTGTGGGGTCCTTAAATTTTGTGGCCATGTGACATGAAAGAATAGACAGGCCTGACTAATAGTTGCCCAACTAATCCTTAAATAAAATATAGCATCTGTCATGAAAAAATATATCAGATATAAAGATTTTATCTAAAGATATATATTATCTATCATAAAAATAATACCAGATATAGACATAAAGAAATCAAAGAAACAAAATGTAGAGATCCATTATCTATCATAAAAAACTGAATAATTTGTAGAACTAAAATAACTTGAAAGATTTAGTAATTAGTGGATTAGCATTTCTTACTATTTTTGTAAAAATTTCGGTACATATACATGATTCCTTACGATTTTTTGTAAGAATTTATGTACACGCCTCATTTTAATGGGTTTCACCCTAGAACTTCTCTTGTAGGATCATTGGCTCCTATTTTGAGCAAAGTAAGACCCCAAAATTTATTTTGCCCGAATTAGCACTCTTACAATAAACTCGCTGTAGATCCCACAACGAGTTCGAATAAAATATTATGTTTTCAATTTTTTTAAACTCGCCGTAGAGCCACGGCGAGTTCCAAAATTTTTCAATTTTTTGCTTTGTGCTTTAACTTAATTAATCGCATTAACGGACGATTAGCAAATCCTATTTTGAAACTCGACGTGTATGCATAGTGAGTTTAAATTAATTTTTTTAAAATCAATTTTTTTACTAATGGGCGAAAATAAAAAAATAAACTCGCTTAGCATGCACGTCGTGTTCCAATTAAGATTTACTATTCATCCGTTAATGCAATTAATTAAGTTAAAACACGAAAAAAAAAATTTTAAAAAATAATATTTTAATCAAACTCGTTGTGGTTCTACGGCGAGTTAACTATAAAGGTGCTAGTTTGGGCATAGTAAGATTTGAAGTCTTGTTTTGGTCAAATTAGAACCTAAAGGTCCTACAAATGTCCTTAAGCCTTTTACTTCACCCTATTGAAAGAACTCCGATGATCGGAAAAGTAACAAAGACCAGAAACAAGTGACCGAAACATTAACAGTCACTGAAACAAAGGGGTGATGGAATAGAGAAAGAATTTGTTTTATTGATATATCAAAAATGAATCAATGAATATAGATTGACGAATACAGGGACTGGAAACAAAATTAAACCTTTTTAAAAATTTTAATTAAATCCCCTCTCAATTTTAATTTTTTTTTTGTTAAATATCTCAAAATTATTAAAAAAATTAGTTAAACATCCATTTTTAAAAAAATTCTTTTAATCCTCAAATTCTTTTAAAAAAACTGAAATTTGCCCCCTCAAACTTTTACTCTAAATTTCACCCCTGACTCGAATCTAGTAATTTTTAATAGAGAAATCATTTCCCAGTAATTTTTCATCTTCAATAAGCAAGATTTACACCAAATCAAGATATAATTGAAAGTATAATTATTCCACGCAAACAACGTGACACCTTGTATAGCCACCGTATATGCCTTTGTGACACGCTTCTAACTTATAACACGTTTTTTATTTTTGTGGTAAATTTACGTTCGTGGATGATTTTTTTAAAGATATATAGTTTTGATTTGCGGTTACTAGTGGTCTTTCGGTAGGCACTACCATTCCATAGTTGTAAGATTCTCTCAGACAAGGTGTTTGCCCTCAACGTCTTAAGAGAAAGATTATTTAGTCCTGGTTCTACTCTATTTAAAGAAGCTACTTCATTGTATTTTTGTCGTGTTGGTTTCACTTTCGCCTTCGAACTCGCCATCGGAATCTCCATAAGAGAGTACAATTTTAGGGTGATAAGAATCATGGTAAAAACACAATAAGGAGTTGTTATAAGTTGAATAACCATCAAAATAAAAGAAGATTCATAGTATATTTTATTTTAGCTAAACCGCAGTTAAATAGATGGTTTATTTATAACAAAGACAAGAAAGTAGCAAATACATAATCCCCTGTCACATATGCAAGGGACACCACAACATACAAAACAACGTCAACTAAATGAAAAGGCGAACAAGTAGACGAATTATCCATCTATTTAACTCACTCGGTCTTATCTTTTAGTCGCACGCAGAAACAAAAATAGTTACCCTTGAACATTTGCCACTGCAACAATCAGCATCAGCACCACAAAAGGCACCGGAAGGATCACAGTTTGCAGCTGGTTTGTCATCGAAGAAAATGTTGAACAAAGGATTTTTAATGTTGGCATCGAAGGGCATAAATCCATTACGAGCAGCCGTAACAGTTGAGGGCCCTGCAACTAAAATCAGGACTGCCATTGCGCCCAAAAGTAACGCAAACTTGTTGCCTTCCATTTCTGCTGCCAAATAACTGATTATATTACTACTCAATGAAGAAGAGTGAAGAGTATTGATGAGTCTATGTTCTCACCCAACACTCCTTTATATAGAGGATTAGAATACGTGCTCTTCCTCTGTTATTTCTTCTACCTTTTCCTTTTTTTTTAATTATTATCATTATTTGTTAAGAAGTCACAGACTTCTCTACTTTTCTCCAATGCTCTAGAGAGCTCCAAGATATATAGTATTATTATAATAATATATGGATTAATATTTGATACACTGCCAGTGTAAAAAAAGTTTACACAAGCATGCCTATTTTTAAGCATAAATTAAAAACCTAAAATTCTAACCTTAAAACCCTAAAAATTTAACCCCAAACCCCAAACTCCAAACCCTAAATTCTAACCATAAATCCTAAATTCTAAACCATACAATCTAAACCCCTAACCTCTAAACCCTAAACTAAACCCCTAAACCCCTAAATAAACCCGCTTGTGGAAACTTTATTTTCCACCGCCAGTGTATAGGATATTAATTCATAATATATATGTAAAATATCCTAAATTTTCACCGCCGCTGTGCCATTAGGTGCGAGTGTGTGTTGAGAGATTAGGGGGAGTGTGTGTTATAAGAGACGTGGTGTGCAAAATTGAAGTGAGAAAGATATTTGGGTAAGGGTCGAGAGAAATATTCTAGTGAGGTATGTTTGTAATATTTTTGTATATTAATAAAAGTGATATTTTCCTTTGTAATTAGTAGTTTTTCAGTTGAGCCATAGTTTATGTATTTTTTAGTGCACTTGAATTGGTTACTAATGGTCGGTTATGCCGCCTAAGTTATATGGTCGGCTCTATCGCCTGAATAGTGTGTGGTCAGTTCTACCACCTAATTGGTCTATGGTCGGCACTGCCGCTCTCCAATATTTTTACCTTTGTTCTTATATATAAAATTTTCTAAAAATTAAATTATTTATGAATTTATCCTCAATTTTAAAATAAAAATTAATTACACGTATAAATTTCATTAAATAATATAAAGATGAGTATAAAACGGTATATGTTAATGTTTTTTCACAACAACATTAGCCAACTCGCCTCCACAATTCACAATAGCTAAAACATCCCCATTAATAGACAAGTTCAAAATATATTTGTTCGAGCTCAAAATATATTTTCAATTATATGGTAACCTGAAAAATAAAAAAGATTATTATTAATTATTTCAAGAGCATCGCCGAGAGATGGGGTACTTAACTACTTATATAATTTAATATATAACATCTTTATATCCGTGTTTAGTGTGTTTATCTTTTTTTTTGTTCGGCAAAGTTATATTTTATTGAATTATAACAAGCTTACCCTGAATGTTCGCCTCATTAAAAACCTCCCTAATTTTAGATAGACCACCATCTCCATGGGCGTTTAGTAGTATCGTTTGACCAGTTTCGAACCAGCAATGAGTCCGATTCAATAACCATAATCCCATTCCCCAGCCAATTTGTCTCTAGGAACACCTCAAGGGCCACTTTTATAGATATCTTGTATTTAAGAGGATAAACTTTCCTTATAAATATCTTGTATTAGTTTTAAGTTTATAATTTTTTCATCTTATCATCTTTAATAAAAAATATTTCATTTCATCATCTTCTTGATTCTTATAATCCTCTAAACTTGATTCTTGTATTTAAGTGGTCTTTTGGTAGGCACTACCATTCTAGGTTTGTAAGATGCTCTGAAAGCAAGATGTTTGTCCTTAGCGTCTTAAGAGAAAGACTATCGAGTCCTGGTTCTGCTCTATGCATAGAAATTATATTTTTGTCATGCTGGCTTCGCCTTCGTCTTCGAACTTGACATCATAATCTCCATAAGAGAGTACAGTTTTAGGATGATATGAATCATGATAAAAGCATCATAAGAAGTTGTTATAAGTTGAATAACCATCAAAATAAAAAAAAGATTCATAGTATATTTTATTTTAACTAAACCGCAGTTAAATATATGGTTTATTTAAAACAAAGACAAGAAAGTAGCAAGATACATAATCCCCTTGTACTTAGGCAAGGGATAGGTACATGACAGTTGACACCAGAACATACAAAAACAACATCAACTAAAAGAAAAGGCGAACAAGTAGACGAGTTATCCATCTGTTTAACTCACTCGGTTTTATCTTTTATTTGCATATTAAACCGGGAAAAAGTCCCAGCAAAATATCTTGTATTTAAGATGATAAACTTTCCTTATAAATATCTTGTATTAGCTTTAAGTTTATAATTTTTTCATCTTATCATCTTTAATAAAAATATTTCATTTCATCATCTTCTTGATTCTTCTAATCCTCTAAACGTGATATGAATGACATATAATGCTTAATTTTATTTATCAATTTTTTCAAAAGCAACCAAATTAGTTAATGCTTAATTGAAATGTGTTTGTCGTTTTTGCTCTCTTTTTATTATTAATGATTATTTTATCAATTGAATGACCCATTTTATGATGGACAAATTTCGGGATCAAGTGATTTATAATTAAAATAATTAAAAGGAAAACGATTATATCATAAGATAAATTAAATTCGATTCATTATATTTTTTTATTTTAAAAATATAGATTAAAATATACGTACGTGCAAGGTGTGTGCGGGTTTGTCAAAAATGTTAAAAATCATGAACAAATACTATAACACGTGGACGGAGTTATATGGAGGTGGGGTAGGGTGGGACAATTGTCCACCCACTCCCCAATATTTTTACCTTTGTTCTTATATATAAAATTTTCTAAAAATTTTACTTGGTAGGTTCAGATTGTTTCTGGTGAGGAAAATACTATTTTTTCTAGTTTCTTCAACCTTTGAATTATCCTTCACCTTGCTTGAAGGTTCATAAATCTCCATTGAAGTTAAGCCAGTTGCACTATCCTCCTAGCCTTTTGCAGAAGGATATTTCAGAACTATTTCAAGAAGCTGATCGATTACTTGGGTTGGTTGAAGTCTTTTTTGTGGCATTTGGAATACCTACATGTTCCATCATTTACATTATTTTCGGGAATTCGCATGGATGGTCAATCATCTTGAATATAGTGGGTGTTGTGTTTACTGAAGACAATGATCGAAAGAATTTTAGACGGTGACGATGTAAGTGATCCGAGTGGCGGCTGCCAAACCTCGGAAGAAGACATTCGGATTTTTCTATAGGAAGGTTGTAATTGATTTTTCTTAAAAGTAGTTGATGACATTAACTAGAATGAAAACGAATTAAAAGTTCAATGAATGTATTGTAAGTTTTGGAAGTTAAGTGATCAAAATATAAACGTCCTAAAAGTTTAGGGACCACTAGTATAGTTTAAGCTAAGTTTTTTTTTCTCCATATTTTGTTTATAATCACTTGTATTTACTTTATTAATCAACTAATCTATATCAGATAATATAAAAATATGTTATGAGAGTGACCTTCTTAACCTAATTTATTTTATTTACGATGAAATTTAAAACTTTTATCCTATTAAATCAATCGGTAATTATTTTTATATTCTTAATACAATATCTAAATCACCGAAATGTCAAAATTAAAATACTATATTAAACCACATTAAAATGAGATCAACTAATTATTAACCTAACTAATTATTTTTATACTCTTATAGGCTCCCTATATTTTTTAGTAAGTTATTATATTTTTAATTTAAAAATTATATATATAAGTTATATTAAATAAAATTTTTGTTCTATTTATATTGGCCCAGTCAATGATATATTTTTGGATTCGCCACTGTGAGATCCCAAGATCTAGGTTCAAAGGGATAACCAACTTGCATAGAACTTGTGCGGTCATTTTGAGGGTTCTTATCTCAAGTCTGTTCCTAATATGTAAATAGTGATAAAAATTAAATAGGTTAAACAATACTTTTAATAACCATTGTGTGTTTCGGTGAACGAACAACGCAAGTCACCAATGTTAAAGTGAAGTGGGCCACTTCAATAAAACTATGAGGGCATAGTTCTTTAAACTCTTGCAGAATCAAGAGATGTTCACATCCATACTATTTTTGGTAAATAAAAACATCCAAAGGACTTTTCATCAGTTGAATAACCATCGAAATAGAAGAAGATTCATATAATATATATATTTAATTTAGCGCAGTTAAATAGATGGTTTATTTAGAACAAAGGCAAGAAAGTAGCAAGATACATAATCCCCTGTCACATATGCAAGGGACACCACAACATACAAAACAACATCAACTAAATGAAAAGGTGAGCAAGTTGACGAGTTATCTATTTAACTAAATTGAAGTGGAGAGTGACGTGAGGTGTGCAAGTGAGAAAGATATTCGGGTAAGGGTCGAGTGAAATATTGTAGTGAGGTATGTTTGTAATATTTTTGTATATTAATAAAAGTGATATTTTCTTTTGTAATTAGAAGTTTTCCGGTTGAGCCTTAGTTTATGTATTTTTTAGTGTACTTGAATTGGTTACTAATGCTCGGCTATGCCGCCTAAGTTATATGGTCGGCTCTGCCGCATGAATAGTGCATGGTCGGTTCTACTGCCTAATTGGTGTATGGTCGGCACTGCCGCTTAAGTTGTGCACTAAGAAATTAAAGATAGAAAAGCTAACCGACTCAGGGAGTTGGTGTAGCATTAGTTGTCAGTCTTAGGTCCTCTATAGTGGGTGTGTTGGGTCCATCGGATTTCTAACATTATTAAACCCCACGGTTAATTAAAAATAAAGAAAAACTCCAAGCTATCTTCAAAATAAAAACTCGTAAGGACTTACTTTTAAAATACGAGCAAGTTCAGGAGATTTCTTCCTCTCATCCTAATATTTTTTTGGTGAATTTCTCACTGGTCCAACAAAGCTGCCCAAATGTTCCTGGAGTATTCACATCCTAGGAAAATATGATCTTTGTTTTCTCCGGCAAGCCACAAAAGTTGCATCGACCTTTAACAACCATGGTCATTCTTAGTAGCCTGGCCTTGGTAGGAAGTCTATATAAAAACTTATTGAATCTGAAATAAATTGTTAAGAAGATAAATATTAAAATTCATAATTACTAAAAAAAAATTGAATTGGACCGGTCTAGAATTTTTTTGAATGTGTTGTCTTTTCTAAAAAAGATGCATATTAAGTCTTCAATATCCTATTAACACGTTCAAGATGCGTTAAAAAAATAATTAACAATTAATTATTTAATAAAAAATATATTCCGATCTAAAAATGTCATATCTTATCCGAAAAATCTTTACAAATCTAATCATAACCTAACCTTCAACAACTTTCTATTCTGGTATCACATCGGAGAAAGAAAATGAAAGAAATGGTTATGATTGAAGAAATTTAGTCATCAATAATTTCAATAAAGAAGGGGGTGAATTTATTATTTAATCACGGAACTGATGAGCTTGGAATGCTAAATTGGAACTGATGAGCTTGGAATGCTAAATTTGTTCACTTATGGAATTATAAGTTATGCATTTATGAAACCGATGAGCTTGGAATGCTAAATTGTTCATTTATGGAATTATAAGTTATGCATTTATGAAACCGATGAGCTCGAAATGTTAGAATAAACATAATACATCTAAAATCTAATTCAGGATTTATTAACAATTTCTCGTTGAGATGTGTTAGAACGATAAAAATTTTATACCCTTTTCAGTGCTTTTGGTTATGCTCCAACACTAAAAAATATTAAAAAAAATTTTTAAGTTTTAATCCTAAATTCTACACCATATACCCTACAAAATACACTATACCTTAAATTCCCTAAACCCTAACCATAACCCCTAACTTTAAACCCTAAAATATAAACCTAATTTTTAATGTGAGGGCATAAATAGAGGCACCGAACATGGACAGATGATTTCTATTCGTTTTAAAATGTATTAAAAAATAATTGACAGCTGGTCATTTAATAAAAGAACATCACTATTTAAATATATTCAAGTCTCATTCAAAAAGTCTTTACAAATCAGTTTTAGGGCATGTTTGACTCTCTATCTAATTAAATCATGTTTTGCCGAGCAAAAAAATATATACAAATCTCAAAATTTAAATCCACACAAGGTAAAACAAAGATGAGCATCTTTGGTCAATTAAAAGATCTCAAGATGGATGAAGGATTTGTTACTATAATCAAAGTGTTTGGTTGTTAAAAATTATGATATATATTACACCGCTTACCTTGCGTTTAGCGAATGTTAAAAAGAATAAGTATTATGTATGAATGTACCATATTAAGCTCAAATTTTACATACAAATTATAATAACTTTTTTATATTATTGACATTAATTTTAATTTTAAGTGATAAATAGTTATAGTTGGGGTGATATAAGGTGAAATCGGATGAGAAATAATTAAAAATTATTAGAATTTTAACTAACGGGATAACGAATAATCGAACTCTATATATAATTTAATTACGATCTCACATTTGTTTATTTTGTTTATATATATGTTATTTGTTTGAAAATAGCGTATTATTAAAAAAGGAAAGCTATATATATTTTTAGAATGAGTATGTCATATTTATTCATAAAGGAGAAATAAGGAAAAAAAAGTTTACAACTTGATCCAGACAAATCTTTAAAAATAAAACTAATACCCTTAGATCAAACAGGACCAGAAAAGAAGAAGGTAAAAACCCTAATTCAAAAATTAGAAACAAATTAGATACAAAAAACCACCAAAGCTCAACGATGAAGGTAAAAACATCAACAACAACATTAAAACACTACACCAAACTTGGTATATAGCGATGCTTTTTGAGCAAACGCCACTAAATTTTCATCTACTGCGGCATTTAAAGAGCAAACACCACAAAAAACAAACTTTGCAGCGTTTTTGGAACAAATGCCGCCATAAAATGATATTGCAGAATTGTGGTATGTTGACAACACGTTTATTACTAAAATTTGATCGCGTACAATAGTGGTGGTTAATCTTGCATCTAAATCCAAATTGAGGGTCTAAAATAGCGAGATCAACAGAATAACCAAAATAACAATATTTTGATCAGTCGTGGCGGCGATAAATCCAACTCTAAAAAAAAGTCAAAAAGCTAAATAACATATTAAGAAGCAGAGTTATTGAAATAAAATGTTGTTATAAAAGATTTTCATGCAGAAACAACCAAATCATTTTGTAAGAAAAACATCCGAAGGTACTTGTCATTTTTTTAATATATCTAACATAGTTAAATAGATATTTTATTTAAAATAAGAGGCCCTCGAAGCAAGGTGTTTGCCGTTTTTTGTCTTGAGAGAAAGACCATCTCGTCCTAGTTCTATTCCATACAAAAAAGCTATTTCACTCTACTTTAAATTTTTTAAACTATAACATTAAAACTTTGAACCTAAATTTTTACTATAAAGATATATATAAAGACACTGAAGAGATGCAGAGAATTTCTATTCATTATTTATTACCATACACTAAAAAAGTTATAAAAATTTTAAATTTTAACACCTCAAATTAATTTTTTTTATTCCACCTCTAATTGAATCTCCGTAAAATTTACGTCGTCAACAACGCGACACATATATTCAACGAGAATTAATCTATCTCTAATACAATCAGAGTCATCTATTGGTCTCCTGGTAACTTGATGCTGCCATCATTTAAACAAGACTTATCGGTGTAGTGATGATAACAACAAATTTTACACAATCTTTTATTATAATAATAATTCACAGATCACGATAAATCAATTGAGACAAAGTATTTTTTTTAATATGCTGGTGCGATGCAAGGGTAGCATCTGTTCAACTTTCTTAGTCTTTTCAAAGACGGCACACACAACATGCATTACTAGTGCTCGAACCCGGGTCTCAAGGGATGATAAACATCTACCTTTACCACCAAGACACAAGGGGATAAGCCAATTGAGACAAAGTTTTCTGTGAGTTGGGAATGCAACATGTCAGGGGCTGTATTTTATTTCCTGGGAACTTGATTCGAATACAAGTGTAATATATGCTGAACAAAACTTGATTTTAATTTAAGTATATTTGATTTTAATTATTACGATAAACTATTAAAATGATTCCAATCAAGTCACCTATCTACTTCAATTTAGCATGCTTATTTATGGTAGACTTTATCTATCTATTTTAAATTTAATATTTTTTCGACTATCGACTTTAATTTATAATTGTCGGTGGTCTTTCGATAATTTAATATATTTTTATAGTTCAATCATCGGTGCAGTCAGTTCTATTTATATCTATATTTTGTTCAAGTCTTTGGGTGATTTTTTAACTTTTCGATCCTAAGTAGCTAATTTATTGTCTCAATAATTATAAAAAATGTCTCAATTCTGTTTTTAATTTACTATTATGGTTGTAATCTCTCCTTGTAAAAAAATGCTGGTAATATATTAAAGGGAGAAGGTAAAAAATAACGGGTTGCAACTGTCCAACATCAAACCAAAGATAAAAAAGAAAATGAAAAAGCACAACCCAAAGCACAAGCACCTTCTTCGATGGTAAACCATCTTTGATCTTTTAATATTATTTATTATTCCATAAGTTGACGGGTCCAAAACTCTAGAAAATGAAAAAGCACAGAGATTGCACTAGATTAGGCTCTCCTGTAGGATATAATTCTTCACTGCACAATAGCACCTAATTCAGCCTCCATGAAAGATGTTGTAGGAAAATAGCGACCTTTTAAAACTCTAGCAAGGAGGCTATCAGGTTTCATTAAAAGATGCCAACCTTGTTTAGCTAGAATAGCTATGTTAAATTTAGCGAGATCTTTAAAACCCATACCACCCAAGGCTTTGGGAGCACAAAGGGAATGTCATCGAGCTCAGTGAATACCCTTTTTGATACCATTATTCCTCCACCAAAACTTATATAGTCACCTAAAATGTCTTTGTGACACGTTTCTGATTTATAACACGTTTTTTTATTTTTGTAGTAAATTTACGTTCGTAGATGATTTTTTAACGATATATGGTTCTGATTTACGGTTACTAGTGGTCTTTCGGTAGGCACTACCACTCCATGGTTGTAAAATGCTCTCAAGCAAGGTGCGAGTGTGTGTTGAGAGATTAGGGGGAGTGTGTGTTATAAGTGACGTGGTGTGAGAGTGAAAAACGTGAGATAAAGTGCAAGTGAGGTGTGTGCAAAATTGAAGTGGAGAGTGACGTGAGGTTTGCAAGTGAGAAAGATATTCGGGCAAGGGTCGAGAGAAATATTGTAGTGAGGTATGTTTATAATATTTTTGTATATTAATAAAAGTGATTTTTTTTTGTAATTAGAAGTTTTCCGGTTGAGCCTTAGTTTATGTATTTCTTAGTGCACTTGAATTGGTTAATAATGGTCGGCTATGCCGCCTAAGTTATATGGTCGGCTCTGCCGCCTGAATAGTGTATGGTCGATTCTACCGCCTAATTGGTGTATGGACGGCACTGCCGCCTAAGTTGTGCACTAAAAAATTAAAGATACAAAGGCTAACCGACTCAGGAAGTTGGTATAGCACTAGTGGTCAGTCTTAGGTCCTCCATAATGGGTGTGTTGGGTCCGTCGTATTTCCAACATTATTAAACCCCACTGTTAATTAAAAATAAAGAAAGACTCCAAGCTATCTTCAAAATAAAAACTCGTAAGGACTTACTTTTAAAATACGAGCAAGTTCAGGAGATTTCTTCCTCTCATCCTAATATTTGTTGGTGAATTTCTCATTGGTCCAACAAAGCCGCCCAAATGTTCTTGGAGTATTTGTAACACTCATTTTTTTTATTATCATAAAGTATGTCAAAAAAAGTTTAACCGCTGAGCTAAGTGCTTAGGTTTGTTAAGGAATAATTTGGTTAAGTCTTGAAGTAAAAGTTTGAGGTTTTTAACCTGAATTAAAATCAATTTGACTCTCCACCTACCATTTGGAATGCCATCTCGATCTGAGAATTTTCAGAAAACATTAAGCTTTCCCCAACCCTTTTTGTTTTGCTCCGACCACCCCTCCGATCTCAGCCACCGCGCTGTCGTGGGTGTCACCGCCCATGCTTCTGTGACCGCCACCTCACCCTGAACTCGTCAGTATCGTTCACTCGCGTCGTCGCGCTATCGTCCGCCTCGGAGAACCGTCTGAAGGCTTCGTCAAGAAACCCTTGCTCTGTCGCCCTTGTGCATCGGTGGTCTAGCCGCAACTCGTCGTCTATGTTGCACACGGCCATCGGATTCGAGTTTCCCACGCCGCGGCGAACAAAACCCCTTCGGCCGTTTGCTCGTCCGACACCGGCAAGCCTCTCATCGGAGCTACGCGATTTTCCGGCGTAATCGCACCATTCTAGGTAATTTTCGGCTCGATTCCGGGTTTATTTCAACATGTATCGTATGAGTTGAACTAACAAGGCTTTCCTCTCTGTTTTTCCGGCGAAATCGAGGCTTATAGGGTCTTTGACGGCTTTCTGGCGGGATTTTCGGCAAAGTTCCGATAGGCTTTCCTCTCTTTTTCTTTCTGAATGATGCCCAATTATGATAAAACCTAGTGTTACGATCGCCAATTCACATGTGCACGTTGCTCCCAATACATCCCATCTTTGTCTGCCTCCATATTCAAAGCGAGTTTGACTTCGAGCAACTCAACTGAAGTACCATCATCAGGGTCTAAAGCTGATAGACTAGCATCATTTATATAGTTTACCCTTGAAGAAAAGAAAAATCAACGGGCCACGTCATCATTTTCTAATGGAAAGTAATGAGAGAGACTAAAATAAAAGCGAAACAAAAATTGGGTGATATTAATAAAATTTTTAAAAGTTTAGTTACCAAAATTAAAGTATCTTAAAAGTTAGGTGACCATTAGGTGTACTTTATCCTAAGGAAAAAGAGATTTGAATTGAAAAAAAAAACACGTGAAATTTGCTTTAGATGCGAAAAAGTGTTAAATATCTAGAAAATGATTTTGTGCATTTGTTGATATCTGTTTGGGGCCATTTTAAACAAAGATAAAATTAAATATATCAGTCATTGTCTTTTTCTAAAAATAGAAAATATTTAATGTTAAATGCCAACAAGACAAGACATTAAATTTAATAAGATGATATTAGAGGGAGATATGGATATGATTCGTAGCACCGGTTTTTTTTTGTTTGTTTGTTAATAATCCGAAATTTAATATATAAGATGAGTCTACCACGTGCGACGAACATCGATGAACACCACTAATGATGAACAACGATGAACACCATTAAATTAATTAATAAAGATTTAAAATTTCAAGGACCCATCATACAATTAATAATTATTTTAAAAATTCAATTAAATTATTTTTTATATATATTAAAATTTTATTTTTTTAATAAGGGTAAACTATATATTTAGTAACTCACTTATTTCCATATTTCTATTGAACCCTCATTATTTAAATATTATTGCAATTTGACCCTCTTATTTATAAAAAATAATTTAACCCTTAACCTAAAACCCTAAACTATTAAACCTTAAACCCTTAAACTCTTAAACATATACCCTAAACTATATACCATTAAAAATATTTTCTATAACAGTGTTCTACTTCAACCAAAATGTTGGTTGGTTTTTGTTAGTGCGTTGGTATTGTTTTGTATAGAATCCAATTCTAAGTGTAACACCCTAAAAGTTTAAGGGGAAAAAAAGAGAAAAAAAGAAAATGAATGATAAAAATAAAACTATTTGCAATTAGGGGTTTTGAACCCATGACCCTATGCTTAGCAAACCTAAGCTTTAACCATCTAAGCTAATCTATTCTTTAATTTTTAATCCCCATCTGATTATATGAGATCCATGTTTCCCGGTTCTGATAAAAAAAATTAATATGTTTAGACAATTTGCCACATGCCTGAATTATCGAACATTTTGGATCTGAAACGTCAGATCCCATTTGGTCTGAGTCGAGAGCCCCAACCCTTTGTCTCCCTTTCACTGTTTGGCCCCGATCTCGGCCACCGCGCCAACGTGGTCCTCACCGTCGGCGTTGGTGTGACCAGCTCCACACCGCGGTTCTGCTCGTGGCTGTCACTCGCGGCGAAGCCTCAACGGCTGTCGTGAAATCTCAGTTGAAGGCCCGGCGAAAAACCCTTCGGCTTTTTACCTTTTCCGGCAGTCTTCCCCGTCCGATCGAGACACCAGCACCACCTTCGTGCTCACGGCGTGGAGGCGAGCAAAACCCGAGCAACGGATCGTCGATCCATTACCGATAAGCCCCTCATCGGAACCTACGTGGTTTCCGGCCAACAATTGCAATTTCTGGCTTATTTCCGGTAAAGTATTGAGTTATTTCGAGTTTTCGACTTGAAGGTTTGAATCTTGGTTTAACATCCTTTTGTTTTCCGGCAGAAACGCAACATTTCGGGCCTCCGACGAAGATTCCGACGACCCTGGAATTTTTAGGGTAAGAACCGGTCTGAACCGCCCGACCCAAGTAGCCCGACCCGACCCGTAACCGACCCGAGTCCAACCCGCTTCTAACCCGACTGAGTTAACTCGTCCGAGTTGACTCAGTGAGTTAACTCGTCCGAGTTGACTCGGTGAGTTAACACGTCCGAGTTGACTCAACTGACCTTGACCGTTGACCTTGTCTGATGACGTCACGCTGACATCAGCGTTGACATGACTGCTGACGTCAGCGTTGACTTTGACCAAAAAGTCAAAATTTCTGAAAAAGCCTTATTTTATGTTTTTCGACGTTCTGAGTCCATTTTTGAAGTCCGTTTCGCAAAATTCTGACCCAAAAGCCTCTGAATCTGACCTTGAACCCGAACTTGTCTTTGTAGTTTTTTTTATAATCAATTGTGAGCAATGTGAATAAGGACTGAAATTGGATTTTGTGCGATTGAAGGTATTCATAGTTCCTTGTATCCAAGATGTTGAGGGACGTCGAATTTGGGTTCGAGTGCGCTCGAAAGAAGTATCATGAATCGACCGGTGTAGCTCGGAGTTGAGGTAATACATTACTACCTCTTGTATGTTTTATGATACATAGCGGTATTCGGTAAACGCATGCATGATTGTTTTTAAGCGTATGATTAATTCTGTTAATGCCTAATAAAATATGGAAAAGGGTAGTAAACTAGTTGAGACTAGTGCTCGATTAGAAAGATGAGTGACTTAAAAGAACTTTCGAGATTTAAGAATGATTGATAAGACTGTGATGCTCTAAATTGGGGTTTTGCTTGTTAATGATTTAAATTTGGGTAAACTACATAAATGACCACCATACTATTGGAAAAGTCGCGATTTGACCACCTTACTTTTTTTCTAAGCAATTAAACCATCAAACTATTAAATTGGGTGCAATGTGACCACCAGCCGTTAGAGGTTAATGGTAGGGTGACGTGGCAGTTAAAAAATTAAGGGTATAATTACACATTTGGTCCTTACTATTTACACATTCTTTCAATTTAGTCCTAATTTTAAACTATATTTGATTAATAAATTATTTTCCTCCTCCAATCAGGTGGTGACGCGTGTCACCACCTGTTTAGAGGAGAAAAGCCAAAAATACCAAAACATGCTCTAGCTAAGAATCGAACCTAGGTGAAATGGGAATGAAGACAACACATAAACCATTGCACCAAGCACATGTTTGTGCTATAAATCACCAATTTAATTATATGTCTTATTATTTGTTACCATTCAAACTCATCTTCTTCCTCATCACTTTTGTCCTGCTTTTTTTTTCTTCAGCAGGGTTTATGAATCTAGTATCTTAAAATTGGGAAAACACGCCATTTGATCTTGTTTCTTTGCCTAAGCTAAACACCATTTCAGGGTTGCCTAACATTGATTCCACGTTCCCATCTGCCTATACATCCAGTAAGCAAACTCCATCTATGTTAATTTCTTGGTTGTGGTGTATCGAATTTTGTTGCATTAAAGTTTTGAGAACTGGCTCTCGATATTTGCCTTTAATAGTCTGGTAAATGATGCTAAAATTTTCCTTGGAGATCCGATACTGAATGGATCAGATGCGAAACCAATCTCAGTGGTTCCATATTCGGTACACCACAACCAAGAAATTAAGATAGAGGGGGTTTGCTTACCGGATGTATAGGCAGATGGGAACGTGGAATCAATGTTAGGCAACCCCGAAATGGTGTTTAGATTAGGCAAAGAAACAAGATTAAATGGCGTGTTTTCCCAATTTTAAGATATTAGATTCATAAACCCTGCTGAAGAAAAAATATGGAAAGACAGAAGCAGGACAAAAGTGATGAGGAAGAAGATGAGTTTGAATGGTAACAAATAATATGACATATAATTAAATTGGTGATTTATAGCACAAACATGTGCTTGGTGCAGTGGTTTATCTGTTGTCTTCATTCCCATTTCACCCGAGTTCGATTCCCAGCTAGAGCATGTTTTGGTATTTTGGCTTTTCTCCTCTAAATAGGTGGTGACATGTCACCACCTAATTGGAGGAGGAAAATAATTTATTAATCAAATATAAATAATTAAATTCTTCCAATAAGGTGTTGACACGTGTCACCACCTAATTAATTTATTTTATTAGTTTAAAATTAGGACTAAATTGAAAGAATGTGTAAATAGTAAGGACCAAATGTGTAATTATACCCTTAATTTTTTAACTGCCATGTCACCCTACCGTTAACCTTTAACGGCTGGTGGTCACATTGCACCCAATTTAATAGTTTGATGGTTTAATTGCTTCGAAAAAAAGTAAGGTGGTCAAATCGCGACTTTTCCAATAGTATGGTGGTCATTTATGTAGTTTACCCTTTAAATTTCTGAAATGCCAAGTTAAGAGATGATGAAAATACCCATGAGAGTAATGCGATATGAGATTTTGCTCTTTATCTGATAAACAATTGTTCATCGGAAAATCTCGTTATACTTGGAATGACCTAGTAATAAGATTTGCATCTCCGGAAATGTAAACACTTAAGCTATTCTTGTATTCTGAATAATCTCCAAATATAAATTTACAAGAACAGATTTTAAACGAGCCTACGACTCGGTTGACTGGAATTTCTTGATGCTAATCTTAGAAAAGATGGGCTTTGGGGAAAGATGGCATAAATGGATTTTCAAATGCATCTCGTCCGCAAAGATTTCGGTTCTGGTGAATGGTTCTCCCACCCCTTTTTTCTCTCTCGGGCGTGGCCTTCGGCAAAAGTGCCCCCTTTCCCCGATGCTATTCAATGTCATTGGGGAAGCCTTGTCTCTTTTAATCAAGAAGGCTGCTAAGATGGGACTGTTTCAAGCTTTTCAAATTGGGAGAGGTGAGGAGGCAGTGTCACTCTTGCATCTACAATTCGCGGACGACTTAATCTTCTTTTGTGGCGCTTCTATCAGTCAGGTAAAAAACATTAGAAGAGTTCTAAGAATTATTGAGATAGCCGCTGGTTTACAGCTGAATATGGGGAAGTGTCGGTTATTTGGTGTCGGCATCGAGTTAAATTCTATTACTGATTGGGCGGCTGTGTTGGGGTGCAAAGTGGGAACGTTCCCTGCTGATTATTTAGGTCTCCCTCTCGGTCCTAAGAGGAATTCCAAGGCTCTGTGGGAGCCGGTGATTAGCAAATTTCATAATGCTTTATCTGGATGGAAAGGCTGCAATTTATCGTTTTCGGGTAGGCTAGTTCTTATCAAATCAGTGTTAGCCTCCTTACCAACATACTACATGTCACTTTTTAAAATGCCGGTTGAAGTGCAAAAATTGTTAAATGGCATCATGGCTAGATTTTTGTGGAGGGGTGCTTCGAAAAAGGCGAAAATGCATTGGGTGAATTAGAGCTCCATCTGCAAACCTCTAGAGTTAGGGGGACTTGGCGTTTGCGATCTGAGTATTCTGAATCGAGCGGTGCTGGGTAAGTGGATATTTAAGTATGCTGCGGGTTCGGAGAATGTTTGGAAGAGGGTGGTGTGTGCGAAAGTGAATATGGCCAGTTCAGAAGTGGTTATTAAGCCGAAAGTGCACAGGCTAGAGTCATGGACCTGGAAAGGAATTAAAGATTCGTTCTTCAAATCTGATTCTGTGGGATTGTGCTTCCAGAACAATGCGAAAATCTTGGTTGGAGAGGGTCGTTCGATCTGTTTCTGGGAGGATAGGTGGTTGGGCGACAGGCTTTTAAAAACTGAGTTTCCCCGTATCTACGTCCTTGCGTTAAATAGAGAGTGTATGATCGCAGATTATGGAAAGAAAGATCAACATTCCTGGAGTTGGGTCATTCCCCTTAGACGACAACTTTTTGATTGGGAATTGGGACAATGGAACGCGCTGATGGGGTGCTTAAACAACTTTTCATCCGTAGGAACTAATCAAGATACGCTGACTTGGAACGGTGAAGGTAGTGGAGTCTTTACTGTCAAATCCTTCCGGAAACTTTTTTATTCATGTCAAAGCGATTCTGTCGAGTGGAGGAAGCTTGTATGGAGAGGGTTTGCCCCCCTAAAATTGAGTTCTTTTTGTGGAGAGTTTTGAAGAACGGAATACCAGTAAAAGGAAATTTGATCCGAAGAGGGGTGCTAAACGTTGCGGACGGAAGGTGTTCATTTTGTAGCGATTGTGTGGAGACTGCTGAACATATCTTTCTGCATTGCCGGTACATCTGGGTTTTGTGGATGAAGCTAGCTGGATTGTGGAATCTGTCCTTGGTTGTACCGATTTCCATCTCTTCCTTTCTTCATATATGGTTTGATTGTGGTATTGGCAGGTTCGACAATTCGATCTGGTTTTTCGTTCCTGTTGCCACCCTATGGACGATCTGGAGAATGAGGAACAAAATTGTTTTCAGTAACGGCAAATTTGATGCCACGCTAATCTTCTTTCTTGCTAGGTACAGAGCAGGGTGCTGGTTCAAGGCTTTTAATAAATCTTGCTGCATTCCTTTTGATGCTCTGGTGAACGATCTGGTCTTAGGAAATGACAGCAGGCAGCAGTTTAATGTGAAGAACAAGCATATAGGTTGGCATCACCCCGATGGGTTATATGAAAATTAATGTCGATGGGGTCGTATCGAAGCAACTGAATAGGGGGGATTGGAGGCATAATCTCTTCTTCGAATGGTGCCCTGATCGCGTCATTCTCCGAGTCGGTTGCCGATGGTCCACCGCTGTTTGCGGAACTGCAGGCGATGAAGAGGGGACTTTCAATGGCTAAGAACCTGCAAGTGTGCCAGGGCAGCAGGCTCATACTAGAAAGCGACTGCTCAGAGGCGATAAAATGGATTAATAATAGAGCGGGCTACCCTTCTATGTTTTGCAGGTTGGTGGAGGACATTGCTAGTTTAGTACAAAGCTTAAATTGTATGGTTAGATGGGTTCCTAGAACTGCGAATGTTAAAGCGGATTGCCTTGCAAAACAGGGCATAGGTTAGTACTAAAGGGAATCTTGGTGTATGAACTCATGAATGTTTTGTCTGATTTATATTCAATAAAAGTTTCTATGGCACTCTTTTCCTCCTTCCTCTACAAGCGTTTCCATCGGAAATGCTTCGTATGAAGGGGTTTTTTAATGAGGCCAATATTTCTATCAAAAAAAAATTTACAAGAATTTTTCGCATGTTCAGAGCTACCAATGGTGTAATTATCAGATTGACTAAAGCGTTCGAAATGACACAGAGGATTGAAAATATTAATAAGGCAGAATTAATCGGGACAACGTGATGACAAAAAATAAAGGACTAAATTACCCTCGGGCACTAGATGCCAAAAATTAACCGAAATGATGAATACACCCTCGAGAACGGAAAAGAACGAACAGTTGGAACAACCGAAAGGCTCATAGTTTTGGAACACCCTCAGATATGAAGCATCCGAAATACTTGCGAATGCTGAAAATGACTGAAGGTACCTCTAAGACTGGAATAAGGAATGCCAATAAAGCTAGACAATATAATGACTCTAAAGTGGTAATTCGCGACCCGTGTTTGTTGGTCGTTTCTGATACTATCGTAATTTTGGAAAGATACCATGTGGCGACATGTTCGGGTTATTTGGAGAAAGTACTCAGTTATTGGTAAGAGCAACATGTTTCCTCAGAAATATAAATTCGATGCTATGAAACGAGTTCGGGTGTTATATACATGTTCATGAATTTGGAAAATTACCGCTTGGATACATGTTTGATCTCTCGTAGTAAGTTCAGTGGATGTAAGGTGAAGACGATCTGCTTTGTTGTTACGCTGTAATCAGTTCTAGAAATGAATGCTTAAGATGTATTTATCCGATTATATTTCAAACTCTGTGTTAATGGTTTCAATTAGTTCAGAGGGACTCGAAAGCTTGATGAGCAGCTAGAATTCCTGAATTCGGTACATCACCGTTTATACCTTGTTGGTTCAGTTTACCAAATATTCATCTAGGCAAGATTAATATAAAAAGAAAAAAAAATAGGGTTGCTAACCGAGGGGGAACCTTAACGGGTTTCGCTTCGGTTTTCCCCGTGTAGCTCACTCGGACCGGTCATCCGGCCAGACCGGGACGAGGGGGTTACATTTGTTGGTATCAGAGCCTGAGGTTTCCGAGACCTCGGGTAGGTAAGTGAGGTAAGTTTGATGTGTTATGTTGTTGTTATGTCTCGGTGAATGTTTTGCCATGTATGCTTAATGTTTGCTTGTTAGTACGGTGTCTGGAAGCATGTGTTAGCATGATGCGTGTGTTGAAGCGTAGTGTCGAGTTCCCATTGCTACTATTACTTATTTGAAAAGATTTTTGTAAAGGAATATACTTGAGCACCTTAGACCATTGCTCTTGCTAACCCCAAATATTCTTTCTTGTGTGTTTTGTTTATTGTTGTATTGTTGTCCTTGGTGAGTTGGAGGCCGAGGTGTGGGCGTGGAGTTGGTAATCATGAATCTGAGGTTTTAGAGGATGAGAAGGATGAGAGAGTTCGTCGTTTTAGTTCAGGGCAGTACGACCATACCAGAGTTGGAGTGCAGTTTGTTTGTTTGGGTCAACAGGCACATGAGTTGGTTTCCTTTGAGGGAGAACAATATGACCAATCTTGACAGGAGATGGTAAGTGAAGTGAAGAACTAAGAGTTGGCTTCGGAATGATGTTGATGTTGTAGCAAGTAATTCCTCGATACAGTCATTGAGCTTGTTTTTCTCATTGATTCTGGATCTACGCGTCCGAGCATTTTGAGTGAGCATGCGCAGTTGTTGAATCTACCTTGTGAGGTGCTAGAGTAGGTGTTGGTGTTGCTAGCTCCTTCGGGGATACAGTCGTGGTCAGAAAGATGTACAAGGGGTGTCCGTTGATGTTTCAGTGGCACGTGTTTTCAGTTGATGCGATGGAATTGCTTTTTACGGTTTTGATGTGAAGCTGTGCATGGATTGGCTTGTAGAGCATAGAGTTAGGGTAGACTTTGAGACAATGGGAGTTTTCTTAAAGCTTGTGAATGACTATAATCTTGAGATGGCTTGCCGGGCAAATGTGATGGATTCGATTTTTGAACGAAGATTAGACCGCAGAATGTTAAAATAGTTTGTGATTCTTCCTAGAAGTGTTTAGAAGAAACGCCCAGTTTGTCTCCTAACAGCGAAGAAGAGTTTATTGTTGATGTCGTCTCCGAGTTTGCTCTGTATCTTATGGTTTCCGACAGAATTGAGAATGTTGAAGAATTAGCTTCGAGACTTGTTAGACCTTAGATTCAGTAGGCCTAGTGCATCATCTCAGAGTTCTACAGTGTAAATCGTGAAGAAGAAAGAGTGACAGTACGAGAATGTGTCGAGATTTCAGACAGTTGAAACGAGTGTCAGTGAATAAATAGTATCCGTTTCCGAGTGTCAGTGAATTGTTGATCAGTTAGTGTGTGCTTCAGTCTATTTGAAGATTAGCTTGAGATCCGTTTACCACCAGTTGAACGTGAGAAAAGTTGAAGTATCGAAGACAGCTTTCGGGGCAGATGTGATCACTTTGGGTTTGGAGTTATGCCGTTTGATTGACTAGTGTGTTAGTTACTTTCAGAGAAATGTTGAGTAGGATGTTTTCCTAAGTCCTTGATCAGTTTGTAGTAGCTCTTTTAGATGACACACGGGTGTACTCACGTATCGAAGAAGACCATGACAAGCCTTGAAGTAGAGTTGTAGATTCTATTAGAAAGTCAGTTGTATGCTAAGTTGTGCAAGCGTGAGCTCCGAGTTAAGGAAGATGTTCTCCTAAGACATGTGGATTGGCCGAGTGTATTAGGGTAAATCCCAAGTAGTCAGAAGAAGATGTGAGTTGGAAGAAATTTGAAGACTGTGACATGTAACTATAGTTCCTAGGTCTAGCATTGTTACTTTCAGAGAATTGTAAATAGTCTTTTGAAGATAGTCGCTCCATTGTTAGGTTGCTACAGAAGAATGTTCAGTTGTGTGGTTAGATACGAGACAATGAGCCCTTGAGAAACTAAAAGAAACTTTGATGAAAACTTCGACCTTGATCCAGCCTATACTAGAGAAAGAGCTTGTGAACTGTAGTGACGTGTTGCATGTAGGGTTAGGTTGTGTGCCCATGCAAGACGGAAGTTTGCGACTTGTTCATCGAGTTAGTTGAAAGACCGTGAGAAGAGTTATCCGATATGAGGCATGGAGTTAACTACAGTTGTATTTGCTTCGAAGACTTAGAGAGAAAGCCTGTATAGTAAGAATTGCACAATGTGTACGTACATATTATCAGAACTTGAATTGTTAGACAACTTAGGTGGAAACTTGAACAGCATAAGTGTTAGAACTGCTTGAAGACTGTAATATCAAGATTGAGTACCATCCGAAGATAGTCAATATGGTAATCGATGTTCCGAGTTGAAATTGTTGTTAGATTAGTAGTTGAGTTGCGAGTTGTAATTTTCTGAATTCAGTTTACCGAATGATAGTGTTTTTGTGGCCGAGTTTCGGGTTGAGCCTACTTTGAGTCAGAATGCTTGAAGAGAAACTGTAACGCCCCGGTTTTGGGCTCAGAAGTTTTGGGCGTTGACCGGTTCGGTCAAAGTGCTGATCGAATATATAAGAGTGAATTTAGGAAAGCCTAGTTCGGGTTGCATTAAAAATATGGAAAAATGTTCTAAAATCATCTTTTAATATATATAAGTGAACTGTGAAATTAATTTTGGAAAATGAGGTTCGGAAGGTTGACATTTTGGCTAGTGACCAAAATGTAATTTTTGAAAGTTTGGTGACTGCTTTATAATGGATTGAAACTTTGAATCTTTAAGAAGCTATTATTCCAAAAAGGATTTCTCCAGATTTTTCTAAGATATTTTAAGGCTTTATTCTGATTTTAAAGATTATGAAAGTGGAGGGAAACCATTTTTACCATTTCTTAACTAACTTTCCATTTTCTCTCAATTTTCCTTTTCTCTCATTTTCTCTCAACCCAAACACAATTCTCCAGATTTCCTTCTCTGATTTTGGCATCTAAATCTCTCATTTCAACTCTCATTTGATTCCTAATCATCTCATCAACAAAACCTCTCAATTTGCAAGTTGTTTCATCAAGCTTTTTGGCTCTAAAAAGGAGAAATTCAAGTTTGGAGGTAAGAACGTCCTTCTCCTCTAAACTATCAGTTCTTTACTGAAATTCCTAAGTTCTCAATCCTTGATTTATGTTTTGTTAATGGCTTTTCAATTGAAATCTTGATTTTTGGCTTAAAATGCAAGATTTGGTGATTTTGGTGAAATTTTCGTGTGATCTGTTTGGGCAGTGTTTTGGAGTGTCAAAATGATGTTAAATGAATGCTAAATTGATTAGAAGTTGAGGCTTAACTAATGCAATCCCGGATAGGTTGAATTTCCTAAGTTTGGCTTGAGTTTTTGGTTGTTTTTGGAGTGTTTTTGGTGATCTGTTATACCTGGAGGTATAAGGACGTGTTTGTGATCATTTTGGATGTTAATTGATGTATAAAAATGGTTAGAAGTGATGGATCTTGGCTGGGTTAAGTTTTGGAAGTGTTTGGAGGTGATTTCGGTTGTGTTTGGTAGCCGAATTGTTGGATTTGTGATGAGCAGCGAGTTGAGTCTTGTTGCTGGTGTTCTTAATGCATAATGATGCATTAATGTTCTGTTTTTGTGTGCTTGAAACAGGGGAGTTTGATCCGTGAGCTTTAGAGGTGTTGCGGAAGGTCTCGGATGCTTGGAAGGCTTGTTGGCTAGCCTTGTTTTGGTTATCGGTGAGTGAAGTTGGGATTTCAGCTTTTAAACCAAGGTTTGAAGGTTTTTGGGAGCTTAGTGTAAGTCTAAACAACTTTGCTAAGCTCAAGAGTAAGTGAATGGATTTTTGCTCTTGAATTGTGTTGTGATTTGGATTTAAAAGCAAATGTGGTTGATGAATGAAATGCATGTGTTTTGCATGGTTTAATTCTGTTTTGTAAGCATATTTTAACATGGTTTAATGCTGGTTTTGAAAGCCGTATGTGAAGGATGCTCAAGGTAAGAGATCCTTGGTTTTTATACATTGAAAATGTGGTTTTGATGCATGGTGTTGCATGGTGTTTCATGGCTTTGTGTGATGCTTTAAAACAGTGAATTGATAATGATAAATGATGGTTTTGCATATTGGTTATGCATGTGAATCATTGGATTAATGTAGAATGGTTTTGCATATTGGTTATGCATGTGAAACATTGGACTAATGTGGTAAGATGGTTATATTGGCAAGTGAGGAAAATGGTTCTTGGTTTGTTGATCGGATATAGTTAGCCGGCTATAGGATTGGGTGCACCGTGAATTAAGTCGCCTTGGAGGTGGAGTGGTCAAGAGTGGACCGGGAAACTCCCTTCAAGTATCCTAACGAGATGATTGAGGTCATAATGGAGGTGTTGCCCATTCGAGGACCTTGGTTGAGCAAAGGTTATATGGTGGTTAAAAGTCCATATGTGAGAACCTTGTGCTTGTT
Organism: Hibiscus tridactylites; assembly: GCA_958450335.1. Taxonomy (NCBI): domain Eukaryota; kingdom Viridiplantae; phylum Streptophyta; class Magnoliopsida; order Malvales; family Malvaceae; genus Hibiscus; species Hibiscus tridactylites. Next base: position 75,472,370 of record OY288285.1, on the reverse strand, counting down.
GAGATCACAATGGCAGTGTTAAGTCCATGTGTGGATCTTGTGTAGGGTGTCCCGGATCTCGTTAGTGATGTTCTACAACTACCAATCGGTGAATGCAAAGGTTGTATGGTGTTTGAGAGTCCATACATGGGAATCTTGTGCATGTCAAGGTTGTATGGTGGTTAAAAGTCCATACATGGGAACCTTGGGGAAAAGCTAAGGTTGTATGGTGTTTAAAAGTCCATACATGGGAACCTTAGGATGTAGAGGTCAAATGGTGGTTAAAAGTCCATTTGGGAGACCTTGGATTGGTAGGGTGTAGGGAGCGTAGGGACAACGTTCGGAATCCGCGTATCCGATTGGATGTTGAGTTGAAAAGTGGAGGTGGTTGATCACTTGAAGGCCAATATGATATTCTTGATTGTAAAGAAGCATGGGATGCTTGAAATGATGCATAATTGCATGTGAGGCATGAGATGCTTGGAAAAGATGCATGGTTGCATGTAAAGTGTATAATACTTGTGAATGCATGTTTACTTGTTAAGTTGAACAAGTGTTGGTTATCATTTGGTAAATGATGCATGTGAGCATGAAATATCTTTATTGCATTGGAGTCTTGTAAGACTTGTTTTTAAAGGCATGTGAAGATGATGTTATGGTTCCTATGTTGCCTTGGTTAAATGCATGTGATGGATTATTTGAGTTATGGTTTTAAAAGGTTTCTTGCTCGAAATGGCTTTCAAGTTTAAGAAAGGTATGTTGTGAAATGGGAGTGTTTTCCATGGTTTAGTTTTAAGCTTTGCATATGGTGTTTATGCATGGATTTGCTAAATGGTTGATTTTCTTTTGTGAGTTGTTCTTTGAAAAGGTTTTCTTAGCTTGCTAAGCTAAGGGTTGGTTTTCATGTATGTGCAATGCATGGTTTTGAGCTTGATGTTGAAAAGGGTTTCCAAACATGGCTTTGGTAAACAAATCGGGTTGGTTTTAAAAGTGTTTAATGACCCGCTGCATTGATGGTGTTTTGGTTTTGAGCATTCCTCACTAAGCATTATGTGCTTACGCTCCATTTTGTCTATCAATGCAGATTCTTGAAGTTTGGACAGCAAGGAGCAAGGGATTCAAGGTGGACTCCAATGGAGATGTATGTCTCGGTGAATAGCTATAGTTAATAAAGGCAATGGGGTAGAATCTCTCGGGTTTATGTGTATGTGATCGTATATGTTTGATCAAGAATGTTTTAATGTTGTTGCTAATGTTGTTGGAACATGAATTGGCTTAAATGAGATTGATTTGGAAGGTTTGTGCCTAAATGGTTGCTTGTGTAGGAAGCATGCCTATAGATTTGGGGCTTTTCTTATATGTTGTGTTTCTGTTGAATTGTTGATGCAAGTATGTCTCATTTATGTTGAATTGCATGTTGGTAAAGTTTGGTGGCTTTTGGAGCATGTTTGAATGATCAATTGTGTGTTTGAGTGATCAAAATGCTGCAATCTGGGCAGGGCGTTTCGGAACAGATGACACCGTTTCGGAACGGGTGCCTTGCATAAACCCAGGCGTTCGAAACGGGTGCCACCGTTCCGGAACGGTTTGGCTACTGCCAGACCCCCGTTGCGGAACGCGTTGCGGAACGGCCCCGTGTTTCGAAACGGGCTTTGCCTGTTTCGGAACGGGTGACCGTTGGGGGCTGACATGGGCGGTTAAATGTTTCAAAATGTTTGCATTTTGGTCCTGAATCTTGTTTGTGCAATTGTATGAGTTCGGGATGTCCGTTTGAGCTGAAATTTGGCAGGGAAGCATGAAACCTGATTAATTCTAAGTTGGTAACTTAAAATCTGGTTAAGTCCTTAAAGTTTTCAGAAATTACAATTTGGTCCCTAAAGTTGTAATTTGTTCAATTGGGTCCCTATTTGATCTCTGATGTTTGTGATCTTTGAGTATGGTGTTTGTGTGGTCACAATTAGGGCTAATGTGCATCTAGACAAGATTAAAAAGAAAAAAAAGGGTCGTTAATCAAGGTTGACTTTCGGGTTGACTTTGGTTTTCCCCGTGTGACTTTCTTAATTCGGGTCAACCGTCCAGACCGGGTTAAGGGGGTTACATTTGGTGGTATCAGAGCTGAGTTGCGAATGTTGGGGAAAACGGTAAGTTGTTGTGATGTGTGTTTGATGTTTACCTTGTTGTGTGGTTGAAAGTTGGTTGAAACACATGTTTCTGAGTATGTTGTTGATGTTTTTGAGCATATTGCTGATGTATGCAAGCATGTTTTGTGGTTATGAATCTTAGTCGAGTTTATGTGGTTTTATGCTAATGCTGTGAGCTGGTGATATGCTTGATGAACTTGTAATGAGTATGTTATGTTGCTAGTATGCTGTTGCAAGTGAATGCTGTTTGGTGTAAGCATGATCAAAGTGTATTGTTTGATATGCTTGATGTTGTGATATCCATGTTGTGTTGACTGTTATGTCATGTAAAGGGGAGGATTCGGGATACCCATTGCCTTATTAATATAGCTATTGTGTTATTTTGGAGTTGGAGTTTGAATCCTTGCTTAATGCTGGTCTAACTGGTTTGTTTGCTTGTTGTGATTGTATGTTTGTTGTTGTTAGTGGTATGGCAAAGTCGATGAAAGAATGGCGGTTGAGTGAGATGGTTGCTGCCTTGGGGCAGGTTGTTAAGGCAAGGAATTCACCCTTTTGTAGAGGTGTTTTGTCTCAGCCTTCTGTGCCTAGTGTTGAAGTGGTAAGGCAAGGGAAATAAACTGGTTCTGTGATGAAAAGTTCATTATCTGTTGTTCAGGAGGTGTTGGGAACATCTCAGGCTGTGGTAGAGGTAAAGTCAGTGGATGTGCTGGCTGTGGGATGTGAGGGTTTGCCGAAGCAGCGTTTGCTTGATTTGGGTGCTGTGGAATATCATGGTTCTACACCGGAGATGTTTGAGGCCTGGTTGGCCAGTGTGATTCTGATCTTGGATCGGGAAGGCTGTGATTATGCCTGTAAGCTGGGGAGTGTTGTTTCTCTGATGTTGGTGGATGCGTGTGCCTGGTGGACATCTGTGGCTGTGGCGTCACATGTTCCTGATATTGATTGGGATTTCTTTGTATCGGCCTTTTATGGGAGGTATCTTGGAAGGGAATTTCCAAGGGTTAAGCAAGGCGCGGGTAGTGCTGTTGCGGGGCAAGTGTTGCTTGGGCAAGGAGTGGAAGTTCAGCCACCGGTATGTGACCGTTGTGAAAGGCGCCATGTTGGAGGTTGTTGGGGCGCAGGTGTTTGCTGGAATTGTGGTTCTAAAGTGCATGTTAAGCGTGATTGTCCACATGGAGTGAAGTCAGCTTCAGTGATAGCCAAAGGGTCTCAGAAAGGTCGTGGGCACGGCCGAGGCAAGGTTCAGAGGTGGCAGAAAGAGCAGGAAGTTGTGAAGAGTGTGGGAAAGGAGAATTGCTGGAAATGTGGGTCTGCTGGACACATGAGACGTGATTGTTTGATGTTGGCTCGGAATAGTCAAGGTTCTTTACCGCAAGGAGTTGGTGGTGACCCTGGTGTGTTAGCTGGTGCTGCAATGGTGCGGCAGGAGGGTGATGGTTCCGCAAGGAAGAGAGCTCGTCTGATGAAGCTTCAGGGTGGTGTTGTGCTTCCAGGTAACCTTGTTAAGTGATCTTTGCTTTAGTTACCTTGGTTTGGTTTCTGTTGGTTTTCCTTGCGTGGTAAGTCTAGTCTTGTTGCTAGTATATTTGGGGTAATGGTAGTTGTGGTTTGGTAACATCTTTGATGTGAAGAAGGCTTAAGTGAGTACTTTGTGGTTAATGGTTGTTGGTATGATGGAGTTAGATAAGTTAAAGGTGAGTTAGGAGGTTGTTCTTAGACGGATTTGAGGATGTTATTGGAGGGTGTGAACTGGCATTCATGCACAGTTAAAATCATTGTTATATGCTATATTATATATGTTGGTCCATGCATACATGTGGCATGACACTAGAGGTTTTGCATACATGTACATCAGGCATTGATAGGGCATGTAGGTGATCATGCATACGATGTTCACGCTCGCTAATAACTAATCGAATCTGTTAGTGTTGTGGTTGGATTAGGTGGGATGATGGGTTTTTAGAGGTTGTTTGGTGCTGAGTGAGAGTTAGAAGTGTTGGAGTTTGTTAAACTAGTTGCTAGTGATAGTGAGAGTGGTATAGCCTGTTGGTAGAAGGATAGTGTTTGATGCTCAGAGAGTTTAGTGGTTTGGTGGTGAAGGGTACCGGTTGAGGTTAGTATCGGTTAAGTGGTTTGTTTAGCTAAAAGGAAGTGGTAGTTCCATGGTGCTAGAGATGTTGCAGTTTGAGGTTGTGTTTCCAAGGGCTGAGGTAGTTTAGCTTTTAAGTTGTTGTGAAAGGGTTGTGTTGGTTCTTAGCAACCTTTGAGGAGTTCAGAAGCTGCTATGTGTGTTTTGGTTAAGTAATGTTCGGGTAATGCAAGTGTTCTGGTTGAAGTTTGTAGTGAAAGGACAATGAAAGATCGAAGGCTTTCGTTGGTTGTTTGGGTTCTTGTGAGAAGTGGTTGGCTGGTTGTGGTTAAGAAAGTTCCGTTTGAAGTCAGTTGGTGGTGTGTGGAACGGCTGACGAATTCAAGTTGGGGTTGTGATGTAATTTTTGGTATCTGGGTGAGTAGTCCTGGTGAGCTGTTATGGTAATGTTTGTGACGGATGTGAAGGATTGTCAGCTTCGTTGAAGAGCTTGAGTAAACAGTTGATGTTTAAGGATTTTTGGCTTGTTGGGAAAATCTTTGGAAGAGGTTTGGGAGTCGCAAAAGTTTTAGAAGCAGAGAAGTTGCCTAGTGGCTGAATTTGTTTGGTGGTTGTCTCTGTGTAGACAAGTCTTGGGAGTTGTGTGTTACAGTGTTGTCTACTGTAAGAGCTGAAGTTCTTCAGGTTGATGTTGGGATTGTGTACAGTCCGGTTATGTGGAAGGTTAAGTCGTGGTTACCTTTGAGAGTTTGGATTTGTGAACTGTGTATGGTGGTGTTAAGTTTTGGTGGAGGTTTTGTGTGGAATGTGTTCAGTGAGGTTGAGGCGATTGTGTTGTCTTGTGTGTTGCCTTGAGAAGGTTGTGGTTCTCTTTTCGCCGGTTGAAATTTCGAGGACGAAATTTCCTAAGGGGGGGAGAGTTGTAACGCCCCGGTTTTGGGCTCAGAAGTTTTGGGCGTTGACCGGTTCGGTCAAAGTGCTGATCGAATATATAAGAGTGAATTTAGGAAAGCCTAGTTCGGGTTGCATTAAAAATATGGAAAAATGTTCTAAAATCATCTTTTAATATATATAAGTGAACTGTGAAATCAATTTTGGAAAATGAGGTTCGGAAGGTTGACATTTTGGCTAGTGACCAAAATGTAATTTTTGAAAGTTTGGTGACTGTTTTATAAAGGATTGAAACTTTGAATCTTTAAGGAGCTATTATTCCAAAAAGGATTTCTCCAGATTTTTCTAAGATATTTTAAGGCTTTATTCTAATTTTAAAGATTATGAAAGTGGAGGGAAACCATTTTTACCATTTCTTAACTAACTTTCCATTTTCTCTCAATTTTCCTTTTCTCTCATTTTCTCTCAACCCAAACACAATTCTCCAGATTTCCTTCTCTGATTTTGGCATCTAAATCTCTCATTTCAACTCTCATTTGATTCCTAATCATCTCATCAACAAAACCTCTCAATTTGCAAGTTGTTTCATCAAGCTTTTTGGCTCTAAAAAGGAGAAATTCAAGTTTGGAGGTAAGAACGTCCTTCTCCTCTAAACTATCAGTTCTTTACTGAAATTCCTAAGTTCTCAATCCTTGATTTATGTTTTGTTAATGGCTTTTCAATTGAAATCTTGATTTTTGGCTTAAAATGCAAGATTTGGTGATTTTGGTGAAATTTTCGTGTGATCTGTTTGGGCAGTGTTTTGGAGTGTCAAAATGATGTTAAATGAATGCTAAATTGATTAGAAGTTGAGGCTTAACTAATGCAATCCCGGATAGGTTGAATTTCCTAAGTTTGGCTTGAGTTTTTGGTTGTTTTTGGAGTGTTTTTGGTGATCTGTTATACCTGGAGGTATAAGGACGTGTTTGTGATCATTTTGGATGTTAATTGATGTATAAAAATGGTTAGAAGTGATGGATCTTGGCTGGGTTAAGTTTTGGAAGTGTTTGGAGGTGATTTCGGTTGTGTTTGGTAGCCGAATTGTTGGATTTGTGATGAGCAGCGAGTTGAGTCTTGTTGCTGGTGTTCTTAATGCATAATGATGCATTAATGTTCTGTTTTTGTGTGCTTGAAACAGGGGAGTTTGATCCGTGAGCTTTAGAGGTGTTGCGGAAGGTTTCGGATGCTTGGAAGGCTTGTTGGCTAGCCTTGTTTTGGTTATCGGTGAGTGAAGTTGGGATTTCAGCTTTTAAACCAAGGTTTGAAGGTTTTTGGGAGCTTAGTGTAAGTCTAAACAACTTTGCTAAGCTCAAGAGTAAGTGAATGGATTTTTGCTCTTGAATTGTGTTGTGATTTGGTTTTAAAAGCAAATGTGGTTGATGAATGAAATACATGTGTTTTGCATGGTTTAATTCTGTTTTGTAAGCATATTTTAACATGGTTTAATGCTGGTTTTGAAAGCCGTATGTGAAGGATGCTCAAGGTAAGAGATCCTTGGTTTTTATACATTGAAAATGTGGTTTTGATGCATGGTGTTGCATGGTGTTTCATGGCTTTGTGTGATGCTTTAAAACATTGAATTGATAATGATAAATGATGGTTTTGCATATTGGTTATGCATGTGAATCATTGGATTAATGTGGAATGGTTTTGCATATTGGTTATGCATGTGAAACATTGGACTAATGTGGTAAGATGGTTATATTGGCAAGTGAGGAAAATGGTTCTTGGTTTGTTGATCGGATATAGTTAGCCGGCTATAGGATTGGGTGCACCGTGAATTAAGTCGCCTTGGAGGTGGAGTGGTCAAGAGTGGACCGGGAAACTCTCTTCAAGTATCCTAACGAGATGATTGAGGTCATAATGGAGGTGTTGCCCATTCGAGGACCTTGGTTGAGCAAAGGTTATATGGTGGTTAAAAGTCCATATGTGAGAACCTTGTGCTTGTTGAGATCACAATGGCAGTGTTAAGTCCATGTGTGGATCTTGTGTAGGGTGTCCCGGATCTCGTTAGTGATGTTCTACAACTACCAATCGGTGAATGCAAAGGTTGTATGGTGTTTGAGAGTCCATACATGGGAATCTTGTGCATGTCAAGGTTGTATGGTGGTTAAAAGTCCATACATGGGAACCTTGGGGAAAAGCTAAGGTTGTATGGTGTTTAAAAGTCCATACATGGGAACCTTAGGATGTTGAGGTCAAATGGTGGTTAAAAGTCCATTTGGGAGACCTTGGATTGGTAGGGTGTAGGGAGCGTAGGGACAACGCTCGGAATCCGCGTATCCGATTGGATGTTGAGTTGAAAAGTGGAGGTGGTTGATCACTTGAAGGCCAATATGATATTCTTGATTGTAAAGAAGCATGGGATGCTTGAAATGATGCATAATTGCATGTGAGGCATGAGATGCTTGGAAAAGATGCATGGTTGCATGTAAAGTGTATAATACTTGTGAATGCATGTTTACTTGTTAAGTTGAACAAGTGTTGGTTATCATTTGGTAAATGATGCATGTGAGCATGAAATATCTTTATTGCATTGTAGTCTTGTAAGACTTGTTTTTAAAGGCATGTGAAGATGATGTTATGGTTCCTATGTTGCCTTGGTTAAATGCATGTGATGGATTATTTGAGTTATGGTTTTAAAAGGTTTCTTGCTCGAAATGGCTTTCAAGTTTAAGAAAGGTATGTTGTGAAATGGGAGTGTTTTCCATGGTTTAGTTTTAAGCTTTGCATATGGTGTTTATGCATGGATTGGCTAAATGGTTGATTTTCTTTTGTGAGTTGTTCTTTGAAAAGGTTTTCTTAGCTTGCTAAGCTAAGGGTTGGTTTTCATGTATGTGCAATGCATGGTTTTGAGCTTGATGTTGAAAAGGGTTTCCAAACATGGCTTTGGTAAACAAATCGGGTTGGTTTTAAAAGTGTTTAATGACCCGCTGCATTGATGGTGTTTTGGTTTTGAGCATTCCTCACTAAGCATTATGTGCTTACGCTCCATTTTGTCTATCAATGCAGATTCTTGAAGTTTGGACAGCAAGGAGCAAGGGATTCAAGGTGGACTCCAATGGAGATGTATGTCTCGGTGAATAGCTATAGTTAATAAAGGCAATGGGGTAGAATCTCTCGGGTTTATGTGTATGTGATCGTATATGTTTGATCAAGAATGTTTTAATGTTGTTGCTAATGTTGTTGGAACATGAATTGGCTTAAATGAGATTGATTTGGAAGGTTTGTGCCTAAATGGTTGCTTGTGTAGGAAGCATGCCTATAGATTTGGGGCTTTTCTTATATGTTGTGTTTCTGTTGAATTGTTGATGCAAGTATGTCTCATTTATGTTGAATTGCATGTTGGTAAAGTTTGGTGGCTTTTGGAGCATGTTTGAATGATCAATTGTGTGTTTGAGTGATCAAAATGCTGCAATCTGGGCAGGGCGTTTCGGAACAGATGACACCGTTTCGGAACGGGTGCCTTGCATAAACCCAGGCGTTCGAAACGGGTGCCACCGTTCCGGAACGGTTTGGCTACTGCCAGACCCCCGTTGCGGAACGCGTTGCGGAACGGCCCCGTGTTTCGAAACGGGCTTTGCCTGTTTCGGAACGGGTGACCGTTGGGGGCTGACATGGGCGGTTAAATGTTTCAAAATGTTTGCATTTTGGTCCTGAATCTTGTTTGTGCAATTGTATGAGTTCGGGATGTCCGTTTGAGCTGAAATTTGGCAGGGAAGCATGAAACCTGATTAATTCTAAGTTGGTAACTTAAAATCTGGTTAAGTCCTTAAAGTTTTCAGAAATTACAATTTGGTCCCTAAAGTTGTAATTTGTTCAATTGGGTCCCTGTTTGATCTCTGATGTTTGTGATCTTTGAGTATGGTGTTTGTGTGGTCACAATTAGGGCTAATGTGCATCTAGACAAGATTAAAAAGAAAAAAAGGGTCGTTAATCAAGGTTGACTTTCGGGTTGACTTTGGTTTTCCCCGTGTGACTTTCTTAATTCGGGTCAACCGTCCAGACCGGGTTAAGGGGGTTACAGAAACAGTTGCAAGACAGATTCTTGGCACCTCACGTGCAAGGCATTTCAAAAAGAGAACCTTCAGAGTATAGTTCAGAGATGATGGAATTTGTATTGTTAGAGACAGAATTGTTGTACCGATTGACCTAGTGTTTTGAGATGTATTGTTTCGGCCGAAGCACCCGGTAGTTCATTTGTATTGCATCTGAGTAGTATGAAGACGTATTGTGGGTTGAAGATGAGTAATTCTGGATTGAGTTGATGAATAATGTGGTTCAGTGTGAGAGTGGGTGTGTAAATTGCCAGGGTGTTAAGACCGAGCATTAGTTTTCTTCTAGCTTGTTACATCTGTGGGAAAGATGGCGGAGTTGTGCCTTAGCAAGAGTGTAAGTTGTACAGTGTCTTGAGATTGATAGTGGCCAGTAGAGATTCGAGTTTTCTGCTAGATTTTTGAAGACGTCTGCATAGTGTTTGGTTAATTGATGAAGACAGAGGATCAGTCAGAGAAGGTTATGAGTCAAGTGTTCAAGCAGTATTGTATGAGATTGTGAATCGAGCTAGTTCTGTTGTTTATTGTTGCGGTTACCATCAGAGTTAGAAAGGGGTTTGTGATGTGTTCTGTGTATCTATGATTCCGAAGTGTGAGCCAGTTTTGTTCCGTGTTATGTTGTTGAAAAGATTGAGTTGAATTTAAAATGATCATGTATTGAAGGACCCGTTGAGATCTTGGCATCAGTTAGCTAATGTTGTGTGGTGAGTCTACCGAGTTGGTGGGTATGTTGTGGTGAGAGAAAGTGTGGAGGAGCAGGTGTCAGTGACTCTTCCTGTCTGATAAATTTCGGGGACGAAATTTCCTTAAGTAGGGGAGAGTTGTAACACCCGTGTTTAGGGGTCGGGTGAAAATAATGTTTTAATAATATTCGGGTTCGGTTTTATAATTTAAGTAAATAAAATAATGGTTCGGTTTTGTTTGCAAATAAAATAAAGGTGTTGGACCCAATCTTTAAACCAAGCCCAATAGCCATTCATTAATGGCATTTGTGTAAATATTTGGTCTTCTAAATTAAAAACCCCCAATTTTAATTTAAAACACAAATGTTGTCATCTTCCTCCCTCCCCATTCTTCCTTTCCCACGACAAAGGAGGGGCTTTTCTCCAAGAGACTTTCCCACCTCCTTTCTCCCTCATTTTGGCTCGGTTTTGGAAGGTAAACACGTTTTCGACTTGCTCTCGCCTTCCTCTTTTCAAAAGTACAAGTAACTTTCATTTTCATCCATGTTTTAGAATTTGGATTTTTGGGAGATTTGAATAAAAGTGGTAGCTTTATGGTGTTTAACTTGAGATTTTGATTTAATATTGTTAGATATGGTGTTTATGAATCAAATTGTCCAACATATATAATTTTTAAAGAGTTTCTTTGAGATTCCCGAATTTGGGTTTTGATGGGTTTTTAGGAGGGTTTTTAGTTGAGTTTTGGGTGTGGTTTGTGTTGGAAATTGAGGGTTGAAGTTAGGGTAATAGTTGGGGGCTGTTTTGGAAGCATTTGAATGTGCTAAATGTGTTGAAATCACAAGTTTTGGGCTGCGCGTAAGGGCTGCTCGGATTTGGTAATTTTGGGGGTTGTTCATGGCTTGAAATGTTGAGTTTGGTGTTTGATTAGTGTTCCGGGTTGCTACTTTAATTGATGAATTGATTTGAGGTTGTTTTGAATGTGTTTGTTGGTGTTGGAGAAGCTTCGGGTGGAAATCCGGGTTTGTGGGAATGGTTGCTTGCTTGGCTTGGAGCTTGGAAGCTTAGGTGAGTGGTTAATGTTTTAAATTGATTTCAAAGGTTGGTTCTAGCATGTGGAGGTGAAAATGTTTTCAAGTAATGTTTTGGTTCAAAGATGGTTTTGAAAGAATTTAGAATTTGCTTGAAAAGTCGAATTAAACCCAAGAGTAAGTTGTTGTGAATTGCCTCTTTAATTTCTCCTTTTTCCATTTGTTTTCATTACTTGTGGTGATGTTTTGTCAAGCATGAAATTTAAATAATTTGGGAAGAAGTATGATTGCTTAATATTATATCGTTAATGATGTAAGATGGTAATAATGGTGACGTTGTTATGCCTTGTAAGGTGTGAGTAAGTTGGTGCAAGTTGTGCACGAAAATGGTGAGTAAGACCATTTGTGATCGGTAAGATTCCAAGTAGTAAGTGATGCCTAATTGTGGATTTTGTTACATCTTGATTTGATTGTGCATGATATAGTGAGTACATGCCGTATGTTAGTGATTGTATATTGTGTTGCATGGTTGGTGTCGAACCTCACGTGATGGTTATCGTTGCTCCGGTGATGTGTAGTCCCGCCAGTAGCGAATGGTATAAGACTCCGGTGATGTGTAGTCCCACCGGTAGTGACTAGTAGAAGAGTACTTTGATGTGTAGTCCCATTGGAAAACTACTAGTCGAAACGGTGATGTGTAGTCCCACCGTGTGTGTTTTGGTTATGCTTGTGCATGCCATGTAATGTTCATGTTGTATCTCACTATATCATTGTCTCCATATTGTTTTGCTTTGATCTAGGATTATGTCCTCATGCATACCATAAAGTGTAATGTCATGATAAATGCCTACATTGTTGACCTTTGGTTGAACTTGTATGATAGAAGAAGGTTTAGGTCGTTGGATGATTTGTATGCGTTGACCTTTATTTTTAAAGAAAGCTTTGAACCCTGCATTGTCGTAGTTATGTTTTAGAGCTCCGCTCACTAAGCTTTATGCTTACCCTCTCCTTTTTCCGATAATGCAGATCTTTAGCTTGGAGTTAGCAAGGAGCAAGATAAGGGCGTCCAAGCGTGTGGTAATCGCTCAAGTATGGTTTATTAAATAATGTAGTAGTCTAGCAATGGGAAATGCTACGTGTTTTAGGAGCTTGTATCTAGGCTCCTTTGTGTTGGCCACATGTTGTTAATGCCTTATGTTGATGCTTTGGATTGATTATGGTTTGCAATGCATGAATGCTATGATGTATGTTTGGGTATGGTGGCATGCCTTTAGATGTTTAGATTGCCTTGTCATGGTGCAAACCTCATGTGCTTTCCTTGTGTCCTTTATGGCCTTTGAGTTCCATGTAATGCTTGTATGTCCATATATGCATGAATTGCTCTTGTATGAATGCTATGTAATGATGTTTTAATCCATGTTTGAATGACCCTCTTAGCTTAAATATGTGTGCTTGCATGTTGGTATACGCTTAGGTGAGTCGAGAAATGCATTTAGGGTCGTGTTGGGGTCGTTTTATTTGAGATTGAGGAGTTGCAGTGCAGGGGGTATCGATACCCCTGGCTAGGGTATCGATACTCTCTTGCCCAAATGCCTCAGATTTTGCCTAGGGTATCGATACCCTTAGGGTATCGATACCCCCCAAAGTTACTGTAATTTGGAATTGGGAGTTTGAATAGAGCGTATCGATACGGGGTCCCCGAGTATCGATACGGGCCAATCTGTTGACCAAGGAAGGCTGACCGAGGAAGAGGGTATCGATACCCCTGGCAAGGGTATCGATACGGTCTTCTCGTGTTGACTTCCTGGGTTGACCTAGAAATGGGGTATCGATACCCCTGTCAAGGGTATCGATACTGCCTGCCTTATAAGCTTAAAATTGCCTATTTTTGCATGGCTGTGTTTCGAATGCGTTTTTCCTTTGAACGTCTTCCGCTGTTGTGAATCACATAGGACCTAATATTCATCTAGGCAAGATTAATATAAAAAGAAAAAAAATAGGGTTGCTAACCGAGGGGGAACCTTAACGAGTTTCGCTTCGGTTTTCCCCGTATAGCTCACTCGGACCGGTCATCCGGCCAGACCGGGAAGAGGGGGTTAGATTTGTTGGTATCAGAGCCTGAGGTTTCCGAGACCTCGGGTAGGTAAGTGAGGTAAGTTTGATGTGTTATGTTGTTGTTATGTCTCGGTGAATGTTTTGCCATGTATGCTTAATGTTTGCTTGTTAGTACGGTGTCTGAAAGCATGTGTTAGCATGATGCGTGTGTTGAAGCGTAGTGTCGAGTTCCCATTGCTACTATTACTTATTTTAAAAGATTTTTGTAAAGGAATATAAGAGCACCTTGGACCCTTGCTCTTGCTAACCCCAAATATTCTTTTTTGTGTGTTTTGTTTATTGTTGTATTGTTGTCCTTGGTGAGTTGGAGGCCGAGGTGTGGGCGTGGAGTTGGTAATCATGAATCTGAGGTTTTAGAGGATGTGAAGGATGAGAGAGTTCGTCGTTTTAGTTCAGGGCAGTACGACCATACCAGAGTTGGAGTGCAGTTTGTTTGTTTGGGTCAACAGGCACATGAGTTGGTTTCCTTTGAGGGAGAACAATATGACTAATCTTGACAGGAGATGGTAAGTGAAGCGAAGAACTAAGAGTTGGCTTCGGAATGATGTCGATGTTGTAGCAAGTAATTCCTCGATACAGTCATTGAGCTTGTTTTTCTCATTGATTATGGATCTACGCGTCCGAGTATTTTGAGTGAGCATGCGCAGTTGTTGAATCTACCTTGTGAGGTGCTAGAGTAGGTGTTGGTGTTGCTAGCTCCTTCGGGGATACAGTCGTGGTCAGAAAGATGTACAAGGGGTGTCCGTTGATGTTTCAGTGGCACGTGTTTTCAGTTGATGCGATGGAATTGCTTTTTACGGTTTTGATGTGAAGCTGTGCATGGATTGGCTTGTAGAGCATAGAGTTAGGGTAGACTTTGAGACAATGGGAGTTTTCTTAAAGCTTGTGAATGACTATAATCTTGAGATGGCTTGCCGGGCAAATGTGATGGATTCGATTTTTGAACGAAGATTAGACCGCAGAATGTTAAAATAGTTTGTGATTCTTCCTAGAAGTGTTTAGAAGAAACGCCCAGTTTGTCTCCTAACAGCGAAGAAGAGTTTATTATTGATGTCATCTCCGAGTTTGCTCTGTATCTTATGGTTTCCGACAGAATTGAGAATGTTGAAGAATTAGCTTCGAGACTTGTTAGACCTTAGATTCAGTAGGCCTAGTGCATCATCTCAGAGTTCTACAGTGTAAATCGTGAAGAAGAAAGAGTGACAGTACGAGAATGTGTCGAGATTTCAGACAGTTGAAACGAGTGTCAGTGAATAAATAGTATCCGTTTCCGAGTGTCAGTGAATTGTTGATCAGTTAGTGTGTGCTTCAGTCTATTTGAAGATTAGCTTGAGATCCGTTTACCACCAGTTGAACGTGAGAAAAGTTGAAGTATCGAAGACAGCTTTCGGGGCAGATGTGATCACTTTGGGTTTGGAGTTATGCCGTTTGATTGACTAGTGTGTTAGTTACTTTCAGAGAAATGTTGAGTAGGATGTTTTCCTAAGTCCTTGATCAGTTTGTAGTAGCTCTTTTAGATGACACACGGGTGTACTCACGTATCGAAGAAGACCATGACAAGCCTTGAAGTAGAGTTGTAGATTCTATTAGAAAGTCAGTTGTATGCTAAGTTGTGCAAGCGTGAGCTCCGAGTTAAGGAAGATGTTCTCCTAAGACATGTGGATTGGCCGAGTGTATTAGGGTAAATCCCAAGTAGTCAGAAGAAGATGTGAGTTGGAAGAAATTTGAAGACTGTGACATGTAACTATAGTTCCTAGGTCTAGCATTGTTACTTTCAGAGAATTGTAAATAGTCTTTTGAAGATAGTCGCTCCATTGTTAGGTTGCTACAGAAGAATGTTCAGTTGTGTGGTTAGATACGAGACAATGAGCCCTTGAGAAACTGAAAGAAACTTTGATGAAAACTTCGACCTTGATCCAGCCTATACTAGAGAAAGAGCTTGTGAACTGTAGTGACGTGTTGCATGTAGGGTTAGGTTGTGTGCCCATGCAAGACGGAAGTTTGCGACTTGTTCATCGAGTTAGTTGAAAGACCGTGAGAAGAGTTATCCGATATGAGGCATGGAGTTAACTACAGTTGTATTTGCTTCGAAGACTTAGAGACAAAGCCTGTATAGTAAGAATTGCACAATGTGTACGTACATATTATCAGAACTTGAATTATTAGACAACTTAGGTGGAAACTTGAACAGCATAAGTGTTAGAACTGCTTGAAGACTGTAATATCAAGATTGAGTACCATCCGAAGATAGTCAATATGGTAATCGATGTTCCGAGTTGAAATTGTTGTTAGATTAGTAGTTGAGTTGCGAGTTGTAATTTTCTGAATTCAGTTTACCGAATGATAGTGTTTTTGTGGCCGAGTTTCGGGTTGAGCCTACTTTGAGTCAGAATGCTTGAAGAGAAACAGTTGCAAGACAGATTCTTGGCACCTCACGTGCAAGGCATTTCAAAAAGAGAACCTTCAGAGTATAGTTCAGAGATGATGGAATTTGTATTGTTAGAGACAAAATTGTTGTACCGATTGACCTAGTGTTTTGAGATGTATTGTTTCGGCCGAAGCACCCGGTAGTTCATTTGTATTGCATCTGAGTAGTATGAAGACGTATTGTGGGTTGAAGATGAGTAATTCTGGATTGAGTTGATGAATAATGTGGTTCAGTGTGAGAGTGGGTGTGTAAATTGCCAGGGTGTTAAGACCGAGCATTAGTTTTCTTCTAGCTTGTTACATCTGTGGGAAAGATGGCGGAGTTGTGCCTTAGCAAGAGTGTAAGTTGTACAGTGTCTTGAGATTGATAGTGGCCAGTAGAGATTCGAGTTTTCTGCTAGATTTTTGAAGACGTCTGCATAATGTTTGGTTAATTGATGAAGACAGAGGATCAGTCAGAGAAGGTTATGAGTCAAGTGTTCAAGCAGTATTGTATGAGATTGTGAATCGAGCTAGTTCTGTTGTTTATTGTTGCAGTTACCATCAGAGTTAGAAAGGGGTTTGTGATGTGTTCTGTGTATCTATGATTCCGAAGTGTGAGCCAGTTTTGTTCCGTGTTATGTTGTTGAAAAGATTGAGTTGAATTTAAAATGGTCATGTATTGAAGGACCCGTTGAGATCTTGGCATCAGTTAGCTAATGTTGTGTGGTGAGTCTACCGAGTTGGTGGGTATGTTGTGGTGAGAGAAAGTGTGGAGGAGCAGGTGTCAGTGACTCTTCCTGTCTGATAAATTTCGGGGACGAAATTTCCTTAAGTAGGGGAGAGTTGTAACACCCGTGTTTAGGGGTCGGGTGAAAATAATGTTTTAATAATATTCGGGTTCGGTTTTATAATTTAAGTAAATAAAATAATGGTTCGGTTTTGTTTGCAAATAAAATAAAGGTGTTGGACCCAATCTTTAAACCAAGCCCAATAGCCATTCATTAATGGCATTTGTGTAAATATTTGGTCTTCTAAATTAAAAACCCCCAATTTTAATTTAAAACACAAATGTTGTCATCTTCCTCCCTCCCCATTCTTCCTTTCCCACGACAAAGGAGGGGCTTTTCTCCAAGAGACTTTCCCACCTCCTTTCTCCCTCATTTTGGCTCGGTTTTGAAAGGTAAACACGTTTTCGACTTGCTCTCACCTTCCTCTTTTCAAAAGTACAAGTAACTTTCATTTTCATCCATGTTTTAGAATTTGGATTTTTGGGAGATTTGAATAAAAGTGGTAGCTTTATGGTGTTTAACTTGAGATTTTGATTTAATATTGTTAGATATGGTGTTTATGAATCAAATGGTCCAACATATATAATTTTTAAAGAGTTTCTTTGAGATTCCCGAATTTGGGTTTTGGTGGGTTTTTAGGAGGGTTTTTAGTTGAGTTTTGGGTGTGGTTTGTGTTGGAAATTGAGGGTTGAAGTTAGGGTAATAGTTGGGGGCTGTTTTGGAAGCATTTGAATGTGCTAAATGTGTTGAAATCACAAGTTTTGGGCTGTGCGTAAGGGCTGCTCGGATTTGGTAATTTTGGGGGTTGTTCATGGCTTGAAATGTTGAGTTTGGTGTTTGATTAGTGTTCCGGGTTGCTACTTTAATTGATGAATTGATTTGAGGTTGTTTTGAATGTGTTTGAGGTTGTTTAAAAGCGGAAATTGGTGTTGGAGAAGCTTCGGGAGGAAATCCGGGTTTGTGGGAATGGTTGCTTGCTTGGCTTAGAGCTTGGAAGCTTAGGTGATTGGTTAATGTTTTAAATTGATTTCAAAGGTTGGTTCTAGCATGTGGAGGTGAAAATGTTTTCAAGTAATGTTTTGGTTCAAAGATGGTTTTGAAAGAATTTAGAATTTGCTTGAAAAGTCGAATTAAACCCAAGAGTAAGTTGTTGTGAATTGCCTCTTTAATTTCTCCTTTTTCCATTTGTTTTCGTTACTTGTGGTGATGTTTTGTCAAGCATGAAATTTAAATAATTTGGGAAGAAGTATGATTGCTTAATATTATATCGTTAATGATGTATGATGGTAATAATGGTGACGTTGTTATGCCTTGTAAGGTGTGAGTAAGTTGGTGCAAGTTGTGCACGAAAATGGTGAGTAAGACCATTTGTGATCGGTAAGATTCCAAGTAGTAAGTGATGCCTAATTGTGGATTTTGTTACATCTTGATTTGATTGTGCATGATATAGTGAGTACATGCCGTATGTTAGTGATTGTATATTGTGTTGCATGGTTGGTGTCGAACCTCACGTGATGGTTGTCGTTGCTCCGGTGATGTGTAGTCCCGCCGGTAGCGAATGGTATAAGACTCCGGTGATGTGTAGTCCCACCGGTAGTGACTAGTAGAAGAGTACTTTGATGTGTAGTCTCATTGGAAAACTACTAGTCGAAACGGTGATGTGTAGTCCCACCGTGTGTGTTTTGGTTATGCTTGTGCATGCCATGTAATGTTCATGTTGTATCTCACTATATCATTGTCTCCATATTGTTTTGCTTTGATCTAGGATTATGTCCTCATGCATACCATAAAGTGTAATGTCATGATAAATGCCTACATTGTTGACCTTTGGTTGAACTTGTATGATAGAAGAAGGTTTAGGTCGTTGGATGATTTGTATGCGTTGACCTTTATTTTTAAAGAAAGCTTTGAACCCTGCATTGTCGTAGTTATGTTTTAGAGCTCCGCTCACTAAGCTTTATGCTTACCCTCTCCTTTTTCCGACAATGCAGATCTTTAGCTTGGAGTTAGCAAGGAGCAAGATAAGGGCGTCCAAGCGTGTGGTAATCGCTCAAGTATGGTTTATTAAATAATGTAGTAGTCTAGCAATGGGAAATGCTACGTGTTTTAGGAGCTTGTATCTAGGCTCCTTTGTGTTGGCCACATGTTGTTAATGCCTTATGTTGATGCTTTGGATTGATTATGGTTTGCAATGCATGAATGCTATGATGTATGTTTGGGTATGGTGGCATGCCTTTAGATGTTTAGATTGCCTTGTCATGGTGCAAACCTCATGTGCTTTCCTTGTGTCATTTATGGCCTTTGAGTTCCATGTAATGCTTGTATGTCCATATATGCATGAATTGCTCTTGTATGAATGCTATGTAATGATGCTTTAATCCATGTTTGAATGACCCTCTTAGCTTAAATATGTGTGCTTGCATGTTGGTATACGCTTAGGTGAGTCGAGAAATGCATTTAGGGTCGTGTTGGGGTCGTTTTATTTGAGATTGAGGAGTTGCAGTGCAGGGGGTATCGATACCCCTGGCTAGGGTATCGATACTCTCTTGCCCAGATGCCTCAGATTTTGCCTAGGGTATCGATACCCTTAGGGTATCGATACCCCCCAAAGTTACTGTAATTTGGAATTGGGAGTTTGAATAGAGCGTATCGATACGGGGTCCCCGAGTATCGATACGGGCCAATCTGTTGACCAAGGAAGGCTGACCGAGGAAGAGGGTATCGATACCCCTGGCAAGGGTATCGATACGGTCTTCTCGTGTTGACTTCCTGGGTTGACCTAGAAAAGGGGGTATCGATACCCCTGTCAAGGGTATCGATACTGCCCGCCTTATAAGCTTAAAATTGCCTATTTTTGCATGGCTGTGTTTCGAATGCGTTTTTCCTTTGAACGTTTTCCGCTGTTGTGAATCACATAGGACCTAATATTCATCTAGGCAAGATTAATATAAAAAGAAAAAAAAATAGGGTTGCTAACCGAGGGGGAACCTTAACGGGTTTCGCTTTGGTTTTCCCCGTGTAGCTCACTCAGACCGGTCATCCGGCCAGACCGGGACGAGGGGGTTACACACGGGCCTAGGGTAAGTCTTTCTGGACCTAAGGCATCCCCTTAGGTAGGCTCCTACGCCTCAGGCCTAGGGTAAGACCTTCTGTATGCAGTTTATGGGGAATTGCATTTTGGAGTTCGGTTGGAGGGTAGTTAAGTAAATTAATAAAACTTTCTGACCTCTTTTGAAACATCCCCTACTAAATTAATGTATCAAAGTGAACCTTCAGTAAACTTACAATTTGCACCTAATGGACCACTCTGAACTCCTTGATTCAAATTCTGAAAATTCGAATCTCTGGCTTTAGACTCACCTCTTACGGTTCGGGTGATCAATTAAAGAAAGACTCTGTTGCCTTCTAGTATAATATTCCCTTAAAATCTCGAATCGTAATTTGAGATTACCACTGCCCAGTTCTTCATGACAGTGTTAAGCTTGCCATATACCTGCTTGTTCTTTTAGCATCTCCTGGTAGTTTGTATTACTGAGCTTTTCGAAGCTCACGTTGTTTTTATCATCACAGGTTAAAAGATCGACCATGTTGCAGCTATCAACGTCGGTATGAGAGTTTCTTCGGCTCGCTCGCGGAGTATGGTATTTGTGTAATTAGGGGGCATGTATGTCATGTTTTGGTTTATATTCGAGTCTGAAACTTGTATTAATAATTTGTATCATAGTTTCATTTCATTGTCTGAATGTTTTCTGGAATTGTATTTTAGTTCAAAACTTGATTTATAATTTTAAATGGTTTGACAAATTGTTTATTTAAAATTTTATCGTGGGTCGCTCCGGTGACCCTAATGTGACTTCCTAGGATCCGTATTAATGCATAGGCGGGTCTATGGGGTTACACTAAGTTTATTTAAATTAGCAAAATTTAATTGTTTTGTTGTAGTACGACCACTTGAAATTTAAATTCACTAGTTAATGCCATACATTTTTAATTGAACTTTTTCTTACTTTTATAATGTTTCCTTGACTTAATGATCACTGAAAATCTTTTTCTTCAACTGTTTCTATCCTTTCATGTATACTATTTCATCTTGATTTAAGGAACATAATATGGATGCTCCAAGCAGAATTGGTGACCGATCGACCAGTGATGTTGTTGTCAGGCTACGAACTCAAGAAGGGCGTGATGTTGATGTTGTTGTTATAGAAAATATTTTTAATGTATATGATTTAGGATATATGTTTAAGAGTTTAAGGGTTTAAGGTTTAATAGTTTAGGGTTTTAGGTTGAAGGTTAAATTATTTTCTATAAAGAATAGGGTCAAATTTAAATAATATTTAAATAATGAGGGTTTAATAGAAATACGGAAATAAGCGAAGTACTAAATATATAGTTTACCCTTATTAAAAAATAAAATTTTAATATATATAAAAAATAATTAAAGGAAATTTTTAAAATAATTATTAATTGTATGATGAGTCCTTGAAATTTTAAATCTTTATTAATTAATTTAATGGTGTTCATTGGTGTTCATCATTAGTGGTGTTCATCGATATTCGTCACACGTTGTAGAATTTTCCTAATATATATAACATTTTTATATTATTTGTCTGTTTGGGGCCATTTTAAACAAATATAAAATTAAATATATCAGTCATTGTCTTTTTCTAAAAATAGAAAATATTTAATGTTAAATGCCAACAAGACAAGACATTAAATTTAATAAGATGATATTAGAGGGAGATATGGATATGATTCGTAGCACCGGTTTTTTTTTGTTTGTTTGTTAATAATCCGAAATTTAATATATATATATATATATAATATTTTTATATTATTTGTCTAAGTTGTTTGGTAACTATCTCTTGTTTGATTTTATTTTATTTTTAAGGACAGATTTGTGAGTTACGATGGTTTTAAAAGAAATGTCTCGATTAATTTATTTTTATTTTAAAAATTTCTTATAATTTCAAAGTATGATGTTCATTTTTTAAGTTAAGGTGAATACAAGTAATATTTGTTATACATGCTCAATCATCCTGCTGCTGCTGCTAGTGTTCGAACTCATGACCTTTAAGAACAACAACCGTTTCCTTAACCACTGGGGCAAATTAGTTCGTACACGATGTTCATTTTAAAAGACTTGAATTCAAATAACTTTAGTTGTATGGTGTTTATCCCTTGTCAAAGAGTTAGAAAAGTATGAACCTTACTCATTTATAATCTCTTAAGTCGTATAAAAATTGAATTAAATTAAATAAATTACTACACAAATAAGTATTGATTAAATGATTATTTAATAACTGAGCACACCTACACCTATTTTTTTAGAACATTAATGGACTAGTTTTTTCTCTCTCTTTTTGATGCATTGTATTTATAATTTTTTCACTGTAATTAATAAAATTCGGATGTCATTGTTCAAAAAAGAATTTTTCGATTATAATAGAATCATATTATTTTACCAATTAAAAAATATTAATTGTTGATTGAAAAAAGGTTTGAACTAACAATGGAATCAATTAATCGAGGTCCATAATTTTTTTATTATCAAAGTGTATGATTTCATTAGATAAGGAATCATACAAGAGAATCGATGTCCATAATTTAATCAAGTTTTTAAATAATATTAATGTAAAAGAATTTGTAATTATTTGAAAAATGTTTATAATTTTTAATTCCTTTTGAGATGCACGAACTTGGAAAACTTCATGCACTAGCTAATTCGATCCCAAGATAATTCGAGTTTGAAAAAAAAGACAATACGGTCCGATTTTGTGGAAACCATTATTGTTGTGCTGAGAATACTCTCCGCAATTATGTGCAAGTATACACGGGTGCCAAGTTGTAATATAAAAGATATCGTCTTCACATGGATTGAGACACCTTCAAATTTCACTTTTCTGCACAAGTAAAAGTAAAAACACAAATATTTGAGATGGGGTTTTGAGTGATTAAAACTAAAAACAAATAAAGTAAAAAAGTCGAGGAATCAGTTTGAGAGAATGTGCCAGTATTGCAATACAGTGTAGAGTGAAAATTGATCGCTTCGTCTCAGTTAAATGTTGCAAATCAACTTAACAGTCTTGACAGCCACTCAAAAGTATGCCTCGACACACAACCCGCCTCGGCAGAGACCAATGTGATTGCCCGGGCAGTTAAGTGTTACTTCAAAGTTCCGCAAGACTTCCTTCAATGACTCCTTATCCCTAAGCTGAAGTGCTATTGACGAACATGTCTTGATAATACATCCCCTCTCGGTGTGAATCAAAGGATGAACATCAACCAATGTTAAGCCTCATTTAGCCGATGAACTTCTAACCTATCCCGAGGCCGAAGTAGCTTTATCCTAGATTGGATAAAACCGTGTTTACTCATTTCTTGAGTTGAACTCTCCCAATATTAGACAAATTGATAATTTGCTCTCTTCTCTCCCGATTTGATTGCAAACATGAATAACACCAAGAGTAAACAAATTTTGAATTTTATTGCAATAACTTTAACCTAAACGAATACAAGCAATCTCCCACAACTACTCAACAAAACCAACCTTTAGTCCTAGAAAAAGTTTAGAACATGTAGATGAATGAAAGCGCTAGGGTTTTCTCCAAGAATCACTCGATGCCCCTCTCTATTCGGCTTATATACATATATATATATATATATATATATATATATATATATATATATATATATATATATATATGGCTTAGCCTTGTCAAAGTCGGTTAAGGAACTAGAGTACAAGTTGAAATTAAAGTAGATCTCCTAAAAAGATAGAAACTCTAATTAAATCTTCTTTTAATCCAAGCTGACTCCTGGTTGACTTCGAAGTCCTCAAACTTTAACCGTGACTTTTCTTAGCTTTTGGGTTCCGATCTGCATGCAAGTGGTCTCTAAAAATCGGGCTTGATGTGTTCTTTAAATCGCCTACCACTTTGCATTTTTCAACTATCTTGGATTGTTGCCTCGGCGGTGCACAGTCTGTTGCCTCGGTAGAGGTCTGTATCAAAGTGAATGGCTCAGTAGGGCTCTTAATTTTGGGTTTTCCTCCGCAGCTTAGTCTGATCAGCTCTTCAACCAGTACATCAGCATCTTCCATCAGTTGTCCAGCTCCTTCCTTCTGCCCTCCTTGCTGCCTCGGCAGAGTTTGTCTAGGCGGGTACCTGCGCACAGTAAAACGCATGCCTAAGTAGTATCTTTTATATAATAAAACAGTAAAATTCGTCGAGCATGGCAGATTATCTAATCCATGCAGTTTTGTGTATGTTTACCTAATAAATGCAACTAAAACCTGCTTAAGTGTAACAATAATTGAGCTTTTATCGTTTGCATGCCCTCGTTTTGAATCGAAATTCATTTTCTATGAATATTTAGAACACTTTTTTCTGATTTTTTTTTGCTCAGCAATAATGATTTATTAATCGTCAAAAAGATTAAACCGAAATTGAGAGCCTCGTTAAAAATCTACCTAAACCTATATGGAGGAAAAGAGTACTCTCAATCCAGAACAACAAAAGATCACAAAGAGGCCACTAAAGGAAACGTTTCAAAGCTCGCCATAGACTACCAACAAAATTACTCCTCACTCAAGACTATGAAGGCAACCCAACCCCAACATCCACAACAGCAAACACCCAGAGTGCTACATCCACAACAACAAGACCGAGACGTAGCAACAAGCGAACCTTAACTAATCGTAAGCTAACAATGGTTTAATCCAAAACTGGAGCACCAAAACATTCTGCTTTTCTCACTTACCTCCATGCTTAGAACAAAACTCTTCTTTGCAATCCTGACTTGGCTAAACAACCATCCATCACATAGTTGTTCCTAGGTGCAAATATGTAACGCAAGTCACCAATCTTTATAGACACCAAACACTTTGTCAACCCAACCCAATTTGCCTTGTCTCTTTGTTTCAGGCTTCGATTTGATGGTCTTGTAAGGGGTGGTGTCTTTGGTCCTGCTTCTTTAAAGTCGACATGTCGTACTCTTTTCCTCCGTTAGGCTTAGGGAGGTTTTTGATGAGGCGCATGTTTGACTTGCGTTGTATATTTCTTATAATAATATACTTCGCTTTGTTGATCAAAAAAAAAATTGCCTTGTCTAACGCAAGGCGCACATGAAAGCTGCCACTTCCGCAAAAGCTACATCCCAGTAGGAAACCGGACCAGAAACTAATGCTCGAATAACACCGTCCTCAGAATACAACACCCCGCTACACCGTGCTAAGAGAATAAAGCCTCCTTTGTTGCCTTTAACACTATCTCGTAATGTGCCAACCACCAACACCAAGTATCCGCACCAATCGAAAAAAAGCCATAAGCTTTTTGCACCCCTGTAAAAGAAATACTAAGGCAAAAATATAGCCCATGTACATCAAATATTTCAGGCCAAAACCATACCCCACCACCATCATTAGATCAAATCACACTTCTCCATAAGGCCTTTCTCTCGGTAACAAAACTCCTGCTCTTCTTAACCTTGAATATCGCTGTACAATTTTCTACTTGGATTTTGTATCTCTGCTTCATTGAACGCCTCTATCTTTGATTCTTGTTTAAAAACTATTACCGTTCTGTGCAAACAACACAACTTCCTTGCCGTCGAAACCTCCACCACTAAGCCCATTCCTCTAATGTTCCAAGTAAGATCTGCTTCCTGACAAGTAATCCCAATTATACAAACAGCTTTCTTGTCTTCTTTAACTCAATTACCATATAGAAGAATGAATCTATCAGATAAGATACTATCAAGAAGATTGAAATTTGACTTGTCCCGGACTGTGAGAGGTCCGCCTGCATTTCCCCTTTCAATTGCTGCCACGAATCTGGAATCATCGCCTGTCCAAAGTTTACTTACTAATGAGTCCTTCTTGCTATCCATTTTGATTCTTGGATGAAAAGCATATCCACCCCATGGTTTCTAATTAATCTCCTGGGTTTTTTTTTTCTGATTTAAAAGATTAAATGCAAAATTATTTAGTAAAATAGTTCGATTTCAACTTTATAGAGAAAAAAAACATAACTAGATAGTTTTAACATTGAAAAAATTAATTGAACGTATAAATTTTATTGAATAATATAATGGTGATTATAAAACGGTATATGTTGATGTTCTTTCACAACAACATCAGCCAACTCGCCTCCATAATTCTCGATAGATAAAACATCCACATTAAATAGACAAGTTCAAAATAATTTGTTCGAGCTCAAAATATATTTTCAATTATATGGTAACCTGACCAAAGAAAAATATTATTATTAATTATTTCAAGAGCATCGCCAAGAGACGGGGGGTACTTATTTCTGTGGATGAGAGGACTAGGTAATTACTGATGAAATTGTTAATTTGGTTAGTATTGTTAGAATGGTTGTCTTGATGTTTAATGCGCTGATATTAGTGTTGTGGGATGGTTTTAATTAGGGATGTAAAAACAGGTAATCCGACAGGTTTCAGGTCGGGTTCTGTCAGGTCGGGTAAAATCGGATACATGTCATTTCAGTTCGGGTTAATTCAGGTTCACCAGGAATGATCAATTTTGAATAAAAACAAAGTTTTATGGACTATAGTGAAAATAATAATAATAAATAAGAGCTAATTTGGACTAAAATAAAGTTTTATGGACTATAATAGGCTCAATTTTGAATAAAAACAAAGTTTTATGGACTATAGAGAAAAAAATAATAAATAAGAGTTAATTTGAAGTAAAAATAAAGTTTTAAGGACTCAATTGAATTGAATTAAAACTTAAAGAATTTGAATAAAAAACTTATATAATATAAAGTGCTTTATTTATAATTTACCCCAAATTGAAATTCAATTTGAGAATTGTGCGGTTTCAAAATAAATTTTCCCGCCCACATATATTATAATTTAATATTATTTATTAATTATTATAATATAATATAACTTATTAATTATTATAATAACTTTATAAGTATAAATATATGTGATTATGTGTATATATATGTATTTTTATGTATTCACATGTATATAAATTACAATATATAATTATATATTATACAAACATGTATGTATTTATGTATATGTAATGTATTATACATAAATACATGTATATGTATATACATAATACATACTATATACTAACAACATACATGTATATATACATGTGTGTGTGTATATATATATATATATTATACAAACATATGTATATATTAAATTATTAATACATTATACATATAACATATCATACATAATAATGAATACATATTATACAAATATATCTATGTTAATATATAATATATAATGTACATGTATATATATATATATATATATGTATATATGTGTGTATATATGTATATAAATACATAAATATACATATAAAATATATGTATATATATATATATATAAATATATGTATTTATAAAACTATAAAATATATGTATTTATATATGTATTTAAATACATAAATTGAATTGAACTCAATTGAATTGAATTAAAACATAAAGGACTTAAATGAAAAACATCTAAAATTTAAAGGGCCAAAAAATATTTAGCCCATCTAAAATCCAAAGGGCTACAAAATATTTAGCCCATCTAAAATTTTTAGCCCAAAGCCCAACAATTAATAATTATTATATTTAGCCCATCTAAAATATTTAGTCCAAAGCCCAACAATTAATAATTATTATTTATTATTAATATTATTAATTATTATAAATGGGTGGTGGGATATGAGCCCAAAGGCCCAAGGCCCAAACTATTACTAATTATTATTTATTATTAATTATTATATTATAAATACATTATATAACTTATAAGTTATAAGTGTGTATATATATATATATTATATTTATACATTATAGGTTTTAGGGCCCATCTAAAATAAATGGGTGGTGGGATATGAGCCCAAAGGCCCAAGGCCCAAACTATTACTAATTATTATTTATTATTTATTATTATATTATAAATACATTAAATAACTTATAACATATAAGTTATAAGTTTATATATATATATATATATATATATATATATATATACATTATAAGTTTTAGGGGCCCATCTCAAATAAATGGGTGGTGAGATATGAGCCCAAAGGCCCAAGGCCCAAACTATTACTAATTATTATTTATTATTAATTATTATATTATAAATACATTATATAACTTATAAGTTATAAGTTTATATATATATATATATATATATATATTTATACATTATATGTTTTAGGGCCCATCTCAAATAAATGGGTGGTGGGATATGAGCCCCAAGGCCCAAGGCCCAAACTATTACTAATTATTATTTATTATTAATTATTATATTATAAATATATTATATAACTTATAAGTTATAAGTTATAAGTTTATATATATATATATATATATATTATAGGTTTTAGGAGCCAATCTCAAATAAATGGGTGGTGGGATATGAGCCCAAAGGCCCAAACTATTACCAATTATTATTTATTATTAATTATTATATTATAAATCATTATATAACTTATAACTTATAAGTTTATATATATATATATATATATATATATATATATATATATATATATATATATATTTATACATTATAGGTTTTAGGGCCCATCTAAAATAAATGGTGGTGGGATATGAGCCCAAAGGCCCAAGGCCCAAACTATTACTAATTATTATTTATTATTAATTATTATATTATAAATACATTATATAACTTATAAGTTATAAGTTATAATTTTATGGGTAAACTATACTAATGACCACCGAACTATGGGGTTGGTGTCGATTTGACCACTATATTTTCAATTGTGTTAAATATGCTACATAACTATTTAATTGGTTCCAATGTAGCCACCTGCCGTTAAAAAAACGAAAAAGTTAACGGGACTGTTAAAATAATTGGTGTAATTACACATTTAGTCCCCTTTATTTATACAATCATTTAATTTACTCCTAATTTTAATCTAATAAAATATATTAATTATTCAATAAGGTGGTGACACGTGTCACCACCAATTGGAGTAAGAAAAATCAAATAATTGAAGCTGGCCACAAGGGGACTCGAACCTGCGTCATAAGGGTTTGAAAGCAATGCTCTTGCCACTAAACTACGCATTTTTTTGGTATATAGAATACCAAATATAATATATGTGATATACTACAAACACGAGCGAAGGAGAGATTTTTTCTTTTCGTTTCTTTCAGCCTAATACATTTAATGTCTCCCCCTCTCCCAACAGCTGTTGAATAATTAATACGGTAATGCAGAAATGTTCTTGTCTGTTATTTTACCATTATTTTCTTGTTTTGCTTCTCAAGTTTTACTTCATTCATCTTAATTTATGAGTATATGATCACCCTGCTTTTATTTTGTACTCGTTTTTGGAAACTTTCACATGTTCAGATTTATGAAGTGGGTGATGTAGTACTTCTGGATGACAAGAAAGATGTTGGTGAGTCAAAGAATTAGAAGTTAACATGGTTATAATAACTGCAGTTCTAGGATGTAAACTTCTACCATTTTTTATTAGGGATACTATTACAGTACTAATACACAAATTTCATGCATGAGGAATTGATTAGAAGGCCTTGTTATTGGTTTTTCCTTTGGAAGGGTACTTTTTATTCCTATAAATAGGCATACAGGGTTAAGTGTGTATTTCAGAAGATCATTAAAGAATGTAGTTTTTTTCTTTTTATTTTCACCAGGGTAAATAATATTGATCCTCAAAGCAAATGGCATGTTCAAGATGAGAAGGCAAATAGTAGCCTAGAAATTTACCTTTAATTAAGCTTAAAACTGCTGCAGCACTCGTGTTAAGTGTTGGTTGCAAAAGAGGACCAATCACCATTGCCGGGTTTATGACAATTAAGTCAAGCTCCTTCTCTTTTGCAAATGTCCAGGCAGAATCCTCAGCTATGGTTTTGGAGACTACAAACCAGAGCTGAATTAAAAAGATGACATTCAGAAATAATACCTCTTATTATAAAAGAAACAGTTTGATGTACTGAAATATTAGGTTGTGCATGAACAGATTGTGTAGTGCACAAACAAGGAAACTGAATGCAATATTATATCAGAAACATTTCTGCATTACCGTATTAATTATTCAACAGCTGCTGGGAGAGGGGGAGACATTCAATGTATTAGGCTGAAAGAAACGAAAAGAAAAAATCTCTCCTTCGCTCGTGTTTGTAGTATATCACATATATTATATTTGGTATTCTATATTCTAAAAAAGTGCGTAATTCAGTGGCAAGAGCATTGCTTTCAAACCCTTATGATGCAGGTTCGAGTCCCCTTGTGGCCAACTTCAATTATTTGATTTTTCTTACTTCAATTGGTGGTGACACGTGTCACCACCTGATTGGGGAAGGAAAATAAATTTAATAAATCTAATAAAAATAGATAAATCCCTCCAATAAGGTGGTGACACATCAAGCATTAGCGTTACTTGATATATACCAAAAAACAAAACCAGGTCTGGAGCAAAACGATGAAATAGTGGCCAATGCTGGTCTTTGGTTTCGCGTCTTCAGGCATGTTCGCATCCTCGGCTAAAATTCGACTGCCTCAACTTACTTCAACAAACAATTCTTTCAAGCGGTTTATACCTTTTTTTGTTAAATCATCAGCAAAGCAGTTCATTTCTCTTGGCACCAAGTGTGTTCTTATTGTGAAGTAAAAGAAACGAAAATGAAGAAGATGATGAATTCAAGAGTTGCTATGTTTTCATTTCCTTTGAGCAGATTATATAGGACAAATACAAGATTCTAGAGTATTGCCACATCAGCAATTTGTTGAAAACAAATCTAACAACCCTTAACAATTTATAATAACAGATTTGGGAAGTTCTGGAGAAAGCTGGCCAGCACTGCATGAGCTGGCTGAAATGCCATGCACGTTAACATCTCCCCCACTTCTTCTTTCTTCTTGAAAGGCTTCAGAGAGGGACACAACATTGAGCTTTTCATGAAACAGCACAAAGTAGGAGGAAGTTAGGGGTTTAGTGAACCCATCTGCAACTTGAAATGGAGCTGGAACATAGTTCACCAGCAGAGACTTGGAGGAAACCTTCTCGCGAACAAAGTGAACGTCAAGATCGATGTGTTTAGACTGAGCGTGAAATACAAGATTCATACTTAAGGCTACAGCACTTGTACTGTCGCTCCAGATAACAGGAACATGCTTCGTTGTGACACCCATGTCTGTAAGAAGAGTGCCAAGCCAGGTAACTTCAGAGCTAGTATCAGCAATGCTCCGATACTCGGCCTCCATTGTAGACCGAGACACCACGCGTTGCTTTTTAGAAGACCAAGTAACTAGGTTTTTGCCAAGATAAACACAGTTACCTGTGGTGGACCGTCGATCGTCAGGACAACTGCCCCAATCAGCGTCGGAAAACGCAACCAGACTGGAACTCACCCCTGAAGGTTGAAACAAAAGATCATAGTGTAGTGTGGCATTTAAGTATCGAAGAATACGTTTGACAGCAGTGAAATGGCGCCCTCACAGGGATTGTGCATGTACTGAGCAACCCTGTGGACACTAAACGTGATGTTCGGACGCGTGTGACAGAGATAAAGTAAGGAACCAACAATGCTGCGATAACCCGTTGCATCAGCAATGGGACTACCAGTGTCGAGGGTAAGCTTTTCTGATGGAAGCATGGGAGTGGAGGCCACAAGGGGACTCGAACCTGCGTCATAAGGGTTTGAAAGCAATGCTCTTGCCACTGAACTACGCATTTTTTTGGTATAGAGAATACCAAATATAATATATGTGATATACTACAAACACGAGCGAAGGAGAGATTTTTTCTTTTCGTTTCTTTCAGCCTAATACATTTAATGTCTCCCCCTCTCCCAACAGCTGTTGAATAATTAATACGGTAATGCAGAAATGTTCCTGTCTGTTATTTTTCCATTATTTTCTTGTTTTGCTTCTCAAGTTTTACTTCATTCATCTTAATTTATGAGTATATGATCACCCTGCTTTTATTTTGTACTCGTTTTTGGAAACTTTCACATGTTCAGATTTATGAAGTGGGTGATGTAGTACTTCTGGATGACAAGAAAGATGTTGGTGAGTCAAAGAATTAGAAGTTAACATGGTTATAATAACTGCAGTTCTAGGATGTAAACTTCTACCATTTTTTATTAGGGATACTATTACAGTACTAATACACAAATTTCATGCATGAGGAATTGATTAGAAGGCCTTGTTATTGGTTTTTCCT
Organism: Hibiscus tridactylites; assembly: GCA_958450335.1. Classification (NCBI taxonomy): domain Eukaryota; kingdom Viridiplantae; phylum Streptophyta; class Magnoliopsida; order Malvales; family Malvaceae; genus Hibiscus; species Hibiscus tridactylites. The sequence continues at coordinate 75,440,957 of OY288285.1, read as the reverse complement.
TTGGAAGGGTACTTTTTATTCCTATAAATAGGCATACAGGGTTAAGTGTGTATTTCAGAAGATCATTAAAGAATGTAGTTTTTTTCTTTTTATTTTCACCAGGGTAAATAATATTGATCCTCAAAGCAAATGGCATGTTCAAGATGAGAAGGCAAATAGTAGCCTAGAAATTTACCTTTAATTAAGCTTAAAACTGCTGCAGCACTCGTGTTAAGTGTTGGTTGCAAATAGACCTGGTAAACTTGACCCGAAACCCGAAACCCGAACCGAATTACCCGAATCGAAACCCGATTTTGACCCGAACATGATGATTCGAAGTTGACCCGAAACCCGAACCGAACCGAATCGAACCGAACCGAAAATTTTTGTTGAACCGAAATGGACCCGAACCGAAATAGACCCGAACCGAATAGACCCGAACCGAATGGACCCGAACCGAATGCTACCCGAACCGAAAGCTGAACCGAAAGCTGAACCGAATATCGACCTGATTTTAACCCGATTTTAACCCGATTTTGACCTGATTTTAACCCGAATATCTATTGTTAACAATATAATAAATAATAAAATGAAGTATAGAAATTTGAGATCTTGGTGACCAATTTTATAATTTCATCATAAAATATAGCATAAAATTGAAATTGTAGACTAAATTGACAATTTGGAAGTGGAGAAATTTGAGAGTCCAATGATCAAATTTGTAATTATATCATATAAATAAATAGGGGTCAATTTTGGCTAAAAATTAAATCTTTGAAATTAAAATGAACGAAAATATAAATATATTAAATTAATAGACTAAATTACAAAGATTAGTCAATTTCAACTAAAAGTAAATTTTTAAAGACTAAATATCACTACGGGGAGAGGATTTGTATATCCGAAGTCTAAACCGTGGGAATACTTGTGACTAAATTAAATTAAACTAAAACTTAAAGTTGACTAAAATGTAACATTTTAAATGCAACATGACCTAAAAAGTAATTAATCTCTAGCTTAAAAAATTGGTGGCTTATTTCCCTCCAAAATTTTGTCTTTTCTCTCTCTATTTTTTCTAATTGTCTTTTTCTTTCTTTTTCAATCTAGCTTAAAAAATTGGTGGCTTATTTCCCTCCAAAATTGCCTCTCTCTTTTTACCAATTGTCTTTCTATTTTTCTTGATTTAATTGAGTTTCAATTTAGATTAATTTAACTGAAATTTCACATTTAGTTTTAAAATTATTTTAATTATGTCCGTGATTTATGCTTTTAGATTTTAGTTAATTCAATTAGATCCTAGGTTTAATAAATTAATTCATTTCAGACATTATTATTATTATTATTATTATTATTATTATTATTATTATTATTATTATTATTATTATAAACTTTGATTCAATATAATTATACAAAAAAAATTATATGGATACATGAAGCTTTGATTTAAATATTTAATCAAATTCAAATGCATAGATTGACAAGTTGAATTAGAATTAATCTCATACATCAATAAATCTAAACCCTAAACCATAAATACTAAACCTCAAACATTTAACCCAACTCAAATCAAATTGACCCGAAAATTTAAATGTTGACCAGACCCGAAATTGACCCGATTTTAACCCGAACCGAAAGCGACCCGAACGACCCGAACCGAAAGCGACCGATCCGATATTGACCCGACCCGAAAACAACCGATCCGATTTTGACCCGATCCAATACCCGAACCGAATCCGACTCATCACAGACCCGAATTAGACCCGAACCCGAACCGAACCGACCCGAATCTAAACCGATTCTAGATAGACCCGAAATGACCCGAACCGAAACGACCCGAACCGAACCCGAACCGAATGACCCGATTGCCACCTCTAGTTGCAAAAGAGGACCAATCACCATTGCCGGGTTTATGACAATTAAGTCAAGCTCCTTCTCTTTTGCAAATGTCCAGGCAGAATCCTCAGCTATGGTTTTGGAGACTACAAACCAGAGCTGAATTAAAAAGATGACATTCAGAAATAATACCTCTTATTATAAAAGAAACAGTTTGATGTACTGAAATATTAGGTTGTGCATGAACAGATTGTGTAGTGCACAAACAAGGAAACTGAATGCAATATTATATCAGAAACATTTCTGCATTACCGTATTAATTATTCAACAGCTGCTGGGAGAGGGGGAGACATTCAATGTATTAGGCTGAAAGAAACGAAAAGAAAAAATCTCTCCTTCGCTCGTGTTTGTAGTATATCACATATATTATATTTGGTATTCTATATTCTAAAAAAGTGCGTAATTCAGTGGCAAGAGCATTGCTTTCAAACCCTTATGATGCAGGTTCGAGTCCCCTTGTGGCCAACTTCAATTATTTGATTTTTCTTACTTCAATTGGTGGTGACACGTGTCACCACCTGATTGGGGAAGGAAATTAAATTTAATAAATCTAATAAAAATAGATAAATCCCTCAAATAAGGTGGTGACACGTGTCACCACCTTATTGAATAATTAATATATTTTATTAGATTAAAATTAGGAGTAAATTAAATGATTGTATAAATAAAGGGGACTAAATGTGTAATATACATCAAGCATTAGCGTTACTTGATATATACCAAAAAACAAAACCAGGTGGAAGCCACTTATCCTGGAGCAAAACGATGAAATAGTGGCCAATGCTGGTCTTTGGTTTCGCGTCTTCAGGCATGTTCGCATCCTCGGCTAAAATTCGACTGCCTCAACTTACTTCAACAAACAATTCTTTCAAGCGGTTTATACCTTTTTTTGTTAAATCATCAGCAAAGCAGTTCATTTCTCTTGGCACCAAGTGTGTTCTCCACTTGAAATCTTTGCCGCAACTCAAACACGCTTCAATCAGATCTTTGAAATTCTCAGGAGCCTTCTGGGGGTTGTCAATCCATTCTATTTCCAATTTGCTGTCACTTTCTAATACAAGAGTATGAGATTTGCTCCATTTGGATTTGCTGAAATAATTCAGGGCTTCCTTGATTGACCTTAGCTCTGTCGAAGTTGCATCAGCTTTTCCTATGGATTTGGAAAAGTACATAAGCATCTTCGATTCATTGTTTCTCAGACAGCCTCCTATACCTGCATTTTCGTATTTTCGGTTGACCGCTCCATCCGTGTTGAACTTGAGTTCCCCTTCTCCAATTTCCAACCAGTCGTGCGGGGTGTATCTAGTTGCATCACATCGTATCAGGCTGAAATTAGAGGGATTACTGATTAATAATTGAACGGAGATCAACTCTTCCGGCCACTTAGCTTTTATCCACCAGCATAATCTTGTCAAACAATTATCGAACAGGTTGTCTACTTCTACCTTCGAACCCTTGAAAATCAATTCGTTTCTTTGTAACCAAATGGTCCAAATGAAAGCAGGGAAGCTTAATTGCCAAATCTTGTCGTTGATATTTGTCTTTTGCAATGTATACCACTGGAGAATCAATTCTCTGAAATTGGATGGAATGATGAAGTGGACGTTCCATAAACTCCACCATTTTTGCCATAACCTCCAAATTAAGACACAATGGCAGAAAAGGAGAGAAACTGTTTCAGGTTCTTTACTGCAAAACGGACAGGCAAGATGTTGGTTTTGGATACTGCCCCTTTTAGCCAATTCAACCCTGGTTGGAATTCTTCCGTGTGCAGCTTTCCATATAAATGCTTCAACATTAGGGGGAGCTGTTTTGACCCAAATTAATTTCCAAAAATCATCCATAATCATCCTGTCTTCAATCGCAGCGCTGCAGAAGGATTTTACGCTAAATATGCCATTCGAGTTAGCTTTCCATCTCACATTATCTGGAATGTCTTGACATAATTTTCCACTGCTAATAAGGTAAAAAAAAAAGCTTCCCGGACCTCATTTTCCCAGTCAAAAGTTCTTCTAAATTCAATCTCCCACAACCAAATCCCATCTTCAAAATGTCCAAAGTTGGCAATGACACCTGATTTGTTCACAGCAAGCGCATACATTCGTGGAAAAAGCTTCTTCAGCGGGGCAGTACCTATCCAGGTTTCAGACCAAAACTTTATACGCTCCCCATTTCCGACACTAAAATGGATGTTCCTTGAAAAAACACTGTCTCTGTTGATTAGAGGACTTATAATTCCTCTCCACACCCACGACTTGTTTGTTGTCTTGAGATTTTCGGGTAGCATCGAATTAGGGTCATGTTCATATAAGGCAGCCACGAATTTACGCCACAACGCGTTTGGTTCAGAGCCGTATCTCCAGAGCCATTTGCTTCTTAAAGCTTCACTCATGTTGTCAAAATCCATGAGGCCTAATCCCCCAGCTTCTTTAGGTAGACATCGTGTTTCCCATTTGATCCAGTGGATCGATCTTTTTTCCAGCGAGCCCCATAAAAAATTTGCTATTAACTTTGATAACTTCACACTTACAGAGTTGGGCATGGGAAATAATGATATGAAGAACAATGGCAAACTTGCTAATACGGATTTTATAAGAGTTATGTGGCCTCCGAAAGATAACAGTTTAGTTTTCCACCCTGCAAATTTTGACTTGATCTTCTCCACAATAGGGTCCCAAATTGCAGTGGAGTTTTTCAAATTCCCTAGCGGTAAACCAAGGTAGGAACTAGGAAGTTTCTCGCTTTTGCAGTGTAGCATAGATGCCCATCTATCAACTTTTGCTTGTTCTACGTTTAGCCCTATCAGCTTGGACTTGCGCAGATTTAGTGATAATCCTGAGACAAGCTCGAATCCTCTCAGTATACGAATACAATTCCTGATTTGAGTTTCGCTTTCCCCACAAAACACCAACAAGTCATCAGTTTAATAAGTGTTTTGAGGAAATAAATATGTTTTAAGTGTATTTTTACTGTGGGTCGCTCTTGTGACCCTAATGTGACTTCTTAGGATCCGTTGTAACGCATAGACGGGTCTAGGGGGTTACAGTTTACATTCTAAAGACTCGTTCAATTGTCATTTCTTGAGATGTGGCTATTCATGAGAAAAATTTTCCCTTCCATTATATTTATCCTCATACTACTTTAATTGATACTTTTCCCGATCTTTCATTGCCAATTGATGTGCATGACACTAGTCACTTGCAAACACGTGTTGATCAAAATGTACGTTCTGATCAAACTGAAAATTTTGAATTTACCTCTGATAATGAAACTATTAATCAGAATGAGCCTGTTGATCATAATTTTCATATCGGTTCTATTGATCAAAATGAATTTATTGATTCCCTTATAGGCGACATTGTACCTATTAAACCCGTGGAACAAATTCCTGATCAGAATCAAGTTATCCCCTATAGGTGCATGAGATTGCACCTCTACATGAGCCTGAACCTATGCATGAACCTGAACATGTGAATGAACTTGTTCAAATTAAGAGGTCAAATAGGGTTATTCATAGACCTACATATTTACAGCAATATCATTGCAACAATGCTTTATCCTCTTACATGTATCCAATTGAAGATTGCATTTCCACATCTCAATTATCCCCTGCTTATACTGCTTTCATTCAAATATTTCTTCCACTCATGAACCCTCTTTTTATCATCAAGTAGTTCAATATCATGAGTGGAGAGAAGCTATGAATGACGAATTGCGTGCTATGGAGTCTCTTCAAACGTGGTCTGTTGTTCCTCTTGCCGAAGGAAAGATTCCAATTGAGTGTAAATGGGTTTATAGGATTAAAAACAATGTTGATGACAGTGTTGATAGACACAAGGCTCGTTTGGTAGCAAATGATTTTACACAAATTGAAGGTGTGGATTATACAAATACTTTTTCTCATGCTGCAAAGTTAACCTCTTTTAAATTGTTACTTGCCTTGGCTGCTAAAAACAATTGGCATCTTATCTAACTTGATGTAAACAATGCCTTTCTCAATGGTTCACTTGATGAAGAGGTGTACATAAAGCTTCCTCTTGGGTATGGATCCTATGATAAAGATTCTAACATGATGTGCAAGTTACATAAATCTATATACGGACTCAAGCAGGCTTCAAGACAACGATTCAATGCTTTTTCGACTGTGGTTTTGAAATTTGGTCTCACTCAATTAGCATCTGATCACTCTATTTTTGTCAAAGGGTCTAGGAATGGTTTAATATGCTTGCTTGTTTATGTCGATGACATAATCATTTCTGGCAAAAATTCTCAACTTGTGGCACAATTGCAACATTATCTCCAGCAACATTTTAAACTCAAGGAGCTAAGAGCTTTGAAGTACTTTCTTGGGTTAGCTCACAATGATAAAGGGATCTCTTTATCTCAAAAACACTATGTACTTCAATAAATTGAAGAATTTGGCTAATCTATGTGGTTGCAACATAAATTCACTTCCTATTACTTACTTGGGCATACCGCTAGGAGCTGGTCCAAGAAGAATCTCTACTTGGGATCCGGTGATCGAAAAATTTAGAGTAAAGTTGTCAGGGTGGAAATGTAACTCACTGTCTTTTGCTGGGAAAATTGTTCTAATAAATTATGTTCTTTCGGCATTGCCTATATACTACCTATCAATATTCGAAGTCCCTAAGCAAGTGCTTCTTAGAATTGACAGAATTAGGAGAAATTTCCTATGGGGAAATTGGGCAGGGGACAAAAAGCTTATCCGAGTTAATTGGGGCAAAATCTATACTCCAAAGTCTAAGGGAGGAGCTGGTGTTGAGAATATTAAAGCTAAAAACAAGGCGCTGCTTGCTAAATGGGGATGGAGGTTCATTACGGAGAAAAATGCTTTGTGGAGAAAAGTGATTTCAGCAAAATATGGTGAATCGAAACCAAGCTGGATTTTGTCTAACAGTATGTCTAGAAAAGCTTCTACTGTGTGGAAAGGAATAGTTCGAAATTTGTATGATGCAAACGTCAGCAAATGGTTGGCACCTAAAGATGTTCGCTGGAAATTGGGGAATGGAGAATCGATCTTGTTCTGGGAAGATTGCTGGTGTGGCGACAATTCGTTTCGAGATGCATTCCCTAGACTGTATAGATTAACAATTCTGAAGGGCGTAACAGTGGCTTCAATTGCAGGGAGTGGAAAGCTCAGTGAAGTGAACTTACTGACATTGTTCTCAAGACCTTTACTAGATAGAGAGCTGGAGAGCCTTTCCATCATCAAAGACAGATTGCTGGACCAATGCTTAAATAGTAAGATTCAAGACAAAGTGCTTTGGGTACATGATCAAGCAGGTCTTTTTTCAGTAAGCAAACTTACAGACCTTTTGATAAATGCTGAGTTGGCCGAACCTGATTTTAACTTTGACCTTATTTGGAAAATAAAAGTCCCTCCAAAAGTTAAAAATTTTCTTTGGATGTTGAAAATCAAAAGAATTCCAACTAAAGAATTTCTTTTGCAAAAAGGAGTGAAGGAGGTAGAAGCAGACTTTGGTTGTTCTTGGTGCGAGGAAGAAGTGGAGAGTGTCTCTCACTTATTTGTTGCTTGCTCTTACACTAGAAATTTCTGGAGGTTTTTCTGTGAATGGTGGTCGATTCGCTGGAGTGATATTTCGACTGTTGATGAGTTATTTTTGTTTTGCTTTTCTTCTACTTGGACAGGGGTTACCAAATCTGTTTGGTTCATAACGATCGCGTCTGCAATATGGAGTTTGTGGCTAGCTCGTAATGACAAAGTTTTTAGGGGTAAAACCAGTTCAAGCAAAGACATCATGTTCTATACAAAGATGAGGGCGTTGATATGGATAAAGGCGGTGAATGTAGAACTGTTATTACACGAAGAAGACTGGTGGTCAAATCCATGCAACTGTCTTGCCCCGATGAAGAATAAGGATTATGAAGATTGGATTCCCCCTGAATCCGGGTCTGTAAAATTCAACGTGGATGGTTCATTCTATAATAATGCAGCAGGCTGCGGGGGAGTTTTAAGAACGAATGAGGGCAATGTGCGTGCCTTGTTTTCTGGCCTGGTGGAAAACATTGGATCAGATTTTGCAGAACTAATGGCGATTAGAACAGATCTTTTGGTGTTTATTGATGCAGGTTGGGTCGGCCAAGCTAAACTGATCATTGAATCCGATTCCCGAGTCGTGCTAAATTGGATTGCGAACGCCCTTATAAGGCCGTGGCGATGGTGGAAGCATTTTGAAGAAATTGATAGTTTGGTGAAGCAAATATCCTTTGTCACTTTCGATCATGTCCCAAGATCAAGAAATGGTTTTGCAGACAATCCGGCAAAGATTGGTGTTGGCAGAAGAGAGCTATTTAAAGCATGGTGGTGATTAGTTGAGATGTATTTTTGGGACAAGAATATTTTGTGAGAGCTGTTTTGTAATATAAACCATGTTGGGTGTACTCTTTTCCTCCTCTAGGCTTAGGTAGGTTTTTAACGAGGCTCCCAATCATGGCTAAATTCGATAAATAAAATATTCTGCTTAGCAAAAAAAAAACTATGTACTTCAATTGCTACAAGACACTGGTTCTATGGCCAAGAAACCCGCTTCTCTGCTAATTGTTTGCCCTCACAAATTAAGCAAAACTGAAGGAGAAATGCTGGATGAATAGAAGATTAGCGGGACGATTGCTTTATCTCACTCATACGCGTCTTGACATCTTCCTAGCTTCAAACCAAGTGTTTCATGAACAAACCAAACACATTGAAGTAGATTGACATTACATCCGAGAGAAGATAAACAACGAGTTTCTTAAGCTATTTCATGTCAAATTCTTCAATCAGTTGGTCGATATCTTTACAAAGGCGCTTCATTCTCCCACCTTTTATGCAATTGTTTCCAAGATGTGACTTCTAAATATACACAAGGATCCATATTGAGGGGGATATTAGATAGATACATCCTTATTTTCCCTTTTCCCACGTGTTTTACAACTTTCTTATAGCTGTCATTTATTGTTTCTGTTATTAAGTTTTCGGTTAGTTATTAGGGTTTCAGGATAGTTTAAGCTGATAAACTTTCCTTATAAATATCTTGTATTAGTTTTGAGTTTGCAATGTTTTCTATCTTATCATCTTTAATAAAAAGATTTTATTTCATCATCTTCTTGATTCTTATAATCCTCTAAACGTGATATGAATGACATACAATGCTTTATTTTATTTATCAAAATTCTCAAAAGCAACTAAATTAGTTAATGCTTAATTGAAATGCATTTGTCGTTTTTTTTAGATAAGTGTTATCATTTTATTGCACAAAACAGTAAATCACTGTTACAGGGTTACAAAGTATCACATCTATACACCTATCTGTATACCCCAGGTTTCACACAACTGCACATTAACCCTATCATCAGTATCTATACTCTTTGTCCTCAGCTTAGTACTAACAATGTCCCTAATTTGACGTAGAACATCCCCTTGGCTTCTTGAGGAATTCCTAAAGTATTTACAGTTACGCTCCTCCCAAATGCTGTAAATATACGCATTCCATGCTAACTTCAGAATTAGTACCACCAAAGACCTGCCCTTGAGTCGAGTAGCTAACCAATGGAGCTCCTCATCCCAACACAGAACTTGTCTTTGCACACCACAAGCACGCAAAATGGTTTCCCATATACCAATTGCAAACGAGCAACTAGAGAAAATGTGGTCCCTGCTTTCCAGCCCACCACAGAACAAACAGGAAGTCTCCTGGGTTATCCCCATTCGAACTAACCTGTCTCTTGTAGGGAGCCTATCCAAAATAGCCATCCAAGTTATAATAGAGTGCCTAGGTATATGAAGAGAAAACCAAACAAGTTTGTGCCACTGCGTTCTCTCCCCCTGGCTTCTAACCTTTTCCCAAATCCACCTAGTATTCACATCAGACAAATTGCGCATCCCATCGAAAATGTCCATCGCCTCATCTCGGAGATTAAGAAGCTTCTTAACTACCCAGCTGAAATGAGGTTTGTATCTCACTGTCCAGTAGCTTTCGCCTTTAAACACATATGCATTGAGCCAAGCTACCCACAGCGACCCTTCCCCAGCAAGAATGGCCTTGACCAAGAGGAGAAGACAAGTTTTATTCCAGCACTGGATACTCTTCAACCCCAAACCACCTTCAGCTTTAAGCTGACACACCTTCAGCCAACTAACACGTGCTCCCTGAGCAGAGGCATTCTCACCCTTCCAGAAAAACCTCATGCATAGCTGTTCAATCTGAGCTATGACATTCTTTGGTAAGACTAACTGTCGACACCAATAATTGGTTATGCTGAACAAGACTGCTCGGATAAGTTGCAGCCTCCCTCCATAACCGAGTTTTCTATTAGCCCAGCAACTCAATTTGTCCTTAAGCTTCACTAAAAGAGCCTGACAATCCTTTTCACTTAGCTTCCTAGTGACCAGAGGCACTCCAAGGTAACGGACAGGCAAATTCCCAAGTTTAAATCCAGTTAACTCTTGTATCTCAAGCAGCTCTCCATCATTGACTCCGCAGGCAAAAAACTCAGTTTTAGCTGCATTGAGCTTCAGACCAGACAAAGTATAGAATTGCTCCAAAACAAACATCACACCCACCACAGAATCCTTATCCCCTCTGCAAAATATAAGCAAGTCATCGGCAAAACTTAAATGGGTTAGCTGGATTTTCTTGCATTTTGGATGATATCGAAACAAACCATTTCCTGCAGCCAAATTCAAAAGACCAGAAAGCACATTCATCACCAAAACAAAAAGATAGGGGGAGAGGGGATCTCCTTGCCGCACCCCTCTTCTCCCACTGAAATACCCTACCAAACTGCCATTAAAGCAAATAGAAAAATGAGTTGAGGTGACGCAGGCTCGAATCCATCCAACAAACACTTGAGATAAACCCATAGCTTCAAGAACCTTCAGCACAAAATCCCAACTGATAGAGTCGAAAGCCTTTTGAAGGTCAACCTTCAAAGCACATCTTGCAGACAAGGATTTTTGTGAATAACCCTTCACCAACTCTTGCGCCAAAAGAGTATTATCAGCAATGTTCCTTCCTTTGACGAATGCAGATTGATTAGGCAAGATCATCTCAGGGAAAAAAGGGGCAATCCTGCTGACCAAAATCCGAGTAATAGTCTTGTAAACAACAGTGCAGCATGAAATGGGCCTAAATTCCCTAGCTCTACAGGAATTAGGCAGCTTTGGAACCAGAGTTATGCTTGTGGCATTAAAAGCTGGCAACAAGTGAGAGGTGCGGAAAAAAAACTTCACTGCATTCACAAAGTCCTCTCTAACAATGTCCCAGGCATCTTTAAAGAACCAGGCAGTGTACCCATCCGGACCAGGGCTCTTTTCATTACCTTGCCCAAAGAGTGCTTCTTTGATTTCCAAGTCAGTGACATCCTTGCTCAGAAGCTCATTAGCACCAGCGGGCAATGAGAAATTTAATATCTCCCCCAACAGATCCACAGAACAACTTTGGACAGCATGATCCTCAGTCCCAATGAGGTTCTGAAAAAATGCCACCATCTCTTCAGACATCTGCTCAAATGTTTCCAACCTGTTACCTTCCTCATCCAAGAGTAATCGAATAGTGCTCTTCTTCCTCTTGGCTGCAACAGTGGAATGAAAAAACTTGGTGCCCTGGTCCCCATCCACTAGCCATTGAACCTTTGCTTTCTGTCTGTAGAAGAGAGATTTAGCATGTTCAAGCTCATGAAGCTCAGCACTGAGAGCCCTCTCTCCCTCTAGGTCCCTAACTCCATCCACACTAAGGTTCTGAATCTGCTTCTCTTCCAACTGCATTCTTTTGGCAATAACTTTCCCTGAAATATTGCCATATTGCTCCCTGTTAAGAGCTTTCAGTTTGGCCTTCAGACGTTTAAGTTTGAGAAACAAGACTATCATAGGATCACCCCGAACATTTGCTTGCCAAGACTCCTCAACAATTGCACGATAAGCTGGGTTTGATGTCCATAAATTAAAGATTTTAAATGGTTTTGGGCGAGAGGCAGGTAGCTCCTTCTCAAGCCAAGCAATCCCTGGACAATGGTCAGACTCCCCTTTAGCTAGGAATTCAACATAGGAACCTGTTAAATGATGCAGCCAAGCACCATTAACTAAAATCCTGTCAAGCTTCCTCGCAAGGAATCCCTCCCCCTGGTTATTAGCCCATGTAAACAAAGGGCCTGCGTAAGGATGATCCATTAAAATCAATTCATCCATACAAGTTTTCAATTCCTCCATCTCAGGCAGCACATAAGGCCCAAGCACATCACTATCCGAACTCTCAGATGCATCTAGGAAAATGTTGAAGTCACCTCCAATAATCCAAGGGAGGGATCCAACAGTAGCACCAACAGCCTTCAACTGCGTCCATAAACGTCTTCTATGAACCCCATCATTGCTTCCATACACAGCACTAATAACAAGATCATGGTTCTGTAATCTGCCTCTTAAAGTGATGTTTTGATCAGCTACATCAGTAACTGTGAACTGCAAGTACTTCCTCCAAAAAATCCATATTCGACCATTTGTGATAACATCATAATTGAAGAAAATATTCCAATCCTGGGAGAGCACTGAGGCTATACGATCAGCATTGCTACTTCTTATTCTAGTTTCCAGCAAACAAAGAACCTCAACATTAAGTTTATCAAGCTTGGCCATAGTTCTTTTTTGCTTCTGGGGATTGTTAAACCCCCTAATATTCCAAAAACAAACTGTCATGCTGAGGAGGAAGCCTTCCCCCCAACATCTGAACTAGAAACACATACTTCACTGTTACTGCCTTTAGCTTTGTCTAAGCAGTCCTTCTTTTTGCCCCTCATCTCTTGAAGCAAGGTAGCAACCCCTTGAGATGCCACCCTAGGCTGCCTACCTACTTCACCAGCATCGGAAGTCTCACCAAGTGCATCTAATTTAGCTGAAGAGCTAGTACTCTTCTTCTCCTTACCTCCTTTGCCACGACCCTTCCCTTTCCTCTTGATCGAATCTTGCAAAGAAGGGAATTCAGGATCATTTTCTACAACAACTTTATCAGAAGCGTCCCCTCCCGTCACTAATCCACCTTTATCTACAGCAACTTCAACAGCCGGAACTACAGGGGGGCAGCAGATTCAACATCTTTAGACTCTTTAACCTTCCATACTTGAATAGGTTTATCAGGCTTCTCAGGCTTGGCAACAATCGGAATAGGGCAAGCTCTATCCGAGTGTCCGAATGACTTACAGGTGGAACAACTTGGTGGCATCCAGGGCACAACCACCCTTACTGAAACTTTAGAACCATCGCGCATCACCACGTTTACAGACTTAGGAATCTGTTTACCCACCTCAACTTCGACACAAACCTTAGCATATTCTAGCCTCTCCTTAGATGCAGTGACAGAATCCATGTATAATGGTAATCCAAGAGGACTAGCAATGTAACTCAAACCTTTCCGAGAGTACAGCTCTAATGGCACATTAAAAAGCTGAATCCAGATCGGCATTCGACGCAGATCAAAATCCAATTTCTGCAGGTTCGGCTCCCACTTTCTCAGCAACAATGGTTTATTTTGGATATGCCATGGCCCGTTTTCCAATATCCAATCCCGAGCTGAAACATTGGTGAAAGAAAAAACGTAGAGGTTAGAGCCCGCGATACTAACCTTGACCGTTGAATCTTTCCCCCAAAGAAGCTCGACAATTCTCTGCAACGAGGAGAAATTTGGCGCGTTCCCAAGAAATTGCCCAACTAGAGCGTACTTCCAGTCAGAAATCCCCTCCTCAAAAACCGCCGATGGAGGCTGAACTTCCGGTGTATCCTCAGAAAAATCCGACGGAAAAAACTCTAGAGAGTGTTCCTCCGCCCCCTCAAAAAGCTGCTTCCAGTCCACAACTTTCGCTTTTGACATGAAAAGATGATGGAATCGAGAACAAAAATGGAGGAATCGACAGAAATCCGATGGAAACAAGAAGAAAAGAGACAAGATCGGAGACTGTTTACCTAGGGCACAGTAGGCCCGCTAAAGTGCGCCCAGAGGAAAAAGTCTTATGTGCCGGAAGATCCCTACCAACCTAATTTGTTCTATTCATAACTTCCATTTGTCGTTTTTGCTCTCCTTTTATTATTAATGATTATTTTATTGATTGAATGTCCCATTTTATGTTGGACAAATTTCGGGATCAAGTGATTTATAATTAAAATAATTAAAAGGAAAATGATTATATTTTTTTTGATCAGCAACTGTATGATTTTATTCAATCATGAAAAAAAGCATACAGCGTGACGGATCATACGCCTCGTTAAAAACCTCCCTAGTGGAGGAAAAGAGTACGATATGACCCGTCAAAGAAATTACAAACACCAAGACTATCATAAACAAGTCACAAAAAGCGAGCATCGATCCACTCCTTCCTTTGCGCATATCTCACATTGCCGTGCATAAAAATGACCGTTTCATCCGCAAAATGAAGATGAGAAAGTTTCACCCCCTCCGCCACACTCACACCCTCAACGACATCCATCTCCTCCGCCTTTCTTAAAAATTAATGTAACGCTTCCGCCACAATTACAAATAGTAAAGGTGACATCGGATCGCCTTACCTCAGTCCACAAAGCATTGGAAACTCTTTCGTTGAGCTTCCATTGGAAAATGATTATATTATAAGATAAATTAAATTAGATTCACAAAATCTTCTCATTTTAAAAATATAGATTAAAATATATGTACGTACAAGGTGGGATAGGGTGGGGGCAATTGACCACCCACTTTCCAATTTTTTATTCTACCTTTGTTCTTTTATATATATATATATATATATATATATATATATATATATATATATATATATATATATATATATATATATATATATATTTTAAAATTAGGTTATTTATGAGTTTGCCCCCAATTTTAAATATTTATTATTTGTTCTCTCAACCTCAAATTCTGGCTTCATGATCCATCTCTACTACCATGTAATCGCATCAATATATTAAAAAAGATTAAAATAAAAATTAATTGCACATATAAATTTTATTAAATAATATAAAATGATTATAAAGCGATGTATGTTAATATTTTTTTCACAACATCAGCCAACTCGCCTCCATAATTCATGATAGCTAAAACATCCCCATTAATAGACAAGTTCAAAATATATTTATTGGAGCTCAAAATATATTTTCAATTATATGGTAACCTGAAAAATAAAAAAATATATATTATTAATTATTT
Organism: Hibiscus tridactylites; assembly: GCA_958450335.1. Lineage (NCBI taxonomy): Eukaryota > Viridiplantae > Streptophyta > Magnoliopsida > Malvales > Malvaceae > Hibiscus > Hibiscus tridactylites. The sequence continues at coordinate 75,425,880 of OY288285.1, read as the reverse complement.
CAAGAGCATCGCCAAGAGAGGGGGGGTACTTATTTCTGTGGATGAGAAGACTAGGTAATTATTGATGAAATTATTAATTTGGTTAGGATTGTTAGAATGGTTGTCTTGATGTTTAATGTGTTGATATTAGTGTCGTGGGATGATTTTAATGCATCGTCTTGCATGCAAGATGTGAGTATTGTGTTTTATATATAATTGGAGTTTCGAGTTTTTTTTATTAAAATAGACATAATTATATTTTCAAGGCTAATATTGAGATTCAAGCCCATAAAATATTGTACAAGATGAGCATTCTTGACCACTCAGTCAAATTCTCTTTCCCTTGTTCGAGCCATCCAATGAATCCGAGAACGAGGAAATATGTGTATACATCGTTGACAAGTCGTCGTTTAACCAGTCAAAAATAAATAAGTATTGAACCTCTTTCAACAATAAATAAAATAAAGAAATTGAGTAGATATAGGGAAAGAGGGTCGATCCACAGGGAGATTAGTCAGAATTCTTGACTTGAATTTGTCGGATTTGAATTCCCAGGAATATCTGTAAAAACAAAGAAATAAAAAGGGGTGATATGATTTTGAGTGAAGTAATAAAATAAAATGCAAGAAAAATAATAAGAAAAGCCAAGTGTGCAAATCAGCCTCGAACAAGCTCCTTCAATTCTTTCGATCACTGAAATAGATTTTTATTTCGGGGATCATGTCGGTTACAGTCTACGAGGCCCAACCCGTCGTAACTCGTTTCTCTCTCGAGTAACCAATCCTCCCAAGTCTTTCTTCGAAAGATGGTTCTTAAATAAATCAACCACGTCTATCGCCGTTAAAGTATTTAGAATAAAAGCAGGAAAAACCCGAATCAGAAATTGTCTAAAAAAATAGAATCGCTTCTGATTTTATCTTTCCTTAGCGGACCGCCGCTAAGAGTGTTCACAGGAAGTCGAAATTTGCCACAGGCCGGTCCTTCCTCCCAACTATGTTTTTAAACGATTCCAGACCAACGAGCTCTTTTTGATTTGAAAAACAGTTAAAAACCTTTAGTAAGGCCGATTGCCAAACTATCTAAGCAGAAAGATAAAAATGACTTCCCAAAAGAATTTAAGCAAGTTCAATTCTCACGAATCGAATTGACTTGGCTGGTTCTTGGCTTAAAAGATTTAGCTAAACATGATATTAGTTATCATGCTTAACTTGGTTTTGGAAAAATAATTAAATAACATAAAAGAAACGAGACAAAGAAAATAGAAGAAAAGAACTTCGATTAAACTAAAAATGTTTACAAATATAAAAGACTCAAAGCTGAAAGATGATCACTAAAATGATTGATGATATAAGCCTTTACCAAGGGGTGATATTTATAGGCTTAGACTTACAAAGATAAGGTGATGAGATAATTTAAAATAATAAACAAAATATAAAACAATTCAAATGTTTTGAAATTTAAATGCAGGAAATCTAAACGGATAAGCTGATAAGATCTCTCAGAACGTTCCAGAAGCTTCTAGAAGTCGTCACGTCATTGCCACGTCACTGCCACGTCAGACGCGTCGTGCCCGGTGTCGTGCCCATGATGTCAGTCATGACAGAATTATAATAAAAACTACAGAAATGTCCCATTTTCACTGCTGTTTCCAGAATTGGGTTCCTGCACAAATTATAACAAAAACAACATGTATTAAGCAGAAAGAAGTCCCAATAACTAGAAAAATAACAAATGAAATATGTCATATTTGAGAACTCATCAATCGTGAATGCGCAATATGGTTGTTGGCCGTATTGCCAAACTCGACATATGTGAAAAAGAATAGGAGAGAATATATATGTATACCTTGTATGATTAGAGAAAATCGTTTAAATTAAAATCAATCTGTACTATAACGTTATAAATAATTACAATTAAGTTTGTACAAAAACTCGACAATTCGAATCTAATTTTATAAACTCGACTCAAATTGAAAAGTTTTCAAATAAAATTTGAGTCATAAAATAGGGCTCGTCAACTCGAATAACTCGAAATTTTTTTGACTCGACTTGACTCGATCAAATTCTCATTCTGTCATTGCATCCAAAGGTAGAGCAAACTTATTGTCTTTCGTTTCTGCTACTAATTAGAGTGGAGAAGGAGATCCTTGATAGTAGACGATTTATCCTTCAACACATTGTCATCTTTAGAGATCCAAATACTCCATAGTGCTCTGTGAAGGAACGTCAAAACAGAAATCATATATTTCTTTAAAACCAATAGTCTTCACCTATTGCACATACCACCATCCACAAAACAGGACCCAAAAATTCCCAGCGAGGCGACAACCATCGAAAATAGGTACATATCGTGGACACTACAGTAGCAGTAAAACCTTTGCAAAGGCATTGATCTTCACCTCTGAGGACCCCTCTCCTCTTCAAAAACTCCTTTTTTGGTAAATAGTAACTTCCACTAGATTGATTCTGATCCCATATTATCTGTTCAGAGAAATTTTCCCAAAGCCTCACTAAATCTCCCTTCACATCATCCCAACAACACCTAAAAAAAAAACTTCATGTTTTTAGGAACTTAGGCTGGTTGGGGACCTAAACGATCGCTCAAGGTGCTCCCCATTAAAGCCGACCATGGTAGTAGTAGTGATTAAGCATAAAGTTAAAAAGAATATTTTTAGGTTTGTCACGTTTATAGTTAGTTGACAAACAATTTTCATCTCTAGAGGGATCATTTTGATCCAAAATGAAATATTGGGGTTAAATTGGTTAAAAACGAATACAGGCTAAAATGACTATTCAGTCAAACGTTAAAGACATTTTTTGATATTATGTTTAATAATTATTTTACATTTCATGCAGTGGAAGTATTGTGTCTTTGTCTAACGATTATTTTTTTGAATAGTCTAAAGGTGTTTTATAAGGTAGTATTTGTTTATACATATTCTTAATCCTTTGACAATATACATATATCTTGTAGATCAAGTGATTTGAACTCGTGCTTTTTAAGATGAACATCATCCGCTTTTCTACCGAGACTTTCTCAACACCGCCATAATTTATATTTAAATCCGTTTAAAATAAATGAAATGGTTTGTAACTTGTAAACATTACAACCACGCATTTACAAGAAAATCACAAGCAGTCACAGTTATAAACCAATCTTATGCAACCAAATTTCAATACTAGGCTCCACCTATCTACTTCAATTTAGCATGCTTATTTATGGTAGACTTTATCTATCTATTTTAAATTTAATATTTTTTCGACTATTGACTTTAATTTATAATTGTCGGTGGTCTTTCGATAATTTAATATATTTTTATAGTTCAATCATCGGTGCAGTCAGTTCTATTTATATCTATATTTTGTTCAAGTCTATGAGTGATTTTTTAACTTTTCGATCCTAAGTAGCTAATTTATTGTCTCAATAATTATAAAAAATGTCTCAATTCTGTTTTTAATTTACTATTATGGTTGTAATCTCTCCTTGTAAAAAAATGCTGGTAATATATTAAAGGGAGAAGGTAAAAAATAACGGGTTACAACTGTCCAACATCAAACCAAAGATAAAAAAGAAAATGAAAAAGCACAGAGATTAAAGAAATAAACTGCAGAGACAACCCAAAGCACAAGCACCTTCTTCGATGGTAAACCATCTTTGATCTTTTAATATTATCTATTATTCCATAAGTTGACGGGTCCAAAACTCTAGAAAATGAAAAAGCACAGAGATTGCACTAGATTAGGCTCTCCTGTAGGATATAATTCTTCACCGCACAATAGCACCTAATTCAGCCTCCATGAAAGATGTAGGAAAATAGCGACCTTTTAAAACTCTAGCAAGGAGGCTATCAGGTTTCATTAAAAGATGCCAACCTTGTTTAGCTAGAATAGCTATGTTGAATTTAGCGAGATCTTTAAAACCCATACCACCCAAGGCTTTGGGAGCACAAAGGGAATGCCATCGAGCCCAGTGAATACCCTTTTTGATACCATTATTCCTCCACCAAAACTTATATAGTCACCTAAAATGTCTTTGTGACACGTTTCTGATTTATAATACGTTTTTTTATTTTTGTAGTAAATTTACGTTCGTGGATAATTTTTTAACGATATATGGTTCTGATTTACAGTTACTAGTGGTCTTCCGGTAGGCACTACCACTACATGGTTGTAAAATGCTCTCAAGCAAGGTGTTTGCCCTCAGCGTCTTAAGAGAAAGATTATCTAGTCCTGGTTCTGCTCTATGTAAAAAAACTATTTTATTGTATTTTTGTCGTGCTGGTTTCACTTTCGCTTTCAAACTCGACATCTTAATCTCCATAAGAGAGTACAATTTTAGGGTGATAGGAATCATGATAAAAGCATCATAATAAGTTGTTATAAGTTGAATAACCATCAAAATAAAAGAAGATTCATAGTATATTTTATTTTGGCAAAGGATTCTTAATGTTGGCATCGAAGGGCAGAAATCCATTACGAGCAGCCGTAACAGTTGGGGGCCCTGCAACTAAAATCAGGACTGCCATTGCACCCAAAAGTAACGCAAACTTGTTGCCTTCCATTTCTGCTGCCAATTAACTGATCATAATATGTGATAAGTATTTATTTTGGTTATGTTTTTAGTCCTTGTTTTGATCGAATATATATGTTTGAAGGACTTAATTGGGTTGTTTTTGTGTTGTTCTCGTGCAGGTTACGTAATGCTGGAAATGAGTTGAAGTGCTGCAGAAAATACTGAAGTCGTGGGCAGATTCATGGGCATGAACCAGGGCATGAATGCTGACTGGGCGCCACGTCAGCACCTTCTAGAAGATGACGTCAGCAAGCCCGATAACTTATCAGTCCACTTATCAAGATAGCTTATCATCCGATTTTTATCTTTAAATTCAAAACTTGGATATTTATCTTATGTAATTTTATTTAAATTTTTTAGGATTTATCATCTTAGGTTTTTATGGTTTTTCAACTACTATAAATACCTCACTTTGGGGGTGAATTATTCATCAAACATTTTCCATTGTTCTCTTCTTCCTTGAGTAATAAAGCTCTCCATTTTTTTCTCCATTTTCTTTATTTATTTTATTAAGTATGGTTTTTTCACAAACCATGCTTAACTAAATTCCCTTTAGCCAAAAGCAACGCCAAACTCGACAAACCTCGTGAGATTAGGAAAATACTTCAATCCTTCAACAACTCCTTTTTAGATTCTCTGTAAAATTGATTAGGCAATCGGCCTAATCTTTAGGCATCGCAATTGTTTCATTCCGAGAGCGCGCATAGGCTTGAAGTGGTTTAGATCCATCGTTGGGGACAAGGAAAAGCTTGTAGCCAATTCAACTCCCTAAGAACAAACTTAGTGGCGGTCCACTAAGGGGAATCAAAATCGGAAACAATTCTCATCGAGACGAATATCCGAGCACGGGCTTCTCCAGCACTAACTTAGATTTGAGTTAGCGTCGATTGCCGTAGCTAATTCACTAAAATTTGACTTCAAGGATTGCCCTGGGAGTCGAATCTACCAACGAGAAGTAAGTTACAAGGGTTGGGCCTTGTAGACTGTAACCTGCAGGAAAGTCGAAGAAAAATCAACTTCAGTGATCGAAGATGTCGTGGCAAAGCGTGGCTTGAGGCTATTTCTATCCATAATTCATTCTCAACATTTATTTTTACGTTTTTACTATTTTTCTCATTCAAATCACTATTCTAAAATCCCCCTTTATTTTCTACAAGTTATTGGTCTAAATCAGAAGAAAGGTGTTAGAGTTCCTATTCCCTGCGGATCGACCCTTACTCTCGCTATATTAATTTAAATCTTATTTATTTTGAGTTTAAGGTTTTATTTTTGACACTATACGACGCGTGTCAAAATTGGCGCCGTTGCCGGGGAATACGGCAAAGTACTAATATCGTTTTATTTGATTTATGACCAGGAGCAATCCGGGAGAACAATTTGATCTCATCCCGGAAATCGAAGCACTAGCCCGAAAGTTGAACGCACAAACACTTCGGGAAAAGAAAAACAAAAGACGCCAACAGAGATTCGAACGCGATCTAGAAATCACATCCGAAGCAGAATCGAGTTACGAGCCCAATCCGATGGGAGATGAAAATCAAACCATACGCCAACTAAATGCGGCACCCGATGGCCAACAACCTATGTGTATGACTTTCCCGAATGGCGAAACACCGTTCGTGCTAAAAACGGGTTTAATCCACCTCCTACCTACCTTTCATGGCTTGCCAACAGAAAACCCTCACAAACATTTGAAAGAATTTCACATGGTTTGTCTAAGCACAAAACCACAGGGAGTATCCAATGACCAAATCAAACTTAGAGCTTTTCCATTTTCCTTAGCTGATATAGCGAAAGATTGGTTATTTGATTTACCCCCTAATTCTGTTACAACATGGACTGACATAGCTAAACTTTTTCTTGACAGGTTCTTCCCTGCAGCGAAAGCAAGCGAAATCAGGCGCAGCATCCTAAGCATTCAACAAAAAGAAGTTGAATCCTTGTATGAATACTGGGAGAGGTTTAAAAAGTTGTGTGCAAATTGTCCACAACATGGGTTGTCGGAACAAACCCTTCTCCAGTATTTTTATGAAGGATTGACGCCTATGGACATGAAGGTGATAGATGCAGCAAGTGGCGGAGCTCTAGTCAACATGACACCAACAGCGGCTAAAACACTGATATCAACCATGGCCGCCAACTCTCAAAGATTCAATCAGTCTAGCGAACCATCTCGAAGGGTTCGCGAGGTAAGTACAGTTTCATTAGAAAACAAAATCGATAAATTAGCTGAAATAGTGCAAACTCTTGTTGCAGATAAGCGAAAAACAGCTAGACTTTGTGGAATCTGTACCAGCCCAGAACATCCGACAGACTGTTGTCCGATGATTCAAGAAGATGATGTCGCCCAAGCAAACGCAATAGGGAATGCTTATAATTCCGGGTGGAGGAACCAATCAAATTATGGGTACGCGAACAACCAAAGGCCAAATCAACCGTACCAACAAAGACAACCCTACCCATAACAAAAGACGTCTCTAGAAACCTTGGTTGAACGACTAGCGATATCCCAAGAGAAGTTCCAAAATCGTACCGAAATCCACTTACAAGAGTTAGACAAACAAATGAGCCAGCTAGCCCAAACAGTAAGTCGTCTTGAATCCAAAGGTAAACTCCCTTCACAAACAGAAATAAACCCAAAAGAAAATGTTAATGCCATCACTCTTTGAAGTGGAACCGTGATAGAACCCAAAACCTCAGAGGTAAACACCCAAAAAGATAAAACTCCACCAGTCGAAAAAGATACATCAAATCCAACCCCTGAACCATCCCCTTATGCTGTCCGACCACCATTCCCATCGAGATTGATGAAAAGAGACAAACAAGCAGAAGAAAAGGAAATCCTAGATGTGTTCCAAAAAGTAGAGATCAACATTCCGCTCCTCGACGTAATCCGAAAAATTCCAAGGTATGCTAAGTTCCTTAAAGATTTATGTACTAATAAACGTCGTCTTATTGGAGTTGAAAAGGTTAATCTAGGAGAACATGTATCGGCGGTCTTCCAGCGAAAGTTGCCACCTAAATTGAAGGACCAAGGTATGTTCGCCATTCCCTGCAAAATAGGTAAAGTGGGTATTAAACGAGCAATGTGTGATTTAGGGGCCTCTATTAATGTTATGCCCCTTTCATTTTATAACTCACTTTCTGCTGAGCCTTTAAAGGATACGAGGGTAACAATACAACTGGCGGACAGATCCATAATCTACCCAGAGGGATTACTGGAAAACGTCCTCGTGAAGGTAAATGATTTAATCTTCCCAGCGGATTTCTATGTCATTGACATGGAAAACGACCGAGCAAACAACTCTTCTAAGATCCTCCTTGGCCGCCCATTTTTAAGCACTGCAAACACAAAAATCGATGTAAGAAGTGGGATCCTTATAATGGAATTCGATGGTGAGGTAGTAAAATTTGACGTTTACAAAGCTATGAGACATCCTGAAAATGTTGCTAGTTTAAATTTTGTTGATGTCATTGAACCTGCCATAAATGATTTCTTTGACACTAGTTTTACTAACTTCATGGATGATTTGTACAAAGAAATCGCGGATTCCGACGAAGAAGACAGGGAGTTTGAAAATCTTTGTTTAGTAAATAAAAATTTAATACTTACTGCATCTAAAACTAAACCTTTACCTTCTGTATTGCAGGCACCCAAGATCGAACTTAAACAATTACCCGAGCATCTAAAGTATGCATTTTTAGGGGAGAAAGAGACCCTACCGGTTATTATCTCAACCAAGCTATCAAACGAGGAAGAGGAGGACTTGCTAACAGTACTGTGAGCGCATAAGGAAGCCATTGGGTGGACCGTTGCAGACATCAAGGGCCTTAGTCCCTCCACTTGCATGCATAAGGTAAAAACCGAAGATGGAGCTAAGCCATCTCGACAAGGACAACGCCGCCTGAATCAACCTATGATGGACGTAGTTAAAGAAGAAATACAAAAGCTTCTAGATGCGGATATAATCTATCCAATTTCGAATAGTGACTGGGTAAGCCCGATCCATGTAGTCCCTAAGAAAACCGGAGTCACGGTGGTTAAGAACGCAGAAGGTGAGATGATCCCAACAAGAGTCCAAAATGGTTGGCGATTCTGTATAGACTACAGGAAGTTGAACTCTCTAACTCGAAAAGATCATTTTCCACTTCATTTTATAGACAAAATGATTGAAAGATTAGCCGGTAAAACTCATTACTGTTGTCTTGACGGATTTTCAGGTTTTTTCCAAATTCCTGTGGCGCCCGAGGATCAAGAGAAGACAACCTTTACATGTCCTTTTGGCACGTTCGCCTATCGTCGAATGCCATTCGGGCTTTGTAACGCGCCGGCCACATTCCAAAGATGCATGGTGAGCATTTTCTCAGATTTCATCAAAAAAGGTATAGAGGTATTCATGGATGACTTTACAGTTTACGGTAATTCCTTTGGAGAATGTTTATTAAACTTAACAAATGTGCTAAAAAGATGCCTTGAATTCAACCTTGTTTTAAATTATGAAAAATGTCATTTCATGGTAGATAAAGGGTTAATTCTAGGACATATAGTTTCCTCAAAAGGTATTACTGTTGATAAGGCTAAAACAGATGTTATACGCTCACTCCCATACCCCACAACTGTGAGGGATATTCGATCATTTCTTGGCCATGCAGGGTTTTACCGCAGGTTTATTAAGGATTTTTCAAAGTTGGCGCAACCCCTCTGCAGTCTATTACAAAAAGATCAACCCTTCAATTTTGACGAGAAATGCAAGGAGGCATTTGACATACTCAAGGAGAAGCTTGTAAACGCACCTATCGTCCAACCACCAAATTGGAACCACCCGTTCGAATTAATGTGCGATGCTTCCGATTTTAGCGTTGGAGCAGTGTTAGGTCAAAGAATCGACAAGGAACCGCATGTTATAGCCTATGCATCACGTACCTTGGATCATGCGCAGAAAAATTATTCAACAACGAAAAAAGAACTTTTTGCTATTGTTTTTGCCTTAGAAAAGTTTAGATCTTATTTACTCGGTACTAAAATCGTTGTCTTTTCTGATCATGCAGCTTTACGCTTTCTGATGAGCAAAAAGGAGGCAAAGCCGAGACTGATCCGGTGGATACTATTACTCCAGGAATTCAACCTAGAAATTAAAGATAAGAAGGGATGCGAAAACCTTGTTGCGGACCATTTGAGTCACATCCCATTGTCTATGTCCGATCCACCGGTTAGAGAGGAGTTCCCTGACGAAGGATTAATGGCAGCTCAGCTTAACGTTCCATGGTTCGCAGACATGGTGAGTTACTTAGCCACATGTAAGATGCCACAAGATTTACCGAGAGCGGAAGTGAAACGAATAAAAAGAGAGTCTCGGTTCTTCATTTGGGATGATCCCTATCTTTGGAAACATTGTTCGGATGAGGTAATTAGACGATGTGTAGCAGAAAGCGAGGTAAACTCTATCCTAAATTTATGTCATTCTTATTCTTGCGGTGGTCACTTCGGGCCTAAACGTACTGCACATAAAATTCTTGAGTGTGGTTTTTACTGGCCCAACATTTTTCGTGATGCCTATTTATTTTGCAAAACTTATGAAAAGTGTCAAAGGGTTGGTAATTTGAGTAGACGAAACGAGATGCCACTTAATCCCATTACTGTATGTGAGATATTCGATGTTTGGGGATTAGATTATATGGGTCCCTTTGTCTCTTCATTCGGTAATTTTTATATAATTCTTGCGGTAGATTATGTTTCTAAATGGGTTGAAGCTAGAGCAACCCGAAATAATGATGCTAAAACCACTGTTAAGTTTCTAAAAGAATCTATCTTTTGCAGGTTTGGCACACCGCGAGCGATAATAAGCGACCGAGGGAAGCATTTCATTAACCGAGTGATTGACGCTCTCATGAAGAAGTTCGGTGTCACTCATCGGATTTCAACATCTTACCATCTGCAAACGAATGGTCAAGCGGAGGTGTCGAATCGAGAGATAAAGACCATACTCGAAAAAATAGTGAAGCCGGATCACAAAGATTGGAGCATAAATCTATCCGATGCGTTATGGGCATACTGTACTGCGTACAATGGCCCCATAGGGATGTCACCCTACCGTCTCGTCTACGGTAAACCCTGTCACTTACCAGTCGAGCTAGAACATCGCGCATTTTGGGCAATTCAACAATGCAACATGGAAATGGATGCGATTGGAAGGGAACGCAAGTTACACATTCAAGAGCTCGAGGAAATCCGGAAACATGCCTACGATAGTGCACAAATTTTTAAAGACAAAACAAAGGATTTCCATGATAAAAATATTTCCTTTAAATCTTTTTCCGTTGGTCAAAAAGTTCTATTATTTAATTCTAAATTCAAACTTTTTGCAGGAGAATTGCGTTCCAAATGGCTCGGACCATTCACTGTTGTTCAATCTTTTCCACATGGAGCAGTAGAAATTCAAGGCACCGAAGGACATAGCTTTAAAGTTAATGGACAACGGTTAAAACAATTTTACGAAAATGTTCCAATTGGTTTGGTTGAAGAAATTCATTTCGAGGAACCGAATGCATAAATAAGGTCGTCAAGCTAGCGACGATAAACAAGCGCTAGATGGGAGACAACCCATTTCTTTTTATTTTTATTTTTATTATTTTTATTTATTTTATTTTATTCCATTTTAAACTGCATAATTTAATGTTATTTAAATTTTCTTTTTAGTTAAAAAAAAGAGAAGAATCGAAATCATCTAATCTGTTTAAAGATTTTTTTTAATTTTGATTTTATCTTTTATCAAATTTATTTTCATTATTTTTCATATTTGTTTTTGAATATTTTCTTATCTACTTTTAAATTTATTTTTATCTCATTTTATCTACCTTTTTGAATTTATTTTATTCTCTCATCATTTTATCTTTTTTTTTTATTTTGAATTCTATTTTTATCTGATCTTTTATTTATTTTATTTGCAGATAATTTAGATCGAATAAAGAGATGAGAAGCTATCCGGATTTTGTGGGCTGAATTTTTAATTTAATATTCGGATTTTATCCCTTTTCCACCCAATCAAACCCATATTTTAAACACTTCCCAACCTTATCTACCCGGTCAACCACCACACTCCAAACCAAATTTAAATACCCGTGGACCCCACAGCTTTGACCTACATTAAACCCTCCCTATTTACTTCTTCACCAGCCGCACAAATACATTAAACCCTTTGCTCTTTACTTCTTCACCAGCCCTGCGAAAAAAAAACCCTACACCCCACCGTTGGAATGCCTCGCACCAGGAACCAAGCTCGCCGGCTTCCACAGCAGCCACCTCTCGTCATCGGTGGCCGCCGGCGCTTCTAACCACCGCAGTACGTCACCCTCAGCAGCGACTCCGAGCACCCACAGCCGCAACCCAACACCATCCCACCTCTCGAACCTCCCATCATCACCCCCACCCCGTCGACCATGCACCGCCGCACCACCAACCGCAGCGACCACCGTCACCCCCATCACCTTCCTTCCACTCCCTTGAGACGTAGACCACGTCCATGCACACCGCCACTGCCCGCCCGCACCAATCCTCTCCCTCATACCACAACGATCCGGCCATGGCGAGGGGCACTCCCACGCACAGATCCGGACAGACCAGCACCAGCTGCACTGCTCGTGTCACCGGCAGTGGTGAAACGCGGCCATCACCACTCCGCCGTTCATCACGTCCACCATCGCCGCCACCTTCCCCTTACCACCCCTTGGCCTCCGATGCGGTTGGCGGATCGTCACAACAACATCACATGCCCATGCAATCACCAACCCGTGTGCCCTCCTATCACATGCACACCGACACGTCCGGGCATTCGGATCACTATTCGGCAGCCGATGAGGTAAGTTCTGAATTTTTTCCACCTTTATTCGTTATTAACCCTACCTCTGAATTTGCAGATCACATGCACGCTGATTTTGCTGCCCAAAATCCCTCGGACACTGCTCAACCGGAACCACCGCCTCACGACCACAACGATATTCCATCGGACCATGAAGAACATCCACGACGTGGCCAACGATTTACGACGCCTAACGATGAGAACTTGAAAGGGTTTTTACAATTTACTGGAGACGAACTCGATATGTTTAATCATATTCGACATCGCTCACTTCCGGTCTGTAAGTACATTCCCGATCAAACTTTAGATCGTTTGCATTTACGTGAGTCGGTCCTAGCAATTTTTGATAATATTGGATGGCGTCGATTTCATATTATTAATTGTGACACGTACTACGAATTAGTTCTTGAATTTTATTCTACTTTTTCGTTTGATCGTAGTCGCGCGAGGTCTCTTGATACACCAAATATAATATCTTTTCACTTATTGGGTTAATACTTTCGGTTGTCCATTACTCAGTTTAATGTTTATATGGGTTTCGTCACTAATGTTTCGGACCCTAACTATCAATCTGCACTTTTAGACATACCGAAAGATTTCGATAACGACCTTTCTCTCGAGACATTGACAGGTTTAGTAGGTGTGCAATACAATCCGAAAACAACTAAGGACCACACTATTCATAGCCCTGCTTTACGATATATCCATCGATTCCTCGTTTACAACCTGTCCGGTAGAAACGACACTCCATCAACCGTGAGTAGAACTGAGTTATTCTTTCTATGGTGTATGTAGGTAAATATTAAGGTAAATCTTGGTTTTTGGTTGGCCCACACATTTCATCGTGTCCCCCGAACCACTAGGTCACGACCATTAATTATCGGTCCTTATATTACCCATTTAGCCTTGCGTATTTTTTCTGCTACTTTTGATCCATCTCAGTTTACTTATGCGTTTTCTATGAGTGCTTTAGATGAGAGATGCCTAGATGCCATGGGCTTACTTGCAGGCACCCCTGATGCACCTTATATTGCTCCCCCGGGCACTCTCCCAACTCGTCGAGAACGAGTGTTTCGTAGATGAGCCCAGTCACAACCAACACAAGACGACCAACCCCAAAGAGATATGGATGAGCGCCTCCATTCCATCGAGACCAACTTGGCCGAGATCTTATCCTATCTTCGCCCCGGCACTTCCCGCGGACAACGTGGCCGCGGTCGTGGCCACAATTGATTAGGGGAGTCTCTCATTTCCTCTCTTTTAATTTAATTTTACATTTTGAGACAAAATGCATCTAAGTGAGGGGGAGGGAGATATGCTTATCAATTTTTATCTTGCTTATCCGTCTTGATTGTTCGCTTGAAATCTTGGTTTTATTAATTTAAGTTCTTTGTTTAAATCCTTAATTTCGCCTTGTCTCACTGTTTTCACATGGTTCTGTATCTATCTTGTTAGAAAACTCTAGGTTGCATGGTAGATTTTTGGCATGATTAATTTTTAATCTTTTATATGACATTTTATTTCTCTATTAATCCACGTGATGCTTACCTAAGTACACAAGACATATTTGTGAGTTTTTGAGCCTAATGAGCATGCATGATATTTGCTCTTTGTTTCTTTGAGTGTGCCTAGATAAATTAGTTGCATTCTAGAACTTGTTTTTAAATTCTTTTTGAGATTACATTGATTGATTATGATGCTTTAATATGATAGAGGCACTAGGTTTTAACCATTTCTCTTCCCAAATAAATTATCTACCCTTTAATTAATTTCCCCTAGTGAAACAATTTTTGAGCCTTAGCCTTTTTCTTGAAAATCACCACATTTTAAGCCTAATCCAATTTTCTTCTCAAATCCATTACTTTTGTTCCCTTTTTCAAGACAAAAATCGTCTTCTAAAAAAAACAGATTCGAATAAGTGCAGTGCAGCAGCTAAAAATACACTGTGCAGAGAAAAAAAAACTGTGCAGAATTGATTCGAATATACAGTGCAGAATTGATTCGAACATACAGTGCAGGAAATTGTTCGAGTCTGCAGAAAAATAAAAACAGAAAAAAAAACCAGTGCAGTTCGAAAAAAAAGGTACACTGTCGAGCAGTTTTGGTTCGAATGAAAAAAAAAACAGTTTCGAATATATTTTTTGGGATGATTTTTTGTCTTGAATTTTAGCCCTTATTTTCAGCCTTTATCCTACCCTTACCTTAGCCCCATTACAACCCTTATTTAAGACCTCTTGATTTTTGCATCATATTCATGTTAGTAGTAGATATTAGATTTAAACACAAGCTTATGGTTATGCTCTAATTAGCTTTGGCTCGAGTGATTTTTCTCTACCCTTAAACACCTTGAGTGACATGAGCGATTCCTTGTGAGGGTACTTGGTTTGCATCATTGATGTTAGTAGAGTTTTAGAATGTCGTTTTTGCTTTAAATTGTTAGTCTTGCCATTTATCTATTTTTGCTCATTAGTTTTCTCTCATATTTAGATGCTTAATCATATTGAGACCTTTTGAGACTTCGTGAAATTAAGGATGAAAACTTGAACTTAAGTTTATTTAATTTTGAGATACTTGAGGACAAGCATCGGATAAGTGAGGGGGAATTTGATAAGTATTTATTTTAGTTATGTTTTTAGTCCTTGTTTTGATCGAATATATATGTTTGAAGGACTTAATTGGGCTGTTTTTGTGTTGTTCTCGTGCAGGTTACGTAATGCTGGAAATGAGTTGAAGTGCTGCAGAAAATACTGAAGTCGTGGGAAGATTCATGGGCATGAACCAGGGCATGAATGCTGACTGGCGCCACGTCAGCACCTTCTAGAAGATGACGTCAGCAAGCCCGATAACTTATCAGTCCACTTATCAAGATAGCTTATCATCCGATTTTTATCTTTAAATTCAAAACTTGGATATTTATCTTATGTAATTTTATTTAAATTTTTTAGGATTTATCATCTTAGGTTTTTAGGGTTTTTCAACTACTATAAATACCCCACTTTGGGGGTGAATTATTCATCAAACATTTTCCATTGTTCTCTTCTTCCTTGAGTAATAAAGCTCTCCATTTTTTTCTCCATTTTCTTTATTTATTTTATTAAGTATGGTTTTTTCACAAACCATGCTTAACTAAATTCCCTTTAGCCAAAAGCAACGCCAAACCCGACAAACCTCGTGAGATTAGGAAAATACTTTAATCCTTCAACAACTCCTTTTTAGATTCTCTGTAAAATTGATTAGGCAATCGGCCTAATCTTTAGGCATCTCAATTGTTTCATTCCGAGAGCGCGCATCGACTTGAAGTGGTTTAGATCCATCGTTGGGGACGAGGAAAAGCTTGTAGCCAATTCAACTCCCTAAGAACAAACTTAGTGGCGGTCCACTAAGGGGAATCAAAATCGGAAACAATTCTCATCGAGACGAATATCCGAGCACGGGCTTCTCCAGCACTAACTTAGATTTGAGTTAGCATCGATTGCCGTAGCTAATTCACTAAAGTTTGACTTCAAGGATTGCCCTGGGAGTCGAATCTACCAACGAGAAGTAAGTTACAAGGGTTAGGCCTTGTAGACTGTAACCTGCAGGAAATTCGAAGAAAAATCAACTTCAGTGATCGAAGATGTCGTGGCAAAGCGTGGCTTGAGGCTATTTCTATCCATAATTCATTCTCAACATTTATTTTTACGTTTTTACTATTTTTCTCATTCAAATCACTATTCTAAAATCTCCCTTTATTTTCTACAGGTTATTGGTCTAAATCAGAAGAAAGGTGTTAGAGTTCCTATTCCCTGCGGATCGACCCTTACTCTCGATGTATTAATTTAAATCTTATTTATTTTGAGTTTAAGGTTTTATTTTTGACACTATACGACGCGTGTCAATATGCATGACTGTACCGGTATGCCATATCTGCAATTCCACTATTTTAATGGCTTTTATACCATTTACCCAACCAAAACATATCCAATGACTCATTGATCAATAACTATGACTAATAACACATTTATTAGTCTATGCATCATACTTGTGTATCATTTCGCCTACTTAAGCATCAATTAAGTTAATGAGGTGGAAATTAACTAGATATATGAATTCCACCAACATCGCCAATCCAATGACTCATTGATCAATAACTATGACTAACCACTATTTCGCCTACTTAAGCATCAATTAAGTTAATGAGGTGGAAATTAACTAGATATATGAATTCCACCAACATCGCCAAGCCAATGTTTCGATAGCCAGTCTATCCCTCCACATCGCTAGAACTTTCAAATCCGAAACGGATTTATGAAAATCGAAAATTGGGTGCGGCTGGTTGGATCTGATAAAAGGAATTTAATTTTAACAGTTTGACGAATACAGGGACTAGAAACAAAATTAAACCTTTTTAAAAATTTTAATTAAATCCCCTCTCAATTTTAATTTTTTTTGTTAAATATCTCAAAATTATTAAAAAATTTAGTTAAACATCTATTTTTAAAAAAATTCTTTTAATCCTCAAATTCTTTTAAAAAAACTGAAGTTGGCCCCCTCAAACTTTTACTCTAAATTTCACCCCTGACTTGAACCCAGTAATTTTTATTAGAGAAATCATTTCCCAGTAATTTTTCATCTTCAATAAGCAAGATTTACACCAAATCAAGGTATAATTGAAAGTATAATTATTCCACGCAAACAACGTGACACCTTGTATAGCCACCGTATATGCCTTTGTGACATGCTTCTGACTTATAACACGTTTTTTATTTTGTGGTAAATTTACGTTCGTGGATGATTTTTTTTAAAGATATATAGTTTTGATTTGCGGTTACTAGTGGTCTTTCGGTAGGCACTACCATTCCATAGTTTTTTTTTTTGAAAAGCGAATGATTTTATTGAATCAAAATCATACAGAGCACTACTAATGGCCTCGTTAAAAACCCCCCTAAACCTAAATGGGGGAAAAGAGTACCATTAGTAATGTCACAAAGAGAGCAAACACGCATACAACTCACGCCAAAACCCAAAGCCATGATCTCCGATCGACACCCCCCTTGGCTAATGCATCCGCCAATTGATTACCTTCCCGTAGAACATGCGCAAAACACACATTCGGCATAGCCTCACAAGCTTCAGCAATCTGAAAAAACCAACGCCACAAACGCCATGGTCTCCGTTCAATCCCTTGAATCCACGCAAGAGCCACCCTTGAATCAGATTCAATTACTATCGATTGGACCCCCTCTCGCACCGATTCCCATAACAGCTTAAGCGCATAAGCAATCGCTTGAACCTCGGCCTCATTCGAGTCCACAATACCAATTGCCCCCGAGAACAAGCCTCGTATTCGGCTTTCCCAATCTCTGATCACTCCCCCACATCCCGCGAAGCCCGGCTTTCCTCGAGCTGCACCATCGACATTACATTTCCAAGTCTCTTTCCAAGGTGGTACCCACGACACCGGTCCCCTGCACGCATTTCGATCCGCTGCTTCACTCACGCACAACAACGGGCAGTCCCACCATCCCTCCTCACGAATGTCACCCTTCTCAAATCTAATGCGCGTCCAATGGAACGACCGCAATTGTATTAAGAATTTAATCCCCCCAATCGACATTCTCCTATCTTGGAATAATATCGCATTTCTTTCGAGCCAAATAGACCACAATACACACGTACATCCGATCAGCCACCACTCCCTCAACTCCCCATTAAAGAAACTACTGTAACACATAACAATAAAATCTCGTACCTTCCTCGGACGTGTCACCGCCACACCCCACCATGTAAAGAAGCTGTCCCAAATCATCCATGCCGTTGGGCAGTCCCAAAAAATATGATCTATTGCATCCTCGTGCCATCAGCATAGCCAACGTAGGCAGTCTATCAATAATAAGAAACCAAATAAAGCATTTTAATTTTGGTAAGACTGGCAAATTCCACGGCCAACTTACATCCGACATATCCGACATCCCCAACGTGGACATTAATTTATTTAAAGCCTTCATCGAAAATTCCCCCGTTATCTCCGGAGTCCACACGAGTCGATCTTCTACTTCATGTCTCAACACCCATCCATGAATACAAGCCAGCAAGTCCTTCAATAAATCCTTCTCAAAAGCTCTCAACTCCCTGCGAAAACATCCACACCAATCTGCTGCTGTTCGACCCAACACCTCCCCCACACGCTCAATTTTATTCACAACCAGCCCATATAACCTTGGGAACACCTCCCTCAACGGCTCGGCTACACACCAACGGTCATGCCAAAACAAAACGCGCACCCCATTTCCTATAATCCATGCGAATTGGGAAACATTCAGGAACCTACCAACCAGCTCATTTTGCTGAACATCTACCACATGCTTCCACATTGCTGACATCGAACGTGAACTTCGCTGATGAATCCGCCAAGACAGCACCTCAGAGCCATATTTTGCGACTACAATCTTCTTCCACAGCGACCCGTCTTCCACCGCATACTTCCATGCCCATTTCGCCAACAAAGCTAAATTTCGGTCATACAAATTAATCACTCCTAACCCTCCTAATTGTTTCGGACGGCATGCCACTTCCCATCCCACACGGCTAAATTTAGCTCGCTCTTCCTTACCTCCCCATAAGAAGTTCCGCCGAATCCGATCAATTTTCAAAATTATCCGCTTTGAGATCATAAAGACTCCCATATAGTATACCAGAAGGGCAGACAAAACCGAATTAACCAACACCAAACGCCCCGCAAATGATAGCGAGTCCCGTTTCCACCCCGCCAAACGCCGTCGGAACCGCTGAATTAAAGGTTCCCAAATAGCCATGCCTCTCGGATTTACCCCAATCGGAATCCCCAGGTACGTCATCGGTAACACTCCTTTCGGACAACCCAAAACACTGCTCACACCCTCCATAATCGAATCCTCAAGACCAACTCCATAAAGGCAAGACTTATCAAAATTAATTTTTAAACCTGTGGTGAGTTCAAAACAGGTCAGCACCCTTTTTAAATTCCTCGCCATCTCAACATCACCTTGCAAGAAAAGTACCGTGTCATCTGTGAATTGAAGATGCGATACCGATACATCCCCTGCTACCCGAACCCCAGCAATTAAACCCCTTCGTTCAGCATTCAGAAGGAAAATGTGCAATACCTCAGCCACGATAACAAACAGCAGAGGCGAGATGGGATCCCCTTGCCTCAACCCACGCCGCATCGGAAATTCCTCCGTCGGACTACCGTTAACCAACACTGAAAGTCTCGCTGTTTCCACACATTCCGATATCCATCCGCACCATGTCTCCCCAAACTCCATTTTCTTTAGAACAAACCGTAAACAACCCCAATCAATGCAGTCGTAGGCTTTAGCGAAGTCCAGCTTCAGCACATAGCTACCCCTTCGATCCCCCGAAGTCTTCATAGAATGTATAATTTCATTAGCTAACATGATCCCATCCAAAATTTGTCGCCCATCAATAAAAGCGGACTGAACATCACTGATAAGCTGAGGCAAAACCACTTGAAGTCGACGAGCTAAACATTTAGCTAGAATTTTATAAACCGAATTAAGCAAACAAATCGGGCGAAACTCCCCCAGCATCCGGGGATTTTCCTTCTTTTCAATCAACACAACAAACGCCGAATTATAACCCCTTGCCAGACGTCCTGTACCATGGAAATCTTCCAAAAAGGCCATTACATCGTCACGCACAAATTCCCACCCCTTACGAAAAAATTCAAAAGGAAATCCATCTGGACCCGGCGCTTTAGACCCCTCACAACTCCATATCGCGTGTTTAGCTTCCTCTTCCGTAAACGGCCTGATCAGCCTCTCTCATTGCTGCCCCGAAATACGAGCGAAACCCACCTCAGGAACAAGGATTCCCCCTGTCGGGTGCTGTCCAAAATGATTCTGAAATTCCAATCTCACCCACTGTTTCAATTGTCCAATTTCGCTCACCCATAATTCACCAAAAAGGAGGCCCCGAATTGTGTTTTGAGCTTGTCTTATTTTGGCCGCTTTGTGAAAAAAAGTTGTATTTCTGTCACCTTCCGCTAACCATAATGCCCTCGATCGTTGGCGCCATACGGATTCCCGCAAATTCGCCACCTTCCATAACCGTGTATGTAAACTCCGATACTTGACTTCCTCAGCCCTCGTCATAGACGACGACAACAATTTTGCATCACACTCCGCAATTTGATTCGCCAAAGCATCATATTCCTTATCCAAATCACCGAATTGAGACCGATTCCATCCTTTCAAAATCTGTTTCAAGCTCTTCAACTTCAACCGAATTGGTACACCTCCCTCCCCCGAGGACAACTTTTTCCACTCCTTTTCGATGGAAGGTAAATCCTTCAACCATGCATTAACAAAACGGAATGGTTTGGGCCCACTATCCTCTATCTCGCTCACCAAAACTATAGGTGAATGGTCCGACAGTTCCTTCGGCAAGTGCAATGTTACTAGCGACTCAAACCTCTGAAACCAACCATCTGTAACTAGAAAGCGGTCCAGCCTACTACGCCTCCCCTGTGGTCCGAACCATGTGAACACAATACCTGTAACCGGTATGTCTATCAAAGCAATAGACTCGATAAAAGCGCAAAATCTGTCCACCCCCGGATACTCAAATCCCCTCCCACGCCTTTCCTCATGGCATTTCACTACATTGTAATCGCCCCCCCCACACCACTCTATTGGTCTACTTTGCACAATTGATTTAATTCCATCCCAGAAACAAGCCTGATCCGCAGCTCCACAAGGTGCATATATCCCAATAAAACCACAATCCCATTCCTCTCTCGTCCATCTCCCAATCACCATAATTAAATTTCGACCAATCTCTGATTCCGACATATGAAAACTCGACGGATCCCATACCAAAAGAACTCCCCCGACCATCCCTCCGAAGAAGCAAAAAGAAATTTGAACGAATCAGAATACCACAATTGACTCACTAACCTCTCTGATATGCTTTCCATCTTTGTTTCCTGGAAGAGAGCCAATCCGCAACGTTGTTGTCGTAGAACACGTCCAATGGAACGTCGTTTCGCTGCTGCCCCTAGCCCTCGCACGTTCCACGACAACATCCTCATCAGTTGCTATTTCGGGATCTCACGCGCCTCTAATAAGCGCGCAATATCGTGTATCACTTCTTCTTCTCTACCCGCTGTCACCGCCCCAATCAAATTGCCCACTCTCACTGTTTCTGTAGCCTCACGGATGATCGCTTGTTTCCGACAAATAAAATCCGAATCGGATAAAGATCCGTTAGCTATCTCCAACACTTGCTGCTTTCCGTCGTCTTTATTTTTTCTCGGCCGGCCACGCCCCTTTTTTACTACCTTAGTCTTTGTCGGAGAGACAACTACTTGGGGAGGGTTGAGTTCCGATAGGAGTCTAACTCTTCTCTTTTCTCCATTTACTTCTATCACACTCGCCTTTGATATTCGGCTGTCACCACCCGTAACGTCAACATGCCCCTGCCCCTCTGTCCTATTCACACCTTCCTCGTCCGAGGCAGCCATGATCCCCTCGGCTCTCCCACCTCCCAGCGTTGCCACCTCCACTAGATACCGATCCTCCCCAGCCTGTATATTTCGATCTATTAGGCCTAGCGATTCATCCTCACCACCACCTTCTGTGACTAAATGTGATTGAACCTCCTTCGTATTGAGCTTCTCCCTCTCCAATTCATCCATTCTAAGACTTGAATCGCACGGCAATGATACCTCGAAGTCCCTATTCAACAAAACCAGCTGCTCCTCCTCACTTACTTCCTTCTCGTATGATCCCACCCTAACATCCTCCCTTACATTGTCCTTCCACATGTGATCGATAAAGGACTTCGTACGAGTAGTTCCCAATACAGCTTGATTTTCCTCCCGCCCAACCGAATTCGGAACAATTGTTTCACCATCGGATTCCTCATCATGTGCAAATACCGAATTGGATTTCCATTCCACTTCCCTCTCTCGACAGCTTTCCTCTTTTTCCGAGCATGAACCCGTGTCATTCTTGTATTCCCTCCTCATGCCAAATCCTTCATCAAATTCAGAAACTCGGATCAGAAAATTCGTTTCCCCTTCATTAACATTTACCATCTCATCAATGCGATATAACCAATCTGTTTCAATAAGTATTCGAGCTCTCTCGAATGATGAAGGGGCCCTTGTTTCCGAATCCACACACACTAATTCACCCCATAGATTGGCAATGTTCCGAAAAGTATCATCCGACCATAAGTGGATGGGCAGTCCACACAACGAGAGCCATGCTCGTCTGTTTGGTAATATCATCGACGGCGACCATTCCATCACATTCTCCAGCCATTGCTGTAATACCCCTGATTTAATTGTCGATTCACGTATATTGCCATTGTCGAACATCAATAACACTAACGATCCCGCTACTCTCATCACGGTTAGCCCCTTTAAACCCTCTCGATTGAATTCACCTGCCAAAGACTCAATTGAACAAGTTTGACGGCAGAAACCAATTGCACAGGATTGCAAGATTTGCCATTTATCCCTGTCGATAATACCAATAACTTGTTTAATTTCAGATGTCGACGGTGTGAGTTTTCCCCTCTTCTCCCACTGTTTAGGCCGATCACAATTTGTTTTTCGATTCCCCTGACTATCGTCACTAATTTTAGGCGAATCCCCTGAATTCCTTTCCGTATTTCGCACCCTTCCTCCCTCCCTCGCGAACGAAACCCTGATTTTCGAGCCATATAGACGAAATCCGTCGAAACGCTCGATCACTCTCTCCGCATCAGTTTGCGATTCCATTCGAACAAATCCGAATCGGACACCGTCCTTTGAACGCTTTGTAGGTACGAAAACATCTACCACTACCCCATGTCGATCAAAAACCTGCCATACACCCTTCCAATGAAGTTGGTCTGGAAGATTATAGATGAAAAGAGAACAACCCCGTCTTCTAATATCCCGTCGTGATCTTGTTTCCCTACCGCCGTCAATCTCTTTTCCCTGTGCCGCCGCCGCCATTTTTTTTTTGTGGAAGAACTGTTCAAATGTAAATTAGAGAGTACCATTCCATAGTTGTAAGATACTCTCAAACAAGGTGTTTTCCCTCAACGTCTTAAGAGAAAGATTATTTAGTCCTGGTTCTACTCTATTTAAAGAAGCTACTTCATTGTATTTTTGTCGTGTTGGTTTCACTTTCGCCTTCGAACTCGCCATCGGAATCTCCATAAGAGAGTACAATTTTAGGGTGATAAGAATCATGGTAAAAACACAATAAGGAGTTGTTATAAGTTGAATAACCATCAAAATAAAAGAAGATTCATAGTATATTTTATTTTAGCTAAACCGCAGTTAAATAGATGGTTTATTTATAACAAAGACAAGAAAGTAGCAAATACATAATCCCCTGTCACATATGCAAGGGACACCACAACATACAAAACAACGTCAACTAAATGAAAAGGCGAACAAGTAGACGAATTATCCATCTATTTAACTCACTCGGTCTTATCTTTTAGTCGCACGCAGAAACAAAAATAGTTACCCTTGAACATTTGCCACTGCAACAATCAGCATCAGAACCACAAAAGGCACCGGAAGGATCACAGTTTGCAGCTGGTTTGTCATCGAAGAAAATGTTGAACAAAGGATTTTTAATGTTGGCATCGAAGGGCATAAATCCATTACGAGCAGCCGTAACAGTTGAGGGCCCTGCAACTAAAATCAGGACTGCCATTGCACCCAAAAGTAACGCAAACTTGTTGCCTTCCATTTCTGCTACTAATGAACTTGATTCTCAGAGTGAAGAGTATTGATGAGTCTATGTTCTCACCCAACACTCCTTTATATAGATGAAGATGAAGATGAATGATATGGGATGAGGATTAGAACACGTGCTCTTCCTCTGTTATTTCTTCTACCTTTTCCCTTTTTTTTAATTATTATTATTATTTGTTAAGAAGTCAACGACTTCTCTACTTTTCTCCAATGCTCTAGAGAGCTCCAAAATATAAAGTATTATTATAATAATATATATGTAAAATATCCTAAATTTTCACCGCCGCTATGCCATTAGGTGCGAGTGTGTGTTGAGAGATTAGGGGGAGTGTGTGTTATAAGTGACGTGGTGTGACTTGTGAGAGTGAAAAACGTGAGATAAGGTGCAAGTGAGGTGTGTGCAAAATTGAAGTGGAGAGTGACGTGAGGTTTGCAAGTGAGAAAGATATTCGGGTAAGGGTCGAGAGAAATATTGTAGTGAGGTATGTTTGTAATATTTTTGTATATTAATAAAAGTGATTTTTTTTGTAATTAGAAGTTTTCCGGTTGAGCCTTAGTTTATGTATTTCTTAGTGCACTTGAATTGGTTAATAATGGTCGGCTATGCCGCCCAAGTTATATGGTCGGGTCTGCCGCTTGAACAGTGTATGGTCGGTTTTACCGCCTAATTGGTGTATGGTCGGCATTGTCGCCTAAGTTGTGCACTAAGAAATTAAAGATAGAAAGGCTAACCGACTCAGGGAGTTTTATAGCACTAGTGGTCAGTCTTAGGTCCTCCATAATAGGTTTGTTGGGTCTGTCGGATTTGCAACATTATTAAACCCCACGGTTAATTAAAAATAAAGAAAGACTCCAAGCTATCTTCAAAATAAAAACTCGTAAGGACTTACTTTTAAAATACGAGCAAGTTCAGGAGATTTCTTCCTCTCATCCTAATATTTGTTGGTGAATTTCTCATTGGTCCAACAAAGCCGCCCAAATGTTCCTGGAGTATTTGTAACACTCTGATTTTTTTTATTATTATCATAAAGTATGTCAAAAAAAAAAGAGAGAAGGGAATTGAGGCTAGTGGGTTTCAAACCAGCAACCTTGCCCCAGCCTCATGCTCCTTGTGTTTAACCGCTGAGCTAAGTGCCTAGGTTTGTTAAGGAATAATTTGCTTAAGTCTTGAAGTAAAAGTTTTAGGTTTTTAACCTAAATTAAAATCAATTTGACTCTCCACCTACCATTTGGAATGCCATCTCGATCTGAGAATTTTCAGAAAACATTAAGCTTTCCCCAACCCTTTTTGTTTTGCTCCGACCACCCCTCCGATCTCAGCCACCGCGCTGTCGTGGGTGTCACCGCCCATGCTTCCGTGACCGCCACCTCACCCCGAACTCGTTAGTATCGTTGACTAGCGTCGTCGCGCTACCGTCCGCCTCGGAGAACCTTCTGAAGGCTTCGTCAAGAAACCCTTGCTCTGTCGCCCTTATGCATCGGTGGTCTAGCCGCAACTCGTCGTCTGTGTTGCACACGGCCACCGGATTCGAGTTTCCCTCGCCACGGCGAACAAAACCCCTCCGGCCGTTTGCTCGTCCGACACCGGCAAGCCTCTCATCGGAGCTACGCGATTTTCCAGCGTAATCGCACCATTCTAGGTAATTTTCGGCTCGATTCCGGCTTTATTTCAACATGTATCGTATGAGTTGAACTAACAAGGCTTTCCTCTCTGTTTTTCCGGCAAAATCGAGGCTTATAGGGTCTCTGACGGCTTTCTGGCGGGATTTTCGGCAAAGTTCTGATAGGCTTTCCTCTCTTTTTCTTTCTGAATGATGCCCAATTATGATAAAACCTAGTGTTACGGTCGCCAATTCACATGTGCACGCTGCTCCCAATACATCTCATCTTTGTCTGCCTCCATATTCAAAGCGAGTTTGACTTCGAGCAACTCAACTGAAGTACCATCATCAGGGTCTAAAGCTGATAGACTAGCATCATTTATATAGTTTACCCTTGAAGAAAAGAAAAATCAACGGGCCACGTCATCATTTTCTAATGAAAAGTAATGAGAGAGACTAAAATAAAAGCGAAACAAAAATTGGGTGATACTAATAAAATTTTTAAAAGTTTGGTTACCAAAATAAAAGTATCTTAAAAGTTAGGTGACCATTAGGTGTACTTTATCCTAAGGAAAAAGAGATTTGAATTGAAAAAAAAACACGTGAAATTTGCTTTAGATGCGAAAAAGTGTTAAATATCTAGAAAATGATTTTGTGCATTTGTTGATATCTGTTTGGGGCCATTTTAAACAAAGATAAAATTAAATATATCAGTCATTGTCTTTTTCTAAAAATAGAAAATATTTAATGTTAAATGCCAACAAGACAAGACATTAAATTTAATAAGATGATATTAGAGGGAGATATGGATATGATTCGTAGCACCGGTTTTTTTTTTTGTTTGTTTGTTAATAATCCGAAATTTAATTATATAACATTTTTATATTATTTGTCTAAGTTGTTTGGTAACTATCTCTTGTTTGATTTTATTTTATTTTTAAGGACAGATTTGTGAGTTACGATGGTTTTAAAAGAAATGTCTCGATTAATTTATTTTTATTTTAAAAATTTCTTATAATTTCAAAGTATGATGTTCATTTTTTTAAGTTAAGGTGAATACAAGTAATATTTGTTATACATGCTCAATCATCCTGCTGCAGCTGGTAGTGTTCGAACTCATGACCTTTAAGAACAACAACCGTTTTCTTAACCATTGGGGCAAATTAGTTCGTACACGATGTTCATTTTAAAAGACTTGAATTCAAATAACTTTATTTGTATGGTGTTTATCCCTTGTCAAAGAGTTAGAAAAGTATGAACCTATACTCATTTATAATCTCTTAAGTCGTATAAAAATTGAATTAAATTAAATAAATTACTACACAAATAAGTATTGATTAAATGATTATTTAATAACTGAGCACACCTACACCTATTTTTTTTAGAACATTAATGGACTAGTTTTTTTTCTCTCTTTTTGATGCATTGTATTTATAATTTTTTCACTGTAATTAATAAAATTCGGATGTCATTGTTCAAAAAAGAATTTTTCGATTATAATAGAATCATATTATTTTACCAATTAAAAAATATTAATTGTTGATTGAAAAAAGGTTTGAACTAACAATGGAATCAATTAATCGAGGTCCATAATTTTTTTATTATCAAAGTGTATGATTTCATTAGATAAGGAATCATACAAGAGAATCGATGTCCATAATTTAATCAAGTTTTTAAATAATATTAATGTAAAAGAATTTGTAATTATTTGAAAAATGTTTATAATTTTTAATTCCTTTTGAGATGTACGAACTTGGAAAACTTCATGCACTAGCTAATTCGATCCCAAGATCATTCGAGTTTGAAAAAAAAGACAATACGGTCCGATTTTGTGGAAACCATTATTGTTGTGCTGAGAATACTCTCCGCAATTACGTGCAAGTATACACGGGTGTCAAGTTGTAATATAAAAGATATCGTCTTCACATGGATTGAGACACCTTCAAATTTTCCTACACAAGTAAAAGTAAAAACACAAATATTTGAGATGGGGTTTTGAGTGATTAAAACTAAAAACAAATAAAGTAAAAAAGTCGAGAAATCAGTTTGAGAGAATGTGCCAGTATTGCAATGCAGTGTAGAGTGAAAATTGATCGTTTCGTCTCAGTTAAGTGTTGCAAATCAACTTAACAGTCTTGACAGCCACTCAAAAGTATGCCTCGGCACACAACCCGCCTCGGCAGAGACCAATGTGACTGCCCGGGCAGTTAAGTATTACTTCAAAGTTCCGCAAGACTTCCTTCAATGACTCCTTATCCCTAAGCTGAAGTGCTATTGACGAACATGTCTTGATAATACCTCCCCTTCCGGTGTGAATCAAAGGATGAACATCAACCAATGTTAAGCCTCATTTAGCCATTGAACTTCTAACCTATCCCTAGGCCGAAGTAGCTTTATCCTAGATTGGATAAAACCGTGTTTACTCATTTCTTGAGTTGAACTCTCCTAATATTAGACAAATTGATAATTTGCTCTCTCCTCTCCCGATTTGATTGCAAACATGAATAACACCAAGAGTAAACAAATTTTGAATTTTATTGCAATAACTTTAACCTAAACGAATACAAGCAATCTCCCACAACTACTCAACAAAACCAACTCTTAGCCCTAGAAAAAGTTTAGAATGTAACACTCCATTGTTTAAAAAAAATTGAAAAAGGTGAAGGTTGGGGGGAGTCGAACCCGCAACCTCCCATTGTTTTGACCGTTACCCAGTCGTTTGAGCTAGCAAGCTCTTAGTGTAAAGTTCCCCAAAAATTTATTTGAACCCTTTTGTGAAGCTGAATTTAATAAGTCTCTGACTCCTCACCTACCAGCTTTAATGAAAATCAGATCCCAATAATTTTTTTTCCTCTCCCCGAAACCCTCTTTTTTCCTTCTTTGCCGGCGAGCTTGCAGCCGCGTCACCACCGTGCCGTTTGTGACACCGCCGCCAGAGGTGTGTTCTCTGTCTCGTCGTGAGGTTGCCGTTACCGGTCACGCGCGCCCTCGAACAGCGGTGTACGGTGGAATATCGATCGAAGTTCGACATTTTCGTGGGCCACATCTGCTGCGTTTCCGACTGAATCACCGCCGTTCTTGGCTCACCGTGGGCACGGCCGAGATCCTTGCGTCCGGATCTGCAAAACCTAAGCCTGTTGCCTCCGTTCGCCGCCGTTAAGCCCTTCGTCGGAGCTTCGGCAGTTCCGAGACCCCTATTACGTTTTCGGTCAAAACAACGACATTTCGAGACTTTTCCGGCGAGATTCCGGTCGTCGCCGGCGACCTTTCTGATAAGGGTAAGAAACGAGTCTGACTCGACCCATGGGCTCTCTGACCCGACCCGGTTGGGTTGAATCGCCGAGTCAGCTCAGTGAGTTGACTCGCCTGAGTTGACTCAGTTATCTTGACCCAGTTGACGGCCGACGTCATGCTGACATCAGCGTTGACTTTGACCAGAAAGTCAAATTTCTCGAAAAGGCCCTATTTTATGTTTTTCGACGTCCTGAGTCCGATTTTAAAGCCCATTTTATGAAATTCTAACCCGAAAGCCCTCAAATCTGACTTTAAACCTAAATCATGCATATGTACTAAATTGCTTAAATTAAAATGATAATAAGGTCGATTAAGGGTCTGATAAAGTGTATTAATTGTGTAAGGTGTTCGAGATATTTGTGATCAGTATCCAGCTCAGCCTAGCTCCTCTCGTTCCGCTCACCCTCACGCTCCAGTTAATATAAGTATGAACTTGAACTTAGTGTATAAGAACAACTAAACCTTTAATTCACTATATGACCGATTAATTTTCTGTGATTTAGGACCTGACTCTACATCTGAGCGCTCCGAGGCTGGTGCCCGTTAGTTTACCCACCGACCGTATTTTGAGGTGTGTTCTATGTGTGCCACATCCTGCTGTATGAGTTGCATGCTTACTATATCTTGACGATTGACCAAATAACCAATGAAATATGAATGATATTATGTTGATAAAAGGCTGAATTGAACTAATGATTTCATACATTGTCTGCCTATTGTAAGTATGCTTGAGCTAACTTTGCGTGTGACTGCTTGATCTGGATTAACATAGTATGTCTGTCTGACGTAATTGGTTTTGAAATCAGTAAACTTGATATATGATGATACGTTTTGCTTGCATAATGATGACGAATATGTTTGCTCAATGGTATGCCCATTTATCTGTTGAAAGCATGAGTTTCTGTTTGTTACCCTGAATAGAACATGTCTGCTATATGTATTCTGCTACTCATGTATGGAACCTGAACTCTGATTTCTGTCTGGGGTATACTATTGGGATATGATACGAAGTCTCTGTCGGTACAGCCCTGATCCAGCTGGTAAATCCTTATGGACTCAAGGTCTCCCCTTGGGTAGGTTCCGATGCTCTGGCACGGGTAAACCCTTATGGACCTAAGGCAGCCCCTTAGGTGGCACCTACGCCCATCGGGCCTAGGGTAAGTCCTTATGGATGCAGTTCTGGTGGACTGCATAATGGTGTAAGGTTGGAGGGTAGTTATTAGTAAACCTTTGTATGCTCTCAAACCATTGTTCTGATCTGTAACATGTTAATATGTTATACTTGATGTATACTTGTGATTGCTTGATCTGCACATATCGGAACACACTGAGCTCCCTAGCTCATGCTTTCCCCTCTTCCCCTTTCAGATACTTGCGACAGGCTACCCTGTGGACCCGGCATTTGGAGGATCGGCACATTTAGCATCTAGTTGTTGTAATGTTCTTATCTTCCTAACTGTCTGTTTTTTGGGTGACTCATGCCTATATTTTGATACGATATGTTATATACATTTTGGCGGATGTCGGCCATGATCTTATTTGACAACTTATGCTTTTCATCACTTATTTTGTAATACCTCGATGTTAAACTTCAACTTTCTATTTTGAGATGGATGAGAAAGTATCTTTGATGGTTTTGTAGTCGTTTTGGAACTATAATGGATATATCTTGCTAACAGGTTTTGGAGTATGGGTTATAGCCACTATTAGGCGGAACTATACCAGTTTTTAGATTTAAACAGAATTTGTGATATAAAGCCTGATCATAGGTTGTGACCGCTCGGAGTTAGGTGAAACGCATAAGCGGGTCCGGGTGGTTACATAGAACATGTAGATGAATGAAAGCGCTAGGGTTTTCTCCAAGAATCACTCGATGCCCCTCTCTATTCGGCTTATATACATATATATATGGCTTAGCCTTGTCAAAGTCGGTTAAGGAACTAGAGTACAAGTTGAAATTAAAGTAGATCTCCTAAAAAGATAGAAACTCTAATTAAATCTTCTTTTAATCCAAGCTGACTCCTGGTTGACTTCGAAGTCCTCAAACTTTAACTGTGACTTTTCTTAGCTTTTGGGTTCCGATCTGCATGCAAGTGGTCTCTAAAAATCGGGCTTGATGTGTTCTTTAAATCGCCTACCACTTTGCATTTTTCAACTATCTTGGATTGTTGCCTCGGCGGTGCACAGTCTGTTACCTCGGTAGAGGTCTGTATCAGAGTGAATGGCTCAGTAGGGCTCTTAATTTTGGGTTTTCCTCCGCAGCTTAGTCTGATCAGCTCTTCAACCAGTACATCAGCATCTTCCATCAGTTGTCCAGCTCCTTCCTTCTGCCCTCCTTGCTGCCTCGGCAGAGTTTGTCTAGGCGAGTACCTGCGCACAGTAAAACACATGCCTAAGTAGTATCTTTTATATAATAAAACAGTAAAATTCGTCGAGCATGGCAGATTATCTAATCCATGCAATTTTGTGTATGTTTACCTAATAAATGCAACTAAAACCTGCTTAAGTGTAACAATAATTGAGCTAAACTAGAGCCTAAAATACAGAATTTTTGCACACTTTTATATATATATATTAATGTGTACCTTTAATCTTTATCGTTTGCATGCCCTCGTTTTGAATCGAAATTCATTTTCTATGAATATTTAGAACACTTTTTTCTGATTTTTTTTTGCTCAGCAATAATGATTTATTAATCGTCAAAAAGATTAAACCGAAATTGAGAGCCTCGTTAAAAATCTACCTAAACCTATATGGAGGAAAAGAGTACTCTCAATCCAGAACAACAAAAGATCACAAAGAGGCCACTAAAGGAAACGTTTCAAAGCTCGCCATAGACTACCAACAAAATTACTCCTCACTCAAGACTATGAAGGCAACCCAACCCCAACATCCACAACAGCAAACACCCAGAGTGCTACATCCACAACAACAAGACCGAGACGTAGCAACAAGCGAACCTTAACTAATCGTAAGCTAACAATGGTTTAATCCAAAACTGGAGCACCAAAACATTCTGCTTTTCTCACTTACCTCCATGCTTAGAACAAAACTCTTCTTTGCAATCCTGACTTGGCTAAACAACCATCCATCACATAGTTGTTCCTAGGTGCAAATATGTAACGCAAGTCACCAATCTTTATAGACACCAAACACTTTGTCAACCCAACCCAATTTGCCTTGTCTCTTTGTTTCAGGCTTCGATTTGATGGTCTTGTAAGGGGTGGTGTCTTCTTTAACTCAATTGCCATATAGAAGAATGAATCTATCAGATAAGATACTATCAAGAAGATTGAAATTTGACTTGTCCCGGACTGTGAGAGGTCCGCCTGCATTTCCCCTTTCAATTGCTGCCACGAATCTGGAATCATCGCCTGTCCAAAGTTTACTTACTAATGAGTCCTTCTTGCTATCCATTTTGATTCTTGGATGAAAAGCATATCCACCCCATGGTTTCTAATTAATCTCCTGGGTTTTTTTTTTCTGATTTAAAAGATTAAATGCAAAATTATTTAGTAAAATAGTTCGATTTCAACTTTATAGAGAAAAAAAAAACATAACTAGATAGTTTTAACATTGAAAAAATTAATTGAACGTATAAATTTTATTGAATAATATAAAGGTGATTATAAAACGGTATATGTTGATGTTCTTTCACAACAACATCAGCCAACTTGCCTCCATAATTCTCGATAGATAAAACATCCACATTAAATAGACAAGTTCAAAATAATTTGTTCGAGCTCAAAATATATTTTCAATTATATGGTAACCTGACCAAAGAAAAATATTATTATTAATTATTTCAAGAGCATCGCCAAGAGACGGGGGGTACTTATTTCTGTGGATGAGAGGACTAGGTAATTACTGATGAAATTGTTAATTTGGTTAGTATTGTTAGAATGGTTGTCTTGATGTTTAATGCGCTGATATTAGTGTTGTGGGATGGTTTTAATGCATCATATTGCCCGTAAGATATGAGTATTGTATTTTATATGTATTTAGAATTTCGAGTTATTTTTTATTAAATAGAGAGATAATTACTTTTCAAGACTAATATAGAGATTCATGCCATAAAATATTGGGAAAGATGAGCATTCTTGACCACTCAGTCAATTTTTCTTTCCCTTGTTCGAGCCTTCCAACGAATCCGATAACGAGGAAATATGTGAATACCTCATGAAACGCACAATATGATTGCTGGTCGTATTGTCAAACTCGACATATGTAAAAAAGAATACGAGGAAATATATATGTATACCTTGTATGATTAGAGAAAATCGTTTAAATTAGAATCAATATGTAGTATATCGTTACAAATAATTACATTTAAATTTGTACAGGAACTCGACTTGAATTGGAAAGTTTTGAAATAAAATTTGAGTCATAAAATAAGGCGTGTCAACTCGAATAAGTCAATTTTTTTATTCGACTTGACTCGATCAAATACTCACCTCTAGAGCTAGGATCAAACATTGAGGGGTAAGAGTCGGTTAAATCTTTTAAGTGTGATAGGCGGGTCGGTCAAAGCAAGTTGTTTGCCCTTCTTGTCCTAGGAGAAAGAATACCTCGTCCTGGTTCTGTTCCATAAAAAGAATCATTCATTAATGCGCTCATATTAGGGTTTACATTTTCATTAATGCACATATTAGGGTTTACATTTTTAACATCACTATCAAATTAAACTTATTGACGACTTATGTACAAAATTTCATTAGAAACGGAGGTCGGTATCGTACATAATTAAACACTTTAGCCATAAGGACTGATTTGTAAAGAACTCAAAATAGGCTTATATCAGAAACAAAATTACCTACCTCGGTACCAGTACTCGAATAGGCCATACCGATACGCCTGAACATTTATTTTCATTTGGGATCAACACAGGTATCGGTATGGACTAGGCTGTACCAATACAACAATGGAAGCATATGGCTATCGATATAGAATCCCTCTGTATCGATACTCAATTCAACTCTGAAATTTCAAAGTTGAAAATTGATATCGAGACGAACCACGTTGTATTGGTACTAGGCTATTGGTGGATGGGGATCGGTACGCGTTCCTTCCGTACCAGTACCCCGCCAAATTTTTAAATTCCAGTGTCTAAAAGCCATATCGTTTCGTCATGTCCCATACCGGTACCTCTTTTATGATTTTAGACCAAATATGCATGACTGTACCGGTATGCCATATCTGCAATTCCACTATTTTAATGGCTTTTATACCATTTACCCAACCAAAACATATCCAATTACTCATTGATCAATAACTATGACTAATAACACATTTATTAGTCTATGCATCATACTTGTGTATCATTTCGCCTACTTAAGCATCAATTAAGTTAATGAGGTGGAAATTAACTAGATATATGAATTCCACCAACATCGCCAAGCCAATGTTTCGATAGCCAGTCTATCCCTCCACATCGCTAGAACTTTCAAATCCGAAACGGATTTATGAAAATCGAAAATTGGGTGCGGCTGGTTGGATCTGATGAAAGGAATTTAATTTTAACAGTTTGACGAGTACAGGGACTGGAAACAAAATTTAACCTTTTTAAAAATTTTAATTAAATCCCCTCTCAATTTTAATTTTTTTTGTTAAATATCTTAAAATTATTAAAAAATTTAGTTAAACATCCATTTTTAAAAAAATTCTTTTAATCCTCAAATTTTTTTTAAAAAAAAACTGAAGTTGGCACCTTCAAACTTTTACTCTAAATTCCACCCTTGACTTGAACCCAGTAATTTTTAATAGAGAATTCATTTCCCAGTAATTTTTCATCTTCAATAAGCAAGATTTACACCAAATCAAGATATAATTGAAAGTATAATTATTCCACGCAAACAACGTGACACCTTGTATAGCCACCGTATATGCCTTTGTGACACGCTTCTGATTTATAACACGTTTTTTATTTTTGTGGTAAATTTACGTTCGTGAATAATTTTTTAAAGATATATAGTTTTGATTTGCGGTTACTAGTAGTCTTTCGATAGGCACTACCATTCCATAGTTGTAAGATTCTCTCAGACAAGGTGTTTGCCCTCAACGTCTTAAGAGAAAGATTATTTAGTCCTGGTTCTACTCCATGTAAAGAAACTATTTCATTGTATTTTTGTCGTGTTGGTTTCACTTTCGCCTTCGAACTCGTCATCGGAATCTCCATAAGAGAGTACAATTTTAGGGTGATAAGAATCATGGTAAAAACACAATAAGAAGTTGCTATAAGTTGAATAACCATCAAAATAAAAGAAGATTCATAGTATATTTTATTTTAGCTAAACCGCTGTTAAATAGATGGTTTATTTAGAACAAAGACAAGAAAGTAGCAAGATACATAATCCCCAGTCACATATGCAAGGGACACCACAACATACAAAACAACATCAACTAAATGAAAAGGCGAACAAGTAGACGAGTTATCCATCTACTTAACTCACTCGGTCTTATCTTTTAGGTGCACACAGTATAAGAACCAGGAACAGGTAGCCGAATACATTTGAGGCCACTGCAACAAACAGCATCAGAATCGCACAGGGTACCGTAAGGATAACAGTTTGCAGCTGGTTTGTCGACGAAGAAAATGTTGAGCAAAGGATTCTGAATGTTGGCATCGAAGGGCAGAAATCCATTACGAGCAGCCGAAACAGCTGGCGGCCCTGCAACTAAAAGTAAGACTGCCATTGCACCCAAAAGAAAACCAAACTTGTTGCCTTCCATTTCTGCTACTAATGAACTTGATTCTCAGAGTGAAGAGTATTGATGAGTCTATGTTCTCACCCAACACTCCTTTATATAGATGAAGATGAAGATGAATGATATGGGATGAGGATTAGAACACGTGCTCTTCCTCTGTTATTTCTTCTACCTTTTCCTTTTTTTTAATTATTATTATTATTTGTTAAGAAGTCACCGACTTCTCTACTTTTCTCCAATGCTCTAGAGAGCTCCAAGATATATAGTATTATTATAATAATATATATGTAAAATATCCTAAATTGAAGTGACGTGGTGCGAGTGTGTGTTATAAGTGGCGTGGTGTGAGAGTGAAAAAACGTGAGATAAAGTGCAAGTGAGGTGTGTGCAAAATTGAAGTGGAGAGTGACGTGAGGTGTATAAGTGAGAAAGATATTCGGGTAAGGGTCGAGGGAAATATTGTAGTGAGGTATGTTTGTAATATTTTTGTATATTAATAAAAGTGATTTTTTCCTTTGTAATTAGTAGTTTTCCGGTTGAGCCTTAGTTTATGTATTTCTTAGTGCACTTGAATTGGTTACTAATGGTCGGTTATGCCGCCTAAGTTATATGGTCGGCTCTGCCGCCTGAATAGTGTGTGGTCGGTTCTACCACCTAATTGGTGTATGGTCGGCACTGCCGCTCTCCAATATTTTTACCTTTGTTTTTATATATAAAATTTTCTAAAAATTAGATTATTTATGAATTTATCCTCGATTTTAAAATAAAAATTAATTACACGTATAAATTTCATTAAATAATATAAAGATGAGTATAAAACGGTATATGTTAATGTTTTTTCGCAACAGCATTAGCCAACTCGCCTCCATAATTCACAATAGCTAAAACATCCCCATTAATAGACAAGTTCAAAATATATTTGTTCGAGCTCAAAATATATTTTCAATTATATGGTAACCTGAAAAATAAAAAAGATTATTTCAAGAGCATCGCCGAGGGATGGGGTACTTATTTCTGTGGATGGGGTACTTATATAATTTAATATATAACATCTTTATATTCGTGTTTAGGGTGTTTATCTTCTTCTTTTTTACGGCAAAGTTATATTTTATTGAATTGTAACAAGCCTACCCTGAATGTTCGCCTCATTAAAAACCTCCATAATCTTAGATGGAGAAAATCCAATACGAACAGCCGTAACAGTTGGAGGCCCTGCAACTAAAAGTAGGACTGCCATTGCACCCAAAACTAAACCAAACTTGTTGCCAATTAACTGATCTTGTTATTTCTCACCCAACACTTCTTTATATAGATGAAGATGAAGAAGAATGATATGTGATGAGGATTAGAATTCCTCTTTTATTTCTTCTTCCTTTTTTTTCTTTATTATTACTATTCAATTATTTGCTCGACAAATCCAATCCTATCCTAGCGGTTATTGCACCTCCCTATTCATTTGGATACAAAGGCTTAAATTCTCACCATCCAAGTAATAATTGGTTTCATTTTTCTAATATTTTCTTTTAAATTATTATTATTAATTTTAAAATTAAACAATTTGATCATTCTTGAAAAGGAGAGTAATTTAGTCGATGTGGTTTTATATACTTATACATTACTTATTTTTTTATTAAATATATATTTATATGTATATTGCATTTTATTAAATATATGTCTCTGTTTTCTATATTGTTCAGATTTCTTTTATTTGTGTTTATATTACAGACAATATTGAATAGCATGATATATATAAAAAAAATATTTTATGTTGGTAAATATATCAATCTACACAACTTTAAACATTGTTCATTGATAAAAAAATCTTTCGATTATAATATGAATTGTCAATTGAAAATAAAATTTATGATTTTCTCATTTATAGAATCATACTATTTTACCGATTAATTAATTGTCGATTGAAAAAAAGGTTTTAACTAACATTGGAATCAATTAATCGATGTCCCTAATTAAATCAAGTTTTTAAATAATATTAATGTAAAAGAATTTGTAATTATTTGAAAATATTTATAATTTTTAATTCCTTTCGAAATGTACGAACTTGGAAAACTTCGTGCACTAGCTAATTCGATCCCAAGATAATTCGAGTTTGAAATAAAAGACAATACGGTCCGATTTTGTGGAAACCATTATCCCAGTTTTTTTATATATATTCATGTGTACCTTTAATCTTTATCGTTTACATGCCCTCGTTTTGAATCGAAATTCATTTTCTATGAATATTTAGAACAATTTTTTTTTTCTGATTTAAAAGATCAAATGCAAAATTATTTAGTAAAATAAATCGATTTCAACTTTATAGAGAAAAAAACATAACGGGATAGTTTTAACATTGAGAAAAATTAATTGAACGTATAAATTTTATTGAATAATATAAAGGTGATTATAAAACGGTATATGTTGATGTTTTTTCACAACACCACTAACCAACTCGCCTCCATAATTCTTGATAGATAAAACATCCACATTAAATAGACGAGTTCAAAATAATTTGTTCGAGCTCAAAATATATTTTCAATTATACGGTAGCCTGAAAAATGAAAAAGATTATTATTAATTATTTCAAGAGCATCGCCAAGAGACGGGGTACTTATTTCTGTGGATGAGAGGACTAGGTAATTACTGATGAAATTGTTAATTTGGTTAGTATTGTTAGAATGGTTTGTTAAACGGTGGCCGGAAACGTTGATAATATGTGAAAATAAGAATGGAACAAGATTCGTAGAGAAGAACAAATATACTTCTTGTTATTTCGATGATCCATATAGTACAGTAGGGTTAATATATTTATAGTAAACTTTTAACGAGGCATCTAATTTTGGTCTTTAATAAAATTAAATAAATTGTTTTTGCTGAGCAAAAAAAAATAGTAAATTTTTAACCTAATAACATAATAACTGACTCCCTTAATAACTATACCTAACCACTTTTAACACTCCCCCTCAAGTTGGAGGGTGATACACATCCTTCACACCCAACTTGCCTAACAAATATTCATGTTGATAAACACCTAGTCCTTAGTCAATATATCAGCTTGTTGTTCTCCTGTTGACAAATGATGTGTTTTAACAACCCTTTTCTGTATTTTCTCCCGAATAGAATGGCAATCTATTTCTATATGTTTTGTGCGTTCATGGTAAACAAGATTAACCGCTATTTGAAGTGCAGCTTGACTGTCACAGTGTAGTATTGTTGGTTCAACGAGTTTCACCCCTAATTCCAACAGCAATCCTCTTATCCATACTAACTCAGCTATTGTAGAAGCCATCCCTCTATACTCAGCTTCAACTGATGATCTAGAGACTGTATTCTGCTTCTTTGATTTTCAACATATAAGCGATTCTCCAAACTTGATGCAATAACTCGTAACTGATTTTCGTGTCATGGGACATGCTGCCCAATCAGAGTCGCAAAAAGCTTCTAGTTGAGGTATGTCTTTTGCTGCAAGTAAGATACCTTGACCAGAATTTTTTCGAATGTACCTCACTACTCGTAGAGCAGCCTCGTAATGTATCTTCTTGGGTGTTTGCATAAACTGGCTAAGATGTTGCACTGCAAATGCGATGTCTGGCCTCGTGTTTGTGAGGTATAGAAGTCGACCAATCAACCTCTGATAAACGCTTACATCTTCTAAAAGCTCTTCCTTCTTTTTCTATTCCTTTATCAAACTCAGCAGATGTCAACTTTTGATTTAATTCCAGTAGGGTTGAAGCAATTCTAGCTCCCCCTAAACCTGATTTAGCAATCAATTCTAACGCATACTTGCGTTGATTCAAGACAATTCCTTCTTTTGACTTGAGAACCTCAATTCCAAGAAAATATTTGAGGTTCCCCAAATCCTTCATTCTGAAGTTTTTATGTAGAATCTCCTTTAGCTCTTGTATTAACCCATCATCATTGCCAGTTATAAGTAGATCGTCTACATATACTAACAGAATGACTATTTTCTCACCTTTTCTTCTTGTGAACATTGAGTAGTCATGCAAACTCTGCACATATCCATTTGACACAAGAGCCTCGGTCCATTTCAAATTCCATTGTCGTGATGCTTGCTTTAAACCATATAGAGATTTAAGCAACCTGCATACATGAGTCTCCCCTGGTTGCGAAATCCCTCTGGAGGTAACATATACACCTCTTCATAAAGGTCACCTTGAAGAAATGCGTTGAAGACATCCATTTGGTATAAAGGCCAATCATAGATAGCTGCCAATGCAATGATTGTTCGAACAGTAACTTGCTTTGTGACTGGAGAAAAAATGTCTTGGTAATCAATTCCTTCACGTTGATTATAACCTTTGGCAACCAACCTTGCTTTAAAACGCTCCACTGAAATTGAATTGGACAAACAACGAGAATGAGATACAAAATTTGAAATTGAATTTGGATTAACAGTAGGTGAAGTAGAAGATGGTTGAGTTGGACAAACAAAATCATTAAGCCAAGTGGGAGGTTTACTAACGCGAGCAGATTTTCTTAAAATAGGCTGAACATCAAATTGGATATTAATGTCAGTGATAACAGGATCATTATGAGTATGAAAAGGATGTGTATCTGAAGAAACAACATGAGGAACAATATTTGAAGATGGTAAAATTGGAGTAAGAACACGAGGATCATCATGAATATCAATATGCATGAAATCATTATTGAAAGAAGAAGAAATGGGAAACAAAATATAGCCCTTTTGACTGATCGAGTAACCCATAAAAATTGCTGGAATGGCTTTAGGAGAAAACTTATCATTATAATTTGGAGTAGTAGCATAGGCTAAGCATCCAAACACACACAAATGGTTAAGTGAAGGAACCTTATTGTGCAATAGTTCATAGGGTGTTTTCCATTTTATCACAGAACTAAGTAACCGATTTATAATGTAGCATGTTGTGTTAATACATTCTCCCCAAAATTTATTTGAGAGACCTGGCAACTTCAAGTAAATGTATGTGCTTTCGTTCAGCAACACCATTCTGTTGTGGTGTATAAACGCATGTGCTTTATGAACAACCCCATTTTATTTAAAAATCTCATCACCTTCTAGAGTAAAAAACTCAAAACAGTTATCACTTCTTATCTTTTGAATAACAACAGAAAA
Source organism: Hibiscus tridactylites (assembly GCA_958450335.1). Lineage (NCBI taxonomy): Eukaryota > Viridiplantae > Streptophyta > Magnoliopsida > Malvales > Malvaceae > Hibiscus > Hibiscus tridactylites. The sequence goes on along the minus strand of OY288285.1, from coordinate 75,385,014 downwards.
TTGGGTATGAACATAAGCAAAGAATTGTTTTAAAGCTAATATAGCATCACTTTTCATCTTAAGTAATCTTACCCAAGTCATACGACTATAGTCATCAACAATTGTTAAAAAATACCTATTTCCACTATGTTTACTAACCGGATAAAGACCCCATAAATCAATGTGAACAAGACAAAAAGGAGAATTTTCACGAGATACACTGTTATGAAAGGGTAACCTTGTATGTTTAGCAAGAGGGCATATTTCACACTGTTTTATTTCTTTTAATCTCAAATCAGTACATAGAAGAGAAGGAATTTTAGACAATGTATTGCTCGAGGTATGGCCAAGTCTAGCATGCCAAATTGAACTCATACAAGAATTAGAAGTAAAGGTCATACAAGAATTAGCTTTAACTGGAAACAGATTTGTAGGAACACTAGGTTCCAGAAAACTAGAAGGTTGGAAAACATATAAACCATTTTATGCTTTACCAATCATCCTCATCTCGCCACTATAATGGTCTTGTAGAAAACAATGATGAGAAGAGAAAATAACATTACAGTTTAAATCTTTAAACAATTGTGAGATAGAAATCAAATTGTAGTGAAAATTTGGAATGCATAGAACATTAGTAAGCATTTTGGTTGCAGAAATTTCAAAATTTCCTATATGAGTAACTCGAGTAGAACTACCATTTGGCAACTACACAGAGGAAGTAGAGTCACAAGAAATAGGTGATTGTCACATAATATAAATATCATCCGTTTTTTCACTAAAACTCTTTGAAAATACACACATACCTCGTAGATAAAGTGATTGAACCCAAATCTCCTAAGATAAATATCACCCGTTTTTTCACTAAAACTACTTATTAGATTCAATTGTCACATAATACCTAAAATATAACTTATAATTACCCAACTAATCCTTAAATAAAACATATTATCTATCATGAAAAATAATACTCCATCAGATATAGACATTTAATTAAAAAAACTAAAAACATCACAACTTTACCAAATAAAGAAATCAAAGAAACAAAATGTAATCTTGTTTGAATATTTGCAAGTTATCTAAATTTAGAAGATCACTAAATATACACGTGTTTGATTAAGGCGTGGTCTTCTATAGGGATGTAAAAACAGGTAATCGGACAGGTTTCAGGTCGGGTTCTGTCAGGTCGGGTAAAATCAGATACAGGTCATTTCAGGTAAAAAAAAAAATTGACTCGACTCGGGTCGGGTGCGGGTCCATTGCAGTCGGGTAATTTGCAGGTCGGGTCCATTTCAGGTCGGGTCAATTTTCAGGTCGGGTCCATTTCAGGTCAAACTCGTTGCAGATCGGGTAAAAACAGGTCGGGTAAAATCAGTTAATTGGCAGGTAAAATTGCAGGTCGGGTAAATTTCAGGTCGGATTCATTTCAGGTCGGGTTCATTTCAGGTCGGTTTCATTTCAGGTCGGGTTCATTTCAGGTCGGGTAATTCCAGGTCGTCGGGTTCATTTCAGTTCGGGATAATTCAGGTTCACCATAAATGAAGAATTTTGAATAAAAACAAAGTTTTATGGACTATAGTGAAAAAAATAATAAATAAGAGTTAATTTGAAGTAAAAATAAAGTTTTAAGGACTCAATTGAATTGAATTAAAACTTAAAGGACTTGAATAAAAAACCTATATAATATAAAGGGCTTTATTTATAATTTACCCTAAATTGAAATTCAATTTGAAAATTTCCCGCCCATATATTATAATTTAATATTATTTATTAATTATTATAATATAATATAACTTATTAATTAATATAATAACTTTATACTTATAAGTATAAATACATGTGATTATGTGTATATATTATATATATATATGTATTTTTATGTATTCACATGTATATAAATTACAATATATAATTATATATTATACAAACATGTATGTATAATGTATAATGTATTTATGTATATGTAATGTATTATACATAAATACATAAATATATAAATTGGATTGAACTCAATTGAATTGAACAAAAACTTAAAGGACTTAACATCTAAAATTTAAAGGGCCACAAAATATTTAGCCCATCTAAAATTTGTAGCCCAACAATTAATAAATATTATCAATTATTATAAATGGGTGGTAGGATAAGAGCTCAAAGGCCCAAGGCCCAAACTATTACCAATTATTATTAATTATTATATAAATTATAAGTTATAAGTTTATATATTATATTATATTATATATATATATATATATATATATTATAGGTTTTAGGGGCCCATCTAAAATAAATGGGTGGTGGGATAAGAGCCCAAAGGCCCAATGCCCAAACTATTACTAATTATTATATAAATTACAAGTTATAAGTTTATATATATATATATATATATATTATATTTATACAATATAGGTTTTATTGTTTTAGGGCCCATCTAAAATAAATGTGTGGTGGGATATTAGCCCAAAGGCCCAAGGCCCAAACTATTACTAATTATTAATTATTATATTATAAATACATTATATAAATTATAAGTTATAAGTTTATATATATATATATATATTATATTTATACAATATAGGTTTTAAGGCCCATCTAAAATAAATGGGTGGTGGGATAAGAGCCCAAAGGCCCAAAGCCCAAACTATTACTAATTATTAATTATTATATAAATTATAAGTTATAAGTTTATATATATATATATATATATATATATATATTATATTTATACAATATAGGTTTTATTGTTTTAGGGCCCATCTAAAATAAATGTGTGGTGGGATAAGAGCCCAAAGGCCCAAACTATTACTAATTATTAATTATTATATTATAAATACATTATATAAATTATAAGTTATAAGTTTATATATATATATATTATATTTATACAATATAGGTTTTATGGCCCATCTAAAATAAATGGGTGGTGGGATAAGAGCCCAAAGGCCCAAAGCCCAAACTATTACTAATTATTAATTATTATATAAATTATAAGTTGTAAAGTTTATATATATATATATATATATTATATTTATACAATATAGGTTTTATTGTTTTAGGGCCCATCTAAAATAAATGTGTGGTGGGATAAGAGCCCAAAGGCCCAAACTATTACTAATTATTAATTATTATATTATAAATACATTATATAAATTATAAGTTATAAGTTTATATATATATATATTATATTTATACAATATAGGTTTTATGGCCCATCTAAAATAAATGGGTGGTGGGATAAGAGCCCAAAGGCCCAAATCCCAAACTATTACTAATTATTAATTATTATATAAATTATAAGTTATAAAGTTTATATATATATATATATATATATTATTTATACAATATAAGTTTTATTGTTTTAGGGCCCATCTAAAATAAATGTGTGGTGGGATAAGAGCCCAAAGGCCCAAGGCCGGCCCAAACTATTACTAATTATTAATTATTATATTATAAATACATTATATAAATTATAAGTTATAAGTTTATATATATATATATATATATATATTATATTTATACAATATTGGTTTTAGGGCCCATCTAAAATAAATGGGTGGTGGGATAAGAGCCCAAAGGCCCAAGGCCCAAACTATTACTAATTATTAATTATTATATTATAAATACATTATATAAATTATAAGTTATAAGTTTATATATATATATATATTATATTTATACAATATTGGTTTTAGGGCCCATCTAAAATAAATGGGTGGTGGGATAAGAGCCCAAAAGCCCAAGGCCCAAACTATTACTAATTATTAATTATTATATTATAAATACATTATATAAATTATATAGCTTATGGATTAGAGTACATTCCTACATCAACATGGTTTATAGCTTTAATGTTTAGGGTTTAGGGGACACCGTACATAGTTCACATTTAAATGTTTAGGGTTGTTGTTATTGTTCATGGTTAGGGTTTAGAATCTAATGTGAAAGGTTTAGGGTTTAGGGTTTCTAAGTTATAACTTATAACTTATCATTATTGTTTAGTGTTTATAGTTTAGGGTTTAGTGTTTAGGGTTTAGGGGTATATATTTGGCTTTATGGGTTTTCATTATTGTTCATGGTTTATAGTTTAGGGTATATGGTATAAGCCATATGGTTTAGGGTTTATGGTTTATAAGTTTTCATTAATCATTATATTTGTTCATGGTTTATAGTTAAGGGTTTAGTATTTAGGGCTAGGATTAGGGTTATACAATCGACTTTATGAGTTTAGGGTTTATGGTTTAGGGATTATGGGTTTATGAGATAGGGTATTTAAGTTTTCATTATTGTATAATTTAGGGTTTAGGGTTTAAGGATAGGATTTATTAGTTTTCATTATTGTTTAGGGTTTAGGATTTAAACCCTAAACCTTAAAACTCAAACACTAATTGAAATAGTAACACTAATCCTTAAACCTTACCCCTAAGTTATAAGTTATAACCTTAAACTATAAATTATAACCCTAACTCTTAAATTAAAACCCCAAACCTTAAATTAAATCCTAACCCTAAACCTAAAGACTTCATAAACACTAAATCAATACCCTAAACCCTAATTGAAATAGTAACACTAATCCTTAAACCTTACCCCTAAGTTATAAGTTATAACCTTAAACTATAAATTATAACCCTAACTCTTAAATTAAAACCCCAAACCTTAAATTAAATCCTAACCCTAAACCTAAAGACTTCATAAACACTAAATCAATACCCTAAACCCTAATTGAAATAGTAACACTAATCCTTAAACCTTACCCCTAAGTTATAAGTTATAACCTTAAACTATAAATTATAACCCTAACTCTTAAATTAAAACCCCAAACCTTAAATTAAATCCTAACCCTAAACCTAAAGACTTCATAAACACTAAATCAATACCCTAAACCCTAATTGAAATAGTAACACTAATCCTTAAACCTTACCCCTAAGTTATAAGTTATAACCTTAAACTATAAATTATAACCCTAACTCTTAAATTAAAACCCCAAACCTTAAATTAAATCCTAACCCTAAACCTAAAGACTTCATAAACACTAAATCAATACCCTAAACCCTAATTGAAATAGTAACACTAATCCTTAAACCTTACCCCTAAGTTATAAGTTATAACCTTAAACTATAAATTATAACCCTAACTCTTAAATTAAAACCCCAAACCTTAAATTAAATCCTAACCCTAAACCTAAAGACTTCATAAACACTAAATCAATACCCTAAACCCTAATTGAAATAGTAACACTAATCCTTAAACCTTACCCCTAAGTTATAAGTTATAACCTTAAACTATAAATTATAACCCTAACTCTTAAATTAAAACCCCAAACCTTAAATTAAATCCTAACCCTAAACCTAAAGACTTCATAAACACTAAATCAATACCCTAAACCCTAAACATTTAACATAAACCCTAAACCACAAACCTTAAATATTTAAACATTAAACCCCAAAACTCAAACCCTAATTGGAATAGTAGCACTAATCCTTAAACCTTACCCCTAATTTATAACCTTAAACTATAAATTATAACCCTAACTCCTAAATTAAAACCCCAAACCTTAAATTAAATCCTAACCCTAAACCTTAACACTGAAATAAGGACCAAATCGAACATAAAACAAAAGTTTAAGCTGAATTTCACAAAATTCAGGACCAAATTGAAACAATTGAAAGTCAGAGTGCTTGCGGAGCAAGACCCGTGTAACCCGTTAAAAACACGCGGATCTTTTTGACCCGGCTCACCCCTATAAATAAACCCTCACCCCCAGCCCTTTTACACCATTTTTACCCTACCGTTACTCTGCCGAAATTTCTCCTCGTTTTCTCTCTCTCTGAAAAACACAATTTCTCCCAGATTTCCTATCTATTCTCGATCAAAACCTCACTTTTTCCCAAAGTTCTTCATTGTTCTTCCCCAAAATCCTTCCAGATCTTATACAAACTTCATACTTCAGTCTAAACATGTTTCCTCTCGATCAAACCCAAACTTTTTCACCAAGTTCTTCACTGTTCTTTCCCAAACCCATTCTAGATCCTATAGAAACATCCTACTTCAATCTAAACCTGTTTCCTCTCGATCAAACCCAAACTTTTTCACCAAGTTCTTCACTGTTCTTTCCCAAACCCATTCTAGATCCTATACAAACATCCTACTTCAATCTAAACCTGTTTCCTCTCGATCAAACCCAAACTTTTTCTCAAGAACATCATCATGTTCTTCCAATTTCTCCTTTTCAATCCTTCAAAACCCTAATCCCCAAATCAAAAATGTTTTACCCTAAACCCCAAATTACTCGATACCCTAACCCATATACCCTAAACCCCAATCCCTAATCCCCAAACCCTAATCCACCAACCCTAAACCCTTATCCCAAAATCGATTCGTATTCAAAAATCTTTTCATCTTCTTCAGAAAACCCTAATATCCCTTCTCCTTCTTCTGACTTCTGAGATCCCTGAAAGCCCTTCTTCTTCTTCTGACTTCTGAGATCCCTGAAAGCCCTTCTCCTTTTTCTTCTCCTGACTTCTGAGTTCTCTGGAAGCCCTTCTTCTTCTCCTGACTTCTGATATCCCCGGAAGCCCTAATCTTCTGGGATTTGGTAAGTTTTTTTCTCATATGTTCTTTTTATTTTTATTTTATTTTTAATTTTTTTAATTTTTTATACTCTGATTTATCCTAACTTTTTTTCTGTTTGGTTTGCATGTTTATTTTCTGGGAGCGGATCTTCTGGAATTTTCAGTTGTTGGTATATTTCTAAATCCCTAACTTCTGTTGGTATATTTCTGATTATATGTTTATGGTTTATATTTATGTTTGATATGCATGCTTTTTCATTTGGTTTCTGTTTCTGTTTTGTTTGTTTAGTATGCATGCTAGGATTTCTGTTAAATAAATGTTTTTAAGTTTCTGTTTATGGTTCTGTATCTTGGTTTGGTTGCATGTCTACTTTGTTTGGTTGCATGTCTGTTTTGTTTTGTTTTTCTTTTCGTTTCTGTTTCTGTTGTTGATTTAGTATGCATGCTAGGGTTTCCTTGGTTTAATCCGAGTATATAGGCTGGAATACCAGACCTGCGGGGCTACTGGTGCCAAAGGGGGTTTTTAAAGGACCCTGGGGTTCGGTGTAAACAACGCCACGTACAAGGATTAAACTGAAACCACCCTCTGTTTCTGTATTGTTTGTTTAGTATGCATGTTAGGGTTTCTATTTATTATATATTTATGTTTGCTATGCATGCTTATTCATTTGGTTTCTGTTTCTGTTTTGTTTGTTTAGTATGCATGCTAGGGTTTCTGTTAAATAAATGTTTTTAAGTTTCTGTTTATGGTTCTGTATCTTGGTTTGGTTGCATGTCTACTTTGTTTGGTTGCATGTCTGTTTTGTTTTGTTTTTCTTTTGGTTTCTGTTTCTGTGTTGTTGATTTAGTATGCATGCTAGGGTTTCCTTGGTTTAATCCGAGTATATAGGCTGGAATACCAGACCTGCGGGGCTACTGGTGCCAAAGGGGGTTTTTAAAGGACCCTGGGGTTCGGTGTAAACAACGCCACGTACAAGGATTAAACTGAAACCACCCTCTGTTTCTGTATTGTTTGTTTAGTATGCATGTTAGGGTTTCTGTTTATTAAATGTGTTATGTACTTGTTCTTTTTGCTGTTTCATTCATTTTCTGGTATTTCACATATTTTTCTTTTGTTCATTTAGCACAGCTATTCCTATGGATAATATTTCTTACGAGTTGGAGTTTCCCGTTCAAAGAGGTATACTCTTTTAACTTTTTTATTTTCAGAAGATCATTTTTAGTATTTGATCAGTCACTAACTCATTTTTGTTAATGTTTTATTTGAAGCGGATGAAAATGATCAAGCCTCTACTGTTCTTCCTTCCACTAGAAGGAGGGCTTCAACAACTTCAGCAACAGAGTTTGGGAGAAGGACTTCTCCTGTTTGGGATCACTATTGCTTCATTAAGGAGGAGGATGGCGTCTTTGCTGAATGTAAGTATTGCAAATCAAAAAGGTATAAAGCTGATTCCTATATTGGTACCTCTAACCCTAAAAGACACACTGAAAAATGCCCTGCCTATAAGGATTTCCTTGTATCCAATCCCAGTAGTTGTTTAGGAAGTTCTTTTGATCAGAAAACCTACTGTGATTTGTTTGCTGAAGCTATTTTGTGTCATGGATATGCATTGAGCATGGTTGAGCATGATAAACTTAGGATTTTGCATCGTTATCTTAATTCTAATGTCAAGGATATCTCTAGGTATACTGTTACTAAGCATTGCATGTTAAAGCATGAGGAGCATAAGAAGTTGTTAATTGATTCAATGCTTTCTGTTTCAAGTCGAATCTGTTTTACATGTGATGGTTGGTCTGCTTGCACTTCACGTTCATATTTTGCTCTGACTGCCCATTATGTTGATAATAATTGGAAACTTCAGTCAAAAATTCTTAACTTTCGTCGTTTCCCCCCACCCCATGATGGTGAGTCTATATATAAGTTTGTTAAGAAGTTGTTATGTGAGTGGGGTCTTGAAAGGAAAGTGTTTACTATAACCCTTGATAATGCATCTGCTAATGATAGAATGGTTAAACGTCTCAAAGACGATTTGCATGCCATATCTCCCCTTCCTTGCAATGGTAAATACTTTCACATTAGATGTGCTGCTCATATTCTGAACTTGATAGTTCAAAGAGGGTTGAAGGTTATTGATTCTTCTATTGTTAAGTTGCGTGAAATTGTTAAATTTATTGACTCTTCTGATTCTAGACTATGTGGTTTTGATTCTGCTGTTAGAGATTGTGGTTCTGATTTTTTTGGGAAGTTAGTTTTGGATGTCCCTACTAGGTGGAACTCCACTTATTTGATGCTACGTAGGGCTATTGATGCTAAGTTAGCTATCAATTTGTTTGTTAATAGAGAGAATGGCCTGGATATTATTTTAGAGGATGAGTGGGAAACTGCAACTTTGATCTGTGATTTTCTTGAGCCATTTTATGAGATTACCACTCTGTTCTCAGGATCCAAGTATCCTACTTCTAATTTATATCTGGCTAATGTTGTTGCAATTGAGAAACTTCTGTGTGATGCTCACAATGATCCTTGTGTTGGAATTTCTGCTATGGCTGGTCCTATGCTTGAGTTGTATGAGAAATACTGGTCTGAACACTCTACTATTCTGTCTTTTGCTGTTTTACTTGATCCCCGTTATAAGTTGCAACTTCTGAAGGAGTTGTATGGTGTCCTCTATGTTGAGGATGAGGTTGAGAGGAGGGTTAGTCTTGTGTACAATGAATTTGTGAATTTGTATATCTATTATTCTAGAACTGTTCTGTGTTCTTCATCTTCTTCTAATTCTTCTGTCCAATGCAATTCATCTCAAAGTACAAGTGTTTCGAGTTCGAATCGACTTCGAACCTTCAAAAAGTCAAATCTGTTTCAGGTCAGTTTTGTTTTTGTTTATGTTTTCAGTTTTGTTTCTTTTACTTACAATTTTCTAACTAATTTTATGTTTTTTTTTGTAGAACTTTGATGCTAATTTGGCCGCTTCTAGGAGTGGTAAATCTGATGTTGACTCTTACATATCTTTGCCCCTTCTCCCTCGGTCTGATGATTCTGAGTTTGATATATTAGAGTATTGGAAGTCACAGTCTGTTTCTTTTCCTACTCTTTCTCTCATGGCTAGAGATGTTTTAGCCATTCCAATTACTTCTGTTGCATCCGAATCCTCATTTAGTATGGGGGGTCGGATTTTGAACAAGTTGAGGGCTAGACTTTTGCCCAAAAATGTTGAAATTTTTGTTACAACCCGTAATTGGTTGTATGGATTTGAGCCTGAGGATAAAGATGATGAATATCTGGCTGTTGTGAATGAATCTTCTCTGCCTGATGTTGCTGTTGAAGATCCCATTCCTGAATGAGGTATTCTAATCTCTCTCAGTTTTTACTTTTGTTTTGTTTCTGTTTCTTAGTCTCTGTTTTCACTTTTGTTTTTTTAATTTACAGTTTATGTTGCTGTTATATTTTGATGTTGCTGGACTTGGTCATACAATGCTCCTTTTATGTTGCCCAAAAATGTAAGTTTACCTTTCTCATCTTTTTGTTTCTTTATTTACATGTCTTTTATTTCTTTTAGTGTTGTTTACTTTTTCTTATACCTTGTTTTTTTTCACTTAGTGTTGTTTTGTTCTGGTTGCTGTTCAATGCTGAGTTTGATGCTGGTTGAAGTTCTTTGCCGGTTGCTGTCTTGCTGGTTGCTGGTTGTTGGTTGCTGGTTCCTGGGTATTAAGTACTGTTAGTTTGTTGGTTTTATTTTGTTGCCCTTGTTTTAATTTTGCTGGTTTCTTTGCTTTCATAGCTAAGTTACCCAATATTAAAACTTGTTGGTAGCTATGTTGTTGCTCGATGATGATCTTTCTGGTGGCAAAGTCTTTTGACTTTGTTATAAGATCTGAGAGCAAAATTACTTATCATTTTGTAAGCTTCTATTCTGTTTGTAAACTTAAAGTTTGTATTCTCTTTGTTATTAACTTATTTTAATTATGTGTATGTAAAATTATTATAATTTAAGTTAACTGTTATTATGAAGTTAACCCGATTTTTTCATTTTGTTCATTGTTCGTTGTTAATTTAAGTTAACTGTTAATTTCAAGTTAGCAAAGTGACATAAATATGAAAGACTTAATATATTAATCATTTGAAAGACTTAATTTATATTAATCATTTGATTGACAAAATTGTCATAATTCTAACTTAACTTTTAATTTGAAAGACTTAATATATATCAATCTAAGTTATCTGTCATAATACTAACTTAACTGTTAATATGAAAGACTTAATAACTTAGTATATTTTATGTCAATTGTCTTAGTATATATGTTTTATATAATTTAAGTTAACGTAAATATGAAGCATAATAAGTACGAAAAATAAGACAAATTATAAGTTAATAACTTAGTATTTATTATGTCAATATGTTTTATATAATTTAAGTTAACATAAATATGAAGCATAATAAGTACGAAAAATAAGACAAAATATAAGTTAATAACTTAGTATATATTATGACAATTGTCTTTCAATTAATATAATATATAATTACTATAATACTTAAAAGATTTTTCTTATTATGTTAATAACTTTAGTAAAATAAGTTATTATGTCAATTGAAAGACATTTGACATAATAAAGTATACAAGTTTAATATATTATATTAATTATATATTACTAATATATTATATATTTAGTACAAAATAAGTCAAATATTTTAAGTATATAATTTTATTATACATAGTATATATTTTTATACTTAAACAAATTTTTAAGTATTAAACAAATTTTTAAGTATATAATTTTAAGTAACGAAATTAACATAATCTATTAAAAATTTATTAAGTTTATAATAAACAGGTCTACATTAGTTCAGGTCAACAACAGTTCAGGTTCAAAACAGGTCGGGTCCATTAACAGGTCGGGTTCAAAACAGGTCGGGTAAAATCGGATCTCGGGTCGTTTCAGTCGGATAATATCAGGTAATTTGCCAGGTCGGTCTCGGGTTCGGGTTCGTTTCAGTCGGATGCAGGTCGGGTTTCAGGTCAAAATTACCAGGTCAGATTCGGGTTCGGGTTGTTTTCAGTCGGACACAGATCGGGTTCGGTTGCTACAGTAACAGGTTCAACTCGGGTTCGGGTCAGCAACAGTCAGTTACAGTTCGGGTTCAGATCATCGAATTCTCGGGTTAAATCAGGTTCTGACTCGAGCAGGTTTCAGGCAGGTTTCCAGATCCTGACTTGTTTTTACATCCCTAGTCTTCTAGACTAGGGATGGCAACATGCCACGGAGGTATTTTATTTGTTTCGAATATGATTCGATATAATTTGATATACCTCAAATAAAACTATATAATTGAAATTTCATAATAATCGCAAAATTACAAAAAAAAATTGTAAAATATTTTTCAATTTCTGCAACAAAGGAGTATTGGGTGACACAATACATTCATCTACATTCTAAGCTACTAATTCAATTTCTGCAACAAATGGAATCCAAGAAGTTTGCTTTACTTTTGGTTGTTGTAACACCCCCAAATTAATTAAATAATTAAAGCTATAAATATGGAAGCAAGTGTGTAAAAAAAAATGGTGATGAAAAAGAAATGCAGCCAAAGGGGATTGAACTTGTGACTCTTAGTTGTATAAGCTTGCATCTAAACCAGTTGGGCTAGTTCTTTTCTTTGTTATAGTTGGCTAAGAAAATTCTTTTGAACTAAACCTTTTTTCGGGAAATTAAATAAAATAATAAACCAAGTCTGATATTTTTCCAACCACCCCTTTATTGTGAAATTAATGCCCCACTTGAATCTAGGTATCTAGAACCTTCATCCTCTCACAACAGTTCACCTCCCACCACCGTCTGTCTTCTCGATCTCCTCCACCGCTCGTCGGTGTTGTGCACCGACAACTCGGCCGCCTCTCCATCGCGATCACGCCCCTGGCCGTCACGCGCGAGGCTAAGCCACCGGCTGCCGTGTAGATTGATTTGAACGTTCTAAAAACAAAAAAAAAAACTTAAAACCCATTCCGCTGGGTTTTTCAACGATTTCAGCCGCTACTGTCGACCATTTGCCACGCCAAGGCCACTGTTGCACTCCCCGTCACGTGGCGAGCAAAACCCTTCTTGTTGATCGACCGTCCGCCGTCGTTGGAGTCGTCGTCGGGACTACGTCGGTTTCGGTTTCCATTTCCGTTTCGGGGTAAGTTTGGTAAGTTTCCAACTTTATTTTGAGTTTTTGCATGCTTGGGTTGAGGAAATGGCGTTTTTTTAGCGTCGCCCGATGGTTTCTTTGGCCGTTTAGGCCGCACGTGGATACCACGCGCCGTCACGGGCAATTTCTGGCCGCCTGTGACGGTGGCCTTCGAAACTGAGCCGAACCGAGCTTTTCGAACCGGCCTGTTTTGGTCTAAGCCCAAACCTGACCCGTTGACCGTTTGACCCAACCCGTTCGACCGAACCGAATTGAACTCGCCTGACCTGACCGAGTCAACCGAGTAAACCCGACCGAGTCAGCCGAGTCAACCCGACCGAGTCAGCCGAGTAAACCCGATCAAGTCAACCGAGTCAACTCGTCCGAGTCAACTCAGTTGACTTTGAACGTTGACCTTGACTGCTGACGTCAGCGTTGGCTTTGACTTTGACCAAAAAGTCAACGTTTTTTCGAACAACCCTATTTTATGTTTTTCGACGTCCTGAGTTCATTTTTGAAGCCCGTTTCGTGAAATTCTAACCCGAAAGCCTACGAATCAGACCTTGAACTCGAGTTTGCTTATGTATTTTATTAATCAATTGTGAATAATGTGAATAAGGACTGAAATTGGAATTTGTGCGATTGAAGGTACTCACCGTTCCTTGAATACGAATGGTTGAGGACGTCAAATTCGAGTTCGAGACTATCGAAATGTCGTGTTAAGGGTCGACCGATATAGCAAGGATTCAAGGTAATACTTTAATACCTACTGTCTGCTTTATGGAACATGTTGGTAATTGATTAATGCATGAACTGTATGATTGGTCATTTGACTACCGTCAATTATTATAAGTCGTACGGTTACAACACAAAGATAATAAACTGGTTAAGACTAAATGACTCGAATAAGGAACAAATGACCGATAAGAAATTCAAGTTTAGTGAACACTCGATAAAGCGACAACCTCGAAACTTTAATTTTAGATTATGTTCCTGATAAAAGATTTAATGCCCGAAACGTTAGATTGAGAAATTACAAAAATGCCCATGAGATATCTGAATGACTAAAATGACCCTAACAATGAAAGCAATATAGAAATCTATCTTAGATCTTGTTAAACAACCGGTTTATCTAAAATCCTCAAATTACTTGGAGAGTTACAATAACAAAGCTTAAACCCTCGAGATTGTGAAGTGCTTGGATTTCCATGAATTCTTAATAATCCTTGAAGATAAATTTACAAGAAATTATTCGTATGTTCGAAAATTATCAAAGTACTTTCAATTATCGAATTGAGTGAAACAACTGAAATGACTAAACGATTGAAGGTATTATAAGACTGAATTGATCAGGATAGGTGTAATGACCGAAATAACTAAAGAATCTCGAGCATCGAAACTTTCCAATTAACAGAAATGCCATTTATACCTCAAGTTTTGAAATGAATGAATTGTCTCGAAGAGCTGAAAGGACCAAAGCGACTAAATCTCTATCGAGTACATAAATGATTGAAATTATATAATTAGTATAATTGACAGAAATGATGGATCTATCCCGAGCTCTAAAATGGTCGAAATACCCTCTTGACCGAAATGGGCAAAATTTGCCTTCGATGAAATTCCAAAAATCTAAATAAAGCGTAAATAACTGAAATGCCCCTAAGTGTTATGAAGCATGACTCATATATGTCCATCACTGATGATACTAATATAAGGTTGGAAGATTTCGCTTGGAAAATAAGTTTAAATGCTCAATGGTGAGCTTGTGGAGAAATATGATGACGACCGTTCAAACATTTTATATAATTGATTTTGGAAATGATACACATGGAACGCATACGTCTGAATGTTTGGTAAGTATTGCAGAGTTGAGATATGTTAGATCGAGTGAGTTTTTGGAGGTTTGATAACCGTTAGAAATCTTGAATGTTGCAAATCATCCTTTTGTCATTATTGGGCTAAGTTACAAAATTGCCCTAATAGTAAAATGACCAAAATGCCCTCGTTAGCCAAAGTGATCGAAACAACCTTAATATAGTTGATATCTTGAATGATCATAATAAAGCATTTTTTTCAAATGCCTAGTTGGCGATGTTGGCTACAAAGTCCCCTCTAATCGGGACCTCATTACCGGAATCAGTTCAAAACGTCAAAAGCTCAGAGTTTTCATTATTCGTGTAATATCAAGTATCTCAGAGAAATAAATGGTTCCTTTTTGTGTGTTCCAAGTGCACATAAATATTCTATCGTCCCGAACCCAAGACTGTCTTTTGATACGAAATATGGCTTTTACCAAACCAAATTATACCTATGTATCTAAACTAGAAAAAAAAGGAGAAAAAGAAAATAAAATAAAAATATATATGCTCGCTAGTTATCGTTTCATCGAAAACTACAATTTACTTTATGTTCATTGTTATTACTGATTAACACTGATTGCTACCGAATATTGTTAATACCGATCATTACCGACCACTACCGATTACTTTTGTCACTACATAGACCGTTATTGGGATATTTGGGATAGAGTATGAAGTTACCGTAGGTTCAGCCCTGATCAGGCTGGTAATTCCTTACCGTTTTAGGTTCCTATACTTCGGCTAGGGTAATTCCTTACCGTACCTAAGGTATCCCCTTAGGCTGGCACCTACGCCCAATGGGCCTAGGTTAATGCACGTTATAGTTGCAGTTCTGTGGAACTGCATACCGGAGTTTGGTTGGAGGGTAGAAAGAAAATCTAAAATAAACCTTATCGCTAACATTATATAACCGTGAAACAACGTGCACCACACCGTTACTTAATATGTGTTAACCTTGCACCGTTGGAACACACATTAAGCCCCTGATTCAACTATCGTAATCCATATCTTGTCTAACTCTTTGGTCTATATGTTCCTAGTATGTTACTCGGTGATTGAATAAAGAACAATTATATTATCTTCATGCATACTGCTTCTTTGGAATATCTAATCGTATCTTTGGAGCCTATTGTTGCCCGAAACATCATGATAGTGTTATGCCTATCATATACCTACATGTTGCTTATAGCATCCTTGGGTAGTTCTGTATTACTGAGCTTTCCGAAGCTCACGTTGTTTTTATCGTCCCAGGTTAAAAAGAAATCTAACATGGCTCGATGACCGACATCAGTGTTTGGAGTTCCCTCGGTGTTGCTTTTGGAGTACGGTACCGACATAGTTAGTGGGCATGCATGTCACTATTGTTTCATGACAGTGTCTATAAAATATTTTTCTGAAATTTTTGTTATATGTTTAAATAATTTCTTGAAAGAGTATTTTAACAAAAGTTACCGTTATAATTTAATGTGTTTTTCAGAGGAAATGTTTTATGTGAATTTTTATGGTGGGTCGCTCTTGTGACCCTAATGTGACTTCCTAGGATCCGTGAAACGCATAGGCGGGTCTAGAGGGTTACAGTTGCGATGGAAGCCCTGCTTTTACTTGATGCGACTTGTCATGGCGATTGGAACAAAGCTAGGGATTTCGAGGAAGAAAGGGGAAAGTGGATGCACTTTGGGGGAAACAGAATCGAAAGAAGTCTCGACTCGGAGTCAAAGGCTTCAAGTACAACTGATGAGGACGGCGTCGTTTCGGGAGGGAGAGCACGTGTGGGAAATGGAAAGGGGCCTGATGGGTCTCGTACCGATGGCCAAGATGGACTTGTGATAGACGACCCACTCGAGAAAGGAATTACTGCAAGCCCGAAGAGCCCGTAGATGAGAGAAGGATAAGTGATAGCCGTTATACCCTTTGTTGGGTTGTTAGAGGGAATGCCAGCTGTTAAAAAATAATTTGTTGCTGAGCTAGCTAGAATATATTGGAGTGTACTGCTTTTTGTTTTGATTATTCATGATCATCAATGAAATATTCTCTCTCTTATTCTCTCAATATTCTCATCTGATCTCATCTTCTTCTATTCATTATTGGTCTATTTCAAATTCTCAGTTTTATTTGTGACAAATTGGTAATCAGAGCTTAGTTATTGATCCAACGCCAAGCTGGGAAAATCAAAAAAGACGCAACAAATGGGGGAAACGGTGGATCTTGTGGCGATGCAACAGCAGTTGAACACGATTCAGGAGCAGTTGGAGAAGAGGAAAGATGATGAAACCATTACGAAATGGTGGGAAGGCCAGAATTCTTTGTGGGAAGCTAGATTGAGTAACTTGGAGCGGACGACGGCTGAAAACCAAGACTATCTGGAGAAGATCTTCAACGCGTTGAACAAGGTAGCTGGAGAACCTGAAACAGTGACCAAAAAATGTCCTCAACACATGGGAAATACGGAAGCAAATGTCACTCCTCCTAAAAGTGAAGGTAAAAAACCAATACAAGTAACTGTAATCAATGAACAAGGAAAGTATTTTCTGAACTCCACAGAACTTGGTATATTAGCTGACAAACCTGGGGGAAACTGGAATACTAGTGCAGGGCCATCTCAATAGAAAGAGACTACGGGGGGTAGTGTGGGTGATGAGATAAGATTAGGGTCAGCTAAGGATCCCTATAGGTTGGAGAAACTGAACCAAATGAATACTCAAGGGAGTACAGGGGAGTTTTGCTTCAGTCCTAAGATTGAGCTATAGTTTTTTGAAGGGGAAAACCCTAGAGGATGGATCAAAAAATGTCAGAAGTATTTTGCAATTTTTGAAGTTCCTGAAATACAGAAGGTTGAAGTGGCATCTATGTACCTAGGGGAAAGGCTGAAACCTGGTTTGATGGGTATATAATGCAGAAACATAGAGTAACTTGGCATGAGTTTACAGCTGATTTATGTCATGGGTTTTGTGATAAAATATGTGATGACATTATTGAGGAGTTCAATAAGTTGACCTAGAAAATGACAGTAGATGAGTACCAAGAGAGATTCGAGGAGTTGAAGCCTTACATGCTGTTACAGAATGCATCACTGGGAGAAGGCTACTTTGTATCCAACTTTGTGAGTGGACTGAAGGAGGAACTGAAACATAAGGTTAAGGTATTGAGACCTGGTAACTTAGCTGAAGCTTATAGACAGGCTAAGTTATATGAGCTGGCCTTGGAGTTTGAAACAAGGAAACAAAGATATAGCACAAAATGGTTCAGTCCCACCAATTAGACCAGCATCTCAAGAACTTTTAATACCCCAAACCCCACAAAGCCAACTGCAAACCCTACATGCACTAAACAGTCCCTAGTGGAGTATAGAAGGTCTCATAATCTGTGTTTCAAATGTGGAGAGAAGTTTGGACCTGGTCATCAATGCAAAACAAAACAACTGAACTTGATGGAGGAGGAAGGGACACTAGAAGAGGTGGAGGAGTTAGAGGATGCAACAGAGGAGAAGGAAGAAAATCAGACTGATGGAGCATTAGAAATTTCAATGAATGCTTTGACAGACAGTGTTGGATGTAATACTCTAAGGATACAGGGATCTGTAAAAGGGAAACCATTGAGTATATTGGTGGATAGTGGTAGTACCCACAGTTTTGTCACAGCTAAATGGGCTAAGGAAGGAATGGAACTTGTACAGACTCATCCCTTGGCTATTACAGTTGCAAATGGGGAGAAACTGTATAGCAGTGCAAGGAGTAATTCCTTAAGTTGGAAGATGCAAGGGCACCTCTTTGAATATGACTTTAGAGTCCTACATATGGGAGGGAGTGACATGGTGTTAGGAGTGGATTGGATGAGGATCTATAGTCCCATAGTCCTTGACTTCAATGAAATGGTCATGAAGTTCAATAAGGATGGGCAAGAGATCAGATTACAAGGGGGAAGAAAATCGCCTTCTATTAAAATGATTTCTGGACAGAAACTATAGAGGATGTCAGATAAGGATCCTGAGTTGCTGGGAGAAGTCTATTTGCTAAGTGTTGAAGCTATAGAAACTGTTACTCCAGACTTGCTAGTACCCCTGTTGAAGGAGTATGAAACAGTCTTTGAAGATCCTAAAGGCATGCCCCCTGCTAGGACACATGACCGTGCTATTGTTCTTAAACCAGGGGCACAACCTATCAACTTAAGGCCCTACAGGTTTCCTCACCACCAGAAGTCAGAAGTAGAGAGGCAAGTGAAAGATATGCTTTCTTCTTCCATTATACAAACAAGCAAGAGCCCCTTTGCTTCCCCTTGCTTGTTGGTTAAGAAAAAATATGGGACTTGGAGATTATGTGTGGACTACAGACAACTCAACTCAGTAACAGTTAAGAACAAATTCCCTATACCAGTGGTGGATGATCTGCTAGATGAACTCACTGGAGCTGCTTACTTTTCTAAAATGGACTTGAGGTCAGGGTACTGGCAAATCAGAATCAAAGAAGATGACATAGAGAAGACTGCTTTTAGAACACATCAAGGACATTTTGAATTTAAGGTGATGCTCTTTGGGCTTACAAATGCTCCTGCTACTTTCTAGTCCTTAATGAAAACACTATTTAAACCCTATTTGAGGAAATTTGTACTAGTTTTTTTTAATGATATACTAGTTTACAGTTCTGACCTAGCAACTCATGTGGACCACCTTAGACTGGTTTTTGAGATTCTGAAGATAAACCAGTTGTATGCAAATAGAAGCAAGTGTTTCTTTGGTCAGACTAAGATTGAATACTTGGGGTATATCATTTTTGCAGAAGGGGTTGCTACTGATGAATCAAAGATTGAAGCAATGAGAAATTAGGCTCTACCTAAAAACATCAAGTCTCTTAGGGGCTTTCTGGGCTTAACAGGATACTACAGAAAATTTATTAAGGGCTTTGGAGAAATCAGAAAGCCCTTAACAAATATGTTAAAGAAGGATCAGTTCAGATGGAACTCAGAGACCAAACAAGCTTTTGACATATTGAAGTAAGCAATGTGCCAGGCCCCTGTACTAGCCCTTCCAGACTTCTCCAAGACATTCTGCCTTGAAATTGATGTCAGTTCCAAGGGCATTGGTGTTGTTTTATCCCAAGAAGGAAGGCTCATAGCTTACCTGAGTAAGGCCCTAGGCCCAAGGCATGTTGACCTTTCTATCTATGAGAAGGAGTATCTTGCTATCCTAATGGCAGTTTCAAAATGGAGACATTATTTAGAGGAAGGCCCCTTCATTATCAAAACAAATCATGAGCCCTTAAAACACTTACTTGAACAGAAGCTCTCTACTACTATCCAAAAGAGGGGACTATCTAAACTGTTGGGACTAGATTACTCCATTCAATACAGGAAGGGGAAGACTAATAGAGTAGCAGATGCTCTTTCAAGACAATATGAAGACCATTCTAAACTGCTACAGTTGCAGGCTACTTCAATCATTCCAGGGTGGGTTCAAGAAGTGGAAAACAATTATGCAGGGGATGCTAAGGTTCAAGAACTAATTGTTGTTGTGGTTTTAAAAAAAAGGGAGATATGCCTGACTGGTCATACTCAAAAGGGATCCTTCGATTTAAAAAGAAAGTTTATATTGGAGACCAGGGAAACTTAAGACTCCAGCTTCTACAAACCCTACATGATTCTCCTCAGGGTGGTCACTCAGGAATTAATGCTACATACCAGAGACATAGTTCCTACTTCTACTGGCCAGGCTTGAGAAGCATGGTTAAAGATTATGTTACTCAGTGTGATGTTTGTCAGAGAACTAAGAGTGAGCATGTGCCCCCACCAGGCCTCCTACAACCACTTCCTATACCTCAACATGCCTGGGAAGTAATCACTATGGATTTTGTTGAAGGCTTACCCCCCTCCCAAAAGTTCAATTGCATACTTGTCATTGTGGACAAGTTTACAAAATATGGTCATTTTTTACCATTGTCCCACCCCTACACTGCTGTGGAAGTGGCCATAACTTACCTTGATAAGGTCTACAAGCTACATGGCCACCCCAAAATTGCTATCTCTGATCGTGACAAAACGTTTACAAGCCTATTCTGGAAGGAGCTAATGAAGCAGCTGGGAACTACTACTCTGTTCAGCACGGCCTATCATCCAGAAACGGATGGCCAAATAGAAAGACTAAACCAATGCTTGGAGCAATACTTGAGAAGTATGTGCTTCCTAAAACCAAGCAATTGGGCACGGTTTCTACCTATAGCAGAATAGTGGTATAATACCAACCATCATACTGCCCTGGGGACTACTCCCTTCAAGGCTTTGTATGGCTACAAGCCTCCATTTCTGGAATGGGGTACTGACTCACATGTACAGGCAGTCCAAGACATCATTTCAGAAAGACAACAACTCCAGCAAATACTCAAAGATAACTTGCAGAAAGCACAAAGTCGAATGAAGCAATACGCAGACAAAAAAAGATCAGAACGCGAATTTTAGGTCGGGGATGAAGTTTACCTCAAGCTACAGCCGTACCGTCAGACATCCCTTGCTCTCCGCAAAAATCTGAAACTGGCCGCCCGGTATTATGGTCCCTACAAGGTAATACAACGAATTGGGTCAGTTGCGTACAAGTTACAGCTCCCTGACCACTCCCGCATACACCTTGTATTTCATGTGAGCCTTCTGAAAAAACGAGTTGGGCACCAGGGACTTACCTCGATAGATCCGCCGAAAGTAGCGTCGGACGGGCAGTTGAAGGTCTACCCCGCACTCGTCCTTGACAAGCGGATGGTGAAACGTCACAACAAAGCTGTTACCCAGCTTCTAGTTCAGTGGTCGAATCTGGGTGCCAAGAGTGCAACGTGGGAGGATTATACGGTGCTTCAGTCTCAGTTTCCCGATTTCGATCCTTGGGGTCAAGGATCAACTGCAGCGGCGGGTATTGTCATGGCGATGGGAACAAAGCTAGGGATTTCGAGGAAGAAAGGGGAAAGTGGATGCACTTTTGGGGGAAACAGAATCGAAGGAAGTCTCGACTCGGAGTCAAAGGCTTCAAGTACAACTGATGAGGACGGCGTCGTTTCAGGAAGGAGAGCACGTGTGGGAAATGGAAAGGGGCCTGATGGGTCTCGTACCGATGGCCAAGATGGACTTGTGATAGACGGCCCACTCGAGAAAGGAATTACTGCAAGCCCGTAGATGAGAGAAGGATAAGTGATAGCCGTTATACCCTTTGTTGGGGTGGTTAGAGGGAATGCCAGCTGTTAAAAAATAATTTGTTGCTGAGCTAGCTAGAATATATTGGAGTGTACTGCTTTTTGTTTTGATTATTCATGATCATCAATGAAATATTCTCTCTCTTATTCTCTCATTATTCTCATCTGATCTCATCTTCTTCTATTCATTCTTGGTCTATTTCAAATTCTCAGTTTTATTTGTGACACGGCTCCAACTGTTACGGCTGCTCGTAACGAAGTTAATCCCTTTTCAATCATTAAAAATCCCTTGGCCAACATTTTCTTCACTGATATTGATAATCCAGCTGAAAACTGTTTTGCTCGCCGTCATCCCTGCGTCAACAATAGCCAGTGTTGCAGCGGAACCTGTTCAGAGGGACCTTTTTATTGGGCGTGTGCGTGAATAATCGAAATAGATGGTTTGTTTGTGTGTTTGTTGCTATTTTTTCTTCTTTTTGGTGTTGTTTTATGTATTACTTTGTTTTGCTTTTTGTTGCGTCTTTTATTTGTCCCGAATGTGTTGAAAGAGACTATGTATCTCGGCAATTTCCTGCTTTTGTTCTAAATAAATATCCATTTAGCTGTGTTAAATTAAATAGAAAATTATGAATTTGCTTTTACTTTAATCACTTTATCAAAGTATTCATAGAAAACAATTTTGGGTAAATTACGTAAATTATCACTGAAGTCTATTCTCAAACCTATTTTGGTCAATGAAGTTTCAAATCGTTTAATTTATTCACTAAAGTTTAGACATTGAATTCTTTGTCACTTATCCGTTAATTTTTTAACAGTATTATGACATGGACGTCGTTTACCGCCATCGGACGCCGCTGTCTACAGCCGTAGAAGGTGGTAATTCGGTCCCAAATTTTACCATTCGTTTTGTCTCGGCCTTTTGAGTCCAAATCTGACCTCTATTTTAGCGGAAAGTTCCTTAAAGCCTATAAATTAAGTAAAAACCTTTCAATTTTTTTCTCGTTGATCTCTCTTCATCGTCGTCGAATGAAAATCATTTTTCAATATATTACTTTGCTCGTGCCGATGAAACTTTTCTCTCTCGCCAATCTTGGAAAAGTTTCTTTACATAATGATAACAAGATCTGAAGTGGATAAATGTTTTTTCAATGTTTCCATGGCCTTCACCGAAAACTTTGCACTGACACTAATAATGTAAAGGATAAACTACACAAATGGTTCTTAACGAATACTTTCTTCTGGTACTTGATTCTCGCATTGTACATGTTAAAAGTTAGACAGACCTAACACATTCACTATAGAGGACTTAAAATTGGCTACTAGCGTTATACCAACTCCCTAAATATATTAGTCTTTCTATTCTCTACTTAGTGCATAATAATAACTAAACGGCAGTGCCGACCATATATCAATTAGACGATAAAATCAATTATATACTATTTAAGCGGCAGTGCCGACCATCCATTTTATGTTCGACAAATTTCGGGTATCAAGTGATTTATAATTAAAATAATTAAAAGAAAAACGATTACATCATAAGATAAATTAAATTAGATTCACAAAATCTTCTCATATAGATTAAAATATATGTACGTGCAAGGTGGGGCAGGACCAATTTTTTTTTTACTTTTGTTCTTATATATGAAAGTTTTTAAAAATTAGGTTATTTATGAGTTTGTCTCAATTTCAAACATTTATTATTTGCTCTCTCAGCCTCAAATTTTGGCTTTATCTCTGCTACCACGTAATCGCATCAGTATATTAAAAAAGATTAAAATAAAAATTAATTGCACGTATAAATCTTATTAAATAACATAAAAATAATTATAAAGTTGTATATGTTAATATCTTTTTCACAACATAAACCAACTCGCCTCCATAATTCACGATAGCTAAAACATCCCCAATAATAGACAAGTTCAAAATATATTTGTTCGAGCTCAAACTATATTTTCAATTATATGGTAACCTGAAAAATAGAAAAAGATTATTATTAATTATTTCAAGAGCACCGCCAAGAGATGGGGGTACTAATTTCTGTGGATGAGAGGACTAGGTAATTATTGATGAAATTGTTAATTTAGTTAGTATTGTTAGAATGGTTGTCTTGATGTTTAATGTGCTGATATTAGTGTTGTGGGATGATTTTAATGCATCGTCTTGTCTGCAAGTGTAACAAGTTTTTTTTTCACAAGGGTCCCCGCTTTTTTTGAAAACATTTAATTTAAAGGGAGAATTTTAAAAATAATTCGAGTTTTGGGAAAAACCTTTAAAAAAATCTTTTTTTTCGGTTGGAGTCACCACCGGCCACTGAGGTAGGCCAGACACTGTAAAAACTAAACCAGAGATTCGTTTGAAAGGGTTCGGGAGTTGGTTACGTGTGGAGAAGGGTTAGCACCCCCATCACGCCCGAAAATCGGTACCAAAACAATTGTTGCTTTTTAATTGATGGAAATTATCTGAATTTTAAAATGACTTTAATTAGGGGTTCTTAATTGAAAATTGGACTTTAATCATATGAGCTTATCCAAATTGGTAGTTTCGAATTAATTCGTCGTTTAATTAAAAAGGATGACGGTACACCGGACCAAAAACTAAACCGACATCATATAAGACTGACTGCCGTGTTAGTTTAGGGTTCGGATCTCGTACGTCACCTTTATGCATGATGCAAGCAAATAAAGAATGATGCCATGGTCTTGTCCGTTTTAACCACGGATTTACCTTTAGACGATTCGAAATAATCTGAATATTCTAGGAGTATCCAATAAGCTAGGCTAGTCGACCCGAATACGCGAATTAATAAGTATCTCCGTTTTATAATTAAAATCAATTAACATGCTTATCAAAATGCTAAAAGTCACATGTAATTTAAAATGCATGTCACAACAAACATATTCGAATGTCATTAAAACAAAATATGCACGTAAAAAAACATACATAGCAAAACTATACTAGGCATCATAAACATGCTTAAACAAGATTAAAAAACATGCAATCACATATTAAAATAAATAACACGGGGCACACATTAAAAAAACAAATATTACATGCATAATAAACACACATAACAACAATGCAAATTAATATATTCAATATAAAGGGGCAAATTGCATAAATAACAAAAAAACATAATAAAATGCTAAATAAAGAAAAAGCAATTTGGCAGGGATCAAAATTATAAATTTCCCATTTAAAAGACTGATTAAAACACGAAATAGGGACCAACATAAAAGAATGCGGAAAGCCACAGGGACCCAAACAGGAATTAACCCACCCGAAAATTGATTAGACTGAAAATAAGGACATAATTGAAAAGCCTCAAAAATCCAAGGGGATCACGGGCATAATTTAAGAATGCGGAAGCCTCTCTTCGTGCCATTAAAGTGATACGGAGGGGCTTAAAACGCTATTACACCAATTTTAAAACATTAAAACTTTATTTAAGCTGGATTAAAAGCATTCGAACCTTTTTTTTTGTTTTTCACCCGAAACCCTAAAAAATCAGAGATACTCTCTCCCCCTCCATCCTCTTGTAAACCCTAGCCGCCAAGCAGCTCCGGTTGCCGTTGCCGGCACCGGAGCCCCCTAAAAAACCATTTTTCGCTTCTTTGAAACCCTAAAGATCTAAAAAGCCTTCATTTTATGAAACCAAAACCCCGAAAATGACCCTTTCTGTAACACCCTAAGTATTGGTTTAAAAAAAAAAGAGATTTGCAACCAAGGGAACTCGAACCTGTAACCTATACTTGGTAAGCCCAAGCTTTAACCGTCTGAGCTAAGGCAATTTATGGCTTTAGTTTACTCTAGTTTTTATTTAGGATATGGTTTATCTGTGTAATCCAATAATAAATAAAAATGAGACTCCCCATCTACCCAAATTAAATGTTTCTGACCCAAATCTCAAATAAAAAAAAAACATCCGTCTTCTCCTACCTACCCCCTTTCGACCACCGTTCGATCCGCCTCCACCACCGTGCCGTGCTGCTCACCGTCGGTGCCGAGACGTTTCCCGTCGAGTCCCGATCATACCCATGGCATCCACGCACATTTTTGAGCCGCCGTCCGTCGCAAGCTAGGTTCGAAAGTTTGGTCGAAGACCCAACACCATCGCCTCTGTTTTCCTTCGTTTCTGACCGTCCTCGACGTCCGTTCGAGGAACGGCCACCGGCTCTCGGCTCCCCTCGGCGAGCTGATCAAAACTCACCCGGCCGATTGACATTCCGACACTGGGAAGGGTTTCGTCGGAGCTTCGAACATTCCGACCGTTTTAATCTTTAAAGGTAAGATCCGGCCTATTTTTCGGCCTATTTCGGATTAAAAATGCATGGGTTGGATTTGTGGCCTAATGATCTACGTTTTTCCGGCAGAATCGCGTCCATTGAGCTCTCCGGTGAGTTTTTCGACCACCGTCCGGCGACCGGAGTATTTCGGGTGAGTGAACCCGGTCCAAACCGGTCTGAACCGGTTGGACCGATTGAACCGGTCATCTGTCCGACCCGACCCGTCCAACCCGACCCGTCTGACCCGACCCGTCAGCCCGAGTCAACTTGTCCGAGTCAACTGAGTCAACTGGTCCGAGTCAGCCCGAGTCAACTCAGTTGACTGCTGATGTCATGCTGACGTCAGCATTGACTCTGGCCCGTTGACCGTTGACCTGCTGACGTCAGCGTTGACTGTTGACTTTGACTTTGACCAAAAAGTCAAATTTTCCGAAAAGCCCTATTTTATGTTTTTCGACGTCCTGAGTCCGTTTTTGAAGCCCGTTTTGCAAAATTCTGATCCGAAAGCCTCCGAATTGGACCTTGAACTTGAGTCCACTTATGTATTTTAATAATCAATTATGAGTAAGGTGATTAAAGACTGAAATTGGAATTTGTGTGATTGAAGGTATTCGAAGTTCCTTGTATTCGGGATGTTGAGGACGTCGCATTCAGGTTCGAGAGTGGTCGAACGGAGTATAATGGACGACCGATATAGCAAGTATTAAAGGTAATACACTACTACCTCTTGTATGCTTTATGTACATGTCGATATCCGGTTAACGCATGCATGCTTATGATGAAGTGTTTTGTGAACTCTACTTAAGCCGAATTCGATACGAAAAATAAGTATGAGAGTCAGTAAGATCAAAATACTCGGATAAGAATATTGATAGACCAGAAGTGTCGAAAGTGCTAATAACAATAATGATACAGTTAAATCTGAAACTTTATCAATGGTGTCTAAGAACCAATGTTCAGAATACGGAGTATGAGATGTTGGATAAGAAATTACGAAAATGCCCTTAGATTATAAAAATGACTAAACTACCCCCCTCTGGTAAAAGAAAATGACCTGAAACCTACATTCGACCTGATGGTGTATATTACTCTACCTAAGATGTATGTTTTATTGGAAAGACTCCGACATCATTTATACAATACATGTGTTATATAACTTGGATTTTTTTCCCCTCAAACTCTATATAACACATGAATGAGAATTCTCTGAAAAATATTGTCGAAATCCTAAGTCGATCCCTATGATAGTAATGCGTGAATTAAATAAGAATGATCGTAATGACTAAAAAGACGGTAATGCCCTCGAGCACCGAAATGTCTGATTAATTTGAATGACGTTATACCCTCAAGTTCTGTAATGAATGAATCGTCTGTAAAGGGGCGGAGAGTTTTGACGACTTAATCTCGTTTGAGTACGTGAATGATGGAGGTACCAAATGATAATTCAGAAAGAAATGGTGGATTTATTCCAATTTCCAAAATGACGGAAAAGCCCTATTGAGCTAAATATGCAGATATGCATTTGATGAAATTTTGAGATTTTAATAAGACTTTAAGGGCTAAAGCGCCCCTAAGTGTTAGGAATCACACTTATGTACGATAATCACTCCTGATATTAAAATAAGGTTGGAAGTTTTCTGCACAGAATATGAGTTCGACTACTCTACGGCAAGTCTGGTGGTGAAATACGAAAGCAATCGTTCAGATATACTATACAGCCAGATACATTAGAAGGGTTGGTTAGAAATGCAAGGTTGAGGTATGATAGTTCGAATGATTTTGGAGGCTCGATAAACTTCTGGAAACATTAAATATTATGAATCGTCATATCATCATTAATGGGCTAAATTACGAAAATCATCCCTGATAGTTAAATGACCAAGATGCCCTCGTTGGCCCAAGTAATCAAAATAGCCCTGAATGTATCCGATACCATGAAGAATCTTGACATAGAAATCTTTGAATGCCTGGTTGGAAATTTGATGAGCAAACAGAATTCCCGAGCCACTGTTTATGCCTTGTTGGTATAAATTACTAAAATGTCCGTGTATGATAAAATGACTAATGCCCTTGTAAGCCTAAATGACTGAATCACTCGGGATATGCCAAAGCTCTCAAAGATCTTGATATATCATCTCCTGAATATTTGGGTTAAACCGTTAGTATGAACCCCTTCTAATAGGGGCCACGTTTCAGAAATCCGTTCAAATCGTCACAAGTTCAATATGTCTCATTCCGTAAATGCCAAGCATCTCTGAGAAATGATCTGTCCCATCTAGTGTGTTCCATGTGTGCTATATTCTGTTTAATGATATTGTATATGTTTGCTCAGTTGTTTACTTGTTATGTGGTTGCTTGACCTATGATGGTACAATCTGTTTGCATGATGAATACTGAAATGTCTGCTCTGCAATAGTATGCCCATTTATCAGTCAAAAGCATGAATTCTTCCGTTTCTGATGTTATGAGTAAAATATCTGTCACATATATTCTGTTAACCATGTCTGGGAAATCTGAACATTGATTCTGTCTGGGGTATACTGTTGGGTTATGATATGAAGTCTCTGTCGGTACAGCCCTGATCAAGCTGGTAAATCCTTATGGACTCAAGGTCTCCCCTTGAGTGGCACCTACGCCCATCGGGCCTAGGGTAAGTCCTTATGGACCTAAGGCACCCCCTTAGGTGGCACCTACGCCCATCGGGCCTAGGGTAAGTCCTTATGGACTCAAGGTCTCCCCTTGAGTGGCACCTACGCCCATCGGGCCTAGGGTAAGTCCTTATGGACCTAAGGCGCCCCCTTAGGTGGCACCTACGCCCATCGGGCCTAGGGTAAGTCCTTAAGGATGCAGTTCTGGGGGACTGCATATTGGTGTAAGGTTGGAGGGTATTTCTTGTAAACTTCAGTATGAACATTGGACATTTGCATTTAATCTGTTATGTGCTCATATGATATAATGTTAGGTACTTATGTATGTTGATCTGTACTTATGTATGTTGATCTGTACTTATGCATGTTGATCTGTACTTATGTATGTTGATCTGTACTTATTGGAACACACTAGACGCCAAACTCTCTGATTCCTACCTCGTATATTATCAGCCTATATAATTTCCATCTAATTCTCAAGGTCTGATTAAAGAACAAACACCATTATTCTTGAGTATGTTGAAACCCCGAAATAGTAGAACAACGTTACCCTGAAATTACGGAAAGGGAAAAGAGAACTGTCACTTCTTGTATCATCATGAAAATGTTATGCTTATCATATGTCTGCATGAGCTTATAGCATCTTTTGGTAGTTCTGTATTACTGAGCTTTCCCAAGCTCATGTTGTTTTTATCATCGCAGGTTAAAAGAATATATCATGGTATAAAGTTTGACATTAGCGTTCGGAGTCCTCTCGGCGTTGCCTTGGAGTACGGTACTGTGTAATTAGTGGGCATGTATGTCATGTATTGTTTTATGACAGTGTCTGTAAAACACTTTCTGAAATTTTTATTATGTGTTTAAATGACTTCCCGAAATAGTATTTTAAACAGAAGTTGATTTTTTTTTCAGTTTAATAAGTGTTTTGAAGAAATAAAAATGTTTTTATGTGTATTTTTACTTTGGGTCGCTCTTGTGACCCTAATGTGACTTCCTAGGATCCGTTGTAACGCATAGGCGGGTCTAGGGGGTTACACTTTCGAAACCGTTTTTGTTTTGAAACCCAGAAAACCGAAACTAAAAAAAACCAAAAACTTTACCCCTTCGCGTCACCAGCCTCGACGGCTCACCATGCACGACCCCGAAAAGGGCCCGCGAGGCTTATCGCCGGTAGAGAGGGGCGAAAGAAGAGGGGAGATGGAGAGACGCAGGTAAAAAAAACCTAACCAACCTTTTTTACGATTCGAACTGAAATTGAAATGGAAATGACGATATACCTCTCGTAAACTGAGGTGCTCTACTTGTATTACTCTGGAAAAATTTTCGATTACAACTCTCTGAATATCCTCTCGAAAAAAAAAACCCTTTCTTACATTGCATGTTCGGGTTTATATAGCCCGGTATTACATTTTGTTCTCTTTTTCTAATTACATGAAATTGCTGATAATTTTTGTCGGTATTCGTCTCTGCAATTTTGGTTGTTGCCTCGCCTCTGTCACTTCTGATTTTGGTTGCGTTTTTGGCATGTTCTTACATTTGGGTTTTTGTTTGGCTGCATGTAGGGATGGGCACGGAACCCGGACCCGACGGGTTCTGACCCGACCCGGCCCGATCGGGTCGGGTATTTTTATGAAAAAATCGGGTTCGGGTCGGGTTTTTGTGTAGGGTGAGGTCGGGTCGGGTCGGGTTCGGGTTTTAGGGTGAAAAAATCCTACCCGACCCGACCCGGGACTAATAGTGTAATTTTCCCCTAAATTTTTTAGGGATATTTGTAATAATACCTCTTTTTTATATTTTTTTTTATAATTAGGTCCTTAAAATTGATTTTTTTATTTACAATTTAGTCCTTAAAATTATTATTTTTTACAATTAAGTCTCTTAAAATTATTTTTTTACAATTTAGTCCCTAAAATTGATTTTTTTATATAGGTCGGGTCGGGTCGGGTCGGAGTCGGATTTTAGGTATTTATTTTTGGGTCGGGTCGGGTCGGGTTTTTTTAAAGATATGGTCGGGTCGGGTCGGGTTCGGGTTTAGGGTTAATATTTTCGGGTCGGGTTCGGGTGGGCCAAAAACCCGGCCCGACCCGACCCGTGCCCATCTCTAGCTGCATGTGAGTCGAGGAGGGGACCAGAGAGGCACGGGTCGGCACCGTGGAGTGATCCAGATCATCGACGAAATCTGGACGGCTAAGGGATTCGAAGAGGCGTGCGGTGGACTACACGCACGCGTCTGGAGATTGAAGCGTCGTGTGTGGATCACACGCGCCTGGGAAGCTCGATCCTGATCGTTCGATGTCCCAAGCTTGATCCAACGGTTGAGAGGCGTGCGGCGCTAGGGCTAAAGCAGATGGCCTCTAGGGTTTCTTCATCTCGTGTGATCTGGACCGTTCGATCAGCCGCCCTTGATCTGACGGTCCAGATTCAGCTGCGCAAAAGATTAGGAATTAGGGTTTTTTTCCAGATCAGATTAGGGCTTATTAATTTGGGCCAACAGGCCATGTACTTTGTTTTTGGGGTTTTAAATATGTAATGGACATTGATAAATAAACTTTGGGCTTTTGTTTATATATATATATATTAGTCTCTTTTTGGGTTCATAGATCTATTTAGATTTAATATTATTAATAATAATAATAATAATAATAATAATAATAATAATAATAATAATAATAATAATAATAAGATGATAATAGTAATTATAATATAGTAGATAAATAAAAGGTATAAATAATACATAATAATAATAATGGAAGATAATAGTAGTAATAAGTAAATAATACTAATAGTAATATTAATATATGGCATAGATAACGATGATAATAAATTAATAAGGATAAGATAATAATATATGATAATAAAATAGTAATGATAATATGTATATAACATTAATATATATATATATATATATATTGTTTTCTTTTGTTTTTTCCTTTTTTTGTTTTTAATTTTTACCACAACACATATATATAAGTATCAAAGCCTATTATTAAAAAAGAAAAGAAAACGGGTTTAACACCCCGGACAAAATAGGTGATTACAGCAAGATGTGAGTATTGTGTTTTATATATAAGTGGAGTTTAGAGTTTTTTATTAAAGTGGAGAGATAATTATATTTTGAAGACTAATATTAAGATTAAGCCTATAAAATATTGTACAAAATGAGCATTTTGACCACTCAGTCAAGTTTTCTTTCCCTTGTTTGAGCCATCCAACGAATCCGAGAACGAGGAAATATTGTATACCTCATGAATGCACAATACAGTTGTTGGTCGTATTGTCAAACTCGACATATGTGAAAAAGAATGTGAGGAAATATATATGTATACCTTATATGATTGGAGAAAATCGTTTAAATTAGAATCAATATGTACTACGACGTTATAAATAATTACAATTAAGTTTGTACAGAAACTCGACAATTCAACTCTAATTTCATAAACTTGACTCGAATTGGAAAGTTTTCAAATAAAATTTAAGTCATAAAATAGGGCTTGTCAACTCAAATAACTTGAATTTTTTTTACTAGACTTGACTCGATCAAATACTCACTCCTAGACCTAAGATCAAACATTTTTAAAAGGTAAAATAATAATAATTGTCGCCTAATACTTAAATTATTACTAATAATTGCCCAACTAATCCTTAAATAAAAGATAGTATATATCATGAAAAAATAATATCAGATTTTTTTACATGAAAAACCCCATTAAAAGAAACTATTTCACAATATTTTTTTGTCTTGTTGGCTTCACTCCGTCTTTAAACTCGACATCTTAATCTACATGAAAGAATACAATTTCATCAATTGAATAACCATCAAAATAAAAGAATAATCATAATATTTTTTTTATTTTAACTTAACCGCAGTTAAATAGATGCTTTATTTAGAAGAAATACAAGAAAGTAGCGAGATACATAAGTCATAACCCCCTTTTACATAGGGTATGGATAGGTACATAACACCACATCAACTAAATAAAAAGACGAGTAATCCATCTATTTAACTCACTCGGTCTTGTCTTTTTAACTACAGATACTAAAGAGACGAGGTCCCAACGGAATTAATTCACATTTGCCACTGCAACAAGCAGTAGGAGAAGTACACAGTTCGCCCCTAGGATCACAGTTTGCAGCTGGTTCGTCGACGAAGAAAATGTTGAGCAAAGGATTTTTAATGTTGGCATTGAAGGGCAGAAATCCATTACGAGCAGCCGTAACAGTTGCAGGCCCTGCAGCTAAAAGTAGGACTGCCATTGCACCCAAGAGTAAAGCAAACTTCTTGCCTTCCATTTCTGCTACTAATTAACTTGATCCTCAGAGTGAAGAGTATTGATGAGTCTATGTTCTCCCCCCAACACTCCTTTATATAGATGAAGATGAAGATGAAGATGAAGAATGATATGTGATGAGGATTGGAACACGACTCTTCCACTTTTTTTTTTCTTTTTCCTTTTTTTTTCTTTATTATTATTATTCAATTATTTCCCTGACAAATCCAATCCAATCCTATCCTAGCAGTTATTGCAGCTCCCTATTCATTTGGAGACAAAGACTTAAATTCTCACCATCCAAGTAATAATTGGTTTCATTTTTCTAACATTTTCTTTTAAATAATTATTAAAAAATTTTAAAATTAATGAGACCCTTTAACTATTTTATAATGAGATGAAATTGTAAAATATCAAAATTTATCATAGGATAAACTAACCACCAAACTATTAGGGCGTGCCTATTTTGACCACCGAACTATCGAATTCGTAATCAGACCACCAAACTTATTAAATTGACTTATTTTGACAACCGCAGTTAAAAAATAATTGATGGGTGACGTGGCAGTTAATGGAAATTTGTAAAATTACACATTTAGTCTTGTTATTTACTTATTAAATCAATTTGGTCATAATTTTAATTTAATTAAATAAAATTAATCAACCAACCAGATGACGACACGTGTCACCACCCAATTGGGCGAATTTACTCTATTTTTATTTAATTTATTTAATAGTTTTCACCCAATCATGTGTGACACGTGTCACCTAATTAGGTGAAAATTTAAGCAAATGAGATGGCTGGGAATCAAACTCGCAACCATCAATAAAAAAAATGCCCTCGCTCTACGCTAGGCTAGGCCTTTCAATTGTTTCAAATATGCTAACTTTTTTATTTAATGGCATATTGAGTTTCCCTACTCTTCTTCCTTATTACCAGTGTAATAAGAAGCCATATTTCGATCTGTGTTGAGGTTTTTCATGTAGTTGATTGATGACAAAGTGTTGTTATTGACATGGAGATGTTAAAATCAACACATAAGTATGTGTTAGAGAACGACCTACTAGACTGACCCGCTATGAGCATGTTTCTTGGATTATTATGTGACAGTCACAACATTGCTCATATTGATAACTACAAGTTTGATCCTCAGACTTGAGATCGTCATTATTTCAACATTGTGAGTGACATATTTTGATACAGTCAAATGTGTGTCGTAACTGACTACACTATAAAGATTGATATTGGACATGTCACAGTCTATGTAGTGGGATATGGTTGATCAAGATAAGATTTGTTCCTACTGCGTAATAGGAGTAATATAATAGGCCATTTGATTGAGTGAGACTAGAAATGCATGACCATGCTCGAATAAATTGATATGACACATCATAGTTATTCATTTATAATAGTCTACTCAAGATATCAAGAAATATTAGATGGACTATACAAGTGTGACTATTCCATGACTCGTGTCCAATCTAGATATAAAGACAAAATGATGTAATATATGAAGGTTATGTCGAACCATGACTTCATGTAACTTAGATAGTCCATTTCGCGCTTAAGAGCTCCTTCCTTATAGGCTGGCTTTGATCTTCGCTTTTTGTGTGCTTTGTTTCTTTTCACACCATGATTTTTGTTCCCCTTTTGCTTGGATCTCTCACTTTTTTAAAATTTAGTGAGAAATTCAGAAATAACAATGGTAAAAGCGAAGTTTTGTGCACCTCTTCTCTCGGTCTCCAACTTGAAAACTCGATTTTAATTTCATAAACTAGACTCAAATTGAAAAGTTTTTAAATAAAGTTGAGTCATAAAATAGGGTTTGTCAACTCGAATAACTTGAAATTTTTTTAGCTTAACTTGACTCAATCATATCCTCATCCCTAGAGTTAGGATCAAACATCGGAGGGCAAGAGTCAGTTAAATCTTAAAATCTAAAAAACCAAGTACATGGACAAACCAGCTCGCTAAGCTTCGATGATGGTGCAAGTCTGATATGCGTGTCTGTCAAAGCAAGTTGTTTGCCCTTCTTGCCTTAAGAGAAAGATTACACATTTGCCACTGCAACAAGAAGCATCATCATTGCACGGGGCACCAAAAGGATAACAGTTTGCAGCTGGTTTGTCACCGAAGGAAATGTTGGCGAAAGAATTCCTAATGTTTGCATCCGCGATGATATTGAAGGGCATAACTCCATACCATTACCAGCAGCCGTAACAGTCGGTGGCCCTGCAGCTAAAAGGACTGTCATTGCAGCTAAAAGGATGATGTGGTAGTTAAATTTTTCTAGTGTATTTGTTGGTTTTTAGTTTTTTAAGCATGTTTCAAAATTTGTTTAAAAATTTAAAATGTTAAAAAATTTTATAATATTTTAAGTTGATTTTTTTTTACAAATTTCGATACTTGTAAGAGCTCAATAAAAAAATAAAGCCCTATTTCATAAAAAAAATCAAGCCTTAACAAATCTGAGCTCAAGAAAGAATCATATAATAACGCATAACATTAATACGCACTTAAAAGTTTTCATAAAACCATAATTTATGAGTTTGGATAAAATAGAACCAATGTATTAGGAAATAATCAAGGAAAAAATCACTTATAAAATATAAGTAGTTATAATTTGAGATTACGGTATTGATATTTTTTTAATAGTCTAAAGGTGAGTACAAGGTAATATGTGTTCATACATATTCTTAACCTTTTAACAATGTGCATATATCTTATAGACAAAGCGATTTGAACCCGCATCTCTTAAGATGAATATTTTCCATTTTCTACTAGAATACTTGTTGAGTTCTACGGTACTGATATTGTAGGTAAACATTATGGTATTGTATAATTTTTCCTTTTGAAGTTTGAGTTATATTATATAATTGATTTGTGAATTATTATTATAACTTTTGGAATCATATCATATAATAAATAGTGTAGATATGATTTAATGCAGATATGGTGTCAACACAACTTGGAGCTCTTGTTCACATCTAGTCTCATCGTCTAGGTCTTGTGTTTTAATCTCGGTAGGAGTAATTCTCCCTTCCCCTCTCTTAGGTAAAAATTAAAAAAAAAAAACCTCAAAAACTCTCAAGTTTTTAAAATTATCTGATAAATAATTTGTTTAAAGTACGAACAGATATTACTATGTAATCACCTTGAAACTATACAAAAAATTATTTCGTTAAAAAAATCTATATAAATTAATTTAAAAATAAATTATTATTTTTGTAACAAGTTATGTAAAACATGAGATGAAATGAAAGGATATGAAAATAAATGTTAGAAATTTGTAACACCCCGTTCCGGATCCGGGTTCAAAGTACTACATTCGAGTCACTCAAAATTCGACCCAAAAAATTTCATTTAAAAAACCATAGATTTAACCTTTATTCAAAATATTATATCATCAAATATTCAACTTAATATGAAAATTCTAGCATGTTTTACTTATATATAGTATACATAGTGATTGGTTAATTATTCTTAAAATAAGGTTACTGCATTCAAATATGTTAGTGCTTCGTCTAGAGATTGGTAGTATTTTTTCTTTGAACAATTCTTACTTAGAAGTTTGCTCCTATTAGATCTAGAACTCATAACTTAGGAGAGGGAAAGTGTAACTGAAAACTTTTAATTATTTGCTCTAGAAGTTGTTGAGGATAATATTCTTTTTCTTTCACATGATTTGTGTTTGATTATATGCTAGGATTTGATTGAACTTGATTAGTTATACGGCAGTCTTAATAATAGTAATTGATTAAGAAAAAGGGTAGAGTACACCAGTGGTCACCAAACTTTTAAGGCATTTTTATTTTGGTCACTGAATTTTTAAAATTTTTATTGGGTCACCCAACTTTTATTTCACTTTCATTTTGGTCCCTCCCGTTACCTTCCGTTACAAAATATTGACGCGTGTAACGCCCGTGTTTTGGGGTTAGGAGTTAGTTGAGTTTGTGGTTCGAGTCGGTAAAATAAAATAAAATCAATTCAACCTTAATTAAGATCTAATTGGGCTTTAGTAAAAAGAGGAGGGACCAAAGAGGTAATTTGACCCAAATGATTTTAAAAGCAAGACAACTTTTGAAAAGTTGTCATCTTCTCTCCCCACACCCCCTTTTCCAACGTTAGATGCCCAAACCTCTTCTTCAAACTCTCCCAAGTTCCAAGTTACTATTCCATTGGGTTTCTTCTTCAATCCAAGGTCTTTTTCAAAGGTAAAGATGTTTTCTTACTCTACTCTTCATCCTTTATCTAACCATGGCTTTAGATTTTAAAACTTTGAGCTTTTGAAAATTAGGGTTTGGTTTAAAGTTTGGGTTTTTGTGGGGATTTTCATCTTGTTTTGAAAAATGGAGTTGGGTTTTTGGTTATTCATATTAAAATGTTCAATATATGTCAAAATGGTTGAGTTTTGTTGAAAACCCGAAGTGAGTTCTTAAAGCAAATTTTGAGATGTCAAAACTTGATTTTTGGGTGGGTTTTAAGTGGAAATTGAAGGGCTGATGGTTTGTATAGGTTAGGGGGATGTTTTGGGACCTTTTGGGGGTCATTTGGGTGATTGAAAATGAAAATTTCAGCTAGGGTTTGAGGGAGCACGAAAATTGATATATTGGGGGATTAATTTGGTTGGAAAAATTGGGTGAAGTTAGTTTGAGCTCAAAGGTTGAGTGTTGATTGAATGTTAGCATTTGATTGAGATTGTTGGTTGTGTTTTTGGTTGGCTAGAAGCAAGAGGAGACGTCGAAGGAGCATTGGGATCGAATCCGGGCTTGTAGGAGTTTGCTTTGGTTGCTAAGGAAGGGCGGTGAGTGGTTTCAATCATGTTTTAAAGTTTGGTTCGAGTGTGTGTAGTGTATGAGTGAAATGTGCTTGGTAGGCCATTTTTATCTAATTCAAGTTGTTAGTTTAGATATTGACTTCCATTGAATGCTATGTGTATTGCCTATTCATGCTCTTGTGATATGTGGTTGATTTATACATGTACTATATGATATGTATATGTGATGAGCATGAGATGTGGTAATGGATATGTGTTATGATAAATGAAAATTGGCACTAATAATTTACCGGGTGTAAATGATCGATCATTAGGATTAGTGTGCACACAAATTGAGTCAAAACGTACGTGGCCTTGATGGCGTTAAGTCATCAAGGAGGAGTACGATGATGTAATATTCCACCGGAAGCTATTATATATTCTACGGGATGATGAGTGGAATCCCATCCGTAGGGCATGTGGCGATGAGTGGAATCCCGCACATGCAAGGTCCGGTGATGAGTGGAATCCCACCGAGGTAAAGTGGTTGTTGAGGTTTAAATCCGCACATCCGGGTAACTAATAGTGGCCAATTAAACTTGTTCATATGATTGTGATATTTGATGTTGATACATGATAATGTTATTGATGTTCGAGCTTGATATGATGTGAGATGCCATACATGACTCTTGAAAGACTAGCTAGGTCCACTTGTGAAATTATCTATGCATGTTAGATATGGGTTTTAGGGAATACATGCTTGAACCCTGCATTGTTGATGTTTTCGGTTTTAGAGCATCCTCACTAAGCTTATAGCTTACACTCTCATTTTCAACAATGCAGATCATTAGCGTGGTGTTAGCTCGGAGCAAGGCAAGAAGGGCTTTCCAAGTTTGTGGCTCAAGTACGATTGTTAGTTATGTAGTAGTTAAGCAATGTGGCAAGAGTGTGTTTGTATGAGCTTGTATGACTCATTGGTGATTTTGATGCTTATGCTTGACTTGGTTTGTAAGCATGTTTACCTTTCCAAATGCCTTTGATGTATGCCTTTTGAATATTAATATTGCTTTATGGTATGTAAACCCTTATGGGATAAATGATGCTTCTACTTATCAATGTTTTCAAGCATGACTTGTATGAAAGGCTAAGGTATATTTGTCATGTATGTATGGTTGTTTAAATCCATGTCTTGTGAGTGCTTGAGTATGTTAAACCTAGGATGTATGCCTCTAGACTTTGTTTGATAGTGTGGTGTGCCTTTAGGGGTCCTAGGGGACCTTTAGACTTGTCAAGACTCACCCAAATCTGAATTTAAAAGGTTGCAGACGACCAGCGTTTCGAAACGGGAAGGGTCGTTTTGGAACGGGTAGGCTTCAGGGACCCCGTATCGGAACGTGTTTCGATACGGTATGGCCTTTGAAACCCTTGTTCCGAAACGCGTATCGGAACGTTTTGGCTACTGGAATTTTGAGAAATTCACGAGATAAAGGTGTTTCGAAACGGGCTTGAAGGTTTCGGAACGGTCAAAATCTCGTTGACCACGAGAAGTTGACCGTCGTGGGCGTTTCGAAACGGTTGACCACTGTTTCGATACGGCCCCTTGTATATGCTCTGGGGCTGTTGACCTGGTCAAGGCGTTTCGAAACGCCTCAAGGGTGTTTCGAAACGGCCTGTCTAAAAGATTAAAATTGGGTTGTTTAAATGTTGTTTTGGGCTCGAATGATTATCTCGTGTATGTTGTTCCGCTGTTTGATCACATAGGTCTAAAATGAACTTTCAGAAAAGATTAAGTTAAAGAAAAAAATAGGGTTGCTAACCGAGGGGGAACCTTAACGGGTTTCACTTCGGTTTTCCCCATATGGCCCACTCGGACCGGTCATCTGGCCAGACCGGGACGAGGGGGTTACAACGCGGCCCGTTAGTTTTCCTTTTCTTCAAGGATGAACTATATAAATGGTCACCGAAATTTTAAAATACTTTCATTTTGGTCACCAAAATTTTAAAACTTTAATCGGAGTCACCCAACACAAATGCATCTATCAACACAACACCGAACATGATGGCGAATAATGACGAAGGGATGTATGGGTTGCCTCTCCTGATTTTAGGTATAATAGTATTTTGGGTCCTTGATAGTTTAAATACTAATCAAATAAGATTTTTGTCCCTCCCGGTTTTTATATTTAAAGGTTTAATAGACTCTTCCCTCTCCTAATGTTTAATCATAACTCCGTCTCTAATGGCAAAGTAAATTAATGTTTGAACTTAAACATGAGATGCATCAATTCTGCTTGCATATTCTAGGAAATTTGTGGAACAACTTTTGGATACAACTTTTAGAAGTAAACTAAAATGCTATACTCTTAGTCAATAATTAACATCAATGTTTTCTTTGTCTCCCTTGTACTTATTAACCTTGAAGTAGCTTGAAGATGAGGTTGCATACAATGTGATCAATAAATCAAAATAATGAGTTTATATTACATATTATATTCAAGAACATGATATATAAAAAATATTTTATGTTGGTAAATACATCAATCTAAACAACTATTAACATTGTTCATTGATATTAATAAGGTAAAATCTACTTCTTACTTTCATTTTTTTGTTCATTGAAAGAGTTTTTTTCTTAAACCAACATGGTTGCTTTAAAGAAAAAAAATTTGGGTGACTCCAATGAAAGTTTTTAAAATTTTGGCGACTAAAATAAAATCGTTTTAAAAGTTTGGTGACCATTTATATAGTTTACCCTTGAAGAAAAGAAAAACTAACGGGCCACGTTAGCATTTTTTAACGGAAGGTAACGGGAGGGACCAAAATGAAATCGAAACAAAAGTTAGGTGACACTAATAAAAATTTTAAAAGTTCAGTGGCCAAAAATAAAAACGCTTTAAAAGTTCGATGGTCATTGGTGTACTTTACCATAAGAAGAAAGTGATTTGAATTGAAAAAAAACACGTGAAATTTGCTTTAGATTAGGGTTGTAAATGAGACGAGACAGATCGTGAGCTACTCGAGCTTGACTCGGTCAAAGCTCGGTCAACACTCGACTCTATTAGGCTCGACTTGAGCTCGAACTCGGCTCGAGTTCTTAACGAGTCGAGCTGAGTTACTTGATACCCGACTCGAAAAGCTAGCGAGCTACTCAAAAGTATAATAAACTATTTTTAAAATTTTAAAATTAAAGTGAACTAAAATGTAGGTTTGGTGTTTTTGGTTGTTATGTTAAGTTAGTTTAATTTTTAGTTTAACTTTCTTTATATTTTCATGTGTACTTTTTTTCTCTTACTAGGATTAGGGGTTTTTAATGAGACACATAGAAATATTTCTTTTGTATGATTATTATCATTATTATTACGAACAATGTTGTAAATAAAATGATACAGATCACGAGCTACTCGAGCTCGACTCGGTCAAAGCTCGATCAATACTCGACTCGATTGGACTCGACTCGAACTTGAGCTCGGCTCGAATTCTTAACGAGTCGAGTCGAGCTCAACATGCTCAAGCTCGAGTCAAGCTCGAATTCGACTCGAATTCTTAACGAGTCGAGCCGAGCTTAGCACTACTCGAACTCGACTCGGCTTGTTTACACCCCTACTTTAGATACGAAAAAGTGTTAAATATCTAGAAAATAATTTTATGCATTTGTTGACATCTATTTGGGCCCATTTTAAACAAAAATAAAATTAAATATATCAGTCATTGTCTTTTATCTAAAAATAGAAAATATTTAATGTTAACTGCCAACAAGACATTAAATTTAATAAGATGATATAGAGGGAGATATGGATATGATTCGTGTTTAGGGTCTTATTTTTCATCTGCTGACCTTGACGTTTGTTTGTATTATTTGTCAAGTTGTTTGGTAACTATTTCTTGTTTGGTTTTATTTTGTTTTTAAGGACCGATTTGTGCGTGTTTTAAAAGAAATGTTTTGATTATTTTTTTTATAATTTCAAAGTATGATGTTTATTTTAAAAGACTCAAATTCAAATAATTTTATTTGTATGATGTTTATTCCTTATTAAAGAGTTAGAAAAGTATGAAGGTATACTAATTTATAATCTTATTAATTTTTTGTATGACATGACATATTTTATTATTATTAAATATAAAAATAATTTAAAATAAAAATATATTATATTATATTTATTATTAAATACGAAAATTACAAAAATACCCTAACATCCCTAAAAACCGCACCTCACACCAACATCGCGGACCATCTGATTGCCATGCCACCAAAAACCCCAACAAGGCCGGATGAAAGATGGGCATAACTGTAACAAGGTTTTTTTTTTCTCACAAGGGTCCCCGCTTTTTTTGAAAACATT
This sequence comes from Hibiscus tridactylites, assembly GCA_958450335.1. Classification (NCBI taxonomy): domain Eukaryota; kingdom Viridiplantae; phylum Streptophyta; class Magnoliopsida; order Malvales; family Malvaceae; genus Hibiscus; species Hibiscus tridactylites. The sequence continues at coordinate 75,342,990 of OY288285.1, read as the reverse complement.
TAATTTAAAAGGGGAATTTTAAAAACTAATCGGGTTTGAGAAAAAACCTTTTACGAAAATCTTTTTTCGGTTGGGTTGGAGTCGCCACCGGCCACTATGGTAGGCCAGACACCGTAAAAAAACAAAACCAGAGATTCTTTTGAAAGGGTTCGGGAGTTGGTTACGTGTGGGGAAGGGTTAGCACCCCCATCACGCCCGAAAATCGGTACCAAAACAATTGTTGCTTTTAAGTGATGGAAATTATCTGAATTTAAAAAGACTTTAATTAGGGGTTCTTGATTGAAAACCGGACTTTAATTTTACGAGCTTTGTCCAAATTGGTGGTTTCGAATTAATTAAACGTTTAATTAAAAAGGATGACGGTACACCGGACCAAAGACTAAACCGACATCATATAAGACTGACTGCCGTGTTAGTTTAGGGTTCGGATCCCGTACGTCACCTTTATGCATGATGCAAGTAGATAAAATATGATGTTATGGTCTTGTTCGTTTTAATTACGGATTTACCTTTAGACGATTCGAATTAATCTGAATATTCGGGGGACATCCAATAAGTTAGGCTAGTCGACCCGAATACGCGAATTAATAGGTATCTCCGTTTTATAATTAAAATTCATTAACATGCGAACTTAGCACTAAAAATCACATGAAATGACATTAAAATGCATGTCACAAAAACATATATATATTCGAACAAGAGAAGACAAAATATGCACATACTAACATAACAATATGGCAAAATCATATATTCGATGCAAACATTAAAAAAGGATAAAATGCATGAATAATATAACAAAATAAAAATGCTGAGTACAACTAACATGCAAACTGGCAGGGACCGCAATAGCAGTTAACCCATAAAAAACATTAATCAAAAGAGCAAAACAGGACCAAATTGAAAAGACTCGGAAAGCCACAGGGACTAAAACAGCAATTTCCCCACTTGCAAACCGATTGAAACCAAATTTAGGACGAGATTGAAAATGTTTGAAAACATGGGAGGACCACGGATGTGGTTTTTGCAATGCGGAAGCCCCTCTCGCGCGAATATGTCGACGCGGAGGGACTTAAATGCGATTAACTCGTTTTAAAAAAAAACTAAAACACTATATAACCAAAATAAAAAACGTTTCAGCCCTTTTTCTTAGTTTTGCAAACCCTATAAGATGAGAGACCCCCCCCCTTTCTGTGTTCTGCTCCGGCGCCGCAAAGAGGTTCCGGTCGCCGTTGCCGGCGCCGGAACCCTAAAAACTTTTCTTTCTTTTCTTTCCGAAACCGAAAAAAACTTTCTCTTCTCGAAATCAAAACCAAAACGATGGAAAACCTTTTCGAAATCCTTTTATTTCAAAGCCCTAAAGCCAAAACCAAAAAGAAACCCAAAAAATTCCCTCACCGGCTCACATGCATGGCCTCGGGAAGGGCCACAGAGCTTATCGCCGGCGAGGATGAATGAAGGGCGAAAGGGAGAAGAAGAGACGCGAAAGGTAAAAAACTAAACTACTGTCTGTTTTATTTTGCTTCGAAAATATAAAATAAAATAAGATGCTACCTCTGAAACTTTGAGGTTCTCTGCCTTGTATTGCTTGAAATATTTGGATTACAATTTGCTCTCTGAAGTTTTTCGACCCTCTATTACAACTTTTTCTCTCTGAAAAAAAATCCCCTCTTACATTGCATTTTGCTTCGGCTTTTATAGCCGGAATATTACACCATTTTTGCATTTTCTAAAATATGAAATTGCTGAAAAATGATGTTTGCTGCTGGTAATTCTTGTTTGTATTCATGTCCGCTGAGATGTTTGTTTGTTGCCTCGGAGATTCTGTTGCCTTGTGCGTTTTGGCTCTGACATTTGTATTTTGTTGTTTGCATGCACTGCTGGAGGAGGGGACCAGAGAGGCACGTGACGTGGCCTGTTGCATGCCGTTGATGGGATCCGGACGGGCTCGGGGAACTCGAAGAGGCCGTCGGTGTACCGCACGCGCGCATGGGGAGTTGAAACGACGCGCGTGAAGAAGCTGGGGAGCCGCGCGTGCGGCGCGTGGGGCTCTGGAATCTTCTCCGGCTCGATCTCAGCCATCCGATGCGCTCCCGATCCAATGGTCCTGAGGGGTGCGGCGCTGGGGCAAGGGGAGGCCAGCTAGGGTTTTCATTCCCCGGTGCAATCTGGACCGTCAGATCTAGATCGGATCTGACGGTGGAGAGGGGTTGGCGGCTGCAAAGACAAGGGGCATATTAGATTAGGGTTTCATCTTAGGGCTTATTTTTGGGCCAAAACAGGCCTTGTATATTTATTTATTTTTGGGTTTTTTATAATGTAATGGAGTTTAAATTATTAAAAACTTGGGCTTTATTATTTGAGCATATTACTTAGTAGTTTTTTTTAGTTTTCATATTCTATTCGAAAGCATTAATAATAATAATAATAATAATAATAATAATAATAATAATAATAATAATAATAGTAATAGTAATAGTAATAGTAATAAATAAAACGTAATACATAATGATAATAAAAATAGGATAATAATAGATATAATAGTAATAGGTAATAATAATAATATAATACTTATAGTATGATAATAATAATAATAGATAAAAATATGATAGATAAGTATAATAATAGTAATAATAGATAATATATATACTATTTTTAATTTTTTTCCTTTCTTCTTTTTTTTGGTTTTTAATCACAACATATATAATATCAAAGCCCATTACTTAAAAAGAAAAGGGGACGAGTTTAACACCCCAGACAAAATTAGTGATTACAATAACCATCGAAAAGGTAATATGATTTGGCCTTGAGATTGATATGGGTACTAATAATAACAGCAATAATCAAGCCATAACAACTAGCAAGTGAATAAGAATGACGAACGGCGACAGCAGCAGCGCTTGAGAGAAAGATTTTAGTAAAGAAGAAAACAAAATGGGTTTGAAGATGTTAGGGTTTTATTTAGTAAAGAAGAAAACAAAATTGGTTTGGAGATGTTAGGGTTTTATTTAGTAAAGAAGAAAACAAAATGGGTTTGGAGATGTTAGGGTTTTATTTAGTAAAGAAGAAAACAATATGGGTTTGGAGGTGTTAGGGTTTTATTTAGTAATGAAAAAGTATGATAAGTAGATTTAGTAGTTAATACTTACTGGGTTCAAAAGTAGAGGGATTAAATAAGTAATCTAAGACTCTCTTTTTTTATCAAAATAAGTAATCTAAGACTTAATGATACGCAAGAGGATCCCTCGTGATTGAGACAACACAATAGAGAATTGATGTGATAAAAGATGTAAAATAATTGTGAGAATTTGGCCATTTATTGGTTAAAACAAAATGGATGCTGAGAATTTAAGACTTTGTCTCCACTGTTTTGATTTGTCAATCAATTCAAATTAAAAAGTCGATAAAGGGAAAGAAGAAATTATAAAAGAGAAAGTGCACGTGTTCTTATCCTCGTCACATTTCCTTATTTATCTTCATCTTTTCTTCAACAAATTATTAAGGAATTTCACCCATTTCTTGTAGCAAATAACTAATGAAAACAGATCTTAAGAGTTGAGATGAATGTGTGGTGTCACCCAATACTCCTTTTATATAGCTAAGGTTTACGCGACCCGAATTAAAGATTAGTTTAGCTTTTAAGACACCATGCATTATTATTATATAAAGGTTTTATCTTAGATTTATCAGGTTTAAATTTTACCATGGATTCGCCTAATCTATATGGATGTAATCACAAATCTTTCATTCTTTGGTCAAATTTTGGGGGAAAATACAACAATATGGAAAAGTCATAAAAATAATACATACTATTAAAACTTTTATTAGAGGTGTAAGGGATAATTTTGTCCCTGTGATATCAAATCAATACTTTTGTTTATTTTTTAATTTCATCAATTTAGTCTTTGAAGTGTAACCCCCTAAACTAGCCTATGCGAAAAGACCATGTCTAGCAAGGCACATCACAATTAAAACTCAAGTAGAAACTTATTGGCAAATTAAGTATTTATTTCGGCAGAATAACAGTAGAACTCGGTATAAAACAATCAAGTTGAATAAACCTATTTAGCACATCCATTAGTATTTCCCAAGAAATTCATACCAACCATAGACTCATAAAATGATGTAGGCTGCCATATCTACTTAAGTAAACACATCGTATGAGAGTTACAAAACAAGTATCAATAGTATATCAAAATACTCAGTATAATACCATACATCACAAAATATAGGCACGTGTCACTCTGAAAGTACAAACCGTGGATGGAAACATTACATTCAAAAAGAACACCAAATGTGTCGATCCTCCAAGTGTCGGGCGGCCGATCCAAAATATCTAAAAAGGGGAAGAATTTGGGGGCGTGAGCTAAAAAGCTCAGTGTGTTCCAACAGTGCATAGAATCATACCAAAAGTTCATAAGTGCAAAACATTAGGTAAAACATAAATAATAGCAACCAGAGTTTCTTTGTTTCTAACTACCCTCCAACCATACACCAATATGCAGTTCCCCTAACTGCATCAATAGGGACTTACCCTATGCCCGATGGGCGTAGGTGCCAACCTAAGGGGCTGCCTTAGGTCCATAAGGAATTACTCATGCCGAGGCATCGGAACCTACCCAAGGGGCGACCTTGAGTCCATAAGAAATTACCAGTTGGATCAAGGCTAAATCTGCAGACACTTCATATCATATCCAACAATATACTGCATATATAAATCATAGTTGTTCAACAGACAGTGATACCAGAAAATCATATAGCAGGTATGCTTATCACAGAGATATAATAGTTCTGAGATTCATGCTTTCAAATCTGACATGTATACATATATTTCCAAAACATCACAGCAATCATTTATTCAATCAAGTCACAAATATCATGGTTCAACAGACAAAACTTTCATATCTCACAAAAATGTTCATGCTGTCAATTAGGGGAAAATATTCATGTGCATATGATAATTTCATAAAATATTTTTAGACCGTTATTTAGCACACTAGGAACACACCTCAAAAGTTGGTCAGATGAAACTAAGGGGCACCTGCCTCGCTATGCTCTGCAACTGAACTAGATCCTAAATCAAAACGGAGAAATGTTACCACAATGGAGATAATTAAATTTAAAGACTTGACTGAGTTCTAAGTTCATACGAGTGACTATCGGTGCGTGAGGATGAGTGGAACGGGAGGAGCTGGGCTGAGCAGACTGATGGTCGGGAGATACTCGAGTACCTTTAAACAGATAAACGCTTATATTAGTCATTTACTTGACTAACTTTTACCTTAATGAGATACTTAAATACATATGCATGGTTGGGTCTAAGGTCAGACTCGGAGGTCTTCGGGTTAGAATTTCGTAAAACGGTCTTCAAAATCGGACTCAGGACATCGAAAACATAAAATAGAGCTTTTTCAGAAAATTTTGACTTTTTCATCAAAGTCAACGCTGAAGTCAGCAGGTCAACGGGGTCAGAGTCAATGCTGACGCCGTGCTAACGCCAGCAGTCAACAGGAGGTCAACTGAGTTAACTCACTGAGTCAACTCTAGCGAGTTGACACAGTCTCGGGTTGGGTTCGGGTCAAAAACAGGTCGCGTTTGGACTGTTAGGCCGATCGGTTCAACCGGTTCAGACCGATTCACCTACCTAATTTTTCTGGTCGCTGGACGGCCGTAAAAAAGGTTGTCGGAGATGTTTTGGGCACCACCTGGCCGTAAACAGAATGGAAATTAATCCCACGACATTATCATTACAAAATCAGATCGGAAATAGGCATGAATAACGCCGAATCTTACCTTTAAGTAGACCTGGCAAACTTGACCCGATACCCGAAACCCGAACCGAATTACCCGAACCGAAACCCGATTTTGACCCGAACATATGATTCGAAGTTGACCCGAAACCCGAACCGAACCGAATCGAGCCGAACTGAACCGAAAATTTTTGTTGAACCGAAATGGACCCGAACCGAAGTAGACCCGAACCGAATAGACCCGAACCGAATGGACCCGAACCGAATGCTACCCGAACCGAAAGCTGAACCGAATATCGACCCGATTTTAACCCGATTTTGACCCGATTTTAACCCGAATATCTATTGTTAACAATATAATAAATAATAAAATGAAGTATAGAAATTTGAGATCTTAGTGACCAATTTTATAATTTCATCATAAAATATAGCATAAAATTGAAATTGTAGACTAAATTGACAATTTGGAAGTGGAGAAATTTGAGTGTCCAATGATCAAATTTATAATTATACCATATAAATAAATAGGGATCAATTTTGGCTAAAAATTAAATCTTTGAAATTAAAATGAACGAAAATATCAATATATTAAATTAATAGACTAAATTACAAAGATTAGTCAATTTCAACTAAAAGTAAATTTTTAGAGACTAAATATCACTACTGGGAGGGGATTTGTATATCCGAAGTCTAAACCGTGGGAATACTTGTGACTAAATTAAATTAAACTAAAACTTAAAGTTGACTAAAGTGTAACATTTTAAATGCAACATGACCTAAAAAATAATTAATCTTTAGCTTAAAAAATTGGTGGCTTATTTCCCTCCAAAATTTTGTCTTTTCTCTCTCTATTTTTTCCAATTGTCTTTTTCTTTTTTTTCAATCTAGCTTAAAAAATTGGTGGCTTATTTCCCTCCAAAATTTTGTTTTTTCCCTCTCTATTTTTACCAATTGTCTTTCTATTTTTCTTGATTTAATTGAGTTTCAATTTAGATTAATTTAATTAAAATTTCACATTTAGTTTTAAAATTATTTTAATTATGTCCGTGATTTATGCTTTTAGATTTTAGTTAATTCAATTAGATACTAAGTTTAATAAATTAATTCATTTCAGACATTATTATTATTATTATTATTATTATTATTATTATTATTATTATTATTATTATTATTATTATAAACTTTGATTCAATATAATTATACAAAAAAAAATTATATGGATACATGAAGTTTTGATTTAAATATTTAATCAAATTCAAATGCATAGATTGACAAGTTGAATTAGAATTAATCTCATACATCAATAACTCTAAACTAAACCATAAATATTAAACTTCAAACCTTTAACCCAACTCAAATTGACCCGGAAATTTAAATGTTGACCCGACCCGAAATTGACTCGATTTTAACCCGAACCGAAAGGGACCCGAACGACCCGATTTTGACCCGAACCGAAAGCGACTGATCCGATATTGACCCGACCCGAAAACAACCGATCCGATTTTGACCCGATCCAATACCCGAACCGAATCCGACTCATCACAGACCCGAATTAGACCCGAACCCGAACCGAACCGACCCGAACCGAATCTAAACCGATTCTAGATAGACCCGAAATGACCCGAACCGAAACGACCCGAACCGAACCCGAACCGAATGACCCGATTGCCACCTCTACCTTTAAGGTTCGAAACTCGCCGGAAAATACAGTGCTCCGATGAAGCCATTTCCGGTGTCGAAACGATGATCGGCCGGGAGGGTTCTACTCACCTTGGCTCAGAGATAACGTCGATGATGTTGGCGCCACGATAGGACGGCCACGGTGGCCAGAAAATGCGAGGAACAGTCCCCTAGGTTCATCAAACCTTTAACCCTTAAATCTCAACGATTGCAGCGAGTGGCTAACGGGGACGAGTTCAGGCTGACGAGAGGACGACGGTGACACCGGTGGTGAAGCCCACGGCGCGACGGTGGTTAGTGCTACGAACGGCCGAAGTTTAGGGCAGGGGAGGGCTCTATCTCGGGAAGAGAAGGGGAAAGGGTATCGAGTTTCAAGAAGCAATAATTAGGGTAGGTGGAAGGGCAGATAAAAATTAAATGGGGTTCAAAATTATTTTAATTAAGTTAAAGACATGGTTTGGTAACCTTTAACAGAGATGAGCCCTTAGCTCAATGGCATGCATGCTGAATGGTGAGGGGTGAGGTCGCAGGTTTGAGCCTCCACACCCTTACCTTCATTTCCTTTTTTTTATATCAGGGTGTTACATGAAGTCTTCTAAAATCAACAATACTATAATTCTCTTTTTTAAATTCATTCATTTAGCCCTCGAGCTACCGAAATGCATCAATCTCGCTCTTTGATTGTGGTTGTCTAACAGTAAAGTTACCATCGACAGTCATTTTGTCGTGTTAAACACTTTATCATTAAATAATTAACGTCGTCTGAGTTAGGACAATTTCTTTAATAAATCAATATTCTATAATAAGATGATGTCATGTTAATTTTGATGTCATTCACCCTACACCAAGTGGGTTCGATCTCCATCACACATGTCATTATCAAATTGAATGAAAAATTATTAAATTATTTCTAATTAAGAATATGATAAATTGAAAGAATGTGTAAATAATTAGAGTTAAATTTACTGATTTTTTTTAATTGATACTAAATTAATTGAAGGCGTCAATTTGAACAATTAATTGTGTTATTATATTTTTTTATAATTGTCATGTCATTTTAACAACAACTAACGACTTAGTAATTATTTTACAACATAAACTAAAATTTAATCTTCATTGAGTAACAAAAACTAATATTTTAGACAATCTTTTAATTATAATTTTTTTTGTAAATCTGCCACAACAACAAGTTATCTGAACATCCAAGTCACGATCTAATAATTTCTTTACGGTTCTTATTATAAGACATAGATGTCTACTGGAGTCACAATCTAAGAAGTTCATATTCATTTTATGGTTTATGTTCAGAATTTGTTATTTTTCCTCCGAATAATATCTCTTCAAGATTCGAACCTAAAAATTTAACTAATATTTTATTTGAATTTATAAGACCAGAATTGTTATCAAAGCATAAAAAGGCTAAACTATATATAAACAAAATATTGTAATTTGGGTCAACTAAAAATAACAATTTTTTCTTTTACGGATGCAGTTCATTAGTCAACGGTGCAAAATTTATACGGTTTCGGACCCTAATATTCAATTGTCTTCGACAAACATAATAAAACATGATCAAACACCCCAGTGACGAAGGTATAACCTCAATGGAGGGGTTGTGGCGCCCCCGGTAGGGGGAAATTTTTTTATCCTTTGATTTTTTATATTTTTCTTAAAAATTGGGATAATTATGAATTCTTCTCACCTTTCAAAATTTATGTTTTACCCCTCTAACTTTAAATTCTAACTCCGTCCCTGAACACCCCTCTCTGTGAAGCAACTAAGGTTATGACAGCATACATATCCACCCAATCACATGAATATGGAACCAACATGTTACACATCAAACATCAATGTGCATCACCCAATAGAAATATCAGTTTACTACAATGTTCAATTTATCCAAATAATTATTTGGAGAGAAGCTGAGAAAGAAGCTGAAAGAGAAAGGAAAGAAGCTGAAAGAGAAAGGAGAGAAGCCGAGAAAGAAGCTGAAAGAGAAAGGAGAGAAGTTGAGATAGCAAGAAGGGAAGCCGAGAGAGAAGCAAGAGAAGCTGAGAGAGAAGCAACATACCAAAAGCTTCAACAAGAATTTGAAGAAATGATGGTGATGTTAAGGCAGAACCAACCAAAGAATCCGCCATCTTAGTTCATTTATGTGTGAATTCAAATGAAAATGTTGGACTACATTTTAATTCAACGTTTGAACAATATTTCACTTTAATGTTGTAGACTTTGAATCTGTTATTGTTGTGTTTACTTAATTGTTGGAGTTTTATAAAAATTTGATGTTATTATGAATTTATTTTACAGGTTATTTGTGTATTTCACATTTTTAAAATATATTTTATAGAGGCAGTGAGTGTAGCGGCGTTTGCTAGGAAAAACGCCGCTAGAAATCCATAACATATTGTGGCGTTTGCAAGAAAAACGCCTCCATAGAGCAGCCAATGCCGGCGTTTAGGAACACAAACGCCGCTAGTGAAGCATCAGTCCCGACGTTTTAATATACAAACACCGCTATAGACCATTCACCTTTTTGCGGCGTTTTAATATCAAAACGCCGCTATAGAATAGCATTACCGGCGTTTTGATATACAAACGCCGCTATAGAGTATTGACTTTTTGCGGCGTTTTTATATACAAACGCCGCTATAGAACAAAACCTATAGCGACGTTTATACGACAAAAACGCCGCTACCTATTGCGACGCTGCTTCTTGCGGCGCTTTTGGCGGCGTTTTTTTTAACGCCTGTAGTGTTTTTAGCGGCGCTAAAAAACGCTACTATAAGGTTATAAAAACGCCGCGAAAAACCTGTTTTGCTGTAGTGTAAATAAATGAGATATAATCGTGGCGATTGGACAGTCTTCTTCTAATCACTGGTAGATCTGTTTCTATAAAGTATATTATTACTAAAATGTGTGACATGACATTAACATAAAAGAATATTAAATTACAAAAGTCAGAATTTTTTTATCATTACAAAGTTAGATTTCACTTCTTTAACAATTTCGCCTATTTATTATTTATTTTTGTTTAAATATCTGTATCTAATATATTAATTAATTAATTAAAATTGGGTACTGTAAAAGTCCATTTGTGGAGTGACTTTTTCAACCCGATTTTTCATTCACAATATCCAAACTTAAATCATTGACCTTGTTTAAAAGATCTAATATCTCATCTCACTAGACCAACTGATTTGATATTGAAAAATTCTAAATTATCATTAATAATTGTACATAAAAATATAGTTACTTGAACCCGTGGAGTGTTTTTTTGTTGAAAGATTGAACTTGTGGAGTGCTCTAGTGATAAATGAAGATGTATTTCATCCAAGTGATCCGGGTTCGTGCACCATGTGTGCACGACTACACGGTGTCTATGCCTTATAAAGGGCTAAGAAAATTGAACAGATACTACTTTGTAATCACACCAGCATATTCAATATATATATAGTTACTTTTGAGATTAATTGATTATGGATTATATTTTGATATATAAGTTGTGTAAAAAATTTACACAATCCTTTATATTTAAGTTATAAAAATCTAAAACCTAAGTCTCTAGTCTTAACACCCTAAAACCTAAATTCTAACAATAAACCTTAAATTCTACATCATAATTCATACACACTAAATCTCTAAACCTTAACTCTAAAATTAAATATTATAAAATAAAATTCAACGGTAGAAAAATCACATGGGCAGGGGTTAAGCCTAGACCCGGTTGCCAGCCAAGTGGTAATATAAAAATATAAACCATTAATATATATAATAAATATTGTTTAAATCAACTTGTTTAATAGATCTATAATATTTACTTAGACTAATATAAAATATTTTCACGATTAACTCAGTTGTGAAATTAACAAAAAAAGAAACTCTCATGTAAAATAATACATACATAATTATAAGTAAATTTAAGTTCTATTTATAAATTAAAATTTAAATTACAAAATGTTGTACTCGACCGAAATGTGTCTAAGAAGGGTGAATTGACTTTTAATAGACTTTATGGAAGCTTTATAAAAAGTTAAAAATTCAAAACACAATTGATTTATAGTGATCTAACTTTCTTGATCAAAGTATACATTTATTACCTTAACTTTTAACCATTAAAGATTTTTTAATTCACTAACTTAAATTGAACCTTTTAATGACAAGATTTAACCTTTATATATGCTCCTATATGTTCAATGGCAGATAGTAATACTCTAATTTTTCTAAAGCAAAATTAGAATCTCTCGTTTTTATAAGATTTATTTTAGGTAAAAAAAACTTTTCTAGATGGGTGTTTATAAGAATTAAGCTTACAAAGAATGAGTACTAAAAATATATAATAAAGTATTCTACAAATATTTACAAGAAAAATGAAGGAATAAAAAATTGAAGACTTTTTCTCTTGATCCTTAAACTTGGATAGATGTAATAACTTTTTTCAAGTGTTCTTGTAGTGTTTATATAGTGTGAAATGAGTTTATGACCGATGAAATGAGTTATAGTCGTTGGAGATGTAAAATAGTCGTTATTTACAAAAATCCCAACATTTATAAATAAAGGGTTGATCTTTTTTCCCCTCAAATATATGACTGTTGGACAGACAAAAGATCGATCAGTTATGACCATTGGACAGAGATCAATCTTTGAAGGTACCGATCCTTTAGGGGATCAATCTTTTTGCGCTAGTTATATGAAGCCAAAAAAATAAGAATTTATTGTCCAAAAAAGGGATCGATTTTTTTCTGTTAAACCATGAAAAACATTATTTTTAAGTGAAGACAATGATTAGAAGAATTTCAGATGATCACAACAGAAGTGCTCTGACCTACTGTTGTCGAACTTCAGAAGAAGACATTTGGATTTTTTTATAAAAATATTTTAATCGGTTTTTCTTAACCGTAGTTCAGTAGTTGATGACATTGACTATAATGAAAATGAATTAAAAGTTCAGTGGTTGTATGATAAATTTAAAAGTTTGATGATCAAATTACAAATATCTTAAAAGTTCAGGGACCACTAATGTAGTTAAACTCAGTTTTTTTTTTTAATTTTTGTATAATCGCCCGTATTTGATTTATAAATTGACTAAAGTGGATTAGATACTACAATACTCCATTATAAGAGTTGCTCTTTCAACTTAATTTGTTTCATTAATAATGATATCTAAGGTTTTTATCTTGTTAAATTAACTAGTAATTATTTTTTATATTATTTAATACAATATATAAATCACCTAAATATTTAAATAAAAAATAATTATATATTTTTTTGAATATTTTAAAGGTAATTATATAATAGTATCTATTCGTAGATACTTTTAACCATTTCACAAGGGTCATACACTATATAGACAAAGTGATTTGAACTTGTGTCTCCAAATATGAACACCATCCGCTTTTCTAGTGAGACACTTATTGAGTTCAAAAATAATTATATTAAACTGTATTTAAATCTGTAAATCACAAAAATTAATTAATTAATCGAATGACAAAAAAATATACATGTTAATATGGCTTTGAATTTTAACATTTACTAAAATGTAAATAAACTCTCAGCTTAATAAAATCCTCGTATCATGATTTTTAAAAATGTCAATTGATTTATGTGGCGTATTTTTTTGAACGAAATTTATGTGTCGTATTTAATTGTTTATATTTTATATATTTATATAATTAATATAAGTTGGTTAGCTCCGCAGTTTTATGTACTTATTTACATTTTGCCTTTTGGTTTAGAAGAGGGTAGGAGAAGAGAAATGGAGTCGACGGAATCTTCTTACGTGTCATCCCCGGAGGCGGCGAGAAATAGATCTCCACCTCCGCCTAAATCGCCGACTTCTGGTAATTTCTGATCGGATCTTCTCTTTTTTCTTCATCGAAGCGTCTCATTTATGATTTCTTTTTTGTTTTGTTTATTTTCTGCTCTTGAGTTCATGGAGTCGTATTTTTCTGTTTTGAATTTTGTTTCTTCTCATGTAAAGATTAATTTGTGGAATTGTTTGAATTTCGAGTTTTTATTTCATTTATTTATTTATATCTTTTGTTTAATATAGAATTTTAAACCCTAACCCTAGCATTATGTTTGGTTGGCGTGAAATGGAAAATGGAGAGTGAGAGGAAGAAGAATGTGTTCTGAGTATTTACCTTAAGCTTGAATGCTTTCTTACCTCGACTAGGACTGAGTTTCAAATTTCTATTTTACTGTGTATCCATATATTTGGAGAGCTTCAAGTTTTTTTTTGATCTGAAACGTAGAACATCAATAGCACATCCTGTTATTCGCAGCTTGAGCTTTATCTTTCATATTCTTGTATATTTTGCTGAGTCATATTCTCTAGTTTCACGACCTGTCCTGCAATTACCTGTATTCGCTCTCGGTTTTTAAACATTAAGTGATGTGGTGAAAGGGATCCATGTTGTTATGGTGATTAGGTCTGAAGCCAAAGGGGGGAATGCAAGGGCCTTGGCTCCTCTCAGGTCGTCCTATTACACTAATTTGTTTAGTATTCTGCTTTTCAAATGTGGTAAAAGTTTACTTTGGCACCCTGAAAGTTGTAATGTTTTATTTTCTTTTATTCCACCACCCTTAAACATAAAATTCCGAATGAGGATGGGTTTTGGTGAAACGAGTTGCTTGCTATTGATTAATTTTATCAGTATCTAGGTGTTGATAAATGTGAATAACTGAAAATTGTTAGTCTGAAAATTGATTAATTTTCTACTTTTTCATACGTGTGAGATCAACAATTTTACTAACTGAACTATCATCGGAAATGCAAGGTGGTGTGCGTAATAATCAATACTTGTTGCTTTGAAGCTATGATATGTGTATTGTATTTAATGCTTTTACTGCAATCTTTTGATTATTAGTAATTGCATATTGTGTGAAGTGATATGCAATTGCTCTTGTTTAGTATCTTTTTTATTTTTATTGTACTTTTTTTTATCTTATTTGTTTCCTCTAATTGTTGATACTTTCATGTTCACTTCGAAAATTCCTCAATTAAAATGTATTTATGATCCATGAACTAACTGATGGTATTGTTTTCCCATTCTTCTGTCAGGAAATGAGGAGAAGCCTGCACATATGAAGTTTCTTGTTTCCAATGCTGCAGCTGGCTCTGTAATTGGAAAGGGTGGTTCAACAATTACTGAATTTCAGTCAAAATCAGGAGCTCGAATTCAGTTGTCACGCAATCATGAAACTTTCCCAGGAACATCAGACAGGATCATTATGGTGTCTGGAACAGTTGACGATGTACTCAAAGCTATGGAGCTTATTCTTGCAAAATTATTGAATGAGGTGATCTTATGATGACTTCAAGTTTTGACTATTAAATTCTCTTTCCGGTAATAACTAAAGTTTGTCTTCTCGTGGTCAGCTTAATATTGAAGATAATGATGATGCTGGACCAAGAACAAAAGTCAGGCTAATTGTTCCCAATAGCTCCTGTGGCAGCATAATTGGGAAGGGAGGGGCTACCATAAAGTAAGAAGTCTACTTGCTCTGATTATTGTACATGTTTTTATTGCCATGATTTTGATTTACAAGTGAAATATTTTACTTCTCGCATGTTTGAAACCAAAGAAACCTATATTTGACCGAATTGGGGATGATCTGGGAACTTCACATGCTAAGAGCACTGTACAATAAATTTGTGAGCTAACTTGGAGAGATGTCATTGATAAATTTGTTGTAATAGGAATAAATTAAGTAATTACCATAGTAACAATTTTTATGCATCATAGATTCATTGTGAGTTACTTCTTGGATGTCGTATTAATAACCTGCTTATGCTCTAAGTAGATGGTCATGGCTTTAAGGACCGAACTGGTTCAGACATATTTTGGCAAAATGTGTTAAGTGACCAGAGATTTAATGTGTCAAAGACCGGACCAAGGTAAATCTAGATCATGGTGAAGTCTTCTCTGGAATTGACTTGGATCAGAGTCCCAAAGGAAGATATAAGCATGTCTGTCAAAAAGATAAATAAATAAAATAAAAAATTTGTCCTTCATTTGTTTGGAGAAGCTTCTCATGTCATTGCCTTTTTGTTTCATTATAACACCTAAAGATCTGGTAAGTTTAAGTTACTATCAAGTATTATGGGTGCCTTATTTGAGTATTCGCTGTCGTAAACAGATAAGGCAAGTCCTTATTGTTATTTTTGCTTTGTTGTAGGTCATTTATCGAAGACTCACAAGCTGGAATTAAGATATCCCCACTGGATAACAATTCTTATGGCTTGAATGATAGGCTAGTGACACTTACTGGCACACTAGATGAGCAGATGCAAGCAATTGAATTGATGCTTTCCAAGCTTTGCGAAGACCCCCATTACTCCCAAGCTATGCATGCTCCATTTTCTTATGCAGGTGTGTTCTCATATTATTTGGCTGCCGAGTCTAAACAGACTCTTGCAGTTGCATTAATTGTCTCCGCTTTATGAACAGTGAACACCATTGTTTTCTTTTATTCCATAATTTTTTTTAGTATTCCATCTTTCTCTTTCGTGTATTATGATCCCTTCTGTTGCAACAGTGAATCACTATTCAATGAACTATGCACCAAATGGGACTGGCGGGAAGTTTCCGAATCACAAGGTTCATCTCTTTCTGTTTTGCGTTATCCACACTGCCTTCTGACTGATGCTATTGACATTGTTTAGTGCTAAGCAAAATATATATAGATTTGTTGTTTTAGTTTGGCATGAATATAGAGTATACTCGTTTTGTGCCAAATCATTATCATACTTTTTGTAGAATTGCTCATTTAACAATTGATGACTGCTGTTCTAAATTAAAGGATTCGTGCTATATGTGTCTATTCAGGAGGATCATAGCAACTCCATCATGGTCGGTGTTCCGGACGAGCATATTGGGCTGGTTCTTGGTCGTGGCGGCAGGAATATAATGGAAATTAGTCAGGTCTGTAAATGATAAATTCGCAGCATTTTGATTCAATGATTTTTGCTTGTGTTCTGAAATTGAGCACACTTTGTCATTGCAGTTGAGCGGGGCCAGGATAAAAATATCGGATCGGGGCGATTTCATGTCCGGAACAACAGATAGGTAAGAAAAGGGTTGTGTGTTAATCTACTAGCTAATCATCGTTTTCTTAGAAGTTAAAGCCCTCTTATATCTTCTACTATGTGTTACAGGAAAGTCACGATCACGGGATCACAGCGAGCAATCCGTCAAGCTGAATCTATGATAATGCAGAAGGTAGCAAATGCCACCGATAGGGCGACGGATTAGTTTTCCAGCCGTCAAAACCAACCATTCTTGTTGAGTCTTCTGACGGAATATTTACGACGGGATCATATCTGCATTCATTGACATGCCATGAGTCGACAAAGGTGAGTGTATTATCATAGCAGCTCGTATTAGGTAAATTTATTGATTTAAGAGAGGAAAATTTTGTTGACCGAGAAATCGAATTAACATCAGTTTTGCAATAGTTAGTTGTTTACATTATATTTTATTCGACTGGAGGCCCATATTTCGAGTTGGATTAGTCTTGGGCAAGCATGAAATGTATTAATCTCATGTACAAATCTTAATTCGGGTATTAGGGTTTAATTATAATTTAATAATTTTAACAGGGGTTCTGACATTGTCTCGTTGCATTTAAATAATGCTTAACGTGGTTTTACAAAAAAAAAATTAACAAGTTTTAGAATTTTTAATATTTTTTACAATTATTTCATTTTTTAGTAATGTTTAGTGTGTATTTTTCTTTAAAATATTTTTCATATTTTTTACAATTTTTAATTCAATCGGACTTGGGGATGACAATTTCTCCGACCCCTATAGGTCTCGACCCAATTTGACCTAGAGTTTTTTTAATCAGGATTGAGGTGGATTTTTTTTTAGAATTTTCAGGGTCTGGTTGCAGTCAAGATATCACCGTCAAAGTTACAAGAAAAATTTTAACTCTCAATGTTTTATTTTTGGATTAAATTGATTGAACGGATAAATATGAAGGATTAAATGTGTTATTATGTCGTTTTGTTAACTGTCACTTTGTCAACAGTTAACTTTTTAACGCCACCGGACTAATTTATTATTTTTTTAAAGTTGAATGATTATTTTGTAATTTTTTATAGTTGTAGTTAAAAATATCATATAATCAGAGGATTATTTATGTATTTTACCCTTTAAATTATAATAAAAGAGAACCTGCTTTTTTAAAATATTCAATCAGAGCCCAAGCAAAATCGGATAGCCTACCCTTGCAATTAAGGAAATCACAATACTTCAATAAAGAAAGTAATTATTCTTTAGATATATTAGCATATGAAGCTTTCAATTCTCTTTTCATATATACCTTACTTGCTAGGAAATTTTGTAAAAAAATTCAATATAATAAACAAAAAAATTATATCAATTGGTTTTCTTTTGTTAAATGAAGGGGTCTAGGGAAGGAGCCATCTTTAAGGTGGAAAAGTAGTTGTACTTTCTAAATTTTTTTGATATAATATATTTTAAGGTGTAATAAATAAGATATTTGTCTTTCTTAGTTATTAAATTTAAATAGTTAATTAGTCCTTAACCTCTTTTGATGTTTGATCCTAATTCCGTCCATAAAAAAGTCGACTACTTGTATTTTGATTCACAAGGGCTCAATAGATTTTTTTTTATTAAATGCCTTTTAAAATCTAATTCTTTTAATATTTTTAAAAATAATAATGCTTAATACTTTATTATAATATTATTAGTGTTCTATAACTTTTTATATTTTTATCGTTCGATTCGAGATTTAGTTTAAGATATAGAGATTAAGGGTTTTAAATTTAGGTTTTTGGGTTACAATATAAACTCTAATCTTACTATCCTAAACCATAAACTCTAAACCCTAAATTTTACTTTTTTGTTTAACCTCTAATATCCAACTCGTTGATTGATTAATCTGAATCGAGTACTGTAGTGGGTCATTATGGGACAACCCTCCCATCCCAATTACTCCATTCACAACGTCAGGATTTGAACCTCTAACCTTGTTTATGAAGTCATAAATCTCAAATTTTAAACTCCTAAACTCTATGTTTTAAATTTAACCCAGTAGTTGGGGGAAAATCGTATTGAATAATTTCCCTTCTTTTATAAGTTTTTAGTAATATTTTTTATAATCTATTTATATAATTAACATATTTGGATAATAAAATGGATAATTATTTAATTTGGATTTGAATAGTAATATCTGGATTTCATGTAAATAATCAACGTTACCTTGATGTTAATTTGTCTAAAGGTTTGTTTTGGGTCAATATGATTTGAGTTTGTATGATTTCACTACAAAGTTGCTTTGAGATTTGTATTGTTGTGTTTGAGCAAGAGCAATTAATTATTATTTGAATATTTAAATTATTTCTGCAATGTTAATTAATTTAAAAATGAAACGAAATCAGTATAAAAATGAAACGAATTATTAACTCATTCAACCTGCAAATGTATAAAAAAATCTTACACAATTTCAGGCATGTAAGCAGAACAACAAAAAAAGGGGCAGATTTATATGAACATGTTGTACAGAAACAACCGCGTTGTGGTCAGAGCAAAGAGGATGAACTCGCTCACTCTTTTCTGCGCATCTTCACATTAAGCTTCATTTCCTTATAGGACTGGACCTTCTCAACTGCTCGCCGTAATGGCCTTCCTGCAGATACCCTCCTGAGTTCTTGAGCTTCAATTCTAGAGGAAACCGTTGTATTTCCGTTGTCATGTTCGCTTTTCACGGATGATTCATCAGAAGACAGTTGGCCGCTTTCGTGCACCTTATCATCACTGGTCGAAGAAACGAGAATTCTCGCATCGTCTACCTCAAACACATCTTTACTCGTTTCTGGTTCTTGTGGTTTAAACCTACCAGATTGCCTTCTTAAACACACCCTGCAAGCAAAAACATAAAATAAACCACATATTTTCCCTTTGTTCAAATAAAAAAACTAAAGATGATTGAGAATGATTTGCACTGAGCAAATAAGAAATGTGCAAAAACCTTTTGTTGTCAATCCCCTCCTTGGCTTGGACTGGTTTGATATCAGATGGGCCACTCTCATACACCTTATCATCACTGGTAGAAAAAACAAGAAATCTCGTATCATCTACCTCAAATACGTCTTCAGTTGCTTCTGGTTCTCGGGCTTTACGCGTAACAGATTGCCTTCTTGAACATACCTTACTGGAAAAACATAAAAGAAGCCATAAATTTCCTTTGTCATTATGAAGTCTTCAAATAAAAAAACTAACTATAATTGAAAATAATTTGCAGTAAGCAATACAAAATGTACAAAAACCTTTTGTTGTCGATCACCTCCTTGGCTTGGATGGGTTCGATATTAGAAGGGCCACTCTCAAGCATCTTATCATCACTGGTAGAAGAAGCTAGAAAGTCCGGATCGTCAACCTCAACTACGTCTCCAGTTGTTTCTGGTTCTTGTGCTTTACGCCTAGCAGATTGCCTTCTTGAGCATACCTTGCTGGAAAACATAGAAGAAATCATCAATTTCCTTTGTCATTATGAAGTTTTCAAATATAAAAACTAACTATAATTGAAAATAATTTGCACTAAGCAATAAGAAATGTACAAAAACCTTTTGTTGCCGATCCCCTCCTCGGATAGGACTGGTTTGATATTAGAAGGTCCACTCTCAAGCACCTTATCATCACTGGTAGAAGAAGCAAGACATTTCGGATCATCTACCTCAAATACGTCTTCAGTTGTTTCTGGTTCTTGTGCTTTACGCCTAGCAGATTGCCTTCTTGAACATACCCTGCTAAGAAAACATTGAAGAAACCGTAAATTCCCTTATTCATTTTGAAGAACTAAGGAACGGACGTCTATTAGAAAACTAATTTGCACAAAGCAATAAAAATGTACAAAAACCTTTTGCTCTCGACCCCCTCCTTGACATGGACTGGTTTAATATTAGAAGGGCCTGAAGCAGCATGAAAATGATAAATTACGATGGCATCATGATGATAATCATTTTCAACTAAAGTTTCTGTCGAGCAAGTTACCAAGACAGTATGATTGCCGCTTCCTGTTCGTATTACAAGGCTTATCTTCTCCTTGATCTTCTTCATGCGATTCATCTGCCTCGCTACACTTGTTGATATTACAAAGTTTACCTTCTTCATCTTCTTCTTTATATGATTCGACTTCCATTCCACACTTATTTGTTCCTAACTACAAACCATGGAAAAAGATGTGTGAATAACTTGTGATGTTGATAAAAAATCAATATAGACGCTGTATTTCTATTTAATGTTTCATTTCAAGATGTTGGGCAAGCCCCATTTTTTTTAGCTTTCTCCAGGGGTCAAACACAAAAAAATCCAATAATCCGCAATGGAATCTAATTAAATACCAACTGTCGGCACTTAGATGAGTAGATATTACAAAAAAAAATACCTCCAATTTTATTGCTTTAAGCACAGCATCTTTACATCCCAGTTCATGCTTAAGGGCTTTTAGCTGAAAACAAAATGAACTTAATGGTCAAGTCCCAAAAATATACAAAAGCACAAAAATACAACACGAGATGAAATTCCAGAAACTTTTATGTCCTCAAAACTTACCCTATCTTTGCTTAAATTAAGTTCCTGCAAAACCAAAGTAAGATATCAACCTCACCAGAAGATCATAATATTAAAAAAATATGCCCCTAAGAGTTACATAAACTAAGAAACAGACAATTACAAAAAAGTACTAGTACCGCTAACATCTGGCTGTTTGCTTGTGCAAGTAGCAAGTTCTGTTGCTGAAACTTCTCCAAATTGATTCTCAGTTTCTGTAACTCAATCCCACTCAATTTGATAACTTTACTGGCCAAAATTAAGGTAAAAAAAGCATAAAAAGTAAAGTCATCAAACAAAAATAACAGCAAGCAACGGTTAGAAGGGGAAGGAAAAGACACAAATAAAATCAATCATAGAGGATACTTTCGATCTGCAAGAACTTTCATCAACATCATATTTTCCTGAAAGACAGATTCAATAAAATAAAAAAAAAAACTCAATAAGCTAAAGGCACACAAACAAAAGAATGAAAAGTGAGTCGATAGCAGTTCAAAGTATACCTGTTGAAGCTTGTCAATGAATTCTTTAGTCCCGATAGAATCAGGTTGCAGCAGCAGTTTTGCACCTTGGTTCAACACTTTAGTTTGCTGCTGTAAGTTGGATATGTCACTAAGCCCTTTCCTCGATGCATTATCCATTGAACATCTATTTTCCATAATCTCCCCTTTCAATTTATTACCTGACATGAAATTCAACAAACTCAACTCATGTTAATAAAAACCTAATCTTCCATTCCGTGGTGGAAACCATAAAAAATTGAACTTCTCAACCTCTACACCAGTTCATGGAAATCAAGCTAAACAGATGAATCTGCAGCAAATCAAATTTCACCATTCCAGCATAAACTAAATAAAGGGGTTATAGTCTCACCAACCAATTTATCAAGCTAAAATATAATTTCCAAAAAAAAAAAAACTAATCAAAAATCAGTTTTTTACCTCAAATTTATCTAATTAATCGAAACACGTGATTCCCAATTCGAATATTCAAAGATTTAAAACCAGAAAGAAAAAAAAAACGAAGAGAACGAGAAAATGATTGAAAAGATTCGGGGAAACCAGCTTTCGAAGAGAAAAGATAACGATATGAAAAAATGGGTAAAATTTGTACAACAAAATTGAGGAGGGGAATCAAGAAATAGGGAGGCTTATAAGGGGGATACAGAAGTACCTGCAACGACGGCGTTTCCAGTGTCGAGTATTGTCGAATTTTCCATGGCCGAGACCGAGCTAAAACCCTAATCCTCTCCTCTCTGTCTCCCCCTCTCGATTGAAAATGGGAGGGAAAGTGGGAAAGGGAAATATAAAGGGTAAAATTGTAAAAGTGCGTGGAGGTTCAGATTCAGATTCAAGTTGCTCAACGGCTTTCCGAGCCTAAAGCCGAACCTGTTTCAAAACTTTTATCTACTACTCGAAAAATTATTACAAGGTCCGACCCATCATATTAACCATGGTCTCATCCACTAAAATGTAGTCAGTTAAATGTTAATGGAATATTGCAACAGCCACCGACCTGTCTTGCTTGCCTCAAATAAATAGAATAAGAGGATCATGGTCGGTTTCACTTGCATTTATTGTTGTCATATAATTTCATCTAATTTGTTCAATTTAAAATAGGTTTCAATGAATTGTATATCAATTTTATTTTATATTTAACAATTAGATTCCAAATGAAATATTAAAAAAAATAGTTGATTTTGACAAAGACACCTCTAAACATGAGAAAAAGATATTTACGCCTACTTACATATAGAAGATTATCGAAGTTTTAATGCCCGATAAATCTTGCAACCAAATATATTTGTGTATCTTCATAGAAGTAGACACATTTTTTTTTTGAAAATTATTAGTGGATGTTTATTGTTTCTTCAATCATGGGCGTAGTTTTACTTGTCTTTTATACGTGTTGACGGAACATTTTATTTTTTTCGTGTATTTGGATAATTTAAAATTTTAGGCTTAAGGGTATTAAAAGCCCTCAAACTTTTAAAAGAAAATTAATTAGACCCTTAAACTATTATTACACTCAATTAAACTCTTAAACTCTAAATTTATATCAATGTACCCCTTTGACTAACAGAATCCGTTATTAACTGTTAATCCCGTTAAAAAATGCTGACTTGTTTCAATAGAATTGACATGTCATGCCATTGAATTGCCAAGTCACACTGACATGAAAAAAAATAATTAAATGAAAATGAATTAATTAAAAAGATATCGTCCAAAACTATTGAGATTTTGAAACTGAAATTAACCACTAAGGTTTAACACTCCAAAATTCAAAAAACTCAAACCCAATAATCCTAAAATTCCCAAATTAGATTCGTCATTCAATTACTCATCTCATTTTCCTTCGTTCATTCATCAGTGTCGGTAAAGCCATCATTTCGTTCCTCTTTGAATTGATATCGGGTAAATCTTCTTTGTTATAATCCTTCTATCTCCAACTTCGTGCTTCCAATCAAATTTACTCAACGATTTGTGATATTTTCTTATATTATTTTCATTATTTTTTTATTTTGGTAGTATAAATTTACTGACTGCATAATCTTCAAAAAAAATACTCACTTTGTCCATGATTATTGTGATGTTTTCATATTCAAAGCAAATATTTTCAAAGAAAAGAGAGAATTCAGTGTCAATTATTCAAATTCAAATATTAATGGTAATCCTCTTTTATGTTAATTTGTTTTTTTTTGTTATTCTCTTTTTTGATGTGTACTTCTGCTAATTTTGCCACTTCAAATCAAGTTTATACACTAAGTTATAGTGCGTTTGTTTTTTACATTATTTTTACTTTTGTCGAGAAAATAAAATTCCTGTCATTTTTTATTTTTTGGACTGAATTTGATTGTCGGTATGCATAAATAAATATTAATGCATATATTTGCTCAAACAGTCTAGTTTATCTATTTGATTGTCGGTATTCATTAAATTGTTATCAGTATTAACATATTACAATGTCTATTTTTATGCAGTATGACAGATGATCCAGCAATTGTTTATGTATTACGTTATTTTCATGGTGGCATATTTAGAACTAGTCCCAAGTTTGAATATAAAAATGGTGCGGTTGAAAGATTCTATGTTGATCCCTACAGGTTATGCTTATGGGATATAGTAGATAATGTGAACTCTTTAGGATATGGTCATCACCCATTTGTTTACTATAGGGTTCCTGAGGTGGATTTCAATTGTGATAACTTAGTATTAATTCATAATGATGACACCGTAAGACAAGTGGTGAATTTGTTGATTGAAAATGGTAGTGTGGATATTTATGTTGACCATAAAATAGATGTTGACGAAAACTGTCAAAAAATCAATGAGGTAATTGAAAGTAACAAAGGCAGGGTCGGTAACTATTCAAAAAAAAATTGGTGATAATGAGAATGGCGTAGATGTTGAAATTGAAGAATTGGGGGCTGGTATTTTTGGTTTAAAAGCTGCTGATGAAGATTTAAATGCTGTCATAGAAGAATTACACGTAAATAGTGAGGGAGTAAGAGTTGTTGCCAATGAAGAGATATTGTCTGGTGTTGATGAATGGTTAGATGAAAATTGTGAGTATTTAAAGGTTGGGATTGATGCAGATTTTAATAGTGAGCTGAAGGAACATGATGGTCAACACTGTTTTATTATCTGATGTTGATGATGAAATAGTTTCCATTACAAGAAAGTTAATAAGCAAGGAGAAAAGAGAGAATAATTCTGTATCTGAAAAAGTTGACTTAGATGTTAGTGATGATAATAGTGATAATGAATATGTGTCGGAGATTGAAGTGAAAGATGATGCATCAGAGAAACATGAAGTCAAAGGAAGGAATGGAAAGCTTCAAGACCACGAGAGTGACTATTTAGATTCCTCTGATCTAGGAGAATATGGTGACAGTGACGAGTCAGAAGAATAAATTTGTGGGGCATATTCTGGGAAGAAAACAATAGGACCTATATATGATTCTAAGTATTCTATCCCAACATAGGAAGTAGGTATGAGATTTGAAGATAATATTCAGTTCAAAGAAGCCGTTAAAAAGTACTCAGTTGCAAAAGGTGTGAAGTTAAAGTCCGCGAAAAAAGAACCTAAGAGGACAAGGGTACATTGTAGAGAAACATGTCATTAGAAGCTATATGCAAGTTATGACGGTAGATATGATTGTTATGTTGTTAAGACATATAATTCAAAGCACAAGTGTTTTAGGAATAACAAAAATACTATGTTGTCATGCAAGATGATACAAGATGCTTTCAGGAATAGAATATTAATAGATCCTAAAATGAAAGTTGCTACATTAAAGGAGATGTGTCAAGTTGAGTTAGGGGTATATGCACCTTACGACATGTGTCAAAGAGCTCGAAAGACAGTTCTAAAGAAAATGAATGATTCTTATGTAGAAGAATTTGCAAATCTATGGGGATATGTTGCTGAGTTGTTACACTCTAATCCTAGTAGTACAATGACAATTCAAGTGAATAGAGAAAATGGGGGGAGTACAAGATTCCATAGGATGTATGTTTGTTTAAGTGCACTGAAGTAAGGCTGGAGAGATGGTTGTAGGCCTTTCATTGGAATTGATGGATGCTTTTTAAAATCTGTTTCAAAAGGGGTGCTTCTTGTGGCTGTTGGTAGAGATGGAAACAATCAAATGTTTTAAGTTGCATGGGCAATTGTAGAGGGAGAAGGAAAAGAATCATGGCGGTGATTTTTGCAGAAATTTATGGTTGATTTAAATCATCTAAATGGTGAAGGACTCACCCTAATATCAGACATGCAAAAGGTATGCAAATTACATATAAATACATAACTTTGATTCGTTGTTCTTTTTTCACAATATTTAAGGTATAAGTACATGTTAATTTTAAGTCATGATAAAGCTCCTTAAAATTTTTATTAGCATAACTTTTTCAGTAGTTTATTAGTTTAAATATAAAATTTAAGTGCTTGGCAATTAAGGTGATTACGCTACTTTATTTTGCTTAGATACAAACTATATTTGTATTAATTTAATGTCGTTTAAATGTTTAAAACTATATGTTATTGTGTTGCTCCATTTAAGGGTTGTTAAGCTTGAAGAGTGCATTGAGTGCCCATTTTAATATCGTTTTCATGTTGATATAGTGTCAAATTGTGTCTAAACTAGGTGGCAACTGCTATAACTTGTTGCTAAGTATACTGGTACTAGTTTTGTGCTTCATGAGTAGTCTTAAGGTGAGATTTAGCTGTTGAAAATGTATAAAAATAGCAGCTGAAATTTACCATGTACATAAAAACAGCAGCTGAAATTTACCATGTATTATGATGATATGTTTTATTTAAGTATCATTTTGTAGTTCTAAATTCAACTCAAACAACAAGTAACCCTAAATTCAACTCAAACAACAAGTAACCTTAAATGTCTAATTGAAACGTATGTTGGTTTGGATATAGAATCTAGCTTGTAAAACCAACTTGCAATCTAAATCTTGGTGTGTTATTGAATAATTGAATTGAAGATCATTTAAAACTTAGTATATTTTTGTTAATTGCTGTAAATTTACTCGTTAAATACCTTAAATTCATATTTCATAAATGGTGAACAAACAATTGAACTGAAAATTGAATAGAAATAAAGCATATATTATTAAGTTTGCTAGCATTAAAAGTAAAGCTTAATTTATTAATAGATAATCATAATTGTATACTCATCAAATGAGAATTGATAATCACTACTTAATTACTCACTTGTGAAATTTTTATTGTATTACAGGGTCTTATACCAGTGTTGATGGAGTCATTTTCTGAAGTAGACCATATGATGTGTGCTCGACACATTTATACTTCTTGGCACAAGAAATGGATAGGCATGAATAGAAAAGTTCAATTATGGAACACTGTGAGAGCAACTTTTGTGGAAGACTTTGACGAACAATTGCAAAAATTAGAAGCATTAGGGATTAACTCATCAAACGACCTTTTAAAGATCCCCGTAGAGTGTTGGTCTAAGGCATACTTCAAAGGGACATCAAAATGTGATGCGGTGGATAATAACATGGCAGAGACTTTTAATGGATGGATAATTGAACCGAGATGTAAGCCAATTATCACTATGCTTGAAGAAATTAGAACCATGGTGATGAGTAGGATGAATGTTAAGAGGTCTTGGGCGCAAACGTGGAAGACCAACTTCTCACCAAGAGCTCTTCAGAAGTTGGAAAGAAATATGAAGAATTTCACTCATTGTAGGCTTGTGTGGAATGGTGATGGAGGTTTTGAGGTGAATCATTTGGGTAATCAACATACTGTTGACCTCAAAAAATTGACTTGCACTTGCAGGGAATGAGAAATAAATAGAATTCCTTGTTGTCATGCTATATGTGCGATGTACCACGACTCCAAAGAACCTGAAGCATATATTTTCGAATGGTACAGTAAAGAAAAATATCTAGCCAGTTACAACCACATCCTTCAACCTGTGAGGGGTAAAAAATTTTGGCCTAAAGGGTTACCTCCTATTCTACCTCCTAAAGTGAAGGTCCAACCTGGAAGGCCTAAAAAATAAAATAACAAATAAAGATGAGCATAAGAAAGTGCAATCCGGGAAGTACACAAAAGCAGGGGTCAAAATGACTTGCAGTGCCTGTAAAACAACAGGGCACAATAAGCAAAGTTTTCCACAAACAACAAACACTGATAATTCAATACAGGTAACTCATTCTCCTTGTATTTCTTAAACTCCTAAACACATTGTTGTATGTTAACATTTCTATACTAACTTATGTTGTAGGTCAATGCAAATTTTAATGTTGGATCAACGTCAACACCAAGGCCTATATCAACCGTTGTAAAGACCCCTAAGAATTTAAATACAACAAGTACTTCAAGTAAGGTAAAAAAATTAATATAAGTTAAACTTAAAAGGTTAGAATGATACAATTTTTACCACTGATTTGATTATTCCTCTATGTTAGATTGTTACCCATCACCAAACAACTCAAAGAATGACAAGCCTAGAAAATGAAACAATTGAGTCAAATGCAACTAATGCCACTAATGCTCGATCCTCCAACAAAAGGAAGAGGTCGATTGGTATTGGATTGTATACTGACCTTCAAACTGGTAAACA
The DNA here is from genome assembly GCA_958450335.1 of Hibiscus tridactylites. Classification (NCBI taxonomy): domain Eukaryota; kingdom Viridiplantae; phylum Streptophyta; class Magnoliopsida; order Malvales; family Malvaceae; genus Hibiscus; species Hibiscus tridactylites. The sequence goes on along the minus strand of OY288285.1, from coordinate 75,314,878 downwards.
AGTAATGAATGTAAGTCCTAAACATTATTTACAAATTTACATTGCATATATAACATTCTTATTGTTAACTTGTTTTTAAAGTTGTAAATAATATTTAGATGTTCATTTCAACTTGGTTTCTTGTAGCCTGGTATGAGTCCCGGTTTGAGCTGGAAAGGGGAAAAGGTTGTCACTACTAGACAACTTCAACAAGAAAATTCTGATGCATCCAGGAAGCATAAGAACAGAAGGAACCAATGAAGCAAAAAAAATTGTTTGAGTTACAATCTTCACTCTCACATACACAAAATAAGTTATTTGTGCTACTATTATATTTTGTGATTGTTACTCTCGTTTTCTTTGATTTTTTTATTCTTTCTCCAAATAAAATTTCTCTATTATATTAAGGGTAATTTGTTTATGGTTGTGATACATAGCTCGGCTCTAAAGAGAGGATTTGAAGGAATAAAATGTTTTTTTGCTTTCAAATGTTGTTATCTTGTGGTTCTTATTTATTAATTTTATCTTTTTTCTTAGTGGTTTCTCCAAGGTTTGGTTCAGTCTTTTTTAAATTTCTAGTTTTTTTCTTTTCATTTACCGGTTAAGTCTCAATCTACATACTCTTTTTTCTTTTTTGCGATCAAAGAAAGACAAAATGCAAAGAGAAGAGCTTAGTTTTAGCTAGATTTTATCAACTTTTATTAGTATGATATGTTATTTTTGTAAATAAAAGACTAAAAATTATCAATGCTTAAAGTGAAAAAACATACATTTTGTTGATAATTTGATGCATTAACCCAAAAATATACTAAAACAATAAAGCTAAAAGTTAAGTCAAAACCGAAGAAGGTAAGTCAATTGTGAATATTCAATGCATTAACTGTGTATAAATTCATATAAAAACATACTAAAACACTGTGAGAATTGCCATTAAATTCATCTGATAAATCTGTAAAGATGTTTTATTTGCTCTCTTCAAAGTTAAAACTCTAATAATAAGACTCTAATAAGTTAGAAAATAAAAATACATAAAAATAACAATAACAATGCAGAAACCAATCAATATAAAGGTATAACATAAACAAATCTTTAAGGCATATCCACTGTTGTATGTGGACAAGTAAACATCTCATCATGACATCTATCAACTCTTCCGACAAATTTTCAGCGACAATTTCATTTGAATTCTTCAAAGTATACACTGCTTTATCAAATAAAAATTAGATCACCAATATAGATAGCAGAGGAAAATGTTATTTTCACTTTCAACCGGACCAAAATCCTTCCAACCAAGAATAAGATACAATTTATTCTATCAAAGTATACACCGCTCTTCACTGCTCTTTCCTTTCTATTACAAAGTATTCCTACATATAAACAAACAATAAGTAGCATAAGATGCAACTTATTCTTTCATATAGGGTAAATAAATTCCAAAGTAGTGGACAAAAATGAAAATATAATTAGGATAAATAAAGTGTCATGTTGTTGAGTCATTAAAATTAGCATCTATGTCATCATTATTTACATCATTTTCTTGCTAGAAATGGGGTGGCTTACACCCTTTTTTTGAACCATTCATCTAGTAAAATTTCAGTTATACGATGTTAAAAAAACACAGAATTCTAATAAAAATGTGTATTTATCAGTCTATGCCGAAAACAAAGATTGTAAGTAATTACAAAATTTCACAGAACAAATTGATTTTGAAACTTACTATAAGAGGATTTGGATCAAGAATTGTGTAACCAATTTCTTTGCACCATATGAAAATTATGAAGGAAAAATAAAATCAACCGATCATATCTGAAATTTAGGAGGTTAGGTCCTTACTTTCCTATACAAGACAAATGCTCAACTCTTCAAAGTTCACATAACCAACCATAAGAAAAAATCGAATTATGCAGAAAAAGTGAATAAATGAAAACAATAGGATTAGTTTTCAGAGCAGAAAGAAGAGAAAGATCATATTGCACCAATTGGAATACATAACAAGAACAATGTTAAGAATCAAAATCACTCAAGAATTATCGTGTTTAACAAATTAGAATAAATCGTTGCTACTTTAAGCAAATATAACCAAAATAAATTTTGAACCGAACTAATCTGAACACCTACTAATTGACAAAGTGAATATTCTTTGAATAATTGACACTGCATTTTCTACTTTATTCAAAAATACTTTGAATATTAAAACCTCACAACAATCATCGACAAAGTGAATAATTTTTTAAAATAAAAACAAACAATGAAAATAAGATAAGAAAATCTCATAAATCGTAGAATAAATCTGATTAGAAGCGGCAAAGTTAGAAATGAAGGATTATAACAAAGAAGACTTACCCAATATCAATAATGAAAATGATATGAGCAATTGAATGACCAATCTGATTTGAGAAATTTGATTAGAAGCACGAAGTTGAAGATAGAAGGATTATAACAAAGAAGACTTACCCAATATCAATTCAAAGAGGATCGAAATGATGGCTTTACCGATGCTGATGAACGAACGAAGGAAAATGATATGAGCAATTGAATGACTAATCTGATTTGGGAAATTTAGGATTACTGGATTAGAGTTTTCTGAATTTTGGATTGTTAAAATTTAGTGGTTAATTTAAGTTTCAAATCTCATTCATTTTGGACGATATTTTTTAATTAATTCATTTTTTATTAAATTATCTTTTTCCATGTCAGTGTGACTTGGCAATTTAATGGTATGACATGTCAATTCTATTGAAACAAGTCAGCATCTTTTAATGGGATTAACGGTCAATAACGAATTCTGTTAGTCAAAGGGTACATTGATACAAATTTAGAGTTTAAAGGCTTAATTGAGTGTAATAATAGTTTAAGGTCTAATTGATTTTCTTTTAGAAGTTTGAGGGCTTTTCATACCCTTAAGCCAAAATTTTATTTAATAAGTAAATAAATTTTTATTAAAATTATAATTCAATACAATTATATAAATATTTTTTTTCATGTTTAATAGATGAAGCGCAGACTTAGATCATTGAGAGTATTTTAGACGAACTTCAAAATATCATATTAGTAATCGGTCAAAAAACGGGACAAGTAATGAATGTTATACTATTTTCATATCAGTAACCGAGCTTTCACCGGCTCGAAGAAAGTTATATACTGAAAAATAAACTTCATCCGACAGCGGAGGAGGGAGATCGACGAGAAAAAAATTAAAAAGCTTATGCTTGATTCGTGGACTTTGGGGCACTTTTTCTAGTGAAATGGAGGTCGGATTCGGACTCATGAGGCGAAACGAAGCGGCTGGTGAAATTTGATACCGAATGAAGACGATGACGGTGAACGATGAAGTGACAAAACATTTCATATCTAAACTTCAGTGAGTAAATTGAGCGTTATGAAACTTCAGTGAGTAAACTGAGCATTATGAAACTTCAGTGACCAAAATAAGATTTAGAGTAAAGTTCAGTGATATTTTACGTAATTTACCCTTTTAAAAACAAGTCTAATATGATACGTATTTATCCTAAGTGATTGTCTTGACTAGGGATGTCCATTTAATCCAGACCCAACGAGTTTCGACTCGACTCGACTCGACCATATAGACTCGAGTTTTTAAAGAAATTTCAAGTTCGGTTCGAGTTTTTTAAGATAGTGTCAGGTCGAGTTTGAGATTCAGTTGAAAAATATCCGATTCAACCTTACCCGAAATAATAATTTAATTTTATTCTAAATATTTAGGTATAATTATTATAATGTCTATCTTTATATATTTTTTCAATTATCTTCTTATTTTGTCTAATAAAAATAGAATAATTATTATAATATCTACTCTCTATTTGTATTTTTTTTCAATTAACACCCTATTTTATTGAATAAAAATAAAAATATTTTTATTTATGTTGACTCGGGCCGAGTTCGGGTATGAGTTTTTTACTCTTAAATTCAGGTCAGATTCAAATCGGGTAGGACGTCATAAAATGTTGTGTCGGTTGAATTCGAGTGAATGTGCTATATTTTCGAGTCGAATATGAATCGACCAAAAACTCAATTCAATCCGACCCATGTAGGGGTGAGCGTTCGAGCGAGTCGAGTCGAGTCGAGTCAAAAAATTTCGAGTTATTCGAGTTGACGCGTCATATTTTACGACTTGAACTTAATTTGGAATTTTTTCGAGTCGAGTTTATGAAATTCGAGTCGAGTTTTCGAGTTCCTATACAAATTTAATTGTAATTATTTACCATGTTATAGTACGATTTGATTCCAATTTAAACGACTTTCTCTAATCATATAAGATATGCATATATATATTTCTTCATATTATTTTTCACATGCATAAGTAAGATTTGTAATGTTATTTAATAAAAAATATCATCTAAACTTCTAAAATATATTTATAATATTATTTTTAAATAAGGAACTTTTAGGGATAAAGTATTGATGGGTATAAATGAGTCAATGAATTGATGTAAAGAAAAAAAATACAAAAAATTCAGTTGAATGATCAAATTGAATAAAATATAAAGTTAAAGGGCTAAATTGAAAAAAAGAATATATTTGTTAAAAATATGAATTGAAGTTATATGTATATTATATAGTGTTAGTGAATCATGTGGTTTAATTTTGGTCAAAAATAGACTTAAAACGAAAGAGGAATTGAAGAAATGGGAAACATTCAAAGTTGAGGGGCTAAATTACAAAAGTAGAAAATTTAATTTAAAAATATGAATTGAAGCTAAATAGGTATTCTAGTTTCTACATTGGTTAAGGAGCATGCGGTTCAAATTTGGTCAAAATTGACTTAAAACGAAGGAGATATTGAAGAAATGGGGAAATTATACAAAGTTAAGGGGCTAAATTGAAAAAATATGAAATTTATTTTCAAAAATATAAATTGAAGATAAATACGTATTCTATGCTGGTTTAGAAATACGTGGTTCAAATTTGGTCAAAAATAGACTTAAAATGAAAGAGGAATTGAAGAAAAATGAAATCAGTGACTAAATTACAAAACTGTAAAATTCGGTTTTTCGATTTTTCGAGTTGGCCAAATTTCAAACCGACTCGAAATCGAAATTTTTTCGAGTTAATCGAGTTTACTCGAATAACTCAAAATTAAAAAAAAATATTTTTCAGTTTTTTCGAGTCGAGTCGAGTTTTGCTCATCCCTAGACCCATGGCCATCCCTAGTCTTGATCGAAATATGAGTGCCAATTTGATAGTTAATAAATTTTGGGAGCCAATTTAATAATATGATTCGGGTTCAAAACCTCCTTTTCCTCTTTCTTTATTGCTAGTTCAAGCTTTTCGAGAGTTTTGCAAAGGTTAAAAGCAGAGGAAAACAGAGAGATAACAGAAGGCTCACTTTTACTGTCCTATTACATAAAACAGTAAAAGTAAATTAGAAAATGAGCTTTCTTTTTTCACTTTTTGCTTCAATTATTGTTATTTTATTATATAAATCACTTCACATTTCCCAACGATTTCCAGTCTCCCGAGCTGTAGTTTTTGTGCTTTTGAACAACAATCAACTAGCAAAGTCAATTTGCAGACAGTGTTTAAACAAGAGTCATAAGCAAAACTGGGAAACCCCAACTTTTTTTTTCTCTTCTGTTTTGCTCCATTTCACTTCCAAGATGCTCCCTTTCATCTGCATTCTCTTGATATGCATTTTGGGTTCAATTCCTTCAGTTTCAAGAGCTGCCTTCAATCTCAGCCTCCCTCACCAGCACCCTGACCCTGAATCTGTTGCTCTTGGTGTTCAATGGTAAGCTAATCCCACTTCCAATGAGTTTTCTTCACAAAAAGGAACACCCATTTTTGTGTTTTATAACCCCAAATCCATGTTTTTAGTTTTGGTTTTGGATATTTCAAGATCTTTGTTTTTGCATGTTCAAAGCTAATCTAAGCTAAGCCCCTTTCAATGGCTTCTCCCAAGTGTGTGTTCTTCACCCATTTTAGTGTTTATTTGGTTTTGTTTATGTACAGTTCAAGATCTTTGTTTCTGCATGTTTCACAAAAGGGAATAAGAACACCCATTTTAGTGTTTTCTATAGCCCCCAAATCTCCACTTTTTTATTGTTCTTGCCAAATTTGGATTTTTCAGCTCAAAATCATTGTTTTTCTTAAGGATTCTGAGAGAAAAACCCTAAATTTACTAAAAATCTTCACTTTTTTATGCTTGTAGGAGCTTAAATGCATCCTTATCTAGAAGGCAAGCCTTGTCTGTACACGACAAAGACCAATGTCGAACCGGGAACCCCATCGACGATTGCTGGAGATGCGACCCAGATTGGTTCAACAACCGCCAACGCTTAGCCGACTGCTCCATCGGCTTCGGCCGAGGCACACTCGGCGGCAAAGGCGGTCGGATCTACACAGTCACCGACTCGTCCGATCACGACACTGTTAACCCCAAACCGGGCACGCTCCGGCATGCTGTCATCCAAGACGAGCCCCTTTGGATCGTTTTCTCGACCAACATGGTCATCAAGCTCAAACACGAACTCATTTTCAACTCTTACAAGACCGTCGACGGTCGAGGCGCCAATGTTCATATAACCGGGAACGGGTGCTTGACGTTGCAGTATGTTTCGCATGTCATCATACATAACATCCATGTCCACCATTGTAGGCCGTCGGGGAACACCGACATCGCTTCGTCTCCGACGCATGTCGGGCGGAGAGGGAGATCGGACGGCGATGGGATCTCGATTTTCGGGTCTCAGAAAATCTGGGTCGATCATTGCTCGTTGAGTTACTGCACCGATGGATTGGTTGATGCTGTTATGGGTTCCACCGGGATTACCATTAGTAACAGCTATTTTTCTCATCACGATGAAGTTATGCTCTTGGGACATGATGACAGGTATTTCCTATTTCAATACATATACATGATTTGTCCAGGAATCGAATCCGGAACTGATTTCAACTGAAAACTTCATAACAAGTCCGATGTCGGTCGACCTGTAGTTCGATCGAATCGACTATACATTTTCCGATTCAATTGCCTATAACTCATGTAGACTTTGAGGGTAGAATTTTGGATTAACTTAGTTAACTGAACCGTTAGACAGTAATGTAGGTTCAGATATTTATAAATATCCGATTTTGCTTTACGGAATCTTTCTCTTCGAGTGTGGTCATACTTAAGAGTGGGAAACATCAGTGTGACCCCGAGCTCTCTATACAACCAATTTCTGGTTCTGAAGAGAGCTCGGGGTCGTCTGTCATATAGTTTTTAAGATCGAATTTGAGTTTTTTTAATGGAAACGAGATTCTTTTTGTACGTTGGTTTAGGTATTTGCCAGATTCAGGAATGCAAGTGACGATAGCTTTCAATGTGTTCGGGCAAGCATTGGTGCAAAGAATGCCGAGGTGTCGGAGAGGGTATATACACGTGGTCAACAACGATTTCACGTCATGGACAATGTATGCCATCGGCGGTAGCGGTAACCCCACCATCAACAGCCAAGGGAATCGTTACACTGCGCCGGGGGACCCCAGTGCTAAAGAGGTAAACTTTCCTTAGTTTCTAATTGGTTTCATTTTTAGGCTAAAACACTAAATACATTCTTCAACTTCACTACTTTATTCAATCAAGTCCCTGCATATATTTTTGCAAGTTGCAGAGTTGATACTTGTGTACAATGATCCGAGTTATGATCCTAAATAGGCTACCAGTTCGAAAAGAACTTGAAAATAAATGAACATATCCGGTATTCTATAAAAAACATATACTCGTATCCGACGCTCGAGTTAAAGTCCGAACCTTAAACAGGTGACGAAGCGGGTGGATACAGACGAGGATTGGACAGACTGGAACTGGAGGACAGATGGGGACATAATGGTAAATGGCGCATACTTTGTGCCCTCTGGTGCTGGCTTAAGGACTCAGTACGTTAAAGCTTCCAGTGTGGACCCTAAATCGGCTGTCCTCGTTGAACAGCTCACTTCAAACGCTGGCGTTTTCGGTGAAACCAGGTAATCAAAATTCTCTATTAAATAATTACTCTGTTTTTGCCATTTTTGCCCTTTTAACTGAATTACCTGTCACTTTTAACTACCGTTGATATCCTTGGTAAGATAATGTTATTTATCATCTCTAAAGGACTAGTTGTCTTCATAAAATTAAGAGTTAATTGCACCGCATGTTCTTAAACTATGACCCTCATTTTAAATTAAGTAATTAAACTTTTGAACACATCAATTTCATCCCTTCATTATGACCCTATTCAAAATTGATTCTCAAACTTTTAAATGTATGTCAATTTCATCCCTTCACTATGACCCCATTTTAAATTGATTCTCTAACTTTTTGAATATTTCGGTTTCATCCTCAAATTATGACCTTCATTTTAAATTGATCCTCCAAAATTTTGAATGTTCTAATTTTATCATCATATTATCGTTTATGTCACATCATATTATTACATAATACACAAATGTTTACATGACAACTAACAATTTTTATAACGATTTTATTAATATGAGATATGATTGGTATATGCTAATAATTTGTTGATAAAATCAGAACTTTCAAAAGTTTAAAGACCAATTTAGAATGAGAGTTATAGTTTGGGGATGAAAGTAGAAAGTTCAAAAGTTAAGGACTAATTTAGGATGGGATCATAGTTTAGGGATGAAATTGGTGTGTTTAAAAGTTTGGAGACCAATTTAAAATGAAGTCATAATTTGGGGACGTTTGATGCAATTGACTCTAAAATTAGTTTATTCCTTTTCCACCGTCACTTTATGGAAATTTTCATCATAGAGGCACGTGATGGCGCGTGTGTTTGAGGGAACCCAGGTGAGAGTATAGGACCAGCATTGAGCCAATCACAGCTTTATTAGACTCAGTTGTCCGAAGCCATGTGCCTTTGCATGGGGAAGGTCGTCCCCTTTCTAGGGTACCCATTGCACTTTTTGAAGGCTGTATTTACCCTTTCATTCTTTGTTTTCTTCTTCACCATTGGATTCCCATAGGAGCCTGTGTTTTTGCCTTTGCTAACCACATAGGTCATAGGTGGGTTACCCATTTACCCTAAAAAACTTAACCATAGCGGATGTTAGATCGAGTGGTAAGTAGTTTGATGTCGAATGAAAAAAAACGTAACACATTTAGGTCCCGTTGTACAAAGCAATGCAGAACATGTAGTTTGCTTTTCAGTTTGATATGACTATATCGAATATCGGAATATCGGAAGTTTACGAGTTGTAAAGAGAGTGAGGCAGGTCATGTTAGGTGAGTAAGTTGATGATTCCAGCTAGCAAAGAGGTGTAGGGTCCGTTGGTTTTAAATGTGTTTGAGTGACACAGTGTGGTCACCACCATATGATGTTAATGTAAGCTGGCTTGGACTATATGCACAAGTTGCTGTTATTGTAGGCCAACAAAGGGAGTGCTTTTCCTCTGACTTATGTTGCTCGGATTTTTTTATTTTTTTAATAGATTCGAATCATAGATCGATTGTTATTGTTGTTGTTGTTGCTGCTGCTGCTGTTGTCCGTTCAATTCGGTTTAAGTCTCGTGTTGATTGGCGTTGAATTGTTTTTTGTAGGGAAGAGACCGGGAGCTTTTCTTCTCCGGGGTACTCCAGCACAACCAACACCGGCAGTGGTGGTGGGTCCGACAATGATGGTGACTTCTTCGGGATGATATTCAAGAGCGGAGTGCCACCGCCCCCACCATCCCGGTCGATAGCTTCGATATTTTTGTCTTCTCTAATTATTTTGTTATTGCATTCAGTCACCAACCAATGTGGTCTACCATTACTATTGTAGTATACATTCACAAAAGAAAGGGAATCAATGATTATTAAGATAAGAAATGAAAGAAAAAGTTCTTTGATTCGTTTGGTTCAAAGTGTTCATGGGTCGAGGTCGGGTTGGGTTTTTATTCAATTTTATATTTTAAATTTATTTATTTATCTAAATTATTAAACTGATTACACGGATTGAATTTTATATTTTGGGAAATTTATATGGGTGGCTAAGGTGGGCCCCACATCAAAGTCGGTGCTATTTCATTTAGGTCCCATTTTCTTTGCACTTTTCCTATAATCTATTTCTTTATTGGTTTTTGTTTGGTTGGTCTTTCGATCACAATAATGTAACATTCTACACATCACATGTCCCATTGTTGGAAAATTTTGTCAATCCATATGTTCATATGGTATTGAAGCTTTTATGACTTTTTTTTGAATAGTTTTTTTATCTAGAATGAGGTGAAGGTAACTTTACTCTTAATAGGTATTGAACTCATAACCTACTGAGATGTTAACTGAGTTTTTTTAATTATTTGCTCTACAGATTGCTGACAAATTCTTTTAAAAGTTAAAGTTTCAATAAAATTTATCTTAATAGGTATTGAACTTATAACCTACTGAAGAATGGAAAGTAATGTTAATTGAGAACTTTTAACTATCTGCTCTAGAGGTCATTGACGTGTTTTTTTTAAAAAGTTAAAAGTTTCAATGAAATTTATCTTTAAAAGTGCATGACATGCATTGAGTGAATGTCAAGATTGTCATGGCGTTTCCTTTTGGGTAGAAAGAAACCAATTATGTATCACTAAAGGTAAGTTGATTTTTACATTAGTGGTGAAAACAACTTTTCAATTGCCAAGTGGACCCAACTCTATTTTTCTTCTTTTTTGGCCAATAACCTAAAGTCTAATTCTCAATCATACCAAGGTGAAGGAAATAAATAACTTAGGAGGCAATTATTATAAAATATTGAATCATTTATTTTTTTTACAATGGAATTATTAATTCTACATTGCATATTAATAGTACCATTTGTATAGTTTGCATCAAATTATTGAACCCCTATGGGAAAGCTCTAATTCATTGTACTCTAAAAAATATCTAATTTATTGTTGTCTTTTCATAAATAAGAGCGAGTAATTGATTTTTTCAATGATTTGGGTCGGGGAAAATGGTTCAACAAGTTGATTTGGACTTAGTTTTATACATCATATATTTCAAATAATTAAAATTAGGCTTAAGGATTACTTTTATCTTTGTAGTAGTCATAATTTATTGATTTCGCTCCTATAGTATTTTTGTATTAATTTGGCCTCTGACATAGTCGAATTGCATCACCGTTTAGGCTTTAAGAATACTTTTATGTTTCATAATCACTTTAGATTGATGAAATTTTCGATTAGGGTTTGAGATTTAGAAATTAGGGTTAGAGTGTCAGTCAAGAGGCAAATAGTGATGCAATTCAACTACTTCAGGAGTCAAATTGATGCGAAAAAATCATAAAGGTAAAATCAATAAATTGAGACTATTACATAAAGCAAATATCCCTTAAAATTAATATGTAAGTTGGTTGTTCGGTTTGAAAATTTAATAATTAATTACCGATCGAAATAATAAAAACAACAACTCTATAATCTATAAAATAGACAAATCAAATGAGTCAATTTAGTCAAATTTTCGGTTTAATCCATAAAAATCTCATCTGTAACACTCTGAAGTTAAAAATAAAAATAAAAATTTAGAAAAGGGAAATGATTTGAAGGGGAATGAAAAAAATTAGAAATATTTGGAAATGAGCTTGTGGGGTGTTGAACCCGTAACCTCAACACCCCTAAGCTTAGAGTTTAACCGCTGAGCCAAGAGCTCATATTTGTTTAAGGCCCCTCCGAATTTGTTCTAAACCTTGTAGAATAATAAAGTTAAACCCCCCCATTTATTTTGGATGGTGACCTTTCAGCTACCAAAAATTATCCCCATGATACCCGATTTTTCTAGAAACACCCTCTCTCCAACTCTTCATTTCTCCGGCGAGCCTGCACCGCCGCTTCGTTCACGCCACCGCCACCGTCGGTGTGTGCACCGTCCGTCCCTTATCTCATTTCTGTCAACCACGCGCGACGTCGGCCGGCCGTTTGCGGTAGAAAACAGATCTAGAAGTTTAAAGGCTTCGGCCGCCACCGTTTTCCTCATTTTCGGCTGTTCCCGACGTCGGCTCGCCTCACCGTGGGCACAGCCGTCCTCCTCGCGTCGAGCTCTTCAAAACCCAGTCAGCCGATTTTTGAACCGACACCGGCGAGGCGTTCATCGAAGTTGCGCCATCTCCGGCCACCTTGAGCCTTTAAGGTGCGATTCGATCTATTTTTCCGGCGAGTTTCACGTTGCTTTGGTTTGATTTAATGTATAGGGTTGAAACCTCACGTTTTTGTAGGTGAATCAGGAGATTTTGACATTCTCCGGCGATATTCCGGTTGCTGCCGGCGACGTCCTCCGTTTAGGGTAATAACCCGGCCCATAACCCGTTAACCGACCCGGCCATGTTGACTCGTCGGGTCAACTCGCCCGACTTGACTCGGTGAGTTGACTCGCCCGAGTTGACTCGTCCGAGTTGACTCAACCCTCTTTGACTCGGTTGACCTGGTCAGTTGACTGCTGATGTCATGCTGACGTCAGCATTGACTTTGACTGCTGACGTCAGCGTTGACTTTGACCAAAAAGTCAAAATTTCCGGAAAAGCCCTATGTTATGTTTTTCGACGTCCTGAGTCCATTTTTGAAGCCCGTTTTGCAAAATTCTGATCCGAAAGCCTCCGAATCTGACCTTGAGCCCGAACTTGTTTATGTACTTAATTATTGGTTAAGCGCTTGTGAGTATGGTCTGACCTTGGAATTTGTGTAATTGAAGGTATTCTCGGTTCCTTGGATGCACGATGCTGAGGAATGTCGAATTCGGGTTCGAGGGTATTCGAATGTCGTATCATGAATCAACTAATGTAGCTCGGAGTTAAGGTAATACACTACTACCCCTTGTATGCTTTATGAACATGTGGATATTCGGTTAGCGCATGCATGCTTATGATGACGTGTACTGTAAATTCTGCTTAAATTGAATCAGATTCGAGCAATAAGTATGAATATTAATAAGATCAAATTATCCGGATAAGATTACTAATGGGCTAACAGTATCAGAAGTTCTAATAGTTAAATTCAGTTAATCCGCAACTCAATCAACATCGTGTAAGGATCGAGGCCCAAGACACAGATTGAGAGATATTAATTATGAAATTACGAAAATGCCCTTGGAGCATAAGTATGATTAAACTACCCCTCTAGCAAATGAAATGACTTAAATTCTGTATTCGACCTGATTATGAAATTTACACTGCCCAAGATGTATGTTTTAATGGAAAGACTTTGACATCATTATGCAATACGTGTGATACAAACTTGGATGATCCCTCAAACTCTGTATAACACATGAATGAGAATTTTCTGGAAACATTGTTAAAATCCTAAGTCGATCCCTATAACCGTAATACGTAAATTAAATAAGAATGACCGTAATGACCAAAAAGATGGTAATGCCCTCGAGCACCGAAATGTCTGATTAATTTGAATAACGATATACCCTCAAGTTCTGTAGTGAATGAATCCTCTGTAAAGGGCCGGAAAGTTAGGACGCCCTAATCTCGTTTGCATACGTGAATGATGGAGGTACTAAATAGCAATTCAGAAAGAAATGGTAGATTTATCTCAGTCTAAAATAACCGAAATACCCTCACGAGTTAATCGGTAATTATGTATTTGACGAAATTCTGGATTTGTTAATCAGACTTAAATAGCTAAGGTTCCCTTAAGTGTTGAGAAATACGACATGTGTATGCCCATCGCTCACCATATCGATGTAAGGTAGGAAGATCCGCATAAATTGTATGTTCGATTACTCAAAGCTAAACCGTATAGTAAAGTATGAGGGCGAATGTTCAGACATACAATTCAGTCAGTGTTAAGTTCTGATGCACGCTAATTACTCATATCTGAACGTTGGTAAGTATTGTCAAGTTGGGTTACGCCGCATTAAACAAATTCTGGAGATATAATAAATTGTTAGAGCCACTGAGAATTATAATTTTCCTTCTGATATGATTGTGCCATAGTATAAAATTTTTCATGACAGTCAAATAACTAAAAGACCATGATAGCCTAAATAATCGGAACATCATTAAAAATATCTGATAACTTAAAAGACTCTAATTTAGAAATTCTTGAATGTCCGGTTAGAAAACTAGTGAGCAAATAGGATACTCGAGTTTTGTGAGCCATTGCTTATTCAATGTTAGTATAAATTACCAAAATGTCCTTATGTGATAAAATGACCATGATGCCCTTGTAGGCTTATATGACTAAATAACTCATAATGCGTCTAAACTCTCGAAGATCTTAATGTATCACCTCCCGAATATCTGGGTTAAACCGTTAGTATGAACTCTTTTTAATAGGGGTCACGTTTCAGAAATTCGTTTAAATCGTCAAAAGTTTAATATGTCTCATTCCGTAAATGCCAAGTATCCCTAAAAAATGATCTGTCCCACCTAGTGTGTTCCATGTGTGTTATATTCTGTTGAATGGATTGTACAATTATTTAATCGTGAATAATATTCTGTTTGATGAACATTTCAATTGTTATTGAGATTGCATCACTATGTTAGAAAATGAGATAAAATGATGAACTTGATATATGATGACATGCTCTGCCTACCTGATATGTGTCTGCCCAATCTGTATACTTGGTATGTGACCGTTTGATCTGTGATGGTATTGTCTGACAGTTTGATGAATTTGTTAGCATGTTCTGTTAGTTTGACCTATGATGGTACAATCTGTTTGCACGATGAATGCTGAAAATGTCTGCTCTGCTCGATAGTATGCCCATTTATCTGTCAAAAGCATGAACTTCTGTTTCTGATACTCTGAATAAAATATGCCTGTTACATGTATTTTGTTACTTATGTCTGGAATCTGAACACCGATTACTATCTGGGGTATACTGTTGGGTTATGATATGAAGTCTCTGTTGGTACAGCCTTGATCAAGCTGGTAAATCCTTATGGACTCAAGGTCTCCCCTTGAGTGGCACCTACGCCCATCGGGCCTAGGGTAAGTCCTTATGGACTCAAGGTCTCCCCTTGAGTGGCACCTACGCCCATCGGGCCTAGGGTAAGTCCTTATGGACTCAAGGTCTCCCCTTGAGTGGCACCTACGCCCATCGGGCCTAGGGTAAGTCCTTATGGACCTAAGGCAGCCCCTTAGGTGGCACCTATGCCCATCGGGCCTAGGGTAAGTCCTTATGGATGCAGTTCTGGGGGACTGCATATTGGTGTAAGGTTGGAGGGTAGTTCTTGTAAACTTCTGTATGATCATTGAACATTTGCATTTAATCTGTTATGTGCTCATATGATATGATGTTAAGTACTCATGTATGTTTATCTGCACTTATTGGAACACACTAGACGTCAAACTCTCTGATTCCTACCTCGTATGTTACCGGCCTATATTATTTCCGTCCAATTCTCAAGGTCTGATTAAAGAACAAATATTATTATTCTTGAGTATGATGAAACCTCGAAATAGTATAATAGAAATAGAGGACTATCACTGCTTGAAACATCATGAAAATGTTATGCCTGCCACATATCTGCATGAGCTTATAGCATCTTTTGGTAGTTCTGTATTACTGAGCTTTTCCAAGCTCACGTTGTTTTTACCATCGCAGGTTAAAAGGTTATAGCTCAGTAAAATGTTGACATCAGTGTTGGAGTTCCCTCGGCGTTACCTCTGGAGTGCGGTACTGTATAGTTAGTGGGCATGTATGTCATGTATGTCACGTATGGTTTAGTGATCGAGTCTGTAAAGTACTTTCTGAAATTTCTTGTTATTTATTTAAAAGATTTTCTGAAATAGTATTTTAAATAGAAGTTGATTTTTCAGTTTAATAAGTGTTTTGAGAAAGAAAAAAAAATGTTTTCATGTGTATTTTACTGTGGGTCGCTCTTGTGAGCCTAATGTGACTTCCTAGGATCCGTTGTAACGCATAGGCGGGTCTAGGGGGTTACATTTAGTGGTATCAGAGCTTAGAGTTGCGTCATTCTGGGTAGATCGGCCGATCGTCTGTCATAGGGTGTCTGGTCTATACATGCCCTAGCCTAACCGTACTCCTCTGAGCCGAAACTCCGATGTCAAATCCCCTTTCTGAATTAAGTGAATCTAAGCATTATGCCTTTTGTAGTTCGATCTATACTAGCAAACAAAATGTTTATATCGTTCGTCCGTGTTTGGATTAAATTGATAGTTTTGGATATGGGTGAAGAACTTGAGATGGTTCATACATGTGAAACCTAAATATCTGACACTAGTTGAGAATAAATGCTTGATTATGTAAGGTGACCGATATAAGATCATATGCTAGGCTTTTCAGTGATGTTGATTATGTTAGAAAATGTTTTGAAGGAAATATGATAAAAGTAGCTTGAGTTTAAAGGAAATGTGTCTATGAACATGATGAAAGTGTAAATTCTATGGCGACTCTCTTATACACGAAGGAAACAATTATTAGAATGTTGTGTTGAAGGTAGTTTGAAAAGTTGCATATCCCTGACAGAATTCATTTACAGTAAAAGTCATAAGGCAAGTGCCTCCTTGACCCCGTGTGAAGTTCTGTACTGATTCATGTATCATTTTTTTTTGATAAGTGGGTAAAAGATGTATGACGAGACGATTTTGGGACACAAGTTAGCCTAAGTGACTAAGGATGCTACTAGATTGACCTATGAATGTTCAATAAACACGAGAAATAAGGATACCTTGATGGATAAGTTCAGTGCAAGAATGGATGGAAGAACTGTCTCTGCATTTCTCTGACTCTGGTAAATTTCGAGGACGAATTTTTTTTAAGGGGGAGAGAGTTGTAACACTCTGAAGTTAAAAATAAAAATAAAAATAAAAATTTAGAAAAGGGAAATGATTTGAAGGGGAATGAAAAAAAATAGAAATATTTGGAAATGAGCTTGTGGGGTGTTGAACCCGTAACCTCAACACCCCTAAGCTTAGAGTTTAACCGCTGAGCCAAGAGCTCATATTTGTTTAAGGCCCCTCCGAATTTGTTCTAAACCTTGTAGAATAATAAAGTTAAACCCCCCATTTATTTTGGATGGTGACCTTTCAGCTACCAAAAATTATCCCCATGATACCCGATTTTTCTAGAAACACCCTCTCTCCAACTCTTCATTTCTCCGGCGAGCCTGCACCGCCGCTTCGTTCACGCCACCGCCACCGTCGGTGTGTGCACCGTCCGTCCCTTATCTCATTTCTGTCAACCATGCGCGACGTCGGCCGGCCGTTTGCGGTAGAAAACAGATCTAGAAGTTTAAAGGCTTCGGCCGCCACCGTTTTCCTCATTTTCGGCTGTTCCCGACGTCGGCTCGCCTCACCGTGGGCACAGCCGTCCTCCTCGCGTCGAGCTCTTCAAAACCCAGTCAGCCGATTTTTGAACCGACACCGGCGAGGCGTTCATCGGAGTTGCGCCATCTCCGGCCACCTTGAGCCTTTAAGGTGCGATTCGATCTATTTTTCTGGCGAGTTTCACGTTGCTTTGGTTCGATTTAATGTATAGGGTTGAAACCTCACGTTTTTGCAGGTGAATCGGGAGATTTTGACATTCTCCGGCGATATTCCGGTTGCTGCCGGCGACGTCCTCCGTTTAGGGTAATAACCCGGCCCATAACCCGTTAACCGACCCGGCCATGTTGACTCGTCGGGTCAACTCGCCCGACTTGACTCGGTGAGTTGACTCGCCCGAGTTGACTCGTCCGAGTTGACTCAACCCTCTTTGACTCGGTTGACCTGGTCAGTTGACTGCTGATGTCATGCTGACGTCAGCGTTAACTTTGACCAAAAAGTCAAAATTTTCAGAAAAGCCCTATGTTATGTTTTTCGACGTCCTGAGTCCATTTTTGAAGCCCGTTTTGCAAAATTCTGATCTGAAAGCCTCCGAATCTGACCTTGAGCCCGAACTTGTTTATGTACTTAATTATTGGTTAAGAGCTTGTGAGTATGGTCTGACCTTGGAATTTGTGTAATTGAAGGTATTCTCGGTTCCTTGGATGCACGATGCTGAGGAATGTCGAATTCGGGTTCGAGGGTATTCGAATGTCGTATCATGAATCAACTAATGTAGCTCGGAGTTAAGGTAATACACTACTACCCCTTGTATGCTTTATGAACATGTGGATATTCGGTTAGCGCATGCATGCTTATGATGACGTGTACTGTAAATTCTGCTTAAATTGAATCAGATTCGAGCAATAAGTATGAATATTAATAAGATCAAATTATCCGGATAAGATTACTAATGGGCTAACAGTATCAGAAGTTCTAATAGTTAAATTCAGTTAATCCGCAACTCAATCAACATCGTGTAAGGATCGAGGCCCAAGACACAGATTGAGAGATATTAATTATGAAATTATGAAAATGCCCTTGGAGCATAAGTATGATTAAACTACCCCTCTAGCAAATGAAATGACTTAAATTCTGTATTCGACCTGATTATGAAATTTACACTGCCCAAGATGTATGTTTTAATGGAAAGACTTTGACATCATTATGCAATACGTGTGATACAAACTTGGATGATCCCTCAAACTCTGTATAACACATGAATGAGAATTTTCTGGAAACATTGTTAAAATCCTAAGTCGATCCCTATAACCGTAATACGTAAATTAAATAAGAATGACCGTAATGACCAAAAAGACGGTAATGCCCTCGAGCACCGAAATGTCTGATTAATTTGAATAACGATATACCCTCAAGTTCTGTAGTGAATGAATCCTCTGTAAAGGGCCGGAAAGTTAGGACGCCCTAATCTCGTTTGCATACGTGAATGATGGAGGTACTAAATAGCAATTCAGAAAGAAATGGTAGATTTATCTCAGTCTAAAATAACCGAAATACCCTCACGAGTTAATCGGTAATTATGTATTTGACGAAATTCTGGATTTGTTAATCAGACTTAAATAGCTAAGGTTCCCTTAAGTGTTGAGAAATACGACATGTGTATGCCCATCGCTCACCATATCGATGTAAGGTAGGAAGATCCGCATAAATTGTATGTTCGATTACTCAAAGCTAAACCGTATAGTAAAGTATGAGGGCGAATGTTCAGACATACAATTCAGTCAGTGTTAAGTTCTGATGCACGCTAATTACTCATATCTGAACGTTGGTAAGTATTGTCAAGTTGGGTTACGCCGCATTAAACAAATTCTGGAGATATAATAAATTGTTAGAGCCACTGAGAATTATAATTTTCCTTCTGATATGATTGTGCCATAGTATAAAATTTTTCATGACAGTCAAATAACTAAAAGACCATGATAGCCTAAATAATCGGAACATCATTAAAAATATCTGATAACTTAAAAGACTCTAATTTAGAAATTCTTGAATGTCCGGTTAGAAAACTAGTGAGCAAATAGGATACTCGAGTTTTGTGAGCCATTGCTTATTCAATGTTAGTATAAATTACCAAAATGTCCTTATGTGATAAAATGACCATGATGCCCTTGTAGGCTTATATGACTAAATAACTCATAATGCGTCTAAACTCTCGAAGATCTTAATGTATCACCTCCCGAATATCTGGGTTAAACCGTTAGTATGAACTCTTTTTAATAGGGGTCACGTTTCAGAAATTCGTTTAAATCGTCAAAAGTTTAATATGTCTCATTCCGTAAATGCCAAGTATCCCTAAAAAATGATCTGTCCCACCTAGTGTGTTCCATGTGTGTTATATTCTGTTGAATGGATTGTACAATTATTTAATCGTGAATAATATTCTGTTTGATGAACATTTCAATTGTTATTGAGATTGCATCACTATGTTAGAAAATGAGATAAAATGATGAACTTGATATATGATGACATGCTCTGCCTACCTGATATGTGTCTGCCCAATCTGTATACTTGGTATGTGACCGTTTGATCTGTGATGGTATTGTCTGACAGTTTGATGAATTTGTTAGCATGTTCTGTTAGTTTGACCTATGATGGTACAATCTGTTTGCACGATGAATGCTGAAAATGTCTGCTCTGCTCGATAGTATGCCCATTTATCTGTCAAAAGCATGAACTTCTGTTTCTGATACTCTGAATAAAATATGCCTGTTACATGTATTTTGTTACTTATGTCTGGAATCTGAACACCGATTACTATCTGGGGTATACTGTTGGGTTATGATATGAAGTCTCTGTTGGTACAGCCTTGATCAAGCTGGTAAATCCTTATGGACTCAAGGTCTCCCCTTGAGTGGCACCTACGCCCATCGGGCCTAGGGTAAGTCCTTATGGACTCAAGGTCTCCCCTTGAGTGGCACCTACGCCCATCGGGCCTAGGGTAAGTCCTTATGGACTCAAGGTCTCCCCTTGAGTGGCACCTACGCCCATCGGGCCTAGGGTAAGTCCTTATGGACCTAAGGCAGCCCCTTAGGTGGCACCTATGCCCATCGGGCCTAGGGTAAGTCCTTATGGATGCAGTTCTGGGGGACTGCATATTGGTGTAAGGTTGGAGGGTAGTTCTTGTAAACTTCTGTATGATCATTGAACATTTGCATTTAATCTGTTATGTGCTCATATGATATGATGTTAAGTACTCATGTATGTTTATCTGCACTTATTGGAACACACTAGACGTCAAACTCTCTGATTCCTACCTTGTATGTTACCGGCCTATATTATTTCCGTCCAATTCTCAAGGTCTGATTAAAGAACAAATATCATTATTCTTGAGTATGATGAAACCTCAAAATAGTATAATAGAAATAGAGGACTATCACTGCTTGAAACATCATGAAAATGTTATGCCTGCCACATATCTGCATGAGCTTATAGCATCTTTTGGTAGTTCTGTATTACTGAGCTTTTCCAAGCTCACGTTGTTTTTACCATCGCAGGTTAAAAGGTTATAGCTCGGTAAAATGTTGACATCAGTGTTGGAGTTCCCTCGGCGTTACCTCTGGAGTGCGGTACTGTATAGTTAGTGGGCATGTATGTCATGTATGTCACGTATGGTTTAGTGATCGAGTCTGTAAAGTACTTTCTGAAATTTCTTGTTATTTATTTAAAAGATTTTCTGAAATAGTATTTTAAATAGAAGTTGGTTTTTCAGTTTAATAAGTGTTTTGAGAAAGAAAAAAAATGTTTTCATGTGTATTTTACTGTGGGTCGCTCTTGTGACCCTAATGTGACTTCCTAGGATCCGTTGTAACGCATAGGCGGGTCTAGGGGGTTACATCATCTCTGCCCATAAATTTAAACTTTTAAAATAACCTCAACAAATAATATTGCCATAACTGTTACTATCTTATGATTTTGATTCAAATCACTTTTGAAAAGTCTAAAACTTTGAATTAAAAGTAAATTCAATTGTAATGTCAATTTTCTATCAATATCTCAATTGATCTAAATAGGTTTTTGATATTTTTATTATATCGATAAGAAATACTGTTGATACATTAAAAATATAAATACTAAAATCCAAATAAATTATTTTTTCTATCAATTCATAAGTGAGCCATTTAAGTCTTTGAAACGCCGTTTGTGGGAATCGAAACCACTTTAGCCATGCGCTCTACCGGCTGAGCTAAGACGGCAATATATAATGGCTTATATTTAGTTTAATTTGAGAAAGTAAACTTTTGAACCTAAAATAAATTAAACAGGAGTGCATGTCCATTAAAAGTTATTTTTGGAGAACATAATAGCGAAATGTGTGATTTAATTCAAGGATATATATTCAATACCACTTCAAGTATGAAAAAAATAAAACTCTAGGCTTCTCCAAATATATGAAAAAGATCCGATCATCCTGTGTCAAATGCATATCCATCTAACACCCAAGTTGGCGTCACGGAAATATTTTCCGAGCTCCATAAAACCAGTTATCTCTCACATACCATAAGTTGTACTTGTCCATTAACTCGGTTGAAAAGCTGTGTTACAAATGAAGAAAATACGGACCCGAATTATCGAAAGGGCATGCGTGCCCTCGAAACCGAGTCTGCTCATTGGTTGGCTGTCCAGAATAACCATCCAAGTGATACCAGCATGTCCATGAATGTAGTATCGAGACCAAATGAATCTGTCATTTCCTTCCAAACACGAACAGCCTTGTAATTATGACCGGAATAGCTCTATATTTCAATCAAATAGCGCTAAATGTCTGTAGGTAAGAAATCAAAACACGGTTCCAAATGAATCAGAAAGACCATCCAGCTATAACTTGATAAAAGAAATGTAAAAGAGTTAGTTTTTCATCGAGACTACGCGTATCTTAAATATTCTACTCTTTCACACTCTGTATCTCAGCAGTGTCTCCGTTTTTTTTTCTCCGCCACATTACTTTTCTCTTCAATGGTGTCTGCACCATCATCAACCTTAGGACTCTTCTTCCCTTCGATTGCGTCTCCGCTGCAGGCCCGTAAATCGGGATAGTTTCTGTGGTTTAGAGAATGCAACCATAGGCCCACAGTTCCTTCCTCACGCTCCGTGGAGGCAATATGAGAGTATATAAACTTCATTTTGAATGCCTCTGCTTCTTCTTCATATGATTTCATAGATAACTCTTCATGACTATCTTTCCATTTTTGGTTATAAGATGAAAAGAAGCACTCATCCAAGTACAAACCAACCTCGGGTGCTGTAGGTACGTTGATACGTACATCCCTGAAATTCATTAAGATACATATTAGCCACAAACTAAAATTCATTTTACAACCATAATCTATATTATCCGGACTGTTATTTTCCATCTAAAGTATCTATGTTTAAAACTTACAAAAGACACGTTCGGATTTGGTTCATGGTATCCTCCAAATATATCGAGTATATCATGCTAAACACATACCAATACAACAAGCATCACAAATCCGGATGGCATAGCAATGCAACTAAAAACAACAAGTACTTACTTTCGCATTGCAGTTTCAATCAGAGACTCGGGAGCGCAATTCCTCGTGACAGCAACCGCCATACCGATCATCTTTCGAATCTGATGAAGCATGAAGCTTTGACCCACAACCTCACACTTGACAAAATCAATGCCCTCGACGGTAACAACTTTGTTCGCATGAAATGAAACAATATAGCGATTTGCAGCAGGATCTTCGGCTTTCGTTCTTGTAGTGAAGTTATGGAAGTTGTGAGACCCAACATAGTGATTCAATATTCTATTGAACCTCGCCTTCTCTTCCTCACCGTAACAAAACTTCCTCTCTTCTTTATTTTCTACATCAACTTTATCTTCCACATGCCCGGAGTCATCCATTTCGGTAACCTCTTCCTTCAATTCAGAAGTCAGGTTATCTTCCTTAATTGCATTTTCAGCATCTCCAGTGTTCGATGAAATGTCAGGCTGAACAATAGTGGACTTGGCTGCATTAACTTTATCTGCCACAACCCCAGAATCATCCATTTCAGTAACCTCCTCCTTAAGCTCAGATGCCAGTTTATCTCCCTTAATTGCATTTTCTGCATCTGCAATGTTCGATGAAATGTCAGACTGAACTACTGTCAAGTTGACTACATTAACTTTATCTTCCACAATCCCAGAATCATCCATTTCAGTAACCTCTTCTTTAAGTTCAGATATCATGTTATCTTCCTTAATTGCATTTTCTGCATCTCCACTGTTCGATGAAATGCCGGACTGAACTACAGTCGACTTGGTTTCAAAACTACGCTTGCCCATAACACCTATGACTTTACGACCTCTTTCAGAGCATTCAAAGCACTTAACAAGCTCATTACCGGACCCTACACTAGCAATAACACTTTCCCTATCTCGATGACAACTGGGATCAAGAGCAAAAACAGGGATAAGATAAACATACCGCCGTCGATCACAAAACTTCTTTGCATTAAAAGAGGCTGTCACACGCTTATACCCGAATATCCGAATCTGGGTCGGAAGTATCTGATTAAGGCGCTCAACGAGGCCAGGCGGGTCTATGTAGAACCGCCCAGAAATGACCTGGCCCACGGCGCTTACGCCCTTATCGGTTCGGGCCGATCGAGCCCAGTCGTAACGTTTTGGGTTGCCACGATCTTGCTCGGGGACAGCGCCGGAGTGGAACAGCGCTTCTTCCAGGTCCCCTTCGATGGTTTTGGCTCCTGGGTTTTTTTGCATTCCTTGATACCCGACACCGCAATAGGCAAAGAACATGGCGATTTTACGGCGTTTGTATCTCTGTTTTTGGGTGCCGGTTGTAGTGGCAACGGCTTCTTCATCGTCGGACGTGGTGGTGGTAGACATTTTGAGCTTTTTAGGGTCAGGTTCCTGCTGCGGCGGCGGCGAAGAAGGGATTTTGGTGACGGGGGTATCTGAAGCGTCCATGTTTCTAGGGTTCTTAAGGTGATGGAACTCCCCACTTGCTGCAATTCGACTATTGGGGGCACTCAAGCCTCAAGTTATGGTATTTTTTAACTTTTAACTGTTTTTTAATTTATCCCTAAAGTTTATTTTAACTATTTTTACCTCATAATATTTTTTACGCTATTCATATTGTTTTTTACTGTTAAAATATTTGTCTTAACCAATTAGAATATATCACATTATTTTTTATATATTTTTAAATTTTAAAATAAAATAAAAATAAATAAAATAAATATATTAAAATATTCAAAACACTCCATTTTCATACCATCATCTTCTTCCCTATTTTTTTAACAACTAGATTATCTTGATTATCAGCAAAATTAGAGTGATAATGCAGCCTGGTAGCCTCAAGGGTCTTAGATAGGGATGTCAATCGGGTGGGGAATAACTGAAAACTGTGGGGTTCGAACCTACGGGTATGAGGAATAACTAAAATCTTCACCCACGGAAATGAGGACGGGGAAATTTTATCACCAAAGCTCAAATGGGGACGGGAACGAAGATTGCTATATCCGAACCGTGAGGATAATCGAACCGTACCCGTATAAATCACCGTAAAGATCCCTGAAAAATATCCACACGAATCCTAATATATTTACAAATTTGGATGGCTATAAGGGTAATTTGCCCATTTTCAACAAAAATTTAATATCCATAACTTGAGTATGGACAAATGGAGCAAGTTTAGAAATTCTCCGTAAATTTTATAAAAATGATTAGAAAATTGTCTATACATTATTGTAAACAAGATTCAGTTTAATTTTATTTAAAATACAAGGTATCGATTTCGATATGTATTTTTAAAAAATAAATATTTGAATGTTGAAAGGTTATAAAAATTTGGCAGCACATTTCTTAGAAAATAATTTTACCAGTAGCTTTGAAAAATTACCAAAACTTCTACAAGATAAATTAGGAAGCATGCCTTATATTTCTATAACTATACAAAAGTCTAGATTTGTTTAAAACAAACTGTTCTTGATTTCGAGTTATATATTAGAAGTTATTAATTTTTGAGTGAGCAAATGTCAGAAGAAAATATTGCAGATTGTTTCAAAAAAATAAAATGACGATGACTTCATAAATTCACCATAAAAATTGTACAAGTAAAATTTGCATAGGTAATTTATATGGTTGGAAAGATTATCGAATTTAGTTTTTTTAGAACAAACAGATTATGATTTGGAATTGTAGATTATTAGTTACATTTTTTAATGTAGTGCATGGTATCATGTTTCAATAGTTAATATTTTAGTCATGTTTTATAGTTTTGAAATGGTTTGTTTGTTATTGGTAAAATTAAAATTATCATTTATGTTTGTAATTTTAGAGATTTAATGTTGATTATTAGTTTTAATGTATTAAGTTTTGCTTATTTTTTGTGGCACGGGGATTATCGAAAACTGTGAGGATCCGTAAGGGATGGGTATGAGGACGAAAAAAATACCCGAAACGTTTAATGGAAATTCCCCAAAACCATAACTGCAACTGTTGAGGACGAAGTGAAAAATACAAAATCGGCCCCGACCCGCGTTGCTACCCCTATTCTTAGAAACCTCTTGAGCATTCTTTGAGGATTTCAAGAAATGGCCATCAATCTCATTTAAAATCAGCATCAAGTTCACACTAGAAACGACCTTCACCGCTCGTCCGAAATCGACTGAAATCGTTTTCGAATGCTCGATTCGTATCGACTGCTTCACTTTCACACCATCCATTTGTATAGCCATTCGTATCGACTGAAATCGTTTCCGAAAGACGTATCCGTTTAGTTAAGCAGAGTTGTATTTTCACAACCACTTTTGTTTGTGAGAATGTAGGATGTTTGTTGAGTTTATGTTTTGATTTGGTCTTCCTCGACTTTGTAAATCACTTTTTTGTGATTTCTAATTAATAAATAAATTATTTTGCTGAGAAAAAAATTATTTAATATGGTCCTCATTAAATAAGAGAGGAATGAAATACCCTAAACATTTTTTTTTCAATCTATTGGGTGATGGTACCATGTTAGGTGTTGTTGAATAAGTTTAAAATAAATAAATATATAAAGCATTATTTGAATATACTTCACATAATTATTTTAGGTTTGAAACAAAAGGTTTATATTATTAAAACATGACATCGCCCAACTCATAAAACACCATAAATTAATTTTCATCGCACGTAACTACGAGAAATTATATTATAGGTCATTTTCACCGCGTCATTTATAAGATCAATCAATAAAAATCATCCACCTCGTTATTTTTTTCATGTTATATTTTTACCAAATTAATCTTCACTTGGTAAAAATTATTTTTAAAATTGTTTTATAATATCTTATTTCATTAAACCAATTAGTTATCGATAACGCTGGTGTTATATTCTCCTAACCGTCACTGTCAAAATCTTTGTTTTTTTATTCTATTGTGTTCCCTCTAAACTGTTAAAAGTCAAGCACCATTCGGTGCATTAAATGCACAATTCGGTGCAATTGTCAAAGGCTGCAAATTGCAACCAATTTTGGTTGAAAATGTGATGGTCTAATCACTTGGGTAAGTACCTAAAGTTTAGGTTATTTATAAGTTGGTCCCTTAAGTTCAACTATAAATAGCCTAGCCATTTGCCATTTCTCATCATCCCAAATCATTCTAATATTCTCCCAAATACTAGAGAAGTTAGAGAGTTTTTATAGAGTTGTTTTCTCCTTTTTTTATCAAGAGAGAATTGTCATCGTTTTCTCCTTGTTAGATTGAGAGAAGTTGTAATTCCTATTTTCTCATAGTGAAATTCTTCTACCTTTGTCCGTGGTTTTTACCCTATATTATTTAGGGGTTTTCCACGTAAAATCTGTGTCTCCTTTATCTTCATTGTTATTTTCTCAAATTATCAGTTGCGTTTTTGCTCTATCCGACGACCGTATTGCGCAACAATTGGTATCAGAGCCTAATTTGAGTGCGTATATCTACTTACCGTATTCTCTGTTGGTTGCCACTGAAAAGTGGATCCTCCATCATAAGAAAGTAAGTTAGATATTACTCATTCATTGAAGGTGGTAGGCACTATTCACGTCAAAAAGGTGAAATAGTGGGAGCTATCTGAAATAGAAGTTATGGCAACGAAATTTGATATTGAAAAGTTCAATGGGAGAAATTTCTCACTGTGGAAATTGAAGATAAAGGCCATCCTAAGAAAAAAACGGATGTCTAGCGGCTATCAGCGAAAGGCCGGCAGATTTTACGGATAACAAGAAATGGAATGAGATGGACGAGAATGCTATTGCAGACCTTCATTTGGCATTAGCAGATGAAGTACTATCAAGCATCGAGGAGAAGAAGACAGCCAAGGAGATTTGGGATCACCTCACAAAATTATACGAGGCCAAATCGTTGCACAATAAAATTTTCCTTAAGAGGAAATTGTACACTCTTCGGATGTCAGAATCTACTTCAGTGACAGAGCACTTAAACACGTTGAATACTCTATTTTCTCAGCTTACATCCCTAAGCTATAAAATAGAGTCACAAGAACGTGCTGAACTTCTGCTTCAAAGTCTACCTGATTCGTATGATCAACTCATCATCAACTTGACAAACAATAACCTTACCAATGATCCAGTCTTCAATGACGTTGCAGCTGCTGTTCTGGAAGAAGAAAATCGGCGCAAGAATAAGGAAGATAGACAAGGAAATCTGCAACAAGCAGAGGCCTTAACGGTG
This sequence comes from Hibiscus tridactylites, assembly GCA_958450335.1. Lineage (NCBI taxonomy): Eukaryota > Viridiplantae > Streptophyta > Magnoliopsida > Malvales > Malvaceae > Hibiscus > Hibiscus tridactylites. The sequence goes on along the minus strand of OY288285.1, from coordinate 75,286,966 downwards.
ATGAGAGGAAGATCAACAGAACGTGGCCAAAGTAGCAGTCACAATCATGGTAGATCAAAGTCAAGGAGTAAGAAGAATTTAAAGTGCTACAACTGTAGAAAGAAAGGTCACATGAAGAAGGATTGTTGGGGTTTAACTAAAAACTCCAATCCTCAAGGAAATATGGCAAACACTTCAGATGATGGAGATGCTCTCTGTTGTGAAGCATCAACAGTCATGGAAGGTAGAAAAAGATTTGCAGACATATGACTTATTGACTCGGGAGCCACATATCACATGACCTCAAGAAGAGAATGGTTCTATAATTATGAACCCGTCATAGGAGGATCTGTGTACAGCTGCAATGATCATGCCTTGGAGATTGTTGGCGTTGGAGCCATCAAATTGAAGATGTATGACGGGACAATCAAAGTTGTTCGAGATGTGCGGCACGTGAAAGGCTTGAAGAAAAACTTATTATCTTATGGATTGTTGGATAATAATGCAAGCAAGATTGAAACACAGAAAGGAATCATGAAGGTGTTCCATGGAGCGCTTGTGGTGATGAAAGGTGAAAAGATAGCTGCAAATTTGTACATGCTGAAGGGAGAGACCTTGCTAGAAGCAGAAGCCTCTGTTGCCTCATGTAGTTCAGATTCTACCATTTTATGGCATCAGAAACTTGGACACATGTCAGAACAGGGAATGAAAGTCCTTGTGGAGCAAAAGCTACTTCCAGGTTTAACAAAGGTATCACTTCCTTTGTGTGAACATTGTATTACAAGTAAGCAGCATCGATTAAAATTCAACACATCAAATTCTAGAGGCAAGGCTGTTCTAGAATTGGTTCATTCTGATGTATGGCAAGCACCGGTTACATCCCTAGGCGGAGCAAAATATTTTGTCTCATTCATTGATGACTACTCTAGGAGATGTTGGGTGTATCCTATCAAGAGAAAGGCAGTTGTGTTTTCAACCTTCAAAGTTTTCAAAGCGCGGGTGAAACTTGATTCTGGAAATAAAATCAAGTGTTTCAGATCAGATAATGAAGGTGAATATACAAGTGATGAATTTGACGACTTTTGCAGAAAAGAAGGCATCAAAAGACAGTTCACAACAGTATACACTCCTCAACAAAATGGAGTGGCAGAGCGGATGAATAGAACTCTGTTAGAAAGAACACGAGCAATGTTGAGAGCTGCAGGACTAGAGAAAGCTTTCTGGGCAGAAGCAGTCAATACCGCATGTTATTTGGTGAATCGGGCTCCATCAACTGCAATTGAGTTGAAGACACCGATGGAGATGTGGACTGGTAAACCAGTTTATTATTCAAACCTCCATATATTTGGAAGTATTGTGTACGTGATGTACAATGCCCAAGAAATTTCAAAGTTGGATCCAAAATCCAGAAAATGTAAATTCTTGGGGTATGCTGATGGAGTAAAGGGGTATCGCTTGTGGGATCCCACTGCCCGCAAAGTGATTATCAGCAGGGATGTTATTTTTGTAGAAGATAAGCTACAAAGAAAAGAAGAAGATGATAGCACTGATAAAGAAAAGCCAGAGACTACACAAATACATGTTGAAAATGAGTTTGAACAGAGAGATTGTTCTGAAGCAGAACCAGAGCTCGAGGAACCAGAACCAGAGAATTCTGAAGCTCCAACAACTCGTCAATCAGATCGTGTGAGAAGACGCCCCAATTGGCACTCAGATTATGTTATAGAAGGTAATGTTGCATACTGCCTTTTAACGGAGGACGATGAGCCATCATCATTCGAGGAGGCAATGAACAACTCAGATGTTTCACAGTGGATGGCGGCAATGCAAGAAGAAATCGAAGCCCTTCATAAAAATAATACATGAGAACTTGTGCCACTACCACAAGGAAGGAAGCCAATTGGTAACAAATGGGTCTTCAAAATCAAGAGAAATGGTGACGATCAATTGGAGAGGTATCATGCAAGACTGGTGGTCAAAGGATATGCTCAGAAAGAAGGTATTGATTTCAATGAAATCTTTTCTCCTGTGGTTAGACTAACAACGGTTCGAGTTGTCCTGGCAATGTGTGCTACATTGAATTTACATCTAGAGCAACTAGATGTTAAAACAGCTTTTCTTCATGGAGATCTTGAAGAAGAGATTTACATGCTCCAGCCTGAAGGTTTTGAAGAAAAAGAAAAGAAGAACTTGGTTTGTAGGTTGAACAAATCTCTGTACGGTTTAAAGCAGGCGCCGAGGTGTTGGTACAAGAGATTTGACTCCTTCATCATGAGCCTTGGATACAACAGACTTAATGTAGACCCTTGTGCTTACTTCAAGAGGTTTGGTGAAAACGACTTTGTTATATTGCTGTTGTATGTAGATGACATGTTGGTTGCAGGCCCCAACAAAGATCATATTGAAGAATTAAAGGCACGTCTGGCTAGGGAATTTGAAATGAAGGACTTGGGACCAGCAAACAAGATTCTAGGGATGCAAATTCACCGAGATAGAAGTAGTAGGAAGATTTGGCTTTCACAAAAGAATTATTTGAAAAAGATCTTGTCACGATTCAACATGCAAGATTGTAAGCCAATTTCTACCCCTCTTCCTATTAACTTTAAATTATCCTCCAGTATGAGTCCTAGCAGTGAAAAAGAGAGGAGGGAGATGTCTCGAGTACCGTATGCATCAGCAGTGGGAAGTTTAATGTTCGCTATGATTTGTACAAGACCAGACATTGCACAAGCAGTGGGAGTGGTTAGTCGGTACATGACGAATCCAGGCAGAGAGCATTGGAATGCTGTGAAAAGGATCCTGAGATACATCAAAGGGACCTTAAATGTTGCATTATGTTACGGGGGATCAAACTTTCTTATCAGCGGGTATGTCGATTCTGACTATGCAGGAGATTTGGATAAAAGCAAATCTACAACAGGGTATGTGTTTACAGTTGCTGGTGGAGCTGTAAGCTGGGTTTCAAAACTGCAATCGGTTGTGGCTACGTCAACAACGGAGGCAGAATATGTAGCAGCTACACAAGCCAGTAAAGAAGCAATATGGTTGAAAATGCTATTGGAGGAGCTCGGGCACAAACAAGAGAATGTCTCTTTGTTTTGTGACAGTCAGAGCGCGTTGCATCTTGCAAGGAATCCTGCTTTTCACTCAAGAACAAAACACATACGGGTCCAATACCACTTCATTCGTGAGAAAGTGGAAGAAGGGACGATAGATATGCAGAAGATCCATACAGATGACAACATAGTAGATTTCATGACAAAAGCAATCAACACTAATTAGTTTATTTGGTGTCGATCCTCTTGTGGCCTGTTAGAGACGTAAGCAACATGGAAAGTACGAGGTAGAAAGAATGGTGTGAAGATATGATTGTTCCAATCAAATCTTCAAGTGGGAGATTGTTAAAAGTCAAGCACCATTCGGTGCATTAAATGCACAATTCAGTGCAATTGTCAAAGGCTGCAAATTGCAACCAATTTTGGTTGAAAATGTGATGGTCTAATCACTTGGGTAAGTACCTAAAGTTTAGGTTATTTATAAGTTGGTCCCTTAAGTTCAACTATAAATAGCCTAGCCATTTGCCATTTCTCATCATCCCAAATCATTCTAATATTCTCTCAAATACTAGAGAAGTTAGAGAGTTTTTATAGAGTTGTTTTCTCCTTTTTTATCAAGAGAGAATTGTCATTGTTTTTTCCTTGTTAGATTGAGAGAAGTTGTAATTCCTATTTTCTCATAGTAAAATTCTTCTACCTTTGTCCGTGGTTTTTACCCTATATTATTTAGGGATTTTCCACGTAAAATCTGTGTCTCCTTTATCTTCATTGTTATTTTCTCAAATTATCAGTTGTGTTTTTGCTCTATCCGACGACCGTATTGCGCAACATAAACCCATGCAGGTCATGTCAAAGTCCATGCTGGCCACGTGAATAGTACTGGAAATGCTTGCAGCTGTAAGTTTCAAATGGCAGGTTCGTAACAATCGCCAAAATTATTTGTGATGGAAAATTTGTGGTTGTGCAACTTCTGGGTTTCAAGAAAATATTTTGTATGTTCTGATAAAGTAATTCATGAGTTGGGTGATGTTAATTTGAATAATAAAAGCATTATGTTTCAACTCTAGTTTTGATGAGGGATGTAGTAACCTTTGTGTTTTTGATCTTGAATAAAATTGACTGTTAGAGCAAAAAAATTTAGTTCTAATCAGATCAATTGGTACAACGTGGTGTGACTTGATATTTTTAGAGTTTTCTATTTTATTTACAAAATTGTTTAAAAACCCTAAAAAATCTTGAAAACGTATACAAAATAGCTCGTTTGCGGTTAATGAAGTTAGAGTCTAATAGTGAACCATTAGTAACCTCCTTTTGATTAGTTGGATTCTTGCGAGGTCTTCCTCTACCCTGTTTTTTGAACTTCTCCTCGGGAATAGTTCTTTCCTAAGAGAGCATAAAACTAAGGGTCTTGCGGCATCCATCACCACCTTCACAGTTAGGGACGGAACTAAGACTTTAGGTTAGGGGGTGAACCTATAAATTTCTAGGGGGTGAAGTTATAAAAGTTTATGAGGGCGAAAATAGATTTTTAATAGAAAATACATAGAAAAAATTTTAAAATTTTTCTAAATCATATATAATTTTTAAAATTTTAAGGGGGCGGTTGCCCCACCAGCACCCCCCGGTCCATCGCTGCTCACAGTAACTGACCGAGGTTCAATGGGGTAAAAACAAAATCGTTAATAAGTATCTTCTCTCGAACATATTTGATTTAGTCGTGTACAAATACGAATGAATTTTAAAAAAGGGTTTAATTTTAATATACATGTGTAAAATTTATTTTAAACAAGCATGCATATTTATAGTATAAACCCAAATCTTAAATCCTAAAAAATTATGCCACAAACTCTAAAACCCAAACCTTAAATTCTAAACACTACAACCCAAACTCTTAAACTCTAAATGTAACCCCCTTGTCCCTGTCTGGCCGGATGACCGGTCCGAGTGGGCCACACGGGGAAAACCGAAGCGAAACCCGTTAAGGTTCCCCCTCGGTTAGCAACCCTAATTTTTTTCTTTCATTTTAATCTTGTCTAGAGGATTGTTAAATCCTAAGTGATCACGACAGCGGAAACAATCAAAGGAAATCACATTTGAATCACGGCCATGCATAAACAATCCATTTTAAGCATACAGGGCAGGCGGTATCGATACACCAATCAAGGGTATCGATACGCCTTGACTTGGTCAACCCAGACAGTCAACTCGAAGAAGACCGTATCGATACAGCCATTGAGCGTATCGACGCCCTCTTCAGTCAACATCTCGTGGTCAACGAGATAAACCCGTACCGATACGCCCCAACCCCGTATCGATACTCCAAAAACTCCCCAATTTCTCAAAATTCCAGTGACCAAAAACTGTATCGATACACCCCCGAGTATCGATACGCCCATCCAAATTTGAGCCCTGGAGGCAATATCGTATCGATACGGTTCTCAGGCGTATCGATACGCCCTGCATTGCAACACTCCCAAACTCAGCAAAAACGAACAAGACTCGAACCTAAATGCATTTTTGGACTTCCCTAAACCCCAACAAGCATTCATACAACATTATCAGATCAACATTTAACCATGCAAGTACCCAACAAGTACATACATTAAGAAAATCATGCAATTGATCAAAGATGACATTTAGGCATTCAAGTTTCACACTTCAACATTCAAACTCAAGGGCAAACTCAAAAGGAACATAGCCAACATTCATGGTAAGCAATTTAGGCATGGATTACAATTCAAACATGGTATCACAAGCCATACAAAAGCAACATAATATGGAGTCTAAGCAAGCTCCTAAACAACCAACAACTATCCATCAAAATAACACATGTCCCATTGCTTAAACTATTACATGCTCAACATTTAAAAGTTCATACTTGATGTACTCAAGCCAACAACCACACTTGGAGGCCCTCCACTTGCTCTAGCAACCCACGAACTAAGGATCTACAATGTTGAACAAAGAGAGCGTAAGCAATGATGCTTAGTGAGGGTAAGCTCTTAAAAACAAACCTCAACATTGCAGGGTCCGAGCACGATCTTAGCCAAGACAAAACACATATTTACCAAGGATCCACAAGAGCAACAAAATAAGGATGCATGAGCAATATTCAAATAAATGCCATGATCATGAGCTCAGATCCACATCACATGTAATCACATTTAAACATCCAAACAAGGACCATATATCGCAACACCTTGATACACATATCAATCAACATTGACACCTAGCTATGACCCGAATACGCGGATAGACACGTTGGAACTCACATCTAACAACCACATTACCTCACGGTGGGATTACACTCATCACCGGTCTCGCGGAGGGAATTCCACTCATCCTCACGCCCCCTCGATGGGATTCCACTCATCATCGACTATATTTAAATACAAATTCCGGGCGAACCCGTACTCCTCCTTGGTGACTCAACGCCACCAAGACCACGCGCGACTTTTGACTCATGTGTACACACTAACATCCTAATGATCGATCATTTGTACTCAAGCATACTAGTGCCAACATTTTACTCATTTCACATTACTCATTTCAATCAATTCCGTGCTTAGCACGTACTCACCATGAACACAATCATGAATCATTACCATGCATGCTTTGAGCATTACAAATCATGCCTCATCTCACATGTATAATACAATATACATAAGCATTCATATCACAAGACATACGAGGCATATACATCCATATATATATGAGTTCATCCAAAGGCTCTAAATCAAGATTAGGATTAGGCTACCACCCTAATCCTAACTCTAGGTGGGTCTACCAAGCCCGACCTAGTTCACATACTCGAACCAACCATTTTAAAACCATGTAAAACAATTAACCACTCACCTAAGCTCCCAAGCTCAAAGACCAAGCAAGCGACCACCTTCAAATTCCCGGATTTACTTCCGATGCTTCACCGATGCCCAAACTCGATTCTAATCAATCCCAAACACAAACAAAACATCCACAATCAATAACTCATCATCGGAACTAACCCGGAATACAATTCAATCACAATTTACCATGTTGCAAGCATGAACAAATCCCATTTTTCACTAACTCGGACAGCCCCAAAACCATGTCCAAAAACCATGTTTCCAACTTCCATTACATCCACAAATGATCCCAATTCAACCCCTATCCATAGTACTATCAATAGCCTATCAAACCCACCTAAAACAACCCCCAAAACTCACCCAAAACCCTCCAAAAACCCCATGTTTACCCAAATTCGAAAATTGCTCAAAATCATTCAAAATTCACATATGTTATACCATTTGACCTCTATACATCATAACTAAACATATTAAATCAAAACATTTAACTTAACAACATAAAGATCTCATTTTTAACCAAAATCTTCCAAAATTTCCATTTTCTAAAACCTCCATGAAAATGAAAATAAAAGGTACTTTTAAAGAGAAGGAGTTGAGGGGAAGTCAAAAACGTTATTACCTTGCAAAATGGAGTTGAAATGGATGAGAAATGAGATGGAATAGTAGATTGGGGAGGGGAGAGCTATTTCACGTTGGGTGAGGATGAGGAAGAGGGTGAATAGTGGTTATTTGGGAAAATGGGGGATTTAAATTGAAGAATGGGTAAATTACAAAAAGGCCATTAATGAATGGCTATTCCCTTATTCTTTAAATAGCTCTTCAACTTGCAATTAAATCAATTTGGTCCCATTTCAAATATTTATTTTTGGAAACCCGAAATTTTAAAGAATCATTTTGATTATAAACCCGAGCCCAAATAATATTAAAATATTATTTTCACCTAACCCTTAAACTCGGGTGTTACACTAAACCTTAAACTAGATCCCTAAAATTAATAAACTTGTGTAAATTTTAGCTTACGCATATTATGTATTAAAATTTTTCTCTAATTATATTTCAATTCATACTTAATTTGAACGAACATAAAAGACAACGACCCTCACCAACCTATAAATATCTCAGGTGTAAATAAAGGAAGAAATGTCCTTTCCTTCTAATCAAATTATTGAACATGGTCCTCATTAAATAAGAGAGGGATGGTACCATGTGAGGTGTTGTTGAATAAGTTTAAAGTAAATATATAAAGCATTATTTGAATATATTTCACACAACAAAACAAAATTTGTCCCACCAAATCTAGACTTGAAACAAAAGGTTTATATTATTCAAACTTGACATCAACCCAACTTTATATTAAGAACATAAAACACCATAAATTGATTTTCATCACACTTCGTTTTCGGCTTTAAGATCCATCGGGGGCACAATAATGGTGCCGGTTTCCATCATCTGCCGGAAATGTTGTGTTAGCTCTGGGGTCACATTAAGGCTGGCTTGCACAACCGAGGGAATCGTATTCAAAACTGAACTTTTACTTCCTAGTTCTCCGATCACCGCTCTGCAAATCAATTCAAAAAGAAATTATATATGTTTATATAGACACACATACAACTAATTGCTTACCTTGAAGAGGTTGCAGTTGAGACCAATTCCATGCCTTGTTCATCGGCTGATATGGTAACCATGAACAGTTTTGGCACCACGAATAATTGGCCGCTCTCAACTTTGGAGTCGAGCACAAGCTTGCCTTGGAGACCCACAACCTGTACTTTCCCCGTTCCTTTTGCAACGTAGAACATCCGTGTATGAGATGCGTACGACGGTGCCCTGGTGGCTTTGGCTGCAAGTACTAAGCGGTTGACATTAAGCCCCACCCCCACTTGTTCAAGTGGAGGAAACTGGCTGCCCTTCAAGGTGGTGGATTTGCCACCATTGTTGACCTCAACATCAGGAGATGAAGCATCGATGTTTTGGGTCCAAATATTTACGAGCTCCTCGTTCGGGTTGGGGATGGTTTTGGCTTCTTCTTCACTGAGCTTGAGGAGCAACACACCCTTTTGAGAAGCTGCAAGATTTTCAGCTTTTTCTACACTGATTTGGCATGTTTTGGCAATGAATTCAGGAGAGAAAGCTGCTAAGTGACCCAGAGGTCCAGTTAACAAGAAGTAGGTGATTTCACCAGCAACATAGGCATTGGTTGTGTCACCTAAGAAGACTATAACAACATCTGAATCTCCATAATTGTACCACCATGAAACTGATGCATAGGGAACTGGTATAACGTCCCCTTTCTTAACACCTATGAAACCCATTGTTTGTTTTGTGTTCTCTGGTATTGTCAATCCAACTCCACATACACCTAACACAAATTAAGATCATCATCTATTGGAATGAATTCGTAAAGATGTAAGGCCAAATAAAAAAACTGAGACAAGACTCACCCTCAAGAACATAACCTACTTTGGGGCAATCCGCATAGTGGGGAAGAGCAAACCCCCGAGGCTTCAGTACAAGCTTACCAGCTGCAACGTTGGCCTCACCCAGCACCGGAGATTCGGCAGCCTCCCAGTTGTAATATCCACCGCCTTCGGTCTCTGTGAAAGTTGCCGGAAACATGGGAGACAACTCCATATCCATTTCTTCACTTGCACTCTCCTTCCTTCTGCAAATCAATGATATTGACTGAGAATATCTGCTTGGTTCGAAACTCTGCTGGAGTTCAACTGTCGTATATATAGAAAGTTAGCTGGGAATGGAAAATCAGTCTCTAAACCCTTAACCCTTAAACATATACCCTAAACCATATATTATTAAACCCTTAACCCTTAAACATATACCCTAAACCATATACTATTAAAAATAATTTCACCATTATAAAGACGAATTGGAGTTCTCAACTACAACAGTTCCATATGCAAATGCTGAAACGTCATCGTCAGACAATCACCATTGTAAAGAATGACAAAAAAAATCGAGAAAGACAAAAAAGAAAGAAAGAAAAGAAACAGAAAACAAAGTGGTCCTCAATGTCGAAGAAGAAGGACAGTGCTTATGGCTCTTTGGTTGATGAGCTTCCGTCTTGGGTAAATTAAAAATTTAGATTTGAGTGGTTTTATAGCTTTTGGTATATTTTTCTCTTATTTTAGGGTTAATGTTTTTTTTGTTGCTAAATTTCAGTGTGATTGGTGTCGTCTCTGGGAAGATCAACTCTGAAATATGGTCTATCTCTTCATTCTTTCTTGTCAACCTTGATCAAAATCATATTTAATGACAGATTCAAAAATATTTTTAAGGGTGGACATACATATATTAACGTCATGTTTGAATTCGTTTACATAAAATATTTAAGGGTAGACATACATATATTAACGTCATGTTTGATGGTGAAATTATTTTTAATGGTATATGGTGTAGGGTATATGTTTAATAGTTTAGGGTTTAAGGTTTAATAGTTTAGGGTTTTAGGTTGAGGGTTAAAGGTAAAATTATTTTTTTTATAAATAATAGGGTCAAATTGAAATAATATTTAAATAATAAGAGTTCAATAGAAATACGGAAATAAATGAGGTACTAAATATATAGTTTACCCTTATTCAAAAATAAAATTTTAATATATATATAAAATAATTTAATTGAATTTTTAAAAATAGTTATTAATTGTATGATGAGTCCTTAAAATTTTAAATCTTTATTAGTTAATTTAATAGTATTTAGCGGTGTTCAACATTAGTGGTATTCAGCGGTGTTCGTCGCACATTGTAGAATTTTCTTTTGAAAAAATAGGTTTAAAACCAGGGACGGATTTATATGGATGGGGAGGGGCAATTGTCCTCCACCCCCGAAGAAATTTTTTTCACCTTTGTCCACTTTAAAATTTATAGTTTGTCTCTTCACTTTTAAACATTTATAGTTTGTCTCCCAACCCCAAACCCTGACTCCGTTCCTGTTTAAAACATGTTAAAAAATAGGTTTAAAAGGATAAAAAGTTTTTAAATTTTTACTTTAGAGAAAAAATCAATTAAGTTTCTATTTTTTACACATTATTAAGTTTTTGAACTAATAAATTAAATTAATTAAGCCTTTTGACCTATTTGATCGTTAAATCTTAATAGTTTTTTCTTTACATATTACTTTTACATGATACAGTACATTTCTACCATGTGACATTTACATACTTTTTAAAATGTTTTTTAGGAATTTTAAAGAATTTTAGTAAATAATTTAAAGAATTCTGAAAATGTCAAATGGTAACATTGTGACATAACACGGTATACTCAAAAAGTTTGGCTTGGAGAATGCAAAGCCTCAAGCCACACCAATGAGCTCATCTACAAAGCTTGACAAAGATGAAGAAGGTAAGTGTGTTGACTCTAAGCTTTATCGATCTATGATTGGATCTTTGCTTTACCTTACCGCAAGTAGACCATATATATTGTTTAGTGTTTGCTTGTGTGCTAGGTTTCAAGCTAGTCCTAGAGAGTCTCACATTATTAAGTTTTTTGAACTAATAAATTAAATTAATTAAGCCTTTTGACCTATTTGATCGTTAAATCTTGATAATTTTTTCTTTACATATTACTTCTACATAATACACTACATTTCTACCATGTGACATTTCCACCATCACAAATATTGATGCAGGCTGTTTTTATCTTGAACACCCATGTCTGGAAGAAGATTCAAAATGACCACACATTGCAGATTTTCCATGATTCTTTAAATCTGATGAGAAAAAGAAAGAAAGAAAGAAAACAAGTTCAAGTAATGGATATTGTCCTGTAACCTGTAGCGGTGCAATTAATTTCTTTTGTTTGTTTGTTTTTGTTGGGGTTGTGCTTTGTGTTTCTCAAATTATGAGAGAATGTGATGATTTAATATGATTGGATCTTGTCTTGTAACTGTTTATCGATGTAATTAAATTAGAAGTGAACATTCGTCGAGTCAAGTTAAAAAATTCTGATTTGGACTGACTAGTCGTATTTTATAATTCAAATTTTATTTGAAATTTTTTCGAGTCGAGTTTATAAAATTTGAGTCAAGTCGAGTCGATTTGTTTGAGTTTTGTTCAAATTTAATTATAAATATTTGTAATATTATGGTACTAATTGTTTAAATTAGACGATTTTCTATAACCATATACGATATACTTATAAAATGGAACCGATTAGTATCATAATTTGAAAATCGATCTACTAATTACTACAAATTTCAAGTTATTCGAATTTTCATTTTATAACTCAAACTCGAAATTTTTAGTAATTAGTGTATCGATTTTTAAGTCTGGGTCGAATTTCTCAACTCTGCATGAGATATTTATATTGCAAATGAAAAATATGAAGAAAAATATATGTATATAGTATATAGTTGTCGAAAAAGGTTTAAATTGAAACTAATTAGTATCATAACATTATAGTTTTTATAAATAAATTTGTAAAGAAACTCGAATAACTCGACTCAAATTTTATAAACCCAACTTCACTCTAAAAAATTTCAAATAAAATTCGTCGACTCAACTAACACAAATTTTTTTGACCCAACTTAACTCGACCAAATGACGAACCTATAATATGTTGCGGAATACGATCGCCGAATAGAGCAAAAACGCAATCGATAATTTGAGAAAATAACAATGAAGATAAAGGAGACACAGATTTTACGTGGAAAACCCCTAAATAATATAGGGTAAAAATCACGGACAAAGGTAGAAGAATTTCACTATGAGAAAATAGGAATTACAACTTCTCTCAATCTAACAAGGAGAAAACAATGACAATTTTCTCTTGATAAGAAAGGAGAAAACAACTAAAAAAAAACTCTCTAACTTCTCTAGTATTTGGGAGGATATTAGAATGATTTGGGATGATAGGAATGGCAAATGGCTAAGCTATTTATAGTTGAGCTTTAAGGACCAACTTATAAATAACTTAAACTTAAGGGCCAAATAAATGATTATATCATGCCAAAAATTTCAACCAAAGTCTACAGCAAGGTTGAAATTTTTCCACCTACACCAAGCGGTGCATTAATGCACCGAAAAACTCATTGACTTTCAACAATCTCCCACTTGAAGATTTGATTGGAACAATCATATCTTCACACCATTCTTTCTACCTCGTACTTTCCATGTTGCTTACGTCTCTAACAAGCCACAAGAGGATCGACACCAAGTAAACTTATCAGTGTTGATTGCTTTTGTCATGAAATCTGCTATGTTGTCATCGGTATGAATCTTCTGCATATCTATCGTCCCTTCTTCCACTTTCTCACGAATGAAGTGGTATTGGACCCGAATGTGTTTTGTTCTTGAGTGAAAAGCAGGATTCCTTGCAAGATGCAAGGCGCTCTGACTGTCACAAAACAAAGAGACATTCTCTTGTTTGTGCCCAAGCTCCTCCAATAACATTTTCAACCATATTGCTTCTTTACTGGCTTGTGTAGCTGCTACATATTCTGCCTCTGTTGTTGACGTAGCCACAACCGATTGCAGTTTTGAAACCCAGCTTACAGCTCCACCAGCAACTGTAAACACATACCCTGTTGTAGATTTGCTTTTATCCAAATCTCCTGCATAGTCAGAATCGACATACCCGCTGATAAGAAAGTCTGATCCTCCGTAACATAATGCAACATTTAAGGTCCCTTTGATGTATCTCAGGATCCTTTTCACAGCATTCCAATGCTCTCTGCCTGGATTCGCCATGTACCGACTAACCACTCCCACTGCTTGTGCAATGTCTGGTCTTGTACAAATCATAGCGAACATTAAACTTCCCACTGCTGATGCATACGGTACTCGAGACATCTCCCTCCTCTCTTCTTCACTGCTAGGACTCATACTGGAGGATAATTTAAAGTTAATAGGAAGAGGGGTAGAAATTGGCTTACAATCTTGCATGCTGAATCGTGACAAGATCTTTTTCAAGTAATTCTTTTGTGAAAGCCAAATCTTCCTACTACTTCTATCTCGGTGAATTTGCATCCCTAGAATCTTATTTGCTGGTCCCAAGTCCTTCATTTCAAATTCCCTAGCCAGTCGTGCCTTTAATTCTTCAATATGATCTTTGTTGGGGCCTGCAACCAACATGTCATCTACATACAACAGCAATATGACAAAATCGTTTTCACCAAACCTCTTGAAGTAAGCACAAGGGTCTGCATTAAGTCTGTTGTATCCAAGGCTCATGATGAAGGAGTCAAATCTCTTGTACCAACACCTCGGCGCCTGCTTTAAACCGTACAGAGATTTGTTCAACCTACAAACCAAGTTCTTCTTTTCTTTTTCTTCAAAACCTTCAGGCTGGAGCATGTAGATCTCTTCTTCAAGATCTCCATGAAGAAAAGCTGTTTTAACATCTAACTGCTCTAGATGTAAATTCAATGTAGCACACATTGCCAGGACAACTCGAACTGTTGTTAGTCGAACCACAGGAGAAAAGATTTCATTGAAATCAATACCTTCTTTCTGAGCATATCCTTTGACCACCAGTCTTGCACGATACCTCTCCACTTGATCGTCACCATTTCTCTTGATTTTGAAGACCCATTTGTTACCAATTGGCTTCCTTCCTTGTGGTAGTGGCACAAGTTCCCATGTATTATTTTTATGAAGGGCTTCGATTTCTTCTTGCATTGCCGCCATCCACTGTGAAGCATCTGAGTTGTTCATTGCCTCCTCGAATGATGATGGCTCACCGTCCTCCGTTAAAAGGCAGTATGCAACATTACCTTCTATAACATAATCTGAGTGCCAATTGGGGCGTCTTCTCACACGATCTGATTGACGAGTTGTTGGAGCTTCAAAATTCTCTGGTTCTGGTTCCTCGAGCTCTGGTTCTGCTTCAGAACAATCTCTCTGTTCAAACTCATTTTCAACATGTATCTGTGTAGTCTCTGGTTTTTCTTTATCAGTGCTATCCTCTTCTTCTTTTCTTTGCAGCTTATCTTCTACAAAAATAACATCTCTGCTGATAATCACTTTGCGGGCAGTGGGATCCCACAAGCGATACCCCTTTACTCCATCAGCATACCCCAAGAATTTACATTTTCTGGATTTTGGATCCAACTTTGAAATTTCTTGGGCATTGTACATCACGTACACAATACTTCCAAATATATGGAGGTTTGAATAATCAACTGGTTTACCAGTCCACATCTCCATCGGTGTCTTCAACTCAATTGTAGTTGATGGAGCCCGATTCACCAAATAACATACGGTATTGACTGCTTCTGCCCAGAAAGCTTTCTCTAGTCCTGCAGCTCTCAACATTGCTCGTGTTCTTTCTAACAGAGTTCTGTTCATTCGCTCTGCCACTCCATTTTGTTGAGGAGTGTATACTGTTGTGAACTGTCTTTTGATGCCTTCTTTTCTACAAAAGTCGTCAAATTCATCACTTGTATATTCACCTCCATTATCTGATCTGAAACACTTGATTTTATTTCCAGAATCAAGTTCCACCCGCGCTTTGAAAACTTTGAAGGTTGAAAACACATCTGCCTTCCTCTTGATAGGATACACCCAACATCTCCTAGAGTAGTCATCAATGAATGAGACAAAATATTTTGCTCCGCCTAGGGATGTAACCGGTGCTTGCCATACATCAGAATGAACCAATTCTAGAACAGCCTTGCCTCTAGAATTTGATGTGTTGAATTTTAATCGATGTTGCTTACTTGTAATACAATGTTCACACAAAGGAAGTGATACCTTTGTTAAACCCGGAAGTAGCTTTTGCTCCACAAGGACTTTCATTCCCTGTTCTGACATGTGTCCAAGTTTCTGATGCCATAAAATGGTAGAATCTGAACTACATGAGGCAACAGAGGCTTCTGCTTCTAGCAAGGTCTCTCCCTTCAGCATGTACAAATTTGCAGCTATTTTTTCACCTTTCATCACCACAAGCGCTCCATGGAACACCTTCATGATTCCTTTTTGTGTTTCAATCTTGCTTGCATTATTATCCAACAATCCATAGGATAATAAGTTTTTCTTCAAGCCTTTCACGTGCCGCACATCTCGAACAACTTTGATTGTCCCGTCATACATCTTCAATTTGATGGTTCCAACGCCAACAATCTCCAAGGCATGATCATTGCAGCTGTACACAGATCCTCCTGAGACGGGTTCATAATTATATAACCATTCTCTTCTTGAGGTCATGTGATATGTGGCTCCCGAGTCAATAAGCCATATGTCTGCAAATCTTTTTCTACCTTCCATGGCTGTTGATGCTTCACAACAGAGAGCATCTCCATCATTTGAAGTGTTTGCCATATTTCCTTGAGGATTGGAGTTTTTAGGTAAACTCCAACAATCCTTCTTCATGTGACCCTTCTTTCCGCAGTTGTAGCACTTTAAATTCTTCTTACTCCTTGACTTTGATCTACCATGATTGTGACTGCTACTTTAGCCACGTTCTGTTGATCTTCCTCTCATCACCGTTAAGGCCTCTGCTTGTTGCAGATTTCCTTGTCTATCTTCCTTGTTCTTGCGCCGATTTTCTTCTTCCAGAATAGCAGCTGCAACGTCATCGAAGACTAGATCATTGGTAAGGTTGTTGTTTGTCAAGTTGATGATGAGTTGATCATACGAATCAGGTAGACTTTGAAGCAGAAGTTCAGCACGTTCTTGTGACTCTATTTTATAGCTTAGGGATGTAAGCTGAGAAAATAGAGTATTTAACGTGTTTAAGTGCTCTTTCACTGAAGTAGATTCTGACATCCGAAGAGTGTACAATTTCCTCTTAAGGAAAATTTTATTGTGCAACGATTTGGCCTCGTATAATTTTGTAAGGTGATCCCAAATCTCCTTGGCTGTCTTCTTCTCCTCGATGCTTGATAGTACTTCATCTGCTAATGCTAAATGAAGGTCTGCAATAGCATTCTCGTCCATCTCATTCCATTTCTTGTTATCCGTAAAATCTGCCGGCCTTTCGCTGATAGCCGCTAGACATCCGTTTTTTCTTAGGATGACCTTTATCTTCAATTTCCACAGTGAGAAATTTCTCCCATTGAACTTTTCAATATCAAATTTCGTTGCCATAGCTTCTATTTCAGATAGCTCCCACTATTTCACCTTTTTGACGTGAATAGTGCCCACCACCTTCAATGAATGAGTAATATCTAACTTACTTTCTTATGATGGAGGATCCACTTTTCAGTGGCAACCAACAGAGAATACAGTAAGTAGATATACGCACCCAAATTAGGCTCTGATACCAATTGTTGCGGAATACGATCGCCGAATAGAGCAAAAACGCAATCGATAATTTGAGAAAATAACAATGAAGATAAAGGAGACACAGATTTTACGTGGAAAACCCCTAAATAATATAGGGTAAAAACCACGGACAAAGGTAGAAGAATTTCACTATGAGAAAATAGGAATTACAACTTCTCTCAATCTAACAAGGAGAAAACAATGACAATTTTCTCTTGATAAGAAAGGAGAAAACAACTAAAAAAAACTCTCTAACTTCTCTAGTATTTGGGAGGATATTAGAATGATTTGGGATGATAGGAATGGCAAATGGCTAAGCTATTTATAGTTGAGCTTTAAGGACCAACTTGTAAATAACTTAAACTTAAGGGCCAAATAAATGATTATACCATGCCAAAAATTTCAACCAAAGTCTACAGCAAGGTTGAAATTTTTCCACCTACACCAAGCGGTGCATTAATGCACCGAAAAACTCATTGACTTTCAACATAATAGCCCTGCTTACACCACAAAAAACCACCAAAATCAATGATCAAAAATTCAAAAGGCATAGATTCGACTCAACAAGGAGATTCATACATGAAGAAATCACACCGGATACTGCCTTTCAAAGGCAGGTCAATGGTTTTTTTTATTTATTTTAAAAACTATATTTTTTTATGTTCATATACTTTTTTACAATAATGTGAAATTAATAAAATGCATAAATATTAAAAATTAAACTTATTTAATTTTTAGAACCATGACAAAATGACGAAGTGAAAGAATATATATAAGTGTGATTAGGGAAATAATGTTATGATTTTTGGGGGGAAATGAATATGGTGGGTTATTATTTGAGGGTGTGATGGGAGAAGTCATCGTTAGATTTATCGAATTTTAAAATCAAAATAAAATAAAAATGTATAAAATATTGAGTGCTAAATAGGTTATTATACTAATAAAATAAAACTGCTCGACTCGTGCTCGACTTGAATTGATTCTCATCAAGCTCGAAAAAGTTTTATTTATTTGGATTTTCTTTTACCTTATTTTTCCTTATTTGATTAGAACTCAAATAAAGAATATTTACTTTTAGGTTTAGGGTTTTTTGCTCTCTATATAAAAAAGTTCAATAGGTCTCTTAGAGAGTGTCGGCTAAGGCTTTTGTTTCTGATTCAAGGGTGAAGCGCTTCCACTATAATTTTGTGAGGCTTGTACTAAATTAGTATTTCTCCTCTAATCTAAGTAATCTTTATTTATTGTTCTTATTTTTATGAATGTTTGATATTAATTAAATTGACACCTTAATTCGATACTGAATGTTCTTTTGTTATCCATGACACAAGTAGAAAAGAGTAAGGCTTATGTTTTGTGCTCGTTAAACTATACATCACACGTGATAATCCTAGTGAAATAAAGGTATAAAATTAATTTGTTTGATTTTGTTTTAGTCGTTTTCATGAATCTTAATGCTATCATTAATTTTATTTAATGACAAATTTTGATTTAAATGCTTGTTGTGGTGTTCCCTCGAGTAGACTAATCAAATAAAAAAAAGAGAATAATTGTTTGTTGTGAATGTTCGGTAAGATTAATTTTTGTTAATTTTAGTACTAAGCTTTTAGTTATTTTTATTTTCAGACTTTAATTATTTTCTTTGATTTTAGTTTGATACATCAAAACCCCCAATTTTATTTTATTGTTTTAATATTAATATTCTAATTTCAGCTCTCTTGAATTCGAGCCCATTTAACTATTATTACAAGTTAGTTTAGTTAATCATTTTTTATTTTACATGACTTCGGCCACATTTTGTAATACAAGAGAGGTGAAGGTAAGATGATAGAATCCTTGACATCCGAATTTTGTAATACACCAAAACCCCTCAATTTTTTTTTTGTATTCCTTAACATCTGACATCGCCATAGGCAAAAAACATGGCGATTTTACGGCGTTTGGATCTTTGTCTTTCGGTGCTGGTTGTCGTGGTAACGATTTTTTCGTCGTTGGACGTGGTGGTGGTAGACATTTTGAGTTTTTTAGGGTCAAGTTCCTGCTGCGGCGGCGGTGAAGAAATGATTTTGGTGACGGGATATCTAAAGCGTCCATGTTTCTAAGGTTCTGAAGGTGATGGAACTCCCTACTTGCTGCAATTCAACTGTTTGGGGCACTAACCCTCCAAGTTATGGTAATTTTTTTTGGAAAAAAATTCCTCTTGCGTTTTTGTTTAGTTGTTTAAGGCTCCGTTTTTTATTATAATTGCGGTGGCCACGATGTTCACCAACAACCCCAAACACCCACCAGTTTAGCTTCAAACATTCGTTTATCAACCTATTTTCACGCTCAAACTTTCGTTTCACAGAAATCAGATTTATTTTTATTTTTGAGGAACATTCGTTTGCCCCCAAATCTAAATTGGAGACTTTAACCAAAAACAAAGCCCAACCCTATTAAACCTTTTTTCCCTTATAATAAGTTAATAAAATATATATTACGTTTTGTTATAAATTTTAGATTTTTGAATACTAAACATTACAAAATAAATGTATTACCTTCAGTATAGTATGAAAAATAAGTATCAAAATTATATTATTTTTTATTTTTAAACAATCTATACCTAATTTTTACGACAAATGCTAACGTCTGTTTTAGGAGTAATAACGAATTAAGCTGAGCCTGAATCTGGTCAGACTCGACTCAAAAATAATATTATTAGACTCGGTTCAAGCTCGAGGCTTGTCGAGCTTGAAATTTTAGGCTAACATCCAATTTTTAGTATTTCGTTATTGTTACAGAAATCTGTCGTTTTTTGCTTTTTTTTTCTTTGAAAATATATATTTTAGGACAAATTCGAAACAAGTCGGATAAAATTTAAGATAGATTCATGACAGGTTAGAATCAAATAAAAACTTTTAAGTTTTGAATCGAAATCGGACGACCAATAATCCGACTACTCCCTTCCCATATCCAATTCAAATAGTAAATGAGTAATAAAAGAAAATCAAGTGGCAACTACGTACCTAACGTTAAATTCAAGGACCCAATATGTAATTAACCCGAAACTATTTTGTCTTTATATTCCGTTAGTTCATTTCAGATAACATTACGGATTATATATGATAAAGGAATATTTTTTTTAAAAAAAAAAGTAAATTCCCAACAGAGCTTCATTGACATTTGACAGAGATAACATAATTGAAAAAAAAGTGAAGCTTAACTCTCCAAGTTTGAAACTTTGATCCTTCTCCTCTTGACCTGAAGATTGTTTCTTTTGTCTTGTTCTGGCAAATTTATTTGTTCTTCCAATCGTTTTTTTTCTGGTAAGTAAATTTCCCTCTTTTTAATTGAACAAATCAAAGTCAAAATCACATTTTGATTTCTGGGTTATTGTTATTTTCTGAAGTTTTGATTTGGGTATCGATTGGAATTCCTTTTTTTAATCTTTTGTCTCGTTAGTTCAATGGGTTGTTTTTGTTTTGGTTAAATTGCAGATTTTTGTGCTTGTTTATTTGGTTTTTGTCTTCTTTTACTACGGAATTAAACCCTAGAATTCATTGAATTATCATGGAAATATTATGTGGAAATGATTTGGTATAAGTTGAAGGTATGTTCATAAAGTGAGAAGCCTTAGGAGCTTAGTGATAGGCCTTTTGAGAAATCAAATTCTGCACTTTCTGGTTAAAATTAGGTTTGGGGATTAGGGTTCTTGGATAGATTTTTATTTTTACCTCTTGCAGCCATGAATAAGAGTAAGGTGTGTGTGGTGATGATTATTGTGCATATTGGGGATCGATTTCGTTGTAATTGTTTCTTACATCACTTTCTTGTGGATTGTAGTTGAAATTAAGAAGATACCAGAATTGGTTCATTGATTGTAGAAAAGAACTTTGCCATTTAGCTTTTTTGTTATTTGAATTTGGAAGTGTGCGTCAAATATGGTATATATCCGATACGATTTAAGTTTTTCCAAGTTTCGTCATTTAGAGGACCGTACTCATATATATGCGTTGGATATCGATATTAGACATGATCAAATGGCTTAGTTTTTCTCTTTTTAAACATCCCTTTCTTGACATGCATTTCAATTTTTGATTTTCGACAAACTTCAGTGATGAACCGCCATTCACCTTTACAAGATGAATGGGTTCTCCGCTGTGGACGGCTTTGTGGAGATAACTGAATCCCTAGCAGAGATGATCAAGTTCGTGGCGAATGAACCCTCGGTTGGACTATTTTACATTCAACAGCACACCGAGAATGCTATCCCGAATGTAGTTAATCTCCGTGATCATGTTGTAGAAAAGTCTCATGAAGTAACTTTACACACTGAGGACTTGGAAGATTCTATGACCATGGTGAGATCGATGAAGGAATGCGGTTTCCCGATTGCAGATGAGATGATTAAAGACATTAAGAGTTCGTTAACATTAATGTCCGCAAAACAACCAAAGAGAGGCTTGATTCACAGTTCTGCTTCAAGCTTTCAGATGGGAAGAACCAACTCTTGGGGACCAACGTCATGGGGTCCTGGTTCTGGAAATGCCCAGTTCGATGGCAGTAATTATTTTTCAACAGTAATCAAGTCCGCGAGACAAAAAGCAAGCAATTTTAAGTGGCCGCAACTTGATTCCAAGGAACAGATGGAAACCGAACCCCAGAAGCCGCCTCTGCAACCAACTCCACCGTTATCGGTGGCATCTGCCAGCACCAGTTCAACTCCTGATACAGAAGCTGATGAGCTACCTGTATCGAGTCAAATGGCTGATGAAGTCAACGGAGAAGACAAAGAGGAAGAAACCAAAGACGACGTCGAACTTCCGCATCACAAATTACCATTCTTGTCCAAAAACTATGAAGATTTCAAGGCTGACAAAGAGGCTAATTTAGAACAATGGTTGCAAGGGACTGAAGGCAAAAATGGATGAAAGCAAGGGAGATAGTGACACAAGTAAGCTTTGAAAATACTGTTTTTCTATTTTATACACATGAATTGGTGTGATTTATCTGTCAGGTCCGAATTTTATTTTTCTTGAAATACCGGTGTTTAACGCATATTCGAACAAAAGGTAGATAGATATGGCCATGTAGATCTTTAAAAATACATATACCCTTGGCAGACATGTATTATTTATTAACACTTACACTCGAGTTCGATGTTTCAGGTGATTTATTTAGTAAAACTCAGAGTTCAATTTTCGTACTTGAGTTGTTTGGTGGAGTTTAATCTCTGATGTTGCTTCCACTTTTATTGCAGTTATAGGGACAGTTTTTTTGGCATTCTTTTTGGTGATTATATGTTTGCCTTAAAACTGACCAATTCATATCGCTGTAAAAATTTATTATGGGACAAAAATCGAACCTCTGGACAAAACATTAAAATTTTGAATTACTATCAGAATATTCAAACATGGTTGTGGTGGTACAACATTTTAAAGATCCTCAAAACTATACATGCATCGAGACGGTCATATTCGACATTTACACCATGAACCCTATTAAAGAACATATGCCTGTTCTGCTTCTCACACTGGATCTAACTGGAAAATCTCAGCTATGGCAGAAAGATTTTCTCCTTTGGGCCTGTTCACAACTGGCTTCATGAATATTAAACAGTTTGTATCATTGCTAAAGTGCGACCGCAAGCTTCGTCATTGATGTTGCAGAGAAGTGATTCGGAAGATCAAGTTGGTGATACAGAGAGTGGCAGGGATGTCTTCAATGGGGAATGATCGATAAATGCATCCCAAGACCGTTTCCAAGACAACAGGTTCTTGCTCCCAAATGGAACGGTAACGCCGATTGAGTTGAGAGCATAACCAAATAATACAGTTCTATAATGGTGGAGATAGAATATTTGGTAGCAGCTGATACAACCTTTTTAAAGAACTCGGCACAAGCTCTATGGATTTAAGGAGAGGGCTGAGCCGCTAAGGCTTGTCACTGCATCGAGAACTCTCAATATCTTTGAAATCAATAAAGAATACACCTACATGCCCGACTCATTGCTTCAGAATCTCACCTTGGTTTTGCCCTGTCCAAATGTAACTTCTTATATTCAGATTTCCCATTCCAAAAATATTAACCCATTTCAACAGACAGATGACATAAGTATATTTGCCATCACATTCACAAGTCGCATCAAATCAAGAATAAACACTGCAAACAACACCGATTCCCCCCATAACTTCTATAAGGAGAGGACACACCAAGTGAAGAATTACAGAACGGAACAAAGGCACACATAGAACGATTAAGAGATACGACACCAAATTAGCAACAGATTGACAAATGAAAAACAGATCATAATTACTTTGAAGGTAGAAAATAAAAGAAAGAAAACATAACGAGAATCATTAACCGCATGGCATAGAATGCACCAAAAAATATGAGGCCACAGAAGGAAACTAGAAGCCTCCAGACATACCCGAAGCAGAGGAGTCAGGCGGGGGCTGCTTTATCACTTTTATGTCCTCTGTTATACTGCTATTTGCTACATTTGGAATTGAAGCAGGAATCAACCCTTTAGTGTTGCGGATAATTTTAGCCCTTCTGCGAAAATAAGAATGACAAATGCAGAGAAGGGATCAGGTAATGTTCCTTCATTTTGTCATATGGAGATCTTTCACATACATATGAAGAATGAAATTGAAAATTTGGCTCTTACCGGATGAATTTTTGCTTTAAAGTGCCGGGCTTCATTTTCAATGCCCCTTTACGAAACCATATAAATGTTAATTCAAGTTCATATTTTGGAGAAAAGTATAAATCAAGGAACATACAGTGATTCTCACCTGATTTTTGAACCAAAGGAGTTGAAGAGGGTTTCCGGACTCCCCTCTGTGCTTTTATAGATGCAATGACCGAATCAGCATTAGGTCCCAAACCCTTCCGACCCACCAACTTAATTCCAAGATTTTCACACAGGTAATTCATCCTCATCTCATCACCGCCTCTGACTTCTCTCAGCTCAAGTGCCTGTTGCTTTGATAACAATGTGTAAACATGCAGCTGGTGTTGCTGATTAAAATGTGACTGGAGCTGCTGAAAAAGCACCTTATTAGAATGTTGCTGATCTATCTTTGAACCTTCCTGGTTCTTCTTTCGGGGCTCATTAAATGTTATCCTCAAAATTGCTGGTGACTTCGGATCAGCATTCTTTTGACCAAAAATAACAGAAAAGCTCCCGAATTCCAAATCAGGCTCTCTGAACAAATCCATAAGGAGGGAAGCACAAGAATGGGCATTATTTGAGGGGCTCCTGTCAATCTTCTTCTTTGCAGTCCGAGCGTTGGCATATTGGGCCATATTTGCAGCTTCCCTGAGCCCAGTAAGAAAAGCTCCATGCATGGTGGCAGGGTATCGCCTTGTAGTGGCCTCCCCGGCAAAGAAAAGTCTTCCATCCCCCACACTTTCCGCTAATATATCATAGTCATCTCCAGACGCTCCTACGGCAACGTTAGAGTATGAACCAAAACTGAAAGGATCACCACCCCATCTGGTACAGACAGTTTGGAGGGGTTCAGGGACAGTGATTCCTTGCGGTTCATATATACCTGCACACAATTATACACGAATCTCAGAACCCACAGAACCAAGAACAATAATTTTTTTTACACAAGATAAAATCATTTCTGTTAACATCATATACACCACAACAGAAATATGTTAAAAATGAAAAAAGATGCACTAGTATTAATTAAGTTCACTTGATTGATTGAAACCACATGACACTTTGCCCTTTCTTTATAGAATACACACATAAGACAATGAGATACCCAACAAAGTTGCAAATTGCAATTAAAATGAGCCACACAGAAAACCAGTCCATACAAAAGTTTTTTAAAACTGTATCAATAATGTTAATGCTTCCTTTGTAGGACATGCACATAAAATAAATGAGAAACTGCTCACAGTTATTCAAATATTCAAAGAAATCGCAGAAGATCTAAATCATATGAGCAACCATACATAAAGAAGATAAGATCGCACCATAACATTAAATATATGTTTTGCGGGTAATGTATGTGTTTTAGTATTTCATACTTCAAGCTTAGAGAAAAAAAAGAAGCTGCGACAAATAAAGCATTTAACACAGGAAATTGAAATTGAATACCCTTGAGAATTCGGAGAACTTGAGTCACAGCATCTGTAGGAGGCAGAGTCTCAAACCTATGTGCAGCTTCTCCTGCTACTAAAGCAAGCAAGAGAGGACCACCAGCAACTGTTGCATAGCTATAAAACAGAAAAAACTCCCCTCGACGATTTGGATCTTCGGTGAGATGCCCAAAGGTGTCAAGATCTGTACCCCAAAACACATTAGGGAAAAGCATAGCAACCTTATTTAACAACCCAAATCCAAGCCTCTTTATCCCATCAAGCTTCCTTTGAGGCAACTCAGGAACAAACTTTATTGACCCACTCTTTAAAACTCCGAGAGGAACAGTACATAGTGCCATATCACCTTCAAACACCTGATTTCCTGCCATAACCTGCACTCCATCACTGCCATACCTAATAGCATGCACAGTCTTCTCGTATAAAATGGTCACATTTTCTGCTAAGGCCTGAATCAACCTACCATTCCCTCCAGGCAAGAAACAATGATCCCCTCCCATGTCATACGGATCATCTTGGTCCCAAAATGCAAGTGAAAGCTTCGAAACCAATCCTGCATTTGCATATTCTAAATTTGCAAGATGCCAATTGAACAAATTAATCTCCTCTTCAGTCACTGCATCCCTATACACCTGTCTAAATGTCTCTAGTGCTGCCCCGAGTGAAACATCCATCGCAACCTCCCCCATCAACTGCCTAAGCCTACTAGCCTTGTCCAAAAGCCGATTGAAAGCCGTTTCCACCTTCATATCCATATCTGGATCCACCGGACTTCCATCCATCCGATAAAGTGGACACTTATCCCTCACCTTAAAAAGCGAAGCACCCAATTGTTTTGCCACAATTCCTAAGGGATTCCCCAGCGTACCAGTTAAAACACTCCCGCCTAAATCCGCAGCGGCACTCACCCTATTCCCGCCTTCCATCTTCTTCGTATAAACCCTCCCACCAGCTCTCTTCCTCCCTTCCAAAACTGTCACCTTAAATCCGAACCTCATTAACTGTCTAGCCGCAGCCAGCCCCGCCAATCCAGCACCAACTATAACCACATTACCTTTACCAGGATCAGCAGGAATTTTCTCCTTGATTGCTGGGGCAACCCCAAAATTTATATATCCATGTGTAACCAAATAATCATAAGCAGAATCTAAAAGCGTTC
This sequence comes from Hibiscus tridactylites, assembly GCA_958450335.1. NCBI lineage: Eukaryota > Viridiplantae > Streptophyta > Magnoliopsida > Malvales > Malvaceae > Hibiscus > Hibiscus tridactylites. The sequence continues at coordinate 75,260,614 of OY288285.1, read as the reverse complement.
TACAATGTTGAGGTATAGAGTCAACAAACATTTCTTTAGTCACCCAATTAGATATATTTTCCCGCCACCTTGCAATAATGTGATTTCGAATGAGAATGTAATTTACCTGCTCAATGCCACCAACAGAGGAAACAACGCCGAAGTCAATTTCTTCCTCAGTGAGAGAATCAGCAGGGAATCCAGCGGAAAGAGCGGTTAGAGCCTCCGCTGTCGATTCCTTATTAATCACGATGATCTCGTCAGCTGTTTTCGGGGGTGAAGTCTGCGTTGTCGCCGCTACTGATGAGGAAATCGAATTAGGGTTAGGGTTAGAGTTGAAGAAACCGTAGGGAAAGGTATGGACTTGAAACGACAATGCGGAGGCACTGCGTCGAGGCCTCCCACGTCGTCGTTTCTTGGGAACGGGGAAGGGTAGGAGGTGGTCATCGAGGGGAGGCGTAGCATTGGGGTTAGCATTTGGGGCTGGTATCGGGGGGAAATTAGGGTTAGGGTTTGGTAAAGGTGGAGTGAGAGTGAAATGGGGAAGGGGGAATTGGGAGAATTGATCAGGGGTTTCAGTTTCAGTTGGTGAGTTCATCGAGCTTGACGGGAGAAGAATGTGTTTGTTTCCTGAGAATTCTTTTTACCAGAACAGTAGTATTTGAGAATTGAGCCGCAACCCAAAAACGACTTGCCGTTTTGTAAAAGAAGAAATCACTTGTTACTGAGTAGTTAGTACGTCATGGTTAAAAACAAAGGAATAACCGAAGAAATATGAAAATCATGCCGATTTAATTATTAAAATTTTTGAATTATTCTAATTAACGAGCGCTATTTTATTATTTAAATTTTTCTCGAATTAAATAAAAAATTCAGATTTCTTGAGTCGAATCGATTTTTTGCTCACCCCACACATCACGACGCGAAAACAAGTATTAAAATTCAGATAGTTTTTTAATCTAGATTAATTATAAAATTACCGTCCGCTACAAATTCATAAACATTTTCATAGGATTCTTGTTCGAATATGATCAAATATTCAACGAATTTATCTAATCTAAATCGGATATAGATTGGAAAAATAAGTAGATAATAAACAAGTTTACATATAATCATATAAATTAAACAAATTCGAATTCGGATATTCGAAAAGATCTACTATATTTTTATTAGAAATAATCAGAATAACACTTGTGTTAATAGAAGAAAAAGCAGTTAACCATATTCTCCAGTTGCTTTATTATGAGGTAAAGCGAACTCAATAAAATCAAGTGCCTTCAAAGTATGTTAACGCAATGACATACTATTCGAATCCGCTTGCGCTGTCGAACGAAGTAGAAGATAAACATACCTCTATAAACATTGGAAACCCGACGTGAAAACTGTTAACGGTGAGTCTTTGAGCTTCAAAGTTCTGGTCCGTTGATGTCGAAAACCTTAAAAAAGAAGTTAACAGCAACATATTGTGAATTTGGCATGAAAACAAACGGATTAATGGATAGGAAATCGTACTCACCAGTCACTACTGGTGTTTCCCATCATGGAACTGTGCATTCTTCGAAGACTTGAAAGTTTCCAAAAACTCTCTAGCCTTCTGCATTTCTTGCTTTTCCCTCGACTTGTTCCAATTGTGCTCCGTAGCAAGTATTTCGATGATGCGCGGCAATGCACGGCGTGCTGCATCGGTGTCGAGGAAAGCAAGGCGAGATCTCCTGGCAATGAAATCAACAGCAGATTCACAATACTCGTTTCGAGCACAGTATGCAACCTCGGCCTCCAGATATGGGTAACCATGGGCAAGCCTTTTACCCAGTGTTTCATTCTAGAAATTGGAAGGCAGATTTGAAATTGTTAAACCAACTAAAAGGAAAAATAAGATTTCTGGATATTGAAATGATATCATATTTGATTGTTCCAAATATGCTAGATTGTTAGAATTTGAAGGATGGATTCGAACTCTGCTGTTTGAGAAGAAGATCACACACCAACTACCGAGCCAAATAATTAACACCTATGACTTACAAGAGCATAGCAAACCAACCTGAGCTATGGTGGCTACTCGTTCTGCCAAGGTCCCATACGCATGAGACAAATGCTTTGCAGCAGCCGTGTCCATTACTCCAGGAACAACTTTCCCACCTTTTGACTTCTTCATTCGTACGTACTGCTGAGCAAGAACAGTAAAAGATGAGCGTTCCCATCCATCTCCACCGACCAACCGTAGGTTGCCCGTTATACATTCATTTCTAGGGCTCAGTTTACCAGACTTGATAGCTGCATTAACAGCATCTTCTGCCATGCTGAAAATAATTCTAGTAAGTGCACAATTCATACCGAAAAGCAAGCAGAGAGAGAAAAAGAGGAGATCAAAAGAACAAGACGCCAGGATCCAATATCAAGGGAATGCGGAAGTATGTTACTATGTAGTTCAACAATTTAACCTCCAAACTCTCACTTGATGTTGAGTTCAGCAGTAATAGTCAATAAAGATAAATTCAGTTATTGATGAACCACTGTAAACTAGAGTTGATGATTTGTGTATCTGGATCATTTTTGTGTACTTTACAGTCATAATCGTACTTCAGGTATTCTATATTTATATAAATTTAGACATGCTAATAATTTTTACTATTTAAATCTTGAGCCATCCGTGTATTCCTATCATGTTTGTGATGTTCTTCTCATGTAATTTTGCGTTTTAGGCATTTCTCTGTATCATGTACATTATTATCAAATCTACTATAAACCACCAATGTAAAAGGAAGTTTTGCTAAAACCAGAGTAAATATTACCCTCTATAAGTAGTCCACTTTCCACCAGTGATTGTGACCAAACCGGGATAATCCTCAGAAACAACATGATCTCGAGAGACGCTCTCAGTGTTCTTTGCATTAGGATCCACTGCCAATGGACGAATACCACTCCAAGCAGAAAGAACATCTGTGCGTCGTACCTAGAGTTTTGCCATTGTCATTTTAATAGGAAACTGGACTAATCATTTACTCAAAAAAGAGACTGAATTAGAAATAAACTAGAAAGACAAAAGTCAACATATCATACATTGATATATCCATGTTATACCTTAACATTAAGATAATCACAGATGGCATCAAGTATAAATTGAATTTCATCCTCGTGTGGTTCTGGAAGTGGAGTGATGGGAGTATTAGAATCGGTAGTGCCAGCTACAGTCCTCCCCAACCATGGAAGCATGAAAACAACACGCCCATCCTTAGTTTTAGGTACAATCAAGCCCATTCCTTCCGGAGAATAGTAATCAGGGAGAACAATGTGTACACCACTGCTAGGACAAATCATAGGATGTGCATCTTTGTTAGCCATTTTCCTTATAGAGTCACAAAATGGTCCAGCTGCATTCACAACAACTTTTGCATAGGTTTCAAACTCTTGGCCTGTTTGTATAGTAATAAACAAAAGATAAAACAAATTATCACTTAAGCTACCTGATTAAACCAATAATATATGCAGAAATAAGCTTAACACTGAAGAAAGAAGATTTTGAAGTACATGTCACATATGCAAAAAACATTTTCCCTACAAGGGAACAACAAACATTTCCTCCTCTCCATCTTAAGTATTAACAAAACCTTTTTTTTTTTAAAAAGTATTAACAATAAGTTAAATAAGCTTTTAAAAAATGTTTAACCAGGAAATCAACTATTTGGAATGTAAAGGTTAGATAATGAATGGGGAAAACTGGAATAAACACTTATTAATTCCAACAACAGAGCAGCAGTATCTTAAGAATGTCTTGACATCTTTAAGATTTTAATATTATCCACAATCATTGACAAACAAGAAATTAATCACTCTAAATAATTTGGATGAAAAGCTTTTACGTTTGACGAAAACTTGAATTCTTCCACTGTAGCACCACTGCATCATTATTGGCTGTCAATTCTAAGAAATTAGGATAAGTTGAACACTCAAATTTTACAATTTTCTCTCATTGTTGGCATATATCAAAATTCAAAATCCAATATGATGTATCATCATATGAAGTGTTTAAAAGGTGATACTGATAAGGGAAAGCTGATTGATGTGTTCAAGTCATAAATCATTAGAGCAAGTCAACTACCCAATTCAAATGGGAACATCTCAATCAACTGCTTGGACAGATAAGTTACCAGTGAATGTCAAAAAAATAAAACTCAAATGCTCACTCCACTGCTTTCACTGAAAGACATCAAAGAGTAACAGTACGTATTGTGGCTTTATGCTCTTAGCAATCAATTGCCTACAAGGTTATTAGCAAGTAACTATTTAATCAAATAGTGCTTTGACTTTTACCCCATTGCAAACTTGAGGTGTTTGATGAAGAGCTAGAGAACATAAACAAACTAATAAAGACAGGTATGTGAAGTGTCATATTCTTCAATCACTAATCATTTAGGTGAAAATTGTATAGTTCAAAGGACAATGCTTGTTATACCTGACAGATTGTCACGAATTTTTGCACCAATTACTCGCCCGGTACCTTCATCTTTAAGAAATGATACAACTTCTGCATGGTTAAGCACTGCTGCTCCAGCAAGTGCAGCACTACACGCTAATCCAACATTTAGGCGAGAGTCATTCATTTGCCCATCATAATACACAACTGTGCCCCTCAAGTTCTTATCTTTACCCTTTCTTGCAAGAGTAGGGAAGAGCTCAATAGATTCTTGTGCTGAATAATATCTGGATAAATGTAACAGATGTCTTCCTGCGACCAAATCGTACATTTTCAAGCCCATCCAGTAGTATACTGCCTCAAACCAGTCAAAACAAGGTGTCATGCATGGCAAGGCATGGCAGAGATGAGGAGCATTCTCAATAACTTGTTTACGCTCTTCAAGTGCATGGAAAACCAGCTTCAATTGCCCATAGTCAAGGTTGAACACAGCTTTCTCCAAGTACCGGACCCCTAACATAATTTAACAAAAGAATCAGCTTAAAAGCTAAAATAAGCATATAGAAAAACGAATTAGACTTTTGGACTCAGAACTTTTAACATTAATCGAAAGACAATCAGCAAAAAGCACTTCAAAATTCCAAAGAAAATCTGGATATCAATAATTTAGTATAATTATGCTTGATATGCAATCCGGAATAATAAGTGACACCAAATTATTGAAAATAAAATTTAAAAGGAATATTTGATGTCCTTATATATTTAAGCTCTCTCAGCAATAAATAAATAAATAAATCAACAGCTACAATCTACATTGCAATAACCAAAAGCGGCTTGAATATCATCTACAAATTGAGTGAGTTGCTAAAAGTTTAGCCTTTCTCTTTTCAGAATTTTAGGCGCTAATCATCTGGATTTGGCCTCTTCAAAACAAAAACCAATGTTGAAATTATCAATATATGTATCCATCTTTCTAAATTAGTTGTTAACGTATATTTCCACAGAAACAAGTGAAACAAATTTAAAAGTAACCGATATGAAAACTAGATGAAAAATTTATGCTTACCTCCATGAATTAGCTTCGTTGACCGGGAAGACGTTCCGGAGGAGAAATCCTCTCGCTCCACGAGGCCGACACGGAGGCCTCTAGTGGCAGCGTCCAGAGCAACGCCGCATCCGGTGGCACCGCCGCCTACTACTAGGATGTCGAGTGGATTAACCGAGCTGGTACCGATCAGATTCGATTCCTGGACATTTCGTGAAGGAACGATGGCGCTCGGATCACTGATCGTCCGCCTCATTGACTCTACGACTGAGCCAACCCCGCGGTCATTGGAAGATACAGAGGGAGGGAAGATGATGGCGCCACCGCAGGCGGTAACTGCTGCTGCTGCTGTGGCAACGGCGGCGACGCGGCGGAGGCGGGCGGCGGTTGCTGACATTGCGGAAGGTCGAATAAGAGCGAAGAGTGAGGAAAGGGGAGAGTCGTTGGGGAATTATTTTTTTAATAATTTTGGGTTTCAATTGCGGACTTCTAGTGTAGGAAATTTACCGTGTGGCAATTAGAAGAAAAAACGCGAAGACCGTTAGATTTAAAGAAAAAAGAGAGAGTGATTGTGAGCCATTGGATTGAAGAACCTGTTATAGCAGGTAACCGGTTGCTGTTCTTCTTGCGTCTATATAGTGTTAGGAAACACCTGTTTCTTATTTCTTGCTTTTTTTCCCTTTTCAATTTCTGTATATTTTAAGGGTAAAGTACACCAATGGATCATCAAACTTTTAGGGCGCGTTTATTTTAGTCACCAAACTTTTAAAAATTTTATTAGGGTCACTTAACTTTTATTTTGGTTTCATTTTAGTCCCTCCCGTTATCTTCCATTAAAAGGCCCGTTAAATTTTTTTTCTTCAAGGGTAAACTATATAAATGGTCACCAAAATTTTAAAACGCTTTAATTTTGGTTACCAAAATTTTAAAACTTTTATTAAAATCACCCAACTTTTATTTTGCTTTAAAGCAACCCCTTAATTTAAGATGTCCAAAATCTTCCCCTCAATATCTGCCATTCAGCCTTCTCATATCAAGTTGAACCAATTCGTCAATACCTAATTTTTTACGGTTCTTGAAGTTCGAAGCCGATCGTCATTTTGATCGAATTTCTTAACTAGAGTAATAAATGCCAATGATCTCGAGTTTTATTTCGAAAAACAATGAAAAAAGAATCTCTTTTTTTTGTTCTCTCTCGCCACTTCCTCATAGCCTCCTCCTCTTCCAATTTCTTCCTTCATTTCACAACTTCCTCATCTTCAAATTTGTATCTTTTTTATTTTATTTTTCCAATTTCGTCATTTGATTGGGAATTATTCTTCTATTTTCAGTTAGTTTATTATTATCTCAATAGTTTAATCAGACATGTTAAAAAATTGAAAAATTAATTAATTATTTTTTAAAAAAATTTAAAAATATTTTTAACTAATCAGATGATACCACATGACACTTTGCTGACGTGACATCATTCGATTGGTTAAAAATATATATATTTTGAAATAGTTATTATATATATTTTTTTAAAAATAAAATATCCTAAAATTTTCAAATATTTTTAAAATAGTCCCCAAATCTCTAAAGCCCCAAATTTAGTCACTCATGTCGGTGTTGGCCACGTTGTCGGCGACGGAATGAAGCGCCCCCCTCGCCGAACGACCCATACATCGTTCTATCGTCCGTTCTGTCGTCGTTCGTCGCGAATCGTTCAGACGAACCATTCGACGATTTCGCCTTCGTCCGGTGTTTTGCATGGCATCGGTCGATTTTCGGTGACGAGATGGTGGGGTAAATGATCGTGATGGTCCGACGATCGATGTGGTGGGCAGCAGCGTGACAATCGGCGGCGAAATCGGCTCAAATCGGGATTTGTGTTTGGGGGAGTTAGAGATTTCGAAATTTGGGGGCTCTTTTGTGAAATCTGAAAATTTTGGGTCTATTTTTTTAAAAAAATTAAAAAATTAAAAAAATATTTTTTATTTTTTAAAGGGTAAACTATACTAATGACCACCGAACTATGGGGTTGGTGTCGATTTGACCACTATATTTTCAATTGTGTTAAATATACCACATAACTATTTAATTGGTTCTAATGTAGCCACTTGCCGTTAAAAAAACAAAAAAAGTTAACGGGAAGTTAAAATAATTGGTATAATTACACATTTAGTCCTCTTTATTTATACAATCATTCAATTTAGTCCTAATTTTAATCTAATAAAATAAATTAATTATTCAATAAGGTGTCACCACCTTATTTGAGGGATTTATCTATTTTTATTAGATTTATTAAATTTATTTTTCTTCCCCAATTAGAATAAAAAAATGAAATAGTGGAAAATGGCCCTAAGGAGAATCGAACCTGGGTCTTTAAGAAAAAATTAACACTCTTACCACTAGGACAAATTTGTTTCTAGTATATGTAATACTAAATATAATATATGTGGTATGTATAATAATACGAGAAACAAACTTGATAAATGAAAAAACTCGGCTATATAGTGGGCATTACTTCCAGAACAGTTTGCTAAATACACAGTTTGCTAATGTAATACACAGTTTGCTAAAAAACTCGGCTAAATACATGAAATTCAAACATTCTCAAAGTGCAAAAGTTCAAGCATATTGTTGAATCTATCTTTGTATCTTACACAACAATCCGCTAATGTTTACCAAGACCGTTATGTTTCTTGCCCTTATCTATGTTCTCCCACCCTGAGAATGATGCCGTTTCGTTTCTCTCTTCTGTCTCTACTATTTCATTTTTTAACATGCTTAATAATTCAAAATTTGGGGAAGATTCGCTATATTATAATGAGCCCAAAATTTAAATCCTTATCTAATTTTCTCTCCCAAGTTCAGCAGCTCTGCAATTCCAGATTAACCTTAAGATGGCGACGAAATTTTGGTATCCCATCAATCGAATAAGATATATATTATATTTGGTATTTCATACACCAGAAACAAGCTTGGCCCAGTGGTAAGAGAGTTGCTCTCTTTCCCTAACGAACATGTTTGAATCTCCTTGGGGCTGTTTTCCACAATTTTATTTTTCTTACTCCAATTGGTGGTGACACGTATATTAAAATTAGGACTAAATTAAATGATTGTATAAATAAAAGGGACTAAATGTGTAATTATATCAATTATTTTAACAGTCCCGTTAACTTCTTTGTTTTTTTTAACGGCAGGTGGCTACATTGGAACCAATTAAATAGTTATGTGGTATATTTAACACAATTAAAAATATAGTGGTCAAATCGACACCAACCCCATAGTTCGGTGGTCATTAGTATAGTTTACCCTTTTTTAAAAATGTGATGCCACATCAGCAAAGTGCCACGTGGCATCGCCATGTTATCTCCCAATGCCATGCAAACATGCCACGTCAGCCTTAGGCGTTGACCGTTAGTTGATTAACGGTTTTCATCCAACGAGGGCGAGCTTTGAACGAAAATAAAACGTTAGGTGGTTGTTTGCAAAAAAAATCTGGACTAAAATGGTTAGAAGGTCAAATATTAAGGGCTATTTTTAACTTTATGCCTTTAAGTATTAGGTGACAAGTATTATTATTTTAACTGAAAAAATATATATTCTTTATAATAAATTGGATTCAAAATCCGAATATTTTTTTAAATAACATTTTGAATGTCAATAATTTGAGCCTTCCAACTCTTTAAACGAGTTGGAAATATTCTCATTAAAAATAACAACATTTACAATATAGATAGAATGGAATCTAACAAGTGGTCTCAGTCGAAAAGCGGATAATGATCATCTTAGGAGATTTGAGTTTAATCTCTCTATCTACAAGGTATGTGCATATTGTCAAATGGTGAAGAATATGTATAAACAAACATATACTATCTTGTAATCTAGTTATCAATATATTCTAGTTAAAAGCAAATGATGATCATCTTAGGAGACCTGAATTCAATCGCTTTGTCTACGAGTCATGAAATTCTCGTGGTCCAAAAAAGCAAGAGATTAAACAATTGATCTTCATATCTATACTAAAAATATAAGCTTTTATTAAATATTCTTAAAACTGTGTACATAGAGTAAACACATTTAGCCGGTTAGTCAAATCGTTTATCTTTGTTCTCTCATATTTTTTAGGTCATGAGTTTTAACCCCACTAGAAGCACATCTTTTTCTTTTTTTCTTAAAGTTCATTTTCTCTCCTCTTTTAAGTAGGATTAGAATTCTAATTAAGATTTATATAAAAAAAATGTAGATAAATTGTGGTTGAAACTTTTTAAAATAAGCGGAAAACAATAAATAAGTTTTATTAAAATGTTATTTGCCCGAACCTTGGATGAACGCCATGCACCAATTTTTTTTTAAGCCGACTGAAATTTTTATAAAATTATAGAAAATCTTTAATGAATACAAAATTGGAGAGTTAGACACCGAAGACATAGAAACAAAATCTAAATTCGCCTAAGAAAAAGTACCTTTAAACTTCAAAAACTTACAACTTAATTCTCAAAGTCTATTATATTATCCATTAAACCCCTAAGTTGATCGTTAGTTAATTAACGGTTTTCATCCAATGAGGACGGAATTTGAACGAAAATGAAACGTTAGATGGTTGTTTGCACAAAAAAAATCTGGACTAAAATGACTAGAAAGTCAAACATTAAGGGCTACTTTTAACTTTATGCCATTAAGTATTAGGTGACAAGTATTATTATTTTAACTTTGAAAAAAAAATATTCTTTATAATAATTTGGATTCAAAGTCCGAATATTTTTTAAATAACATTTTAAATTTCAATAATTTGAGCCTTCCAACTCTTTAAACGAGTTGGAAATATTCTCATTAAAAATAGCAACATTTACAATATAGATAGACATGGAACCCAACAAGTGGTCTCAGTCGAAAAGTGGATAATGATCATCTTAGGAGACTTGAGTTTAATCGCTTTATCTACAAGGTATGTGCATATTGTCAAAGGGTGAAGAATATGTATGAACATATACTATCTTGTAATGATCACCTTTAAACACATCTAGTTATCAGTATATTCTAGTTAAAAGCGAGTGATGATCATCTTAGGAGACCTGAATTCAATCGCTTTGTCTACGAGTCATGAACTTCTCGTTGTCCAAAAAGGCAAGAGATTAAACAATTGATCTTCGTATCTATACTAAATATATAATTTTTTATTAAATAATCTTAAAATTGTGTAAATAGAGTAAACACATTTAGCCGGTTGGTCAAACTGCGTAAATTGTGGTTGAAACTTTATAAAATAAGTGGAAACCAATAAATAAGTTTTATTAAAATGTTATTTGCCCGAGCCTTGGATGAACGCCAGGGTAAAAATCTCATGCCCCCTAACCATGCCTCCTTCTATGCCCCTGCCTAAAAATACTTAAAAATTAAATCTTGCCCTATAACCCTAATTTTCATATCCTAAACCCAAACCTTAAACCCTAAAAAAATACACCCTACCTCTAATTCCCTACACCCTAACCCTAACCCCAACTTTAAACCCTAAACTCTAAACCTTAAACCTACTATTTTAAAGTGGGGGCACAAATGGGGCATACTTTGGGGGCAGATGATTTCCATTCGGAACGCCATGCATTATTTTTTTTGTTAAGCCGATTGAAATTTTTATAAAATTATAGAAAATCTTTAAGGAATACAAAATTGGAGAGTTAGACACCGAAGACATAGAAACAAAATCTAAATTCGCCTAAGAAAAAGTAACTTTAAACTTCAAAAACTTACAATTTAATTCTCAAAGTCTATTATATTATCCATTAAACCCCTAAGTTCTATTTTAATCCTAATAAAGGAACCATGAAAAGATAGTATGTATGAGGAAATAAGGATTGAGCATGGGACCTTAGAAAAAAAAAACGAGCGACACACACCGTTGAACACTACTAATGCAATACACTGCTAAATACCGTTAACTTTTGAATAATTATTAAAAATTTTAAGGGCTCGACATGAAATTAATCATATTTCAAAACAAAATTAGAAGAAATTATTCCATGAATCATTCTCATCAGCTCATTCATGGTCATACCCAATTAAATAAAACTACATAATCTTTATTTTTCATATAATATTTTTTTATAAATTAAAATTTACAAACCATCATTTTCTTCCTTGTGCCTCATATATTAATTATAATATATTAATGAATAAAATCCTTAAAATAAATGAGGTATGAGGAAGAAGATGATATTTGTAAATTTTATTTTAAAGATTTTATTCATTAACGTATTAAAAATAATATATGAGGTATGAGGAAGAAGATGATATTTGTAAATTTTAGTTTATAAGAAAATATTATGTGAAAAATAAAGATGTGATTTTATTTAACTAGATAGGACTATAAATGAGGTGGTGAGAATGATTCATGAAATAATTTCTTCTAATTTTGTTCTCAAACGTGATTAATTACATTTCGAGCCTTTGAGATTTTTAATAATTATTTAAAAATCATTAAAAATTAATGATATTCAGCGGTGTATTGTGTTAGTGGTGTTCAACGGTGTACGTTACCCGTTCCAAGATTTTTCTACTACATTTTATTTAAGAATTAGGTGAGCAATTATCAGTTATGATGCACATCTTCTGGGTTTTGCGTGGTTTGACTGAAGAAATGATTTTGAACTTTGGGGACTTGATAATTTGATTGGTTGAATTGAGAAGTTTTGGAACTATACTGCTATTATATCATGTCATGCCACCATTTTCTTTAAATTTTAAACTTAACCACCAATATCAAAATATAAATAAAATGTAACATTAGATATGATTATATCAAAAAATAAATGAATGACTAGGGCAAAATCATAGAAATAAGTGGCTACTAAATAGATAATTTACCTTGATTTTAGTACTAATGATAAGTCTTTAGATTCAAATGGCACTTAGCCAATTAGTCACGGAACTTGACATTTGATTTTGAAAGGGTCAACTAATTTTTTTTTCCATAGATTATATATATATATATATATAATACAAAATTTATGCTTCGTTCCCTTTGTCTTCTTGTTGTGGTTTATGTTGGTTTACTTTCACGCTTAATTTCGAATAATAAAAAGTACATCGATGCATACAAGATCAAATTTAACTACCAAAATTTTGAAGTTATATATATATATATATATATATATATATTATGATTCAAGTAAATATGTTTCACATCGAAGAGAGAAGTTATGTCAAGGGATTTCTTAAGACAAATGTTTACAATTAAATCCATAATGGAATCTGAGTTGTTAGTTCTAGACAAGCTTGGAGAAGAAGTCAAATGACTTTAAAATGTCTTGGAGGATATTCTTGAATGAACAAAACCAATGTTCACAATATGCATATATTGTGATAACCAAGCAACAATTGGTAGAACACAAAATTTTATGTATAATCAGTGGCGGAGCCATAATTTTTATATAGTGAGGACATAACAAAATATGAGTATGGAGGATTCTTACACCACTACAAAATTATTGTTGACCCCATACTTTAATAAATTAAGTGTGGTCAATTCTAATATTTTTTTATAAAAAAATTATAAAAATTTTATATTAACTCCTAAAAAATCCCATACTCCAACAAATTAAGTGGGGTCAATTGACATCCCTAAAACTAATGTAGATCTGCCCATGTGTATAATGGTAAGTCGAGATATATGCGTCGTCGACACAAAACCGTTAGACAACTGATCTCAAATGAAGTTATCTCTATTGATTCTGTAAAATCAAATGATAACGTCGCGGATCCGCTAACCAAAGGGTTAAATCTATATCAAGTTGAGAAAATATTGAAAGAAATGAGACTAAAGCCTAGAAAATTTAAGACGCTATGTGAAGGAAAACCCTACCTAGTTGACTGGAGATTCCAATATCTAGGTTTAAAGGGACAACCTAATTGCATAGACTTGTGTGGTCACTGTGGAGGTTCTTCTCCCAAGTTTGTTCATATGATGTAAACAATAATCAAAAGTGGTATATGCTAAGCAAAGCTTTTAATGACCATTTTGTGCTTCGGTGAGCCGAGCAACATAAGTCACCTATGTGAGAGTGAAGTGGGGCCGCTTCAAAGAGACTATTGGGCATAATTCTTTCAAACTCTTGCAGAATAAGGCGATGTTCACGGCCATATGGACATACCCATAAGAACTAGTACTCTTTTCAGAGAGGTAGTTGTGTGAAGTATATCATCATTTACAAAAATGATATAACAATTCAAGGACATCGCGTCTACTAGTCAGCCAGTAAAGTAAGTATTCTTTCACAAGGGAATTGTAACACCCCTAGTTAAAAAAATGGGAAATTGTTGCCAAAGGGTTTTAAACCCGCACCACTTGGCATGGAGAACACATGACTTAACCATTTGAGCTAAGGCAATCTTTTATCATGTTTTACCTCGTTTTTCTTTTAAACTAATCATTTTGTTTAAATCAAAATTCAATAAAAAGTCTGAACCAAAAACCCACATGGGATAATTAACTCCCCAAAAATTATCTAGACCCTTCCAATTTTTCTCTCGACCCCTCACCTTCCCCGCTCTGGTTTTTGCTCCGATCTGCTACACCGCCCGGCCGTAGCCTTCACCGCCACCGTCAACGGTAATGTCGCCTCACACCGATCACAACCATAGCCTCCACTCGCGGCAAGCAGCCACCGTTCTCTATGGAGATTCTATTGAATGTCCGTTCGAAACCCTTGGTTTGTCGCCCCTATTTTTTCACGATTTCGGCCGCCTTTATCGTTGGCAAGGCGCGTCGACCGTGCAGGTGGGTTCAACGTGTCGTGGGGAGCAAAACCCGACCGACCGATTGTATGTCCGACGCCGGCAAGCCCTTCATCGGGGTCTCGCTGTTTTCCGGCCGTTCAAGTGCATTATAGGTAATTTCCGTTCGGTTTCTGGCTTGTTTCGTGTTATTATTTTGTGGGTTGAAACCTTGAGTTAACGATCTACCGTTTTCTGACAGAATCGCGGCCAAGGGGCGTCTCCGATGACCGGCCGACGAAATCATATACAAGGGTAAGTGGACCGGTTTGGTTTAAGCCCAAAACTCGAACCGGCTCAGACCCGGTCTAGCCTGAACCGAGCCGTCCGAACCGATCCAAACAAATCGGCCCAAGCCCAATAACCGACCCGACCTGACCTGTTGACCGACCCGTTGACCGACCCGACTCGACCCGTCGATCGATCTGACCCGGTGAGTCAACTCGTTCGAGTCAACTCAGTGCCAACTCGCCCGAGTCAACCCAGTGAGTCAACTCGCCGAGTCAGCCTTGGACCAGTGACGTCAGCATGATGTCAGCGTTGACTTTGACTGTTGACGTCAGCGTTGACTTTGACCAAAAAGTCAACTTTTCCAGAAAAGCCCTATTTTATGTTTTTCGACGTCTTGAGTCCGATTTTGATGCCCGTTTTGAGAAATTCTAACCCGAAAGCCTCCGAATTGGTCTTTGAACTCGAGTTTGCTTATGTATTTTCAATAATCAATTATGAGCAATGTGAATAAGGACTGAAATTAGAATTTGTGCGATTGAAGGTATTCAAGGTTCCTTGCATTCGGGATGTTGAGGACGTCGCATTTGGGTTTGGGGGTGTTCGAATGTCGTATCATGAATCGATCGATGCAGCTCGGAGTTAAGGTAATACATTACTACCTTCTGCATGCTTTCAAAACTTGTTGGTATTCGGTTAATGTTTGCACGACCATGATTGAGCATATGATAAATTTTGCTAATGTCGATCAATTAAGAAATAAGAATATTAATGGCCACGGCATATATTCGATTAAGAGGTTTGATAAATCGAAAAGATTTCCGAGTTCATTAAGTGATTAACAAAAGCAGTTGATCTCTAAATCTGATTATGTTGGCTAATGAATTACAAAAATGCCCCGATGTATGAAAATGACTAAAATACCCCTATTAATGAAAGTGGTTTAAGAATTTACACTAGATCCGGTATATCAACTAATTCTTCTGAAAATCTTGAACTGGCTTGGGAAGTCATCGTAACGAGGCTTCACCTTTGAGATTGTAAATTGCTCAGATTCTATTTGAAATTGGATAAATCTCTGAAGACATTTGCGAGAAAATAATTGTATGTTTGAATTAGTTAAAGTTGTGTAAATTGCTGAATCGTTTGAAATGACTAAAATGTTTGAAAATATTGATAATGTTGAACTGATCAGAATATCCATAATGACCAAAAAGAATAATCTATCCTCGACATCAAGTGTCAAACTGATCAATGATGGTTTTACCATCGAGAACTTAAATGAAGGAATAGTTGGAAGGACTGAAAGACTCTGAACAATCGTAACACCTTCAAGCATCGAATTGTCTGAAATACCCTTAGATATTATAATGATTGAGAATATTTCTAAGATATAGAATTGAGAACTCCATATAAGGCCAACCATGTAATGGCTCAAACAAGAAGTGGTAATATACGACTCGTGTCTGTTGGTCGTTTTTGATACTAAGAGGATATTGGAGGAATACCATATGAAGGCGTACAATTTATTGAGAGAAAGTACATAGCTAATAGTAAGAGAGATCTGTTCTTATAAGGTACATTCGATGTTTTGGAATGAGTTCAAGTGCAATGCACATGTTTGACTACTTGGAAAATACCATCCGAATATATGCTTAATTTCTAGAATAAGTTCAGTGGACGATTGGTGAAGGTACTATTGTTGTTATGCTCCGTAGTCAGTTCTGAGAAATGGATAGTTGAAGTGTACCTATCTGGTGAGATATTAAACACAGTGTTAATGGGTTCCGATTAGTTCAAAGGGGCTTGGAAACTTGACGAGCAACTAGAAGTCATAAATTCTGTACATCACCGTTTACACCTTGTTGGTTCAAATTACCAGTTTACCTCTCCCGAAGGTCAAAATGACCTTAATACCCTCATAGGTTGTAACATTTAATTATGCTCGCGATATATCTAAAATCCCAATAATTCTGATGCATCAACTTCCGATGTTGATTCGATCCGTCTTATCGGACTCCCCTATTCGTAGGGACCTCGTTCTAAAATCAGTCCAAAATTGTCAAATGTCATTTTTATGATATCTATCAAGTACCTCTAAGAAATGAATTGGGCCATTAAGCGCATATCATATATCTGTAAATACTTTTTGTTCTAAACCAAGTCCATATGCTTAAAATTTAGAAGTATAATATTGTAATACGAAAGGAAAGCAATTCTCTGATTTTTTACCTCTGATGTGAAAAATATATCTGATATCTGACATTTGAATACGAAATAATAATAATAATGTTAATAAAATAAATTTGATATTTGTCTTCTAGTATAAAAATAGATTTGATATCTATTTTCTATAGTACTGTCTTCTGAATATAAACTGAAATCATCTGGGGTATATTATCTGGGATATGAATAATGATCTGTAGGCTCAGCGCTGGTAAGTCCTTTTGGACCTAAGCTCCTACGCCCAATGGGCCTAGGGTAAGCCTTTCTGTTAAGCTCCTACGCCCACGGGCCTAGGGTAAGTCTTTCTGGACCTAAGGCATCCCCTTAGGTAGGCTCTTACGCCTCAGGCCTAGGGTAAGACCTTCTGTATGCAGTTCAGGGCGAATTGCATTTTAGAGTTCGGTTGAGGGTAGTTAAGTTAATTAATAGAACTTTCTGACCTCTTCTGAAACATACCCTATTAAATTAATGTATCAATGTTGAACCCTCAGCAAACTTACAATTCACACTTAATGGACCACTCTGAACTCCTTGATTCAACTTTTGAAATCTGAATCTCTTTTGAATCTCTGGCTTTAGACCACCTCTTACGGTTCGGGTGATCAAATAAAGAACAACTCTGTGACCTCCTTATAATGCTTCATTGAATTATCGAATCGTAATTTGAGCTTACCGTTGCTTAATTCTTCATGACAATGTTAAGTTGCCATATACCTACTTGCACCTTTAGCATCTCCTGGTAGTTTGTATTACTGAGCTTTCCGAAGCTCACGTTGTTTTTACCAGCACAGGTTAGGAGATCAACTTTGTCGCAACTGTCAACATCGGTATGAGAGTTTCTTTGGCTTGCTTGTGGAGTATGGTATTTGTATAATTAGGGGGCATGTATGTCATGTTTTTATTTATATTCGGATTTGAAACTTGTATTAATAATTTGTATCAGAGTTTTGCTTCATTGTCTAAATGTTTTTTTGAAATTGTATTTTAATTCAAAACTTGATTTATGATTTCAAATGGTTTAGCGCAATTTGTTTATTTGAAATTTTATCGTGGGTCGCTCCGGTGACCCTAATGTGACTTCCTAGGATCCGTATTAACGCATAGGCGGGTCTAGGGGTTACATGAATGTTTAATTTTTGATAAGGAATAGACACTATACAGATAAAAAAAATTAAATTCGAATCTCTTAATTGAACATCATATTTTAAAATTACAAAAAAGTTTATAAAATAAGAATAAACTAATCAATACATTTATTTTAAAGCTATCATAACGCACAATTTAGTCCTTAAAAATTAAAGAGGACCAAACAAGAAATGGTTACTAAACAACTTGGACAAATGATGCAAACACACGTCAAGATTAACGGGTAAAAGATAAATACCTTAAACACGAATATAAAGATGTTATATATTAAATTATATAAGTACCCCCCATCCACATAAATAAGTACCCATCTCTTGGTGATGCTCTTGAAATAATTAATAATAATTTTTTTTTTCAGGTTAACATATAATTGAAAATATATTTTGAATTTGTCTATTAATGGGGATGTTTTAGCTATCGTGAATTATGGAGGCGAGTTGACTGATATTGTGAAAAAAAAAATATTAACATATACCGTTTTATAATTATCTTTACATTATTTAATAAAAATTATACGTGTAATTAATTTTTATTTTAATATTTTTTAATATAATGACGTGATTACGTGGTAGTAGAGATGAAGCACAGATTCGAGGTTGGAAGAACAAATAATAAATGCTTGAAATTGAGGGCAAATTCATAAATAACACAATTTTTAGAAAATTTTATATATAAGAACAAAGGTAAAAAAAATTGGGGAGTGGGCGGACAATTGCTCCACCCTACCCCATCTCTATATTTTAATCTTTTTTAAACTTTTTGACAAGGCGCACACACCGTGCACGTACAAATATTTTGATTTATATTTCTAAAATGAAAAGATTTAATAAATTAAATTTAATTTATCTTATGATATAATCGTTTTGCTTTTAAGTATTTTAATTATAAATAACTTGATCCCCGAAATTTGTCCATCATAAAATGGGTCATTCAATCGATAAAATAATCATTAATAATAAGAAGAGAGCAAAAACGACAAACGCATTTCAATTAAGCATGAACTAATTTGGTTGCTTTTGAAAATTTTTATAAATAAAATAAAGCATTATTCATATCACGTTTAGAGGATTAAAAGAATCAAGAAGATGATGAAATGAAATAGGAGACAATTCCAAAATATGGCACATAATATTACACATATTTTCGACACTGTTATGTTTAACAATTAATAATAATTGATAATAGATTATATTAACTGATATCTAAAAACGAATTACATTAGTTGATTTAATTAGTTCGATGGTAAAATTTATTGGAGAAATAAAGAAACAAAAGAAAACATTTGGGCAAAGGAAGCCATGCAATTTGGTTTCTTTAACCATGGGGTTTTCTTATCATCTTTATTTTTAATTAACCCGGGTTTAATAATAATAATAAATAAATAAAAAGAAAAAGGTAGAAGAAATAAAAGAGGAAGAGCACGTGTTCTAATCCTCATCCCATATCATTCATCTTCATCTTCATCTATATAAAGGAGTGTTGGGTGAGAACATAGACTCATCAATACTCTTCACTCTGAGAATCAAGTTCATTAGTAGCAGAAATGGAAGGCAACAAGTTTGGTTTACTCTTGGGTGCAATGGCAGTCTTGATTTTAGCTGCAGGGCCTCCAACTACTATGGCTGCTCGTGATGGATTTCTGCCTTTTGATGCCGACATTAAGAATCCTTTGCTCAACATTTTCTTCGATGACAAACCAGCTGCAAACTGTTCTCCTACCGGTGTCCAGTGTAGTTCTAGTACTGATTGTTGCAGTGGAAACTGTATATTTGTTATGCCTTTTACTATGTGCATCTAAAAGATAAGACTGAGTGAGTTAAATAGATGGATAACTCGTCTACTTGTTCGCCTTTTCATTTAGTTGATGTTGTTTTGTATTTTGTGGTGTCCCTTGCATATGTGACAAGGGATTATGTATCTTACTACTTTCTTGTTTTTGTTCTAAATAAACCATCTATTTAACTACGTTAAATTAGATATATATATATATATTATGAATCTTATTTTATTTCGATGGTTATTCAAGTGAAGAAAAGTCCTTTGGATGTTTTTACTTACCAAAAATACTATGGATGTGAACATCTCTTGATTCTGCAAGAATTTAAAGAACTATGCCCTCATAGTTTCATTGAAGTGGCCCACTTCACTCTAACATAGGTGACTTGCGTTGTTCGTTCACCGAAACACACAATGGTTATTAAAAAGCATTGTTTAACCTATTTTATTTTTATCACTGTTTACATATGAGGAACGGACTTGAAATAAGAACCCTCAAAATGACCGCACAAGTTCTATGCAAGTTGGTTATCCCTTTGAACCTAGATCTTGGAATCTCAGTCAATAAAATTCAAACTCTAACTAATTCGGCTAAAAATAATCTCGGTTCTAAAGAATTTGAATACAAAGACATATCGATCTAAGCACAAACGATTTCCATATGTACGATAATATAGACAACATTCAGGGATATTAAAAATTTCATAATAAATTTAACTTTAAGCACATACTTGAGAAGATTCGAGCACTAGTTTATTTGAACCCGAGATGATTCAAAATTTTAAATAATTCGAATATGAAGATAATGCGATTCGAATTCGTCCAAACCCTTCTGTTTGACACCTCTAATTTGGAGTGCAAATGTAAGGTTTCGTATCATTATCTCGGCTTTTTAGTTTATATATTCTTTTTGGTGAGAGACATAGTGAATTGAAGGTCAAAATTTGAAAAATCAAAGCAATTTTAGAAAGTAATAGTATAAACAAAGCATTATATTAATTATTTCAATAAACTAATACAAATCTCTTAAATTATTAGCTAAAGGGTAGAAAAGCCCTTAACAAAAAAAAACTAATTAAACCCTTAAGAAAAAATTTCTCTCAATTGAGCCTCCGCCCCTAATAAAAAAATCAACTAAATTATTTGGTTCAGAATTTTTGTTATTGATCAATTTTAACCACTAATTAGCTAACGAGCCAATGATATCACAGCATGTGACTAAACATGAAAATTATCAAAATTTATATAAATTACAAAAGTATTGAACTTGAAGCCCACAGTAGTAAAGAGTATTAAATTTGAAGTAAATAGATGGGGACTCGTACTGAATTTTGGTTGTAATTTTCTTGTAAATGTATATACGTCTTAATTGTGTGGCTGAAATTCCTTGGTTCTTTGTCATATTTATTACATTTGTCGGTTCACTTTCATGTTTAATATCGAGTACTAAAATGTAAATCATGGCATTGTGTGGTTTCTTTTATTATTTCATATTTATTACATTTGTCGGTTCACTTTCATGTTTAATATCGAGTACTAAAATGTATATCATGGCATTTGTGGTTACTTTTGGGTGCAATGTCAGTCCTGATTTTAGCTGCAGGGCCTCCAACTGTTACGACTGCTCGTAATGAATTTCTGCCCTTCGATGCCAACATTAAGAATCCTTTGCTTAACATTTTCTTCAATGACAAACCAGCTGCAAACTGTTCTCCTGCCGGGTGGTGTAGTTCTGGTACTGATTGTTGCAGTGGCCACTGTGTGTTGGTATTGCTTGTTCCGACCGCAACTGTGTGCAGCTAAAAGTGTAACCCCCTAGACCCACCTACGCGTTACAACGGATCCTAGAAAGTTATATTAGGGTCACAAGAGCGACCCACAATAAAAATACACATTAAAAACATATTTCTTCAAAACACTTATTAAACTGTAAAATCAATTTCTGTTTAAAATACCATTTCGGGAAGTCATTTAAACACATAACAGAAATTTCTTTAACCTGCGATGGTAAATACAACGTGAGCTTGGAAAAGCTCAGTAATACAGAACTACCAAAAGATGCTATAAGCTCATGCAGATATATAACACCCGAGTTTAAGGGTCGGGTAGAAATAATAATAAAACAATGTTTTGGGTTTCGGGTTGTAATTAAATAATAAAATATTTTTCATGGGCCTCGTGATTTCAAATATTTAAGGTTATGTTGGGCCTATCTTCTAAGTCCAAAATCCATGGACTTTAGGAGATGAGAATTTTGGCCATTCATTAATGGCATTTTAGTAAATAGTTGGTCTTCCAACTAAAACCCATTTTTATTTCATTATAATTCAAATAAACAAAAATTTCATCATCTTCTCCTCCAAACACAAAACCAACGACAAGAAGCTCTCCCCTCCCCCTTTCACTATTCCATTTCATCCCATCTTCATTTTGGCTCGGTTTTGAAAGGTAATTACGTTTTTATTTTGCTATCATCTTCCTCTCTTCAAAAGTACCTTTAGATTGCATTTTCATCCATGTTTTGGAAATTTGGTCTTTCATGGAAAAATGATAAAGGTTAAAGCTTTTGACTTAATAATGTTAGATATGTTGTTTGTGAACCTTGAAGTCCAACATATATGAATTTCAAAGTGTTTTAACATGATTTTCGTATTTGGGTTTAATGGGGGGGGGGGGGGGTTGAAGGGTTTTGGAGTGGATTTTGGGTGTGTTTTATGTTGGAAATGGAAGGCTAATGTTAGTATGTTAGTTAAGGGTTGTTTTGGAATCATTTGGAAGTGTTAAATGGGTTGAAATCATGAGTTTTGGTTGAGGTTTGGTGGCTGCTCGAGTTTGTTGTTTTGGGGGGTTGTTCATGGCTTGAATTCTTGTGTTTGATGCTTGAATAGTATTCTGGGTTGCTACATTGTTGTATGAGCTGATTTGGGGTTGTTTTGGATTGTGTTGAGTTGTTTAGAGTCAAGGAGTTGTGTTGGTGAGGCATCAGGAGTGAATCCGGAAGCTTGAAGGTGTTGGTTTCTTGATAGTTGAGCTTGGAAGTGAAGATGAGTGGTTACTGTTTTTAAATGATGGTTTTTAAATATTGATTCAAGCATGCGAACCTAGGATGAGCTTGGTAAACCCACCTAGAGTTGGGATTAGAGTGGTAGCCTAATCCTAAGCTTTAGTTAGAGACTTTGGTTGTACTCTATTTGATGTTTGTGTCTCATGTTTAATTTAGATTATGGTGGTTATGTATAGGTTGTTATACATGTACGTTGAAGCATGGTTTGATGCATTGTCATATGCATGTTGATGATAGGTATGATGTGGATATACATATGTGTGAGATATGATGTGGTAATTGTTTTGATGATATACATGTAGTGTTGACTTGTGAAATGATGTTATGAGATGGTTGCATGATTTCGAGGATCATGGTGAGTACGTGCTAAGCACGGAAGTTGTTGTGATACTACGTTGTGAAAGATTTATAGATTGTGTTTAATATTGGCACTAGTATTCTTGGGTACAATGATCGATCATTAGGATTAGTGTGCACACGGTTGAGTCAAATTCGTGCGTGGCCTTGGTGGCGTTAAGTCATCAAGGAGGAGTACGGTGATGTAATATTCCACCGGAAATGTTTATATAATAGTCGGTGATGAGTGGAATCCCATCGACGGGGCGTGAGGATGAGTGTAATCCCACCAAAGGTAATGGTTGTGTTGGAAGTGCGTTCTAACGTGTTATCCGCGTATTCGAGTCATAGCTAGGTGCCAATATGATATGAAATGTGATTTCAATATGGATTGATATATGTATCTTCGTATGTTGGACTTATGTGTTGTTGATCATGGCATAGTGTTGATTATATGTTCATGCATCATATATATTTTTGGCTCTTGTGGATCGGAGGTAAGATCATGCATTTCATCTCGGTTGTTGCTTGTGCTTGGACCCTGCATTGTCGAAGGTTTGTTTTATGAGCTTACCCCCACTAAGCTTTATGCTTACGCTCCTGTTTGTTCGACAATGCATATCAGTAGCTTGTGGGTTGCAAGGGCAAGGAAAGACCTCCAAGTGTCGCTTTTGGTTAGCTCAAGTATGAACTTTAAATTGTAGATTGTAATAGTCAAGCAGTGGGATAGGTGTTGTTAAATTGAGCTTGGATATATGTGATGTTGGTTTGGCATTTAGATGTTTTGCTTGAATTGTAAACCATGTTTATGTTGCATGTCATGAATGCCTATATGTTTGTTTCTAAGGCATGAACCTTTATGTGTTAAGTATGTCTTCTTTTGATAAATGTATGAATCCTTTCGTTGCATGATCCTTGTACGTTTTGAATGCCATGTATGTTGATATCTTGGTAGTTAAAGGTTGTATGTATGTTGTTTGTGGCTAGGGGAGTCGTAAATCGTATCTAGAGTCGAGTCTTAAATCGTTTTGCTGAAATTTGGAGACTTGAAGTGCAGGGCGTATCGATACGCCTAAGGGCCGTATCGATACGGTCTTGCCCTTCAGAACTCAGTTTTGGCCTGGTGTATCGATATGCAGGGGTGTATCGATACTCCCAAAGCTCACTGGAAATCCGAGATTTAGGTGAGACTTTGGCGTATCGATACGGGCTCTAAGCGTATCGGTACGGATTTGTCTCGTTGACCGCGAGATGTTGACCGAGAAGGGTGTATCGATACGGTCTTCCTGCGTTGACTGAAGGCAGTTGACTTGGTCAAGGCGTATCGATACCCTCTATAGGTGTATCGATACGATATGCTTAAAAAGGAAAAATGGGTTGTTTTAAAGTGTTGTTTTGGATGGTCGTTGTTATATTGTTTGTGTTTCCGCTGTCGTGTTTCACATAAGACTTAATAATGCATTTAGACAAGATATAAATAAAAGAAATTTTCTAGGGTTGTTAACCGAGGTGTGACCTTAACGGGTTTCACATCGGATTTCCCCGTGTAGTCCACTCGGACCGGGCAAACGTCCGGACCGGGACGAGGGGTTACAAGATATAAGTACATATCACATGCAAAAAAACATTTTCCCTGCAATAACAACAAACATTTCCTCCTCTCCATCTTAAGTATTAACAAAACCCTTTCTTGCAAGAGTAGGGAAGAGCTCAATAGATTCTTGTGCTGAATAATATCTGGATAAATGTAACAGATGTCTTCCTGCGACCAAATCGTACATTTTCAAGCCCATCCAGTAGTATACTGCCTCAAACCAGTCAAAACAAGGTGTCATGCATGGCAAGGCATGGCAGAGATGAGGAGCATTCTCAATAACTTGTTTACGCTCTTCAAGTGCATGGAAAACCAGCTTCAATTGCCCATAGTCAAGGTTGAACACAGCTTTCTCCAAGTACCGGACCCCTAACATAATTTAACAAAAGAATCAGCTTAAAAGCTAAAATAAGCATATAGAAAAACGAATTAGACTTTTGGACTCAGAACTTTTAACATTAATCGAAAGACAATCAGCAAAAAGCACTTCAAAATTCCAAAGAAAATCTGGATATCAATAATTTAGTATAATTATGCTTGATATGCAATCCGGAATAATAAGTGACACCAAATTATTGAAAATAAAATTTAAAAGGAATATTTGATGTCCTTATATATTTAAGCTCTCTCAGCAATAAATAAATAAATAAATCAACAGCTACAATCTACATTGCAATAACCAAAAGCGGCTTGAATATCATCTACAAATTGAGTGAGTTGCTAAAAGTTTAGCCTTTCTCTTTTCAGAATTTTAGGCGCTAATCATCTGGATTTGGCCTCTTCAAAACAAAAACCAATGTTGAAATTATCAATATATGTATCCATCTTTCTAAATTAGTTGTTAACGTATATTTCCACAGAAACAAGTGAAACAAATTTAAAAGTAACCGATATGAAAACTAGATGAAAAATTTATGCTTACCTCCATGAATTAGCTTCGTTGACCGGGAAGACGTTCCGGAGGAGAAATCCTCTCGCTCCACGAGGCCGACACGGAGGCCTCTAGTGGCAGCGTCCAGAGCAACGCCGCATCCGGTGGCACCGCCGCCTACTACTAGGATGTCGAGTGGATTAACCGAGCTGGTACCGATCAGATTCGATTCCTGGACATTTCGTGAAGGAACGATGGCGCTCGGATCACTGATCGTCCGCCTCATTGACTCTACGACTGAGCCAACCCCGCGGTCATTGGAAGATACAGAGGGAGGGAAGATGATGGCGCCACCGCAGGCGGTAACTGCTGCTGCTGCTGTGGCAACGGCGGCGACGCGGCGGAGGCGGGCGGCGGTTGCTGACATTGCGGAAGGTCGAATAAGAGCGAAGAGTGAGGAAAGGGGAGAGTCGTTGGGGAATTATTTTTTTAATAATTTTGGGTTTCAATTGCGGACTTCTAGTGTAGGAAATTTACCGTGTGGCAATTAGAAGAAAAAACGCGAAGACCGTTAGATTTAAAGAAAAAAGAGAGAGTGATTGTGAGCCATTGGATTGAAGAACCTGTTATAGCAGGTAACCGGTTGCTGTTCTTCTTGCGTCTATATAGTGTTAGGAAACACCTGTTTCTTATTTCTTGCTTTTTTTCCCTTTTCAATTTCTGTATATTTTAAGGGTAAAGTACACCAATGGATCATCAAACTTTTAGGGCGCGTTTATTTTAGTCACCAAACTTTTAAAAATTTTATTAGGGTCACTTAACTTTTATTTTGGTTTCATTTTAGTCCCTCCCGTTATCTTCCATTAAAAGGCCCGTTAAATTTTTTTTCTTCAAGGGTAAACTATATAAATGGTCACCAAAATTTTAAAACGCTTTAATTTTGGTTACCAAAATTTTAAAACTTTTATTAAAATCACCCAACTTTTATTTTGCTTTAAAGCAACCCCTTAATTTAAGATGTCCAAAATCTTCCCCTCAATATCTGCCATTCAGCCTTCTCATATCAAGTTGAACCAATTCGTCAATACCTAATTTTTTACGGTTCTTGAAGTTCGAAGCCGATCGTCATTTTGATCGAATTTCTTAACTAGAGTAATAAATGCCAATGATCTCGAGTTTTATTTCGAAAAACAATGAAAAAAGAATCTCTTTTTTTTGTTCTCTCTCGCCACTTCCTCATAGCCTCCTCCTCTTCCAATTTCTTCCTTCATTTCACAACTTCCTCATCTTCAAATTTGTATCTTTTTTATTTTATTTTTCCAATTTCGTCATTTGATTGGGAATTATTCTTCTATTTTCAGTTAGTTTATTATTATCTCAATAGTTTAATCAGACATGTTAAAAAATTGAAAAATTAATTAATTATTTTTTAAAAAAATTTAAAAATATTTTTAACTAATCAGATGATACCACATGACACTTTGCTGACGTGACATCATTCGATTGGTTAAAAATATATATATTTTGAAATAGTTATTATATATATTTTTTTAAAAATAAAATATCCTAAAATTTTCAAATATTTTTAAAATAGTCCCCAAATCTCTAAAGCCCCAAATTTAGTCACTCATGTCGGTGTTGGCCACGTTGTCGGCGACGGAATGAAGCGCCCCCCTCGCCGAACGACCCATACATCGTTCTATCGTCCGTTCTGTCGTCGTTCGTCGCGAATCGTTCAGACGAACCATTCGACGATTTCGCCTTCGTCCGGTGTTTTGCATGGCATCGGTCGATTTTCGGTGACGAGATGGTGGGGTAAATGATCGTGATGGTCCGACGATCGATGTGGTGGGCAGCAGCGTGACAATCGGCGGCGAAATCGGCTCAAATCGGGATTTGTGTTTGGGGGAGTTAGAGATTTCGAAATTTGGGGGCTCTTTTGTGAAATCTGAAAATTTTGGGTCTATTTTTTTAAAAAAATTAAAAAATTAAAAAAATATTTTTTATTTTTTAAAGGGTAAACTATACTAATGACCACCGAACTATGGGGTTGGTGTCGATTTGACCACTATATTTTCAATTGTGTTAAATATACCACATAACTATTTAATTGGTTCTAATGTAGCCACTTGCCGTTAAAAAAACAAAAAAAGTTAACGGGAAGTTAAAATAATTGGTATAATTACACATTTAGTCCTCTTTATTTATACAATCATTCAATTTAGTCCTAATTTTAATCTAATAAAATAAATTAATTATTCAATAAGGTGTCACCACCTTATTTGAGGGATTTATCTATTTTTATTAGATTTATTAAATTTATTTTTCTTCCCCAATTAGAATAAAAAAATGAAATAGTGGAAAATGGCCCTAAGGAGAATCGAACCTGGGTCTTTAAGAAAAAATTAACACTCTTACCACTAGGACAAATTTGTTTCTAGTATATGTAATACTAAATATAATATATGTGGTATGTATAATAATACGAGAAACAAACTTGATAAATGAAAAAACTCGGCTATATAGTGGGCATTACTTCCAGAACAGTTTGCTAAATACACAGTTTGCTAATGTAATACACAGTTTGCTAAAAAACTCGGCTAAATACATGAAATTCAAACATTCTCAAAGTGCAAAAGTTCAAGCATATTGTTGAATCTATCTTTGTATCTTACACAACAATCCGCTAATGTTTACCAAGACCGTTATGTTTCTTGCCCTTATCTATGTTCTCCCACCCTGAGAATGATGCCGTTTCGTTTCTCTCTTCTGTCTCTACTATTTCATTTTTTAACATGCTTAATAATTCAAAATTTGGGGAAGATTCGCTATATTATAATGAGCCCAAAATTTAAATCCTTATCTAATTTTCTCTCCCAAGTTCAGCAGCTCTGCAATTCCAGATTAACCTTAAGATGGCGACGAAATTTTGGTATCCCATCAATCGAATAAGATATATATTATATTTGGTATTTCATACACCAGAAACAAGCTTGGCCCAGTGGTAAGAGAGTTGCTCTCTTTCCCTAACGAACATGTTTGAATCTCCTTGGGGCTGTTTTCCACAATTTTATTTTTCTTACTCCAATTGGTGGTGACACGTATATTAAAATTAGGACTAAATTAAATGATTGTATAAATAAAAGGGACTAAATGTGTAATTATATCAATTATTTTAACAGTCCCGTTAACTTCTTTGTTTTTTTTAACGGCAGGTGGCTACATTGGAACCAATTAAATAGTTATGTGGTATATTTAACACAATTAAAAATATAGTGGTCAAATCGACACCAACCCCATAGTTCGGTGGTCATTAGTATAGTTTACCCTTTTTTAAAAATGTGATGCCACATCAGCAAAGTGCCACGTGGCATCGCCATGTTATCTCCCAATGCCATGCAAACATGCCACGTCAGCCTTAGGCGTTGACCGTTAGTTGATTAACGGTTTTCATCCAACGAGGGCGAGCTTTGAACGAAAATAAAACGTTAGGTGGTTGTTTGCAAAAAAAATCTGGACTAAAATGGTTAGAAGGTCAAATATTAAGGGCTATTTTTAACTTTATGCCTTTAAGTATTAGGTGACAAGTATTATTATTTTAACTGAAAAAATATATATTCTTTATAATAAATTGGATTCAAAATCCGAATATTTTTTTAAATAACATTTTGAATGTCAATAATTTGAGCCTTCCAACTCTTTAAACGAGTTGGAAATATTCTCATTAAAAATAACAACATTTACAATATAGATAGAATGGAATCTAACAAGTGGTCTCAGTCGAAAAGCGGATAATGATCATCTTAGGAGATTTGAGTTTAATCTCTCTATCTACAAGATATGTGTATATTGTCAAATGGTGAAGAATATGTATAAACATATACTATCCTGTAATCTAGTTATCAATATATTCTAGTTAAAAGCAAATGATGATCATCTTAGGAGACCTGAATTCAATCGCTTTGTCTACGAGTCATGAAATTCTCGTGGTCCAAAAAAGCAAGAGATTAAACAATTGATCTTCATATCTATACTAAAAATATAAGTTTTTATTAAATATTCTTAAAACTGTGTACATAGAGTAAACACATTTAGTCGGTTAGTCAAATCGTTTATCTTTGTTCTCTCATATTTTTTAGGTCATGAGTTTTAGCCCCACTAGAAGTACATCTTTTTTTTTTTCTTCCTTAAAGTTCATTTTCCCTCCTCTTTTAAGTAGGATTAGAATTCTAATTAAGATTTATATAAAAAAACTGTAGATAAATTGTGGTTGAAACTTTTTAAAATAAGCGGAAAACAATAAATAAGTTTTATTAAAATGTTATTTGCCCGAACCTTGGATGAACGCCATGCACCAATTTTTTTTTTAAGCCGACTGAAATTTTTATAAAATTATAGAAAATCTTTAATGAATACAAAATTGGAGAGTTAGACACCGAAGACATAGAAACAAAATCTAAATTCGCCTAAGAAAAAGTACCTTTAAACTTCAAAAACTTACAACTTAATTCTCAAAGTCTATTATATTATCCATTAAACCCCTAAGTTGATCGTTAGTTAATTAACGGTTTCCATCCAATGAGGACGGAATTTGAACGAAAATGAAATGTTAGATGGTTGTTTGCACAAAAAAAATCTGGACTAAAATGACTAGAAAGTCAAACATTAAGGGCTACTTTTAACTTTATGCCATTAAGTATTAGGTGACAAGTATTATTATTTTAACTTTGAAAAAAAAATATTCTTTATAATAATTTGGATTCAAAGTCTGAATATTTTTGAAATAACATTTTAAATGTCAATAATTTGAGCCTTCCAACTCTTTAAACGAGTTGGAAATATTCTCATTAAAAATAGCAACATTTACAATATAGATAGACATGGAACCCAACAAGTGGCCTCAGTCGAAAAGTGGATAATGATCATCTTAGGAGACTTGAGTTTAATCGCTTTATCTACAAGGTATGTGCATATTGTCAAAGGGTGAAGAATATGTATGAACATATACTATCTTGTAATGATCACCTTTAAACACATCTAGTTATCAGTATATTCTAGTTAAAAGCGAGTGATGGTCATCTTAGGAGACCTGAATTCAATCGCTTTGCCTACGAGTCATGAACTTCTCGTTGTCCAAAAAGACAAGAGATTAAACAATTGATCTTCGTATCTATACTAAATATATAATTTTTTATTAAATAATCTTAAAATTGTGTAAATAGAGTAAACACAATAGTCGGTTGGTCAAACTGCGTAAATTGTGGTTGAAACTTTATAAAATAAGTGGAAACCAATAAATAAGTTTTATTAAAATGTTATTTGCCCGAGCCTTGGATGAACGCCAGGGTAAAAATCTCCTGCCCCCTAATCATGCCTCCTTCTATGCCCCTGCCTAAAAATACTTAAAAATTAAATCTTGCCCTATAACTCTAATTTTCATATCCTAAACCCAAACCCTAAACTCTAAAAAAATACACCCTACATCTAATTCCCTACACCTTAACCCTAACCCTAACCCTAACCCCCAACTTTAAACCCCAAACTCTAAACCTTAAACCCACTATTTTAAAGTGGGGGCACAAATGGGGCATACTTTGGGGGCAGATGATTTCCATCCTGAACGCCATGCATCATTTTTTTTGTTAAGCCGATTGAAATTTTTATAAAATTATAGAAAATCTTTAAGGAATACAAAATTGGAGAGTTAGACACCGAAGACATAGAAACGAAATCTAAATTCGCCTAAGAAAAAGTACCTTTAAACTTCAAAAACTTACAATTTAATTCTCAAAGTCTATTATATTATCCATTAAGCCCCTAAGTTCTATTTTAATCCTAATAAAGGAACCATGAAAAGATAGTATGTATGAGGAAATAAGGATTGAACATGGGACCTTAGGGAAAAAAAACTTAACACTCAACCACTAGGCTAAGCATGAGATTTTATTATATTTTGACAAAATATTATATTTAGGTTATCTTGTGATAAGAAAAATAAGTAAAAAGTACATAAAGCAGTTAATAGGGATCAAACCTAAAAACTATAGGGAGAGAATATGCAACACTTAAGGATGAGTATAGAACGGGCGATACACACCGTTGAACACTACTAATGCAATACAATGCTAAACACCATTAACTTTTGAATGATTATTAAAAATTTCAAGGGTTCGACATGCAATTAATCATATTTCAAAACAAAATTAGAAGAAATTATTCAACGAGTCATTCTCATCAGCTCATTCATAGTCATACCCAATTAAATAAAGCTACTTAATATTTATTTTCTATATAATATTTTCTTATAAATTAAAATTTACACACCATCATTTTCCCCCTCAGGCCTCATATATTAATTATAATATATTAATGAATAAAATCCTTAAAATAAATGAGGTATGAGAAAGAAGATGGTATTTGTAAATTTTATTTTAAAGATTTTATCCATTAGCATATTATAATTAATATACGAGGTATGAGGAAGAAGATGATATTTGTAAATTTTAGTTTATAAGAAAATATTATGTGACAAATAAAGATGATGTGGTTTTATTTAACTAGATAGGACCATGAATGAGGTGGTGAGAATGATTCATAGAATAATTTCTTCTAATTTTGTTTTCAAATGTGATTAATTACATTTCGAGCCTTTGAGATTTTTAATAATTATTTAAAAGTTAATAAAAAATTAATGGTATTCATCAGTTGCGTTAATGATGTTCAACGGTGTGCGTCGCCCCTTCCAAAATTTTCCTACTACATTTTATTTAAGAATTAGGTGAGCAATTATCAGTTATAATTTAAGTATTAGGTTAACGAGGCTCACTTTAGTACTTTGTATGATTTTCATCAATAGCATCTTAGTTGAGCAAAAAAAATTAAGTATTGGGCGACAATTATTATTATTTTAAATTTGAAAAAAATTGCTCTTTAAAATAATTCCAAATCAATATGCAAATATTTTTTTAAATAACATTTTAAATGTCAATAATTTGAGCCTTCCATCTCTTTAAACGAGTTGAAAATAGTCACCATAAAAAGGTTTATATTATAAATAAATACCTAAAGTATGTTAATTTTTTTCATTTAGGTACAAAAAAATACTTTAAGTATCTATTTTGACTAAAAAATTATATTTTAAGTACTTATTTTAACCAATCTCATGACATGGTATTAATATGAAATCTTAACAACAGATAAAATTTATTACATAAATTGTTATTTTTAACCAATCCCCAATTGTTATTTAATAAAGCACATGTTAATCGTTTCACATATATAAAGGAGCATTATTGACTGAGAATATGGACTCCTTCGTACTCTATAGACTATACTATATAAGTAACCAATTTAATTAATCAATTTTAATTTCATATTAGATATAAGTTTTTGGAGAAAATATAATGAATCTGGGCAGATCTTCAAACAAGATTACATTTTGTTTCTTTGATTTCCTTATTTGACAATTTTTATGGTTTTAGTTTTTAAATTAAAATATCTATATCTGATATTATTTTTGTATGATGGGCACTAGATTTTATTTAAAAATTAGTTGGGCAATTATTAGTTTTAAATTAAGTATTATGTGACAGTTATTATTATTATTATTATTATTATTATTATTATTATTATTAACATTATTATTATTATTATTATTATTATTATTATTATTATTATTATTATTATTATTATTATTATAACTTTGAAAAAAATGTTATTTACAATAATTTGGTTTCAATATCCAAATATTTTTTTAAATAACATTTTGAGTATCAATAATTTGAGCCTTCCAACTCTTTAAACGAGTTGAATAAAATCTCATTAAAAAATAGCAACATTGGATAAAATACGTAAATCAACACTGAATTTTGTTTTTTGACCTATTTTGGTTATTGAAGTTTTAAAACATTCAATTTACTCAATGAACTTTATATATTGATTTTTTTTATCACTCCATTGTTAACTATTTAAGACCATTGTGGGCCATAATATGTGAAACTTTATACATTGATTTTTTTATTTCACATCATAACGGAGTTAGAAATTTAACGAAAGAGTGATGAAAAAAATTCAATATTTCTTTGATTTAGTGATGAAAAAAGGGGTTTGAGCAGATAAAATATCACCATAACATGATGCCATCCCATTTAAGTTTCCGAATTTAAATAACTTGTCAAATATTCAAACAAAATCACATTTTGTTTCCTTTGATTTTTTTATATAATTATTATACAGGGTGTACGAAACCCAATAAATGGTCTCAGTGGAAAAGCGGATGATGTTCATTTTAGGTGAACCGAGTTCAACGGGTATATATGCGTCGTCAAAGGGTCAAGAATATGTATGAACATTTTCTTGGTTGATGCTGATAATTCAGCTGTTGGCTGTTCTGCTCCGGGCGATCCCTGTATATATGGTTCGGAATGTTGCAGCGGAAAATGTACAAAATTTCCTATCATATTACCTGTCGGGTGGTGTATTGAATAATGGAATAGTGCTAGCTAAATAGATGGTTTGTTCGTGTACTTGTTGGCTTTTTTTCTTCTTCTTTTGGTCGTAATAATATGC
The DNA here is from genome assembly GCA_958450335.1 of Hibiscus tridactylites. Classification (NCBI taxonomy): domain Eukaryota; kingdom Viridiplantae; phylum Streptophyta; class Magnoliopsida; order Malvales; family Malvaceae; genus Hibiscus; species Hibiscus tridactylites. Next base: position 75,226,610 of record OY288285.1, on the reverse strand, counting down.
ACTCGTGTTTCTTACTTTTGTTCTGGTGATGGTGTTTATGTTGTTTTTTATTGTGGGGGTGATGTCTGTAAACCCTCTTGATGTGTGTAGGGGGTTCTGTATGTAGCCAATATCTTGCCTTATTCTAAATAAAACATCTATTTAGCTGCTTTGTCTTCTTGTTGTGGTTTATGTTGGTTTACTTTCACGCTTAATTTCGAATAATAAAAAGTACATCGATGCATACAAGATCAAATTTAAATACCAAAAATTTAAAGTTACACACATATATATATATATATGATTCAAGTAAATATAATTCACATCGAAGAAAGGAGTTATGTCAAGGGATTTCTCAAGACAAATGTTTACAATTAAATCCATAATAGAATTTGAGTTGTTAGCTCTAGAGAAGTCTGGAGAAGAAGTTAAATGACTTTAAAATGTCTCGAAGGATATTCCTGAATGACCAAAGCCAATGCCCAAAATATGCATATATTGTGATAACCAAGCAACAATTGATAAGAGCACAAAGCTTTATGTATAATCAGTGGCGAATCCATAATTTTTATATAGTGGGGACATAACAAAATATGAGTATGAAGGATTCATACACCACTACAAAATTATTGTTGATCCCATACTTTAATAAATTAAGTGGGGTCAATTTTAATATTTTTTATAAAAAAATATAAAAATTTATATTAGCTCCTCGAAAACCCCATATTCCAACAAATTAAGTGGGGTCAATTGACACCCCTAAAGCTAATGTAGATCCGCCCATGTGTATAATAGTAAGTCAAGATATATGCGTCGTCGACACAAAACCGTTAGACAACTGATCTCAAATGGAGTTATCTCTATTGATTCTGTAAAATCAAATGATAACATCGCGGATCCGCTAACCAAAGGGTTAAATCCATTTCAAGTTGAGAAAACATTGAAAGGAATGAGACAAAAGCCCAAAAAATTTAAGACGCTATGTGAAGAAAAATCCTACCTAGTTGACTAGAGATCTCAATATCTAGGTTTAAAGGGACAACCTAATTGTATAGACTTGTGCTGTTCTTCTCCCAAGTTTGTTCCTATGATGTAAACAATAATCAAAAGTGATATATGCTAAGCGAAGCTTTTAATGACCATTGTGTACTTCGGTGAGCCGAGCAACATAAGCTACCTATGTGAGAGTGAAGTGGGGCCGCTTCAAGGAGACTATTGGGCATAATTCTTTCAAACTCTTGCAGAATAAGGCGATGTTCACGGCCATTTGAACATACCCATAGGAACTAATACTCTTGTCAGGGAGGTAGTTATGTGAAGTACATCATCGTTTACAAAAACGATATAATAATTCAAGGTCATCGCGTCTACTGGTCAGCCAGTAAAGTAAGTATACTTTCACAAGGGAATGTTTCCTCCTATGCAGTTATCAATCGTAGATTCTATTACCACATCGAGTTAAAATATTTTCGATTAAATGATTAATTTCATTCATTTGAGGGATTGTTGAAAATATTCGATAATTTTGGAGCTTTGGATGAGAAATTGATCCAAACGTTGTTGAGAAAAATGTAGAAACCAATTGTTAGTTCGTAAATGTTCAGACATGCACAGCGTAGGTAACACAAATGTCCGAACCGGTCTGATCCTCTGTGGGTCTGCGAATATTTTGACCCAAATTTAAAATAATTTTTCCTCAAATAAGAGCATATATTTGTCAAATTCTGTTTTTGAATTAAAAGAATAAATATTAAAGTTTCCTTTAATTCAAGCAGTAATATTGGAAACTACTATTTAAAAGCTCATTAATTCTCAAAACCATAAATGCTCCATTAGGTCAAAATTTCCACTTATACCCTCATAAAACTCCTATAAATAGGCCTTCTAGGTTTTACATAACTCAAAAACACACAAAGAATTTTCTTTTGTTTTATTATGTGATTTTTGAAAGTAGTTTTTGGTGATAGGAGAAGAAAAGGTTATATAGGGATGGGCACGGCACCCGAACCCGACGGGTTCCGACCCGACCCGGCCCGACCGGGTCGGGTATTTTTATGAAAAAATCGGGTTCGGGTCGGGCCAGGTTCGGGTTTTAGGGTGAAAAAATTCGACCCGACCCGACCCGGGACTAATAGTGTAATTTTTCTCTAAATTTTTTAGGGATATTTGTAATAATACCCCCTCTTTATATATTTTTTATAATTAGGTCCTTAAAATTAATTTTTTATTTACATTTTAGTCCTTAAAATTATTATTTTTTATAATTATGCCTCTTAAAATTATTTTTTTATAATTATGCCTCTTAAAATTATTTTTTACAATTAGGCCCCTAAAATTAATTTTTTTCTATAGGTCGGGTCGGGTCGGGGTTGGGTTTAGAATATTTATTTTCGAGTCGGGTCGAGTTTTTTAAAGAATTGGATCGGGTCGAGGTCGGTTTTAGGATAATTAGTTTCGGGTCGGGTTCGGGTGGGCCAAAAACCCGACCCGACTCGTGCCCATCCCTAAGGTTATAGTTCATGATCTCTACAGTTGTGCTACTGTAACTGATCATCTAGTTGATGTATCATGGGAGATAGACGGCCGAAAATCTCAAACACCAAGGAGTGGCCGAAAATCTATCTTAAGATAACTGTGTAGCTACAGGCCTCAACCCGTTTCCAAACAGTTTTGTTTTAGATATGTTGTATTTATCTTATTTTGTTCGATTTAATATTTTAATATAATATTTATATTTTATTGATTATATTATGTCTTGGATTAACGAGTTTCTAATGCTCGTTACCTTTTTGTTTTCTTTTCATCATAATAAATCATTGTTGCTTTTGTTCTGGTGCTGGTGTTTGTTGTTTTTTTTTTAATTATTATTCTGATGTGGTTTGCATGTCCCTTGGATGTATCAGGCAATAATATATCGTGCCTTTATTCTAAATGAAAAAAACATTAAATTTGTGTTTATTTAAATGATTATTTGATAAATAATCTGTTTGAAGTTTGAAGAGAGATCCCGTTTGATATTTTACAACAAAACGAACTCCAAGTTCCTCACAACAACCTATACATATAACTATAATGACAAGTTTGTTTTATCAAAACAGTATGTAATTCGAATGAATGCGAAGTAGTAGTTTGCAGATTTATTATGATAGTCCATTGTAATGATTGATTATGATTGTAGTTATTCGGATTATATGGATTGTAATGGTAACTTCCTCAAATCGAACACTGGTAATTTGAGAGATTCATCGATTATTTCTTTGTCGAAGACCTAATAATGTACCTAATTCCGGAGCCTCACTTGCTTCTTTTAAAATCGCTTTTAAACTATTCTTGAAGTCCGAAGCCGATAGCCGAATTTCTTTACCGGAGTAATAAATGCCGATGATCTAGAATTTCAATTTGTTCCTTCAATCACGAATTCCTCATTTTTTTGGGATAGATAGGAGGCTAAAAGCCATTACAATTAGAAACCTCTCACACGAAGATATGCAGGACAATGAACATCTCTATGAAGTAGCGCCTCTAAATCCGCCTGTGGTGAAGCAAAATTGAGCATTTCCGTAGTGGAGTCAGTGGAACATTTCGCCATAAAATCTGCAGCCATGTTAGCTTCCCGACCAACACTAAGGGGTCGTTTGGTTCATGGAATATAAGATTACCTTTGGGATTGAGATTACCGGAATTTTACATTACTTAACATATTACTGGAATGTTGTATTACCTTGTTTGATTTGTTTGACAGGAATGTAAGATTACATTGTTTGGTTGAAGGAATATAATATAAGAAAAATGCATATTTTACCAAATTGTCCTTGAAATATATTTTCTTTTTTAACCAACTGAAGTTTTAAGATTAAAGTCAAAATATTTACATAAAAGTTCATAGAAAATATAAAAAATATAATAGAAAAATGCCTATCTATATTTTAAGGGTAATCTTCACCAGTGGTCCCTTTCGTTTAGGGTGTATTTTATTTTGGTCACCAGAATTCAAAAACGATTATTCTGGTCACTTACGTTTAAAATCGTTTCTATTTTGGTACCTTAGCCGTTAGTCTCCGTTACTTTAAAAAATTAGTTTCTAATTTAACCCTCAAACTTTCAAAATTTTATTTTTCACCATCTTCCCCAAAAATTATAAAACTAAAACCCCATAAAATTAAATCAATGGCTATAACCCACCCCTACAACCCATTCCCCCAAGATTTAAAATTGAAATTGAAATTAACCTTTTTTTTAGTGTTATAGCATACAAAATGCACTGAAAGGGGCACATAATCATTGTTCATTATAAGCTGATGTTAATAATAATTAGCAGAATTTATGTTTTCTTCCCCTAAGAGGAAAGCATCAATCAGACAGGACAGGATCATGCCGAAATACTTTGCTTTCTCTCTCAGACGGAAAACATATGCTTTGAGTACAAAAGTCGATTCTTTGCTTAATCGGATACAAATTCCAAGAAGGCTTTGGATTCCTTCGATTACTGATTTGGGTTTCTTTACATCGTTGTTACAATCATTTGCGAGTACACCAAAACAACAAGGAACGAAATGGCAATGTCCGCCGTGTCTTCCGCCGTCACATCGATCGGGAACCTGACAGCTAACGAAACAATCTCTCTATGGGGGTTGGAGAATCAAGTCAACAGATTGCAAAATGAGCTGAAACGGACACTACGCTTCCTGAAAGATGCAGATTCAAGGCAAGGCGAGACCGAAAGGATACAACTTTTGGTTTTCGAAGTCAGAGAACTTGCCTACGACGTCGAGGATGTCGTCGAAGCTTTCGTTCTGAAGATCGGAACCGGAAGGAAAGGTGCTAGTTTTTCAAACACCATCAAAAGATAGGAAGTTTACAGAACCAGGTCGAACATAGAGACAATCGTGATCAGAATCAGCGAGGCCGGAATGGGGTTCAACACTTCAACTATGTTAACCATTTGGATTTTGGCTGTTGCAGTACAGGTACAGAACAATTACTTGAAAATTGGAATTAGGTGTTTATGACTTATCAGTGGGGGATTATAGAGAATCGTTTTTAGTTTCTCTGATGTTGATGGGAAACTTGATTCATAGCTGAAAATGTTTGGCAATTAGGTTCTGTATTAGTTGCAATATTCCATGCTTTGGGTAACTCTTTCTTTGCTCTTGTTGCCTGATTTCCTTGTATTGCAGGGAGGGGTTGTAGTTGCAATTTCAATTTTTAAATTTTGGGGGAATGGGTTGTAGTGGTGGGTTATAGCCATTAATTTAATTTTATGGGGTTTTAGTTTTATAATTTTTGGGGAAGATGGTGAAAAATAAAATTTTGAAAGTTTGGGGGTTAAATTAGAAACTAATTTTTTAAAGTAACGGAGACTAACGGCTAAGGGACCAAAATAGAAACGATTTTAAACGTAAGTGACCAGAATAATCGTTTTTGAATTCTGGTGACCAAAATAAAACACACCCTAAACGAAAGGGACCACTGGTGAAGATTACCCTTAAAATATAGATAGGCATGGACAAAACTAAAGCTCTTATTTCGGGTCGGACTACGTCTGGATACATAAAAATATATTAATTCTTTGAATAAGTTGGATCTAAATTTTGTGTTTGTGCAACCCCCTAGACCCGCCTATGCGTTACAACGGATCCTAGGAAGTCACATTAGGGTCACTAGAGCGACCCACGGTAAGATTTCAAATAAACATATAGTTAAACCTTTAAAATCATAAATCAAATATGTGATTTAAAATACAATTTCAGAAATCGTTCAAAACGATAAAACAATTATGATACAAGTTGCGGAAATAAGTTTCAGACTCATTTGTATAATACAAACACGGCACACATGTCCCCTAGTTACACAGATACCATACTCCCTAACGAGCCGAAGAAACTCTCATACCGACGTTGATAGGTGCAATTTGTTCGATCTTTTATCCTGAGATAGCAAAAACAACATAAGCTTGGGAAAGCTCAGTAATACAAAACTACCAGTAGATGCTATTAGCACATGCAGATATATGGTGAAGCATAACATTATTATGATGTTCCAGACAGTAGTTATTTTCACTTATGATTCGCTATTTTAGTAATGCACTATACTTGAGGACAACAAGGTTTGTTCTTCCTACATTACTGAGTATTAAGAGATATCTTATTGTTCAGAGAATTAACATGGTGACAGATTGATGAAGTTGAATTCAAGAAGCCTACTGTGTTCCATAAATTGCAGATCAAACATGCATAGGTACATATCGTTTGCCTCATATAAACACATAACAGTTAAATGCAAATGTTCGAGTTCATACAGAAATTTACTACCCTCCAACCTTACACCAGAATGCAATTCCCCATGAACTGCATACAGAAGGTCTTACCCTAGGCCTAAGGCGTAGGAGCCTACCTAAGGGAATGCCTTAGGTCCAGAAAGACTTACCCTAGGCCCGTGGGCGTAGGAGCTTAACAGAACAGCTGGATCAGGGCTGTGACAGACACTTCAATCATAACCCGAGAGTATCCCTAAGCAGAATAGTTCAGATTATAACACATTATCATTAGATTTCAGTCAACATAGCATATAGCATATCCATTATACAGAGATTCGGATATCATAAGTTCAGAGCAGACCAGAATATAATCTCAACCATATTGCGCATACAAGACTTTTTCAACAGATATAATCATGCTTCTCAAACAGAGTCATTCATACTTTTAGATTTCACACCTTATCAGATAAACATGTTTTTCAACTCAAAGTGCATCATATATCATGATCAGGCAATCATCACATAATTATAATCCATATATGTATACATATCTACACAACAGAATGCAGCACACGTGGAACACACTAGACAGAACAAATTTTATTTCTCAGAGATACCTGATATTTACAGAAAGAGGCACATTGAACTTTTGGCTCGAAACATATATTCTAGGAGTTCATACATCATGCTCTTTAAATTCAAATATATCGTGAACGATTTAATCATTTAAGCTCACAAGGGTATTATGATCATTTTGACATTCATGGGCATTTTGGTAATTATACCAACATTGAATAAGCAATGGTTCACATAACTCAGGTATCTTGTTTGCTCATTAGTTTCTAACCAGACATTCAAGTATTTCTATATCAAGGTCTTTTAAGTTATCAGAAAATTCCAGGGATGCTCTAATCATTTAGGCTGACATAACATTTTAGTTATTTAACTATCATGACAATTTTTTTAAATATAACAAAATCATAACAGAACGACGATTATAATTCTCAAGGGCTCTAACATTTTATCAAACCTCTAAAATGTGCTTAATGCGGCATATACCAACTTTACAATACTTACTAACATTCAGATGTGAATAATTTGCGTGTATCAGAACTTAACACTTAGAGGCACTTTAGCCATTTAAGTCTTATTAGAAAATTTCAAGATTTCATTGGGTGTATAACCACATATTTAACTGAAAGGGATATTCTGGTCATTTTGGAAATTTGAGATAAAGCCACCATTCCTTTTTTTTTCTGAATTACCATTTGGTACCTCCATCATTCACGTACTCGGTAGAGATTAAGTCGTCTTAATCCCTCTGACCGTTACAGATGATTCATTCATTTCAGAACTTGAAGGTATAAACGTCATTCCAATTAATTAGACATTTAGGTGCTCGAGGGTACTACAGTCTTTTTTTTGTCATTACAATTATTCCAATTAATTCGCTCGTTACTGTCGTAAGGATCGACGTAGGATTACAACGATATTCTCAGATGATTCACCTTTATGTGTTATACAGAGTTTAGGGGAAAATCCAAGTTTTTAATTACACGAATTTGTACAAAAGTGCCGGAGTCTTTCCAATAAATTATACATCTTAGGTGGAATAAAATTGCTTAGTTAGACAGAATGCAGATTTCGAGTCATTTCTTTATTAGAGGGGTAGTTTAGTCATTTTTATAACCCAAGGGAAATTTCGTAATTTCATAACCAACATCTCATACTCCGCATTCTGAGCATTGGTTCGTAGACACCATTGATAGAGTTTCAGATTTAACTGTATTATTTATTACTATTAGCACTTTCGATACTCCTAGTCTATTAAGATTCTTATCCGAATATTTTGATCTTACTGATTCTCATACTTATTTTTCGTATCTGATTCGACTTAAGAAGAGTTCACGAATACACTTCATCACAAACATGCATGCGTTAACCGAATATCAACATAATCATAAAGCATACTAGGCGTAGTAGTGTATTACCTTAGCTCCGAGTTATACCGGTTGACTCATGATACTACATTCGACCGCATTCAAACCAGACTGGGTGCACCATGACATTTCGAATGCCAAGATACTTGCATACCTTCAAATACACAAATTAACATTTCAGTCCTTATCCAAAAAGCTCTTAACAAAATTAAACACATAAACACTTTCGGGTTCAAGATTAGATTCGGAAGCCTTCGGGTCAGAATTTTGCAAAACGGGCTTCAAAAACGGACTCGGAACGTCAAAAAACATAAAATAGGAGTTTTCGGAAAATTTGACTTTTTGGTCAACGGTCAAAGTCAACGCTGACGTCAGCAGGTCAACGGTCAAAGTCAACGCTGACGTCAGCAGGTCAACAATCAACAGGATCAGAGTCAACTGGTCAAAGTCAATGCTGATGTCAGCATGACGTCAGCAGTCAACAGGGGTCAACTGAGTTGACTCGGGCTGACTCGGACGAGTTGACTCGGGTTGACGGGTCGGGTCGGACGGGACGGGTCGGACGAGTTAACTAGGTTTGGGCTTTGGGCCAAACCGGTTCGGACCAATTTAGACCGGGATGAACCCGGTTTACTTACCCAAAATTTCAGGGTCGTCGGACGGTCGCCGGGATCTTCGTCGGAGGCCCAAAATGTCGCGTTTCTGCCGAAAAACAAAAGGATGTTAAACCAAGATTCAAACCCTCAAGTCGAAAACTCGAAATAACACAAAACTTTACCGGAAATAAGCTTGAAATTGCGATTCTTGGCCGGAAACCACGTAGGTTCCGATGAGGGGCTTATCGGTAACGGATCGACGGTCCGTTGCTCGGGTTTTGCTCACCACAACGCAGGGAGCTCAGATCCGGTGGCCATGCGACAAGGTGACGGCGGAGGCGGCCGGAAAACACGAAAAAAAAGGGATGCGAGATGAGAGTTCTCGTCGAGCCTTTGTCGCAACTTTCGCGACAGACGGCGGCGAACTACAACGAGTGGCGGCCATGGGCGTGGTCGGGAGAGGGCGGCCGTTCGATTGGTGGTGGCGGTGGCAGCCACGGACCGGCGGTGGAGGCAAATCGGGTGGTCGGACGAAATCGGGGAAGGTGGAAAGTTTGGAGAAGCTTCCATATTTTTGCCTCTTCAGATTTAGATGCAATTATTGTGGTTGAGGTTGGTTCAAAATATTTTATTTTTGGTCCAACCCGAGAAACATAAATCACATATAAACCGAGTCAAACTAAGACCAAAATAAAAGCTTAGCTCAGATGGTTAAGGCTCTTGTATACTAACTCAAAGGTCATGGGTTCAAACCCCATGATACCCATTTCTAATTTTTTTTTAACTCAAAAACTTTGGGTGTTACAGTTTGACTACATCTAGTTATCAGTGTATTTTAAACTTGATATATGTTTTGCCCCGCGCTATTATCATAGAAGGAAATTAAAAATAATTGAAAATTTCACTATAATATAAACGCTAAACATGTTTAAATCTATATGTCATTACAAAATATAATCGATGATGTGACATATTAATAAAAAATAAATAAATTTTAAGTTAAACCTTAAATTTTTAAACTTTTTTTTCACCATCCTCAAACAAAAAATCTAAAAACTTCTCCCAAAATTTATCTTCTCCGACCCTAACTCTCACTTCAATCTCCAATTTGCTCCGACTTCTTCTCCGCCGACTGTTACATCAAAAAGTTATCCACCGGCTGCAGTTCCTGTGAGGACTCCTCCAGCCAAATCCCCCCGCTGTTGCACCGACATCAACTCCTCCTCCTGCTCCTTTAGCAGCATCAAAAATTTATGCTCTTGCAATACACTTTTTTCTGTCTTTGTGACACTTTTTCTCTGTCATTTGACATGGTTTTCGCATATTGTAGCGCTCGCTCGGTGCTCGTACGGTGATTTTCACGGCGCTTGTTCTCTGATTTGGGTTTGTCGGTGGTCATAGAAAGATTGACTTTTAAAAAAATCAATTAAACTCTTGAACTTTTTTGCACTCGTTTAAACTCTTGAATCTTGAAATTGAATTAATTAAGTCTTTAAATCAATTTTGATCATCAAATCTTAATAATTGTTTTCTTTTGATATTACTGGCACATGATACACTACAGTTCTATCATGTTGCATTTACAATTTTCTTGAAAAATGTTTTTTTATATTTTATACGTTTTTAGAATTTTTAGAACTTTTAAATAATTTTTTAAATAAAATAAAATTTCAAAAATTTCAAGTCGAGACACTGTGACATAACGCACTGCACCAATAGATCCAAAAAAGACTATTGAGATTTAATGGTAAAGGGGTTAATTAATTTTTTTTTCAAAAGTTCAAGGGATTTTTATACCTTTAATTTTTTTCCCGCCTCCCTTAACTTTTAATTCATGGCTTCGCCCTAAGCGAAGCAAATCTTCCTAATAGTTTAGTTTGATCACCACTCCTTTTTCACATCGTAAAGCATTTCGTTTAGTTAGAGACAAAGATTCATGAAGGTTTCTAGGTTCTTTGAGGATGTACGTCAATCTCAAGGGAAGTGTTGCTTTTCTTTGAACCTTTGAGTTTCATATTTTATTTTTGTACGAACTCTTTAGTGGATATAGTCTCCAATTTTATCTCTTTGAGTGCGATGTATTTGTGATACCTATCATTGTTATTTAATAAAATACAATTCTCCTTGTTCAAAAAAAAAATCTCAAGTCTTTTTTTTCTTCTAATTTTTTCTTTGAGAGTGCTACCTCCAACGACAGTCTTAGTTTTGTCGTTTGGTCTTTTCTTTCTTTTGTTTTTTTTTTCAAATAAGAATTCTTCTTAGTTTGAATACCTTCTTTTCACACCTCCGTTGCGTTTGTTCGTCGCCCTTTGTGGAACGCTTTTCGCCGGTCTTGTGACACAATTTTGTCTATCATTGTGACAGTCTGGCGTTTGTGCATCAGCTATCACGACGCGTCATCTCATCATGAAAGGTCGACAGCCTAATATAATTAGATACCATTTTGCGTTAGTTTGTTGATGCGACCGCAAGCAGAAAAATCTACAAGATTGATTTTATTGATTTTCAGTCCACTCATACAACAATATGGCGTCTAGTTGAAAGAGACATAAATTTTCATGATTTGTTGAGTTTTCAATACAAGGTATAGAGGGAAAGGTGAGTGCCTTGGATGCATAAAATAGATATGCTTATGTAAACTAAAGTTTACACTAACATAATATCGAATGAAATAGTGATAATGTTGCTCCGTTTAATTAATAACCGAAGGAAGGGTGAGTGGCTTGGATGCATGTACAGGTTGGTTCCACCCCCTAGAATTGAGTTATTATGGGTTTGATTGGACTTTGCTGCAATTGATTTGGAAACCTAAGTGTTCTAGTTTAAGGTTGGTGTAACACCCCTAAAGTTTAAAAAATGAAATGAAAAAAATAAAAAAAATAAAAAGGAAGAGATTGCATCTATAAGGGTTTGAACATGTGACCTTTGGATGTTCATGTTTGTGCCTTGATTGTTCAAGCCAAATGCTCATCCCTATTAAATGCTGAAGTGAAAAATATCTTGAATTAAAAATTTGAGGGTCTAACCCCAGATTAAAATATCAACAGACTTTTCACCTACCGAGAGGAATGTATCGGATCTGAACTTTCAAGATCTAAAATTTCAGAAGAGTCTCCTACCAACTCCCACCGATCACCCTTCGATCTCCCTCACCGCCGGCCCGTGGCTGTCACCGCCCACACCGACGCAACCGTTGCTTTTCCCCGATAAAAACCTTAGCTGCCACTAGCATCGTTGAGTCACTAATCGCCGTGGAGAATAGTTTTGAAGTTCGACGAGAAGCAAAGTGTTGCTCCTCAGTTTTTCAGCGATTCTGATCGTTTCCGCCGGTAGTTCGTCGCACGACAACCACCACCGGGCTACTCATGCAAACGCGAGCAAAACCCCTCTCACCTTTCGTGGTTTTGATCACTAATTCGAGGTCGCCGGAGTTTGTCCGATAAGGGTAAGTTAGGTAAGGATTTTTAGTTTGGTTTGGGTTTAATGAGCAATAGTTGGTGGAATTTCTAGTGTTTGGTGGTTTCTGATTATCGTAGAAATTTTCTGGTGAGTTTTCAAACGTTTTGGGATGCGCGTCGCGACCACGCACCGTCATGGGAGAATTCCGGCCACCATGTACGGTGGTCGATGAACCGAGCTGACCAGACTGGCCATGGACCCAGTCTAGCCTTAAATCGAGTCATCAAACCGGCCCAAACCCCAACCGATCCAATAACAGATTTAGGTCTATTATTTTGTGTAGGTCGACCTACTTAAGGCCCAAGTCCCAAACCTAACCCAAATCGAACCGACCCGACCCGACCTGTTTGACCCCCTGACCGAGTCAACATAGTGAGTCAACTCGACCGAGTCAACATAGTGAGTCAACTCATCCGAGTCAACCTAGTTGACCAGTTGACGGATGAAGCCAGCGTTGGCCGCTGACATCATCATTGACCACTGACTTTTGACCAATTGACTGCTGACCTTTGACCAGTTAACCGCTGACGTCAGTGTTGATTTTTACCGATGACGTCAGCGTTGACCGTTGACTTTGACCAAAAGTCAACTTTTTTCGAAAACTCCTATTTTGGGTTTTTCAACGTCCTGAGTCCGTTTTTGAAGTCTGTTTCTACAAATTTGAACCCGATAAGCTTTTATTCAACATTTGAATTTCTAGATAAATCTGATTATCGTGTTTAAGTTTTGTTTCTAATGTAAATTGTTTTGCCACGTATCCGAGATAATGAGGGACGTCAAATTGAGCTCGAGAGTGATCAATTGGATCTTTGAAGGCTGACCTACGTAGCTCGGAGTCGAGGTAATACCCAATACTTCTTGTGTACTATAACGAACATGTTAATTAATAGTTAATGCATGAGATATTAAATGTAGCAGAATAAAGTATAAGAATATTGATAAGGACTCTTGTGACATAATTAAGAATTATATGACACATATAAATTTCTGAGATCTGTAAATTAAATGATAAGTCGGTTATCTCTGAATACTTGTTAAAACCTTAGTTAATGAAACTATATATATAAGAGATTTGATTCAAAAGTGAATTCAATGGCTGGCAAATTGCGTGGCGTTATTGATGATGTGGTAAGAAATTAAAGCATGAAGAATGACCCCTATTCGATTGGTACCCGCAATCAAGGTTATGGACATGACTCTAATGAGATGAGCAAAAAAATATATACTTAAGCTAATTCCTACTTTACTAATTTAAAACCGGTAATCCCGCCCGTATTCGGTTCCTCTACTTCGGTGAGGGTAATCTCACCCGTATTCTGTTCCTCTACTTTGGTAAGGGTAATTCCGCCCGTAGAAGGTTCCTATGCTTCGGCTAGGGTAATTCCTTATCGTTATTGTTACAGGTTCCTATGCTTTAGCTAGGGTAATTCCTTACCGTTACCATTACAGGTTCATATGCTTCGACTAGTGTAATTCTTCCCGGGACCTAAGGTAATCCCTTAGGATGGTACTCACGCCCAAGGGGATTGTGTTAATGTCTTTATAGATGTAGCTCGGAATTTCATACTAGAGTACAGTCGGAGGGTAAATAATGAGCCGTAATTTGGAACTTGTTATTTCCCGGAACATCATAATAGAGTTATGCTTGTTATATACCTGCATGTACTTACAACATCCATTGGTAGTTTTGTATCACTAAGCTTTCCAAAGCTCATGTTGTTTTTTATCGTAGGTTAGAAGAAATCTATCATGGTTTAGTGATCGACATATGCGGTTGGAGTTCTCTCGACGTTGCTTTTGGAGTACGGTACTGTATAGTTAGTGGGCATGTACGTTATGTATAGTTTTATGATAGTGTCTGTAAAACGTTTTCTGAAACTACTGTTATATGTTTAAATGATTTTCAGAAAGGGCATTTTTAAACAGAAGTTAACGTTACAATTTAATAAATGTTTTAAAGAACAAAAAAATGTTTTGTGTGGATTTTTATTGTGGGTCGGTCTTGTGACCATAATGTGACTTCTTAGAATCCGTGGTAACGCATAGGCGGGTCTAGAGGGTTACAGTTGATTTTTTTATTTTTATTTTTGCAACCTATGTAACCCCTTAGACCTGCCTATGCGTTACCACGAATCTTAGGAAGTCATATTAGGGTCACAAGAGCGACCTATAGTAAAAATCCACATAAAAATGTTTTTCCTTAATTACATTAAAAACTATAATACAAACCTTTATTTAAATACCATTTCAGGAAAGCATTTAGCATGTAACGGGAACTCAAAAACATTTTATATACTCTAACATAAAACAATACACGACATACATGCCCACTAAATGTACTAGTATTGTATTCCAAAAGCAATACCAAGAGAACTCCAAGCGCATATGTCAGTCACTATACCATGATAGATTTCTTCTAACCCACGACAAAAAAACAACAACATGAGCTTCGGAAAGCTCAGTGATACAAAACTACCAATGGGTGCTGTAAGTACATGCATGTATACGAAAAGCATAACTCTATCATGATGTTCCGGGAAATAACAAGTTTCAAATTACAGCTCATTATTTGATCACCAAGTATTAGGCGAGAAGCCTATAAACCGGAGAATCAAAATAGTGAATGATTAAATTAAACTAAGGAGTTTAATGTGTCCCAACACTGTTAAGCTGTATCAATGTAAACATTTTATTTCACGGGCACATAATTCAAGGAGCACTAAGGTTCATTTTTAATTCTTATTTACCCTTCGATTGTACTCCCGTATGAAATTCTATGTTGCGTCTATAAAGGCATTAACACAAGCCCCTTGGGCGTGGGTACCATCCTAATGGATTACCTTAGGTCCCGTGCAGAATTACACTAGTCGAACAATAACGATAAGGAATTACTCTAGTCGAAGCATAGGAACCTGTAATGGTAACGGTAAGGAATTACCCTAGTTGAAGCATAAGAACATGTAACAGTAAGGGTACAGAATTACCCTAGCTGAAGCATAGGAACCTGTAACAGTAATGGTAAGGAATTATCCTAGCCGAGGCATAGGAACCTGTAACAGTAATGATAAAGAATTACCCTAGCCGAAGCATAGAAACCTGTAACAGTAACGGTAAGGAATTACCCAAGCCGAAGCAGAGGAACCTGTAACAGTAACGGTAAGGAATTACCCTAGCCGAAGCATAGGAACCTGTAACAATAACGGTAAGGAATTACCCTAGCCAAAGCATAGGAACCTGTAACAGTAAAGAATTACCAACCGGATCAAGGCTGAACCTGGTATCTTCACATTCTATCCCAAGTGCCCCAGTAATAGTCTATGTAGTAATTTCAGTAATCAATAGTAGCAATAATTACGGTAAACATAAAGCAAACAATTATTTTCGATAAAATGGTAACCAGAGAGCATGATATTCAATCGGGTAAAACAATAACCACAAATCAAGTTGTTCAGTCGGGTACTTAGACGTAATTCAGACCGATGGAACAATCATATTAAAATCAGGAAACATGTTACGTTTTGCAATATCAGAAATTATCAGTCATATATATAAAGAAGTGTTGGGTGAGAACATAGACTCATCAATAGTCTTCACTCTTCTTCATTGAGAAGTAATATATAAAGTTCTATATTTTTTCTTTTTGCAAAACGATATCGTTTTGGTTCAGCATCAACATAAGTTATCGTTAACGAGTCGCCACTAATAGTTTAGGGGTATATGGTGTAATTTAACTTAATTTAAAATACACATTTTATTCAAATTTAAATTTATAAATATTAATATAAAATTATATTTTTACTATTTTAAATAGAAACGTTGATAATTTGAACATGTTAAGCTAGAAGAAATAACAGAGGAAGAGCATGTGTTCTAATCCTCATCACATATCATTCATCTTCATCTTCATCTATATAAAGGAGTGTTGGGTGAGAACATAGACTCATCAATACTCTCTGCATTGAGAAATAATATAATCAATTAATTGGCAGGAGAAATGGAAGGCAAGAAGTTTGCGTTACTTTTGGGTGCAATGGCAGTTCTGATTTTAGCTGCAAGGCCTCCAACTGTTACGGCTGCTCGTAATGGATTTCTACCCTTCGATGCCAACATTAAGAATCCTTTGCTCAACATTTTCTTCGTTGACAAACCAGCTGCAAACTGTTCTCCTAGCGGTGCCCACAAGTTTAGAAAACAAAAACGTAAGTGACTAAGACGTTAATTTTTTAAAATCATTGACCAAAAGTGAACGAAGCTGAAACGAAAGTAACCATTATTGTAGTTTACTCTTTATTTTTTTCCCGCTACCAAATCAGGCTCCCGTTAACATTTAAGAGCAACAAATATCCTCAGTTACTATAAGTTTACAGATCGAAAACGTAAGTGACCGTAATGGTCAATTTTAAAAATCGGTGACCAAAAGTATACATTTACTAAATATAAGTGGATATTCCAGTAGTTTACCCTTCTTTATTTGACAAAGAAAATTCATGGTTTTAGTTGTTAAAATTAAAGTGTCAAATTGTTTAATCTTGGTTCCGAAAATTACTGGTTCGAGGAGAATATTCATAAAATATGAGTTGTCCGGTGAAGGTTTCAAGGGTTGAAGATGGGCATCATTGTTTCCTTTGGCTTGATTGTCGATTGGATGCTATTCTTCTCAAAATCTTGAACGTATATTTTGATCCCTTGTTTTAGGTGGATTTCTGTTGTGAGTGTGGAGGTTAACGCTTATTCAATTGAAGGGGGTGTTTTTGTTGGAGGAAGTATTGTTACGGCTTTGGTTGGAAAATGTTGTATGTCGAAGAAATTACGAATACAAATTTAAATTTATTAAATATTTCGTTTAAATTATGTTAGATATGATGCATATTTTTCATGTTTTCCCTTTGCTAACTGGAAACCTGTAGCAGCCGACCATTGCTTTTTAAGCAATTGTTTTGATTTTGTATATCGTATGAATTAAAATCCACCCACAAACAATATAAAATTCTAAAGTAAAATATTTCTTAAATAGTACACAACAATAAATTCTAAAGTAATATTTAATTATATTAATGAAAATGCCCAACTTATCACCACATGCCTCATTAACAAAAGGAAAAAAGAGTGCGTAATGGAGATCAAGATATAAAGAGAAAACAATCGCACCTACACAACATCGAAGAAACTCACACCTAAGACAACACCATCACAAACATAAGCTTTCCAAATAACAAGCAAAGAAGCAACTTAATCTAAACACTCCTCGATAACCTACTAACAATTTTCCCAGAATTATACCATTAGTCATTCAAAAAGCAGAAAAACCACTCATTCTTGCAATCAGCCAACAATGCTGAAACCTATACACTACCAATACACTCAAGCCCTCCTTGCCTCACTTAAAATGAATAGAAAAGAGAGATTGTTGATACTTCACAAGCCTTCTCGTCCCTCTGTTTCAATCTATTGAAATTCCTATACAACTTAGAAAATTTTAAGAATTTTTCTATGTATTTTCTATTGAAAATCTATTTTTGCCCCCTAAAAATTTATAAGTTTGCTGCCTAACCTAAAATTCCGCGTCCGTCCCTGATTAGAATTACCAACACCTCTCCATATTCCATACACTTTTCATAATTCTCCTTTTCCATGTCACAAAATTCCATTGAATCGACAACCATAATAGGTTTAGCGTCAACTTTTCCCAGTATTGAGATCTCGAGTTAAACTTAACTATGGAGACTTCTAAACAGCTCCCCAACATGAAAAATTCATTTAAACTGGATTTTATCAGCTCATCAAGGTCTATGATTTGAGTTTAAGATTATGGGAAGCTCCTTGTTCTACTAATTGATTCAAGCAATATTCATTCAAGAATTACCCAACATGAAATATTGGCAGAACATGGGAAGCTCCTTTGTGCATCCACCGAATTGAAAAATTCTTTCTTGAGCTCAGATTTTTTAAGGCTTGATTCTTTTCACCGAGCTCTTATATTTTTTAGATTTTACATTTTTAGGACTGAACTCTTTCAAATTCAGTTTGCAAGGTTTGCACTTGAAAATTTAACAAAGCCCCATGTTTAACTCCAACAGTTCTTTTCATCATTAGGCCAAAAATATGGTGGTTTTACTTTAGATTTTCATTGCAATAAATTTGGTTCAACTGTTTTATTCCAAGTATGTAGCCTCTGTTATAACTTATAAGCATAATCTTTTTTCAACAATTGAGAGCACCATGTTTTCTTGTTGTTTCACACTTTTGAAAAATAATATCATTTCTTTAATATTGTTTCTTTGTTTGAATTGGTTCGATATATATTGGGATAATGCCATAAACGACTCTTGAAGTTTATCAAAAATATTGTGGTTGTGTTCATTATTTGGTTGTTGTTTCTATCGCTTTTTAACGGTTGGAATGTTGCGTATATGTAAAGAAGAAACTTAAGGTGAGAAAGGGGAGAAGAATAGGAGCTGACCCGTTGTTTTGGTTCTCCGAAAAATTCACTAGAGCGACGTTATTGGAGGGTTGCCGGTAAAGATAGAAGAGGGATAGGGTGGGAGTGAAGGAGGGTGAGGTGAGGGGGTTTGATTTTTTTAATTTAATTAAATGTATTAAAATATATATTTTATTATTTTTATTTCCACGTCATAACAGTGTTAGAGATTTAACGGTGGAGTGACCAAAATAGGTCAATGTTTAAAGTTCAGTGCTAAAATTGAACATTTTAAAAATTGAGTGACCAAAATAGGTCACAAAGCAAAGTTGAATGATGATTTAAGTATTTTACCCTAAAAATAAAGTGCAAAAATTGGCAAGACATGTTAAATTTGGGTAAACTATATAGATGATCACTTAACAATAGTATTGGTATTAATTTGACCACTATACTTTTAGTTTTAACAATTTTACCACGAACTATTTAAGTGGTTCTAATCAAGCCACCAACCGTTAAAATATAACAGAGAGATTGGCATAACAGTTAAATAAATTGGTATAATAACACATTTAGGAGTAAATTAAAAAAGATTAAAATAAGAATTAATTGCACGTATAAATTTTATTAAATAACATAAAAATGATTATAAAGTTGTATACGTTAATGTATTTCACAACATAAACCAACTCGCCTGCATAATTCACGATAGCTAAAACATCCCCATTAATAGACAAGTTCAAAATATATTTGTTCGAGCTCAAAATATATTTTTAATTATATGGTAACCTGAAAAATAGAAAAAGATTATTACTAATTATTTCAAGAGCACCGCCAAGAGATGGGGGGTACTTATTTCTGTGGATGAGAGGACTAGGTAATTATTGATGAAATTGTTAATTTGGTTAGTATTGTTAGAATGGTTGTCTTGATGTTTAATGTGCTGATATTAGTGTTGTGGGATGATTTTAATGCATCGTCTTGTCTGCAAGATGTGAGTATTAAAGTAGAGAAATAATTATATTTTTAAAACTAATATTGAGATTAAGCCTATAAAATATTGTACAAGATGAGCATTTTGACCACTCAGTCAAGTTCTCTTTCCCTTGTTTGAGCCATCCAACGAATCCGAGAACGAGAAAATATGTGTATACCTCGTGAATGCACAATACGGTGGGTTGTTGGTCGTATTGTCAAACTAGACATATGTGAAAAATAATGTGAGGAAATATATATGCATACCTTATATGATTGGAGAAAATCGTTTAAATTAGAATTAATTTGTACTATAACGTTATAAATAATTACAATTAAGTTTGTACAGAAACTCGACATTTCAACTCAAATTTCATAAACTTGACTCGAATTAGAAAGTTTTCAAATAAAATTTAAGTCATAAAATAGGGTTTGTCAACTCGAATAACTTAAATTTTTTTACTCGACTTGACTCGATCAAATACTCACTCCTAAACCTAGGATCAAACATTTTTAAAAGGTAAAATAATAATAATAATTGTCGCCTAATACTTAAATTATTACTAATAATTGCCCAACTAATCCTTAAATAAAATATAGTACATATCATGAAAAAATAATATCAGATTTTTTTACATGAAAAACCCCATTAAAAGAAACTATTTCACAATATTTTTTTGTCTTGTTGGCTTCACTCCGTCTTTAAACTCGACATCTTAATCTACATGAAAGAATACAATTTCATCAATTGAATAACCATCAAAATAAAAGAATAATCATAATATTTTTTTTATTTTAACTTAACCGCAGTTAAATAGATGCTTTATTTAGAAGAAATACAAGAAAGTAGCGAGATACATAAGTCATAACCCCCTTTTACATAGGGTATGGATAGGTACATAACACCACATCAACTAAATAAAAAGACGAGTAATCCATCTATTTAACTCACTCGGTCTTGTCTTTTTAACTACAGATACTAAAGAGACGAGGTCCCAACGGAATTAATTCACATTTGCCACTGCAACAAGCAGTAGGAGAAGTACACAGTTCGCCCCTAGGATCACAGTTTGCAGCTGGTTCGTCGACGAAGAAAATGTTGAGCAAAGGATTTTTAATGTTGGCATTGAAGGGCAGAAATCCATTACGAGCAGCCGTAACAGTTGCAGGCCCTGCAGCTAAAAGTAGGACTGCCATTGCACCCAAGAGTAAAGCAAACTTCTTGCCTTCTATTTCTGCTACTAATTAACTTGATCCTCAGAGTGAAGAGTATTGATGAGTCTATGTTCTCCCCCCAACACTCCTTTATATAGATGAAGATGAAGAAGAAGAATGATATGTGATGAGGATTGGAACACGACTCTTCCACTTTTATTTCTTCTTCCTTTTTTTCTTTATTATTATTATTCAATTATTTCCCTGACAAATCCAATCATATCCTATCCTAGCAGTTATTGCAGCTCCCTATTCATTTGGAGACAAAGACTTAAATTCTCACCATCCAAGTAATAATTGGTTTCATTTTTCTAATATTTTCTTTTAAATAATTATTATAAAATTTTAAAATTAATATTGGAGATAGGCTATTTGATAAGCGGCCTGATAAGCTAAACCCCTAAATTCAAACCACAATTCCTGTAAACCTTAAATTCTAACCATGAACTCTAAATTCAAACCACAATCCCTAAATTACAAGCACATAAACCTAAACCTCTAAACTATACACCTTAAACTAAATCTCTAACCCTTAAAATTAGGGCACTTGTGGAAACAAAATGTTTTCCACCGCCAGTGCATGGTATAATTACCCAAACTTTAATCCCTAATATCTATTTATATGGATAAGTTACCTATTTACAAAGCAAACCTACATAGAAAGTAATTTTACTCAGAATGAGTTTCCTACTTTTAATTCATGTAAAGTAAATGAAATCTTTTACAAATAAGATTTTCACTTTAAACCAAATCATAAAGGAAATTTGGTCGCAAATACTCCTTTATATAGTTAAGGTGAAAAATTACATCGCACAAGAATGGAGCCAGGATTTGAAGTTAGGGGACAAAACATAAATGTTTGAAAGTGTGGGGATTCAGAAATAAACTAATTTTTAAAACAAATTAAATAGAAGAACAAAAGTGAAAAAATAAATTTTTTCGGGGGCGGGAGACAATTGTCCCTCCCCACCCTTTAATAATTTCGTCCCTGACATCACATATTTAAGAAATGATCCATACATAGTTATAATTGTAAGTAAGTGTAATTTTGTTTATATGAATCTATTTTGTTATCCAATGCTCCTTCATATAACTAAGGTGAAAAATTACATCACATTTTTTTCTTACTACGTTAGTCATGGCCCCGATCAACATATACGTTTTGTTTCATCGCTCTTCTTTAAATCACCAACACATTCAAACGGTTACTTTCCAAAAAAAAAAATGTTATTATAGAAAAATGACAATGAATAATATGAGTGATGATTGCCTTTTTTGATTTTTTTAGCATTTTCGAATTCTGCGCCTTTAAGATTTATCCTTAGTTAATAAAAATTGCCGAAAAAAAACGTAAATTAGTTGAGAGATGTGGGGAGGAGGGTATTTAATATAATTCATCAAAATGATGGGTGTAGATTAATTAAAATACATGTGTCTTTTAAACTTTGGATCAGCCTGGACCAAATGTAATGCTGGTCGAACTGTAATATTGGTCCAATTTTAATAAGTATGACAGAGAGACCAGGAAATACAACCACATAATTGAATATCAAACACTCAACCAACCTTCCAAGCTTAAACACTAGAACACTTAGGATGTCTCTAAATTGAATAATATATATGAGTTATTTAAATGATTTTTATTTTTTAATATATTCAATAGATGATGTTTCGTTTAAAATTCAAGTTATTATAATAATTTACTCAACCAACCTTCCAAGCTTAAACCCGGACTTGAACCTTGAAAAAGACTTCGTAAAAAAGAAGAGCTACGAATCTCGAACATAGATCATAAAATAGACATGTATTATACCAAAAAATCGTATTTTAATTGTTTTATTAGGGTGCTATTGTGTCCAATTCATATATATTTTTAGATTATCTTAACAAATTGATTTTTTTTATACAGAAGATATAATAGCAACAAACAATAATGGCGAAACAAAGAAGAAGATGGTCACAAACAAAGCAAGAAATTAAATAACACCAAGACTAGCGTCTTAATGCTATGTAGATTATTTGATCAACTTGTTGTGTTCTGTGTTGTTGTGTCTATTTATATGAATAAATTACTTATTTACAAAGCAAACTTGCATAGAAAGTAATTTTATTAGGGTATTGGAAATGTAACTGCGAAATAAAACTGTTAGCATTGACTGGATGAAATAAAACAAATTGAAAGAGATCGAATCATTTCTTGTGTCGTGGTATGATCAAGGTGAGGCTCTCTATTCAAGTTTGGGCTGTATGATATCTATTAATAAAATCATATTTGTCGAGCAAAAACAAATTGTACTATGCACTTGTCCAACAGCAACATCTTCCACCGTTTTGGGAAATCTTGATGGAAGAAAATAGACGTTGAAACGTGGTAAATTCCTCTTCAATCCCTACAAAATTAGAATACGAGTAAATTACGAAATTAGTTTCGAGAGTAAGCATGAGGATGCAGTCATGAATTTTTGTTTTTATATCAAATATTTTAAAATTAAATCGATTTGAAAAACTAGTATGAAATAACACGTAAAATTAAGTCTCTGGATGACCTAATCGAAAGTCGAAACCACATAAAAAATTTTCATAGAACGAACTTGTAATTTTCTTTAAAACCCAAAAATTCTTTTACGAACTTGTAATATATAATATATAGTATGGTACCTTGATATGTTGGTGTTTATATTTAATTCTTGTATGGTATAAGCTTGTTAGAATTTAATATCCATGCTTTTAATTTATGCCTTTTATTCGTATCATATCATTTTATTATGCTGCATTCGAGATATAAATTTTTAATGCGGCGCTCTTTTATTCGAGGATAAACTTGACTAGATCCAAAAGTGTTGATTGTGATTTTTGTTTATGCCTCGAATAATGGAGCCCTTTGTAACCCCCTAGACCCGCTTATGCGTTACACCTAAATTCCAGGAGGTCACAACACATATCCCAAAGTTCCAAGAAAATATTTCCAAAATAAAGTCTCATAGCAGATAATAATTATATACCATAGGATAAAATACCAAGTATTTAGTCTAGATCCATATCAAGTTTTAGTTACAAAATGATGCCACCTTGGGCAAACTAGCAAAGTATATCATAACAAAATATAGGCTTATGTCACCCAAATAAAGACAGAATAGCGGATTGAAACATTACAACAAAAAGATAAGTATGAATGTTTCGATCCTCCAAGTACCAAGTCCAAGGGTAGCCTATCTAAAAAGTATCTGAAAGGGAAAAAATTTGGGGGTGTGAGCTAGGGAGCTCAATGTGTTCCAATAAGTGTATATATATATATATAATTCATTTCAGGTCATTTTATAATGTCAACCAGAGTTTCATTAAAAACCTAGCTGCCCTCCAACCGAACACCAAATTACAATCCCCAATGAACTGCATACTGATGGATTACCCTAAGCCCGTGGGCGTAGAAGCCTAATGCCTTAGGTCCAAAAAGACTTACCCTAGGCCCGTTGGGTGTATGAGCTTAACTGAAGGATTTACCAGCCGAATCAGCATTGTACCTGCAGACACTTCAAATCATATCCCAAGAGTATACCCCACGTAGAACAGTTCAGTTCGATATGCATTATCATCAGAATTTAGATGGCAGACATGTAATTACCTCCATTATACAGAAATCAGATATCCTAATTTCAGATCAGACATGAGGCATACTTTCAAACAAATTACATAGTCATGCTATCAAAACAGAAAGTAGTCATGCTTTCAAGACATAAAAGTAGTCATGCTTTCAATTCAGAGAATATTCCATAATATATTCAGAGAAATCATTTCTGCAGTTCATATAAAACAACAATATATGACACACGGAACACACCTTCAGGAGCTGATTAGAAATGTCTATCGGGCATCTGCCTCGCTACGTTCTGTCACTGTGCTAGATCCTAAATCATAACAGAATAGGTTACTACGAGAAATGAATACTAAATAAAATTGTTCACAGAATTTACAAGATCATACTAGTAACTACGGGGGGCGCGGAAGAGCGGATCAAGAGGAGCTGGTCTGAGCAGGCGAATGGTCGGGGGAGTCTCCAGTACCTTTAAACATATAATAGTTTACATCAATCCTTTATTCAAAATAACTCTTTTTAAAGTAGTAACTTAATACAAATGCATGTTCAGGTTTAAGGTAAAATTTAGAGGCTTTTGGGTTAGAATTTCGTGAAACGGACTTCGAAAACAGATTCAGAACGTCAAAAAATATAAAATAAGGGTTTTTAGAAAAAGTTGACTTTTGGTCAAAGTCAACGGTTAGAGTCAACTGAGTTAACTCGGTCGAGTTGACTTGGACGGGTTGACTCGAACTGAGTTGACTCAGACTAAATCGGGTCGGGCGGGTCAGGTTAGGATCGGATTGGGTCGAATATCTCAGATCGGGCTCGGACGTTATTGGGCTTGGTTCATATAGGCTCAGACCGAGTTTGGTCGCTTCAGACCGGTTTAGGCTTTCGGGCCATACATGAACCGGTCCACTTACCCTAAAATCTAAGATCGTCGGACGGTCGCAAGAAAAGGTCGTCAGAGACGCCAAATTACACGCTTCTGCCAAAAAAACAAGAGCTCCTCAGAACTCTAATTTAGCCCACCTCTTAGAAACATGAAACAAATTGGAATCTAACCGAAACTTACCTATATCGAACCAAAATGGTTGGAAATGCGCATTTCTCCGATGAGGCCTTTACCAGAGTCGAACAGGCGTTTAACCAGTTGGGTCTTGTTCTGCTCGGTGTGAGGAGTTGAACCGTTACACCCACGTCTCGAACGAACGGTTGTGGTGGCCGGACACAGAGGAAAACCGAGGGGCGAGGGATTTGGTTCTCGTTGAACCTTCAGATCGACGTTCACGGCTAATGGTGACGCTTCACCGCGAGTGGAGGACGAGCAAGGGTCGGGCTACGACGTCGTTTTGATCGGTGGTGGCAGAGACGAACATGCCGCAGCGGTGATGGAGATCAAACAATGGTCGGGGTTGAGAGTTGGTAGGAGGAGAAGGCTTGAGAGGTTTCATTAATTTCAGATCTGGTGGCATTAACTTGTGTAGTTTAGGGGTCATATCAGACTTATTTAATTTTGGTCGAACAAACGTTTAACCGATTGGGTTTTGTTCGGCTCAGTGTGGGGAGTTCAACCGTTACACCCACATCTCGAATAGACAATTGTGGTGGCCGGACATAGAGGAAAGACGAGGGGCGAGGGATTTGGTTCTCGTTGAACCTTCATATCGACGTTCACGGCTAACAGTGACGCTTCACCGCGAGTGGAGGACAAGCCAGGGTCGGATTGCGACGTCGTTTCGATCGGTGGCGGCAGAGACGAACACGTCGCGGCGGTGAAGGAGATCAAACGATGGTCGAGGCTTCGAGTTGATAGGAGGAGAAGGCTTGAGAGGTTTCATTAATTTTAGATCTGGTGGCATTAACTTGTGTAGTTGAGGGGTCATATCGAACTTATTTAATTTTGGTATAACACTCGAAATTAGTTTAACTTTAAGATGAGGTGGGCTATGACCAATAATTGTTTTAGTTTAGATGGTTAAGGTAATTTCTTAATAAGCTAAGGGGCATGGGTTCAAGTCCCCTTGGGGACAAAGACATTTTTTTATGGGTGTTACACTCTAAACATGAACTCACATGTATAACCGGATTTTAATTTAAATGTCATTTCAAGTCGCAAATTCTGATATTAATAAAAATGGTAATTGATTTGGTACCAAGTTTGGAAGTAGTGGGATGCAAACTCTTCCCTACACGTAATCGACTCCTGAGTCCAAAAGTGAGACAATTTATGGTTAACATTTTCAATGTTCGGTCTATCTTACCTAAGAGACCGAATTTTTATTTTATAATTAGTCGCTACAAATGTAAAGTAAACAAGATATACTAAAAAGTAATATTCTTACCTTAAATCAAATCCTAAAAGAAACTCTAACTATAAGTGTAGCCGTATGTGTGTCCGCCATTATAAAAAAACAAAATAATCAAAACTTATCAATGTAGTAGTAAATGCAAAATCTAATTGGAATTTTTCATGCACAGACAATAATTGTATTGTGTGTTTACTCTTTTCTTCTATTTAAAAAGTTTAAGAATGTTTTTAACGAGGTTCTCTATTCTAGTTTGGGCTGTGTGATATCTATTAATAAAATCATATTTGTCGAAAATTAAAGCAAACTTATTGGATTTCCTTTCTTTGGAGCAATTAACTAACTAAATTAGATGAATCGATGCAGTCACCCAATACTCCTTTGTATAGTGAAGGTGATGGTGTAGATTGATTAAAATATAACATGTGCCTTTGAAACATAGGAACAATATAGTATGTTGCAATAAAATCTCTCTTCTGGAACAAAATTTCAATACTAGGCTTTCTCTATCTACCTCAAATTTAATATTCTTTATTAAGCTCTCTCTCTCTCTCACACACACATACATATACATATACAGGGGCGGACCTACCTTAGTGTAAGGTAGGTCCGGTGACCTACCATTTTTTTTGAATAAATTATATTTGTGGTCATCAATTTGTTTTGGTCATCGAACTATTATTTTTGGTAAAATCTTACTAAAATAATATTTTGTCACAAAAATATTATTTTTTCGTTAGTTTTTTAGCAATGGATGACCAAAACTGAAAAAACGTAATGTTAGTGACGCTTTTTCAAAAAAAGTTCGTTGATCAAAATATGAAAAGAGATATAGGTTAGTGATCGCAAGTATAATTGATCCTATTTTTTTGTTTAAATTAAAATCCAGACAATAAATTTTAATTTTTTATTTTAAACTTTAAATTATTTTTTTATCAAATAATACATTTGATAATCATGTCAATAATACATTAAATTTCAATTTAAATTAAAACTTAACTTCTTAATATGTCATTATTACAACGATGTAAAATGATTTTAGATTATTACACTGGTTGGTGAACTACCAAGATTAAAATTCTAGATCCGCCCATGTACATATATATGTATGAAATATACTTTTTACACTCTTTTTCTGTCTCTTCCCCCACCGTTTTCAAGGCGTGGTGGTAATTTAGAGTTTGATTCTTTTTTGTTTTATAGCTGCTGCATGCTTTTGTTTCCTTTTAGTTTTGGTTTTTCAAGTTTTGCTGCAGAACATTGTTGCCTTTACTGATAATAATATAACTCTGATTTTGCGGGAAATGAAGAAAATTCATAGTTTTTTTAAGGCAGCTAAATAGAGTTTTTATTTAGAATAAAGACAAGTTACATAACCCCTTTCACACATTCAGAGGGACATACACAACATAAACACGATGACTACTGACTAGAGCAAGAGCACTAAGCAGTAGTGCATATTATTGCGACGAAAAGAAATAAAAAGTGGACGAGAAAACCATCTATTTAGCTTACTCAATCCGATTATGCATCAAATACACAGCCCCGTTTTGATACGAGGAAGCGTGAAACAGCTTCCGCTGCAGCACATAATACCATCGAAGCAAGGACCAGCGCCCGAAGGTAAACAACCGTTAGCTGCGTTATCACTCTCAGCGAATAAAATGTTGGACAAAGGGTTCCTAATGTTGACATTAGGGATGACTGTGAAGGCCCTAACAGTTGGAGCCGTTGCAAATAAAAGCATAGCTGCCATTGCAACCAAAAGTAAAGCAGATTTGTTGGATTCCATTTCTTTTTGTAGCAATTACCTAATTCTTAAGAGTAGAGATGAATGAGTCGTACAAGCTCATACACAACCCTTGCCACATTGCTAACTAATACAAAATCACCACCGTACTTGAGTCACAAACTTGGAAGCCCTTCTTGCCTTGCCTCGAGCTAACACCACGCTAATGATCTGCATTGTTGAACATTGAGAGCGTAAGCTATAAGCTTAGTGAGGGTGCTCTAAAACGAAAAACATCAACAATGCAGGGTTCAAGCATGTAAATCCTAATCTCACATACATCAAACATTGGCATATAATCAAGTAGACCTAGCTAGTCTTTCAAGTGGCATAATATGGCATCTTACATCATACTAAGCATCAAGCATCAATATCAACAATCATGTCTCCACATCATATATCACATTATATGAACAAGTTAATTGGCCACTTTAAATTACCCCGATTGTGCGGATTTAAACCTCAACAACACTTTACCTCGGTGGGATTACACTCATCACCGGACCTTGCATGTGTGGGATTCCACTCATCGCCACATGCCCTACGGATGTGATTCCACTCATCATCCCGTAGAAATAAATAAAAGCTTTCGGTGGAATATTACATCACCGTACTCCTCCTTGATGACTTAACGCCATCAAGGCCACGTACGTTTTGACTCAATTTGTGTGCACACTAATCCTAATGATCGATCATTTACAACCGGTAATTTATTTAGTGTCAATTATCATAACCACATTATATATCATCAACCACACTCAATGCTCATCACATACATATACATTTCATGAATATACAAGTACCAATTAACCACAAGCACAAGAGCATAGTCAACAAGCACATTAGCATTTAAGGAGAACAAAGGCTAAATTAACTACTCGAGTTAAAAGGAAGTGGCCTACCAAGCAAACTTTACACACACACACTACACATACTCGAACCAAACTTTAAATCAAGTTTGAAACCACTCACCGCCCTTCCTTAGCTACCAAGCGAAACTCCTACGAACCCGGATTCGGTCCCAAAGCTTCTTCGACGATCCCTCTTGCTTCTAGTCAACCAAAAACACAACCAATAGCCACAATCAATGCTAATATTCAATCAACACATAATCCTTGAATTCGAACCAACTTCATCCACAATTTCCAACCACATTTAATCCCCAAATATAACAAATTCGTACTCCCTCAAACCTTGGCTGAAAACTCTACTTTCAAACACCCAAGTGACTCTCAAATGATCCCAAAACACCTTCCTAATATCCTCAAACCAACAGCCCTTCAAATTCAACCTTAAACCTCCCAAAAACCCAAGTTTTGACACCTTAAAATTTGCCCTAAGACCCTACTTCGGATTTTCCACAAAACTCAACCAATTTGATATATGTTGCACCTTTTAACATGAATAACTAAAGCCCCAACTCAATTTTGTGAAACAAAATGAAAAACCCTTTAAAAACCCAACCTTTAAAACAAACCCTAATTTTCAAAACCTCATATCTTTAAAATCTAAGACCTTGGGTTGATAGGGGATAAAGAGGAGAGTAAGAAAACATGTTTACCTTTGAAAAACACCTTGGATTGAAGTTGAAAGCCAATGGAATAGTAACTAGCTTTGGGAGGGTTTGAAAATGGGGTTTTCCTCTTTTTAACGTTGGAAAGGGGGTTTTGTGAAGAAGATGACAACTTTTGTTTTAAAGTTGTCTTGCTTTTAAAGACTTTATGGTCAAATTACAACTTAGGTCCCTCCCCTTTTTTACAATAGCTCAAATAGGTCTTTATTTAAGTTGAATTGATTTAATTAAATTTTTATTGACTCGAACCATAAACCCGGTTAACTCCTAACCCCAAAACACGGGTGTTACACAATCAGTAGCAAAAGTACACAGGGCACGGCTAGGAGAACAGTTTTGCAGCTGGTTTGTCATCGAAAAAAATATTGAGCAAAGGATTCTTAATGTTGGCATCGAAGGGCAGAAATTCATTACGAGCAGCCGTAACAGTTGGGGGCCCTGCAACTAAAATCAGGACTGCCATTGCACCCAAAAGTAACGCAAACTTGTTGCCTTCCATTTCTGCTGCCAAATAACTGATTATATTATTTCTCAATGCAGAGAGAATTAATGAGTCTATGTTCTCACCCAACACTCCTTTATATAGATGAAGATGAAGATGAAGATGAATGATATATGATGGGGATTAGAACACGTGCTCTTCCTCTGTTATTTCTTCTACCTTTCCTTTTTTTAAATTATTATTATTATTATTAAACCCCACGGTTAATTAAAAAGCATGAAAACAGATCAACAAGGGTACCTGAAACTGGGTTTAGTCGCTAGAACTTCATATTCGAAACTGATTCTGCAAATCGAAAATTGGGTGCGTCTGGTTGGATCTGATAAAGGAATTGAATTTTAAAAGTTTGACGAGTACAGGGACTGGAAACAAAATTAAACCTTTTTGTTTAACACAAGGTTTATTTTGTCAGCAAAAGTAGTTTTATCGGTATAATCCGTTTGTTTTATAATGTTATTCAACACTTAATTTTAAGTAAAACACCAAAACGATTTTAAACTAAAATCTATTAGTGTTGTTTTATAGTAGAATGCAGCTATCTAATTGTTACTTCGATTTGACTCGTTTGGTTTGGCGGTATCAGAAAAATAATTAAATTAATAAAATTTATCTTTTCAAAAGTACTTTTTGATTTTGACATGTGAAATAGATATTTTATTTTTTAAAGTATTTTTTAACAACAATATCAAACATTAAAATCTTACAAATAACTTTTTTAAATTAATTTTAAAAAATACTTTCTAACAATACTTTTAAAAATATTTTTAAAAAACAATGACAAACTGACAAAGATACAAAGAATTACAGATATTCAATTACGACACGTGCTTTTTAAACATGACAAATATACAAGAAATTACAACCACACATATTTAATTAAGTCTTACCTACATTTACAGGCCCACCTCTCTTTTGCAATCTGTCTCCTTGAGATTTAATATTTTTTAATAAAAAAAGTTGAAATTTAATATAATTTTTATTAAAGATAGGTTCAAAAGTTAATTACTATTTTATTTTTCCTAATTCATCTACTTTTGGTGTGGTCATGTAATAAAGAAGACAGAAAAAGAAATTAAAATGACACCAAATTATACGGATCTTCAGTTCGTGTCCCTAGTACCTAAACATGCCATGTAAAACTAATATTTATTTACAGTGAGAACCGGTCCAAATGTAAAAACAAAGACAGTGAGAACTGGTCCAAATGTAATAACTATGATAGAGAGACTTATCTGCATTTACAAGAAAAATACAACCAGGTCCAATTATGAATACAAGATGCCGACACTCCACCAATCTTAAACTAGAACACTTAGGTTGCAAAAAAAAAAAAAACAAAAAAAAAACAACTGTAACCCTCTAGACCCACCTATGTTTACATGATTTTTTGAAATTATATTTTATACAAAAGTTTGTTTTACAATTTTAATGTATTAAAAAAAAAGAATTTATATGGGTTTTACTGTGGGTCGCTCTTGTGACCCTAATGTGACTTCCTAGGATCAGTGATAACGCATAGGCGGGTCTAGGGGATTACAAACATGACATGGTATAATAGCAGTTTAGTCCCAAAAGTTTTCAATTCAACAAAGCCAATAACACCAATCAAATTATCAAGTCCCCAAAGTTCAAAATAATTTCTTCAGACAACCTCTGGTTAACTTTTCCGGTGTCCGATCTACCTTATCCATGTGACCGATGGCGACTCTAATTTTATTTTAAAAATACGATTTTTTAAAGAAATTCTCCCAAATAAAAATTTTCAAGAAAAGTGGGCACCAACTCGAATTTTTATTTTATAATTAGTCGCTACAAATGTAAAGTAAACAAGATAGACTAAAAAGTAATATTCTTACCTTAAATCAAATCCTAAAAAAAATTAGATTATAACTCTAACTATAAGTGTAGCCGTATGTGTGTCCGCCATTATTAAACAATAAAATAATCAAAACTTATCAATGTAGTAGTAAATGCAAAATCTAATTGGAATTTTTCATGCATAGACAATAATCATACTATGCGCTTTCTCTTTTCTTCCATTTAAAAAGTTTAGTAAGATTTATAACGCGGCTCTCTATTTAGGTTCGGGCTGTATGATATCTATTAATAAAATTATATTTGTCGAAAATTAAAGCAAACTTGTTGGATTTCATTTCCTTTGTATAGTGAAGGTGATGGTGTAGATTCTGTTTTGTTTTATAGCTGCTGCAGGCTTTTGTTTCGTTTTAGTTTTGGTTTTTCAAGTTTTGCTGCCTTTAATGATAATAATATAACTCTGATTTTGCGGGAAATGAAGAAAATTCATAGTTTTTTTAAGGCAGCTAAATAGAGTTTTTATTTAGAATAAAGACAAGTTACATAACCCCTTTCACACATTCAGAGGGACATACACAACATAAACACGATGACTACTGACTAGAGCAAGAGCACTAAGCAGTAGTGCATATTATTGCGACGAAAAGAAATAAAAAGTGGACGAGAAAACCATCTATTTAGCTTACTCAATCCGATTATGCATCAAATACACAGCCCCGTTTTGATACGAGGAAGCGTGAAACAGCTTCCGCTGCAGCACATAATACCATCGAAGCAAGGACCAGCGCCCGAAGGTAAACAACCGTTAGCCGCGTTATCACTCTCAGTGAATAAAATGTTGGACAAAGGGTTCCTAATGTTGACATTAGGGATGATTGAGAAGGCCCTAACTTCGTTACGATCTGCCGTAACAGTCGGAGCAGCTGCAAATAAAAGCATAGCTGCCATTGCAACCAAAAGTAAAGCAGATTTGTTGGGTTCCATTTCTTTTTGTAGCAATTACCTAATTCTTAAGAGTAGAGGTGAATGTATTGTGTCACCCTATTTACTCCTTTATATAGTTAAGGGGATGGGTCTAAAATGGTTTCGGGTTTTCCATATGGAACTCGTTTATTCCATATCAACCCGAATTAAAAAAAAATATTATGACTCATATCCAATATATTTTAAAGATAGTCTTTTAAAATATTTGAATTTGTTTTTTTTAAATAGTCTCTTGGAATATTTTGATATGTTTCAAATTAGAATATATTTTTATAATATTTACTATTCATGGGTTGTTTTATGATGTTGAATATTACATAATTTCATGTTTGTTTAGTGGTTAAGGTTTAGCCTTTGTATTTGAAGGTCTTAGGTTTAAACTCCCCTAAACCCTTGAAGAAAAGAAAAACTAACGTGCCACATCATCATTTTCTAACGGAAGGTAATGGGAGAGACCAAAATGAAAGCGAAACAAAAGTTGGGTGACACTAATAAAAAATTTAAAACTATGGTGATCAAAATAAAAGTATCCTAAAAGTTCAGTGACCATTGGTGTACTTTATCCTAATTAAAAAGAGATTTGAATTGAAAAAAAAACACGTGAAATTTGCTTTAGATACGAAAAAGTGTTAAATATCTAGAAAATGATTTTGTGCATCTGTTAACATCTGTTTGGGGCCATTTTAAACAAAGATAAAATTAAATATATCAGTCATTGTCTTTTTCTAAATATAGAAATATTTAATGTTAAATGCCAACAAGACAAGACATTAAATTCAATAAGATGATATAGAGGGAGATATGGATATGATTCGTAGCACCGGTTTTTTTTTGTTTGTTTGTTAATAATCAGAAATTTAATATATATAACATTTTTATATTATTTGTCTAAGTTTTTGGTAACTATCTCTTGTTTGGTTTTATTTTATTTTTAAGGACAGATTTGTGAATTACGATGGTTTTAAAAGAAATGTCTCGATTAATTTATTTTTATTTTATAAACTTTTTTATAATTTCAAAGTATGATGTTTATTTTTTTAAAGTTAAGGTGAATATAAGTAATATTTGTTATACAAGTTCAATCATTTTGCTGCAGCTGTTGGTGCTTGAATTCATGACCTTTAGGAACAATAACCGTTTTTTTAACCACTGAAGCAAGTTAGTTCGTGCATGCATGATGTTCATTTTAAAAGACTTGAATTCAAACAACTTTATTTGTATGGTGTTTATCCCTTGTCAAAGATTTAGAAATGTATGAACCTATACTCATTTATAATCTCTTAAGTCGTATAAAAATTGAATTAAATTAAATAAATTACTACACGAATAAGTATTGATTAAATGATTATATAATAACTGAGCACACCTACACCTATATTTTTAGAACATTAATGACTAATTTCTCTCTCTTTTTGATGCATTGTATTTATAATTTTTTTACGGTGATTAATAAAATTCGGATGCCATTGTTCAATTTTTTCCGATTATAATAGAATCATACTATTCTACCAATTAAAAAATATTAATTGTTGATTGAAAAAAGGTTTTAACTAACATTGGAATCAATTAATCGATGTCCATGATTTTTTTTATCAAAGTGTATGATTTCATTAGATAAGGAATCATACAAGAGAATCGATGTCCATAATTTAATCAAGTTTTTAAATAATATTAATGTAAAAAAATTGTAATTATTTGAAAAATATTTAGGCTTAATACAATTTTTTCCCTTTAAAGTATACCCGATTTCCCAACTTACCCCCTAAACTTTATTTTGCCCACTTTTTCCCCTTAAACAATTCACCGTTACTCATTTTGCCCCATTCCGTTATCCTTTTCCGTTAAAACTTTATTATTTGTTAAGAAGTCACCGTCTTCTCTACTTTTCTCCAATGCTCTAGAGAGCTCCAAGATATAAAGTATTATTATAATAATATATATGTAAAATATCCTAAATTGAAGTGACGTGGTGCGAGTGTGTGTTGAGAGACTAGGGGGAGTGTGTGTTATAAGAGACGTGGTGTGCAAAATTGAAGTGAGAAAGATATTCGGGTAAGGGTCGAGAGAAATTTTTGTAGTGAGGTATGTTTGTAATATTTTTGTATATTAATAAAAGTGATATTTTCCTTTGTAATTAGTAGTTTTTCAGTTGAGCCTTAGTTTATGTATTTTTTAGTGCACTTGAATTGGTTACTAATGGTCGGTTATGCCGTCTAAGTTATATGGTCGGCTCTACCGCTTGAATAGTGTGTGGTCGGTTCTACCACCTAATTGGTCTATGGTCGGCACTGCCGCTCTCCAATATTTTTACCTTTGTTCTTATATATAAAATTTTCTAAAAATTAGATTATTTATAAATTTATCCTCGATTTTAAAATAAAAATTAATTACACGTATAAATTTCATTAAATAATATAAAGATGAGTATAAAACAGTATATGTTAATATTTTTTCACAACAACATTAGCCAACTCGCCTCCACAATTCACAATAGCTAAAACATCCCCATTAATAGACAAGTTCAAAATATATTTGTTCGAGCTCAAAATATATTTTCAATTATATGGTAACCTGAAAAATAAAAAAGATTATTATTAATTATTTCAAGAGCATCGCCGAGAGATGGGGTACTTATTTCTGTGGATGGGGTACTTAACTACTTATATAATTTAATATATAACATCTTTATATTCGTGTTTAGTGTGTTTATTTTTTTTTTCGGCAAAGTTATATTTTATTGAAGGCTTAATACAACTTTTTCCCCTTAAACTATACCCGATTTCCCAACTTGCCCCCTAAACTTCATTTTGCCCACTTTTTCCCCTTAAACAATTCGCCGTTTCCCATTTTGCCCCATTCCGTTACTTTTTCCGTTAAAAAAAATTCGGCCAACAAAACTCTTTATAGACACCAAAACATTCTGCTTTTCTCACTTACCTCCATGCTTAGAACAAAACTCTTCTTTGCAATCCTGACTTGGCTAAACAACCATCCATCACATAGTTGTTCCTAGGTGCAAATATGTAACGCAAGTCACCAATCTTTATAGACACCAAACACTTTGTCAACCCAACCCAATTTGCCTTGTCTCTTTGTTTCAGGCTTCGATTTGATGGTCTTGTAAGGGGTGGTGTCTTCTTTAACTCAATTGCCATATAGAAGAATGAATCTATCAGATAAGATACTATCAAGAAGATTGAAATTTGACTTGTCCCGGACTGTGAGAGGTCCGCCTGCATTTCCCCTTTCAATTGCTGCCACGAATCTGGAATCATCGCCTGTCCAAAGTTTACTTACTAATGAGTCCTTCTTGCTATCCATTTTGATTCTTGGATGAAAAGCATATCCACCCCATGGTTTCTAATTAATCTCCTGGGTTTTTTTTTCTGATTTAAAAGATTAAATGCAAAATTATTTAGTAAAATAGTTCGATTTCAACTTTATAGAGAAAAAAAAAACATAACTAGATAGTTTTAACATTGAAAAAATTAATTTAACGTATAAATTTTATTGAATAATATAAAGGTGATTATAAA
Source organism: Hibiscus tridactylites (assembly GCA_958450335.1). Taxonomy (NCBI): domain Eukaryota; kingdom Viridiplantae; phylum Streptophyta; class Magnoliopsida; order Malvales; family Malvaceae; genus Hibiscus; species Hibiscus tridactylites. The sequence continues at coordinate 75,189,687 of OY288285.1, read as the reverse complement.
ACGGTATATGTTGATGTTCTTTCACAACAACATCAGCTAACTCGCCTCCATAATTCTCGATAGATAAAACATCCACATTAAATAGACAAGTTCAAAATAATTTGTTCGAGCTCAAAATATATTTTCAATTATATGGTAACCTGACCAAAGAAAAATATTATTATTAATTATTTCAAGAGCATCGCCAAGAGACGGGGGGTACTTATTTCTGTGGATGAGAGGACTAGGTAATTACTGATGAAATTGTTAATTTGGTTAGTATTGTTAGAATGGTTGTCTTGATGTTTAATGCGCTGATATTAGTGTTGTGGGATGGTTTTAATGCATCATATTGCCCGTAAGATATGAGTATTGTATTTTATATGTATTTAGAATTTCGAGTTATTTTTTATTAAATAGAGAGATAATTACTTTTCAAGACTAATATAGAGATTCATGCCATAAAATATTGGGCAAGATGAGCATTCTTGACCACTCAGTCAATTTTTCTTTCCCTTGTTCGAGCCTTCCAACGAATCCGATAACGAGGAAATATGTGAATACCTCGTGAAACGCACAATATGATTGCTAGTCGTATTGTCAAACTCGACATATGCAAAAAAGAATACGAGGAAATATATATATGTATACCTTGTATGATTAGAGAAAATCGTTTAAATTAGAATCAATATGTAGTATATCGTTACAAATAATTACATTTAAATTTGTACAGGAACTCGACTTGAATTGGAAAGTTTTGAAATAAAATTTGAGTCATAAAATAAGGCTTGTCAACTCGAATAAGTCAATTTTTTTATTCGACTTGACTCGATCAAATACTCATCTCTAGAGCTAGGATCAAACATTGAGGGGTAAGAGTCGGTTAAATCTTTTAAGTGTGATAGGCGGGTCGGTCAAAGCAAGTTGTTTGCCCTTCTTGTCCTAGGAGAAAGAATACCTCGTCCTGGTTCTGTTCCATAAAAAGAATCATTCATTAATGCGCTCATATTAGGGTTTACATTTTCATTAATGCACATATTAGGGTTTACATTTTTAACATCACTATCAAATTAAACTTATTGACGACTTATGTACAAAATTTCATTAGAAACGGAGGTCGGTATCGTACATAATTAAACACTTTAGCCATAAGGACTGATTTGTAAAGAACTCAAAATAGGCTTATATCAGAAACAAAATTACCTACCTCGGTACCAGTACTCGAATAGGCCATACCGATACGCCTGAACATTTATTTTCATTTGGGATCAACACAGGTATCGGTATGGACTAGGCTGTACCAATACAACAATGGAAGCATATGGCTATCGATATAGAATCCCTCTGTATCGATACTCAATTCAACTCTGAAATTTCAAAGTTGAAAATTGATATCGAGACGAACCACGTTGTATTGGTACTAGGCTATTGGTGGATGGGGATCGGTACGCGTTCTTTCCGTACCAGTACCCCGCCAAATTTTTAAATTCCAGTGTCTAAAAGCCATATCGTTTCGTCATGTCCCATACCGGTACCTCTTTTATGATTTTAGACCAAATATGCATGACTGTACCGGTATGCCATATCTGCAATTCCACTATTTTAATGGCTTTTATACCATTTACCCAACCAAAACATATCCAATGACTCATTGATCAATAACTATGACTAATAACACATTTATTAGTCTATGCATCATACTTGTGTATCATTTCGCCTACTTAAGCATCAATTAAGTTAATGAGGTGGAAATTAACTAGATATATGAATTCCACCAACATCGCCAAGCCAATGTTTCGATAGCCAGTCTATCCCTCCACATCGCTAGAACTTTCAAATCCGAAACGGATTTATGAAAATCGAAAATTGGGTGCGGCTGATTGGATCTGATAAAAGGAATTTAATTTTAACAGTTTGACGAATACAGGGACTGGAAACAAAATTAAACCTTTTTAAAAATTTTAATTAAATCCCCTCTCAATTTTAATTTTTTTTGTTAAATATCTCAAAATTATTAAAAAATTTAGTTAAACATCCATTTTTTAAAAAATTCTTTTAATCCTCAAATTCTTTTAAAAAAACTGAAGTTGGCCCCCTCAAACTTTTACTCTAAATTTCACCCCTGACTTGAACCCAGTAATTTTTAATAGAGAAATCATTTCCCAGTAATTTTTCATCTTCAATAAGCAAGATTTACACCAAATCAAGATATAATTGAAAGTATAATTATTCCACGCAAACAACGTGACACCTTGTATAGCCACCGTATATGCCTTTGTGACACGCTTCTAACTTATAACACGTTTTTTATTTTTGTGGTAAATTTACGTTCGTGGATGATTTTTTTAAAGATATATAGTTTTGATTTGCGGTTACTAGTGGTCTTTCGGTAGGCACTACCATTCCATAGTTGTAAGATTCTCTCAGACAAGGTGTTTGCCCTCAACGTCTTAAGAGAAAGATTATTTAGTCCTGGTTCTACTCTATTTATAGAAGCTACTTCATTGTATTTTTGTCGTGTTGGTTTCACTTTCGCCTTCGAACTCGCCATCGGAATCTCCATAAGAGAGTACAATTTTAGGGTGATAAGAATCATGGTAAAAACACAATAAGGAGTTGTTATAAGTTGAATAACCATCAAAATAAAAGAAGATTCATAGTATATTTTATTTTAGCTAAACCGCAGTTAAATAGATGGTTTATTTATAACAAAGACAAGAAAGTAGCAAATACATAATCCCCTGTCACATATGCAAGGGACACCACAACATACAAAACAACGTCAACTAAATGAAAAGGCGAACAAGTAGACGAATTATCCATCTATTTAACTCACTCGGTCTTATCTTTTAGTCGCACACAGAAAAAAAAAAAGATCCCCCTGAACATTTGCCACTGCAACAATCAGCATCAGAACCACAAAAGGCACCGAAAGGATCACAGTTTGCAGCTGGTTTGTCATCGAAGAAAATGTTGAGCAAAGGATTTTTAATGTTGACATCGAAGGGCATAAATCCATTACGAGCAGCCGTAACAGTTGAGGGCCCTGCAACTAAAATCAGGACTGCCATTGCACCCAAAAGTAACGCAAACTTGTTGCCTTCCATTTCTGCTGCCAAATAACTGATTATATTACTACTCAATGAAGAAGAGTGAAGAGTATTGATGAGTCTATGTTCTCACCCAACACTCCTTTATATAGAGGATTAGAATACGTGCTCTTCCTCTGTTATTTCTTCTACCTTTTCCTTTTTTTTTAATTATTATTATTATTTGTTAAGAAGTCACCGTCTTCTCTACTTTTCTCCAATGCTCTAGAGAGCTCCAAGATATAAAGTATTATTATAATAATATATATGTAAAATATCCTAAATTTTCACCGCGGCTATGCCATTAGGTGCGAGTGTGTGTTGAGAGATTAGGGCGAGTGTGTGTTATAAGTGACGTGGTGTGACTTGTGAGAGTGAAAAACGTGAGATAAGGGTATGTTTGTAAGTGACGTGAGATAAAGTGGAGAGTGACGTGAGGTTTGCAAGTGAGAAAGATATTCGGGCAAGGGTCGAGAGAAATATTGTAGTGAGGTATGTTTGTAATATTTTTGTATATTAATAAAAGTAATATTTCTCTTTGTAATTAATAAAAGTAATATTTCTCTTTGTAATTAATAAAAGTAATATTTCTCTTTGTAATTAAAAGTTTTCTGGTTGAGCTTTAGTTTATGTATTTTTTAGTACATTTGAATTGGTTACTAATGGTCGGTTATGTTGCCTAAGTTATATGGTCGGCTCTGCCACCTGAATAGTGTATGGTCGGTTCTACTGCCTAATTGGTGTATGGTCGGCACTGCCGTCTAAGTTATTATTATCGGAAACAAAAGATAAATAATATTATTATGATTGAAGAAATTTAGTCATCAATAATTTCAATAGAGAAGGGGTGAATTTATAAATTATTCACTGAACTGATGAGCTTGGAATGCTAAATTATGCATTTATGGAACTGATGAGCTTGGAATGCTAAATTTGTTCATTTATGGAATTATAATTTATGCATTTATGAAACCGATGAGCTTGGAATGCTAAATTTGTTCATTTATGGAATTATACGTTATGCATACCGATGAGCTTGAAATGTTAGAATAAACATAATACATCTAAATTCTAATTCAGGATTTTTTAGCAATTTCTCGATATCCGGTTAAGATATTTTAAAAAGAATAAAAAAAATTGTCTATTTTCGGTGCTGGTCATTTAATAAAAGAACATCACTATTTAATAAAAGAACATCACTATTTAAATATATTCAAGTCTCATTCAAAAAGTCTTCACAAATCAGTTTTAGGGCATGTTTGACTCTCTATCTAATTAAATCATATTTTGCCGAGCAAAAAAATATATACAAATCTCAAAATTTAAATCCATACAAGGTAAAACAAAGATGAGCATCTTTGGTCACTCGGCCAATTAAAAGATCTCAAGATGGATGAAGGGTTTGTTAATATAATCAAAGTGTTTGGTTGTTAAAAATTATGATATATATTACACTGTTTGCCTTGCGTTTAACGAATGTTAAAAAAAATAAGTATTATGTATGAATGTACCATATTAAGCTCAAATTTTACATACAAATTATGATAACTTTTTTATATTATTGAGATTAATTTTAATTTTAAGTGATAAATAGTTATAGTTGGGGTGATATAAGGTGACAATCGGATGAGAAATAATTAAAAATTATTAAAATTTTAACTGACGGGATTACGAATAATCGAACTCTATATGTAATTTGATTGTTATCCCACATTTGTTTATTTTGTTTATATATATGTTATTTGTTTGAAAATAGCGTATTATTAAAAAAGGAAAACTAGTATATTTTTTTAGAATGAGTACGAGAAAAAATTAGGAAGAAAGTTTACAACTTGATCCAGACAAATCCCTAAAAACAAAACTAACGTCTTAGATCAAACAGGACAAGAAAAGAAGAAGGTAAAAAACCTAATTCAAAGATTTGAAAGCTAGATACAAAAAATCACCAAAGCTCAACGATGAAGGTAAGAACACAACTACAACATTAAAAAATGAATATTGCAAAATTGTGGCACGTTGACAACACGTTTATTACCAAAACTCGATCGCGAACAATAGCGATGATTAATCTTGCATCTAAATTCAAATTGAGGGTCCAAAGTAAGGAGATCAACAGGATAACCAAAGTAGCGCCATCTTGATCAGTCGTGGCGGCGACAGGTTCAACCCTAATAGAAAAACAAAACAAAAGGAAAACAAACCAAAGGGCTGAATAATGTGCTAAGAAGGAGAATAACGTGCTAAGAAACAAATTTATTGAAATAAAACTAAAATAAAAAAACGAGATAAATAAATAAAAGAAGGTGACCGACGATCAACAATCGGTACTAAAATTAATGTCGTCGTCGGCCATAAAATAAACAAAAAAAAAGAGATATGGCTCTAAAGAAAAAGTTTAAGGGAAAACTCTAAAAAATGATATAGATTCCAGCAGGCTGCACTATATATATATATAGGAAAATTCTACAACGGGCGACGAACATTGATGAACACCACTAACGATGAACACCGATGAACACTATTAAATTAATTAATAAAGATTTAAAATTTTAAGGACCCATCAAATAATTAATAATTATTTTAAAAAAATCAATTAAATTATTTATATATATATTAAAATTTTATTTTTTAATAAGGGTAAACTATATATTTAGTACCTCACCTATTTCCATATTTCTATTGAGCCCTTATTATTTAAATATTATTTTAATTTGACCATATTCTTTATAAAAAAAATAATTTAACCCTCAAACTAAAACCCTAAACTATTAAACCTTAAACTTTTAAACCTATACCCTAAACCATATACCCTTAAAAATAATTTTTATTTAAGAAACCAAAGGTTTCGAAGGAGAAAAGGCCTAAACAATCCAAATCTGCTGCTCATCCTCCTTATTTCCATGTATTTTCTTATCCCTTTGATCTTTGTTTTTTTTTTTTTTTGCCTTTTTCCTTTTAATTAGTCGATTAACGGTGGATTATTGTGCAGATGATTAAGGAGGCGCTTTTGGCTCTGAATGAAAAGAGTGGTTCGAGTCCGTATGCAATAGTCAAGTATATGGTTTAGGGTATAGGTTTAAGGGTTTAATGTTTAATAGTTTAGGGTTTTAGGTTGAGGGTTAAATTTATTTTTTTATAAAGAATAGGGTCAAATTGAAATAATATTTAAATAATAAGGGTTCAATAGAAATACTGAAATAGGTGAGGTACTAAATATATAGTTTACCCTTATTAAAAAAATAAAATTTTAATATATATAAAAAATAATTTAATTAAAATTTTTAAAGTGATTATTAATTATTTGATGAGTCCTTGAAATTTTAAATCTTTATTAATTAATTTAATGGTGTTCAACAATGTTCATCATTAGTGGTGTTCATCGATGTTCAACAATTCATTGAATTCAACAATTCATTGTATTATGGGTCCTTAAAATTTTTAATCTTTATTAATTAATTTAATGGTGTTCATCGGTGTTCATCATTAGTGGTGTTCGTCGCACGTTGTAGAATTTTCCTAAAAAATATTAAAAAAATTAAATTTCAAGTTCTAATCCTAAATTCTACACCTTATATCTTACAAAATACACCATACCTTAAATTCTTTAAACCCTAACCACAATTCCTAACTATAAACTCTATACTCTAAACTTAATTTTTAGTATGAAGGCATAAATAGGGACACCGAATAGAGACAGAAAATTTCTATTCGGTATTGGTCTTAAATTTAATAATGTGGGCACAACTACACCTATCTTTGTCGATTATTTGTGCAAGTAAAGTTAATGATAGGTTTGAAATAAATACATCTATAAAAAATAATTTTCTTGAACAATTTCTACCTAATGGTTCTTAAATTTTTGACTCAAAAATTATTAAATAGGTGTAGTTGTGCCCACATTATTAAATAAGCATTTAATGAAGACTTATCTTTATAGTAATGAACACAAAATCTAGATTGATTTTTAGGTAAACTACACCAGATGTCATTGAACTATGGCTTATAATTCGAAAATGTCACTAAACTTCAAAAAGCTTCAAATTTAACACCGAACTTAAGTTTTTGACTCGAAAATGCCACTTAAGTCAAAATAGTGTCGTTTTGGTGCGACTATTTTGAAGTCTAATTTAGCCCAAGATGGCGTCGTTTTGCTGGAGGAAAAATATTAAAAACCATGCGCTCGAAGAAGTTTAAACCTAAGACCTTCAAATACAAAAGCTAAACCTTAGCCACTAAACAAACATAAAATTATGTAATATTTTACCACAAATATTATATATCTTAACCTACTTGAAATTAATTCAAATTATTTTCTGAAATAAATAATACTATAAATAATATTAATATATAAAATATATTATTTTATATATATTTATATCAATATATAATAGGGGTGTATTCGGTTCGGTTCGTTTTTTTAGCAAAATTTGAACCGAACCGCAGTCTGCGGTTTTTACAAAAAAAAAAAAAACCAGAACCGAAAGGTTAAAAGAACTAAAATACAAAAAACTGAATTTTGCGGTTCAGATCGGTTAAAAACTGCGGTTTTAACGGTTTTTTTTTTCAAATTCAAAAAATAAGCAAAACACATAACATATTTTAATTTACCATTAGATACTCTAATATCAATTTATTTTTCCATTAAGAACGATTGTTGTTCACCCATGGTGAAGACTAATTCGACTTAGGGATAAGTTGCGAATTTCAACGGCTAAGAAGAGCGCAAGATCGATTGTTGTTCACCCATGGTTGACGCAGAGATGTATTACCAAGGCATGCACAACTGATCAGTGTTTCGAGTTAGGGATAACGAGAAGCCATTGAAGAACACTTCGCCGAACTTTGAAGGAAGTCGCCCGGTTACCCAAGCAATCAGACCATTTCCAGTTGCCCAGACAATCTGACTGTTGTCAGTTGCCAAGGCAATTGAGTTGCTATTGCACTCAATTACCAAGACGATCGATTCAACTATCGCTCTACAACTCACGATAATCCGTCATACTTTATTAAATCGATCACTCCTTTCTCTTATCTTTATTTATTTTATTTAGTTTATTTTAGTTTATATTCATCACCATCAATTCTATTTATTTTTACAATACGATAATTAAAGCAAAGTGGTCCAAACCAATCCATGTGGAAACGATACTCAATACTTATCGTATCACTTTATTACTTGTGACATGTATACTTGCACCGTTTTCGTTGCACTCTTAAATTACGTGCTAATTGATAGAATAATAATAAAAATATTAGTTGTTAATTCATTATTTAATAGCGTGGGCACACCTACACCTATATTATTTATTATTTGTATCGGCATGAAAAAAAAAAACATTTATTGGCTTTTGATTTTATTATCATTATGTATATATAAAATTCGTTACTCATGCGCCCCGAATAAATTATTTCATTGATTTTTCATATAATTTTAGAAAAAAAAATTAAAGATATGATGTAAAAAAGCATTTATAATTTACACATATACTAATTTTGTAGGTATTGAGGAGGAATATACCACGTTTCAACGTCTTTTTTTCTTCTATCAAGATTTCCCAAAACGGTGGAAGATGTATTGGACAAGTACATAGTACAATTTGTTTTTGCTTTGACAAATATGATTTCCTAAAATGGTCCAATCTCTTTCAATTTGTTTTATTTTTTCTAGTTAATATTAACGGTTTCATTTTACAGTTATATTTCTAATTTATCCTAATAAAATTATTAAGTCAACATGCCTGCTAATTAATGGGGAGGGAGAAGGAAGAGAAAAGGAAAAAAAAAAAGTAGATATTATATTTGAACCATTTTAGACCCATCCCCTTGACTATATAAAGGAGTAAATAGGGTGACACAATACGTTCATCTCTACTCTTAAGAATTAGTTATTAATTGCTACAAAAAGAAATGGAATCCAACAAATCTGCTTTACTTTTGGGTAAATACAATTAGATTGATATAATTCAAACTAACATTAATTTAATTGTTTTGTGAATCAACATGATATAAATACAATTAGATTCAAAATTTACAAGAATAGCTGGAGGAGTACATTATTAAGTAGATGAAATTTAATTATAAATCAGACTTAATTGGGTAAAAAAGACAAATATTTCTGAAAAAAGAGGGGAAAGTTCGCACAGCACTGACCTTGAATTCTGGAAATCGGAAAGGTTTTGGACGTTTCATATTCTCCGCCATTTTTTTTGAAAGGATACTTTATTAGAAATTGAATCCCGACTAAATTACGCGCCTCATTAAAAAAACCCCCTAAACCTAGTGGGGGAAAAAGAGTGCAGCGTAACCTAGCCATTACATCGAGGTAGCATCACAATAACACCAAGACTAAGCATCATCCAGTACAACTTGAATGCCAAACGCGTATGTGCCGCCAGGCAATAGCACACAGGTTGTGTAACACCCGGGTTTAGGGGTCGGGTGAAAATAATATTTTAATTTTATTTCAGGTTCGGTTTTGCAAATTAAATAATAAAATATTTTATGGGCCTCGTGATTTCAAATGTTTAAGGCTATGTTGGGCCTATCTCTTAAGTCCAAATCAATGGGCTTTAAGAGATGTAGGTTTGACATTTCATTAATGGCATTTTGGTCAATTGCAAAATGAATGAGAAATAAGATGACAAAGGGGGTTTTATTTGAAAGAAAAAAATGTTCATCTTCTTCATACCACCATTGTTGAAAACCTAAAACCCCTCCTACCCCCAAAAACACTATTTCATCAAATCCCTTCATCAATTCAAAGGCTTTCTTTGAGGTAATTATAATTTTGAATTCTCCTCATGATTTCCAACATTTTCATAGCTTTAGTTTTCATTGAAATCATCTTTTTGAGTTTTTGAACTTTTCAAGTTTGAATAAAAGCATGGAACTTTAATAGCTTTTTGGGTTGTTTTGATTAATAGAGTTGAGTTTTGATCTAACCTTGCCCAATGGAACATTATATCTCATTTTGGTTGGGTTTTACAAAGATTTCCGAAATGGGTTTTAGGGGTGTATTTAAAGTGTCAAAAATTTGTGTTTTTGGAATAGTTTTGTGAGAAATTGTTGGGTTGATGTTATAGTAACATTGGGTGGGTGTTTTTAGATGTTTTGGGATGATTTTTGAGAGGTTATAATGTTAGTTTGATGGGATTCCCGTAGCTACTGCTGTAGGTGGTTTTTAGGAGTGAAAATTAAGAGTTTTTGAAGTGTTTGTGTGGGGAAATGAAGGGCTGATGGTTGTACAACATTATGAGGGTGTTTTGGACATGTTTTGGAGTGTTTTAAGTGTTAAAATTGGGAGGTAATGACTGGGTTTTGCTGGAGTACGAAAATGAAATTATTTGGGAGGATTTCGGCTTTGAATTGTTGAGAAAACGTTAGAGAATTGAGAACTGATGTGTAACAGTAAATTTGTGGTTGATTAAGAGGTTAATACATTGCTTTTGATTGATTAGAGACATCGGATTTGGCATTGGGAGGTTCGGGCACGATTCCGGAAGTTGTGGAGACTTGAGTTGGCTTTGCTTGGAATGCTTAAGGAAGTAAGGTGAGTGGTTAATGTTTTAAATTGATTTCAAAGGTTGGTTCTAGCATGTGGAGGTGAAAATGTTTTCAAGTAATGTTTTGGTTCAAAGATGGTTTTGAAAGAATTTAGATTTGGCTTGAAAAGTTGAATTAAACTCAAGGGTAAGTTGTTGTGAATTGCCTCTTTAATTTCCCTTTTTCCATTTGTTTTCATTACTTGTGTTGATGGTTTGTCAAGCATGAAACTTAAATAATTTGGGAAGAATTATGATTTCTTAATATTATATCGTTGATCATGTATGATGGTATTAATGATGTCGTTGATATGCCTTGTAAGGTGTGAGTAAATTGGTGCAAGTTGTGCACGAAAATGGTGAGTAAGACCATTTGTGATCGGTAAGATTCCAAGTAGTAAGTGATGCCTAATTGTGGTTTTGGTCACATCTTGATTTGGTTGTGCATGATATAGTGAGTACATGTCGTATGGTAGTAATTGTGCATCGTGTTGCATGGTTGGTGTCGAACCTCACGTGATGGTTGTCGTTGCTTCGGTGATGTGTAGTCCCGCCGGTAGCAAGTGGTATAAGACTCCGGTGATGTGTAGTCCCGCCGGTAGTGACTAGTAGAAGAGTACTTTGATGTGTAGTCCCATTGGAAAACTACTAGTCGAAACGGTGATGTGTAGTCCCACCGTGTGTGTTTTGGTTATGCTTGTGCATGCCATGTAATGTTCATGTTGTATCTCACTATATCATTGTCTTCATATTGTTTTGCTTTAATCCGACATTATGTCCTTATGCATACCATAATGTGTAATGCCATGTTAAATGCCCATATTGTTGACCCTTGGTTGAACTCGTGTGTTAGTAGAGGGATTAGGTAGTTGGATGATTTGTATGCATTGACCTTTATTTTAAAGAAAGCTTTGAACCCTGCATTGTCGTAGTTATGTTTTAGAGCTCCGCTCACTAAGCTTTATGCTTACGCTCTCCTTTTTCCGACAATGCAGATCTTTAGCTTGGAGTTAGCAAGGAGCAAGAAAAGGGCGTCCAAGCGTATGGTAATTGCTCAAGTATGGTTTATTAAATAATGTAGTAGTCTAGCAATGGGAAATGCTACGTGTTTTAGGAGCTTGTATCTAGACTCCTTTGTGTTGGCCACATGTTGTTAATGCCTTGTGTTTATGCTTTGGATTGATTATGGTTTGTAATGCATGAATGTATGATGAATGTTTGATGTTTGATGGCATGTTTTAGAATGTTGAGGTTACATAGTGTATGAGTGCAAACCTTTCAAGATGTCTTGTTCCTTTTAAGGTCCTTTGTGTTTTGAGTATGCCAGTATTGCATGAATTGCTCTTTAACTAGAATGCTACGTATGAATGCTTTAATCCATGTTTGTTTGACTCCCTTGGCTTAAATATGTATGCTTTTATGGTTGGCTTGCCTTAGGGATTGATGATAGTGTGTTGGTTGAAGTGTTAGAGGGATTTAGGGGCCTCCTTGTGCTCTAAATCAGCTCAAACCTGTAGATTCGTAGCTGGGGTATCGATACCGTTGGTCTGGTATCGATACTGCCCCTTTGGTTTCAGGCCTCGTGTATCGATACTCGAGGGGAGTATCGATACCTTTTTGGCCACTGGAGCCACTGTCGATTTCGGTATCGATACTGGCCTCTAGGGTATCGATACCGTTGTCTTAGCTTTGACCGTGGGAAGTCAACTTTTGGAGAGGGTATCGATACCCTTGAGGGAGGTATCGATACTGTCACCTTAGGTTGACCAAACCCTGTTGACCTAGTCAAGGGGTATCGATACCCCCCTTAAGAGTATCGATACCGCCTGCAGTTTAACTTTAAAAATGGGCTTTTAAATGTTAGTTTTGGGTTCGTTTGACTGCTTCGTAAATATTGTTCCGCTGTATGATCACTTAGGATGTAATTTTCATCTAGACAAGTTTAAAATGGAAAAAAATAGGGTTGCTAACCGAGGGAGAGTTCCTTAGGGAGTTTTCACTCGGTTTTCCCCGTGTAGCTCACTCGGACCGGTCATCCGGCCAGACCGGGACAAGGGGGTTACATTTATTGGTATCAGAGCCTGAGGTTTCCGAGACCTCGGGTAGGTAAGTGAGGTAAGTTTGATGTGTTATGTTGTTGTTATGTCTCGGTGAATGTTTTGCCATGTATGCTTAATGTTTTCTTGTTAGTACGGTGTTTGAAAGCATGTGTTAGCATGATGCTTGTGTTGAAGCGTAGTGTCGAGTTCCCATTGCTACTATTACTTATTTAAAAAGATTTTTTGTAAAGGAATATACTTGAGCACCTTGGACCCTTGCTCTTGCTAACCCTAAATATTCTTGTTTGTGTGTTTTGTTTATTATTGAATTGTTGTCTTTGGTAAGTTGAGGCCGAGGCGTGGGCCTAGAGCTGGAAATCGTGAATCTGAGGTTTTAGAGGATGTGATTGATGAGAGAGTTCATCGCTTTAGTTCAGGACAGTATGACCGTACCAGAGTTGGAGTGCAGTTTGTCAGTTTGGGTCAACAGGCACATGAGTTGGTTTATGTTGAGGGAGAACAATGTGACCGATCTTGATATGAGATGGTAATAGAAGTGAAGACTTAAGAGTTGGCTTCGGAAGGATGTCGATGTTGTAGCAAGTAATTCCTCGATAAAGTCATTGGGCTTGTTTTCTGATTAATCCTGGATCTACGTGACCGTGCATTTTGAGTGAGTTTGCAAAGTTGTTGAAATCCACCTTGTGAAGTACTAGAGGTAGGTGTTAGTGTTACTAGCTCCTTCGGGGATACAATCATGGTCAGAAAAATGTACAAGGGATGTCCGTTGATGGTTCAGTGGCACGTGTTTTCAGTGATGCGATGAAATTACTTCTTACGGTTTGATGTGAAGCTGTGCATGGATTGGCTTGTAGAACATAGAGTTAGGGTAGACTTTGAGACAATGGGAGTTTTCTTAAAGCTACGGATGACTATGAGATTGTAATGGTAGGTAGGGATGTGGATTTCGTATCGAATGTTGATCCAGCGTTAGCGGTCAAAGACTGATTGAGTTAGTTGACAGACCTGCCTAGCCAATGTTATGGGTTTGATTTTTTTTGAATGGGGATTAGACCGTGGACTGTTAGAAAAGTTGTGTTTCCTAAAAGTGTTTGGAAGAACTTCCCGGTTTGCCTCCTGTTAGAGAAGAAGAGTTTGTCTTTGAGATCGTCCTCGAGTTTGCTCGTGTTTTGGTTGCTCTGTACCTTATGATTCTCGACCGACTTGAGAGTGTTGAAGGATCAACTACGAGTTTGTTAGACCTTAGATTCTTTGTCTTAGTGCATCATCTTAGAGGATAACAGTACAAATTGTGAAGAAGAGAGAAGACGATACAAGAATGTGATTAGATTTCAGACAACTGAAACAGTAGACAGTGAGTAGTTGGTATTCGTTTCTGTACGTCAATGGCTTGTTGATCTGTTAGTGTATGTTTTAGTCTGTTCGAAGGTTGGTTTGAGATCCGATTATTACCAGTTGAAAATGAGAGAAGTTGAAGCATTGAAGACAGCTTTCAGGGCAGATGTGATCACTTTGGGTTTTGAGTTATGCCGCTCTGTTAGACTAGTGTGTAAGTTACTTTTGCAAGAGATGTTGAGCAAAAAAATGTTTTTCTAAGTCCTTGATCAGTTATAGTAGCTCACATAGATGACACGCGGGTATATTCGCGTACCGAAGAAGGCTATGCCAAGCTTTGAAGTTAGTGTGGTAGATCCTTTTAGGGAATCAGTTGTATGCTAAGTTGTGCAAGCGTGAGCTCCGAGTTAAGGAAGATGTTCTCCTAAGACATGTGGATTGGCCGAGTGTATTAGGGTAAATCCCAAGTAGTCAGAAGAAGATGTGAGTTGGAAGAAATTTGAAGACTGTGACATGTAACTATAGTTCCTAGGTCTAGCATTGTTACTTTCAGAGAATTGTAAATAATCAGTTGAAGATAGTTGCTCCATTGATAGATTGCTACAGAAGAATGTTCAGTTGTGTGGTTAGATGCGGGACAATGAGCCCTTGAGAAACCGGAAGAAACTTTGAAGAGAGCTTCGACCTTGAATCAGCTTATATCAAAGAAGAGTTTGTGGACCATAGTGATGTGTCACATTGTAGAGTTAGGTTGTGTGCTTATGCAATGCAGAAGATTCCGGCTTGTTCATCAAGATAGTTGGAAGACTGTGAGAAGAGTTATCTGATAGGAGACATAGAGTTAATTACAGTTGTATTTGCTTCGAAGACTTAGAGACAAAGCTTGTATAGTAAGAAATACACAGTGTATGTGTACGTATCATTAGATCTTGAAATATTCGAAGACTTGGGAATAGTTGGAACTTGAACAACATGAGTTGTTAGAATTGCAAGAAGACTGAGATCTCAAGATTGAATACCATCTGAGGAGAGTCTACGTAGTAACCGATGCTTCGAGTTATATCGTTGCTAGATTAGTAGTTGAGATGCGAGTTGTAATTACCGGATTCAGTTTACCAAATGATAGTGTTTCTGTGGCCGAGTTTCGGGTTGAACCTACATTGAGTCAGAATGTTTGAAGAGAAACAGTTGCAAGATAGATTCTTGGCACCTCACGTGCAAGGCATATCAGAAAGAAAACCTTCAGAGTACAGTTCAGAGATGATAGAATTTGTATTGTTAGAGACAGAAATGTTGTACCGATTGACATAGTGTTTTGAGACGTATTGTGTTGGCCGAAGCATATGACAGTTTATTTGTATGGCATCAGAATAGTATGAAGAGGTATTGTGGGTCGAAGATGAGTACTTCTGGGTTGAGTTGATGAATGACGTGGTTCAGTATGCGAGTAAGTGTATAGTTTGCCTGTGTGTCAAGATCGAGCATCAGTTTCTTCTAGTTTGTTACATCTGTGGGAGATTCGTAATGAAAGTGGGAAATAGATTTGAGGGACTTTGTGTCCGGTTCGCCTTTGATTTCTCACGAGAGAGTTTAGCCGAGTAAGCAATGATAGTTACATCGAGTGTGCTCATTTTATACATGTTCAAGCTACTTGTACCGTGGGTAAGATGGTGGAGTTGTGCTTTAGCAAGATCATGAATTGTACAGTGTCTTGAGATCAATAGTGGCCGATAGAGATTCGAGTTTTCTGCTAGATTTTTGAAGACGTCTGCGTAGTGTTTGGTTACCTGTTGAAGTCAGATGGTCAGCTAGAGAAGGTTATGGGTCAAGAATTCAAACAGTGTTGTATGGGATTGTGAATCAGGCTAGTTCAGTTGTTTATTTGTTGCGGTTACCATCGGAGTTAGAAAGGGGTTTGTGATGTGTTCTGTGTGTCTATGATTCAGAAGTGTGAGCCAGTTTTGTTCCGTGTTATGTTGTTGAAAAGATTGAGTTGGATTTCAAATGGTCATGCATTGAAGGACCCGTTGAGATCTTGGCATCAGTTAGCTAATGTTGTGTGGTGAGTCTACCGAGTTGGTGGGTATGTTGTGGTGAGAGAAAGCGTGGAGGAGCATGTGTCAGTGACTCCTTCTGTTTGATAAATTTCGGGGACGAAATTTCCTTAAGTAGGGGAGAGTTGTAACACCCGGGTTTAGGGGTCGGGTGAAAATAATATTTTAATTTTATTTCAGGTTCGGTTTTGCAAATTAAATAATAAAATATTTTATGGGCCTCGGGATTTCAAATGTTTAAGGCTATGTTGGGCCTATCTCTTAAGTCCAAATCAATGGGCTTTAAGAGATGTGGGTTTGACATTTCATTAATGGCATTTTGGTCAATTGCAAAATGAATGAGAAATAAGATGACAAAAGGGGGTTTTATTTGAAAGAAAAAAATGTTCATCTTCTTCATACCACCATTGTTGAAAACCTAAAACCCCTCCTACCCCCAAAAACACTATTTCATCAAATCCCTTCATCAATTCAAAGGCTTTCTTTGAGGTAATTATAATTTTGAATTCTCCTCATGATTTCCAACATTTTCATAGCTTTAGTTTTCATTGAAATCATCTTTTTGAGTTTTTGAACTTTTCAAGTTTGAATAAAAGCATGGAACTTTAATAGCTTTTTGGGTTGTTTTGATTAATAGAGTTGAGTTTTGATCTAACCTTGCCCAATGGAACATTATATCTCATTTTGGTTGGGTTTTACAAAGATTTCCGAAATGGGTTTTAGGGGTGTATTTAAAGTGTCAAAAATTTGTGTTTTTGGAATAGTTTTGTGAGAAATTGTTGGGTTGATGTTATAGTAACATTGGGTGGGTGTTTTTAGATGTTTTGGGATGATTTTTGAGAGGTTATAATGTTAGTTTGATGGGATTCCCGTAGCTACTGCTGTAGGTGGTTTTTAGGAGTGAAAATTAAGAGTTTTTGAAGTGTTTGTGTGGGGAAATGAAGGGCTGATGGTTGTACAACATTATGAGGGTGTTTTGGACATGTTTTGGAGTGTTTTAAGTGTTAAAATTGGGAGGTAATGACTGGGTTTTGCTGGAGTACGAAAATGAAATTATTTGGGAGGATTTCGGCTTTGAATTGTTGAGAAAACGTTAGAGAATTGAGAACTGATGTGTAACAGTAAATTTGTGGTTGATTAAGAGGTTAATACATTGCTTTTGATTGATTAGAGACATCGGATTTGGCATTGGGAGGTTCGGGCACGATTCCGGAAGTTGTGGAGACTTGAGTTGGCTTTGCTTGGAATGCTTAAGGAAGTAAGGTGAGTGGTTAATGTTTTAAATTAATTTCAAAGGTTGGTTCTAGCATGTGGAGGTGAAAATGTTTTCAAGTAATGTTTTGGTTCAAAGATGGTTTTGAAAGAATTTAGATTTGGCTTGAAAAGTTGAATTAAACTCAAGGGTAAGTTGTTGTGAATTGCCTCTTTAATTTCCCTTTTTCCATTTGTTTTCATTACTTGTGTTGATGGTTTGTCAAGCATGAAACTTAAATAATTTGGGAAGAATTATGATTTCTTAATATTATATCGTTGATCATGTATGATGGTATTAATGATGTCGTTGATATGCCTTGTAAGGTGTGAGTAAATTGGTGCAAGTTGTGCACGAAAATGGTGAGTAAGACCATTTGTGATCGGTAAGATTCCAAGTAGTAAGTGATGCCTAATTGTGGTTTTGGTCACATCTTGATTTGGTTGTGCATGATATAGTGAGTACATGTCGTATGTTAGTGATTGTATATTGTGTTGCATGGTTGGTGTCGAACCTCACGTGATGGTTGTCGTTGCTTCGGTGATGTGTAGTCCCGCCGGTAGCAAGTGGTATAAGACTCCGGTGATGTGTAGTCCCGCCGGTAGTGACTAGTAGAAGAGTACTTTGATGTGTAGTCCCATTGGAAAACTACTAGTCGAAACGGTGATGTGTAGTCCCACCGTGTGTGTTTTGGTTATGCTTGTGCATGCCATGTAATGTTCATGTTGTATCTCACTATATCATTGTCTTCATATTGTTTTGCTTTAATCCGACATTATGTCCTTATGCATACCATAATGTGTAATGCCATGTTAAATGCCCATATTGTTGACCCTTGGTTGAACTCGTGTGTTAGTAGAGGGATTAGGTAGTTGGATGATTTGTATGCATTGACCTTTATTTTAAAGAAAGCTTTGAACCCTGCATTGTCGTAGTTATGTTTTAGAGCTCCGCTCACTAAGCTTTATGCTTACGCTCTCCTTTTTCCGACAATGCAGATCTTTAGCTTGGAGTTAGCAAGGAGCAAGAAAAGGGCGTCCAAGCGTATGGTAATTGCTCAAGTATGGTTTATTAAATAATGTAGTAGTCTAGCAATGGGAAATGCTACGTGTTTTAGGAGCTTGTATCTAGACTCCTTTGTGTTGGCCACATGTTGTTAATGCCTTGTGTTTATGCTTTGGATTGATTATGGTTTGTAATGCATGAATGCTATGATGAATGTTTGATGTTTGATGGCATGTTTTAGAATGTTGAGGTTACATAGTGTATGAGTGCAAACCTTTCAAGATGTCTTGTTCCTTTTAAGGTCCTTTGTGTTTTGAGTATGCCAGTATTGCATGAATTGCTCTTTAACTAGAATGCTACGTATGAATGCTTTAATCCATGTTTGTTTGACTCCCTTGGCTTAAATATGTATGCTTTTATGGTTGGCTTGCCTTAGGGATTGATGATAGTGTGTTGGTTGAAGTGTTAGAGGGATTTAGGGGCCTCCTTGTGCTCTAAATCAGCTCAAACCTGTAGATTCGTAGCTGGGGTATCGATACCGTTGGTCTGGTATCGATACTGCCCCTTTGGTTTCAGGCCTCGTGTATCGATACTCGAGGGGAGTATCGATACCTTTTTGGCCACTGGAGCCACTGTCGATTTCGGTATCGATACTGGCCTCTAGGGTATCGATACCGTTGTCTTAGCTTTGACCGTGGGAAGTCAACTTTTGGAGAGGGTATCGATACCCTTGAGGGAGGTATCGATACTGTCACCTTAGGTTGACCAAACCCTGTTGACCTAGTCAAGGGGTATCGATACCCCCCTTAAGAGTATCGATACCGCCTGCAGTTTAACTTTAAAAATGGGCTTTTAAATGTTAGTTTTGGGTTCGTTTGACTGCTTCGTAAATATTGTTCCGCTGTATGATCACTTAGGATGTAATTTTCATCTAGACAAGTTTAAAATGGAAAAAAAATAGGGTTGCTAACCGAGGGAGAGTTCCTTAGGGAGTTTTCACTCGGTTTTCCCCGTGTAGCTCACTCGGACCGGTCATCCGGCCAGACCGGGACAAGGGGGTTACAGGTTGCCTAACTCCATGACCGCAGGAATCTGGAATTGCTACTGCTGCACAATGAACAGATGGTTCACGGTTCTTGTTATGCCCTTCTTGGCTAGCGAGTCCGCAGTGGAATTTAGCTCCCTAGGGACTAGCCTCGAGCGCCACTTCACTTTGTTCCCCAAGGCTCGACACTCTAGAACTAATTGCTTGAAGTTAGCTGGGCAACCATCGGGAGAATTGAGCCACTCCAACACTAGCTTATTATCCGACTCTAGCAATAGTAAGAATTTTGCCCATTTGGATCTGCAGAAGAGTAAAAGTGCTTCTTTTACCGCGAGCAGCTCTGCCGAAGTAGGGTCCGACACACCTATAGATTTGGAGAACGATATCAAGCACTTGCCCTTCGAGTCTCTCAAGCATCCACCAATACCTGCCTCCCCAAGGCCTCCATGAACAGCCCCATCAGTATTGAATTTGACGCAGTCCGCTGGCGGGGGGGACCAGTTAACAACTCTTGTTGGCAGCTTTGGTTTTGAAAACGTGCAAAATAACACCGGGTTTTACAGTAACTCTGTCGTAGTAGTTGTGGCGTCGGGCCAAGAAGCTTTACACCAATGACTTAGGCGTAAGATACAAATCTCGAACAGCCCCAACACTTGAGGTTTTGTGTTTCTGAACTGGGCGTCATTTCTATAGAGCCAAGTAGACCACACGATGCAGTGAAAGCTAAGGAGCCAAACCTTCGGCGACAATACTCTGGGTCTGATAAAGGACCACTGCAATAACCAATCCTGGAAGTGTTGCGGAATCGTTGGATGAACGTCCCAGAGCTTGCACCACTTTTGCCATACGTCCCAGGTTAATTTGCAATGGCAGAACAAATGGTGGACAGTTTCTAGCACTTGGTTGCATAGGGGACAGTGGCTCGAGGCTTGTTGGATGCAACCCCTCCTCAAGAGAGCCGACTTAGTGGGAATTCTATCATGAACTGATTTCCAAATAAAAGCCTCGACTTTGGGGGGTGCTAGACCGAGCCAAACCAACTTCCAAATCGGGTTGTTGTGCTGGTTGTGTGCTCCCACGAGCTTGTCGCAAGACTTGACAGTGAACATTCCATTAGAATTTGCCATCCAAGTGAAGCTGTCCTGATTTTGGGGATTGGCTTTAAAACCCGATAAAGTGTTGATCAAACGTGACCAGCTGCTAAGCTCGTCGTTGCGCAAAGGCCTCGCCACAAGGATGTTCCACTGCCAACCGCCGTTAACAGGTCTGCCAAAATCAGCCACCACCCCGAGTTTATGAGTAGATAATGCAAAAATGCAAGGGAAAAGCTGAAATAAGGGAGCAGCACCGATCCAGTAGTCGAACCAAAATAGGACTCGTTTTCCGTCTCCAACATTAGCTCTGAAATTTTGAGGAAACATGGCTTCAAAAGAGTGGTAGTTCTTTAGTATGTTCCGCCAAACCCAAGATTTGCCACACGGCCTCAGGTTCCTTGGCAGAAACGAAGTTTGATTCTTCTCATATCGGGCGCCAATAATTTTGTGCCAAAGGCTAGAGGGTTCCACGCCATACCTCCATATCCACTTTAGCAGAAGAAACTGATTCTTTTTCCTGAAATCAACGAGACCTAAACCCCCGAGCTCTTTTGGTAGGCACAAAGTTTCCCAACTTAACCAGTAGATGGGTTTTTTATCGCTGGTACCCCATAAAAAGTTCGCTGTCAACTTCGATAACTCCTTGCTAACTTTTGCCGGCATTGGAAACATAGAAATGAAATAAATCGGCAAGTTGGACAGTACCGATTTAACTAAGGTGATTTTGCCTCCGAACGATAAGGACTTCGCCTTCCAGCCCGCTAGCTTTGATCGAACCTTTTGGACGACAGGTTCCCATATTTTAAGATTGTTCTTGCAATGCCCCAACGGCAGCCCGAGGTAAGAACTCGGCAGGTCTTCTCTCTTGCAGGATAGGATAGCGGCCCATCTATCAACAATTTCCTTCTCCATGTTCACACCAATCAATTTTGATTTGCATATGTTGAGCTTCAATCCTGAGGCTAATTCGAATCCCCGAAGCACGCGAACTATGTTTCTTATTCCTTGTTCGCTAGCCCTGCTGAAGACGGTTAGGTCGTCTGCAAATTGGATATGCGAAATGCAATCTGACGAGTTTTTGAAGCGGATGCCTTCGAACAAACCAAGCTTCACAGCCTTGAACAACAACTTTGATAATGCCTCTGCGATGATGTTGAAAAGAATGGGGGACATGGGGCAACCTTGTCGTAAGCCCCTGTAAATGCTAAAGGTATTTGTTGGGGACCCGTTAACTAAAATCGAAATAGTTGCAGTTGAAAGGCAATTGTAAATCCAAGAACACCATCGCCTTCTAAAACCCATCTTTTCTTTGATAAGCATCAAGAATTTCCAATCCACCGAGTCGTAGGCCTTGTGGAAGTCGGCCTTAAAGATCACCCCTTGTTGACCTCTACTTTTTATGTAGTCAATAACCTCGTTAGCAATGAGAGCGCAGTCGAGGATTTGTTTACCGGCAGTGAATGAAAATTGCGTTTCGCTAATTAATTCCCCTGATACGTTGCTGATACGAAGAGCCAGAACCTTGGCTAGGAGCTTGTATATTATCCCCACCAAACTTATAGGGCGATAATTAGATATGGCTGAAGGGTTGTTTCCTTTTGGAATTAGAACCACGAATGAATGATTAAAGGATACGTCTGAAACATTACCCTCATAGAATGCTTCGAAAAAGACCATGACTTCCCCTTTGATATTAGCCCAAAATTTCTTGAGGAAATCGATATTGAAGCCGTCAGGACCCGGGGCCTTAGACCCTTTCATGGTCGATAAGGCATGCTGAATTTCATCCAAGGTGAATGGCTTTTCCAGATTTGAGGAGGATTCTTGGTCGAGCGTGTTCAACCCACAAACAAAGCTAGCCACTAGAATAGTTTTTGGATGCTTATAGAAATCCCTGAAATGCTTTTCTACTGCCAGTTTGATGCTACTAGGATCACTTAGAAGATGATTGTTAACGCTCAGAGATGAAATGTTGTTCTTCCTGCTTCTTGCCGACGCCACCAACTGAAAGTACTTGTTGTTTTTGTCCCCTGCCGTAAACCACTGTAACCTTGATTTTTGAAGCCACTGTCTCTCTTCAGTTCTGATTAAATTCCAAAGTGTAACACCCGTGTTTTGGGGTTAGGAGTTAGTCGGGTTAGTAGTCCGAGTCGGTAAAATTAAATTAAATCTTTTTGGCCAAGACTTGAGTTAATGGAGCTTTAATTAACTAGGAGGGACCAAATTGGTAATTTAACCCAGAATGAAAAAAAAGATGACAACTTTTATAAAAGTAAAAAGAACAAAAAAAAATGTGTGTTATCATCTTTTCCCCCTTTTCCTCTTCTTCACCGTGGGAACTCCACCAAACTCTCCCAAACCCCTAATTTGGATTTTCATCAAATTGCTCCATCAATTCAAGGGCATTTTTGGAGGTAACCACATATTTGAACTCTCCTCTTTATTTCCTATCAACCCATGGCCTTAGATTTTAAAGTTTTGAAGTTTTGAAAATTAGGGTTTGTATCAAAGTTTGGGTTTTTATGGGGTTTTTCATCTTGTTTTATTAAATTGAGTTGGGGCTTTGTTTAGCCAAGTTGAAATACACATGATATGTTAATTTGGTTAAGTTTTGGTAAAAATCCGAAGTGAGCCCTTATACCCATTTTTGAGTTGTCAAAAACACCATTTTTGGTGGGTTTTAGGTTGGAAACAAAGGGCTGATGGTTAGGGTATAATAGGAGGGTGATTTGGGATGCTTTAGAGGTCATTTGGGTGTTTGAAAATGGAATTTTCTGCTGGGTAAAATGGGAGTACGAAAATGAGAATTTTGATGATTGTTTGGGTTGAAAATTGTTGGAGCTTGGCTTGCACCTATAGGTTGATGTTGTGGCTGAATTTAGTGATCATTTGTGAGTATAAAATGTGTGGGAAACTTGGGTTTCATCAAGGATTATGGGCTGCTTGAATTAGATAAAGTTGGGGTTTGGTCATGACTTGAAATGTTGAGTTGATATTTGAATTTGTATTCCGGGTTAGTTACCTTGATGTTTGAGTTGATTTGAGGTTGTTTTGCTTGTGTTGAGGTGTTTAGAGGCTTGGTTTTGGGTCGGTGAAGCCTTGGGAACAAATCCGGAAAGTTGAAGACCATGGTTGCTTAGTACTTGAGCTTGGAGGTGGAGGTGAGTGGTTATTGTTTTTAAATGGTTTTAAACATTGGTTCAAGCATGTGGACTAGGTTGGGCTTGGTAGACCCACCTAGAGTTAGGATTAGGGTGGTAGCCTAATCCTAAGCTTTAGATAGAGACCTTGGATGTACTCTTTAATCATTGTTATGCCTCATGATGAGTATGTATAATGTGATACACATGTATGCGAAAGTATGGCTTAATGTATTGATTTTATATGCATGTTGATGATAAATAAAATGTGGATATATGATGAGATGATTGTTCGGTTGACATACATGTGGTGTTGGTTTGTGAAATGAGGTTATGTTGTGGATGGCATGATTGTGGAGAATCATGGTGAGTACGTGTTAGGCACGAAATTTATATTGAAATTGATATTGTAACAAGTTGTGTGGTTTGACTTATATTGGCACTAGTATGCTTGGGTACAATGATCGATCATTAGGATGAGTGTGCACACAAATTGAGTCAAAACGTACGTGGCCTTGGTGGCGTTAAGGCACCAAGGAGGAGTACGGTGATGTAATATTCCACCGGAAGCTTTTATATATTTCTACGTGATGATGAGTGGAATCCCATCCGTAGGGCATGTGGCGATGAGTGGAATCCCGCACATGCAAGGACCGGTGATGAGTGGAATCCCACCGAGGTAATGTTGTTGTTGGAAATGCGTTCCAACGAGTTATCCGCGTATTCGGGTCATAGCTAGGTGCCAATATGAGATCGTATGAATATACTAATATGAGATTATGTATACATGCTTATATGATACGAATGTGATGCCTTCACGAATTGATATATGATGTGGATAATGCTTGAATTATGTATCATGGTAAGTTGAGCTTATGGGTGTTGAGCATGTCATAATGTTGACTATATGTTCATGCATCATGTTCATTTTGGCTTTGCGGACCGGAGGTAAGATCATGCATTTCAATATGGAAATTGCTCGTGCTTGGACCCTGCATTGTCGAAAGTTTGTTTTATGAGCTACCCTCACTAAGCTTTTATGCTTACGCTCTCTTTTGTTCGACAATGCAGATAAATAGCTTGTGGGTGGTAAGGGCAAGGAAAAAGGTCTCCAAGTGATGCTTACGGTTAGCTCAAGTATGATAGTTAAATTTAAAGATTGTAATAGTAAAGCAATGGGATAGGTGTTGTTGTTTTGTGCTAGTGTTGGTTGTGTAGGAGCATGTTTAGACTCCCTTCTTATGTTGTTTTTGATTGGCTTAATGATGTTATGTTTGGATTGTAACCATGTTTAAATTGTTTACCTTGTGTGTTGGTCACGTGCCTTTGAGGTTGCCTTCATGTTAGAATATTGAAGTATGAGCTTTGAATGTTGGAATGCCATTTGTTGGAATGTCATGCTTGAAAGCTTATGTTGCTTGTATGGTTCGTGTATCATCATGGGTTGGATTGTGCCTTTGATTCATGTTAAAGCATGCTTTTATGGTTGGTTTGCATTAGGGTTGATGATAGTGTGCTGGTTGGGGTTGTTAGAGGGATTTAGGGGCCTCCTTGTGCTCTAAATCAGCTCAAACCTGCAGATTCGTAGCTGGGGTATCGATACCGTTGGTCTGGTATCGATACTGCCCCTTTGGTTTCAGGCCTCGTGTATCGATACTCGAGGAGAGTATCGATACCTTTTTGGCCACTGGAGCCACTGTCGATTTCGGTATCGATACTGGCCTCTAGGGTATCGATACCGTTGTCTTAGCTTTGACCGTGAGAAGTCAACTTTAGGGGAGGGTATCGATACCCTCATTGGTGGTATCGATACTGTCTCCTCAGGTTGACCAAACCCTGTTGACTTAGTCAAGGGGTATCGATACCCCCCTCAAGGGTATCGATACCGCCTGCAGTTTAACTTTAAACATGGGCTTTTAAGTGTTAGTTTGGGTTCGATTGATTGCTTCATAAATATTGTTCCGCTGTATGATCACTTAGGATGTAATTCTCATCTAGGCAAGATTAAAATGAAAAAAATAGGGTTGCTAACCGAGGGAGAGTTCCTTAGGGAGTTTTCACTCAGTTTTCCCCGTGTAGCTCACTCGGACTGGTCATCCGGCCAGACCGGGACGAGGGGGTTACATTTGTTGGTATCAGAGCCTAAGGTTACCGAGACCTTGGGCAGGTAAGTGAGGTAAGTTAAGTTCTTGCATTGAAATTGTACGGTGTTTGCTTGCCATGTAAGCATGTTGCTTGTTAACCGTGAATGTTGTGATGTATGATTGCTTGATTGAGAATATATGTTGTTTGATTGTACGCATATGTATGTTTGTTTAGCAAGTAAGCCTTGTTATATGCTTGTTTGAGCATGTATGTGTGTTGAGTCGTTTGAAACATGTTTAGTAGAGTCCCATTGCTACTATTACATCGGAAAAGAGATTTTAAGTGAGGAAATCATACTTGAACCACTTGGAAGCCTTGCCTTGCTAACCCAACCTTGTATGTTTTACTGTTGTTGTTGTTGTTGTTGATTTATTGCTTTTTGGTAAGTAGAAGTTGTAGTTTCTGAAAAGGTGGACGATGTTGAGGGAGTCCATCATATTAGTTAGGGAGGTATGGTTGTACCGGAATTGAGGTACAATTTGTCCGTTTGAGACGGTGTGTATGTGGGTTGATTCCTGTGGATGAGGGACGATGTGATCAACACTGGCATCAGTTGGTAAAAAGAAGTGAAGGCATATGAGTGGGAGTTAGATTGGTGTCGGTGTTGTAACATATAAGCCCTTGGTACAGTGTTAAGTTGCTTCCTCTAGTTGATTCTAAATCCGTGCTTTCTTATATCGTCAGCAAGTACGCAAGTTTGAATATGCCCGGTGAAGTGTTAGAGGTAGGTGCGAGTACCTTGGTTCTTTTAGCAAGATCAAGGTAGGGGTCTCACGTGAGTAATCTGAAATTTCGGAAATGTTAGTTGGTGACCGTTGGGGTTCGGCCTATGATTTTAATGCAAGACAGCCGGTCAGTATCCGTGAGTGGGAGCTAGTTTGTGTGATTGGGTCAGTGTACGTTGAGTTGTCTTTCAGCAAGTGGACGAGATGAAGTCACTTCCGATGCAGTTGAGCCGAGAAGGGGGTCTTGAGCTTTGACTCCAGGTTGTTTGTTAGGGGTAGAGCAAGTCCAACATGACTGTTTGTGTGTGATCAGAATTGAATCTTGAAGTTACGAGATGCTCTAAGAACAGTTTAGAAGAGTCAGATTCTGTTGAAGAACCAGTCTGAAGACAAGAGGACCGAAGACTATCAGTTGTGTACATGTGAAGTTGCAATTTCTGCGGATACCTCCTTTTGTGTGAGCATGTAAGAAATTAGATATCCTTGTTGAGACCTTAGATGTAGGGACACATGTGACTAGCCCCCTTTGGGAGACAATAGTGATCAGAAAGATGTACAGAAGATGTTTGTTGGTGGTTTAGAGTTACTAGTTTCTAGTAGGTGTGAAGCGATCGTCTTCCTACGGTTTTGATGTACCTTTTGTCAAGGTTTGACTTGAAGAGCACAGAATTAGTGTATACGTTGAGACAAAGAGAGAGTTGCTTTGAAGACACAGATTTTTGTGAGACTGTAGTGGTAGGTGAGGGTGTGAGCTTCTTATTGAATGTTGATCCAGTTTTAGAGATCAAAGGTCGATTGAGTTTAGTTGACAGGCTTGCTAAGCAATTGTGATGGATTTGAATTTTGAATGAAGATTAGACCGCAGAATGTTGGGATAGTTTGTGTTTTCTATTCGTAGAAGTATTTGGAAGAATTTCCGGTTTATCTCTTGGTAGAGAAGAGAAGTTCGTCGTTGAGACCGTCTTCGAGGTTGCTTCAGTTTTGTTGCTCTGTAACTTATGAATTCCGGAAGAATTGAGAATGTTGAAGAATTAACTTCGAGACTTGTTAGACCTTAGATTCATTAGGCCTAGTGCATCATCTCAGAGTTCTACAGTGTAACTTGTGTCGAAGAAAGAGTGACAGTACGAGAATGTGTTTAGATTACATACAGTCGAAACAGGTGTCAGTGATTTGTTGATCAGTTAGTGTGTGCTCCAGTCAAATTGAAGATTAATTTGGATTCGATTAGTACCAGTTGAAAGTGAGAAAAGTTGAAGTATCGAAGACATCTTTCGAGGCAAGATATGATCGCTTTGAGTTCCGAGTTATGCCGTTTTGTTTGACTAGTGTAGTAGTTACCTTCATAGAGATGTTGAGCAGAATAATTTCAGAGTTCCTTGATCAGTCGTAGTAGTTCTCATAGTTGACACATGAGCATATTCAAGTATCGAAGAAGACCATGACAAGCTTGGAAGTTAGTGTGGTAGATTCTATTAGAGAATTAATTGTATATCAAGTTGTGCAACACGAACTTCGAGTTAATGAAGATGTTCACCTAGGACATGTAGACCAGCTGAGTGTATTAGAGTAAATCCCGAGTAGGCGAAAGAAGATATGAGGTTGAGGAAATTGAAGACTGTGACAGATATCTATAGATCCTAGGTCTAACATTGTCACTTTCAGAGAATTGTAAATAGTCGTTCGAAGATAGCTGCTCTTTTGTCAGATTGCTACACAAGACTGTTCAGTTGTGAGGTTAGATGCGAGTTAATGAGCCCTTGAGAAACTGGAAGAAACTTTGAAGAGAGCTTCGACCTTGAATCAACTTATGTCAGAGAAAGAGTTGTGAACCACAGTGATGCATTACGTGTAGAGTTAGGTTGTGTGATTATGCAAGACAGAAGATTGTGACTTGTTCATCAAGATAGTTGAAAGACCGTGAGAAGAGTTATCCGATATGAGACACAGAGTTAATTACAGTTGTGTTGCTCCGAAGACTTAGAGACAAAGCTGGTATAGTAAGAAATACACAGCGTATGTGTACGTATCATTAGATCTTGAAATATTCGAAGACTTGGGAATAGTTGGAACTTGAACAACATGAGTTGTTAGAATTGCAAGAAGACTGAGATTTCAAGATTGAATACCATCCGAGGAGAGTCTACGTAGTAACCGATGCTTCGAGTTATATTGTTGCTAGATTAGTAGTTGAGATGCGAGTTGTAATTACCGGATTCAGTTTACCAAATGATAGTGTTTCTGTGGCCGAGTTTCGGGTTGAACCTACATTGAGTCAGAATGTTTGAAGAGAAACAGTTGCAAGATAGATTCTTGGCACCTCACGTGCAAGGCATGTCAGAAAGAAAACCTTCAGAGTACAGTTCAGAGATGATAGAATTTGTATTGTTAGAGACAGAAATGTTGTACCGATTGACATAGTGTTTTGAGACGTATTGTGTTGGCCGAAGCATATGACAGTTTATTTGTATGGCATCAGAATAGTATGAAGAGGTATTGTGGGTCGAAGATGAGTACTTCTGGGTTGAGTTGATGAATGACGTGGTTCAGTATGCGAGTAAGTGTATAGTTTGCCTGTGTGTCAAGATCGAGCATCAGTTTCTTCTAGTTTGTTACATCTGTGGGAGATTCGTAATGGAAGTGGGAAATAGATTTGAGGGACTTTGTGTCCGGTTCGCCTTTGATTTCTCACGAGAGAGTTTAGCCGAGTAAGCAATGATAGTTACATCGAGTGTGCTCATTTTATACATGTTCAAGCTACTTGTACCGTGGGTAAGATGGTGGAGTTATGCCTTAGCAAGATCATGAATTGTACAGTGTCTTGAGATCAATAGTGGCCGATAAAGATCCGAGATTTCAACTAGAATAATTTTGAAGACGTCTGCATAGTGTTTGGTTAATTGATGAAGACAGAGGATCAGTCAGAGAAAGATATGAGTCACGTGTTCAAGCAGTATTGTATGAGTTTGTGAATCGGGCTAGTTCTGTTGTTATCTGTTGCGGTTACCACCAAAGTTAGAAAGGGGTTTGAGATGTGTTACGTGTATCTGTGATTCAGAAATGTTAGTCAGATCTGTTCCGTGCTATACTTGTTGAAGAGATTGAGTTGAGTTTGAAATTGGCATGCCGTGCAGAATCAGTTGAGATCTTAGTGTAAGATAGCAAGTGTTGTGTGGTAAGTCTTTCGAGTTGGTTAGTACGTTGTGGTGAGAGGGGAAGGCGTGGAGGTGCATGTTTCAGTGGCCCTCCGTGATCGATGAATTTCGGGGACGAAATTTCCTTAAGTGGGGGAGAGTTGTAACACCCGTGTTTTGGGGTTAGGAGTTAGTCGGGTTAGTAGTCCGAGTCGGTAAAATTAAATTAAATCTTTTTGGCCAAGACTTGAGTTAATTGAGCTTTAATTAACTAGGAGGGACCAAATTGGTAATTTAACCCAGAATGAAAAAAAAGATGACAACTTTTATAAAAGTAAACAGAACAAAAAAAAAATGTGTGTTATCATCTTTTCCCCCTTTTCCTCTTCTTCACCGTGGGAACTCCACCAAACTCTCCCAAACCCCTAATTTGGATTTTCATCAAATTGCTCCATCAATTCAAGGGCATTTTTGGAGGTAACCACA
The DNA here is from genome assembly GCA_958450335.1 of Hibiscus tridactylites. Lineage (NCBI taxonomy): Eukaryota > Viridiplantae > Streptophyta > Magnoliopsida > Malvales > Malvaceae > Hibiscus > Hibiscus tridactylites. The sequence continues at coordinate 75,159,603 of OY288285.1, read as the reverse complement.
TATTTAAACTCTCCTCTTTATTTCCTATCAACCCATGGCCTTAGATTTTAAAGTTTTGAAGTTTTGAAAATTAGGGTTTGTATCAAAGTTTGGGTTTTTATGGGGTTTTTCATCTTGTTTTATTAAATTGAGTTGGGGCTTTGTTTAGCCAAGTTGAAATACACATGATATGTTAATTTGGTTAAGTTTTGGTAAAAATCCGAAGTGAGCCCTTATACCCATTTTTGAGTTGTCAAAAACACCATTTTTGGTGGGTTTTAGGTTGGAAACAAAGGGCTGATGGTTAGGGTATAATAGGAGGGTGATTTGGGATGCTTTAGAGGTCATTTGGGTGTTTGAAAATGGAATTTTCTTCTGGGTAAAATGGGAGTACGAAAATGAGAATTTTGATGATTGTTTGGGTTGAAAATTGTTGGAGCTTGGCTTGCACCTATAGGTTGATGTTGTGGCTGAATTTAGTGATCATTTGTGAGTATAAAATGTGTGGGAAACTTGGGTTTCATCAAGGATTATGGGCTGCTTGAATTAGATAAAGTTGGGGTTTGGTCATGACTTGAAATGTTGAGTTGATATTTGAATTTGTATTCCGGGTTAGTTACCTTGATGTTTGAGTTGATTTGAGGTTGTTTTGCTTGTGTTGAGGTGTTTAGAGGCTTGGTTTTGGGTTGGTGAAGCCTTGGGAACAAATCCGGAAAATTGAAGACCATGGTTGCTTAGTACTTGAGCTTGGAGGTGGAGGTGAGTGGTTATTGTTTTTAAATGGTTTTAAACATTGGTTCAAGCATGTGGACTAGGTTGGGCTTGGTAGACCCACCTAGAGTTAGGATTAGGGTGGTAGCCTAATCCTAAGCTTTAGATAGAGACCTTGGATGTACTCTTTAATCATTGTTATGCCTCATGATGAGTATGTATAATGTGATACACATGTATGCGAAAGTATGGCTTAATGTATTGATTTTATATGCATGTTGATGATAAATAAAATGTGGATATATGATGAGATGATTGTTCGGTTGACATACATGTGGTGTTGGTTTGTGAAATGAGGTTATGTTGTGGATGGCATGATTGTGGAGAATCATGGTGAGTACGTGTTAGGCACGAAATTTATATTGAAATTGATATTGTAACAAGTTGTGTGGTTTGACTTATATTGGCACTAGTATGCTTGGGTACAATGATCGATCATTAGGATGAGTGTGCACACAATTTGAGTCAAAACGTACGTGGCCTTGGTGGCGTTAAGGCACCAAGGAGGAGTACGGTGATGTAATATTCCACCGGAAGCTTTTATATATTTCTACGTGATGATGAGTGGAATCCCATCCGTAGGGCATGTGGCGATGAGTGGAATCCCGCACATGCAAGGACCGGTGATGAGTGGAATCCCACCGAGGTAATGTTGTTGTTGGAAATGCGTTCCAATGAGTTATCCGCGTATTCGGGTCATAGCTAGGTGCCAATATGAGATCGTATGAATATACTAATATGAGATTATGTATACATGCTTATATGATACGAATGTGATGCCTTCACGAATTGATATATGATGTGGATAATGCTTGAATTATGTATCATGGTAAGTTGAGCTTATGGGTGTTGATCATGTCATAATGTTGACTATATGTTCATGCATCATGTTCATTTTGGCTTTGCGGACCGGAGGTAAGATCATGCATTTCAATATGGAAATTGCTCGTGCTTGGACCCTGCATTGTCGAAAGTTTGTTTTATGAGCTACCCTCACTAAGCTTTTATGCTTACGCTCTCTTTTGTTCGACAATGCAGATAAATAGCTTGTGGGTGGCAAGGGCAAGGAAAAAGGTCTCCAAGTGATGCTTACGGTTAGCTCAAGTATGATAGTTAAATTTAAAGATTGTAATAGTAAAGCAATGGGATAGGTGTTGTTGTTTTGTGCTAGTGTTGGTTGTGTAGGAGCATGTTTAGACTCCCTTCTTATGTTGTTTTTGATTGGCTTAATGATGTTATGTTTGGGTTGTAACCATGTTTAAATTGTTTACCTTGTGTGTTGGTCACGTGCCTTTGAGGTTGCCTTCATGTTAGAATATTGAAGTATGAGCTTTGAATGTTGGAATGCCATTTGTTGGAATGTCATGCTTGAAAGCTTATGTTGCTTGTATGGTTCGTGTATCATCATGGGTTGGATTGTGCCTTTGATTCATGTTAAAGCATGCTTTTATGGTTGGTTTGCATTAGGGTTGATGATAGTGTGCTGGTTGGGGTTGTTAGAGGGATTTAGGGGCCTCCTTGTGCTCTAAATCAGCTCAAACCTGCAGATTCGTAGCTGGGGTATCGATACCGTTGGTCTGGTATCGATACTGCCCCTTTGGTTTCAGGCCTCGTGTATCGATACTCGAGGAGAGTATCGATACCTTTTTGGCCACTGGAGCCACTGTCGATTTCGATATCGATACTGGCCTCTAGGGTATCGATACCGTTGTCTTAGCTTTGACCGTGGGAAGTCAACTTTAGGGGAGGGTATCGATACCCTCATTGGGGGTATCGATACTGTCTCCTCAGGTTGACCAAACCCTGTTGACTTAGTCAAGGGGTATCGATACCCCCCTCAAGGGTATCGATACCGCCTGCAGTTTAACTTTAAACATGGGCTTTTAAGTGTTAGTTTGGGTTCGATTGATTGCTTCGTAAATATTGTTCCGCTGTATGATCACTTAGGATGTAATTCTCATCTAGGCAAGATTAAAATGAAAAAAAAATAGGGTTGCTAACCGAGGGAGAGTTCCTTAGGGAGTTTTCACTCGGTTTTCCCCGTGTAGCTCACTCGGACTGGTCATCCGGCCAGACCGGGACGAGGGGGTTACACAAAGACTAGCCCTGAGTAATTTCAATTCCAACATTTTGCCATGGTCGCTCGGGTTCTGTGATAACGACTCCTCCAGCTTGTGGCACTTTGCTTCAAGATCAGAGATTGCGATAGAAGTATTTTTAACATTCTTCTTTACCCACTTCCTCGAATTGAATTTGCAATTTCGTAGCAGAGTAACGATGCCTCTACCTTGGTAGTCAGTGCATGACTTCTCAATAGCTTTCACAATTTCGTGATTTTCAGACCAACTGTCGAACCACTTGAAGGGCTTGGGACCCCACTGATATGCTGAAGTACACAATAAGACCGGATTATGATCCGATATCCCTCTTGGGCAAATCTTCTGTAACAGGTTCGGCCAAAGAAGAGTGAAATCATTTGACAACAAGAATATGTCTACTCTGCTGAATGTCGGCCTATCACGCAGATTAGACCAAGTGTAGGACCCTCCTGAAGCCGGGAGATCAACAAGGCCAGCTTCGTCTATAAATGCGGCGAAGGCTTTCATTGCAGATTTATTCCAGTGGATACCAACCTTTTCTTCGACAGATTTAATGATATTAAAGTCACCGCCCAGCAAGGTGGGAAGGCCGGCACCGTTGATTAGTCCGATTAAACGACTGAAGATATCAAGCCTTTTTGCAGGGTCATTAGGAGCATATACATTGATGATCAAGCACTTTACCTTTGAATCCAATAAGGTCCCAGTCATGCTGATGAAGTTCTGTTCTGAGGAGTAGTTCTTCATTCGAAAGAAGGAAGTGTCCCAAATATTTATCAGCCCACCCGAAAGACCGACCGCGGCCGAGAAGACGAAGCTTTGATTATCACTTTTACCCAGTATCCTTCTCATGGTTTTTGCATCAAAATCTTTCATTTTTGTTTCCTGCAGGAGAATCACGCGTGGATTGTGAGCTTTATTCAATCTATAGACAGCCGTTTTCTTCTCCATAGAGCCCAAACCTCTAACATTCCAAATGGCACATAAGCAAGAGATAGTCATAACGATTAATAGAAACTCGAGCACAAGAAAATTCGAGCCCGCTGGCGCTACTGTTCACCACTAATAATTCGGGCTAGCTGGCCTTGAACAATCTCATCGGTTGCCTCAAAATTCAAACCCACAAGTTTGCAAACCTCCAGAGTGGCCTTGGCTTCTTCCATAATGATAGGATTAGAAAGAGGAGAGGGAGAGGAATTGTTATGGCTCAAAATCGGTGATTGGGAAGGGTTAGAGGACGGTAAATTGGGGGGGGGGGACAACGGTAGATTTAGCGACTGGGGATTGACAACGGGGGACAGAAGGGAGGGGTGGGGACCTGTGGGAAATGTTAATGGATCTGAAGTGGGTAGGGGGTTGGGGGAAAGGGTGATTTAGATAAATGGGCCGGATAGCAAAAAGTCCAGTGGAGGGATCCAAGGTGGGGGACGTGGGCTCACAAGAGCCCAGAGAATTTGGTGGGGAAGCTACTTTAACCGGAATGTCAACCAGCTCAGGAGAAGAGGCTGGAAGGTTCTTATCGATTACATGAGAAGTGGGCTGGGCATTAAAATTGCGGCTGGTGGTCTCCACGCATGTAGGGGGAATGGCCATTCCCGAGGACTGGGGAATGATTATAGGACAGACATCGTTATCACGGCTGGTGTCGAAGTCGAAGCGCCACGGCTCAGTTCCACTAACTGAATCCGGTGGACCTATTGGTTTACCTCCGGCATGTCGGCGTCAATCCACCGCCGATCATCTTCCCATTCTTTGACAAGGACGCTTAGGGTGAACTGCTTGCCATTAACGAAAACGTTAGCAGTTGGCGGGACATCAGATGGGCATCTGATCTTAGTCAGAATCCTTGCACTCTCTAGGCTATTTTTGAGTAGGGTGTCATCGTCGATCCTTAGAACCTCACCCCACCTGCTAACAATGGCTCTGAACAGTGCTGCATTCCATGCAAAAATCGGGATTTTTTCCAGGACAATCCAAACCTTCAAGTTCTTGTTTGAGTAGAAATCCTCCGTACAGTAGATTTCATCGAACCATGAAGCTAAGAGCTGCTCTCTAAGATCCCAGAAGATCTGCACCTGCTCTTCCTCTTCGAACTGGACAAGAACGTAGAAGCCACATATCTTGCTGACCTTAACTTTAAAACCATCTGAAAATAGTGCTTCCTGTACAAACGGAGCATCGTACATTCCTTTGATGCATCCCACCAAACTTTGCTTTAGCCATTGCATATCGTTTTGGGGGATGGAGAAATGAAAAGGCTCCAGAACGTTGTTTACTGGTGACGATGATTTCTGTTGCACCGGTCGGGGGGAATCCTCTTTAGTGGGGACAGAACGGTTAGTTTCCGATTGCACCGGAATACGCGGTTTGCTAGAGCAAAGAACCTCTTTGTAAGAACGACCATCCGTTTGCCTCGAGACGTGGGCTAAGCGAGTGGGGATGGCTGTGTTGGTCGGGATGCTAGGGTGCTTTGACGGGTTGGGCTCAGAGGCGGAGAGGATGAGTTAGACTTCCCCTGGTACACTTTAATAACGAACCCGTCCAATCTTCTGTTATTGGCCTTGTCGATTGCATAAGCAGCTTCTTGGCTTGTTTCATACCTGATGAATGCAAAAGTATCTCTTCGGTGTACTCTCTTCGGGTTGTTGTATGCTATGTAGGCGTCTATCACTGCGCCGTACTCAGTGAACGCGTTCCATAGGGTCTTCGTATGAATTCTCTTGCTGATATGGTTGATAAAAATGGTATAGCCTGTCATGGTCTTCTCTCCTGGGCTTGAGTTGGCTCTGTTACGTGGCCGCCGTACTTCCCTTGCGGTGGTTCTCCAAGGTCTTTGGCCAAAGACTCCAGCTCTGCTCCTCGAACGCTCTCCAGCTCTGCTCCTCGAACGCTCTCCAGCTCTGCTCCTCGAACGCTCCATTACTTAACAATAGTGATCAAATTTATTCATGCATTATTGACGTATTCTCCGCCATTAGTCAGCCCTATAGCATGGGAGCCAAGTAATAAACTATAGATATATTCACACATAAAATTGAACCATAAAATCCTTGAAATAACCTGGTAATACTATATTAATCACCAAATAAGAGCCAAAAATAGATAGTAAAGCTGATCGAATCAAACAAAAGAATTCTGATCGTCAAATACATTTCCTGCTACTAAAGTATGTGCTTCAAAGATTAAATTACTAATTCTAATTAGAAAGCTAAAGAATTTTAAGCATCATAAATGATTTATTTTCATCAAAACGTCAATTTTCCGTACATTGCTACTCTATTAGTACTTAGAAGTGATTAAAATTTAAAACTATCCAAAATTTAATTGTCAATGAATCTATAGAAAATCTTCAAGCTTAATACTCGTCAGTGATCACTTGATTACTTCATCTATCAACCAAAAGCGAAAACCCATATCGCTCAAAACCCGAAGTCAACTTTGCAGAGCTTAAGCAAAAATTGACGTTGATAAGTTAAAATTATAGATATGATCTTACAATGGATCGTCGAGCGAGTTGAGTGAGACGAGGAAGGAATCGGGTGAGTGGAGTTGAATCACTGCTTTTTAGAATTAGAGTTGAGAAGGAAAATGCGAGTCTCACACTGGGGATTACAGAGATCTATTGACTCGTTGAGTTAAATATATAAATTTTAAGGAAGATGGTGAAAAATAAAATTTTGAAAGTTTGGGGGGTTAAATTATAAATTATTTTTTTATTAACGGAGGTTAACAACTAAGGGACCAAAATAGACATGATTCAAAACGTAAGTGACAAGAATGATCTTTTTTGAATTCGGGTGACCAAAATAGAACAAACTCCAAACAAGAGGGACCACGGGTGAAGATTACCCTTTAAATTATTCTAATATTTTATAATCAATATTCTGTATGTTGTAATCAGTTATATTATTGAATAATTTTATAATTGTTTATTGGTAAAAATGTATTAATTGTATTGATTTTATAGTCTTAAAAATTGTTCATTAATAAAAAGTGTATAATTGCATTGCATTTATAGTCTTGAAAATTGTTTATTAATAAAATATATTTTAATTTTTTATTCTTTAATCATATTCATCTTAGATACCATGTCATTGTTACCTCAGCTGAGTAAATGACTGAGAGAGTAAATGTAGCATTGTCCAAATTAATCACGTCTTGTTAAGATATTAATGACCTTGGAATGCTAAATAATACATTTATATAATGAATGTCCTTTGGAATGCTAAATCATGCATTTATGGGGTGCTAAATTTAAGGGCGTAACACAATGAAGGCTGTGGGGTCTACGGCTTCTACTAAAATTTGAAATTTTTTTATGTTGACACTTAAAATTTTCATAAATTTAATTTTGACCCCAATAGTTTTGAAAAAAATGTAAACGGTACCCTTTTAAATTTTTTAAAAATTTAATTCAAACCTTTAATTTTTTAAAATAATTAAATTATACTCAACAATCTCTATAACCAAGTTCCACCGCCGGCTAAATTGATCAGGTGTTGTTAAAATATTGATGACCTACGAATGGATATCCCTGAATCATCTACCCGGTTAACTTAAGGTGACGTATGACATGGCATATGATATGGATGCGAGTAGGGTTGGGCGTTCGATCGAGTCGAGTCAAAAAATTTCGTGTTATTCGAGTTTGCAAGTTCTAATTTTATGATTCAAATTTTATTTGATTTTTTTCCGAATCGAGTTTAGCTTATGAAATTCGAGTCGAGTCGAATCTAGTCGAGTTTTTGAGTGGTTATACAAATTTAATTGCACATATATATTTCTATATGCATATACTTAGGGCTGGGCGGTGCAAATATTGATTCTAATTTTAACGGCTTTCTATATGCATATATAATATACATATATATTTTTCATATTTTCACGTGTTATATACATAATATATCATGCACAATTGACAAAGTTGACACGAATATGAAAACTGATAAACTAATTACTACAAAATTTCGAGTTATTCGAATTTCCATTTCATAACACAAACTTTATTTGAAAATTTTTTTGAGTCGAGTCGAGTTTATGAAATTTTGATTCGAGTCAAAACGAGTCAATTTTTTTTTTGCATCGAGTCGAGTCGAATAATTCTATTTTTTCGAGTCGAGTTTTTTCCACCCCTAAATGTGAGTGGAAAAAAAATTAAAATATCTTTTGTAAGTTTAATTGATTGATAAAATTAATTACTGCATCTTTTACCAACAAGAGATTTTTAAGACTATAAATACAATACAATTAATATAACTTTTAGGATGAGTCTACCACGTACGTCGAACATCGCTGAACACCACTAATGCTAAACACCGCTAAACACCATTAAATTGATTAATAAAGATTAAAAAATTCAATGACTTAATATACAATTAATAATTGTTTAAAATAAAATTTCAATTAAATTATTTTTCATATATATTATATTTTTTAATCTTTATTTAAGTCCCCAAAAATTTATACACTCTATTAATTTAGTCCAAATTCTATCAATTAAATCATCATCTTAAATATTTGGGTAAAACTCAAATTTTCTCGTCCTCTTTCTTCTTCCTCTAACAATGGAAAAAGTAATTTAAAACCCAAATTTTCTGCAGATTTAATAAACCCTAATCATCTAATTCTCTTCTCAAATTTCAATCCTTAAATAACCCCAATTTAAAGTTTCAAACCTTCATCTTCAAAACACGGATTTATCTCACGCTAATATTACAACAAAATCTAAAAGAAACAATATTCAGAGTTGAGAAACTGTTGTATAGACAGTGCAATATTCGATTTTTGCTTGGCGAATTTGTATTTAGCCATACATGAGATTTAGGTTTCATTTTTGAAAGCCTAGAAAAGCATCTTATCCATTGTTCATTCTAGTCTTCAGAATTACACTTTCAGAACGAACCCCTGTTTATATTTTCATTAAAATTAAGTAAATACCTTTAAAAATATCTAAAAGAAACAATATTCAGAGTTGAGAAACTGTTGCGGATGAAGTAGCAAAAAATGGGAAATTTAGGGTTTAACCCAAATATTTAAGATGAGATAAATTCGTGTTTTTGAAGATGAAGGTTTGAAACTTTGAATTGGGGTTATTTAAGGATTAAAATTTGAGATGAGAATTGGGTGATTAGGGTTTATTAAATCTGCAGAAAATTTGGGTTTTAAATTTACTTTTTCCATTGTTAGAGGAAGAAGAAAGATGGCAAGAAAATTTGAGTTTTACCCAAATATTTAAGATGATGATTTAATTGATAGAATATGGACCAAAATGATAAAATGTATAAGTTTTGGGACTAAAACCATTATTATACCATTTGAAAATAAAGATTAAAACATAATATATATGAAAAATGATTTAATTAAACTTTTATTTTAAATAATTATAAATTTTATGTTGAGTCCTTGAGATTTTTAGTCTTTATTAATCAATTTAATAGTGTTCAACGGTGTTCAACGTTGATGATGTTCAGCAGTGTTCGACGCTCGTTGTAGAATTTTCTTAATTTTTATTAATAAAAAATATAATTATTTAAGGTGAAAGGTTCACAAAGATGAACATAATGGTAAACAAATTAAAATATTTTACATAAAACTTAGAATTATCAAAATTTAATTAATAATTTATCATTAGAGCGGTAAACAATTTTGTTCACCCCGAATCATGACATCACGTGGTCGATTCTTACATTAAAATTTTAATTCTTTTTTAACAGATAAAATTATAAAACAACGTTAATATTAATTGCCAATTAAAAAAAGGTTTTAAGAAAAATTGGAGTTAATTAATCGATGTCCATAATTTAATCAAGTTTTTAAATAACAATAATGTAAAAGAAATTTAAAATTATTTTTTATGAATATTTTATTTATGGTGGATATCCATATATTAAATGAGACTTTCATGTAATTTATTTTTATGGTATAATACCCATTGGAATTAGGCTTTCCATCTTATGCCTATAAGTATAGAGTTTGGAGAAAGCATTGTACACAACAATCTATAAATGCGACAAATAAACAAGTGTAGGCAGACTCAAAATTTAATATTTAATACTTTTATAAATATATCAACAATCAATAGAACAAATGGTTAAAATGACACATTTTTTTATCTCCCTAAATTGTAGGTTCTAGAATCATTAGGTAGAAATTGTTCAAGAAAATTATTTATATAGATATATTTATTTCAATCCTATCATTAACTTTACTTGCACAAATAATAGACAAAGATAGGTGTAGTTGTGCCCACATTATTAAATAAGCATTTAATCAAGACTTATCTTTATAGTAATGAACACAAAATCTAGATTGATTTTTGGGTAAACTACACCAGATGCCATTGAACTATGGCCTATGATTCGAAAATGTCGCTAAACTTCAAAAAGCTTCAAATTTAACACTGAACTTAAGTTTTTGACTCGAAAATGCCACTTAAGTCAAAATAGTGTCATTTTGGTGCGACTGTTTTGAAGTCTAATTTAACCCAAAATGGCGTCGTTTTGCTGGAGGAAAAATATTAAAAACCATGCGCTTGAAGGAGTTTAAACCTAAGACCTTCAAATACAAAGGCTAAACCTTAACCACTAAACAAACATGAAATTATGTAATATTCAACATCATAAAACAACCCATGAATAGTAAATATTATAAAAATATATTCTAATTTGAAACATATCAAAATATTCCAAGAGACTATTTAAAAAAAACAAATTCAAATATTTTAAAAGACTATCTTTAAAATATATTGGATATGAGTCATAATATTTTTTTTCATTCGGGTTGATATGGAATAAACGGGTTCCATATGGAAAACCCGAAACCATTTTAGACCCATCCCCTTGACTATATAAAGGAGTAAATAGGGTGACACAATACATTCACCTCTACTCTTAAGAATTAGGTAATTGCTACAAAAAGAAATGGAACCCAACAAATCTGCTTTACTTTTGGTTGCAATGGCAGCTATGCTTTTATTTGCAGCTGCTCCGACTGTTACGGCAGATCGTAACGAAGTTAGGGCCTTCTCAATCATCCCTAATGTCAACATTAGGAACCCTTTGTCCAACATTTTATTCACTGAGAGTGATAACGCGGCTAACGGTTGTTTACCTTCGGGCGCTGGTCCTTGCTTCGATGGTATTATGTGCTGCAGCGGAAGCTGTTTCACGCTTCCTCGTATCAAAACGGGGCTGTGTATTTGATGCATAATCGGATTGAGTAAGCTAAATAGATGGTTTTCTCGTCCACTTTTTATTTCTTTTCGTCGCAATAATATGCACTACTGCTTAGTGCTCTTGCTCTAGTCAGTAGTCATCGTGTTTATGTTGTGCATGTCCCTCTGAATGTGTGAAAGAGGTTATGTAACTTGTCTTTATTCTAAATAAAAACTCTATTTAGCTGCCTTAAAAAAACTATGAATTTTCTTCATTTCCCGCAAAATCAGAGTTATATTATTATCATTAAAGGCAGCAAAACTTGAAAAACCAAAACTAAAACGAAACAAAAGCCTGCAGCAGCTATAAAACAAAACAGAATCTACACCATCACCTTCACTATACAAAGGAAATGAAATCCAACAAGTTTGCTTTAATTTTCGACAAATATAATTTTATTAATAGATATCATACAACCCGAACCTAAATAGAGAGCCGCGTTATAAATCTTACTAAACTTTTTAAATGGAAGAAAAGAGAAAGCGCATAGTATGATTATTGTCTATGCATGAAAAATTCCAATTAGATTTTGCATTTACTACTACATTGATAAGTTTTGATTATTTTATTGTTTAATAATGGCGGACACACATACGGCTACACTTATAGTTAGAGTTATGATCTAATTTTTTTTAGGATTTGATTTAAGGTAAGAATATTACTTTTTAGTCTATCTTGTTTACTTTACATTTGTAGCGACTAATTATAAAATAAAAATTCGAGTTGGTGCCCACTTTTCTTGAAAATTTTTATTTGGGAGAATTTCTTTAAAAAATCGTATTTTTAAAATAAAATTAGAGTCGCCATCGGTCACATGGATAAGGTAGATCGGACACCGGAAAAGTTAACCAGAGGTTGTCTGAAGAAATTATTTTGAACTTTGGGGACTTGATAATTTGATTGGTGTTATTGGCTTTGTTGAATTGAAAACTTTTGGGACTAAACTGCTATTATACCATGTCATGTTTGTAATCCCCTAGACCCGCCTATGCGTTATCACTGATCCTAGGAAGTCACATTAGGGTCACAAGAGCGACCCACAGTAAAACCCATATAAATTCTTTTTTTTTAATACATTAAAATTGTAAAACAAACTTTTGTATAAAATATAATTTCAAAAAATCATGTAAACATAGGTGGGTCTAGAGGGTTACAGTTGTTTTTTTTTTTTGTTTTTTTTTTTTGCAACCTAAGTGTTCTAGTTTAAGATTGGTGGAGTGTCGGCATCTTGTATTCATAATTGGACCTGGTTGTATTTTTCTTGTAAATGCAGATAAGTCTCTCTATCATAGTTATTACATTTGGACCAGTTCTCACTGTCTTTGTTTTTACATTTGGACCGGTTCTCACTGTAAATAAATATTAGTTTTACATGGCATGTTTAGGTACTAGGGACACGAACTGAAGATCCGTATAATTTGGTGTCATTTTAATTTCTTTTTCTGTCTTCTTTATTACATGACCACACCAAAAGTAGATGAATTAGGAAAAATAAAATAGTAATTAACTTTTGAACCTATCTTTAATAAAAATTATATTAAATTTCAACTTTTTTTATTAAAAAATATTAAATCTCAAGGAGACAGATTGCAAAAGAGAGGTGGGCCTGTAAATGTAGGTAAGACTTAATTAAATATGTGTGGTTGTAATTTCTTGTATATTTGTCATGTTTAATAAGCACGTGTCGTAATTGAATATCTGTAATTCTTTGTATTAAGCCTTCAATAAAATATAACTTTGCCGAAAAAAAAAATAAACACACTAAACACGAATATAAAGATGTTATATATTAAATTATATAAGTAGTTAAGTACCCCATCCACAGAAATAAGTACCCCATCTCTCGGCGATGCTCTTGAAATAATTAATAATAATCTTTTTTATTTTTCAGGTTACCATATAATTGAAAATATATTTTGAGCTCGAACAAATATATTTTGAACTTGTCTATTAATGGGGATGTTTTAGCTATTGTGAATTGTGGAGGCGAGTTGGCTAATGTTGTTGTGAAAAAACATTAACATATACTGTTTTATACTCATCTTTATATTATTTAATGAAATTTATACGTGTAATTAATTTTTATTTTAAAATCGAGGATAAATTCATAAATAATCTAATTTTTAGAAAATTTTATATATAAGAACAAAGGTAAAAATATTGGAGAGCGGCAGTGCCGACCATAGACCAATTAGGTGGTAGAACCGACCACACACTATTCAGGCGGTAGAGCCGACCATATAACTTAGACGGCATAACCGACCATTAGTAACCAATTCAAGTGCACTAAAAAATACATAAACTAAGGCTCAACTGAAAAACTACTAATTACAAAGGAAAATATCACTTTTATTAATATACAAAAATATTACAAACATACCTCACTACAAAAATTTCTCTCGACCCTTACCCGAATATCTTTCTCACTTCAATTTTGCACACCACGTCTCTTATAACACACACTCCCCCTAGTCTCTCAACACACACTCGCACCACGTCACTTCAATTTAGGATATTTTACATATATATTATTATAATAATACTTTATATCTTGGAGCTCTCTAGAGCATTGGAGAAAAGTAGAGAAGACGGTGACTTCTTAACAAATAATAAAGTTTTAACGGAAAAGGATAACGGAATGGGACAAAATGAGTAACGGTGAATTGTTTAAGGGGAAAAAGTGGGCAAAATAAAGTTTAGGGGGTAAGTTGGGAAATCGGGTATACTTTAAAGGGAAAAAATTGTATTAAGCCTAAATATTTTTCAAATAATTACAATTTTTTTACATTAATATTATTTAAAAACTTGATTAAATTATGGACATCGATTCTCTTGTATGATTCCTTATCTAATGAAATCATACACTTTGATAAAAAAAATCATGGACATCGATTAATTGATTCCAATGTTAGTTAAAACCTTTTTTCAATCAACAATTAATATTTTTTAATTGGTAGAATAGTATGATTCTATTATAATCGGAAAAAATTGAACAATGGCATCCGAATTTTATTAATCACCGTAAAAAAATTATAAATACAATGCATCAAAAAGAGAGAGAAATTAGTCATTAATGTTCTAAAAATATAGGTGTAGGTGTGCTCAGTTATTATATAATCATTTAATCAATACTTATTCGTGTAGTAATTTATTTAATTTAATTCAATTTTTATACGACTTAAGAGATTATAAATGAGTATAGGTTCATACATTTCTAAATCTTTGACAAGGGATAAACACCATACAAATAAAGTTGTTTGAATTCAAGTCTTTTAAAATGAACATCATGCATGCACGAACTAACTTGCTTCAGTGGTTAAAAAAACGGTTATTGTTCCTAAAGGTCATGAATTCAAGCACCAACAGCTGCAGCAAAATGATTGAACTTGTATAACAAATATTACTTATATTCACCTTAACTTTAAAAAAATAAACATCATACTTTGAAATTATAAAAAAGTTTATAAAATAAAAATAAATTAATCGAGACATTTCTTTTAAAACCATCGTAATTCACAAATCTGTCCTTAAAAATAAAATAAAACCAAACAAGAGATAGTTACCAAAAACTTAGACAAATAATATAAAAATGTTATATATATTAAATTTCTGATTATTAACAAACAAACAAAAAAAAACCGGTGCTACGAATCATATCCATATCTCCCTCTATATCATCTTATTGAATTTAATGTCTTGTCTTGTTGGCATTTAACATTAAATATTTCTATATTTAGAAAAAGACAATGACTGATATATTTAATTTTATCTTTGTTTAAAATGGCCCCAAACAGATGTTAACAGATGCACAAAATCATTTTCTAGATATTTAACACTTTTTCGTATCTAAAGCAAATTTCACGTGTTTTTTTTTCAATTCAAATCTCTTTTTAATTAGGATAAAGTACACCAATGGTCACTGAACTTTTAGGATACTTTTATTTTGATCACCATAGTTTTAAATTTTTTATTAGTGTCACCCAACTTTTGTTTCGCTTTCATTTTGGTCTCTCCCATTACCTTCCGTTAGAAAATGATGATGTGGCACGTTAGTTTTTCTTTTCTTCAAGGGTTTAGGGGAGTTTAAACCTAAGACCTTCAAATACAAAGGCTAAACCTTAACCACTAAACAAACATGAAATTATGTAATATTCAACATCATAAAACAACCCATGAATAGTAAATATTATAAAAATATATTCTAATTTGAAACATATCAAAATATTCCAAGAGACTATTTAAAAAAAACAAATTCAAATATTTTAAAAGACTATCTTTAAAATATATTGGATATGAGTCATAATATTTTTTTTTAATTCGGGTTGATATGGAATAAACGAGTTCCATATGGAAAACCCGAAACCATTTTAGACCCATCCCCTTGACTATATAAAGGAGTAAATAGGGTGACACAATACATTCACCTCTACTCTTAAGAATTAGGTAATTGCTACAAAAAGAAATGGAACCCAACAAATCTGCTTTACTTTTGGTTGCAATGGCAGCTATGCTTTTATTTGCAGCTGCTCCGACTGTTACGGCAGATCGTAACGAAGTTAGGGCCTTCTCAATCATCCCTAATGTCAACATTAGGAACCCTTTGTCCAACATTTTATTCACTGAGAGTGATAACGCGGCTAACGGTTGTTTACCTTCGGGCGCTGGTCCTTGCTTCGATGGTATTATGTGCTGCAGCGGAAGCTGTTTCACGCTTCCTCGTATCAAAACGGGGCTGTGTATTTGATGCATAATCGGATTGAGTAAGCTAAATAGATGGTTTTCTCGTCCACTTTTTATTTCTTTTCGTCGCAATAATATGCACTACTGCTTAGTGCTTTTGCTCTAGTCAGTAGTCATCGTGTTTATGTTGTGTATGTCCCTCTGAATGTGTGAAAGGGGTTATGTAACTTGTCTTTATTCTAAATAAAAACTCTATTTAGCTGCCTTAAAAAAACTATGAATTTTCTTCATTTTCCGCAAAATCAGAGTTATATTATTATCAGTAAAGGCAACAATGTTCTGCAGCAAAACTTGAAAAACCAAAACTAAAAGGAAACAAAAGCATGCAGCAGCTATAAAACAAAACAGAATCAAACTCTAAATTACCACCACGCCTCGAAAACGGTGGGGGAAAGAGACAGAAAAAAAGTGTAAAAAGTATATATGTGTGTGTGTGAGAGACTTGAGAGTGAGAGTGAGAGTGAGAGAGAGAGAGCTTAATAAAGAATATTAAATTTGAGGTTGATAGAGAAAGCCTAGTATTGAAATTTTGTTCCAGAAGAGAGATTTTATTGCAACATACTATATTGTTCCTATGTTTCAAAGGCACGTGTTATATTTTAATCAATCTACACCACCACCTTCACTATACAAAGGAGTATTGGGTGACTACATCGATTCATCTAATTTAGTTAGTTAATTGCTCCAAAGAAAGGAAATCCAATAAGTTTGCTTTAATTTTCGACAAATATGATTTTATTAATAGATATCACACAGCCCGAACCAGAATAGAGAGCCTCGTTAAAAACATTCTTAAACTTTTTAAATAGAAGAAAAGAGTAAACGCACTGTACAATTATTGTCTGTGCATGAAAAATTCCAATTAGATTTTGCATTTACTACTACATTGATAAGTTTTGATTATTTTGTTTTTTTATAATGGCGGACACACATACGGCTACACTTATAGTTAGAGTTTCTTTTAGGATTTGATTTAAGGTAAGAATATTACTTTTTAGTATATGTTGTTTACTTTACATTTGTAGAGACTAATTATAAAATAAAAATTCGGTCTCTTAGATAAGGTAGACCGGACATTGAAAATGTTAACCATAAATTATCTCACTTTTGGGCTCAGGAGTCGATTACGTGTAGGGAAGAGTTCGCACCCCATTACTCCCAAACTTGATACCAAATCAATTACTATTTTTATTAATAGCAGAATTTGCGACTTGAAATGACATTTAAATTAAAATCCGGTTATACATGTGAGTTCATGTTTAGACGTTGAATTCAATAAGTTTGCTTTAATTTTCGACAAATCCAAGGATAGACTTAATTCGCATAGCACTGACCTTGAATTCTGGAAATCGGAAAGGTTTTGGACGTTTCATATTCTCCGCCATTAGTCAGCCCTATAGCATGGGAGCCAAGTAATAAACTATAGATTTATTCACACATAAAATCCTTGAAATAACCTGGTAATACTATATTAATCACTAAATATGAGCCAAAAATAGATAGTAAAGCTGATCGAATCAAACAAAAGAATTCTGATCGTCAAATACATTTCCTGCTACTAAAGTATGTGCTTCAAAGATTAAATTACTAATTCTAATTAGAAAGCTAAAGAATTATATGCATCGTAAATGATTTATTTTCATCAAAACGTCAATTTTCCGTACATTGCTACTCTATTAGTACTTAGAACTGATTAAAATTTAGGGTAAACTATACTAATGACCACCGAACTATGGGGTTGGTGTCGATTTGACCATTATATTTTCAATTGTGTTAAATACACCACATAACTATTTAATTGGTTCCAATGTACCCACCTGCCGTAAAAAAAGCGAAAAATAATTGGTATAATTACACATTTAGTCCCCTTTATTTATACAATCATTCAATTTAATCCTAATTTTAATCTAATAAAATAAAATTAATTATTCAGGTGGTAACACGTGTCACCACCTTATTTGAGGGATTTATCTATTTTTATTAGATTTATTAAATTTATTTTCCTTCCCCAATCAGGTGGTAACACGTGTCACCACTAATTGGAGTAAGAAAAATGAAATAGTTAAAGCTACTAAAGTATGTGCTTCAAAGATTAAATTACTAATTCTAATTAGAAAGCTAAAGAATTTTAAGCATCATAAATGATTTATTTTCATCAAAACGTCAATTTTCCGTACATTGCTACTCTATTAGTACTTAGAACTGATTAAAATTTAGGGTAAACTATACTAATGACCACTGAACTATGAGGTTGGTGTCGATTTGACCACTATATTTTCAATTGTGTTAAATACACCACATAACTATTTAATTGGTTCCAATGTACCCACATTTAGTCCCCTTTATTTATACAATCATTCAATTTAATCCTAATTTTAATCTAATAAAATAAAATTAATTATTCAGGTGGTAACACGTGTCACCACATTATTTGAGGGATTTATCTATATTTCTATTAGATTTATTAAATTTATTTTCCTTCCCCAATCAGGTGGTAACACGTGTCACCACTAATTGGAGTAAGAAAAATGAAATAGTTAAAGCTAGCCCCAAGGGGAATCGAACCCGGGTCATTAGGGAAAGAAAACAACGCTCTTACCACTGAGCTAAGCATGTTTATGATATATGAATTACCAAATATAATATATGTGGTATATGTGTTATCTGGTTGGAGATATAGGATCTGCATTAATGTTTGGAGATTTCTGTGTTGGGGAAACACATCCCTTAGAGTTAACAGTGAAGCTATTATATCTGACACAGGTAGGGCTGAAGCTCCACAGGCAACTGTGAACCAAGTGAAGGTAGAAGGAATTGAAACAAATTTAGCTGTAATGAAGGTTGGTTATTGCAATCTCCCATCTATTATATTTGGTTTTAGGCCATAAAAAATTGCCATACAATTGGCTATTTTGGTCAAGTTATTAATTCATTTGTCAGGCAGAAGTTGTAATCAGAAATATTTAATTCATTTCGATGTCTACGTTGATTTAGGTAACGTTTTGTTTTGTCATGCTCCTAGAAAACAACTTGCGTGTTCATTTGAATACTGGACTGTTTGTTGTACTACACCAACTGATCCTCTGAATCATTTCTAACATTTGAGTAGATTGTTAAAAGTTGTTTTTTTCTAATTTGTAGGAACTGATGTTTCCTTTCATTCAATTAGTTACTTCTCTTGTGCTCCTATTGTAACCCACTATACCCACCTATGCGTTACAACGGATCCTAGGAAGTCACATTAGGGTCACAAGAGCGACCCACAGTAAAAATACACGTAAAACATTTTCTTTCTCAAAACAATTATTAAACTGTAAAATCAACTTCTGTTTAAAATACAATTTCAGGAAATCATTTAAAAACATAACAAAAATTTCAGAAAGTATTTTATAGATACTTTCATAAAACATACATGACATACATGCCCACTAACTAGACATCACCGTACTCCAAAAGCAACGCCGAGAGAACCCCGAACACTGATGTCACACGTTATACCATGATATATTCTTTTAACCTGCGATGGTAAAAACAACGTGAGGTTGGAAAAGCTCAGTAATACAAAACTACCAAAAGATGCTATAAGCTCATGCATATATATGGTAGGCATAACATTTTTATGATGTTCCATGTAATAACAGTCTTCATTTCCCTTCCGCTATTTCAGGATAACGTTACTTGAGAATAACAATACTTGTTCTTTATTCAAACGTTGAGTAACAAACAAGAATTATACAAGCTAATATATTACGAAGATAGAATAAAGAGTTTAGTGTTTAGTGTTTAGTGTGTTCCAATAAGTGCATATCAAACAGGCATAAAATCATATCATAAGAACACATAACAATTCAATACAAATACTCGAGTGCATGCAAGGGTTTACTAGTGTCTACCCTCCAACCTTACACCAAATGCAGTCCCCCAAAACTGCATCCATAAGGACTTACCCTAGGCCCGATGGGCATAGGTGCCACCTAAGGGGCTGCCTTAGGCCCATAAGGATTTCCCCGTGCTAAAGCATCGACACCTACTCAAGGGGAGACCTTGAGTCCATAAGGATTTACCAGCTGGATTAGGACTGCACCTGTAGAAACTTCATAACATAACCCAAGAGTATACCCCAGATAGTAATCGGTGTTCAGATTCCAAACATGAGTAACAGAATACATGTGACAGACATATTCTATTCAGAGTATCAGAAACGGAAGATTCCTGCTTTTGACAGATAAATGGGCATACTATTGAGCAGAGCAGACATTTTCATCATTCATCATGCAAACAGATTGTATCATCATAGGTCAAGCTAACAGATCATGCTATCAAATTCATTAGACAACCAAGCAATACCATCACGGATCAAGCAATCATATAACAAGTATACAGATTGAGCAGATATATATATCAGGTAGACAGAGAATGTCATCATATATCCAGTTCATCATTTCATCTCATTTTCTAACATAATGATGCAATCTCAATAACAATTGAAATATTTATCAAACATAATATTGTTCATGATTAAATCATTATACAATCCATTCAACATAATATAGCACACATGAAACACACTAGATAGAACAGTTTATTTCTTAAAGATATTCGGTACTTACAGAAGGGGACACATTGAACTTTTGACAATTTGGACGAATTTCAAGAACGAGGTCCCTATTAGAAAGGGTTCGTAAAACGATTCATATCATGTAATCAAGAATTGGTACATCGAGATCTTAGAAAGTTCAGATATATTATGAGTACTTTAGTCATTAAGCATACAAGAGCATTATAGTCATTTTATCATACATTGGCGTGATGGTAATTTATACTAATGGGGCATGAACAGTTGCTCAGGAAATTCTACTTGCTCATCAAGTTTTCAACCAAGCATTCAAAGATTTCTATGTCAAGATCTTTTACGATACCGGATACATTCAAGGTTATTGTAATTACTTTGACCAACAAGGGCATTTTGATCAATTAACCAACAGGGGTAATTTTATAATTTAGCCCAAAAACGATAAAATGACGATTTACAATATTTAAGATTTCCAGACATTTTTCGAGGCTCCAAAACCATTCAAACTAACGTATCTCAACCTTGGAGTACTAACCAACCCTACTAATTTATCCAGTTGTATCGTATATCTGAACGATTGTTTTCATATTTACCACAGGACTCGACACGGAGTGATTGACATACATGAGTAATGCTTCAACCCTTGGAGGCCTTTTAGTCATTTTTAGCTTTAATTGCATTTCTAGAATTTTATCAAAGACAATTTACTTCCAGTCAAGGGGTATTTTCAGTCATCTTAAAGCTCGGGATATCAACCATTTTTGTCAATTTTACTATTTAGCACCTCCATCGTTTACGTACTCGGTAGAAATTAAGTCTGTAACACCCCTAAAATATATATATATATATATATATATATATATATATATATATATATATATATATATATTTATATTTAAAGTTAAAAAAATGAATGAAGGAAAGTGAAGGTTGTGGGAATCGAACCCACAACCTAGCCTTGTTAAGCCAATCATCCAACCGCTTAAGCTATAAAAATTCTTAGTGATCACTTACACCAAGTTTAATTTGAACCCATAGTTAAAGAGGTATAAGAATATAATAATAATAAGTTCAAAATATCCAAACCACCCCCTTTTTTTTCTCAAAATTAAATGCATCAGATGAATAAAAAAAAGGGATTAGATCTGAAAATTTTCTCTTCGAACCCTTCACCTTCCCTATCGGACCACCCCCGATCCCAGCCACCGTGCCGCCGTGACTCTCACCGCCGGTACCGAATGGAGCGCCGCCTTCTTCTGAATGCAGCGCCGTCCACCACTCGCGCAGAGAGACCGCCGTTCGCCGTGGGTTTTGGGTCAAAGGTTCGTCGAAACCTTTGGTTCGCGACCACCTTCTTTTCGCGATTCGGGTCGCCTCCGTCGTCGGCAAGGCGTGTCGACCGTGCATATGGGTTCAGCGTGTCGTGGGGAGCAAAACCCGACCGACCGATCGTGTGTCCGTCGCCGGTTGTTAGGTCGTCGGAGCCACGTTAAATCGTTCAGATTTCTTCCGATTTGGTAAGATCGGTAAGTATTATGGCTTAAATTTTGGGTTATTTGAGCTTTAAACGAAAAAGGGATGACAAGGGCATGATCGGAGGCCTTTATTCGGCCATTTTAGGCCGCGCGTGGGCCTCACGCGCCGTCCGGGGCGATTTCCGACCGCCCTGGACGGTGGCCGTTGAACCAGCCGGTTCAGACCGGTCTGACCCTTGAACCGGTCCACCCAAACCCGACCCGACCCGTTTACCAGCCCGTTGACCCGTTGACCGACCCGACCCGTTGACCGAGTCAACCCAATGAGTCAACTCGCCCGAGTCAACCCAGTGAGTCAACTCGTGAGTCAGCCTTGGATCAGTGACGTCAGCATGACGTCAGCGTTGACTTTGACCACTGACGTCAGCGTTGACCGTTGACTTTGACCAAAAAGTCAACTTTTCCCGAAAAGTCCTATTTTATGTTTTTCGACGTCCTGAGTCCAATTTTGAAGCCCGTTTCGCAAAATTTTGACCCGAAGGCCTCCGAATCGAACCTTGAACCTGAGAGTGCTTATGTATTTAGTTATTTGGTTAAAAGCTTTGTGAATAAGGTTTGATCTTGGAGTTTGTGTATTTGAAGGTGTTCAAGTTCCTTGTATTCGGGATGTTGAGGACGTCACATTCAGGTTCGAGAGTGATCGAACGGAGTATAATGGTCGACCGATATAGCAAGTATTAAAGGTAATACACTACTACCTCTTGTATGCTTTGAGAACATGTTGATATTTGTTAATGCATGCATGAATATGATAATGAGTGTTGTTAGTCCTACTTAAGTCAAACTAAATATGAAATTGAGTATGATAACTTAGATAAGACCGAAATGCTCGAACGAGGAAGCTAATAAATTTGAAGTATCTGAAGATCATTAAATAATTAATGAGGCAGCTAATCTCAAATTCCGAGCATTAGTGTGAAATGTTTAAAAGTGAAAGATACCTAGACATGAAATTACGAAAATGCCTTCAAGGTATGAGAATGACTAAAATACCATTGGAATTGGAAGCAATCTAGAAATCTACAGTGGATATGGTAAAACAACTCGATTCGTCTGGAAACCTCGATCTACTTGTAAAGTTATGGAAAACAAGAATTAAACCTTCGAGATTGTAAGGTGTTAAGTATCTTTGAATTTGGAATAAATCTCCGAATGTAAATTACGGGAAACTATCCATGCCTCCAAATTAAGCAAGCAACTCAGAACATTAAATTGATTGAAATGGCTAAAAGTATTGAAAATACTTTATTGTTAAAAGTAATCAGAATGATCATATTGACATAAAGGATGATGTATTCTCGGACATCGAGGTTCGCAATTAATTGGAAGGATGGATAAACCCTTGAGTTCTGAAATGAATGAAGTGGTTGGAGGTACCGAAATTTCTTGAATGGCTGAAACACCTACGAGTACTTAAATGATCGAAATATTATAAATGGTTCAATTGACAGAAATGATAGAGATCCTGAGCTCCAGAATGATTGAAATACCCCCTATCTGAAATAAATAAATTTACCTTTGATGAAATTCTAGAAATGCTAATAAAGCTGAAGATGACTAAAATGCCCTCAAGGGTTGAAACATGACTTACGTACGTCAAACACTCTTGATATTAATATAAGGGTGGAAGTCTTCCCACACAGAGTATTAGTTCGACTACTCCGTGACAAGTCTTGTGGTGAAATATGAAAGCAACCGTTCAGATATACGATACAGTTGAATGCATCAGAAGGGTTGGTTAGTACTACAAGGTTGGAATATGTTAGTTCGAATGGTTTTGGAGGCTCGATAAATTTCTGGAAATCTTAATTACTGTAAATCATAAATTCCTCATGATCGAGCTAAGTTGCAAAATCACCCTTGATATTTAAATGACCAAAATGCTCTCGTTGGCCAAAGTAATCAAAATAGCCCCGAATGTATCTGATATAGTGAAAGGTCTTGGCGTAGAAATCTCTGAATGCCTGGTTGGATACCTGGTGAACAAATAAAATTTATGAGCTACCGTTTACGCCTTGTTGGTGTAAATTACCAAAATGCCCATGTATGATAAATGACCATAATGCCCCCGATAGGCTTAAATGGCTAAATCACTCATGATAAGCCTAAACTCTCAAGATCTTGATGTATTATCTCCTAACTATCTGGTTTGGACCGTTAGTACAAAACCCCTATTTTAATAGGGGCCTTGTTCAAAGATCCATTCAATTGTCAAAAGTTTAATGTGTTCTCTTCCGTAGATGTCAAGTATCTCCAAGGAATAAATTGTTCCACCTAGTGTGTTCCATGTGTGCTACACAACTGTTTTGCATACAGTTTTACATGTTATGATACCGATCACGTGCACTTGGCTGACATATTTGGACTCATATGACATGTTTTATAATTAAGCATGATCATATTATATTTCTGATATTTGCATATGCACCCGATATGACAAACATGCTACATGGATAATGTGTTACTAAAAATACAGTTATTGATTAATGAACTAATGAACTAATGATGATCTGATTCACTGGGGTAATTGGGATATGATATGAAGTTACCTACGGCTCAGCCCTGATCCAGCTGGTAAGTCCGCCCGTTTTCAGATCCTAGGCTTCGGCCAGGTCCGCCCGTTTTCGGATCCTAGGCTTTCGGCCAGGTCTGCCCATTTTCGGTTCCTATGCTTCGGCAAGGGCCGCCCGTATTCTAAGGTATATCCTTAGGATGGTACCCACGCCCAATGGGCTCGGGTTAATGCATGTACATGATATCGCACTGGGGAAACTAAATACTGGAGTATGGTTGGAGGGTAAATAAAGAATTAAAAAGAATTTTACTGCTACTTAAAACAAATGTATTTGAAATAAAAAGGTTTACTGCATTATATTGTTTCATGCATTAATGTTGCACCGTTGGAACACACTAGGCACCAAACTCTCTGATTCCTACCTCATATGTTACTAGCCTATATAATTATCGTCTAATTCTCGATGTATGAATAAAGAGCAAGTATCGTTATTCTCGAGTATGATGCTACCTCGAAATAGTAGAACAGAAATGGATACTGTTACTACGTGGAACATCCTGAAAATGTTATGCCTACCATATATCTGCATGAGCTTATAGCATCCTTTGGTAGTTTTGTATTACTGAGCTTTTTCAAGCTCACGTTGTTTTTACCATCGCAGGATAAAAGAACATATCACGGTATAATGGTTGCCACCAGTGTTCGGAGTTCTCTCGGCGTTGCTTTTGGAGTACGGTACTGTATAGTTAGTGGGCATGTATGTCATGTATTGTTTTATGGCAGTGTCTGTAAAATATTTTCTAGAGTTTTTTTATTATGTGTTTAAATGACGTCCCGAAATGATATTTTAAACAGAAGTTTGTTTTACAATTTAATAAGTGTTTTAAAAAATGTTTTTATGTGTATTTTTACTGTGGGTCGCTCTTGTGACCCTAATGTGACTTCCTAGGATCCGTTGTAACGCATAGGCGGGTCTAGGGGGTTACAAAGTCGTTCTAATCCTTCCGACCCTTACAGATGGTTTACTCGTTTAGAACTTAAGGGTATAATTGTCATTCCGATTAATTAAGAATTTCGATGTTCGAAGGCACTACAGTCTTTTTGGTCATTACGAACATTTTCAATTAATTCATTCATTACTGTCGTAAGGATCAGCTCAGGAATACAACGATATTTCTAGTAAATTCACCTTAATGTGTTATACAGAGCTCGGGGGAGAAATCCAAGTTTCTTTTAGTATCACGCGCGTTCGAATAATGATGTCGAAGTCTTTTCCAAAAGAACATACATCTTAGGTAGGGAAAATTTTCAATCAGGTCGAATGCAGATTTTGGGACACTTCCTTTATTATGGGCAGTTTAGTCATTCTTATCCAATATCCCTTACTCCATATTATGGGCATTGAATCTTAGACACTATTGATCGAGTTGCGGATTTAACTGTATTATTTACTACTATTAAAACTTTCGATACTTCTGATCTATTAGTATTCTTATTCGAATATTTTGATTTTAATAATTTTCTTACTTATTTCTTTTATCTGATTCGGCTTAAGCAGAGTTTACAAAACACTTCATCATAAGCATGCATGCGTTAACCGGATATCAACATGTTCATAAAGCATACAAGGGGTAATATTGTATTACCTTAACTCCGAGTTACACCGGTCGGTTCGTGGACGAAATTCAAACACACTTGAACTCGGATTCAAAATCCCACAACCACGCGGATATGAAGCGGATGCCTTCAATTAAACAAAATCCAGAATTAATCCTTAATCACATTGCCTTTAAACTAAACAAGAAACGCATAAGCATTTTTGGGTTCAAGATCAGATTCAGAGGCTTTCGGGTCGGAATTTTGCGAAACAGACTTTAAAAATGGACTCAGGACGTCGAAAAACATAAAATAAGGCTTTTTCGAAAATTTTGACTTTTTGGTCAAAGTCAACGATGACGTCAACAATCAAGTCAACGCTGACGTCAGCATGAATTGACGTTCATAAGTTGAAATTATTGGTATGATCTTACAATTGATCGTCGAGACGAGGAAGGAATCGGGTGAGTGGAGTTGAATCACTGCTTTTTAGAATTAGAGTTGAGAAGGAAAATGCGAGTCTCACACTGGGGATTACGGAGGTTTCGTAGATCTATTGACTCGCTGATTTGAAATATATAATTTTTGGGGAATATGGTGAAAAATAAACTTTTGAAAGTTTGGGGGTTAAATTAGAAATTATTATTTTTATGGGTAAGCTACCTGGGTGACCACCCAACTATTGAGTCTGACCTGTTTCGACCACCGAACTACAAAAATTCAAAATCCGACCCATGACCTCGAGTTAACTGCAGTGATCTTTGCTCTGAAGATCTTGAGGCACTATCTTTACGGAGAGAAGTTCTATATCTTTACTGATCACAAGAGCTTAAAGTATATCCTCACTCAGATGGATTTAAATATGAGGCAACGTCGTTGGGTGGAACTTCTAAAGGACTATTATTATTTTTTGAATTTGGGTGACTAAAATAAAACAAACTACAAACAAAAGGGACCACAGATGAAAATTACCCTTTAAAATATAGTAATATTTTATAATCAATATTTTGTGTGTTGTAATTAGTTATATAATTGAATAATTTTAAAATTTGTTTTATTGGTAAAAATATATTAATTATATTGCTTTTATAGTCTTAAAAATCATTTATTAATAAAAGATGTATTGATTGCATTGCATTTATAGTCTTGAAAATTGTTTATTAATAAAAAGATATTCTAATTTTTTTTTTCAATCATATTATTTTACCTGTCATGCCCTTGCCACCTCAGCTAAGTAGATAATCGAGTGGGTAAATGTAACATTGTCCAAATTAATCACGTTTTGTTAAGATATTAATGACCTTGGAATGCTAAATAATGCATTTATAAAACGATTGTCCTTTGGAATGCTAAATCATGCATTTATGGGACGCTAAATTTAAGGGCGTAACACAATGAGGGCTGTGGGGTCTACGACTTCTACTCAAATTTGAAATTTTTGATGTTGACACTTAAATTTTTTATAAAAATTAATTTAGACCCCAATAGTTTTGAAAAAAAATGTAAACTGTACCCTTTTAAACTTTTAAAAAATTTAAACAATAAATCTAACTACTGTTATATGTTTAAATGATTTTCAGAAAGGGCATTTTTAAACAGAAGTTAACGTTACAATTTAATAAATGTTTTAAAGAACAAAAAAATGTTTTGTGTGGATTTTTATTGTGGGTCGGTCTTGTGACCATAATGTGACTTCTTAGAATCCGTGGTAACGCATAGGCGGGTCTAGAGGGTTACAGTTGATTTTTTTATTTTTCTTTTTGCAACCTATGTAACCCCTTAGACCTGCCTATGCGTTACCACGAATCTTAGGAAGTCATATTAGGGTCACAAGAGCGACCTATAGTAAAAATCCACATAAAAATGTTTTTCCTTAATTACATTAAAAACTATAATACAAACCTTTATTTAAATACCATTTCAGGAAAGCATTTAGCATGTAACGGGAACTCGAAAACATTTTATATACTCTAACATAAAACAATACACGACATACATGCCCACTAAATGTACTAGTATTGTATTCCAAAAGCAATACCAAGAGAACTCCAAGCGCATATGTCAGTCACTATACCATGATAGATTTCTTCTAACCCACGACAAAAAACAACAACATGAGCTTCGGAAAGCTCAGTGATACAAAACTACCAATGGGTGCTGTAAGTACATGCATGTATACGAAAAGCATAACTCTATCATGATGTTCCGGGAAATAACAAGTTTCAAATTACAGCTCATTATTTGATCACCAAGTATCAGGCGAGAAGCCTATAAACCGGAGAATCAAAATAGTGAATGATTAAATTAAACTAAGGAGTTTAATGTGTCCCAACACTGTTAAGCTGTATCAATGTAAACATTTTATTTCACGGGCACATAATTCAAGGAGCACTAAGGTTCATTTTTAATTCTTATTTACCATTCGACTGTACTCCCGTATGAAATTCTATGTTGCGTCTATAAAGGCATTAACACAAGCCCCTTGGGCGTGGGTACCATCCTAATGGATTACCTTAGGTCCCGTGCAGAATTACACTAGTCGAACAATAACGATAAGGAATTACTCTAGTCGAAGCATAGGAACCTGTAATGGTAACGGTAAGGAATTACCCTAGTTGAAGCATAAGAACATGTAACAGTAAGGGTACAGAATTACCCTAGCTGAAACATAGGAACCTGTAACAGTAATGGTAAGGAATTATCCTAGCCGAGGCATAGGAACCTGTAACAGTAATGATAAAGAATTACCCTAGCCGAAGCATAGAAACCTGTAACAGTAACGGTAAGGAATTACCCAAGCCGAAGCAGAGGAACCTGTAACAGTAACGGTAAGGAATTACCCTAGCCGAAGCATAGGAACCTGTAACAGTAACGGTAAGGAATTACCCTAGCCAAAGCATAGGAACCTGTAACAGTAAAGAATTACCAACCGGATCAAGGCTGAACCTGGTATCTTCACATTCTATCCCAAGTGCCCCAGTAATAGTCTATGTAGTAATTTCAGTAATCAATAGTAGCAATAATTACGGTAAACATAAAGCAGACAATTATTTTCGATAAAATGGTAACCAGAGAGCATGATATTCAATCGGGTAAAACAATAACCACAAATCAAGTTGTTCAGTCGGGTACTTAGACGTAATTCAGACCGATGGAACAACCATATTAAAATCAGGAAACATGTTACGTTTTGCAATATCAGAAATTATCAGTCATATATATAAAGAAGTGTTGGGTGAGAACATAGACTCATCAATAGTCTTCACTCTTCTTCATTGAGAAGTAATATAATCAGTTATTTGGCAGCAGAAATTAAAGGCAACAAGTTTGCGTTACTTTGGGTGCAATGGCAGTCCTGATTTTAGCTGCAGGGCCTCCAACTGTTACGGCTGCTCGCAATGGATTTCTGCCATTCGAAGCCAACATTAAGAATCCTTTGCTCAACATTTTCTTCGTTGACAAACCAGCTGCAAACTGTTATCCAAGAGGTGTCATTTGTTTTTCTGGTAGTGATTGTTGCAGTGGCATCTGTACAGACCTTTTATTACTCCCTGATGCTGGTGTGTGCACCTAAAAGATAAGACCGAGTGAGTTAAATAGATGGATAACTCGTCTACTTGTTCGCATTTTCATTTAGTTGATGTTGTTTTGTATGTTGTGGTGTCCCTTGCATATGTGACAGGGGATTATGTATTTGCTACTTTCTTGTATTTGTTATAAATAAACCATCTATTTAACAGCGGTTTGGCTAAAATAAAATGTACTATGAATCTTCTTTTATTTCGATGGTTATTCAACTGATGAAAATTCCTTTTGATGTTTTTACTTACCAAAAATAGATGGCTTAAGTTGTTTTTGTTACACGGCTTCAGTTAAGAGTATAATGATACTAACCTTTACGGCTTTACCATGAAAGACGACAATATTCCCATGATTCCCATCACCCTGAAACTCTACTCTCTTATATGGAGATTAATTTGTTGAGTTCAAAGACCAAGGCGAAGCCAGCAGGACAAAAATACAGTGAAGTAGCTTCTTTTTATGGAACAGAACCATGACAAGGTAATCTTTCTCTTAAGACGAGAAGGGCAAACACCTTGCTTTGAGGTAATCTTTGTATGGCTTTTGAGGACTTTATTCACCGTAAAATAGTCACACGTATATTTGACTGGTCTTTTTAATTTTTAACCCTGTAAAGTCAACTTCTCGTTAAAGTTTTAACGATAACAAAGTTCGGGTGACCACAAGTTTAGAAAACAAAAACGTAAGTGACTAAGATGTTAGTTTTTTAAAATCATTTACCAAAAGTGAACGAAGCTGAAACGAAAGTAACCATTATTGTAGTTTACCCTTTATTTTTTCCGCTGCCAAATCAGGCTCTCGTTAACATTTAAGAGCAACAAACATCCCCCTCTCACCTTTCGTGGTTTTGATCACTAATTCGAGGTCGCCGGAGTTCGTCCGATAATGGTAAGTTAGGTAAGGATTTTTAGTTTGGTTTGGGTTTACCATAAGTTTACAGATAAAAAATGTAAGTGACCGTAACAGTCAATTTTAAAAATCAATGACCAAAAGTATACATTTACTAAACATAAGTGGATATTTCAGTAGTTTACCCTTCTTTATTTGACAAAGAAAATTCATGGTTTTAGATGTTAAAATTAAAGTGTCAAATTGTTTAATCTTGGTTCCAAAAATTACTGGTTCGAGGCGAATATTCATAAAATATGAGTTGTCCGGTGAAGGTTTCAAGGGTTGAAGATGGGCATCATTGTTTCCTTTGGCTTGATTGTCGATTGGATGCTATTCTTCTCAAAATCTTGAACGTATATTTTGATCCCTTGTTTTAGGTGGATTTCTGTTGTGAGTTTGGAGGTTAACGCTTATTCAATTGAAGGGGGTGTTTTTGTTGGAGGAAGCATTGTTACGGCTTTGGTTGGAAAACGTTGTAGGTCGAGAGTTGAGTTTTTTTTTTGTGTTGTACTCTTTTTCTCCAATTAATTATAGAAAATTTTTTAACGAGGCACACATGTATGTATTAGTTATTTTAATAAAGTATATCTATTGTCGAGGGAAAAAATTAAATATTAGGTGACATTTATTATTCTAATAACATTTTAAGTATCAATAATTTGAGCTTTCCAACTCTTAAAAAACGAGTTGAAATAATCTCATTATATTAATATTAATCCCACTAATATAACCATAACCTTCAATAATTTCATTAATATAACATATACAAAGTTTCCATGTCGTGCTCGGCATTTTAATACAAAATCCATGGAGATTAAGTGAACATCCAATGACACAAGAGTCATTTTAAGTATCAATTATCATGACGTGTTTAAAGATCTTAAAATTGTGTAGATAAGTTGTGGTTGTTATTTCTTGTCTCTTCTCTTTGCTCTCATTTCTAAGTTGAGTTGACTTTTGTAAAAAATTAATACATTCTCACGACATGGTATTAACATGAAAACCATTAGATTTTGCCGCCGCCGCCACTTCCGTCGCCGTTGACCATTGTTTGCCGCCGATCTTGCACAGTAATTTAATACTCATACCTCTTCTATGAAAACCAATTTTGAAGAAATTACGAATATAAATTTAAATTTATTAAATATTCCGTTTAAATTATGTTAGATATGATGCATATTTTTCATGTTTTCCCTTTGCTAACTGGAAACCTGTAGCAGCCGACCATTGCTTTTTAAGCAATTGTTTTGATTTTGTATATCGTATGAATTAAAATCCACCCACAAACAATATAAAATTCTAAAGTAAAATATTTCTTAAATAGTACACAACAATAAATTCTAAAGTAATATTTAATTATATTAATGAAAATGCCCAACTTATCACCACATGCCTCATTAACAAAAGGAAAAAAGAGTGCGTAATGGAGATCAAGATATAAAGAGAAAACAATCGCACCTACACCTACACAACATCGAAGAAACTCACACCTAAGACAACACCATCACAAACATAAGCTTTCCAAATAACAAGCAAAGAAGCAACTTAATCTAAACACTCCTCGATAACCTACTAACAATTTTCATCAGCCAACAATGCTGAAACCTATACACTACCAATACACTCAAGCCCTCCTTGCCTCACTTAAAATGAATAGAAAAGAGAGATTGTTGATACTTCACAAGCCTTCTCGTCCCTCTGTTTCAATCTATTGAAATTCCTATACGACTTAAAAAATTTTAAGAATTTTTCTATGTATTTTCTATTGAAAATCTATTTTTGCCCCCTAAAAATTTATAAGTTTGCTGCCTAACCTAAAATTCCGCGTCCGTCCCTGATTAGAATTACCAACACCTCTCGATATTCCATACACTTTTCATAATTCTCCTTTTCCATGTCACAAAATTCCATTGAATCGACAACCATAATAGGTTTAGCGTCAACTTTTCCCAGTATTGAGATCTTGAGTTAAACTTAACTATGGAGACTTCTAAACAGCTCCCCAACATGAAAAATTCATTTAAACTGGATTTTATCAGCTCATCAAGGTCTATGATTTGAGTTTAAGATTATGGGAAGCTCCTTGTTCTACTAATTGATTCAAGCAATATTCATTCAAGAATTACCCAACATGAAATATTGGCAGAACATGGGAAGCTCCTTTGTGCATCCACCGAATTGAAAAATTCTTTCTTGATCTCAGATTTTTTAAGGCTTGATTCTTTTCACCGAGCTCTTATATTTTTTAGATTTTACATTTTTAGGACTGAACTCTTTCAAATTCAGTTTGCAAGGTTTGCACTTGAAAATTTAACAAAGCCTCATGTTAGATATCAAGTTGTATTAGTTGTATTAGCTGTTAGTCAGTTAGCTGGAAGTTAGTTGGTTAGATGGTTAAAACAGATTTGTATACTTCCTATATAAACACCATGTTTACATTGTGTAAATGATAAAAGTAAATAAAGAAATCTTTCTTGGTTTCATCTTGTAATATGGTATCAGTTGTGTGAATTGCTATTCACGTTTCCTGCATCTCTGATTCTTTGATTCTTTTCTTTTTCTTCAAATCTTCTTCATGGCTGAAACTGATTCTCTTTCTGATCAATTCAACAATGGTAGTAATCCTTACTACCTACATCAGTCTGATAATCCTGGTATGGTCTTGGTTACTCAACCTCTCACGAATGACAACTACAATAGCTGGAAACGGTCTATGTTGATGGCTCTTTCTGCGAAAAACAAGACTGGTTTCATCGATGGTTCCATCCCTGCACCAGCGTCTTCTTCAACTCAGTTTAATGCTTGGACACGAGCTAACAATCTCGTTAACTCGTGGATCTTGAACTCAGTTTCGAAGGACATTGCAGCCAGTCTTCTGTATCATTCCACTGCTGCAGCTATTTGGAAGGATCTTGAAGATCGATTTCACCAAACTAATGGTCCTCGAGTGTTTCATTTGAAGAAGAAATTGGGTGAATTGTCTCAAGGTTCGGTTTCTATTAGCACTTACTATACTCAATTAAAGATTTTGTGGGATGAATTATCTTCTGTTAAGCCTCTTTGTTCTTGTTTCAAGTGTGATTGTGGTGGTGTTCAGAAAATGTTGGATGAACATCAAAAAGAACTGACCATGCAGTTCTTGATGGGGCTAAATGAGTCCTATGCTTCCATTCGTGCACAGATTCTTCTAATGGATCCTTTTCCATCTCTGTCTAAAGTTTTTTCTTGGATTCTTCAAGAAGAAAACCAGCGTTCCATTGTCATTCATAGTTCTGTTCCTGAGCCTACATTTGCAATCAAGGCATCTATTGCTAAGAAATCTCGTCCACAGTGTAGTCACTGCAGCATGTTAGGCCACACCAAAGACAAATGTTACAAGCTCCATGGTTATCCTCCTGGATACAGTTCTCGCTCGAAACAGAATTCTTTGGTTCACTCCAATGCTATTGCTGCTCCTGATGGACTTGCTACAAATGATTCTCTGACTACAAAGCAGTGTCAACAGCTCATAGCCATGCTTACTAACCAGTTGCAGGCTGCTTCGAGTTTGGAAGTTCCTTCCTCCTCTGTTAATTTCTCTATGCAAGGCAAGATTGTTTCCTATATTAATTCTTTAGGTTCTTGTGATACTCATAATTGTTGGGTGATTGATTCTGGGGCTTCGAGGCATGTTTGCCATATTCGTAGTTTCTTTGATTGCTTGCGTCCAGTTCAACACACATCTATTCTTTTGCCTAATAACTCTAAGGTTGAAGTTGGATTTTCTGGCGATATACATCTTTCTTCTACCTTGGTTCTAAAGAATGTATTGTTTGTACCAGAATTTCAGTTTAATCTTCTGGCAGTTAGTGAGTTGGTGAAGTACTCTGATCTTTCTGTTCTGTTTCGTAATGATTGTTGCCTTATTCAGGACCTACAGCAAGTGATTGGGAAGGGTGAGTTTTATAAAGGACTTTACCTACTTCGCATACCAGGTGTACAAAATGTGAAGGCTGCTACTTGTTCTGCAGATGTTTGTGATATTTCCTCTTCAGTTGTATTAGCTTCTTGGCATGAAAGGCTTGGCCATCCTAGTCCTCAAGTGTTACGTGCTTTGCATGATGTATTACCATCTTTTAAATCTAATAAAACTGATCTTTGTAAAGTTTGTCCCCTTGCTAAGCAACGTAGATTGCCCTATTCTAATTCTACTTCTCGAGCTGTTGCTCCTTTTGAGTTATTGCATGCTGATATTTGGGGGCCATACAAAGTTGGTACATATGATCATAATAGGTTTTTCTTAACCTTGGTCGATGATTATTCTCGTTCTACTTGGACTTTCTTACTTAAACGAAAATCTGATGTTAGTTCGATAGTCCCTAATTTCATAGCAATGGTTAAGAGGCAGTTTGGGTGTGATTTAAAAATTTTTAGATCCGATAATGCACCAGAGTTGAAGTTCACTGACTTGTTTTCTTCTTTGGGCATTGTACACCAATTTTCTTGTGTTGAGACTCCTCAACAGAATGCTGTTGTCGAACGCAAACATCAGCATCTTCTCACCATTGCTCGAGCTCTTTATTTTCAATCCAAGGTGCCTATTGGTTTTTGGGGTGATTGTATATTGACAGCTACTTATCTCCTGAATCGGCTTCCATCTCCTTTGTTGGATAACAAATCACCTTTTGAGTTGTTGCATGGTCGTGTTCCTGATTATAAACATCTCAAAACTTTTGGATGTCTTTGTTTTGTTTCTACTCTTCAGGCTCATCGAGATAAATTTTCAGAACGGGCATTACCTGGTGTATTTTTGGGATACGTGGCTGGCATGAAGGGTTACAAGATTCTTATTCTTCAGACTAAATCCATCATGGTGTCTCGCAATGTGGTTTTTCATGAGAGTATTTTTCCCTATCATTCGATTCATTCTTCATTCTCTACTGATGATCCATTTCCTGATATATCTTTGCCAGTTGTGTGTGGTGATAATATCTCTTCTACTCCAGCTACTTCTCGGCTGCATGTGCATGCTGATCTGCATGCTACGCATACAACAGATATGGATCATGGCCCTGAATCTTCTACTGAGTCTGTTCCACAAGATGAGACTGTTCCACACGATGAGACTGAGTCCCTTCCACTTCAGCATGATCCTGATAATCATGAGCCTGATTCCCACGAGCTGGTTTCGGATATACTTCAACCTGTTGAACCTGCGTCCGCAGTTCCACATGTGACTCCTCCATCTGATCCTCATGAACAAGTTGTTGAAACAATTGTTCAATCTGTTGAACCAGTTGTCCAAAATGTGCCTGCAGTCATTGATCATCTTCCAGTGGTTAGAAGGTCTTCTCGAGCCACAACTAAACCTTCTTATCTTCAGCATTATCACTGTAATATTGCTGCATGTTCCTATCCTATTCAGGATTATATTTCTTCAGCACATTTATCTTCTTCATATGCCACCTTTTTTGCTAATGTTTCCTCGGCATATGAGCCCTCCTTCTACCACCAGGCTGTTCGATTTCCTGAATGGCAAAAGGCTATGGCTGAAGAGTTACATGCGATGGATTCTCTTTGCACTTGGACTGTTGTTCCTCTCCCCGATGGCAAGAAACCTATCGACTGTAAATGGGTTTATCGGGTTAAATATCATGCCGATGGCACTGTTGACCGGTACAAAGCACGCTTAGTAGCTAAGGGCTTTACACAAGTCGAGGGCATCGACTACATTGACACTTTTTCACCAGTGGCGAAGATGACATCTTTTAAACTTCTGCTTGCTTTGGCTGCTTCGCAAGGCTGGCATCTTCTTCAATTGGACGTGAATAATGCCTTTTTGAATGGCTTGCTTGATGAGGAGGTTTACATGAAGATTCCTCTCGGATACAAGGTCGATTCTGCTGGTTCCAATCTTGTTTGTAAATTGAACAAGTCTATATACGGTCTTAAGCAAGCTTCTCGTCAGTGGTTTCACACTTTTTCTTCAGTTGTGCTTAAGCTCGGGTTTGTTCAATCTCCTTCTGAACATTCTCTGTTTGTTAAAGGGACTGGGGATGACTTAATTGCTTTGTTGGTTTACGTCGATGATATCATCATTGCTGGGAAGGATTTGTCTGCTCTTGCTCTTGTTCGTGAGTTTCTTCAACAGCATTTCAAGCTTAAAGACTTGGGTCCCTTGCGTTATTTTTTGGGTTTTGAGGTGGCTCGAAATGCGTCTGGCATTTCATTGTCTCAGCGTCACTATGCTCTTCAGATTCTCGAAGACACAGGTTCCTTGGGTAAGAAGCCTGCTGAGTTGCCCATTGTCTCCCCACACAAGTTAAGTGCTCATGAAGGTGAACTTCTGCCTGATCCACAGATATATCGTCGTTTGGTAGGCCGTCTTCTTTACCTTACACATACGAGGCCCGACATTACTTATAC
This sequence comes from Hibiscus tridactylites, assembly GCA_958450335.1. NCBI lineage: Eukaryota > Viridiplantae > Streptophyta > Magnoliopsida > Malvales > Malvaceae > Hibiscus > Hibiscus tridactylites. The sequence goes on along the minus strand of OY288285.1, from coordinate 75,122,704 downwards.
TGTCCATCTTCTGAGTCAATTCGTTTCTTCTCCGAGATTGCCTCACCTAAATGCAGCATATCATCTGCTATCTTACATCAAGGCTACTCCTGGCATGGGCCTTTTCTTTTCAGCATCGTGTACCATGCAGCTTAGTGCCTTCGTTGACTCGGATTATAGCTCCTGTCCGGATACTCGTCGCTCCACCACTGGTTTTTGCACCTATCTTAGAGGCAATATCATCTCTTGGAAGTCCAAGAAACAGCATACGGTGAGTCGTTCCTCCTGTGAGGCTGAATACCGAGCCATGGCTTCTGCAGTTTGCGAATTGGTTTGGATTGCTGCCTTGCTTTCTTCATTCCAGATATCTGTTGCGACTGCTTTCCTTTACTGCGACAACCAAGCTGCCATACACCTTGCACAGAATCAGGTTTTCCATGAACGCACCAAACACATTGAGGTGGATTGTCATTTTGTTAGAGAGAAACTTTGTTCTGGTTTTTTACGTTTGTTCCATGTTCGATCCGGCGATCAACTTGCGGATATTTTCACTAAAGCTTTGCATTCACCTGCTTTTCGCCACTTCATTGACAAGATGGGACTTCTCAATATTCACCGGTCTCCATCTTGAGGGGGGGATGTTAGATATCAAGTTGTATTAGTTGTATTAGCTGTTAGTCAGTTAGCTGGAAGTTAGTTGGTTAGATGGTTAAAACAGATTTGTATACTTCCTATATAAACACCATGTTTACATTGTGTAAATGATAAAAGTAAATAAAGAAATCTTTCTTGGTTTCATCTTGTAATACCCCATGTTTAACTCCAACAGTTCTTTTCATCATTAGGCCAAAAATATGGTGGTTTTACTTTAGATTTTCATTGCAATAAATTTGGTTCAACTGTTTTATTCCAAGTATGTAGCCTCTGTTATAACTTATAAGCATAATCTTTTTTCAACAATTGAGAGCACCATGTTTTCTTGTTGTTTCACACTTTTGAAAAATAATATCATTTCTTTAATATTGTTTCTTTGTTTGAATTGGTTCGATATATATTGGGATAATGCCATAAACGACTCTTGAAGTTTATCAAAAATATTGTGGTTGTGTTCATTATTTGGTTGTTGTTTCTATCGCTTTTTAACGGTTGGAATGTTGCGTATATGTGAAGAAGAAACTTAAGGTGAGAAAGGGGAGAAGAATAGGAGCTGACCCGTTGTTTTGGTTCTCCGAAAAATTCACCAGAGCGACGTTATTGGAGGGTTGCCGGTAAAGATAGAAGAGGGATGGGTGGGAGTGAAGGAGGGTGAGGTGAGGGGGTTTGATTTTTTTAATTTAATTAAATGTATTAAAATATATATTTTATTATTTTTATTTCCACGTCATAACAGTGTTAGAGATTTAACGGTGGAGTGACCAAAATAGGTCAATGTTTAAAGTTCAGTGCTAAAATTGAACATTTTAAAAATTGAGTGACCAAAATAGGTCACAAAGCAAAGTTGAATGATGATTTAAGTATTTTACCCTAAAAATAAAGTGCAAAAATTGGCAAGACATGTTAAATTTGGGTAAACTATATAGATGATCACTTAACAATAGTATTGGTATTAATTTGACCACTATACTTTTAGTTTTAACAATTTTACCACGAACTATTTAAGTGGTTCTAATCAAGCCACCAACCGTTAAAATATAACAGAGAGATTGGCATAACAGTTAAATAAATTGGTATAATAACACATTTAGGAGTAAATTAAAAAAGATTAAAATAAGAATTAATTGCACGTATAAATTTTATTAAATAACATAAAAATAATTATAAAGTTGTATATGTTAATGTATTTCACAACATAAACCGACTCGCCTGCATAATTCACGATAGCTAAAACATCCCCATTAATAGACAAGTTCAAAATATATTTGTTCGAGCTCAAAATATATTTTTAATTATATGGTAACCTGAAAAATAGAAAAAGATTATTACTAATTATTTCAAGAGCACCGCCAAGAGATGGGGGGTACTTATTTCTGTGGATGAGAGGACTAGGTAATTATTGATGAAATTGTTAATTTGGTTAGTATTGTTAGAATGGTTGTCTTGATGTTTAATGTGCTGATATTAGTGTTGTGGGATGATTTTAATGCATCGTCTTGTCTGCAAGATGTGAGTATTAAAGTAGAGAAATAATTATATTTTTAAAACTAATATTGAGATTAAGCCTATAAAATATTGTACAAGATGAGCATTTTGACCACTCAGTCAAGTTCTCTTTCCCTTGTTTGAGCCATCCAACGAATCCGAGAACGAGAATGTAACAATCTCAAATGGGGCTAGTAAAATTTTAAGAATTTTTGGGAGATTTAATACTTTTTCCCCCTAAAATAATAAGTTTTGGGACTTAATTGAATGGATTCAGGTTTGGGAAGCTTGATTTATAAGGAATTGATGACCAATCTGAAAACGGAATAAAGTTTGGAGACAAAAGTGTGAACTCCCTAAACATTAAATGGCTTAGAGTGTAATTTGACCTTATTTCTTTGAAGGATAATATATCAGCTAAGTTTAACGTGTTGGCAGAGGGAAGAAATGAAGAAAGAAAGGTGAGAAAGAAAAAAAAGGGTAGAGATTCAATCTCAGATCTACCGAAAATGGAGTCACTGTTGGAGGGGGTGTTTGTTTATCGTCGGAAAACTTAAAAGGTTAGTATTCGAACTTTAAGTTTGAATTTTGAAAATCCGAGGACACCACCGTGTTCGGAAGGTCGAAAACTATCGGCCTGTAAAATTTGGTGGCCAACGGCCGCCTACAGCCGCCGCACGCGCCACACGCGCCGCCGGTCGCGAGTGGGCTTCGTCTGGGCAGCCGAGTCGGTTGACCGAGTCAACCCAGTGAGTCAACTCGCCCGAGTCAACCCAGTGAGTCGACTCGACGAGTCAGCCTTAGACCAGTGACGTCAGCATGACGTCAGCGTTGACTTTGACCGCATGACGTCAGCCTTGGACCAGTGAGTTCTCTTTCCCTTGTTTGAGCCATCCAACGAATCCGAGAACCAGAAAATATGTGTATACCTCGTGAATGCACAATACGGTGGGTTGTTGGTCGTATTGTCAAACTAGACATATGTGAAAAATAATGTGAGGAAATATATATGTATACCTTATATGATTGGAGAAAATCGTTTAAATTAGAATTAATTTGTACTATAACGTTATAAATAATTACGATTAAGTTTGTACAGAAACTCGACATTTCAACTCTAATTTCATAAACTTGACTCGAATTAGAAAGTTTTCAAATAAAATTTAAGTCATAAAATAGGGTTTGTCAACTCGAATAACTTGAATTTTTTTACTCGACTTGACTCGATCAAATACTCACTCCTAAACCTAGGATCAAACATTTTTAAAAGGTAAAATAATAATAATAATTGTCGCCTAATACTTAAATTATTACTAATAATTGCCCAACTAATCCTTAAATAAAATATAGTACATATCATGAAAAAATAATATCAGATTTTTTTACATGAAAAACCCCATTAAAAGAAACTATTTCACAATATTTTTTTGACTTGTTGGCTTCACTCCGTCTTTAAACTCGACATCTTAATCTACATGAAAGAATACAATTTCATCAATTGAATAACCATCAAAATAAAAGAATAATCATAATATTTTTTTTATTTTAACTTAACCGCAGTTAAATAGATGCTTTATTTAGAAGAAATACAAGAAAGTAGCGAGATACATAAGTCATAACCCCCTTTTACATAGGGTATGGATAGGTACATAACACCACATCAACTAAATAAAAAGACGAGTAATCCATCTATTTAACTCACTCGGTCTTGTCTTTTTAACTACAAATACTAAAGAGACGAGGTCCCAACGGAATTAATTCACATTTGCCACTGCAACAAGCAGTAGGAGAAGTACACAGTGTGAGAATGGCGGCATTATTACCGGAATATTGAACGGTGGTGAAAGAAGAGAAGAGGTGAGAATGATACGACAGATAGGGATTAGGAAAATACAGAGAAAGGGAATTCTATATTTTTGTATTAGAATTGAATCTCATTGATCTCTTCAGCCCAATACATGAGAATGGGTTATATAGCCCAATATCTGAAAAATCTAACTAATACAACAATAGTAACAGATTTGCAACAACCTACTAACTAATTACATATATTCTAACATTCCCCCTACTTTATCTCTTCTTTCTTCTTTTTTTTTTCCTTGAAAAAAAAATTCCTTTAGCATCCACATAGTAAGCATCTAACCAGTGAATTGAGAACACTTGAAGCTGAACCAATGGTAGAAACTAGTAGAGCTGGTATTGGATAAGATAAATGCTTTCTTCCTCCATTCACAATTCTTTTTCTTTATTCTTCATTCTTTCTTCCAGAATTCCTCCAACGGATTTTTTTCTTTACTTAGGTGGTTCACCGAGAATCGAAAGTGTTCTTCATTTCGACTTTCGTTCTACTTTACTCACCTTGCTTTCCTTCTGCAATTCTTCATTCTTTCAGAAAATTATTCTTTTATCACCTTCTCTGTTTTGCATCCCACTTATTCAAACTTTCTTTTTGTTGAGAGCAGGCGGTTAAGCTACAAACTCCCGAGTGCAATCTGAAGCCTTTTTTGAGCAAGAAAACACCCTATTTTGTCTAGTTAATGGAGAGCAAGGCTGTTAAACACTTAAACTCTCCCTAGAGATTTTTTTTCATGGACACTTGACTGTTTAAGTCTCAAGTTCCATGTGTGCCTTGTGAGAAGAAACAACAAACAAAGAAGCAATGGGAAACCAGATTGTTCTTGAATATAATCTCAGCATTTCCTAGCTTTTAGCAGTAATTCAACATTCAAGCAGCTCAGAACCAGTAACCAACACACTAGCTTTCAAATCTCAGAGGCTTCATATTCATGAATTCCATAAAAATGCAACCAACAGACTACTCATCGATAAACGCATTCAGTAATTCATTCTCAGCAGTAGATGAACCAAGTGCAAAGTCACAAATCAAATCACTAGCAGTAATCAAACTAAATCAGGTCGACAGAAGTCACGAAACCAGAACGCAAACTAACTCTGTTGAAGAAAGCATTTCTAATCACCTTATTCAACTTTTGACTAAAGTAGCACTGATCACAAGCAAAGGAAATATTGCTTCAACGAACCAGAACTAAACAACACCTCAAATATTCACAAATTGAACCACTGAATACTACTCTATCAACATGAGCAAAACTGATGTATATTAGGTTTGATCTCAATCAACAACCTTAAACATATACATCATCAAGCATGGCAGGTTGCAGCAAGAAATTATCAATCAGGCAAATCGATAAAAAAAAACCCAGTCAAACCAGATTATAAGCAGATTGGTAGAAGAGTCGAGCATTCAAATAGAAAGATCTCACCAGCCACACTGAGAGATGACAAATATAGTCAGTTTCAAGATGCAGAACAGTTTGGGAATCTCAGCAATGGAAGTTCAATGACGGAGATTTACCATTCTAAAGCTCCTCGAAGTCCTACTAGTTCCTCCTTTCAAAAGCAAGCGTTGAAGACAGATTGTCGAACGAAAATTACTAGACTTCAGTTACCGAATACACCTGAGCCAAAAGTACTTGCTAGAAATGACATTTAGAATGTCACGCAAAGTGTAATTTCTACCGAGCCCCGAACTGCAAATGGTAAAGAATCTCAAATAAGGAAATCTCTGTGTACAACCATCGGGAAGCTGATCAGTGGATCTGAAAAGAGGAACCGGTGTCCAAACATCAGACAGGTCCCGCAGATCGAAAGCAAGAACCGACGCACCAGGATCTGAACTAGATCGGCAGCGGAATTACAACGGCAGAAGAAGCAGCGGCAGGATCGCCGGAAACAAAACAAGAAGATGAACCGTAACGGGAAATCAGCGTCAGATTTGAACGGCAATAACAGCGGAAGGCAAAACGGCGTCAAGATCTTTGGCTCTGATACCATGTGAGAATGGCGGCATTATTGCCGGAATATTGAACGGTGGTGAAAGAAGAGAAGAGGTGAGAATGATACGGCAGATAGGGATTAGGAAAATACAGAGAAAGGGAATTCTATATTTTTGTATTAGAATTGAATCTCATTGATCTCTTCAGTCCAATACATGAGAATGGGTTATATAGCCCAATATCTGAAAAATCTAACTAATACAACAATAGTAACAGATTTGCAACAACCTACTAACTAATTACATATATTCTAACACACAGTTCGCCCATAGGATCACAGTTTGCAGCTGGTTCGTCGACGAAGAAAATGTTAAGCAAAGGATTCTTAATGTTGGCATCGAAGGGCAGAAATCGATTACGAGCAGCCGTAACAGTTGCAGGCCCTGCAGCTAAAAGTAGGACTGCCATTGCACCCAAGAGTAAAGCAAACTTCTTGCCTTCTATTTCTGCTACTAATTAACTTGATCCTCAGAGTGAAGAGTATTGATGAGTCTATGTTCTCCCCCCAACACTCCTTTATATAGATGAAGATGAAGAAGAAGAATGATATGTGATGAGGATTGGAACACGACAAATCCAATCCTATCCTATCCTAGCAGTTATTGCAGCTCCCTATTCATTTGGAGACAAAGACTTAAATTCTCACCATCCAAGTAATAATTGGTTTCATTTTTCTAATATTTTCTTTTAAATAATTATTATAAATTTTAAAATTAATATTGGAGATAGGCTATCTGATAAGCGGCCTGATAAGCTAAACCCCTAAATTCAAACCACAATTCCTATAAACCTTAAATTCTAACCATGAACTCTAAATTCAAACCACAATCCCTAAATTACAAGCACATAAACCTAAACCTCTAAACTATACACCTTAAACTAAATCTCTAACCCTTAAAATTAGGGCACTTGTGGAAACAAAATGTTTTCCACCGCCAATGCATGGTATAATTACCCAAACTTTAATCCCTAATATCTATTTATATGGATAAGTTACCTATTTACAAAGCAAACCTACATAGAAAGTAATTTTACTCAGAATGAGTTTCCTACTTTTAATTCATGTAAAGTAAATGAAATCTTTTACAAATAAGATTTTCACTTTAAACCAAATCATAAAGGAAATTTGGTCGCAAATACTCCTTTATATAGTTAAGGTGAAAAATTACATCGCACAAGAATGGAGCCAGGATTTGAAGTTAGGGGGCAAAACATAAATGTTTGAAAGTGTGGGGATTCAGAAATAAACTAATTTTTAAAACAAATTAAATAGAAGAACAAAAGTGAAAAAATAAATTTTTTCGGGGGCGGGAGACAATTGTCCCTCCCCACCCTTTAATAATTTCGTCCCTGACATCACATATTTAAGAAGTGATCCATACATAGTTATAATTGTAAGTAAGTGTAATTTTGTTTATATGAATCTATTTTGTTATCCAATACTCCTTCATATAACTAAGGTGAAAAATTACATCCCATTTTTTTCTTACTACGTTAGTCATGGCCCCGATCAACATATACGTTTTGTTTCATCGCTCTTCTTTAAATCACCAACACATTCAAACGGTTACTTTCCAAAAAAAAAATGTTATTATAGAAAAATGACAATGAATAATATGAGTGATGATTGCCTTTTTGATTTTTTTAGCATTTTCGAATTCTGTGCCTTTGAGATTTATCCTTAGTTAATAAAAATTGCCGAAAAAAAAACGTAAATTAGTTGAGACTATGTGGGGAGGAGGGTATTTAATATAATTCATCAAAATGATGGGTGTAGATTAATTAAAATACATGTGTCTTTTAAACTTTGGATCAGCCTGGACCAAATGTAATGCTGGTCGAACTGTAATATTGGTCCAATTTTAATAAGTATGACAGAGAGACCAGGAAATACAACCACATAATTGAATATCAAACACTCAACCAACCTTCCAAGCTTAAACACTAGAACACTTAGGATGTCTCTAAATTGAATAATATATATGAGTTATTTAAATGATTTTTATTTTTTAATATATTCAATAGATGATGTTTCGTTTAAAATTCAAATTATTATAATAATTTACTCAACCAACCTTCCAAGCTTAAACCCGGACTTGAACCTTGAAAAAGACTTCGTAAAAAGGGAGAGCCACGAATTCCGAACATAGATCATAAAATAGACATGTATTATACTAAAAAAAATCGTATTTTAATTGTTTTATTAAGGTGCTATTGTGTCCAATTCATATATATTTTTAGATTATCTTAACAAATTGATTTTTTTATACAGAAGATATAATAGCAACAAACAATAATGACGAAACAAAGAAGAAGATGGTCACAAACAAAGCAAGAAATTAAATAACACCAAGACTAGCGTCTTAATGCTATGTAGATTATTTGATCAACTTGTTGTGTTCTGTGTTGTTGTGTCTATTTATATGAATAAATTATTTATTTACAAAGCAAACTTTCATAGAAAGTAATTTTATTAGGGTATATTGGAAATGTAACTGCGAAATGAAACCGTTAGCATTGACTGGATGAAATAAAGCAAATTGAAAGAGATCGAATCATTTCTTGTGTCGTGGTATGATCAAGGTGAGGCTCTCTATTCAAGTTTGGGCTGTATGATATCTATTAATAATATCATATTTGTCGAGCAAAAACAAATTGTACTATGCACTTGTCCAACAGCAACATCTTCCACCGTTTTGAGAAATCTTGATGAAAGAAATTAGACGTTGAAACGTGGTAAATTCCTCTTCAATCCCTACAAAATTAGAATACGAGTAAATTACGAAATTAGTTTCGAGAGTAAGCATGAGGATGCAGTCATGAATTTTTGTTTTTATATCAAATATTTTAAAATTAAATCGATTTGAAAAACTAGTATGAAATAACACGTAAAATTAAGTCTCTGGATGACCTAATCGAAAGTCGAAACCACATAAAAATTTTCATAAAACGAACTTGTAATTTTCTTTAAAACCCAAAAATTCTTTTACGAACTTGTAATATATAATATATAGTATGGTACCTTGATATGTTGGTGTTTATATTTAATTCTTGTATGGTATAAGCTTGTTAGAATTTAATATCCATGCTTTTAATTTATGCCTTTTATTCGTATCATATCATTTTATTATGCTGCATTCGAGATATAAATTTTTAATGCGGCGCTCTTTTATTCGAGGATAAACTTGACTAGATCCAAAAGTGTTGATTGTGATTTTTGTTTATGCCTCGAATAATGGAGCCCTTTGTAACCCCCTAGACCCGCTTATGCGTTACAAAAAATTCCAGGAGGTCACAACACATATCCCAAAGTTCCAAGAAAATATTTCCAAAATAAAGTCTCATAGCAGATAATAATTATATATCATAGGATAAAATACCAAGTATTTAGTCTAGATCCATATCAAGTTTTAGTTACAAAATGATGCCACCTTGGGCAAACTAGCAAAGTATACCCTAACAAAATATAGGCTTATGTCACCCAAATAAAGACAGTATAGCGGATTGAAACATTACAACAAAAAGATAAGTATGAATGTTTCGATCCTCCAAGTACCAAGTCCAAGGGTAGCCTATCTAAAAAGTATCTGAAAGGGAAAAGATTTCGGGGTGTGAGCTAGGGAGCTCAATGTGTTCCAATAAGTGTAGATAAAAACATATATATATATATATATATATATATATATATATATATATGCATAATTCATTTCAGGTCATTTTATAATGGCAACCAAAGTTTCATTAAAAACCTAGCTGCCCTCCAACCGAACATCAAATTACAATCCCCAATGAACTACATACTGATGGACTTACCCTAAGCCCGTGGGCGTAGAAGCCTACCTAAAGGAATGCCTTAGGTCCAAAAAGACTTACCCTAGGCTCGTTGGGTGTATGAGCTTAACTGAAGGATTTACCAGCCGGATCAGCATTGTACCTGCAGACACTTCAAATCATATCCCAAGAGTATACCCCAAGTAGAACAGTTCAGTTCGATATGCATTATCATCAGAATTTAGATGGCAAACATGTAATTACCTCCATTATACAGAAATCAGATATCCCAATTTCAGATCAGACATGAGGCATACTTTCAAACAAATTACATAGTCATGATATCAAAACAGAAAGTAGTCATGCTTTCAAGACAGAAAAGTAGTCATGCTTTCAATTCAGAGAATATTCCATAATATATTCAGAGAAATCATTTTTGCAGTTCATATAAAACAACAATATAGGACACACGAAACACACCTTCAGGAGCTGATTAGAAATGTCTATCGGGCACCTGCCTCGCTACGTTCTGTCACTGTGCTAGATCCTAAATCATAACAGAATAGGTTACTACGAGAAATGAATACTAAATTAGATTGTTCACAGAATTTACAAGATCATACTAGTAACTACGGGGGGCGCGGAAGAGCGGATCGAGAGGAGCTAGTCTGAGCAGGCGAATGGTCGAGGGAGTCTCGAGTACCTTTAAACATATAATAGTTTACATCAATCCTTTATTCAAAATAACTCTTTTTAAAGTAGTAACTTAATACAAATACATGTTCAGGTTTAAGGTAAAATTTAGAGGCTTTTGGGTTAGAATTTCGTGAAACGGGCTTCGAAAACAGATTCAGAACGTTAAAAAATATAAAATAAGGGTTTTTAGAAAAAGTTGACTTTTGGTCAAAGTCAACGGTTAGAGTCAACTGAGTTAACTCGGTCGAGTTGACTTGGACGGGTTGACTCGAACTGAGTTGACTCAGACTAAATCGGGTCGGACGGGTCAGGTTAGGATCGGATTGGGTCGAATATCTCAGATCGGGCTCGGACGTTATTGGGCTTGGTTCATATGGGCTCAGACCGAGTTTGGTCGCTTCAGACCGGTTTAGGCTTTCAGGCCATACATGAACCGGTCCACTTACCCTAAAATCTAAGATCGTCGGACGGTCGCAAGAAAAGGTCGTCAGAGACGCCAAATTACACGCTTCTGCCAAACAAACAAGAGCTCCTCAGAACTCTAATTTAGCCCACCTCTTAGAAACATGAAACAAATTGGAATCTAACCGAAACTTACCTAAATCGAACCAAAATGGTTGGAAATGCGCATTTCTCCGATGAGGCCTTTACCAGAGTCGAACAGGCGTTTAACCAGTTGGGTCTTGTTCTGCTCGGTGTGGGGAGTTGAACCGTTACACCCACGTCTAGAACGGACGGTTGTGGTGGCCGGACACAGAGGAAAACTGAGGGGCGAGGGATTTGGTTCTCGTTGAACCTTCAGATCGACGTTCACGGCTAACGGTGACGCTTCACCGCGAGTGGAGGATGAGCAATGGTCGGGCTACAACGTCGTTTCGATCGGTGGTGGCGGAGACGAACACGCCGCAGCGGTGAGGGAGATCAAACAATGGTCGGGGTTGAGAGTTGGTAGGAGGAGAAGGCTTGAGAGGTTTCATTAATTTCAGATATGGTGGCATTAACTTGTGTAGTTTAGGGGTCATATCAGACTTATTTAATTTTGGTCGAACAAACGTTTAACCGATTGGGTTTTGTTCGGCTCGGTGTGGGGAGTTCAACCGTTACACCCACATCTCGAACAGACGATTGTGGTGGCCGGACATAGAGGAAAGCCGAGGGGCGAGGGATTTAGTTCTCGTTGAACCTTCATATCGACGTTCACGGCTAACGGTGACGCTTCACCGCGAGTGGAGGACAAGCCATGGTCGGATTGCGACGTCGTTTCGATCGGTGGCGGCAAAGACGAACACGTCGCGGCGGTGAAGGAGATCAAACGATGGTCGAGGCTTCGAGTTGGTAGGAGGAGAAGGCTTGAGAGGTTTCATTAATTTTAGATCTGGTGGCATTAACTTGTGTAGTTGAGGGGTCATATCGGACTTATTTAATTTTGGTATAACACTCGAAATTAGTTTAACATTAAGATGAGGTGGGCTATGACCAATAATTGTTTTAGTTTAGATGGTTAAGGTAATTTCTTAATAAGCTAAGGGACATGGGTTTGAGTCCCCTTGGGGATAAAGACATTTTTTATGAGTGTTACACTCTAAACATGAACTCACATGTATAACCGGATTTTAATTTAAATGTCATTTCAAGTCACAAATTCTGATATTAATAAAAATGGTAATTGATTTGGTACCAAGTTTGGGAGTAGTGGGATGCGAACTCTTCCCTGCACGTAATCGACTCCCGAGCCCAAAAATGAGACAATTTATGGTTAACATTTTCAATGTCCGGTCTATCTTATCTAAGAGACCGAATTTTTATTTTATAATTAGTCGCTACAAATGTAAAGTAAACAAGATATATTAAAAAGTAATATTCTTACCTTAAATCAAATCCTAAAAGAAACTCTAACTATAAGTGTAGCCGTATGTGTGTCCGCCATTATAAAAAACAAAATAATCAAAACTTATCAATGTAGTAGTAAATGCAAAATCTAATTGGAATTTTTCATGCACAGACAATAATTGTACAGTGCGTTTACTCTTTTCTTTTATTTAAAAAGTTTAAGAATGTTTTTAACGAGGCTCTCTATTCTGGTTCGGGTTGTGTGATATCTATTAATAAAATCATATTTGTCGAAAATTAAAGCAAACTTATTGGATTTCCTTTCTTTGGAGCAATTAACTAACTAAATTAGATGAATCGATGCAGTCACCCAATACTCCTTTGTATAGTGAAGGTGGTGGTGTAGATTGATTAAAATATAACACGTGCCTTTGAAACATAGGAACAATATAGTATGTTGCAATAAAATCTCTCTTCTGGAACAAAATTTCAATACTAGGCTTTCTCTATCAACCTCAAATTTAATATTCTTTATTAAGCTCTCTCTCTCTCAAAATGTCACTGCTATGCGAATTAAGTCTATCCTTGGATTTGTCGAAAATTAAAGCAAATTTATTGAATTCAACGTCTAAACATGAACTCACATGTATAACCGGATTTTAATTTAAATGTCATTTCAAGTCGCAAATTCTGATATTAATAAAAATGGTAATTGATTTGGTACCAAGTTTAGAAGTAGTGGGGTGCGAACTCTTCCCTACACATAATCGACTCCCGAGCCCAAAAGTGAGACAATTTATGGTTAACATTTTCAATGTCCGGTTTTTTGGTTCAATTTAAAATTCAATCTTCTCAATTCGGTTCGGTTTTTTAAAGAGATCAAACAAGTACTGTTATTCTCAAGTAACGTTATCCTGAAATAGCGGAAGGGAAATGAAGACTGTTACTACATGGAACATCATAAAAATGTTATGCCTACCATATATCTGCATGAGCTTATAGCATCTTTTGGTAGTTTTGTATTACTGAGCTTTTCCAAGCTCACGTTATTTTTACCATCGCAGGTTAAAAGAATATATCATGGTATAACGTGTGACATCAATGTTCGAGGTTCTCTCGGCGTTGCTTTTGGAGTACGGTGATGTCTAGTTAGTGGGCATGTATGTCATGTATGTTTTATGACAGTATCTGTAAAATACTTTCTGAAATTTTTGTTATGTTTTTAAATGATTTCCTGAAATTGTATTTTAAACAGAAGTTGATTTTACAGTTTAATAATTGTTTTGAGAAAGAAAATGTTTTACGTGTATTTTTACTGTGGGTCGCTCTTGTGGCCCTAATGTGACTTCCTAGGATCCGTTATAACGCATAGGTGGGTCTAGGGGGTTACAATAGGAGCACAAGAGAAGTAACTAATTGAATGAAAGGAAACAGCAGTTCCTACAAATTAGAAAAAAAAAACAACTTTTAACAATCTAGTCAAATGTTAGAAATGATTCAGAGGATCAGTTGGTGTAGTACAACAAACAATCCAGTATTCAAATGAACACGCATGCTGTTTTCTAGGAGCATGACAAAACAAAACGTTCCCTAAATCAACGTAGACATCGAAATGAATTAAATATTTCTGATGACAACTTTTGCCTGACAAATGAATTAATAACTTGATCAAAATAGCCAATTGTATGGCAGTTTTTTATGGCCTAAAACCAAATATAATAGATGGGAGATTGCAATAACCAACCTTCATTACAGCTAAATTTGTTTCAATTCCTTCTACCTTCACTTGGTTCACAGTGGCCTGTGCAGCTTCAGCACTACCTGTGTCAGATATAATAGCTTCACTGTTAACTCTAAGGGATGTGTTTCCCCAACACAGAAATCTCCAAACGTTAATGCAGATCCTATATCTCCAACCAGATAACACATATACCACATATATTATATTTGATATTTCATACATCATAAACATGCTTAGCTCAGTGGTAAGAGCATTGTTTTCTTTCCCTAATGACTCGGGTTCGATTCCCCTTGGGGCTAGCTTTAACTATTTCATTTTTCTTACTCCAATTAGTGGTGACACGTGTTACCACCTGATTGGGGAAGGAAAATAAATTTAATAAATCTAATAAAAATAGATAAATCTCTCAAATAAGGCGGTGACACATGTTACCACCTGAATAATTAATTTTATTTTATTAGATTAAAATTAGGATTAAATTGAATGATTGTATAAATAAAGGGGACTAAATGTGTAATTATACCAATTATTTTAACAGTCCCGTTAACTTTTTCGCTTTTTTTACGGCAGGTGAGTACATTGGAACCAATTAAATAGTTATGCGGTGTATTTAACACAATTGAAAATATAGTGGTCAAATCGACACCAACCCCATAGTTCGGTGGTCATTAGTATAGTTTACCCTAAATTTTAATCAGTTCTAAGTACTAATAGAGTAGCAATGTACGGAAAATTGACGTTTTGATGAAAATAAATCATTTATGATGCTTAAAATTCTTTAGCTTTCTAATTAGAATTAGTAATTTAATCTTTGAAGCACATACTTTAGTAGCAAACTTATTGGATTTCCTTTCTTTGGAGCAATTAACTAACTAAATTAGATGAATCGATGCAGTCACCCAATACTCCTTTGTATAGTGAAGGTGATGGTGTAGATTGATTAAAATATAACATGTGCCTTTGAAACATAGGAACAATATAGTATGTTGCAATAAAATCTCTCTTCTCGAACAAAATTTCAATACTAGGCTTTCTCTATCTACCTCAAATTTAATATTCTTTAATAAGCTCTCTCTCTCTCACACACACACATACATACATATATATATATATATATGAAATATACTTTTTACACTCTTTTTCTGTCTCTTCCCCCACCGTTTTCAAGGCGTGGTGGTAATTTGGAGTTTGATTCTGTTTTTTTTATAGCTGCTGCAGGCTTTTGTTTCGTTTTAGTTTTGGTTTTTCAAGTTTTGCTGCAGAACATTGTTGCCTTTAATCATAATAATATAACTCTGATTTTGCGGAAAATGAAGAAAATTCATAGTTTTTTTAAGGCAGCTAAATAGAGTTTTTATTTAGAATAAAGACAAGTTACATAACCCCTTTCACACATTCAGAGGGACATACACAACATAAACACGATGACTACTGACTAGAGCAAGAGCACTAAGCAGTAGTGCATATTATTGCGACGAAAAGAAATAAAAAGTGGACGAGAAAACCATCTATTTAGCTTACTCAATCCGATTATGCATCAAATACACAGCCCCGTTTTGATACGAGGAAGCGTGAAACAGCTTCCGCTGCAGCACATAATACCATCGAAGCAAGGACCAGCGCCCGAAGGTAAACAACCGTTAGCCGCGTTATCACTCTCAGTGAATAAAATGTTGGACAAAGGGTTCCTAATGTTGACATTAGGGATGACTGTGAAGGCCCTAACAGTTGGAGCCGTTGCAAATAAAAGCATAGCTGCCATTGCAACCAAAAGTAAAGCAGATTTGTTGGATTCCATTTCTTTTTGTAGCAATTACCTAATTCTTAAGAGTAGAGGTGAATGTATTGTGTCACCCTATTTACTCCTTTATATAGTCAAGGGGATGGGTCTAAAATGGTTTCGGGTTTTCCATATGGAACCCATTTATTCCATATCAACCCGAATTAAAAAAAATATTATGACTTATATCAAATATATTTTAAAGATAGTCTTTTAAAATATTTGAATTTGTTTTTTTTTAAATAGTCTCTTGGAATATTTTGATATGCTTCAAATTAGAATATATTTTTATAATATTTACTATTAAGGGGTTGCTTTATGATGTTGAATATTATATAATTTCATGTTTGTTTAGTGGCTAAGGTTTACCTTTGTATTTGAAGGTCTTAGGTTTAAACTCCTTCAAGCGCATGTTTTTTAATATTTTTCCTCCAGCAAAACGATGCTGTTTTGAGTTGAATTAGACTTCAATCTAGATTTTGTGTTCATAACTATAAAGATAAGTCTTGATTAAATGCTTATTTAATAATGTGGGTACAACTACACCTATCTTTGTCTATTATTTGTGCAAGTAAAGTTAATGATAGGATTGAAATAAATATATCTATAAAAATAATTTTATTGAACAATTTCTACCTAATGATTCTTGTAACACCCCGTTTTTTTTAAATAAAAAAGGGAAGAGAATGGTGCTTGTATGAGGGTTTGAACCCATGACCTCACCATTTTTATGTCCTTTTACTTAAACCATTGAGCCAATGGCTCATTCTTGTCAAGGGTTACCTAGTTTGGCTATTAGAGTTAAGCCTAAGAGAAGTGAATCAGACTTAATATCCCCAACCCTTCACCTACCTCTGGAAAAATTATTCGAATCTGGAATTTTGAGAGAATTTCAGAAAACTCTCCCTAACCCTATCAACCCATCTCCGATCTGCCACTCCGCCACCGCCGGGCCGTGGCGTGCACCGCCAGCACCGGCGTGACCATCACCCTGCTCCGATCGTGACCCAGCCCTCCACGCGCAGTGATGTGCCGCCATTCGCCGTGGAGAGCCGGTTGAAGTTCGTAAAAAACATAAGCATTCGCCTTTCTTTTTTTTTCGCCGTTTCCGGTGATCCTCGCCGTTCGTTCACGATGCCGCCGCCAGATCCGGGCTCCCGACGTGACGACAAACAAAACCCATTTGGCCGATCGTCGATCCGTCGCCGGGAGAGCCCTCGTCGGAGCTTCGTGATTTTTCGGCGTAATCACACCATTATAGGTAAATTCCGGCTTGATTCCAGCTTTAATTCAACATGTATGGTATGAATTGAAATAATAATGTCTTTATCTTTGTTTTTCCGGTGAAATCGAGGTTGTTGGGGGTCTCCGGCAGCATTCCGGCGGGTTTCTCGGCGAGGTTCCGGCAAGTTTCTATTGGGTAAGTGAACCGGCCTGAACCAGATGAACCGGTCAGCCCAGTCGACCCAACCCGAGTCGAACCGACCCGTCTGCCCGAGAGTGACCCGACTCGTCCGACCCGTCCCGTCAGCCGAGTCAACTCGTCCGAGTCAGCCGAGTCAACTCGTCCGAGTCAGCTCGAGTCAACTCAGTTGACCCCTATTGACTGCTGACGTCATGCTGACGTCAACATTGACTCTGACCAGTTGACTCTGACCCCGTTGACCGTTGACCTGCTGACGTCAGCGTTGACTTTGACCGTTGACCAAAAGTCAAATTTTCCGAAAACTCTTATTTTATGTTTTTCGACGTTCTAAGTCCGTTTTTGAAGCCCGTTTTGCAAAATTCTGATCCGAAAGCCCCCGAATCTGACCTTGAACCCAAAAATGTTTATGTGTTTAATCCTATTTAAGGCTCTGTGAATAAGGACTAAAACGTTAACTTGTGTAATTGAAGGTACCCTCATACCTTGGTGTTCGAGATGTCGTGGGACGTCCATTTTGGGATTCGAGTACGGTCGAATAAAGTATTACGAAGCGACTGGTGTAGCTCGGAGTTAAGGTAATACACTACTACCTCTTGTATGCTTTATGTACATGTCGATATCCGGTTAACGCATGCATGCTTATGATGAAGTGTTTGTGAACTCTGCTTAAGCCGATTTCGATACGAAAAATAAGTATGAGAGTCAGTAAGATCAAAATACTCAGATAAGAATATTGATAGACCAGGAGTGTCGAATGTGCTAATAATAATAATAATAATACAGTTAAATCTGAAACTCTATTAATGGTGTCTAAAAACTAATGTTCAGAATGTGGAGTATGAGATGTTGGTTATGAAATTACGAAAATGCCCTTAGGTTATAAAAATGACTAAACTAACCCTCTGGTAAAGATAATGACCGGAAACTTGCATTTGACTTGATGGTGTACTTTACTCTACCTAAGATGTATGTTTTATTGGAAAGACTCCGACATCATTATACAATACGTGTGTTATAAAACTTGGACTTTTCCCCTCAAACTCCGTATAACACATGAATGAAGATTTTCTGGAAATATTGTTGAAATCCTAAGTCGATCCTTATGATAGTAATGCGTGAATTAAATAAAAATGATCGTAATGACCAAAAAGACGGTAATGCCTCGAGTACCGAAATGTCTGATTAATTTGAATGACGTTATACCCTCAAGTTCTGTAATGAATGAATTGTCTGTAAAGGGGAGGAGAGTTAGGACACCTTAATCTCGTTTGAGTACGTGAATGATGGAGGTACCAAATGGTAATTCTGAAAGAAATGGTAGATTTATCTTAGTCTAAAATAACCTAAATATTCTCCTGAGTTATTCAGTAACTTTGTATTTGACGAAATTCTGGATTTGTTAATAAGACTTAAATAGCTAAGGTTCCCTTAAGTGTTAAGTTCTGATGCACGCAAACTGCTCACATCTGAACGTTGGTAAGTATTGTCAAGTTGGGTTATGCCGCATTAAACAAAATTCTGGAGGTATGATAAATTGTTAGAGCCCCTGAGAATTATAATTTTTGCTCCGATATGATTATGTCATAGTATAAGATTTGTCATGACAGTCAAATTACTAAAGGCCATGATAGCCTAAATAATCGGAACATCACTGGAAATATCTGATAACTTAAAAGACCTTGTTATTGAATTACTTGAATGCCTGGTTAGAAAACTAATGAGCAAACAAGATACATGAGTTCTGTGAACCATTGCTTATTTAATGTTGGTATAATTACCAAAATGCCTCTGAATGTCGAAATGACCATAATACCCTTGTGAGCTTAAATGATTAAATCGTTCACGATATATTTGAAATTAAAGAGCATAATGTATGAACTCCTAGAATATCTGATTCGAGCTAAAAGTTCAATGTGCCTCCTTTTGTAAATATCAAGTATCTCTGAGAAATAAAATTTGTTCTGTCTGGTGTGTTCCACGTGTGTTGCATTCTGTTGTGTATATATGTATATTTATATGGATTATGATTATGTGATGATTGTCTGATCATAATATATGATGCACTTTAGTTGAAAAACATGTTTATCTGATAGGGTGTGAAATCTAAAAGTATGAATGATTCTATTTGAGAAGCATAATTATATCTGTTAAAAAAGTCTTGTATGTGCAATATGGTTGAGATTATATTCTGGTATGTTCTGAACTTATGATATCTGAATCTCTGTATAATGGATATGCTATATGCTCTGTTGACTGAAATCTGATGATAATGTGTTATAAATTTGAACTGTTCTGCTTGGGGATACTCTCGGGATATGATTGAAGTGTCTGTCACAGCCCTGATCCAGCTGTTCTGTTAAGCTCCTACGCTCATGGGCCTAGGGTAAGTCTTTCTGGACCTAAGATATTCCCTTAGGTAGGCTCCTACGCCTCAGGCTTAGGGTAAGACCTTCTGTATGCAGTTCATGGGGAATTGCATTCTGGTGTAAGGTTGGAGGGTAGTAAATTTCTGTATGAACTCGAACATTTACATTTAACTGTTATGTGTTCATATGAGGCGAATGCTATGTACCTATGCATGTTTGTTCTGCAATTTATGGAACACACTAGGCTTCTTGAATTCAACTTCATCAATCTGTCACCATGTTGATTCTCTGAACAATAAGATATCTCTCAATACTCAGCAATGTAGGAAGAACAAACCTTGTTGTCCTCAAGTATAGTGCATTACTAAAATAGCGAATCATAAATGAAAATAACTACTGTCTGGAACATCATATTAATGTTATGCTTCACCATATATCTGCATGAGCTAATAGCATCTTCTGGTAGTTTTGTATTACTGAGCTTTCCCAAGCTCATGTTGTTTTTACCATCTCAGGATAAAAGATCAGTCAAGTTGCACCTATCATCGTCGGTATGGGAGTTCTTCGGCTTGGCATGGAGTGTGGTATTTGTGTAACTAGGGGTATGTGTGTCGTGTTTTGTATTCGGTTAAATGAGTCTGAAACTTATTTTCGCAACTTGTATTATAATTGTTTTATCGTTTTGAATGATTTCTGAAATTTTATTTTAAATCAGAAATTTGATTTAGGATCTTTAAGGTTTAATGGTATGTTTATTTGAAATTTGTCATGGTCGCTCCGGTGACCCTAATGTAACTTCCTAGGATCCGTATTATTGCATAGGCGGGTCTAGGGTGTTACAATTCTAGAACCTACAATTTAGGGAGATAAAAAAAAGTGTCATTTTAACAATTTGTTCTATAGATTGTTGATATATTTATAAAAGTATTAAATATTAAATTTTGAGTCTGCCTACACTTGTTTATTTGTCGCATTTATAGATTGTTGTGTACAATGCTTTCTCCAAACTCTATACTTATAGGCATAAGATGAAAAGCCTAATTCCAATGGGTATTATACCATAATAATAAATTACATGAAAGTCTCATTTAATATATGGATATCCACCATAAATAAAGATATTCATAAAAAATAATTTTAAATTTCTTTTACATTATTGTTATTTAAAAACTTGATTAAATTATGGACATCGATTAATTAACTCCAATTTTTGTTAAAACCTTTTTTTAATTGGCAATTAATATTAACGTTGTAAGATAATTTTATCTGTTAAAAAAGAATTAAAATTTTAATGTAAGAATCGAACACGTGATGTCGTGACTCGGGGTGAACAAAATTGTTTACCGCTCTGATGATAAATTATTAATTAAATTTTGATAATTCTAAGTTTTATGTAAAATGTTTTATTTTTTTTACAATTTGTTTACCATTATGTTCATCTTTGTGAACCTTTCACCTTAAATAATTATATTTTTTATTAATAAAATTTATATTAATTGTATTGTATTTATAGTCTTAGAAATCTGTTATTGTTAAAAGATGCAGTAATTAATTTTATTAATCAATTAAACTTACAAAAGATATTTTAATTTTTTCCACTGGCATCCATATCATATGCCATGTCATACGTCACCTTAAGTTAACCGGGTAGATGATTCAGGGATATCCATTCGTAGGTCATCAATATTTTAACAACACCTGATCAATTTAGCCAGCGGTGGAACTTGGTTATAGGGATTGCAAATCTAATTTAATTTTTTTTTTAAATTAAAGGTCTAAATTAAATTTTATGAAAATTTTAAGTGTCAACATCAAAAATTTTCAAATTTGAGTAGAAGCCGTAGACCCCACAGCCCTCATTGTGTTACTCCCTTCAATTTAGCATCCCATAAATGCATGATTTAGCATTCCAAAGGACAATCGTTCTATAAATGTATTATTTAGCATTCCAAGGTCATTGATATCTTAACAAGACGTGATTAATTTGGACAATATTACATTTATCCACTCGGTTATCTATCTAGCTGAGGTGACAATAACATGACAGCTAAAATGAATATGATTAAAAAAATCTAAAATATCTTTTTATTAATAAACAATTTTCAAGACTATAAATGCAATGCAATTAATACACCTTTTGTTAATGAACAATTTTTAAGTCTATAAAAGTAATACAATTAATACATTTTTACCAAAAAAACAAATTTTAAAATTATTCAATTATATAACTAATTACAACACACAAAATATTGATTATAAAATATTACTATAATTTAAAGGGTAATCTTCACTCGTGGTCCCTTTTGTTTGTAGTTTGTTCTATTTTAGTCACCCAAATTCAAAAAAGATCATTCTTGCCACTTACGTTGTGAATCGTGTCTATTTTGGTCCCTTGGTCGTTAACCTTCGTTAATAAAAATAGGGTAAACTACCTGAGTGACCAAACTATTGAGTCTGACATGTTTTGACTACCGAACTACAAAAATTCAAAATTCGACCACCCAACTATTTAAATGGACCTATTTTGACCACCGGCCGTTAAAATCTAATGGGAAGGTGACGGGACAGTTAAAGTAAATTTATATGATTACACATTTGGTCCCTATTAATTAGCTATTATATCAATTTAGCCTTAATTTTAATTTAATTACACATTTCTTCCCCTCCCACCAGTTTTCCCTCTTCCCTCGTTATTCAACCAAACACAATCTAACCAGCAAGCCTTGTCGGGAAGCCACCGTCGACCAACGTGTCGGCCGACCACCGTCGACCACTGTGTCGGCCAACCACCGTCGTTGATTGCCTCCAACCGGTGTATTGGCCACCGTAGTGTAGTTTAATAAAAAAAAACTCAAGAAATTGACTAGTGGTATACGAATCAATTTCAGCTCCTAATCCAATCGATTTTTAGTTTCACACTTTCAATACTTGCTAATCTCGAACCCTACCCCTTTCTTCACTCCAACTAAATTTCATTTCAGTTGATTCTTTTTCATTTATGATTTAACTCTAGTAAATGTCCTTTTCTTTTCCTTCTACATCATGCTCAGCAAATCAAAGAAAGAAAAACCCGTTTCAAGAAACATATTATCTGCTCATGGGACCACAATTTTTTCTCTAATTTTTGGTCTTTTCATTTCATGTCTTCAATTAAAGTGAATCCACCCACGTATCAAAAACTTTCGTTTTGAATTTCATAGATCTCTTTTGTCTTTCCATGCCCATAATTTGGATTTTTCCTATTTTTTAGGTACTTAAAGCTGGCTTCTTGATATAAAGGTAAATTAAAGGTTTGAATTAAATTTTTTAAAAATTTAAAAGGGTACTGTTTACATTTTTTTTTCAAAACTATTAGGGTCTAAATTAAATTTTATGAAAATTTTAAGTGTCAACAGCGAAAATTTTCAAATTTTAGTAGAAGCCGTAGACCCCACAGCCCTCGTTGTGTTACGCCCTTAAATTTAGCATCCCATAAATGCATGATTTAGCATTCCAAAGGACATTCATTCTATAAATGTATTATTTAGCATTCCAAGGTCATTAATATCTTAACAAGATGTGATTAATTTGGACAATGCTACATTTACCTACTCGGTTATCTACTGAGCTGAGATAACAATGACATGACAATTAAAATAAGTATGATTGAAAAAAAATTAAAATATCTTTCATTAATAAATAATTTTTAAGATAATGCAATGCAATTAATACATCTTTTATTAATGAACATTTTTAAGATTATAAAAGCAATACAATTAATACATTTTTACCAATAAATAATTTTTAAAATTATTCAATTATATAACTAATTACAACAGACAAAATATTGATTATAAAATATTACTATAATTTAAAGGGTAATCTTCACTCGTGGTCCATTTTATTTGGTGTTTGTTCTATTTTAGTCACCTGAATTCAAAAGAGATCATTCTTGCCACTTACGTTTTGAATCGTGTCTATTTTGGTCCATTGGCCGTTAACAAAAAATAATTTCTAATTTAACCCCCAAACTTTCAAAACTTTATTTTTCACCATCTTCCCCCAAAATTATATATTTTTACTCAGCGAGTCAATAGATCTACGAAACCTCCATATTCCCTAGTGTGAGACACGTATTTTCATTCCCAACTCCAATTCTAAAAAGCAGTGATTCAACTTCACTCACTCCATTCCTTCCTTGTCTCACCAACTCGCTCGACGGTTCATCGTAAGATCATATCTATAATTTCAACTTATCAACGTCAATTTTTGCTTAAGCTTTGTAAAGTTGACTTCGGGTTTTGAGCGATATGGGTTTTCGCTTTTGGTTGATAGATGAAGTAATCAAGTGATCACTGACAAGTATTAAGCTTGCAGATTTTCTATAGATTCTTTGACAATTAAATTTTGGATTATCTTAATAAATTGAATTTTGTTATATAAGAGATATAAGAGCGATGAACAATAATGGTGAAACAAAGAAGAAGGTGGTCACAAACAAAGCAAGAAAATAAATAACATCAAGATTAGTGTCTTAAAGCTATCTAAAGTTTTTGATCTACTGTTGTATTCTGTGTTTTTGTGTCTAAAACTTTAAGGGAAAATATATGACGCACTAGCGGTGGAAATAAAATGTTTCCACAAGCGCCCTAATTTTAGGGGTTAGAGAGTAGAGACCTAGTTTAGGGTTTATAGTCTATGCTGTTTTGGGCTAAATTAGACTTTAAAACAGGCGCACCTAAACGACACTATTTTGACTTAAGTGGCATTTTGAGTCAAAAATTTAAGTTTAGTGTTAGATTTGAAGCATTTTAAAGTTTAGTGGCATTTTCGAATCATAAGCCATAGTTCAATAGCATCTAATATAGTTTACCCAAAAGTCAATCTAGATTTTGTGTTCATTAATAAATATAAGTCTTGATTAAATGCTTATTTAATAATGTGGGCACAACTACACCTATCTTTGTCGATTATTTTGTGCAAGTAAAGTTAATGATAGGTTTGAAATAAATACATATATAAAAATAACTTTCTTGTAATATTTAATATTTAATATTTTTATAAATATATCAACAATCTATAGAGCAAATGATTAAAAGCTTTCAGTTGACACTTTTCTATCTCCTTAGGTTGAAGGTTCTAGAACCATTAGGTAGAAATTGTTCAAGAAAATTATTTTTTATAGATGTATTTATTTCAAACCTATCATTAACTTTACTTGCACAAATAATTGACAAAGATAGGTGTAGTTGTGCCCACATTATTAAATAAGCATTTAATGAAGACTTATCTTTATAGTAATGAACACAAAATCTAGATTGATTTTTGGGTAAACTACACCAGATGTCATTGAACTATGGCTTATAATTCGAAAATGTCACTAAACTTCAAAAAGCTTCAAATCTAACACCGAACTTAAGTTTTTGACTCGAAAATGCCACTTAAGTCAAAATAGTATCGTTTTGGTGCGACTATTTTGAAGTCTAATTTAGCCCAAGATGGCGTCGTTTTGCTGGAGGAAAAATATTAAAAACCATGCGCTCGAAGAAGTTCAAACCTAAGACCTTCAAATACAAAGGCTAAACCTTAGCCACTAAACAAACATAAAATTATGTAATATTTTACCACAAATATTATATATCTTAACCTACATGAAATTAATTCAAATTATTTTCTGAAATAAATAATACTATAAATAATATTAATATATAAAACATATTATTTTATATATATTTATATCAATATATAATAGGGGTGTATTCGGTTCGATTCGTTTTTTAGCAAAATTTGAACCGAACCGCAGTCTGCGGTTTTTACAAAAAAAAAAAAACAGAACCGAAAGGTTAAAAAAACTAAAATACAAAAAACCGAATTTTGCGGTTCAGATCGGTTAAAAACTGCGGTTTTAACGGGTTTTTTTTTTCAAATTCAAAAAATAAGCAAAACACATAACATATTTTAATTTACCATTATATACTCTAATATCAATATATTTTTCCATTAAGAACGATTGTTGTTCACCCATGGTGAAGACTAATTCGACTTAGGGATAAGTTGCGAATTTCAACGGCTAAGAGGAGCGCAAGATCGATTGTTGTTCACCCATGGTTGACGCAGGGATGTATTACCAAGGCATGCACAATTGACCAGTGTTTCGAGTTAGGGATAACGAGAAGCCATTGAAGAACACTTCGCCGAACTTTGAAGGAAGTCGCCCGGTTACCCAAGCAATCACACCATTTCCAGTTGCCCAGGCAATTACTTGCCCAAACAATTCGACTGTTGTCAGCTGCCAAGGCAATTGAGTTGCTCTTGCACTCAATTACCAAGACGATCCATTCAACTATCGCTCTACAACTCACGATAATCCGTCATACTCTATTAAATCGATCACTTCTTTCTCTTATCTTTATTTATTTTATTTAGTTTATTTTAGTTTATATTCATCACCATCAATTCTATTTATTTTTACAATACGATAATTAAAGCAAAGTGGTCTAAACCAATCCATATGGAGACGATACTCAATACTTATCGTATTACTTTATTACTTGTGACATGTATATTTGCACCGTTTTCGTTGCACTCTTAAATCACGCAACACAAAACATTAATTGGAGATTGATTAAAAAAATCATATTCTCTTTCAATAATGCTGCTCTATATATATGTGAGTAGATCATCATGTTTCACCACCTTATTAATCAAATAAAATTATTAAAATAGTCACATGAGTTGTTAATGATGAGAGACAAAATTACGTGCTAATTGATAGAATAATAATAAAAATATTAGTTGTTAATTCATTATTTAATAGCGTGGGCACACCTACACCTATATTATTTATTATTTGTATCGGCATGAAAAAAAACATTTATTGGCTTTTGATTTTATTATCATTATGTATATATAAAATTCGTTACTCATGCGCCCCGAATAAATTATTTCATTGATTTTTCATATAATTTTAGAAAAAAATATTAAAGATATGATGTAAAAAAGCATTTATAATTTACACATATACTAATTTTGTAGGTATTGAGGAGGAATATACCACGTTTCAACGTCTTTTTTTCTTCTATCAAGATTTCCCAAAACGGTGGAAGATGTGTTGGACAAGTACATAGTACAATTTGTTTTTGCTTTGACAAATATGATTTCCTAAAATGGTTCAATCTATTTCAATTTGTTTTATTTTTTCTAGTTAATATTAACGGTTTCATTTTACAGTTATATTTCTAATTTATCCTAATAAAATTATTAAGTCAACATGCCTGCTAATTAATGGGGAGGGAGAAGGAAGAGAAAAGGAAAAAAAGTTGTAACCACCTGGACCCGCTTATGCGTTTAACCCAACTCCAGGCAGTCACAACCTATAATCAAACCCTTGTGAAATATCATAATCAAAATATCAAAACTGACATAGTTCCCCCCCTTTCGGGAGATTTACGAATCATACCATAAAACCTGTTATCAAATACATATCAATATTATTCTCAGAATGATTATAAAATCTACTGGTAACGCTTTCAAATCCATCCAAAAGTAGTAAGCAAAAGTTTAGTATCAATAGATTACAAAATAGATGATATGAAAGCATAAAGTGTTCAGTTATAACAAAAGCCAACTCCCGGCAAAACCAAAAGATAAGTCGTATCAAAATATAGGCATAAGTCACCCAAATACAGACAGTTTGGAAGATAAGAACATTACAACAGTCTAGAGCTAAATGTGTCGATCCTCCAGTTGTCGGGTCCAAAAGGGGTAGCCTATCACAAGTATCTGAAATGGGAGAAGAGGAAGGCATGAGCTAGGGAGCTCAGTGTGTTCCAATAAGTTCATATCAAACAAACAATGAATACATAACAATCAGATCATAATAACACATAGCAGATCAATACAAATGCTCGGATGCATGCATGAGTTTACTAATGACTACCCTCCAACCATACACCAAATGCAGTCCCCCAGAACTGCATCCATAAGGACTTACCCTAGGCCCGATGGGCATAGGTGCCACCTAAGGGGATGCCTTAGGTCCATAAGGACTTACCCTATGCCCAATGGGCATAGGTGCCACTCAAGGGGAGACCTTGAGTCCATAAGGACTTACCCTAGGCCCGATGGGCATAGGTGCCACTCAAGGGGAGACCTTGAGTCCATAAGGATTTACCAGCTTGATCAGGGCTGTACCAACAGAGACTTCACAACATAACCCAATAGTATACCTAGAGGTGGCAAACGGGTCAATCGGTTCGGGTTCGGTTCGGGTCATTTCGGTTTCGGTTATTTCGGGTCTGATATTTTCGGTTCAGATTCGGTTTCGATTTCGGTTCGGTTTTGGTTCGGTTTTAGTTCGGGTCTATTTTGTTTCGGGTCATTTTGGGTCGGTTGATTTCGGTTCGGTTATTTTCGGTTCGGTTAATTTCGGTTCGGTTGATTTCGGTTCGGTTATTTTCGGTTCAATGAGAGATCAGTCGTTTTTAATCAAATTTTTAGGTTGGTCAGATTTTTACACCCTATATATGACTTTATAAAGTCAATATATTTGACATTTTAGTGATTTCTGCAGCTGTTCCTATTTTATCTTTCTTTATTTCTATTAATCGAGTCCATTCGGTTCGGGTCTATTCGGTTCGGGTCCATTCGGTTCGGTTCTATTCGGTTCGGGTCCATTCGGTTCGGGTCCATTCGGTTCAACTAAATTCGGTTCAGTTTCGGTTCGGTTTATTTCGGGTTTCGGATCAAATTTCGGATCAATTTTCGGGTCAATTTCGAGTTGATTTTCGGTTTCGGTTCGGGTCTGGGTTCGGGTAATTCGGTTCGGGTTTCGGTTCTCGGGTCAAGTTTGCCAGGTCTAAGTATACCCCAGATAGTAATCAGTGTCCAGATCTCAAATATGAGTAACAGAGTACATGTGGCATGCATTCTATTCAGAATATCATAAACAAAAGATTTGTACCTTTGACAGATAATTGGGCATACCTATTGAGCAAAGCAGACATTCTCATCATTCAACATACAAACAGATTGTAACATCTCAAGTTAAACTAATATGTCATACTTTCAAGTTTACCAGACAATCAGGCAATTCCATCACAGATCAAGAAATCATATTACAAGTATATGAATTGAGCAAACATACATCATGTCAGCAGAGAATGTCATTATATAAACAATTCATCATTTCATCTCATTTCTAACATAGTAATGCAATCTCAACAACAATTAAGATATTAAACAACATAGTATTGGTTATGTTTAAATCATTATGCAATTCATTCAACAGAATATAGCACACACATGGAACACACCTCAAAGCTGGTCGGAGAAGAGTCTAACGGACACCTACCTCAGTACGCTCAGATACGGGGTCGGATCCTAGATCAAGAAAGAGTAATGGTCATAATGTGAAATAAGAGTTAAACTTAACCTTATACACATGGTTTGAGTTCATACTGATATTCGCTGAAGCGTGAGGATGAGCGGGTCGTGAGGAGCTAGGCTGAGCTGGAGAGGGGTCACATGAGTCTCGGGTACCTTTACACAATTAAAACACTATTTTAGTCACTTATTCGATTTACTGATATCTCAATGGAATAAATAAGTACATATGCATGATTTGGGTTTAAGGTCAGATTCGGGGGTCTTAGAGTCGGAATTTCGCAAAACGGGCTTCAAAAACGGACTCAGGACGTCGAAAAACATAAGATAGGGTCTTTTCGAAAATTTGACTTTTTGGTCAAAGTCAACGCTGACGTCAGCAAGTCAATGCTGACGTCAGCATGTCAAAGTCAACGGGGACAGGTCAACCGATGACGTCATGATGACGTCAGCATCCAACAGGGTCAACTGTGTTGACTCGGTGAGTTAACTCACGGAGTCAACTCGGGCGAGTTGACTCACTGAATTGGCTCAACGAGTTGACTCGGACATGGGTCGGTTCGGGTCAGAGATGGGTCGGTTCGGGTCAACTGTGTTTTTGGGCTTGGGTTTGAATGATGGGCCGACTGGTCCAGCCGGTTCAGGCCGGCTTACCCCAACGGAAACATCGGATGGCCATCGGAAACTCGCCGGAGAGCTCGGTTTCACCTGAAAAAGGTAGCAGATTTGATTATTGACCTAACCCAAACCTACACAAGTCTGAAAAACGTCGGAAATAAACGAAAATCATTGCGGAAAACCGAAGGGTCGTCGGAACTTACGTAGCTCCGGTGGAGGCTTCGCCGACGTCGAACGAACGAGGGGTTGGTTGGGTTTTACTTGACTCGACGTGGGGAGTAGAGATCCGACGACCGTTCCTCGAATGGACGTCGAGGACGGTCGGAAAAAGAGCAAAACAGAGGCGACGATGATGGGATTCCACGAAGCTTTCAATGGTGCTTCACGGTGATCGGGGACGGCAGACGGCGCGTGGAGATGAGGGTTTTGGTCGGGGCTCAACGGGGAACGCCTTGGCACCGGCGGTGAGGCTCACGGCGCGGCGGTGCCGGAGATAGACGGAGGAGATCAGGGACGGCAGAGAAACAAGATGAAAAAAGAGAAAATGAGGGGTGTGTTCGATACGACAATAAAGTCGGTAGGTGAGGAGTCAGAGTTAAATTAAAGCTAACCCAATCTGACTCATTTGTTAACAACAAATATTACCGTTGGTAATACTTGACAGAAAAGAGCACTTGGCTCAATGGTTAGCGGGTTGGGTGGTGAGGGCTGAGGTCTCAGGTTCGAGCCTCCACTCCCTCACCTCCCTTTTTCTTTTCTTTTTTCCTTTTTTTTAATCGGGTGTTACAACTCTCCCCTCCTTAAGAAAAATTTCGTCCTCGAAATTTACCTAAATCAAACAGATGTGGAAACTGCTTTCTCAGGGATCCCTCGATCTCCCATGTAGCCTCACTAGGACTCCGGTTTCTCCAATGTACCTTTACCATCGGTATGCGTCGGTTCCTTAGAACCCTCTCATCAAAATCTAAGATCTGGATTGGTTCCTCCTCATAGGACAAGTCTGGCCTCAACTCTACATCCTGAACCTGAATGACATGACTAGGATCTGGATGGTACTGCCTCAACATGGACACATGGAAGACATTATGGATACGACTGAGCTGAGGAGGTAACTCAAGCTGATAGGCAACTGGTCCAACTCTCTTCACGATACGGTACGGCCCAATGAATCTCGGACTCAGCTTACCCCTTTTTCCGAATCTCAGAACTTTCTTCCATGGAGATACTTTCAGAAAGACTTGATCACCGACCTCAAACTCAATATCCTTTCTTCTCCGATCAGCATAAGATTTCTGTCTGTCAAAGGCCTCTTTCAGGCGATCACGGATTAATCTGACAGTCTCTTCAGTTTCTTGGATCAACTCCGGACCCAAAGTCTTCTTATCATACAACTCGGTCCAACAGATAGGAGTTCGGCATTTACGACCATACAGAGCTTCATAAGGGGCCATGCGAATACTAGCTTGATAGCTATTATTATAAGCAAACTCGGCCAAGGGCAAGAAATCTTCCCAACTACCGCGGAAGTCTATCACGCATCCTCTTAACATATCTTCAAGAACCTGAATTACTCTCTCAGACTGACCATCAGTCTGAGGATGGAAGGATGTACTGAAATTTAAACGCGTACCCAAAGCATTATGCAAGGCCGACCAGAAGTGAGAAGTGAACCTCGGATCTCGATCAGATATGATAGATAAGGGTACCCCATGCAATCTGACGATCTCTGAGATATACAGCCTAGCCAGCTTCTCTAGAGAATAAGTAACTCGCACAGGAATAAAGTGAGCTGACTTGGTGAGTCGATCAACAATAACCCAGACAGAATCCTTTTTAGAAGGAGTCAAAGGCAACCCGGTAACGAAATCCATCGTGATACGCTCCCATTTCCACTCAGGAATCTTAATGGGTTGTAACAAACTAGAAGGATGCTGATGTTCCGCTTTGACTTGTTGACAGGTCATACACTTCGATACATAATCTGATATATCCTTCTTCATACCCTCCCAGCGGTACCTTTGTTTCAGATTCGGGTACATCTTGTCTCCACCAGGATGCATAGCATAAGGGCTGCTATAAGCCTCACTAAGTATGGCTCGCTTCAGGTCAGCATCATCGGGAACACAAGAACGACCCTTAAAGCACAAAACGCCATCCTGATCGAAGGCATAAACAGATGTGGATCCCTGCTCAACTTGTTGCATGACTGGGAGTAAGGAATTGTCTAAGAGTTGCTTGGCCTTAATCTCTTCAGCCAAAGTTGGTTTAACTTGCAACTCCGCTAACAAACTGCCATCACTATAAATACTCATCTTGGCAAACAGAGATCTCAGGTCGGATATAGTCTTACGACTCAAGGCATCGGCAACAACATTGGCTTTTCCTGGGTGGTACTCAATCACGCAATCATAGTCCTTTAACAGCTCAACCCAACGACGTTGCCTCATATTTAAATCCCTCTGAGTGAGGATATACTTCAAGCTCTTGTGATCAGTAAAGATATAGCACTTCTCTCCGTAGAGATAGTGCCTCCAGATTTTTAGAGCAAAGACCACTGCAGCTAACTCGAGGTCATGGGTCGGATAGTTACACTCATGTGGTCGTAACTGACGTGATGCATAAGCGATTACCTTCCTATCTTGCATCAGTACACAACCAAGCCCGGAGAGTGAGGCATCACTATACACTGAGAAGTCCTTCCCAGACTCGGGTTGTGAAAGGATCGGGGCTTGAGTCAAAGCCGCCTTCAGTTTCTCAAAACTAGCTTGCTGGGCATCAGACCAAGCAAAAGGAACATTCTTCCTCAAAAGCTTCGTCAAAGGGGCAGCAATGATGGAGAAACCCTCGACAAAGCGGCGGTAGTAACCAGCTAAACCCAGAAAGCTACGGATCTCAGAGACATTCTTGGGTGGCTTCCAACTGGTGATAGCCTCGATCTTACTAGGATCAACCTGGATACCTTGAGCTGATACAACATGCCCCAGAAATGTCACTTCTCTGAGCCAAAATTCACACTTGCTCAGCTTAGCATACAAACGATGCTCTCTCAAGGTTTGCAGAACAATCTTCAAATGTTCAACATGCTCAGATTCTGTCCGAGAATAAACCAAGATATCATCAATAAACACCACAACAAACTGGTCTATAAAGGGTCGGAACACACGGTTCATCATGTCCATGAAGGCAGCTGGTGCATTGGTAAGACCAAAAGGCATCACAAGAAACTCATAGTGCCCATATCTAGTGCGGATAGCTGTCTTCGCAACATCAGATCCCTTTATCTTCAGTTGATAGTATCCAGACCGAAGATCAATCTTTGAGAAAACCGTGGCTCCCCGAAATCGATCAAACAAATCGTCGATCCTGGGTAACGGGTATTTATTCTTAACTGTCAGCTTGTTCAACTTCCGATAATCAATGCATAATCGGAGTGAACCATCTTTCTTCTTGACGAAGAGGACTGGAGCTCCCCAAGGTGAAGAGCTAGGTCGAATGAAACCTCGGTCAAGCAGCTCCTGCAACTGAATTTTCAACTCCTTAAGCTCTTTAGGGGCCATACGATAGGGATTCATAGATACAGGTGCAGACCCCGGATAAGTCTCAATCTCAAACTCAACATCCCTATCTGAAGGTAATCCGGGCAACTCTTCGGGAAAGACATCAGGAAATTCGCTGACAGTACGAATTTCTTCAATCTTGGATAAAGAACCCTTCGTATTCAGGAGAGAAGCAATGAAGGTCTCATATCCCTTCCGAATCATTCTGTCGACGGTCAGAGCAGATACTACGTTAGACAAGTAACCCCGACGTTCACCGATTAGAACCACTGACTGGCCATCAGAAGTCCTTAAGGTTGCCCTTTTCAATTCACAATCAAGGTTAACCCGATGCTCGGTCAACCAATCCATACCCAAAATCAAATCGAACTCCTCCATTGGAAGCTCCATAAGATCAACCAGAAAGATTTCCCCTTGAATCTCAAGAGGACAACGCCTAAACACCTTATCCACGGTCACCGACTGACCTACTGGGCTCATAACTGTAACAACATTCTCTGTGGCTTCTATCGGAAATGGAAGGTCTCGGGAAACAGATCTTGAAATGTAGGAGTGGGTAGAACCATTATCGAGCAATGCAAAGTATGGAACAGAGAAAATGGTAAATGTACCTACTATAACATCCGGCTCATCTCTATCATCACGTCGCCTGGTAGCATAAACAAGTGCTGGCTGCCTAGCCTCAGACAAAACTGGTCCCCCACTCTGATGGGACCGTGCTCTAGAGTCTATCCTAGCAGCAGATGCAGAAGGTCTACTCTGACTACGACCCCTGGCCGGAGTCTGTACTAAAGTCTGTGAGCGTGCAGGGGTCTGGGAGGATGCCCGAGGTGCAGAAGATGGGACAGGGCAATTCTTCAGAAAATGGTCCCCGGACCCACATCGGAAACATGCACCGGTCTTCCTTCTGCACTCGCCCCCATGTCGCTTGTCACAATGCACACAAAGGGGCATAGGGGTGAAACCATACGAATCACCTCTACTAGCAGCCGGGGTCGAAGAAGCATCAGGTCTGGATCCAGAATTACCTCTCTGATGACCAGAAGTGCGATTCCTCTTTCCATGACGCGAGGAAGGCTCGGGATTAGGAGGCCTCTTAGACCGCTCTCGGTCAGCTCTACCTCCACCAGTGGCTGCTAGCTCAACTTCTTCCAGGTCTTTAGCTTTCTCAACTAAAGTATCGAAGTCCTTATCCAGATGACCAACAACATGTACACATAGCTCATATCTCAGCCCCATCACAAATTTACGACATTTTTCCCTCTCGGTGGGCACTAAGCTAGCCCCAAATCTGAGCAAGCCCAAGAATTCTGTCTCATACTCGGATACAGACATATCTCCCTGAGTCAATGTCCTGAATCGTTCTTGCATCTGCCTCATGTAACGCTCACCAACAAAGCGGCTCTTGAAGCGCTCCTTGAAAAAGTCCCAAGTCAAACGGGCCACAGGAACACTACTAACCACAGATTCCCACCAAGTACGAGCATTCCCATACAACATAGAGACGGCTCCCAAATATCTCTTGGGTGACTCAAGACCCAAAGAATCCATACGCCTCTCCAGATCGTGGAGCCATTCCTCTGCCTCGGTCGGGGCTCCACCAGTAGGGCCATCAAAGGTTCTCGCCCCATTCGTGATCAGGGTCTGAGAGATGGGAACCTCAGGAACAATACCAGCTGCTCTAACCGCACCAGTAATCAACTGCAAAAACTGCCTACTAAGGGCTTCATCAGTAACGGATGTGGGAGGCTCAGAAGAAGACGGTGCTCCTCTAACCGGAGTAGACACATCAATCCTAGGGGCAGACTGAGGAGCGGTCACTACAGTAGGGCCAGATGGTATGGAAGGCTCAGTAGGACCAGGGACAGGAGTTGAAGTAGGTGGCTCGGCCACCGGATCATTCATCGCGTCGGCAAACCGGACAGGTCTACCGCGTCTCCGAATAGGTCGACGTCATCTTGCAGTACTCATAGCAGAAGATCTCTACAAGGAATAAACTTAGGGTCAGTTTATAGCAATGGAGAATCGAACACAATTAAGCAGACAAAATTGGGTGACTTAGCTTATTTCAAAACACTTTTTGTAAAACTTTTCAAACATTGCGTAAAATGGACTCAAACACAGTCCGAGGTTTTTAAAACCAAAAGCTCTGATACCACTAAATGTAACCACTTGGACCCGCTTATGCGTTTAACCCAACTCCAGGCAGTCACAACCTATAATCAAACCCTTGTGAAATATCATAGTCAAAATATCAAAACTGACATAGTTCCCCCCCTTTCAGGAGATTTACGAATCATACCATAAAACCTGTCATCAAATACATATCAATATTATTCTCAGAATGATTATAAAATCTACTGGTAACGCTTTCAAATCCATCCAAAAGTAGTAAGCAAAAGTTTAGTATCAATAGATTACAAAATAGATGATATGAAAGCATAAAGTATTCAGTTATAACAAAAGCCAACTCCCGGCAAAACCAAAAGATAAGTCGTATCAAAATATAGGCATAAGTCACCCAAATACAAACAGTTTGGAAGATAAGAACATTACAACAGTCTAGAGCTAAATGTGTCGATCCTCCAGTTGCCGGGTCCAAAAGGGGTAGCCTATCACAAGTATCTGAAAGGGGAGAAGAGGAAGGCATGAGCTAGGGAGCTCAGTGTGTTCCAATAAGTGCATATCAAACAAACATTGAATACATAACAATCAGATCATAATAACACATAGCAGATCAATGCAAATGCTCGGATGCATGCATGAGTTTACTAATGACTACCCTCCAACCATACACCAAATGCAGTCCCCCAGAACTGCATCCATAAGGACTTACCCTAGGCCCGATGGGCATAGGTGCCACCTAAGGGGATGCCTTAGGTCCATAAGGACTTACCCTATGCCCAATGGGCATAGGTGCCACTCAAGGGGAGACCTTGAGTCCATAAGGACTTACCCTAGGCCCGATGGGCATAGGTGCCACTCAAGGGGAGACCTTGAGTCCATAAGGATTTACCAGCTTGATCAGGGCTGTACCAACAGAGACTTCACAACATAACCCAATAGTATACCCAGATAGTAATCAGTGTCCAGATCTCAGATATGAGTAACAGAGTACATGTGGCATGCATTCTATTCAGAATATCAGAAACAAAAGATTTGTACCTTTGACAGATAATTGGGCATACCTATTGAGCAAAGCAGACATTCTCATCATTCAACATACAAACAGATTGTAACATCTCAAGTCAAACTAATATGTCATACTTTCAAGTTTATGAGACAATCAGGCAATTCCATCACAGATCAAGAAATCATATTACAAGTATATGAATTGAGCAAACATACATCATGTCAGCAGAGAATGTCATTATATAAACAATTCATCATTTCATCTCATTTCTAACATAGTAATGCAATCTCAACAACAATTAAGATATTAAACAACATAGTATTGGTTATGTTTAAATCATTATGCAATTCATTCAACAGAATATAGCACACACATGGAACACACCTCAAAGCTGGTCGGAGAAGAGTCTAACGGACACCTGCCTCAGTACGCTCAGATACGGGGTCGGATCCTAGATCAAGAAAGAGTAATGGTCATAATGTGAAATAAGAGTTAAACTTAACCTTATACACATGGTTTGAGTTCATACTGATATTCGCTGAAGCGTAAGGATGAGCGGGTCGTGAGGAGCTAGGCTGAGCTGGAGAGGGGTCACATGAGTCTCGGGTACCTTTACACAATTAAAACACTATTTTAGTCATTTATTCGATTTACTGATATCTCAATGGAATAAATAAGTACATATGCATGATTTGGGTTTAAGGTCAGATTCGGGGGTCTTAGAGTCGGAATTTCGCAAAACGGGCTTCAAAAACGGACTCAGGACGTCGAAAAACATAAGATAGGGTCTTTTCGAAAATTTTGACTTTTTGGTCAAAGTCAACGCTGACGTCAGCATGTCAAAGTCAACGGGGCCAGGTCAACCGATGACGTCATGATGACATCAGCATCCAACAGGGTCAACTGTGTTGACTCGGTGAGTTAACTCACTGAGTCAACTCGGGCGAGTTGACTCACTGAATTGGCTCAACGAGTTGACTCGGACATGGGTCGGTTCGGGTCAGAGATGGGTCGGTTCGGGTCAACTGTGTTTTTGGGCTTGGGTTTGAATGATGGGCCGACCGGTCCAGCCGGTTCAGGCCGGCTTACCCCAACGGAAACATCGGATGGCCATCGAAAACTCGCCGGAGAGCTCGGTTTCACCTGAAAAAGGTAGCAGATTTGATTATTGACCTAACCCAAACCTACACAAGTTTGAAAAACGTCGGAAATAAACGAAAATCATTGCGGAAAACCGAAGGGTCGTCGGAACTTACGTAGCTCCGGTGGAGGCTTCGCCGGCGTCGAAGGAACGAGGGGTTAGTTGGGTTTTACTTGACTCGACGCGGGGAGTAGAGATCCGACGACCGTTCCTCGAACGGACGTCGAGGACGGTCGGAAAAAGAGCAAAACAGAGGCGACGGTGATGGGATTCCACGAAGCTTTCAATGGTGCTTCACGGTGATCGGGGACGGCAGACGGCGCGTGGAGATGAGGGTTTTGGTCGGGGCTCAACGGGGAACGCCTTGGCACCGGCGGTGAGGCTCACGGCGCGGCGGTGCCGGAGATAGACGGAGATCAGGGACGGCAGAGAAACAAGATGAAAAGAGAGAAAATGAGGGGTGTGTTCGATAGGACAATAAAGTCGGTAGGTGAGGAGTCAGAGTTAAATTAAAGCTAACCCAATCTGACTCATTTGTTAACAACAAATATTACCGTTGGTAATACTTGATAGAAAAGAGCACTTGGCTCAATGGTTAGCGGGTTGGGTGGTGAGGGCTGAGGTCTCAGGTTCGAGCCTCCACTATCTCACCTCCCTTTTTCTTTTCTTTTTTCTTTTTTTTTTAATCGGGTGTTACAAAAGTAGATATTATATTTGAACTATTTTAGACCCATCCCCTTGACTATATAAAGGAGTAAATAGGGTGACACAATACGTTCATCTCTACTCTTAAGAATTAGTTATTAATTGCTACAAAAAGAAATGGAATCCAACAAATCTGCTTTACTTTTGGGTAAATACAATTAGATTGATATAATTCAAACTAACATTAATTTAATTGTTTTGTGAATCAACATGATATAAATACAATTAGATTCAAAATTTACAAGAATAGCTGGAGGGGTACATTATTAAGTAGATGAAGTTTAATTATAAATCAGACTTAATTGGGTAAAAAAGACAAATATTTCTGAAAAAAGAGGGGAAAATTCGCACAGCACTGACCTTGAATTCTGGAAATCGGAAAGGTTTTGGACGTTTCATATTCTCCGCCATTAGTCAGCCCTATAGCATGGGAGCCAAGTAATAAACTATAGATATATTCACACATAAAATCCTTGAAATAACCTGGTAATACTATATTAATCACTAAATAAGAGCCAAAAATAGATAGTAAAGCTGATCGAATCAAACAAAAGAATTCTGATCGTCAAATACATTTCCTGCTACTAAAGTATGTGCTTCAAAGATTAAATTACTAATTTATTTAGAAAGCTAAAGAATTTTAAGCATCATAAATGATTTATTTTCATCAAAACGTCAATTTTCCGTACATTGCTACTCTATTAGTACTTAGAACTGATTAAAATTTAGGGTAAACTATACTAATGACCACCGAACTATGTGGTTGGTGTCGATTTGACCACTATATTTTCAATTGTGTTAAATACACCACATAACTATTTAATTGGTTCCAATGTACCCACCTGCCGTAAAAAAAGCGAAAAAGTTAATGGGACTGTTAAAATAATTGATATAATTACACATTTAGTCCCCTTTATTTATACAATCATTCAATTTAATCCTAATTTTAATCTAATAAAATAAAATTAATTATTCAGGTGGTAACACGTGTCACCACTAAATGGAGTAAGAAAAATGAAATAGTTAAAGCTAGCCCCAAGGGGAATCGAACCCGAGTCAATAGGGAAAGAAAACAACGCTCTTACCACTGAGCTAAGCATGTTTATGGTATATGAAATACCAAATATAATATATGTGGTATATGTGTTATCTGGTTGGAGATATAGGATCTGCATTAATGTTTGGAGATTTCTGTGTTGGGGAAACACATCCCTTAGAGTTAACAGTGAAGCTATTATATCTGACACAGGTAGGGCTGAAGTTGCACAGGCAACTGTGAACCAAGTGAAGGTAGAAGGAATTGAAACAAATTTAGTTGTAATGAAGGTTGGTTATTGCAATCTCCCATCTATTATATTTGGTTTTAGGCCATAAAAAACTGCCATACAATTGGCTATTTTGATCAAGTTATTAATTCATTTGTCAAGCAGAAGTTATCATCAGAAATATTTAATTCATTTCGATGTCTACGTTGATTTAGGGAACGTTTTGTTTTGTCATGCTCCTAGAAAACAGCTTGCGTGTTCATTTGAATACTGGATTGTTTGTTGTACTACACCAACTGATCCTCTGAATCATTTCTAACATTTGAGTAGATTGTTAAAAGTTATTTTTTTTCTAATTTGTAGGAATTGTTGTTTCCTTTCATTCAATTAGTTACTTCTCTTGTGCTCCTGTTTTAACCCCCTAGACCCACCTATGCGTTACAACGGATCCTAGGAAGTCACATTAGGGTCACAAGAGTGACCCACAGTAAAAATACACGTAAAACATTTTCTTTCTCAAAACAATTATTAAACTGTAAAATCAACTTCTGTTTAAAATACAATTTCAGGAAATCATTTAAAAACATAACAAAAGTTTCAGAAAGTATTTTACAGATACTGTCATAAAACATACATGACATACATGCCCACTAACTAGACATCACCGTACTCCAAAAGCAACGCCGAGAGAACCCCGAACACTGATGTCACACGTTATACCATGATATATTTTTTTAACCTGCGATGGTAAAAACAACGTGAGCTTGGAAAAGCTCAGTAATACAAAACTACCAAAAAATGCTATAAGCTCATGCAGATATATGGTAGGCATAACATTTTATGATGTTCTATGTAGTAACAGTCTTCATTTCCCTTCCGCTATTTCAGGATAACGTTACTTGAGAATATCAGTACTTGTTCTTTATTCAAACGTTGAGTAACAAACAAGAATTATACAAGCTAATATATTACAAAGATAGAACAAAGAGTTTAGTGTTTAATGTTTAGTGTTTAGTGTGTTCCAATAAGTGCATATCAAATAGGCATAAAATCATATCAATCATATCATAAGAACACATAACAATTCAATACAAATACTCGAGTGCATGCAAGGGTTTACTAGTGTCTACCCTCCAACCTTACACCAAATGCAGTCCCCCAAAACTGCATCCATAAGGACTTACCCTAGGCCCGATGGGCATAAGTGCCACCTAAGGGACTGCCTTAGGTCCATAAGGATTTCCCCGTGCTAAAGCATCGACACCTACTCATGGGGAGACCTTGAGTCCATAAGGATTTACCAGCTGGATTAGGACTGCACCTGGAGAAACTTCATAACATAACCCAACAGTATACCCTAGATAGTAATCGGTGTTCAGATTCCAAACATGAGTAACAGAATACATGTGACAGACATATTCTATTCAGAGTATCAGAAACGGAAGATTCCTACTTTTGACAGATAAATGGGCATACTATTGAGCGGAGCAGACATTTTCATCATTCATCATGCAAACAGATTGTACCATCATAAGTCAAGCTAACAGATCATGCTATCAAATTCATTAGACAACCAAGCAATACCATCACGGATCAAGCAATCATATAACAAGTATACAGATTGAGCAGACATATATCAGGTAGACAGAGAATGTCATCATATATCCAGTTCATCATTTCATCTCATTTTCTAACATAATGATGCAATCTCAATAACAATTGAAATATTTATCAAACATAATATTGTTCATGATTAAATCATTATACAATCCATTCAACAGAATATAGCACACATGAAACACACTAG
The DNA here is from genome assembly GCA_958450335.1 of Hibiscus tridactylites. Lineage (NCBI taxonomy): Eukaryota > Viridiplantae > Streptophyta > Magnoliopsida > Malvales > Malvaceae > Hibiscus > Hibiscus tridactylites. Next base: position 75,081,530 of record OY288285.1, on the reverse strand, counting down.
ATAGAACAGTTTATTTCTTAAAGATATTCGGTACTTACAGAAGGGGACACATTGAACTTTTGACAATTTGGACAAATTTCAAGAACGAGGTCCCTATTAGAAAGGGTTCGTAAAACGATTCATATCATGTAATCAAGAATTGGTACATCAAGATCTTAGAAAGTTCAGATATATTATGAGTACTTTAGTCATTTAAGCATACAAGAGCATTATAGTCATTTTATCATACATTGGCGTGATGGTAATTTATACTAATGGGGCATGAACAGTTGCTCAGGAAATTATACTTGCTCGTCAAGTTTTCAACCAGACATTCAGAGATTTCTATGTCAAGATCTTTTACGATACCGGATACATTCAAGGCTATTGTAATTACTTTGGCCAACAAGGGCATTTTGATCAATTAACCAACAGGGGTAATTTTATAATTTAGCCCAAAAACGATAAAATGACAATTTACAATATTTAAGATTTCCAGACATTTTTCGAGGCTCCAAAACCATTCAAACTAATGTATCTCAACCTTGCAGTACTAACCAACCCTACTAATTTATCCAGTTGTATCGTATATCTGAACGATTATTTTCATATTTACCACATGACTCGGCATGGAGTAGTCAAACTTATATTCTGTGTGGAAAAACTTCCATCCTTACATTAATATCAGGAGTGATTGACATACATGAGTAATGCTTCAACCCTTGGGGGCATTTTAGTCATTTTTAGCTTTAATTGCATTTCCAAAATTTTATCAAAGACAATTTACTTCCAGTCAAGGGGTATTTTCAGTCATCTTGAAGCTCGGGATATCCACCATTTTTGTCAATTTTACTATTTAGCACCTCCATCGTTTACGTACTCGGTAGAAATTAAGTCGTTCTAATCCTTTCGACCCTTACAGATGGTTTACTCGTTTATAACTTAAGGGTATAATTGTCATTCCGATTAATTAAGAATTTTGGTGCTCGAAGGCACTACAGTCTTTTTGGTCATTACGAACATTTTCAATTAATTCATTCATTACTGTCGTAAGGATCAGCTCAGGAATACAACGATATTTCTAGTAAATTCACCTTAATGTGTTATACAGAGCTCGGGGGAGAAATCCAAGTTTCTTTTAGTATCACGCGCGTTCGAATAATGATGTCGAAGTCTTTTCCAAAAGAACATACATCTTAGGTAGGGAAAATTTTCAATCAGGTCGAATGCAGATTTTGGGCCACTTCCTTTATTATGGGCAGTTTAGTCATTCTTATATCTCAAGGGCATTTTTGTAATCTCATATCCAATATCCCTTACTCCATATTATGTGCATTGAATCTTAGACACTATTGATCGAGTTGCGGATTTAACTGTATTATTTACTACTATTAAAACTTTCGATACTTCTGATCTATTAGTATTCTTATTCGAATATTTTGATTTTAATAATTTTCTTACTTATTTCTCGTATCTGATTCGGCTTAAGCAGAGTTTACAAAACAATTCATCATAAGCATGCATGCATTAACCGGATATCAACATGTTCATAAAGCATACACGGGGTAATATTGTATTACCTTAACTCCGAGTTACACCGGTCGGTTCGTGGACGACATTCAAACACACTTGAACTCGGATTCAAAATCCCACAACCACGCGGATATGAAGCGGATGCCTTCAATTAAACAAAATCCACAATTAATCCTTAATCACATTGCCTTTAAACAGAACAAGAAACGCTTAAGCATTTTTGGGTTCAAGATCAGATTCAGAGGCTTTCGGATCGTAATTTTGCGAAACCGGCTTTAAAAACGGACTCAGGACGTCGAACAACATAAAATAAGGTTTTTTTTCGAAAATTTTGACTTTTTGGTCAAAGTCAACGCTGACATCAGCATGACGTCATCAGACAAGGTCAACGGTCAAGGTCAGTTGAGTCAACTCACTGAGTCAACTCGAACGAGTTCACTCACTGAGTCAACTCAGATGAGTTAACTCATCCGGGTCAAAAGCGGGTTGGACTCGGGTCGGTTACGGGTCGGGTCGGACTGCTTGGGCCAGAAGGTTCAGACCAGTTCTTACCCAAAAATTTCCAGGGTCGTCGGACGGTCACTGGAAATTCGTCGGAGAGCCGAAAATGCCACCTTTTACTTGAAAATGAACAGATCTATGATTACATGATCTAACCCAAACTACACATAACGGATATTCACCGGAATCATACCAAAATCTTACGAAAAAGCAAAAAGGGTGACCGAAATCCACGAAGCTCCGTTAGAAGTCTCACCGGCGTCGATCAAACGCAAAATGTAACACTCGGTTAAGAATTAAAAAAAAAAAGATATAAAAGAAGTGAGGGTGTGGAGGCTCGAACCCGAGACCTCAGCCCTCACCACCCAACATGCCAACCGTTTGAGCCAAGTGCTCTTTTCTGTCAAATATTACCAACGGTAATATTTATCTGTTAATCAGGGAGTTATTTCGAGACACCTTTAATGTGAATCAGACGTTTCACCTACCAAAAATTTAATGCCCCTTCCAAGCTTCGAGAAACACCCCCTCTCCCAACGCTCCTACCTACCCCGATCGGCCGCCGTTGTTTCCCCCTCCACCGTCGCTCCGTGCGCAACACCGCCGCCACCGGCGTGTGCGCCGCCCTTCCCTGAGCTCATCCCCGGTGGTCACTCGCTCACCCCTCGCCGCCGGCAACGTGTTTTGAGGGCTGAAGGTTCGACAAACCCTCACCCTATTTTCCGTCAACTGTTGCTCGCCGTTTCAGCCTCCGTCAGTCGTCCGTTCGGTGTGTCGTTGCCACCACCGTGTTCCCCGCGTCGAGTCAAGAAAAACCCAGCCAACCCTTCGTCCAACCGACGCCGGCGAGGCTTCCATCGGAGCTACGTAAGTTCCGACGACCCTTCGGTTCTTCGCGGCGATTTCTGTTTAAATCCGACGATATTTCAGGCTTGTGTGGGTTGGGTTAAATCAATAATCGTATTTGCCATTTTTTTTCCAGGTGAAACCGAGCCGTACGAGCTCTCCGGCGAGTTTCCGGTGGCCGTCCGGCGTTATTTTCCGTTGGGGTAAGTGAGCCGGCTTGAACCGGCTGGACCGGTCGGCCCATCACCCAAACCCGAGCCCATCACCCGAGTCCGGCCCGACCCATCTCTAACCCGAACCGACCCGTGTCTGAGTCAACTCGTTGAGTCAACTCGCCCGAGTTGACTCAGTGAGTTAACTCACCGAGTCAACACAATTGACCCTGATGGTTGCTGACGTCATCATGACGTCATCGGTTGACCTGACCCAGTGGACTTTGACCTGCTGACGTCAGCGTTGACTTGCTGACGTCAGCGTTGACTTTGACCAAAAAGTCAAATTTTTCGAAAAGACCCTATCTTATGTTTTTCGACGTCCTGAGTCCGTTTTTGAAGCCCGTTTTGCGAAATTCCGACTCTAAGACCCCCGAATCTGACCTTAAACCCAAATCATGCATATGTACTTAATTATTCCATTCAGATATCAGTAAATCGAATAAGCGTCTAAACTAGTGTTTTAATTGTGTAAAGGTACCCGAGACTCGTGTGACCACTCACCAGCTCAGCCTAGCTCCTCTCGACCCGCTCATCCTCACGCTTCAGTGAATATCAGTATGAATTCAAACCCTATGTATAAGAATAAGTTTAACTCTTATTTCACTTTATGACCATTTCTCTTTCTTGATCTAGGATCCGACCCCGTATCTGAGCGTACTGAGGCAGGTGTCCGTTAGACTCTTCTCCGACCAGCTTTGAGGTGTGTTCCATGTGTGTGCTATATTTTGTTGAATGAATTGCATAATGATTTAAACATAACCAATACTATGTTGTTTAATATCTTAATTGTTGTTGAGATTGCATTACTATGTTAGAAATGAGATGAAATGATGAATTGTTTATATAATGACATTCTCTGTTGACATGATGTATGTTTGCTCAATTCGTATACCTGTAATATGATTTCTTGATCTGTGATGGAATTGTCTAATTGTCTGATAAACTTGGAAGTATGACATATTAGTTTGACTTGAGATGTTACAATCTGTTTGTATGTTGAATGATGAGAATGTCTGCTTTGCTCAATAGGTATGCCCAATTATCTGTCAAAAGTACAATCTTTTGTTTCTGATATTCTGAATAGAATGCATGCCACATGTACTCTGTTACTCATATCTGAGATCTGGACACTGATTACTATCTGGGGTATACTATTGGGTTATGTTGTGAAGTCTCTGTTGGTACAGCCCTGATCAAGCTGGTAAATCCTTATGGACTCAAGGTCTCCCCTTGAGTGGCACCTATGCCCATCGGGCCTAGGGTAAGTCCTTATGGACTCAAGGTCTCCCCTTGAGTGGCACCTATGCCCATTGGGCATAGGGTAAGTCCTTATGGACCTAAGGCATCCCCTTAGGTGGCACCTATGCCCATCGGGCCTAGGGTAAGTCCTTATGGATGCAGTTCTGGGGGACTGCATTTGGTGTATGGTTGGAGGGTAGTCATTAGTAAACTCATGCATGCATCCGAGCATTTGCATTGATCTGCTATGTGTTATTATGATCTGATTGTTATGTATTCATTGCTTGTTTGATCTGCACTTATTGGAACACACTGAGCTCCCTAGCTCATGCCTTCTTCCTCTCCCCTTTCAGATACCCGTGATAGGCTACCCCTTTTGGACCCGGCAACTGGAGGATCGGCACATTTAGCTCTAGACTGTTGTAATGTTCTTATCTTCCAAACTGTCTGTATTTGGGTGACTTATGCCTATATATTAATACGACTTATCTTTTGGTTTTGCCGGGTGTGGCTTTTGATATAACTGAACACTTTATGCTTTCATAACATCTATTTTGTAATCACATGATACCAAACTTTTGCTTATTACTTTTGGATGGATTTGAAAGCGTTACTAGTATCTTTTATAATCGTTCTGAGAATAGTATTGATATGTATTTGATAACAGGTTTTATGGTATGATTCGTAAATCTCCCGAAAGGGGGGGGGGGAAACTATGTCAGTTTTGATATTTTAACTATGATATTTCACAAGGGTTTGATTATAGGTTGTGACTGCCTGGAGTTGGGTTAAACGCATAAGCGGGTCCAGGTGGTTACATTTAGTGGTATCAGAGCTTTTGGTTTTAAAAACCTCGGACTGTGTATGAGTCCATTTTACGCAATGTTTGAAAAGTTTTACAAAAAGTGTTTTGAAATAAGCTAAGTCACCCAATTTTGTCTGCTTAATTGTGTTCGATTCTCCATTGCTATAAACTGACCCTAAGCTTATTCCTTGTAGAGATCTTCTGCTATGAGTACTGCAAGAGGACGTCGACCTATTCGGAGACGCGGTAGACCTGTCCGGTTTGCCGACGCGATGAATGATCCGGTGGTCGAGCCACCTACTTCAACTCCTGTCCCTGGTCCTACTGAACCTTCCATACCATCTGCCCCTACTGTAGTGACCACTCCTCAGTCTGCCCCTGGGATTGATGTGTCTACTCCGGTTAGAGGAGCACCGTCTTCTTCTGAGCCTCCCACATCTGTTACTGACGAAGCCCTTAGTAGGCAGTTTTTGCAGTTGATTACTGGTGCGGTTAGAGCAGCTGGTATTGTCCCTGAGGTTCCCATCTCTCAGACCTTGATCACGAATGGGGCGAGAACTTTTGATGGCCCTACTGGTGGAGCCCCGACCGAGGCAGAGGAATGGCTCCACGATCTGGAGAGGCGTATGGATTCTTTGGGTCTTGAGTCACCCAAGAGATATTTGGGAGTCGTCTCTATGTTGTATGGGAATGCTCGTACTTGGTGGGAATCTGTGGTTAGTAGTGTTCCTGCGGCCCGTTTGACTTGGGACTTTTTCAAGGAGCGCTTCAAGAGCCGCTTTGTTGGTGAGCGTTACATGAGGCAGATGCAAGAACGATTCAGGACATTGACTCAGGGAGATATGTATGTATCCGAGTATGAGACAGAATTCTTGGGCTTGCTCAGATTTGGGGCTAGTTTAGTGCCCACCGAGAGGGAAAAATGTCGTAAATTTGTGATGGGGCTGAGATATGAGCTATGTGTACATGTTGTTGGTCATCTGGATAAGGACTTCGATACTTTAGTTGAGAAAGCTAAAGACCTGGAAGAAGTTGAGCTAGCAGCCACTGGTGGAGGTAGAGCTGACCGAGAGCGGTCTAAGAGGCCTCCTAATCCCGAGCCTTCCTCGCGTCATGGAAAGAGAAATCGCACTTCTGGTCATCAGAGAGGTAATTCTGGATCTAGACCTGATGCTTCTTCGACCCCGGCTGCTAGTAGAGGTGATTCGTCTGGTTTCACCCCTATGCCCCTTTGTGTGCATTGTGACAAGCGACATGGGGGCGAGTGCAGAAGGAAGACCGGTGCATGTTTCCGATGTGGGTCCGGAGATCATTTTCTGAAGAATTGCCCTGTCCCATCTTCTGCACCTCGGGCATCCTCCCAGACCCCTGCACGCTCACAGACTTCAGTACAGACTCCGGCCAGGGGTCGTAGTCAGAGTAGACCTTCTGCATCTGCTGCTAGGACAGACTCTAGAGCACGGTCCCATCAGAGTGGGGGACCAGTTTTGTCAGAGGCTAGGCAGCCAGCACTTGTTTACGCTACCAGGCGACGTGATGATAGAGATGAGCCGGATGTTATAGCAGGTACATTTACCATTTTCTCTGTTCCATACTTTGCATTGCTCGATAATGGTTCTACCCACTCCTACATTTCAAGATCTGTTTCCCGAGACCTTCCATTTCCGATAGAAGCCACAGAGAATGTTGTTACAGTTATGAGCCCAGTAGGTCAGTCAGTGACCGTGGATAAGGTGTTTAGGCGTTGTCCTCTTGAGGTTCAAGGGGAAATCTTTCTGGTTGATCTTATGGAGCTTCCAATGGAGGAGTTCGATCTGATCTTGGGTATGGATTGGTTGACCGAGCATCGGGTTAACCTTGATTGTGAATTGAAAAGGGCAACCTTAAGGACTTCTGATGGTCAGTCAGTGGTTCTAATCGGTGAACGTCGAGGTTACTTGTCTAACGTAGTATCTGCTCTGACCGTCGACAGAATGATTCGGAAGGGATATGAGACCTTCATTGCTTCTCTCCTGAATACGAAGGGTTCTCTATCCAAGATTGAAGAAATTCGCACTGTCAGCGAATTTTCTGATGTCTTTCCCGAAGAGTTGCCCGGATTACCTCCGGATAGGGATGTTGAGTTTGAGATTGAGACTTATCCAGGGTCTGCACCTGTATCTATGAATCCCTATCGTATGGCCCCTAAAGAGCTTAAGGAGTTGAAAATTCAGTTGCAGGAGCTGCTCGACCGAGGTTTCATTCGACCTAGCTCTTCACCTTGGGGAGCTCCAGTCCTCTTCGTAAAGAAGAAAGATGGTTATCTCCGATTATGCATTGATTATCGGAAGTTGAACAAGCTGACAGTTAAGAATAAATACCCGTTACCCAGGATCGACGATTTGTTTGATCAATTTCGGGGAGCCACAGTTTTCTCAAAGATTGATCTTCGATCTGGATACTATCAATTGAGGATAAAGGGATCTGATGTTGCGAAGACAGCTATCCGCACTAGATATGGGAACTATGAGTTTCTTGTGATGCCTTTTGGTCTTACCAATGCACCAGCTGCCTTCATGGACATGATGAACCGTGTGTTCCGACCCTATATAGATCAGTTTGTCGTGGTGTTTATTGATGATATCTTGGTTTATTCTCGGACAGAATCTGAGCATGTTGAACATTTGAAGATTGTTCTGCAAACCTTGAGAGAGCATCGTTTGTATGCTAAGCTGAGCAAGTGTGAATTTTGGCTCAGAGAAGTGACATTTCTGGGGCATGTTGTATCAGCTCAAGGTATCCAGGTTGATCCTAGTAAGATCGAGGCTATCACCAGTTGGAAGCCACCCAAGAATGTCTCTGAGATCCGTAGCTTTCTGGGTTTAGCTGGTTACTACCGCCGCTTTGTCGAGGGTTTCTCAATCATTGCTGCCCCTTTGACGAAGCTTTTGAGGAAGAATGTTCCATTTTCTTGGTCTGATGCCCAGCAAGTTAGTTTTGAGAAACTGAAAGCGGCTTTAACTCAAGCCCCAGTCCTTTCACAACCCGAGTCTGGGAAGGACTTCTCAGTGTATAGTGATGCCTCACTCTCCGGGCTTGGTTGTGTACTGATGCAAGATAGGAAGGTAATCGCTTATGCATCACGTCAGTTACGACCACATGAGTGTAACTATCCGACCCATGACCTTGAGTTAGCTGCGGTGGTCTTTGCTCTAAAAATCTGGAGGCACTATCTCTACGGAGAGAAGTGTTATATCTTTACTGATCACAAGAGCTTGAAGTATATCCTCACTCAGAGGGATTTAAATATGAGGCAACGTCGTTGGGTTGAGCTGTTAAAGGACTATGATTGCGTGATTGAGTACCACCCGGGAAAAGCCAACGTTGTTGCCGATGCTTTAAGTCGTAAGACCATATCCGACCTGAGATCTCTGTTTGCCAGGATGAGTATTTTTAGTGATGGCAGTTTGCTAGCGGAGTTGCAAGTTAAACCAACTTTGGCCGAAGAGATTAAGGCCAAGCAACTCTTAGACAGTTCCTTACTCCCAGTCATGCAGCAAGTTGAGCAGGGATCCACATCTGTTTATGCCTTCGATCAGGATGGCGTTTTGTGCTTTAAGGGCCGTTATTGTGTTCCTGATGATGCCGACCTGAAGCGAGCCATACTTAGTGAGGCTCATAGCAGCCCTTATGCTATGCATCCTGGTGGAGACAAGATGTACCAGAATCTGAAACAAAGGTACCGCTGGGAGGGTATGAAGAAGGATATATCAGATTATGTATCGAAGTGTATGACCTGTCAGCAAGTCAAAGCGGAACATCAGCATCCTTCTGGTTTGTTACAACCCATTAAGATTCCTGAGTGGAAATGGGAGCGTATCACGATGGATTTCGTTACCGGGTTGCCTCTGACTCCTTCTAAAAAGGATTCTGTCTGGGTTATTGTTGATCGACTCACCAAGTCAGCTCACTTTATTCCTGTACGAGTTAATTATTCTCTAGAGAAGCTGGCTAGGCTGTATATCTCAGAGATCGTCAGATTGCATGGGGTACCCTTATCTATCATATCTGATCGAGATCCAAGGTTCACTTCTCATTTCTGGGCGGCCTTGCATAATGCTTTGGGTACGCGTTTAAATTTCAGTACATCCTTCCATCCTCAGACTGATGGTCAGTCTGAGAGAGTAATTCAGGTTCTTGAAGATATGTTGAGAGGATGCGTGATAGACTTCTGCGGTAGTTGGGAAGATTTCTTGCCTTTGGCCGAGTTTGCTTATAATAATAGCTATCAAGCTAGTATTCGCATGGCCCCTTATGAAGCTCTGTATGGTCGTAAATGCCGAACTCCTATCTGTTGGACCGAGTTGTATGATAAGAAGACTTTGGGTCCGGAGTTGGTCCAAGAAACTGAAGAGACTGTCAGATTAATCCGTGATCGCCTGAAAGAGGCCTTTGACAGACAGAAATCTTATGCTGATCGAAGAAGAAAGGATATTGAGTTTGAGGTCGGTGATCAAGTCTTCCTGAAAGTATCTCCATGGAAGAAAGTTCTGAGATTTGGAAAAAGGGGTAAGCTGAGTCCGAGATTCATTGGGCCGTACCGTATCGTGAAGAGAGTTGGGCCAGTTGCCTATCAGCTTGAGTTACCTCCTCAGCTCAGTCGTATCCATAATGTATTCCATGTGTCCATGTTGAGGCAATACCATCCGGATCCTAGTCATGTTATCCAAGTTCAGGATGTAGAGTTGAGACCGGACTTGTCCTATGAGGAGGAACCAATCCAGATCTTAGATTTTGATGAGAGAGTTCTGAGGAATCGACGCATTCCGATGGTAAAGGTACAGTGGAGAAATCGGAGTCCTAGTGAGGCTACATGGGAGATCGAGGGATCCCTGAGAAAGCAGTTCCCACATCTGTTTGATTCAGGTAAATTTCGAGGACGAAATTTTTTTTTAGGAGGGGAGAGTTGTAACACTCGGTTAAGAATTAAAAAAAAAGATATAAAAGAAGTGAGGGTGTGGAGGCTCGAACCCGAGACCTCAGCCCTCACCACCCAACATGCCAACCGTTTGAGCCAAGTGCTCTTTTCTGTCAAATATTACCAACGGTAATATTTATCTGTTAATCAGGGAGTTATTTCGAGACACCTTTAATGTGAATCAGACGTTTCACCTACCAAAAATTTAATGCCCCTTCCAAGCTTCGAGAAACACCCCCCTCTCCCAACGCTCCTACCTACCCCGATCGGCCGCCGTTGTTTCCCCCTCCACCGTCGCTCCGTGCGCAACACCGCCGCCACCGGCGTGTGCGCCACCCTTCCCTAAGCTCATCCCCGGTGGTCACTCGCTCACCCCTCGCCGCCGGCAACGTGTTTTGAGGGCTGAAGGTTCGACAAACCCTCACCCTATTTTCCGTCAACTGTTGCTCGCCGTTTCAGCCTCCGTCAGTCGTCCGTTCGGTGTGTCGTTGCCACCACCGTGTTCCCCGCGTCGAGTCAAGAAAAACCCAGCCAACCCTTCGTCCAACCGACGCCGGTGAGGCTTCCATCGGAGCTACGTAAGTTCCGACGACCCTTCGGTTCTTCGCGGCGATTTCTGTTTAAATCCGACGATATTTCAGGCTTGTGTGGGTTGGGTTAAATCAATAATCGTATTTGCCATTTTTTTCCAGGTGAAACCGAGCCGTACGAGCTCTCCGGCGAGTTTCCGGTGGCCGTCCGGCGTTATTTTCCGTTGGGGTAAGTGAGCCGGCTTGAACCGGCTGGACCGGTCGGCCCATCACCCAAACCCGAGCCCATCACCCAAGTCCGGCCCGACCCATCTCTGACCCGAACCGACCCGTGTCTGAGTCAACTCGTTGAGTCAACTCGCCCGAGTTGACTCAGTGAGTTAACTCACCGAGTTGACTCAGTTGACCCTGATGGTTGCTAACGTCATCATGACGTCATCGGTTGACCTGACCCAGTGGACTTTGACCTGCTGACGTCAGCGTTGACTTGCTGACGTCAGCGTTGACTTTGACCAAAAAGTCAAATTTTTCGAAAAGACCCTATCTTATGTTTTTCGACGTCCTGAGTCCGTTTTTGAAGCCCGTTTTGCGAAATTCCGACTCTAAGACCCCCGAATCTGACCTTAAACCCAAATCATGCATATGTACTTAATTATTCCATTCAGATATCAGTAAATCGAATAAGCGTCTAAACTAGTGTTTTAATTGTGTAAAGGTACCCGAGACTCGTGTGACCACTCACCAGCTCAGCCTAGCTCCTCTCGACCCGCTCATCCTCACGCTTCAGTGAATATCAGTATGAATTCAAACCCTATGTATAAGAATAAGTTTAACTCTTATTTCACTTTATGACCATTTCTCTTTCTTGATCTAGGATCCGACCCCGTATCTGAGCGTACTGAGGCAGGTGTCCGTTAGACTCTTCTCCGACCAGCTTTGAGGTGTGTTCCATGTGTGTGCTATATTTTGTTGAATGAATTGCATAATGATTTAAACATAACCAATACTATGTTGTTTAATATCTTAATTGTTGTTGAGATTGCATTACTATGTTAGAAATGAGATGAAATGATGAATTGTTTATATAATGACATTCTCTGTTGACATGATGTATGTTTGCTCAATTCGTATACCTGTAATATGATTTCTTGATCTGTGATGGAATTGTCTAATTGTCTGATAAACTTGGAAGTATGACATATTAGTTTGACTTGAGATGTTACAATCTGTTTGTATGTTGAATGATGAGAATGTCTGCTTTGCTCAATAGGTATGCCCAATTATCTGTCAAAAGTACAATCTTTTGTTTCTGATATTCTGAATAGAATGCATGCCACATGTACTCTGTTACTCATATCTGAGATCTGGACACTGATTACTATCTGGGGTATACTATTGGGTTATGTTGTGAAGTCTCTGTTGGTACAGCCCTGATCAAGCTGGTAAATCCTTATGGACTCAAGGTCTCCCCTTGAGTGGCACCTATGCCCATCGGGCCTAGGGTAAGTCCTTATGGACTCAAGGTCTCCCCTTGAGTGGCACCTATGCCCATTGGGCATAGGGTAAGTCCTTATGGACCTAAGGCATCCCCTTAGGTGGCACCTATGCCCATCGGGCCTAGGGTAAGTCCTTATGGATGCAGTTCTGGGGGACTGCATTTGGTGTATGGTTGGAGGGTAGTCATTAGTAAACTCATGCATGCATCCGAGCATTTGCATTGATCTGCTATGTGTTATTATGATCTGATTGTTATGTATTCATTGCTTGTTTGATCTGCACTTATTGGAACACACTGAGCTCCCTAGCTCATGCCTTCTTCCTCTCCCCTTTCAGATACCCGTGATAGGCTACCCCTTTTGGACCCGGCAACTGGAGGATCGGCACATTTAGCTCTAGACTGGTGTAATGTTCTTATCTTCCAAACTGTCTGTATTTGGGTGACTTATGCCTATATATTAATACGACTTATCTTTTGGTTTTGCCGGGTGTGGCTTTTGATATAACTGAACACTTTATGCTTTCATATCATCTATTTTGTAATCACATGATACCAAACTTTTGCTTATTACTTTTGGATGGATTTGAAAGCGTTACTAGTATCTTTTATAATCGTTCTGAGAATAGTATTGATATGTATTTGATAACAGGTTTTATGGTATGATTCGTAAATCTCCCGAAAGGGGGGGGGGAAACTATGTCAGTTTTGATATTTTAACTATGATATTTCACAAGGGTTTGATTATAGGTTGTGACTGCCTGGAGTTGGGTTAAACGCATAAGCGGGTCCAGGTGGTTACACAAAACCTTAGGGGTTTTGCTCGTCTTGCTTTGCCGGTCACGATCGTCCCGACGACACGCCAAAAACATGACGGAAGTGGCCGGAAACAGAGGAGAAACGAGGGAGCGATTGTTGGGCTCCCGCCGCGACTTCCAAGCAACCCCCACGACGAACCACCACGCGGCAGGGCGAGTGATGCTATGGGCTGAGAGCGGTATGGGACGACGAGCAAGATGGTGGCGGCGGTGCACGACACCGACAAGCGGTGAGGAAGGTCAGACTGTGGCCAGATTTGGGACGATGGGAGGTTGAGAGCCGGGTCTTTTGAAAACAACATTAATTGAGTCAGATTGGGTAGTTGGGTTTTATCAGATTATCATTTAATCTTAAAATATTATACCGGGTAGGATTTAAAATTAACTTTGAGCATATCAAAACTAGCAAGAGTCTTAGCGTGGTTGGTTACGGCTTGGGCTCATCAAGCAGGGGTCACAAGTTCAAAACACACTGACCACACTTCTCCCTAATATTTCATTCATTCATTTTTTTAACTATAAATGTAAGCATATATTTTTAGGGGGTGTTACACCTGTCTTCATGGAAAGAACCTTTTAAGTCGACTGTCTCTCTGATGTTCACCAATTTTGCAATTATAAGGTAAAAGTTGTCTTTGACTGGTCTTTTATGGAGTATACTTTTCTTTAACATGCATAAAGAACAATACATGATCTCCTTCTGTATGTCCTGAAAGTTGAAACATGTAAAATGTCTGATATATGAATTGTGAACTGATCTTGGAAATATTTATATTAGTGGATCACTTAGCTGATCATTTCCTGAATTTTCTGCATGCAACAACATTTGATGTTTTATTTTTACATTGAGGGTGGTTTCATGTTCTTGCCAGGCATATTGTAAAAATGCACCATAAAGGTCAATTTGTGTATATTCAGTTAGGTATTGGTGTTTTAATTTAATATTCCACTTTTTATTATTGCATAGACGTAACCAAATAATATAATGAATCCATTAATTCTGATGTGCAGGGGGTGGATCGCAAATATATTGGCACTTGTTTTTATATTCTTCGCATTTGTCATGCTATGGAATCGGCATCTTAACAGAGGGAAGCCCTTAAAAGCCTTCAGAATAATATCTCCACCAAACCGAAATGCAGTTGAGCAGCTGTTGACATTACAAGAAGTTATATCCCATTATGAAGCACTAATCCAAACTGCGAACGTTATTCTCCACTCTTGCCTTCTCTTGTGTTGTTTACCTTGTAAATTACAGTCATTAATACCAGGTTAATGTGTCATTTATAGCTGCATTAGAATTTTTGTTTTGTTTGCAAATCCTATATCTCCAATCGGATAACACATATACCACATATAATATATTTGGTATTTCATATGCCAGAAACACATTTAGCCTAGTGGTAAGAGTGTTGCTTTCTTTCCCTAATGTCCCAGGTTCAATTCCCCTTGGGACTAGCTTCCATTATTTTATTCCATATCGCTCAAAAGTCAAAACCTGAAGTCAACTTTGCAGAGCTTAAGCAAAAATTGACGTTCATAAGTTGAAATTATAGATATGATCTTACAATTGATCGTCGAGTCTCGACGAGTTGAGTGAGACGAGGAAGGAATCGGGTGAGTGGAGTTGAATCATTGCTCTTTTTAGAATTAGAGTTGAGAAGGAAAATGCGGGATTACGGAGGTTTCGTAGATCTATTGACTCGCTGATTTGAAATATATAATTTTTGGGGAATATGATGAAAAATAAAGTTTTGAAAGTTTGGGGGTTAAATTAGAAATTATTATTTTTATGGGTAAGCTACCTGGGTGACCACCCAACTTTTGAGTCTGACCTGTTTCGACCACCGAACTACAAAAATTCAAAATCCGACCCATGACCTCGAGTTAACTGCAGTGATCTTTGCTCTGAAGATCTTGAGGCACTATCTTTACGGAGAGAAGTGCTATATCTTTACTGATCACAAGAGCTTAAAGTATATCCTCACTCAGAGGGATTTAAATATGAGGCAACGTCGTTGGGTGGAGCTTTTAAAGGACTATTATTATTTTTTGAATTTGGGTGACTAAAATAAAACAAACTACAAACAAAAGGGATCACGGATGAAAACTACCCTTTAAATTATAGTAATATTTTATAATCAATATTTTGTGTGTTGTAATTAGTTATATAATTGAATAATTTTAAAATTTGTTTTATTGGTAAAAATGTATTAATTATATTGCTTTTATAGTCTTAAAAATTATTTATTAATAAAAGATGTATTGATTGCATTGCATTTATAGTTTTGAAAATGGTTTATTAATAAAAAGATATTTTAATTTTTTTTTCAATCATATTATTTTACCTGTCATGCCATTGCCACCTCAGCTAAGTAGATAACCGAGTGGGTAAATGTAACATTGTCCAAATTAATCACGTTTTGTTAAGATATTAATGACCTTGGAATGCTAAATAATTATAAAACGATTGTCCTTTGGAATGCTAAATCATGCATTTAGGGGACGCTAAATTTAAGGGCGTAACACAATGAGGGCTGTGGGGTCTACGGCTTCTACTCAAATTTGAAATTTTTGATGTTGACACTTAAAATTTTTATAAAATTTAATTTAGACCCCAATAGTTTTGAAAAAAATGTAAACTGTACCCTTTTAAATTTTTAAAAAATTTAATTAAAACTTTTAATTTTTTTAAAAAAATTAAATTAGATTCGCAATCTCTATAACCAAGTTCCACCGCCGGCTAAATTGATTAAGGCTTAGTTTGTGGTTGCTTTTAAAAAGTGCGGTGAAAAAAGTGATTTTCAAACTAGCTGTTGAAAAGCTGGATAGTGTTTGTCATTGATGTCAAAAAGTGATTTTGAGGGGATAAAATGTCTATTTTAGACATGATATTGAAAAGTAAAATTAAATTTGGGTGATTGTTCAAATTAATTAATGTTATGATTTATGAAATAAATCAATTTCAATTATAATAAAAAATTATTTTTTTTATAAAAATTAATTTGAAAATATAAACTACATTCTAGATTATATACGGGCATACCACTTACACATTAATAATAAATATAAAATAAAGTACAAATAAAACAATTTTATTTTCAATATAAAATATTATAAAATATATATTATTTTACAATTATGTATGCATAAACATTATTTTAACAATAAATTATAATTAAATAATAAGGGTAAAAAAGTAATTTTATTTTCAAACTAGCTTTTCCACCCAAGAAGCTATAAAATCCAGCTTCTTGGTTTGGGTGGAAAAGCTGGTTTTAAAAGCAACCAAAAACAGTCTGTTTTAACTAAAAGCACTTAAAAAAGTGATTTTTGGTTGCCAAACGCAACCAAAAACAGGCCCTAAGATTAATTCATATATATAAATCATAATAAATATTATTATTATTTAACTTACATTCTTAAGACAATTATGTTTTTATTATCACTTTTAATATATATATATATATACATAAAGTTAATTTTGTTTTTACCATTATTTCAAATTACCTAATATATACATTTATGTTCTCGATTAAAAAATATATGTAGTTATGTTTCTTTTAATGTATTTAGTTTAATTTTTACTTTATTTATGTTGTCTTTCTTTTTTAATGTAAATATTATATATGATATTTTGTTTTAAGGAATTAAATGTCCTAAATGTTTTAATTCGGACTCGGATATGGATCGGATGCGTCAGATTCGGATCGGACATGGATTTGAATCGGATTCAGATTCGGATCGAATCTAGGCATGATCCATATTCAACCCATCTCTTATTAGGACTCGGACATTTTCCTCGGATTCAGTTTTTTTTCAATCGAATATGGATCGTATAAATTCCTTCGGATCAAATGGGATTCGGATTAAATTGTCATCCCTAATAATATCTACTTTTTTCCTTTTTCTCTTCCTTCTCCCTCCCCCATTAATTAGCAGGCATGTTGACTTAATAATTTTATTAGGGTAAATTAGAAATATAACTGTAAAATGAAACCGTTAGTATTAACTAGGAAAAATAAAACAAATCGAAAGAGATTGAACCAGTTTAGGAAATTATATTTGTCAAGCAAAAACAAATTGTACTATGTACTTGTCCAACACATCTTCCACCGTTTTGGGAAATCTTGATAGCAGAAAAAAGACGTTAAAACGTGGTATATTCCTCCTCAATGCCTACAAAATTAGTATACGAGTAAATTATAAATGTTTTTTTACATCATATCTTTTATATTTTTTTCTAAAATTATATGAAAAATCATTGAAATAATTTATTCGGGCGCATGAGTAACTAATTTTATATATACATAATGATAATAAAATCAAAAGTCAATAAATGCTTTTTTTTCATGCCGACACAAATAATAAATAATATAGGTGTAGGTGTGCCCACGCTATTAAATAATGAATTAACAACTAATATTTTTATTATTATTCTATCAATTATCACGTAATTTTGCATCTCATCATTAACAACTCATTTGATTATTTCAATAATTTTATTTGATTAATAAGGTGGTGAAACATGATGATCTACTTACATATATAGAACAGCATTATTGAAAGAGAATATGATTTTTTTTAATCAATCTCCAATTGTTTTGTGTTGCGTGATTTAAGAGTGCAACGTAAACGGTGTAAGTATACACGTCGCAAATGATAAAGTGATACGATAAGTATCAAATATCGTCTTCACAGGGATTGGTTTGAACCACTTTACTATAGTTATCGCACTGTAAAAATAAATAGAATTGATGGTGATGAATATCAACTAAAAATAAATTAAATAAAGTAAATAAAGATAAGAGAAAGGAGTGATCGATTTAATAGAGTATAACGGATAATCGTGAGTTGTGGAGCGATAGTTGAATAGATCGTCTTGGTAATTGAGTGCAAGAGCAACTCAATTGCCTTGGCAACTGGCAACAGTCGGATTGTCTGTGCAAGTAATTGCATGGGCAACTGGGAATGGTGTGATTGCCTGGGTAACTGGGCGACTTCCTTCAAAGTTCGGCGAAGAGTTCTTCAATGGCCTCACGTTATCCCTAACTCGAAACACTGGTCAATTGTGCATGCCTTGGTAATACATCCTTGCGTCAACCATGGGTGAACAACAATCGATCTTGTGCTCCTCTTAACCGTTGAAATTCGCAACTTATCCCTAAGTCGAATTAGTCTTCACCATGGGTGAACAACAATCGTTCTTAATGGAAAAATAAATTGATATTAGAGTATCTAATGGTAAATTAAAATATGTTATGTGTTTTGCTTATTTTTTGAATTTGAAAAAAAAAACTCGTTAAAACCGCAGTTTTTAACCGATCTGAACTGCAAAATTCGGTTTTTGTATTTCAGTTTTTTTAACCTTTCGGTTTTGGTTTTTTGGTTGTAAAAACCGCAGAATGCAGTTCGGTTCATGTTTTGCTAAAAAACGAACTGAACCGAATACACCCCTATTATATATTGATATATATATATATATATATATAATATTTTATATATTAATATTATTTATAGTATTATTTATTTCATAAAATAATTTGAATTAATCTCAAGTAGGTTAAGATATATGATATTTGTGGTAAAATATTACATAATTTTATGTTTGTTTAGTGGCTAAGGTTTAGCCTTTGTATTTGAAGGTCTTAGGTTTAAACTCCTTCAAGCGCATGGTTTTTAATATTTTTCCTCCAGCAAAACGTCGCCATCTTGGGCTAAATTAGACTTCAAAATAGTCACACCAAAACGACACTATTTTGACTTAAGTGACATTTTCGAGTCAAAAACTTAAGTTCAGTGTTAGGTTTGAAGCTTTTAGAAGTTTAGTGACATTTTCGAATTATAAGCCATATTTCAATGACATCTGTGTAGTTTACCCAAAAATCAATCTATATTTTGTGTTCATTACTATAAAGATAAGTCTTCATTAAATGCTTATTTAATAATGTGGGCACAACTACACCTATCTTTGTCGATTATTTGTACAAGTAAAGTTAATGATAGGTTTGAAATAAATACATCTATAAAAATAATTTTCTTGAACAATTTCTACCTAATGGTTCTAGAACTTTCAACTTAGGAAGATAAAAAAAAGTCAACTGAAAGCTTTTAACCATGTACTCTATAGATTGTTGATATATTTATAAAAATATTAAATATTACAAGAAAGTTATTTTTATAGATGTATTTATTTCAAACCTATCATCAACTTTACTTGCACAAATAATCGACAAAGATAGGTGTAGTTGTGCCCACATCATTAAATAAGCATTTAATCAAGACTTATCTTTATAGTAATGAACACAAAATCTAGATCGAATTTTGGGTAAACTATATTAGATGCTATTGAACTATGGCTTATGATTCGAAAATGCCACTAATCTTCAAAATGCTTTAAATCTAACACTAAACTTAAATTTTTGACTAAAAAATGCCCCTTAAGTCAAAATAGTGTCGTTTTGGTGCGACTGTTTTGAAGTCTAATTTAGCCCAAAACAACATAGACTATAAACCCTAAACTAGGTCTCTAACCCCTAAAATTAGGGCGCTTGACATTTTATTTCCACCGCCAGTGCGTCATATATTTTCCCATAAAGTTTTAGACACAAAAACATAGAACACAACACGTAGATCAAAAACTCTACATAGCTTTAAGACACTAATCTTGGTTTTATTTATTTTCTTTCTTTGTTTATGACCACCTTCTTCTTTGTTTCACCATTATTGTTCGTCGCTCTTATATCTCTTATATAACAAAATTCAATTTATTAAGATAATCCAAAATTTAATTGTCAAAGAATCTATAGAAAATCTTCAAGCTTAATACTTGTCAGTGATCACTTGATTACTTCATCTATCAACCAAAAGCGAAAACCCATATCGTTCAAAACCCAAAGTCAACTTTGCAGAGCTTAAGCAAAAATTGACGTTGATAAGTTGAAATTATAGATATGATCTTACGATGAACCGTCGAGCGAGTTGAGTGAGACGAAGAAGGAATCGAGTGAGTGAAGTTGAATCACTGCTTTTTAGAATTGGAGTTGGGAAGGAAAATACGAGTCTCACACTAGGGATTACGGAGGTTTCGTAGATCTATTGATTCGCTGAGTAAAAATATATAATTTTTGGGGAAGATGGTGAAAAATAATGTTTTGAAAGTTTGGGGGTTAAATTAGAAATTATTTTTTTATTAACGCAAGTTAACGGCCAAGGGACCAAAATAGACACGATTCAAAACGTAAGTGGCAAGAATGATCTTTTTTGAATTCAGGTGACCAAAATAGAACAAACACCAAACAAAATGGACCACGGGTGAATGTTACCCTTTAAATTATACTAATATTTTATAATCAATATTTTGTGTGTTGTAATTAGTTATATAATTGAATAATTTTAAAAATTGTTTATTAGTAAAAATGTATTAATTGTATTGCTTTTATGATCTTAAAAATTGTTCATTAATAAAAGATGTATTAATTGCATTGCATTTATAATCTTGAAAATTGTTAACTTAAGGTGACGTATGTCATGGCATATGATATGGATGCCAATGGAAAATATTAAAATATATTTTGTAAGTTAAATTGAAAAATAAAATTAAGGGTAAACTACTCCAGTGACCACTTAACAATGGGCCGCGACCTGTTTTGACCACCCAACTAAAAAATTCAAAATTCAACCACCCAACAATTTAAATAGACATATTTTGACCAACGACCGTTAAAATCTAATAGAAAGGTGACATGGCCGTTAAGTAAAATTTGTATAATTATACATTTGGTCATTGTTAGTTCTTTATTATATCAATTTAGTCCTAATTTTAATTTAATAAATAATAAAATTAATTAATTTAAAATATAAAAGCAAGAAGTGTTTGTCATTGGGTTTGAACCCACATCCTCTTTGGAGATATCCCCATGCCTTTACCACTACACCATCCCACTCTTTATACTATGAATTGCACCATTTAATATATATCTTATAATGCAGTAAACGCTAGGGAATAAAGATATAAAAAATGGTTGCAAGGGGACTCGAATCTAAATTACTTGGGATGTGTAAAACCATACAAACCACTTAACTGGTTCAAATAATCAATTTAAATATGAAAATATTTAAAATACGAATATATTAAAAATATAAATATATTTAAAATATGGACATATTTTAAATAAAAATATATTGAAAATACGAAAATTAATTACTGCATCTTTTACCAATAACAAATTTCTAAGACTATAAATACAATACAATTAATATAACTTTTATTAACAAAAATTATAATTATTTAAGGTGAAAGGTTCACAAAAAGAAAGAAGGAAGAGAAAAGGAAAAAAAGTAGATATTATATTTCTAATATACCCTAATAAAATTATTAGGTAAACATGGCTGCTAATTAGTGGGGAGGCAGAAGGGAGAGAAAAGGGAAAAAAAAGTGGATATTATATTTGAACCATTTTAGACCCATCCCCTTGACACAACAATCTATAGAGGCGACAAATAAATAAGTGTAGGCAGACTCAAAATTTAATATTTAATATTTTATAAATATATTAACAATCTATAAAGCAAGTGGTTAAAAGCTTTCAGTTAAAACTTTTTTATTTCCCTAGGTTATGAGTTCTAGAACCATTAAATAGAAATGGTTCAAGAAAGTTATTTTTATAGATGTATTTATTTCAAACCTACCATTAACTATACTTGCACAAATAATAGACAAAGATAGGTGTAGTTGTACCCACATTATTAAATAAGCATTTAATCAAGACTTGTCTTTATAGTAATGAACACAAAATCTAGATTGATTTTTGGGTAAACTACACCAGATGCCATTGAACTATGGCCTATGATTTGAAAATGCCACTAAACTTCAGAAAGCTTCAAATCTAACATTGAACTTCAGTTTTTGACTCGAAAATGTCACTTAAGTCAAAATAGTGTCTTTTTGGTGCGACTATTTTGAAGTCTAATTTAGCCCAAAACGGCATAGTTTTGCTGGTGGAAAAATATTAAAAAACATGTGCTTTAAGGAGTTCAAACCTAAGACCTTCAAATACAAAGGCTAAACCTTAGCCACTAAACAAACATGAAATTATGTAATATTTCATCACAAATATTATATATCTTAACCTACTTGAGATTAATTTAAATTATTTTATGAAATAAATAATACTATAAATGATATTAATATATAAAATATATTATTTATATATATATTTATATCAATATATAATAGGGGTGTATTCGATTCGGTTTGTTTTTTTAGCAAAATATAAACTGAACCGTAGTATGCAATTTTTTTACAAAAAAATAAAAACCGAGTGGTTAAAAAATCAAAATACAAAAATCCGAATTTTGTGGTTTGGATCGGTTAAAAACCGCGGTTTTAACGGGGGGTTTTCAAATTCAAAAAATAAGAAAAACACATAACATATTTTAATTTACCATTAGATACTCTAATATCAATTTATTTTTCCATTAAGAACAAGAAAACACATGTCTTGAGCTCTTGACAAATCTAAGATTTCAAATAAGAATGATTTAAAAAACAACTATGTTTACAAAACAAACAACCTATCTAAAAAAATCATAGAAAATATTCATTCAATTAATATTCACTCAATGATTCTACATCACCAACTTAGTCTAATCTAATATATTGTTTGATTAAAGCCAAACTCAAATATTCAACATCATAAAACAACCACTAAATAGTAAATATTATAAAAATATATTCCAATTTGAAACATATCAAAATATTCCAAGAGACTATTTAAAAAACAAATTCAAATATTTCAAAAGACTATCTATAAAATATATTTGATATGAATCATAATATTTTTTTTAATTCGGGTTGATATGGAATAAACGGGTTCCGTATGGAAAACCCGAAACCGAACCGAATTGAGAAGATTGAATTTTAAATTGAACCAAAAAACCAAACCTCAATATGCGAACCCGAACCGAACCATTTCTTAAAATAGTTTGATCTCTTTCAATTTGTTTTTGCTTGACATTTCTTAAAATAGTTTGATCTCTTTCAATTTGCTTTATTTTTATCCAGTTTCATTTCGCAGTTATATTTCTAATATAGCCTAATAAAATTATTAGGTCAACATGGCTGCTAATTAGTGGGGAGGGAGAAGGAAGAGAAAAGGAAAAAAAAGTATATTACTCCATATTTGAACCATTTTAGACCCATCCCCTTGACTATATAAAGGAGTAAATAGGGTGACACAATACATTCATCTCTACTCTTAAGAATTAGGTAATTGCTACAAAAAGAAATGGAATCCAACAAATCTGCTTTACTTTTGGTTGCAATGGCAGCTATGCTTTTATTTGCAACGGCTCCAACTGTTAGGGGCTTCACAGTCATCCCTAATGTCAACATTAGGAACCCTTTGTCCAACATTTTATTCGCTGAGAGTGATAACGCAGCTAACGGTTGTTTACCTTCGGGCGCTGGTCCTTGCTTCGATGGTATTATGTGCTGCAGCGGAAGCTGTTTCACGTTTCCTCGTATCAAAACGGGGCTGTGTGTTTGATGCATAATCGGATTGAGTAAGCTAAATAGATGGTTTTCTCGTCCACTTTTTATTTCTTTTCGTCGCAATAATATGCACTACTGCTTAGTGCTCTTGCTCTAGTCAGTAGTCATCGTGTTTATGTTGTGTATGTCCCTCTGAATGTGTGAAAGGGGTTATGTAACTTGTCTTTATTCTAAATAAAACCTCTATTTAGCTGCCTTAAAAAACTATGAATTTTCTTCATTTTCCGCAAAACCAGAGTTATATTATTATCATTAAAGGCAACAATGTTCTGCAGCAAAACTTGAAGAGAGATTTTATTGCAACATACTATATTGTTCCTATGTTTCAAAGGCACATGTTATATTTTAATCAATCTACACCATCACCTTCACTATACAAAGGAGTATTGGGTGACTGCATCGATTCATCTAATTTAGTTAGTTAATTGCTCCAAAGAAAGGAAATCCAATAAGTTTGATTAATTTTTTTTTGGGTAAACTACACCACATACCATTAAACTATGGTCATTGAGTCGAAAATGGCACCGAGCTTTAAAATTGTTCAAAACTATCACTGAACTTTAATATGTGATTTAAAAATATCACTCTACCGTTAACTCTTAGCACTTTCGTTAAGTCAAAACGACGTCATTTTGGTGTGGCTGTTTTGAAGCCTAATTTAGGCCAAAACAACGCCGTTTTTTGCAAGAGAAAATTTATTAAAACCATACACTTGCCAAAACCATGCACATGTCAAACCAGTTGCCGAGGTAATCGCCGAAAATTGACCATTGTTTCGAGTTAGGGATAACAAGAAGCCATTGAAGAACGCTTCGCCGAACTTTGAAGGAAGTCGCCCAGTTACCCAAGCAATCACACCATTCCCAGTTGCCCAGGCAATCCGACTGTTGCTAGTTGCCAAGGCAATTGAGTTGCTCTTGCACTCAATTACCAAGACGATCCATTCAACTATCACTCCACAACTCACGATAATCCGGCATACTCTATTAAATCGATCACTCCTTTCTCTTATCTTTATTTAGTTTATTTTAGTTGATATTCATCACCATCAATTATATTTATTTTTACAGTGCGATAACTAAAGCAAACTGCTACTATACCACTGATCCTAGGAAGTCACATTAGGGTCACAAGAGCGACCCACAGTAAAACCCGTATAAAATTCTTTTTTAAAAAATACATTAAAACTATAAAACAAACTTATGTATAAAATATAATTTCAAAAAATCATGTAAACATAGGACATTAGATCGGAAAGCATATCGCAGACACTAGTATGAAACAATACACATTATACATGCATTGCCCACTAACTATGCCGATACCGTACTCCAAAAGCAACACCGTGAGAACCCAAAACATTGATGACAGTAGCCTTACCATGACGGATTTCATCTAACATGTGATGGTAAAAATAACATGAGCTTGGGAAAGCTCAGTAGTACAGAACTACCAAATGATGTGATAAGCACATGCAAGTACATGTCAGACATTACATTGACATGATGTTTCAGGCAATAACGAACTCCATTTACGATTTAATATTTCAGTGTAACGTTATGTTTAAAGATAGCAAAATTGTTCTTTATTCCATCACTGAGTATCAGGCGTGAAGCCTATAGTCTAGAGAATTAGAAGAGTGAATGATTAAATTAAACTAGGGACTTTAGTGTGTCCCGGCAGTGCTAAATTGTATCAATGTGGTAAACATTTTATTTCACGGGCACATAATTCAAGCAGCAATAATGTTCATTTTAATTCTTATTTACCCTCCAATTATACTCCAATATACAATTCTGAGATGAGTCTTTAAAGGCATTAAAGGGCGTGGGTATCATCCTACGGGAATACCTTAGGTATTGCGGAATTACCTTAGTGGAAGCATAAGAACTCGTAACGGTATCGGTAAGGGATTACTCTAGCCGAAGCATAGGAACCTGTAACTGTAACGATAAGGAATTACCTTAGTTGAAGCATAGGAACCCATAACGGTATCGGTAAGGGATTACCCTAGTCGAAGCATAGGAACTTGTAACTGTAACTGTAACACCTTAAAAAATGAAGATGAAAAAATAAATGAAAATGGAATGGAAATGAAAACCTAGTTAGAGGTTGGGGGATTCGATCCCGCGACCTCATGGTTTTAGGCTAGTAACCCAGCCAACTGAGCTAGGCAACTCTTAATGTTTAAAGCTCCCCAATATCCTTTTGAACCTTTCTGGTGGTGTACCTAAAATAATTAAGGCACAATCTGACTCTCCACCTTCGCGAGAGACCATTCGAACCAAATGAGATCTGGAATGTTTCAAAAAAAAGGGGAGGAAAGCTCTCACCTAACCCCCATCGCCTCAGCTCCGATCTACGCCACCGCCGGGTCGTGGCGTTCACCGCCACCACCGCTGGCTTCCCCGTCGAGCCCCGACCAAAACCGTGGTCGCCACTCGCACTGTCGCCACTTATATCGTCGGCAATCGAAGAGAGTGTCCGTTCGAAACCCTTGGTTTGCCACCCCTCTGTTTTCGTTCGATTCCAGCCGCCTCAGCCGTCCGTTCGCGATGCCGCCGCCAGATCGGGCTCCCGACGTGACGATGAACAAAACCCGACCGACCGCTTGCCCGTCCGACGCCGGCAAGCTCCTCATCGGAGCACCGCGTTTTTCCGGCATATACGAACACTTGAGGTGAGATCCGGCCTAATTTCCGGCTTGTTTCGCGTTAATAACGTATGGGTTGAAACCGTGGTTGATTGATCTACCTTTTTCGGCAGGATCACGACTTTCGGCAGGATCACGACTTTTGGCGTCTCCGGCGACCGTCCGGTTGATCGGAATATTTAGGTGAGTGAACCGGGTCCAAATTGGTCTAACTCGGTTTGAACCGGCTGGACCGGTTGAACCGGTCAGCTCAGACAAGCCCGTCCGACCCGTCCGACCCGACCCGTCAGACCCGTTCGACACGACCCGTCAAGCCGAGTCAACTCGTCCGAGTCAACCGAGTCAACTCGTCCGAGTCAGCCCGAGTCAACTCAGTTGACTGCTGATGTCATGCTGACGTCAACATTGACTTTGACCCCGTTGACTGTTGACCTGCTGACGTCAGCGTTGACTTTGACCATTGACCAAAAAGTCAAATTTTTCAAAAACTCATATTTTATGTTTTTCGACGTCCTGAGTCTGTTTTGAAGCCCGTTTTGCAAAATTCTAACCCGAAGGCCTCCGAATCTGACCTTGAACCCGAAAGTGTTTGTGTGTCTAATTTTGTTAAGAGCTCTTTGGATAAGGACTGAAATGTGAATCTCTGTTGTTGAAGGTATCAAAGTATCCTTGAAATTGAGATGCTGAGAGCCGTCAAATCTTGGGATCGAGTGTGATCGAATGAGGTGTCATGAATCAACCGTTGTAGCTCGGAACTAAGGTAATACATTACCACCTTCTGCATGCTTTTGCAACATGTTGGTATTCGGTTAATGTTTACACGATCATGCTTGAGCATATGATTATTTCTGATTACGTCGATCAATTATGAAATAAGAATATTAATGGCCAAGGCAAATATTCGCATAAGAGGTTTGATAAATTGAAAGGACTTTCGAGTTCAGTAAACAATTAATAAAAAGGGTTAATCTCTAAGTCTGATTATTTTGGCTAATGAATTACGAAAATGCCCTCGATGTATGAAAATGACTAAAATACCCCTATTAATGAGTGTGGTATGAGAATCCACACTAGATCCGGTAAAACAACCGAACCTTCTGAAAATCTTGAAGTTTGCTTAAGAAGTTATGGTAGCGAGGCTTCATGTTTGAGCCTGTAAATTGCTCAGATTCCTTTTTTTGAGATTGAATATTCTCTGAAGACAATTGCGAGAAAACAATTGTATGTTTGGATTAGGCAAATTCGCGTAAATTGCTGAATTGATCGAGATGACTGAAATGTTTGGTAATACTGATAAAGTTGAATCGGTCGGAATATCCATAATGATTAAAAAGAATAATGTATCCTCAGCACCAATTGTCAAATTAATCGAAATGACGAATATACCCTCGATATCGGAAAGGATTGAATAGTTAGAACGACCGAAAGGCTCAGAATGTGTTTTGGAACACCTTCAGATATGAAGCATCCGAAATATCTGCGAATGTTGAAATGACTGAAGCTGACTCCAAAACTGGAATAAGGAATACCAATAAAGCTAGACAATATAACAACTCTAAAGTGGTAATTCACAGTCCGTGTTTGTTGGTCGTTTCTGATACTATCCTAATTTTGGAAAGATACCATGTGACGACATGTTCGAGTTATTTGGAGAAAGTACTAAGCTATTGGTAAGAGCAACATGTTTCCTCAAAAAGATAAATTCGATGCTATGGAACGAGTTCGGGGGTTATATGTATGTTCAGGAATTTGGAAAAATTACCGCTTGGATACATGTTTGATCTCTCGTGGTAAGTTCAGTGGATGTAAGGTGAAGACGATCTGCTTTGTTATTACGTTGTAATCAGTTCTGGAAATGAATGCTTAAGATGTACTTATCCGATTATATTTCAAACTATGTGTTATTGGTTTCAATTAGTTCAGAGGGACTCGAAAGCTTGATGAGCAATTAGAATTCCTAAATTCTGTGCATCACCGTTTATACCTTGTTGGTTCAGCTTACCAAATTACCCTCCGAAGGCTGGAATGCCCAACAATACCCTCGTAAGCTTTAGCGATCGAATCACACTCGATATATCTGAAATCCCAATGATTCTGATGTATCAACTTTCGATGTTAATTCGATCTGTCTTACCGAACTCCCCTATTCGTAGGGACCTCGTTCTGAAATCAGTCTAAATTCGTCAAGTGTCATCTTTTTGATATCTATCGAGTACCTCTAAGAAATGAATTAGGCCATAAAGCGTGTACCCTGTATCTGTAATTATTTTTTTTGTTCCAAATAAAGGCAATATGCTTAAATTTAAAAGTATGATATTGTAATACGAAAGGAAAACAATTCTCTGATTTCTGACCTCTGTTATGAAAAATATATCTGATATATGACATTGAATACGAAATAATGATAATGATAATAAAATAAATTTGATACATGTCTTCTGGTACAAAAGTAGATTTAATATTTATTTTTTGCTATATTGCCTTCTGAATATAAATTGAAATCATATGTGGTATATTATCTGGATATGAATGATGATCTGTAGGCTTAGCGCTGATAAGTCCTTCTGTACCTAAGATCCTACGCCCACGGGTCTAGGGTAAGTCTTTCTGGACCTAAGGTATCCCCTTAGGTAGGCTCCTACGCCTCAGGCCTAGGGTAAGACCTTCTGTATGCAGTTCAGGTGGAATTGCATTTTGGGGTTCGGTTGGAGGGTAGTTAAGTAAGTTAATAAAACTTTTTGACCTCTTCTTACGTACACCCTACTAAATTAATGTATTAAAGTTGAACGCTCAGTAAACTTACAATTCGCGTTTAATGAACCACTTTGAACTCCTTAATTCAACTTCTGAAATCTGAATCTCTTTTGAATCTCTGCTTTAGACTCACATCTTGAGTTCAGATGATCTAATAAAGAACAACTTTGTTACCTTCTGGTATAATGCTCCTCTGAAATCTCGAATCGTAATTTGAGCTTATCGTTACCTAGTTCTTCATGACAGTGTTAAGCTTGCCTTACCTGCTTGTGCTTTTAGCATCCCTTGGTAGTTGTATTACTGAGCTTTTCGAAGCTCACGTTGTTTTTACCATCACAAGTTAGAAGATCGACCATGTCGCAGCTGTCAACATCGGTATGGAGTTTCTTCGGTTTGCTTGAGGAGTATGGTATATGTGTATTTAGGGGGCATGTATGTCACATCTTGATTTACATTCGAGTCTAAAACTTGTTTTAGCAATTTGTATCATAGTTTTTATTTTGTAGTCTGAATATTTTCTGGAATTGTATTCTAATTCAAAATTTGATTTATGATTTTAAATGGTTAACGATTTGTTTATTTGAAATTTTAATGTGGGTCGCTCCTGTGACCCTAATGTAACTTTCTAGGATCCGTGGTAACGCATAAGCGGGTCTAGGGGGTTACAGTAACGTTAAGGAATTACCCTAGCCGAAGCATAGGAACCTGTATGCGAGCGGAACATCATACTTGACAGAAATGCACCATACACCGAAGCAGCAGTAATCGGATATGAGGCACCAATAGATTTTGAAGATTTCCCGACCACCTCTCCCAAGTGATTCCTTAGTATGCCTCCAATTCCAGCTTCTCCCAGATGTCCTTGGACTGCGCCATCAGTGTTGAACTTCATGGAACCAGCTAAAGGGGCAGAGCAGTCGGAAGCTTTTACCGATTTCTTCTTAATCACCGGTAGATTTCAAGCAGCAGGATTGTTCATTAAATGAAAATTGGAGTAAAATTAATGGATAATATACTTGGAATATATTGAATCATTATTAGATTCCAAGCAGCAGGATTGTTCATTAAATGAAAACCGGTAGATTCCAAGTTGAATGGGGAATGGATAGAAGACCCCCCTTTGATTCGAAAGATTGTAAAAGACCACTTTTTTGAGGTATACAACTCTACTCCTACCTTAAACTAGTGGACCTGGAGTGCAATTTCAAAAAATTAGCCACTACTTCAAGCTGTTGGCTTGAGGGGAGATTTGAAGAATCTCTAATAATGATTACTTGATGAATATAAAAAATTAAAGGATAATATACTTGGAATAAAAAATAAAAATATTAAATATATTCTCCGTTAAATGAAAATCGATAGGTATTTTCTAGAGAAAGATGGAGAGACGCAGGGTGGAGGAGGTGAAAGGTTTCGATAGGCAATGGAGGAGGAAGGCTCAGTCAGAGACGCCAGAATGGATCATCTTTGTGGATAACCTTAGTAGAAGGGTTTCAAGGGGAACGTTGCGTGAATTCTTTGGTCGTTTTAGGGACGTTGTTCGGGTTTTCATTCCCTTGGTCAATCAGAAACCAAAGTATTGGGACTGCACTTTTGCATTTGTTCATTTCGCGCATGAGGGAGGTATGAGAAGGGCGATTGAGAAAGTTAACAAATCCATGATAGATGGTAGGATGGTGAGCGTATCTGTATCTAGATTCAGAAAGGGTCAGCGGTCAACTAATCAGCATGGTCGGAATCAGGCGCAGGCCCACCCCAACGGCAAGCAAGCCAATCAGCGTTCTCGCTCCCCCTATAGACAGAAGGATAACCGGTCTTTTAAGGAGGCGTTACTATCGTCTCCTCCGTCGGAACAGGAGCTACCTCAGGAACAAGGGTTTTCTGGGGGCGAAGATGGTTCAGAGGATAGTGGTGAGATTCCGCACGAGCCACAAGGGAACGTGGAATGGATCAACAATTCTGTCATGGGCATCCTTAAACCAGGTTTTGATATGGAGTTCGTGCAGAGAGCCCTTGCCAGTGACGGCATGACGGTGAGTATAGCAAGGTGGGGTTGTCTGCCGGATGCATGTTTAGTCTCGTTCAACTCGATGGCAGAAAAGTCAGAAGCGTGGCAGGGTAAAAGGGGGAGTTGTCTTTTTGGTTTTCACATATTGAAGAGGAGGTTAGGATCAATGGTATTCCATGCATGTATGTAGCGGTTAGGCTGGAGGGTGTTCCTTTGCATTGTTGGTCGACGGATTTTTTCTCCACTCTAGCTAACAAATGGGGGAAGCTTGTAGAAATAAGTGAAGCCACGGTTCGCAAGTCAGATTTATCCTATGCAAGGTTTTTAATCAGGGCGCATAACCAGTTCGTCGTCCCTAAATTCATAAGCTTTCTCGCTAACGGTCAGAGATTTCGTGTTAAGGTCAGTGTTGGGGAATGGCTTTCAGAATGTTTGCCCGTAGGGGACGACGGCGGAGGAGAATATGTGGAGGAGGAATATGGTGAGTTCCAAGAGGATGGTCCGGCGGATATGTATGACAGACGAGAATCTCCGGTGAATGTTCCGTCCAAGGAACACGAAGGGTCTAGTGAGGTGCCACTGCATGGGGTGAATAATAATGATCTGTCGGGAGTCCCGCAGGGGAATGTTCCCAATGATGAGGCAATGAATGATAATAATATGGGTGATCAGAATGTTGGCAGCCGGGTCCCACTCTGTAGGCAGAATATCGGTTACAGCTTGGAGGACGTGTTATCTTCTGCTGAGGCCCGCCAGGATCTTTTGGGTAGTGCTAATTGGGCCGATTGTTCAGTAGAAATGGACGCTTTGGGCCATCAGGTTAACCGGGTCAACCCAAGGCTAGTGGACAATATGGGTGATCAGAGCATCCAGGTGGAAGTGGATTTGGCAGTAGACCTAAATCCATCTAATCCCCAGGGCAATCCCAATTCGAACCACTCTTTCTCGTGGTCTCAAGATATTGTGCAGGATACTCCAGACAGGTGCGTTGTTGCCAGGAACTCCCAACAACCGGTGGGTAACGGTCTATCTTCCATGGATAGCCGAGCGATGGAAGATGATTTTCCTCCTTTGAGCCACGCAGCAGCTTCTGGCTTACGAGAGCGCGGTTTCTTCCAGGCCAGTTATCGACGTATAATTCGCCGTCAGGTGCGGGACTCTATAGAAGGGGAGTATGGGTGTGCGAGTAAGGAGTCTTGGAATTCTGGAGGTTCGGTTCATCTCAGTTATATCGAAGAGGCTTTGCATGTGTGGGGAGTGAGTAAAGTTTTGGGGATAACTTTTAATGGTGGTAAAGAGCTGGTTGTGGAGAAAATTAGGGAATTGGAGGGGTGTCATTGACCTTTCTGGTTTGCTGCGGACATGGTAATAATAAAATTTTTATGGATCTTAGACTAATATCCTGGAACATTAGAGGCTTAGGGAGGAGAGAAAAGGCTAGGGCGGTACATAATCTGATAAAGGAGAAAAAACCACAGGTGATTTTTATTCAAGAAACAAAAATTGGGGACATCTCTAAACAATTACTGCGACGCATGGGTTGTGCTAAGTGCTTCGAATATGTGAGTGCTCCTGCGGATGGGTCGGCAGGCGGTGTGCTTAGTTTGTGGAATGTCGATAGTTTCGAGAAATTGGACTCGTACATCTCGAGCAGATTTACAGTGGTTATAGGAAGGTTCAGGGGCAATCCGCTGGTTTGCGGTCTGATTAACGTTTACGGACCGAATGTCGATGTCATGAGGCGAATCTTTTTCGGGGAGCTATTGGAAGTCATGAGGAGGCATAAGGTGGCGTGGTGTATTGGCGGAGACTTCAACACCATCACCGGGGTAGAAGATAAACATGGGAAGTCTTGGAATTTTGCGGCAATGGAGGACTTTAGATCATTCATTCAGGAAGCGGAACTCATCAATTTGCCGCTCATTGGAGGGGAGTTCACATGGTCGAACAACCGAGACCCTCCCTCTTTCGTGAGACTCGACAGATTCTTGGTGGACGGCGATTTTCTACAGGGATTTCCGAGCCTGAATCAGTTGCTATTGTCGAAGGTAATTTCGGACCACAATGTTGTGTGTTTGGAAACTTCAAAGCAGTGCAAAATTTTCAGACCATTCAGGTTATACAACTATGTAATGGAGGAGGAGGGTTTTGATGATATGCTGGAACTTAAAATTGGCAAGTTCCACAGTGAAGGCGTGGAGAAGGGTGCTTGTAATTTACTTAAATTGGTGAAAGGGTCCGTGAAGAGTTGGACAAATTCGAAGAAGCTTCGCACGCCTGGGAATTTGAATGAGATAGAGCAGCAAATTGTAAGCATTGAGTCCAAGTTTGATGGTTCTATGAGACATAAGTCGAACTCCATTCTTTTGCTGGATCACAATGGGGTGAGGTTTTCGAAGGCTTCAGAGATAAATAATATTATTTACAAACATTTCTCAGAGACATTCAACTCTAGTAACACCCTGGAAGTCGAGGATTGGGACATCCAGTTTGAGAAGTTGAGCGAGGCTCAGGCGTCATCCCTTGAAGTGGCTTTCTCCGAGGAGGAAGTATGGTCTGCTGTATCATCGTTTGATGGTTCTCGAGCACCGGGGCCGGATGGTATAAACATGCGCTTCTTCCAGAAATATTGGAAGTTACTGAAGTCGGATGTAATGCAATTTTTTCAGGACTTCTTCGAGGGCAAGCAGTGGGCTAAGGAGGTTAATCACTCCTTTATAGCTCTCATTCCTAAGAAGAGTAATCCGACAGCCATTGAAGATTTTCGGCCGATTAGTTTGGTCGGGGGCCTTTACAAGATTTTATCGAAGGTATTGTCTATCAGACTTAGAGGCGTAGTGGACTCTATCATCAGCAAATCCCAATTCGCCTTTATTCCCGAGCGATACATTACGGACTGCTCCTTTATTGCAAATGAAGGAATTGAGTACATGAGGAAGTTGGGTTTGAAAGGGGCGATGTTCAAAATTGACTTTCAGAGGGCTTACGACTCGGTGGATTGGTCGTTTTTTATGAAAGTTCTTAAATCCATGGGATTTTGCGAGGTATGGCGTAGTTGGATTTTTCAGTGTGTATCGACTGCGACTATTTCAGTGTTGATAAATGGATCTCCAAGTCCGTCTTTCTCGGTGGCAAAAGGTTTGCGGTAGGGTTGCTCCCTATCACCGTTATTATTCAATATTGTTGGAGAGGCGCTCCATCAAATGATAGAAAAAGGTGAATCTTCGGGGTTGTTTTCGGGATGGAAAGTTGGTAGAGGCGAGCATTCTTTTAATCTGAGTCATCTGCAATTCGCGGATGACTTGACTATTTTTTGTGGCCCCTCTCTTAGAGAAGTTGAGAATGTCAAAAGAATCCTTCGAGTTTTCGAGCTCGCATCGGGTCTTAGACTTAATATGAAGAAGAGTAGTTTATTCGGTGTTCATCTTGACGACCATATACTATCATCTTGGGCCGAGAAAATTAAGTGCGCGAAAGGTGTGTTCCCAACAGTCTACTTGGGTTTACCTCTGGGCGCCAAGAGTAATTCGGCTGCTCTATGGGACCCTATCGTTGACAAGTTTTTCGTTCATCTTGCTTCATGGAAGTCAAAACAATTATCCTTCAGCGGGCGTCTTATTCTTATAAGGTCAGTATTATCGTCGCTTCCTGTGTATTTTATGTCCTTATATCGAATGCCGGTGGGAATCGCTAGAAAAATTAACAATATCATGGCCGGCTTTTTGTGGGGAGACGAGGGAGAAAGAAAGAAACTGCACTGGGTTAATTGGGAGTCGATGTGCTTGCCGGTTGAAAATGGGGGCCTAAACATTAGGAATATTGAGATGCAAAATAGGGCGTTATTAAGTAAATGGTTTTGGAAGCTTGTTTCGGATATAGACAGCCCTTGGAAAGAAATCATATGTTGCAAATATAACATTGACGCCGGTTCTTTATGCGTGGACGACAAGCCACATCGCTTAGCCTCCTGGCAGTGGAGAAGCATTGTGAATGTGGTTGGGGCCAAGGATGTGTGTGGGGAAACATTGAGGAATAATTTGATGCTTCAAGTTGGTGATGGCTCAAGGATCCTTTTTTGGTCGGATACGTGGATTGGTGAAGCCCCATTACAATCCTCCTTTCCGCATATCTTTGTGCTGGCACGAAATCGGAATGGAACAATCTCTGAATTTGGGAGGAGAATTAATTCTAAATGGGTTTGGGAGGTACAACTCCGTAGAAATCTCTTTCGATTGGGAGATTGATCAATGGGAGTCATTTTCCAACATATTGAACAGCTTCCATCCGAGCGGCTTTCATCGGGACTGTGTAACGTGGAAAGGATCGAGCGATGGAGTCTTTTCTGTAAGTTCTTATTATAAACTTTGTCTATCCCCGATCCCTAGTGATAATTTTTGGAAAACATGCGTTTGGAATGGCTTGGCTCCCCCAAGGGTGGAGTTCTTTGTTTGGCAGGCTGCTTTAGAGAGAATTGCGGTGAAGTGTGAATTAGTGAAGCGTAAGGTGGGTGGGGTTCAGGATGTTAGTTGTCCTATGTGCGCGGCGGCTCCAGAAATGGTGGTTCATCTTCTTGTCGAGTGCAAGGTGGCAGCGGCTGTATGGGAGGAGGCTGCAGGATGGTGGGGTGTTGCTGTTAACTTGCCTGGGAATATAAAAGAGATGTTGAAGCTGTGGTTTCTTAAGCCGCCTACAAGCCAGAGACATTCCATATGGTTTTACGTACCAGCCGCAGTTTTGTGGTCACTGTGGCTATTTCGCAATGAAATTGTTTTTAGGGGATGCAAGGTTGACTCATCCCAAATTATGTTCATCATCAAAAACCGGTTGGTCTTTTGGTTATTGGCAAAACATCCGTCGCTGCAGGAACATAGAGATGCTATTTTCAGCGATCTCAGGGTGGCGGATGGTCTCTTGGAGCGGAAGCAAATAAAGCGTATGGATGGGGGATGGCGTCCTCCACCGACTGGCTTTATCAAAGTTAACGTGGACGGGGCGATGTCGATGGATCGGAGTAAGGGGGGCATAGGTGGGCTTGATCGTGGCCAGTCGGGGATAATTATCTTTAGCTTCTCGGAACCGTGTGGCGGTGGATCCCCGATCCTTGCTGAGCTAATGGCCATCCGCAGGGGGTTGAGGCTCTTCTTAGACAATTCCGTTTGTAGCTTGGGACGGCCGATCATTGAATGTGACTGCTCAACGGCTCTAGCTTGGATCAACAACGAGGTCTCTTGCCCACCTTTGTTTCAAACAATGGTGCAGGAGATAAAGGCGCTGGGAAAACTGAGGGGAAGCGTGTTTGCCTTTACCCCTCGGGTAAGGAATTTGGACGCGGACAAATTAGCCAAAGAGGGTATAGGCTGATCCGGATTTGTGGTTTTATTTTTAATTTTAAGTCATGTATGGTATCGTTTCTGTTTTGATTGGACTATTGTCTCATTGTAATTGAACTCTTTAATAATGAATAAACCGGCACTCTTTTCCCCCTTCCGCTGTTTTAAGGTTTTTGTGCCTTAAGATATGAGGGGGGTTTTTAACGAGGCCACACATTTATCAAAAAAAAAATCGATAGGTATGTTATTATGTACTTATAATTTTCATCTCTATTTTCATAAAAGATTAAAACTCGAAAGATAGTAGTTATTTATTTATTTTTCGATGAAAATTTGTGCTTTTGGGAGTATCGAACCCAATCATTTCCTACGGATAAATCAAAAGGGCTTAACGTATAATTATAATTTACTTAAAAAATCAAAAGATAAATATATTAAAATATATCATTTTATTTTTAATTTTCTTTTAAATATGGATTAAAATACCTATATGCCCCTAAATTATAAAATCATAATTTTTGTTCATTTAAAATTCAAGCCGCCGCCGCCGCTACCTCCTGCCGCTAGTCTCTATCTAATGTTACTTAGGGTTTCAATAGTACAACCATGGTGTTTGTTTACCGCAGAAAAATTAGGCAAAGTTATTGACCATGGATGCAAACATATCAAAAGAAATCTTGAAAAACTTTATCGCATAATCTTGTATTTAATCTTGGTGTTTTCTTCTTTATCGCAAACAGATCAAAAGATTTTTAGCCTCTGTTTTCTTTTTTACCGCATAATTATTCTCGAAAGCCAAAGAACCATTGTCGTGGCCTAAATTATCTTGTGGCCGTGACGGCAACAACGGTGGTGGTGGCTTAAATTTCAAATGAACAAAAATTATGATTTTGTAATTTATGAGGAAATAGGTATTTTGATGTATGTTTAAAAGAAAATTAAAAATAAAATAATATATTTTAATTAATTTACCTTTTAACTTTTAAATAATTTATAATTATACGGTGAGTTCTTTAAATTTTTAATCTTTATAAATTGAATTAATAGTGCACATCGGTGCTCGCCGTTAGTGGTACTCATCGGTGCTCGTCGAACGTGTCAGACTCATCCATTAAATTGGTTACTAATAGTCTAAAGTATGAAGGAGTCATATTCTCACTCAATAATGCTCTTTATATATTTGAAACGATTAACATGTGCCTTTTTAAATAACAATTGGATTGATTAAAATATAATGTCATCATCCATGTTCGGGCAAATAAAACTTTAGGATTTATTTAGTAAATTTTTTTTATAATGGGATTAGGTTGTCACTTTAGTTTTTTTTAATACAAAAATTTACTCATCTTAAAATGACAGCAAAAAGAACAGACAAGAAATAACAACCACAAGTTATAGAAGGGGTGGAATGTCATTCATCTCACACTCGAACAAATAACATTTCAGTAATTTATTTAATAATTCGTACAATTAAAAAAATTTAAAATTATTCTTTTTTATTTTTATTGAGAATCCAAAAAAAATTAAATTTAAAAATCTAAATCATTTTTTGGGTCTAAATTCAAGTTTCTAAAGTTTAAGTGTAGTATAAATATGAATGATCAATCATTTAATCTCGTCTTTTGGGACAACGAGAAACTCATGACAATTGTGTCATTGGATGATGACATAATCTTCATGGCTTTTGTATTAAAATACTTTGGCATGGTACGATACTACAAAAAAAAATGACATATAGCGACGGACATAAAACCGTCGGTAAAACATCAAAAATTCGTCGGTATATGGTCTAAAACCCTATAGTGACGGACAAAAGAGATATTCTGACACGCAAAATACCGTCAGTAATACGCTGGTCGGTATAAATCTATAGCGACGGACATAACCGTCGGTATAAGTGTTAGAACCCTGGACTACCCCGACAAATTAATGTATCTATTCCGACGGTTTCTGTCCGTCGCTATATATTGTACATATATAACAACGGGTTTTATTGACGATTCGTTCGTCGCTACAAGTATCATGTAGATTTGTATAAGATACCTATACCGACGGTTTTGTCCGTCGGTACCGTCGGTATAGGTGTAATTGACATTTATTTTTTTATTTTAAATATTAATAAC
Source organism: Hibiscus tridactylites (assembly GCA_958450335.1). Taxonomy (NCBI): domain Eukaryota; kingdom Viridiplantae; phylum Streptophyta; class Magnoliopsida; order Malvales; family Malvaceae; genus Hibiscus; species Hibiscus tridactylites. Next base: position 75,043,189 of record OY288285.1, on the reverse strand, counting down.
TATTAATACTATTGTTATTATTATTTAATATTATTTTTATTTTAAATATTAAAATTACTAATACTATTATAACAAAAAAATGTTTATTTTTTAAAGAGAAAAATAATCCGATTTAATCTTTGAATAAAATAAGTATGTAATACATAAATACTAAAACATGTACAAGTCTATTACAAGCAAAAGAAATGTGCAAGCGAATTAAAACAAAAAAGGAAGCAAAGGCTCCATCCATAAAATTAGGTATACTCTTAGAGCTATGTTTGCATTGTTAAGACAAACAATTTTCCCTCCTGAACTTCTACCATTTGCCACTGTATGCCCAATTAGATCAGTAACAAAGCCTCTCCCACTATAGTGAGCAGCAATGCCTCTTTCACCTATCAAATTCATCTCTCTAGTTTTAATCTGCCAAAATCAAACAAATGTATTTAATAATATAAATTGCAAACTTCAAAAAAGAAACAAGCTAATTACATTGAGCATGGTTTAAAGTTTAAACATTCATCTTTCAATAAATTGCTAACATAATTGATTCAACAATTATTACTTCAATATTCATCCTAGAATATCAAAAGGACACCAAAATAGAAGAGAAAGATACGTAAACCATGAACAATGTGCATATAACCAACATGAACAAAAAAAAAGAGCACAAGTTATGCCAAAAAAAAGAAACATAGGTTTAATATTTAAACCAACAGTAGAATGAATTATCATCCATTGCACGGCAGAAAAGAAGCACAAGTTATGCCAAAAAAAAAAAATCGAGCACGGCAAGCTAGAAAACCAAGAAACTGATGGGAAGGGGTATATATGCAGAATTAAGCATCTAGCCTATTGTACAAGTAATCTAATGACAAAGTGATACAATGCACATATCACTTCCTTAGTTTCAAATTGTCTATCTATACCTTCAACAGAACAAACAACAAAAATTCTAGACGGTACTACAGGTTACCTGATTTGCTCCTGCTGTGACCATCACTGAAGACTTGTGCAAATTATTCTCTTCACGCAACTGCATAAAAATAAAGGGAATCATTTTACAGCATAGGTTTACTGCTTTCTAGTTAAAATGAACACAGGGAGTAGAGTGTATATTTCTACATTGCATCAATAATATTGGTTATTAACAATATATATGAAATTGGTGTATGAGATGGCAATGACTGCATCAACACTTCTATGAACCTAGATTAATATTTCAACGCAATATGAGGGCAGTTAAAAGAGGAGGCTTATGCAAAACAGAGCCATTGATGAAACTAACAACTAACAAGGGCAATTTTAGCCAATTTAAATAATTGACCCAATGCTTGATAGTCTCGAGAGGAATAACCGGTCCAGAAAATGAACAGAGACTTGAGTGAGTCAATGAAGACTCAACACCCACCCAACAAGACTAAACCACAGTCTACACTCTACAGTGTCTTGAAATTCTACACGTTGTTAAATAACAACCAAGAGAACCACAATTTTATGACAAACTCATTTTATAACAAAAATGAATACTGAACAATCTCTTCTTCGAATTCAATAGTAACCTAAAATAACTTTTCAGGATCTTTAAGAATGAATTAGGAATATTGCAGCACGATTCTTCATTTTCTAACCCTATGCAACTTGGCAGACAATAATTTATCAATCTAGCAATTGCAATTATCTCTCTCATTTTGGTTGTATTGTAGACCTCATCCCTTCAATTTTGCATTAAATTACAATTGAAAGGAACAGATAGAATGTGTACACCTAATTCCCGGGTCCAAAAGAGGTTGACGCCTTTATTTAATTTGGACAGAATATGTTTATAGATGCAGGTAAGTTCATCAATGTGCAGAAAATGCCTGAAATGCATGTGTATGTTACAAATTAGATATAACAATTAGGATAATACTCACACTCAGAGTTCATTTCTATCACTTTTGCCAGATATTGCTTTTCGTCTTATTTAAGCAGAGCTGTATTAGTTGAAAGTGTTTTTGTGAACTTACCCATATGCATCAACAATTTCCTGAAAAGCAGCAGTAAATTTATTTGTGCGGAAGTAGGTAGGCGGTAACTCTCTTGTATGCAAGACCTGTAAGAGTTGGAGTCAAGTGAAGCCCGCTGCAATGCCTCCTGAATCTGAATAAAAAATGCTCAAAGTCATACACCATTAATCTACTAAATAAAAAGTTCTCTTTAAGGTTGTACAAACAAACCACAATTCAAGAAAGATCATGATGAGACAAATTAAAAATTTTCAAACAAGGATAAATGGATATGTAAAGCACAAAGGTAAAACCCCAATTTCAAAACTGTAATCGTCCAGCCATTTATCTATCACTGGTACAGAAACAGAACACAAGCATTATATATACCTTTGGTTCCTCCACTAAGCAGAAAGGCTCCCATGCTGTTACACGCAAAAATAAAATATACCCATTACTAAAAGAAAACAACTGCGTTGGATACGGGTAGTTAAACAAAAAAAGAAAACTGCATCCACATGAAAATTAGAAAATCTTATTCTCGAGAACATCCACAAATATCTTCATTTTTAGAAATGTATTTCAAGGAAAAAAGGTTTGAAATTTCCAAAAGTTGATATCATGGTCTTGCGTTAGAAACTTCACTTTGTCACATAGTTAAAACAGGTGAAACTAAAACCAGATACTAAGCTTCCAAGCATCTGGGAAAGATTAAATAATAAACATATAAGACTATTTTTTCAGTCCATTGATTGTGTGATTATGTTGTCATCAAGATTCTAGGAACAAGTTGGGATGCAGGATAGAATGTACAAAGGTCAAGCATCAAGCAGGGGAACATGAGAAATAAAACAAATCCCCATCACTACACATCCTCTTCTATTTCAGATAAATACATATATTAAGAATACACTCATCAAGGATACAATATCTGTTAGAATGAATCAAAGACCAAGCAGGTATGGCTGCTAACTACTGTTATTCGACGTTCAATAATTGATATTTGAAAATATAATTTGACTGTAAACAGAAATAATTTACATAAATCAATTTATACCTAGCTGCAAGTCCAACACACACAGTCGAGACATCAGGCCGGATATGCCTCATAGTGTCAAATATAGCCATACCTAAGGGAACAAAATTCAAAACCACAAAAGTTAGGCAAGTCAATGAAATTTGTCCTTATCTAGCTATTTGAAACAAATCAATGAAAGTATAAATACATGATTCTTTTTAGATAGATAGATACATTACCAGCCGTAACAGACCCTCCAGGAGAGTTTACATACATGACAATGTCCTGTTGAGTGTTGACAATGCCTCGTAGCGTTTGGAGAGGTTGGTAGTGAATCGAAAACGCCATTTCGTATTCTTGACGAAACCACAAACTTTCAGCCATCTTTCCAACGCTTCCTCCTACGAGTGCTTCGGCCTCAGATCCAAGCTTTCATTCAAAAAATTCTCCATTTCTTTCTCTTGTTTTTCAAGATATTTTCAGCAGTTAAAGCTGTCTGATCGGTATACATAGTGAGGCGCGATTGGGATTAGGAGTAATTAGGGATTTTAATGGTTTGGTTTGGGATCGGTCGAGAGTTTGAGTGAGAATGAGAGAGGGGTGTTAAAACGTTGAGTTTTAATGAAGTAATAAAAAAAAAATATTTTTACCGACAGACATAACCATCCATAGGTATATGGAAAGCTTATATTGACGGTTATTATAAAAACCGTTGATATACATTACATATATACCGACACACTAAATCAACCATCGATATATCTTCTACCTATACCGACAGACATAATTAACCGTCGGTATAAAGCACATTTATACCGACATAACAAATCAACCGTTGGTATAAACTATATCTATACCGATGGTTTCTTGGCATCCGTCGGTATAACTAATGTCTATACCGACGAATATTATTTCCGTCGGTAAAAGTTAAAACTTTTAATGACACTTTCATATTCCGTCGGTATATGCAGTATATACCGACGAATTTTGGTCGTCGGTATAATGAAGCGCCGGTATAATGAAGCGTCAGTATAATGATTTTATTGATGAAGATTAAACATAGAACTTTAGATCTATATTGTATGCCTCATTAAAAACTTTCAGAATTCTAAACAGAGGGAAATGGTACAACACAACCAGGTACTCAAATTAAATCAAGCAAAACCAGCAAGCCACAACTCATGATTATAAACTTTTTGAGTTTGAACTCGGGGAATTGAGGAATCGGCTATGACAGCACGGCGGATATCTTTTTTTGTGCTTCTTGCTCTTGTAAGTTTTAGTTGATTTTCACTTTTCCTACATTGCTTTGTTTTTGTTGTTATTAAAGTTGATATTATTTTTGGAGGAATTAAAAAAAGTAATCGATGAAAATTTGCAAGAAACTATAGTGACAATGAAGAAGATGTTCGATACCTAGTTTTCATACTTGGAATGGAAGAAGAAGGAAGAATAAATTTGCATTTTTAATCCAAAAATTAAAAATGATGTTTAAATTGATAATATTTTGGACTAAATTGATAGATTGTATAAGTTTTAGGGACAAAACCTGTTATTTGACTAAGCAACGTCATTGTTTCCGTTTATATTTAACAGTCAAGGTACCAAAATAGAAATAATACGTAACGTTAGGTACCGTTTTGCTAAAAAATAGCTCAGGCACCAAAATAGAAATACAAAAATACGCGAGGTACTAAATATGTAGTTTACCCTTATTAAAAAATTCAAAAATTTAATATATATGAAAAATAATTTAATTAATTTTTAAAATAATTATTAATTGTATGATGAGTAGTTGAAATTTGTAATCTTTATTAATTAATTTAATGGTGTTCACGGATAGTGGTGTTCAGCATTGTTCGTCACATATTTTAGAATTTTCCAATTTCAAATATTAGCATTGTTGATGTGGTGTGGGGTGATTTCTTGCAGAAACTATCAGGAAGAAGGAAAATAGATTTGTTTGCTCAGCAATCAGTTTATTTTATTTTATTAAAGATCAAAAGTGGACGTCTCGTTAAAAACATCCCTAATTCTAATGGAGGAAAAGAGTACGATCCAATTTGGTTTATGTTACACGGACTTTTTGCTTAACGCCAGCAAACAAATCTGTTTAATTACAAAACAAGATTCAATACCTAACTCACCACCATGCTTTGAATAATAATGGTCTAGTGGTTCCAATTTTCGCCAATTGATTTGCCATATTGTTATGCTCTCGTGGTATATACATCAATTCCACCTTTGTAATCTCTCGCTTCATGCCATCAATTTCATCGAGTATATCCCACCATTTCCATGGTCTTGACATAGGGTTTGCAATCCAGTTGAGGACCACTTGTGAATCTGATTCTACCATCAAAGCGGAATGTCCTTTCACCTCAGCTTCCAAGTATACTTTTAGCGCAGTGTGTATAGCCATTAGTTCAGCAAAGTCCGGGCAGATCTTTTCAACTGGTCTAGAGAATAACGCCTGCAAATCACCTTGCGAGTTTCGCAAAACCCCTCCACATCCTGCTCCTTCTTCTCGAAACGCTCCATCTACACTGAATTTTAGTGAGTTAGCCGGAGGTGGACACCACACTACAGCTTCTTTCTTGATAATATCATTCTCTATACATGCTATGGGGTTTTCCCACCAGTCTCCATCACTGTAAATCAAGTTCTCGTTAACTGCCCTAAGCCAAATGTAAGCTCTCATCTTGGTAACAAACAATAGATCCTTGATCGCAGCCAATTTGTCACTGAACACCTTTTCATTGCGTGCAAGCCACAAACTCCATAAAGCAGCCGCTACTATTATGAGTCATATAGTTTTCACTGCACTTGGCATATGTAAACTAAGGCAGAAGTTCAATAATTCCTCTGCACTTCCCAGGTTTGCCCAGGCAATGTTCCACCATTTACAAAATCTCAACCAAAAGCATATCACAAACCTGCAATTGAAGAAGAGATGATTGGACTCTTCTAATACCAGATTACACCATGGGCAATCTTTCTTTAAGTTCTGAATCTACACACCTTTGATAACATTTAGCATAAATTCGTATTATAATCAGATACTCGGCTGGATATCCTCTTAGTGTATGTAATCCTCCAAGGCTCGGGGTGTCTGCCTTTTTTTTTTTTGAATAAAAGTAAAGCAAACTAATATCCATTTCTTGTTGCAATTGATTAATTTTTTGGGTAAACTACACCACATACCATTAAACTATGGCCATTGAGTGGAAAATGCCACCGAGCTTTAAAATTGTTCAAAACTATCACTGAACTTTATTATGTGATTTAAAAATATCGCTCTACCGTTAACTTTTAACACTCTCGTTAAGTCAAAACGACGTCATTTTGGTGTAGTTGTTTTGAAGCCTAATTTAGGCCAAAACAACGTCGTTTTTTTGCAAGAGAAAAATTATTAAAACCATGCACATGTCGAACCAGTTGCCGAGGTAATCGCCGACAATTAAGGATAAGATGAAATGGTGGCCGAAATTGATGGTTGGATAAACCCAACATGGCGTGAAGCAAGATAAATCCTAAAAGAATTGGAGTTCCATAAAAAGATCAAAAGAAGATTAAATTCCATGAAAATAGGAGGAGTTTTTGGAGGATAAATAAATAAAAGAGATGCGTCTTTAAAGGCATTAAAGGGCGTGGGTATCATCCTACGGGAATACCTTAGGTCCGGCGGAATTACCTTAGTGGAAGCATAAGAACAAATGGTTAAAATGACACATTTTTTTATCTCCCTAAATTGTAGGTTCTAGAATCATTAGGTAGAAATTGTTCAAGAAAATTATTTATATAGATATATTTATTTCAATCCTATCATTAACTTTACTTGCACAAATAATAGACAAAGATAGGTGTAGTTGTGCCCACATTATTAAATAAGCATTTAATCAAGACTTATCTTTATAGTAATGAACACAAAATCTAGATTGATTTTTGGGTAAACTACACCAGATGCCATTGAACTATGGCCTATGATTCGAAAATGTCGCTAAACTTCAAAAAGCTTCAAATTTAACACTGAACTTAAGTTTTTGACTCGAAAATGCCACTTAAGTCAAAATAGTGTCATTTTGGTGCGACTGTTTTGAAGTCTAATTTAACCCAAAATGGCGTCGTTTTGCTGGAGGAAAAATATTAAAAACCATGCGCTTGAAGGAGTTTAAACCTAAGACCTTCAAATACAAAGGCTAAACCTTAACCACTAAACAAACATGAAATTATGTAATATTCAACATCATAAAACAACCCATGAATAGTAAATATTATAAAAATATATTCTAATTTGAAACATATCAAAATATTCCAAGAGACTATTTAAAAAAAACAAATTCAAATATTTTAAAAGACTATCTTTAAAATATATTGGATATGAGTCATAATATTTTTTTTCATTCGGGTTGATATGGAATAAACGGGTTCCATATGGAAAACCCGAAACCATTTTAGACCCATCCCCTTGACTATATAAAGGAGTAAATAGGGTGACACAATACATTCACCTCTACTCTTAAGAATTAGGTAATTGCTACAAAAAGAAATGGAACCCAACAAATCTGCTTTACTTTTGGTTGCAATGGCAGCTATGCTTTTATTTGCAGCTGCTCCGACTGTTACGGCAGATCGTAACGAAGTTAGGGCCTTCTCAATCATCCCTAATGTCAACATTAGGAACCCTTTGTCCAACATTTTATTCACTGAGAGTGATAACGCAGCTAACGCTTGTTTACCTTCGGGCACTGGTCCTTGCTTCGATGGTATTATGTGCTGCAGCGGAAGCTGTTTCACGTTTCCTCGTGTCAAAACGGGGGTGTGTGTTTGATGCATAATCGGATTGAGTAAGCTAAATAGATGGTTTTCTCGTCCACTTTTTATTTCTTTTCGTCGCAATAATATGCACTACTGCTTAGTGCTCTTGCTCTAGTCAGTAGTCATCGTGTTTATGTTGTGTATGTCCCTCTGAATGTGTGAAAGGGGTTATGTAACTTGTCTTTATTCTAAATAAAAACTCTATTTAGCTGCCTTAAAAAAACTATGAATTTTCTTCATTTTCCGCAAAATCAGAGTTATATTATTATCAGTAAAGGCAACAATGTTCTGCAGCAAAACTTGAAAAACCAAAACTAAAAGGAAACAAAAGCATGCAGCAGCTATAAAACAAAATAGAATCAAACTCTAAATTACCACCACGCCTCGAAAACGGTGGGGGAAAGAGACAGAAAAAAAGTGTAAAAAGTATATATGTGTGTGTGTGAGAGACTTGAGAGTGAGAGTGAGAGTGAGAGAGAGAGAGCTTAATAAAGAATATTAAATTTGAGGTTGATAGAGAAAGCCTAGTATTGAAATTTTGTTCCAGAAGAGAGATTTTATTGCAACATACTATATTGTTCCTATGTTTCAAAGGCACATGTTATATTTTAATCAATCTACACCACCACCTTCACTATACAAAGGAGTATTGGGTGACTGCATCGATTCATCTAATTTAGTTAGTTAATTGCTCCAAAGAAAGGAAATCCAATAAGTTTGCTTTAATTTTCGACAAATATGATTTTATTAATAAATATCACACAGCCCGAACCAGAATAGAGAGTCTTGTTAAAAACATTCTTAAACTTTTTAAATAGAAGAAAAGAGTAAACGCACAGTACAATTATTGTCTGTGCATGAAAAATTCCAATTAGATTTTGCATTTACTACTACATTGATAAGTTTTGATTATTTTGTTTTTTTATAATGGCGGACACACATACGGCTACACTTATAGTTAGAGTTTCTTTTAGGATTTGATTTAAGGTAAGAATATTACTTTTTAGTATATGTTGTTTACTTTACATTTGTAGAGACTAATTATAAAATAAAAATTCGGTCTCTTAGATAAGGTAGACCGGACATTGAAAATGTTAACCATAAATTATCTCACTTTTGGGCTCAGGAGTCGATTACGTGTAGGGAAGAGTTCGCACCCCATTACTCCCAAACTTGATACCAAATCAATTACCATTTTTATTAATAGCAGAATTTGCGACTTGAAATGACATTTAAATTAAAATCCGGTTATACATGTGAGTTCATGTTTAGACGTTGAATTCAATAAGTTTGCTTTAATTTTCGGCAAATCCAAGGATAGACTTAATTCGCATAGCACTGACCTTGAATTCTGGAAATCGGAAAGGTTTTGGACGTTCATATTCTCCGCCATTAGTCAGCCCTATAGCATGGGAGCCAAGTAATAAACTATAGATTTATTCACACATAAAATCCTTGAAATAACCTGGTAATACTATATTAATCACTAAATATGAGCCAAAAATAGATAGTAAAGCTGATCGAATCAAACAAAAGAATTCTGATCGTCAAATACATTTCCTGCTACTAAAGTATGTGCTTCAAAGATTAAATTACTAATTCTAATTAGAAAGCTAAAGAATTATATGCATCATAAATGATTTATTTTCATCAAAACGTCAATTTTCCGTACATTGCTACTCTATTAGTACTTAGAACTGATTAAAATTTAGGGTAAACTATACTAATGACCACCGAACTATGGGGTTGGTGTCGATTTGACCATTATATTTTCAATTGTGTTAAATACACCACATAACTATTTAATTGGTTCCAATGTACCCACCTGCCGTAAAAAAAGCGAAAAATAATTGGTATAATTACACATTTAGTCCCCTTTATTTATACAATCATTCAATTTAATCCTAATTTTAATCTAATAAAATAAAATTAATTATTCAGGTGGTAACACGTGTCACCACCTTATTTGAGGGATTTATCTATTTTTATTAGATTTATTAAATTTATTTTCCTTCCCCAATCAGGTGGTAACACGTGTCACCACTAATTGGAGTAAGAAAAATGAAATAGTTAAAGCTACTAAAGTATGTGCTTCAAAGATTAAATTACTAATTCTAATTAGAAAGCTAAAGAATTTTAAGCATCATAAATGATTTATTTTCATCAAAACGTCAATTTTCCGTACATTGCTACTCTATTAGTACTTAGAACTGATTAAAATTTAGGGTAAACTATACTAATGACCACTGAACTATGGGGCTGGTGTCGATTTGACCACTATATTTTCAATTGTGTTAAATACACCACATAACTATTTAATTGGTTCCAATGTACCCACATTTAGTCCCCTTTATTTATACAATCATTCAATTTAATCCTAATTTTAATCTAATAAAATAAAATTAATTATTCAGGTGGTAACACGTGTCACCACCTTATTTGAGGGATTTATCTATATTTCTATTAGATTTATTAAATTTATTTTCCTTCCCCAATCAGGTGGTAACACGTGTCACCACTAATTGGAGTAAGAAAAATGAAATAGTTAAAGCTAGCCCCAAGGGGAATCGAACCCGGGTCATTAGGGAAAGAAAACAACGCTCTTACCACTGAGCTAAGCATGTTTATGATATATGAATTACCAAATATAATATATGTGGTATATGTGTTATCTGGTTGGAGATATAGGATCTGCATTAATGTTTGGAGATTTCTGTGTTGGGGAAACACATCCCTTAGAGTTAACAGTGAAGCTATTATATCTGACACAGGTAGGGCTGAAGCTCCACAGGCAACTGTGAACCAAGTGAAGGTAGAAGGAATTGAAACAAATTTAGCTGTAATGAAGGTTGGTTATTGCAATCTCCCATCTATTATATTTGGTTTTAGGCCATAAAAAATTGCCATACAATTGGCTATTTTGGTCAAGTTATTAATTCATTTGTCAGGCAGAAGTTGTAATCAGAAATATTTAATTCATTTCGATGTCTACGTTGATTTAGGTAACGTTTTGTTTTGTCATGCTCCTAGAAAACAACTTGCGTGTTCATTTGAATACTGGACTGTTTGTTGTACTACACCAACTGATCCTCTGAATCATTTCTAACATTTGAGTAGATTGTTAAAAGTTGTTTTTTTTTTCTAATTTGTAGGAACTGATGTTTCCTTTCATTCAATTAGTTACTTCTCTTGTGCTCCTATTGTAACCCACTATACCCACCTATGCGTTACAACGGATCCTAGGAAGTCACATTAGGGTCACAAGAGCGACCCACAGTAAAAATACACGTAAAACATTTTCTTATCATTAGGAAAGGCAACAATTAGTTATTTCTTTTCGTCGCAATAATATGCACTACTGCTTAGTGCTCTTGCTCTAGTCAGTAGTCATCGTGTTTATGTTGTGTATGTCCCTCTGAATGTGTGAAAGGGGTTATGTAACTTGTCTTTATTCTAAATAAAAACTCTATTTAGCTGCCTTAAAAAAACTATGAATTTTCTTCATTTCCCGCAAAATCAGAGTTATATTATTATCATTAAAAGCAACAATGTTCTGCAGCAAAACTTGAAAAACCAAAACTAAAAGGAAACAAAAGCCTGCAGCAGCTATAAAACAAAACAGAATATTACTTTTTGTAGAAGATAGATTTTATTGCAACATACTATATTGTTCCTATGTTTCAAAGGCACATGTTATATTTTAATCAATCTACACCATCACCTTCACCATACAAAGGAGTATTGGGTGACTGCATCGATTCATCTAATTTAGTTAGTTAATTGCTCCAAAGAAAGGAAATCCAATAAGTTTATTAATTTTTTTGGGTAAACTACACCACATACCATTAAACTATGGTCATTGAGTCGAAAATGGCACCGAGCTTTAAAATTGTTCAAAACTATCACTGAACTTTAATATGTGATTTAAAAATATCGCTCTACCGTTAACTCTTAGTACTCTCGTTAAGTCAAAACGACGTCATTTTGGTGTGGCTGTTTTGAAGCGTAAATTAGGCCAAAACAACGCCGTTTTTTGCAAGAGAAAAATTATTAAAACCATGCACTTGCCAAAACCATGCACATGTCGAACCAGTTACCGAGGTAATCGCCGACAATTAAGGATAAGATGAAGTGGTGGCCGAAATTGATGGTTGGATAAACCCAACATGGCGTGAAGCAAAGATAAATCCTAAAAGAATTGGAGTTCCATGAAAAGATCAAAAGGAGATTAAATTCCATGAAAATAGGAGGAGTTTTTGGAGGATAAATAAATAAAAGAGATTTATCCCTTTAATGTTATTTAAATCAACTTAACTTCCTTCTCAAGAAGACTTTGACCTAGCTATCTCCTATAAAAAGAAGACTAGTCGCCAACTTTAAGGGGGAGTCAATTGAGAGAGAAAAACCAAGGGGCTGCTCGATCTCTTATTCTTCTTCTTTCTCTTTGTTCGATTAGATTCATGCTAGGGAGATTATTCTTTGTATATCTTTCGAACCCATCCATGAACTAATTTTATTTGGCTTGGGTTACTGTGTTTTTGTGGTTGTGAGAACAATTGGATTTGTTTAGGTATTTGAGTTTGCAATTTTAATTCAAAGTTTGTTCATTCTTGGTTCTTAATTTTGATTGCGAGTGAATTGGGATAGGATCTCGTGAATTCATTCATTTATCTAATATCGAGAGAGTTAGATTCAAGAAACGAATGAGCATGGTCTTTATTCAATCATTAATCGATGGTGAAGACTAATTTGACTTATGGATAAATTGCGAATTTCAACGGCTAAGAGGAGCGCAAGATCGGTTGTTGTTCACCCATGGTTGACGAAGGGATGTATTACAAAGGCATGCACAATTGACCATTGTTTCGAGTTAGGGATAACGAGAAGCCATTGAAGAACGCTTTGCCGAACTTTGAAGGAAGTCGCCCAGTTACCCAAGCAATCACACCATTCCCAGTTGCCCAGGCAATTACTTGCACAAGCAATTCGACTGTTGCCAGTTGCCAAGGCAATTGAGTTGCTCTTGCACTCAATTACCAAGACGATCAATTCAACTATCACTCCACAACTCACGATAATCCGACATACTCTATTAAATCGATCACTCCTTTCTCTTATATTTATTTAGTTTTATTTTAGTTGATATTCATCACCATCAATTCTATTTATTTTTACAGTGCGATAACTAAAGCAAACTGCTATTATACCACTGATCCTAGGAAGTCACATTAGAGTCACAAGAGCGACCCACAGTAAAACCCGTATAAAATTCTTTTTTAAAAAATACATTAAAACTGTAAAACAAACTTATGTATAAAATATAATTTCAGAAAATCATGTAAACATAGGACATTAGATCGGAAATCATATTGCAGACACTAGTATGAAACAATACACATTATACATGCATTGCCCACTAACTATGCCGATACCGTACTCCAAAAGCAACACCGTGAGAACCCAAAACATTGATGATAGTAGCCTTACCATGACGGATTTCATCTAACCTGTGATGGTAAAAATAACATGAGCTTGGGAAAGCTCAGTAGTACAGAACTACCAAATGATGCGATAAGCACATGCAAGTACATGTCAGACATTACATTGACATGATGTTTCAGGCAATAACGAACTTCATTTACGATTTAATATTTCAGTGTAACGTTATATTTAAAGATAGCAAAATTGTTCTTTATTCCATCACTGAGTATCAGGCGTGAAGCCTATAGTCTACAGAATTAGAAGAGTGAATGATTAAATTAAACTAGGGACTTTAGTGTGTCCCGGCAGTGCTAAATTGTACCAATGTGGTAAACATTTTATTTCACGGGCACATAATTCAAGCAGCAATAATGTTCATTTTTAATTCTTATTTACCCTCCAATTATACTCCAATATACAATTCTGAGATGCGTCTTTAAAGGCATTAAAGGGCGTGGGTATCATCCTACGGGAATACCTTAGGTCCGGCGGAATTACCTTAGTGGAAGCATAAGAACTCGTAACGGTATCGGTAAGGGATTACCCTAGCCGAAGCATAGGAACCTGTAACTGTAATGATAAAGAATTACCTTAGTTGAAGCATAGGAACCCATAATGGTATCGGTAAGGGATTACCCTAGTCGAAGCATAGGAACTTGTAACTGTAACGGTAAGGAATTACCCTAGCCGAAGCATAGGAACCTGTATGCGAGCGGAACATCATACTTGACAGAAATGCACCATACACCGAAGCAGCAGTAATCGGATATGAGGCACCAATAGATTTCAAGCTTAGTATGCCTCCAATTCCAGCTTCTCCCAGATGTCCTTGGACTGCGCCATCAGTGTTGAACTTCATGGAACCAGCTAAAGGGGCAGAGCAGTCGGAAGCTTTTACCGATTTCTTCTTAAATCACCGGTAGATTTCAAGCAGCAGGATTGTTCATTAAATGAAAATTGGAGTAAAATTAATGGATAATATACTTGGAATATATTGAATCATTATTAGATTCCAAGCAGCAGGATTGTTCATTAAATGAAAACCGGTAGATTCCAAGTTGAATGGGGAATGGATAGAAGACCCTCCTTTGATTCGAAAGATTGTAAAAGACCACTTTTTTGAGGTATACAACTCTACTCCTACCTTAAACTAGTGGACCTAGAGTGCAATTTCAAAAAATTAGCCACTACTTCAAGCTGTTGGCTTGAGGGGAGATTTGAAGAATCTCTAATAATGATTACTTGATGAATATAAAAAATTAAAGGATAATATACTTGGAATAAAAAATAAAAATATTAAATATATTCTCCGTTAAATGAAAATCGATAGGTATGTTATTATCTACTTATAATTTTCATCTCTGTTTTCATAAAAGATTAAAACACGAAAGATAGAAGTTATTTATTTATTTTTCGATGAAAATTTGTGCTTTTGGGAGAATCGAACCCAATCATTTGCTACGGATAAATCAAAAGGGCTTAACGTATAATTATAATTTACTTAAAAAATCAAAAGATAAATATATTAAAATATATCATTTTATTTTTAATTTTCTTTTAAATATGGATTAAAATACCTATATGCCCCTAAATTATAAAATCCTAATTTTTGTTCATTTAAAATTTAAGCCGCCGCCGCCGCCGCCGCTACCTCCTGCCGCTAGTCTCTATCTAATGTTACTTAGGGTTTCAATAGTACAACCATGGTGTTTGTTTACCGCAGAAAAATTAGGCAAAGTTATTGACCATGGATGCAAACATATCAATAGAAATCTTGAAAAACTTTATCGCATAATCTTGTTTTTAATCTTGGTGTTTTCTTCTTTATCGCAAACAGATCAAAAGATTTTTAGCCTCTGTTTTCTTTTTTACCGCATAATTATTCTCGAAAGCCAAAGAACCATTGTCGTGGCCTAAATTATCTTATTGTCGTGACGGCAACAGCGGTGGCGGTAGCTTGTATTTCAAATGAACAAAAATTATGATTTTGTAATTTATGAGGAAATAGGTATTTTGATGTATGTTTAAAAGAAAATTAAAAATAAAATAATATATTTTAATTAATTTACCTTTTAACTTTTAAATAATTTATAATTATACGGTGAGTTATTTTAAATTTTTAATCTTTATAAATTGAATTAATAGTGCATATCAGTGCTCGTCGTTAGTGGTACTCATCGGTGCTCGTCGAACGTGCTAGACTCATCCATTAAATTGGTTACTAATAGTCTAAAGTATGAAGGAGTCATATTCTCACTCAATAATGCTCTTTATATATTTGAAACGATTAACATGTGCCTTTTTAAATAACAATTGGATTGATTAAAATATAATGTCACCATCCATGTTCGGGCAAATAAAACTTTAGGATTTATTTAGTAAATCTTTTTTTATAATGGGATTAGGTTGTCACTTTAGTTTTTTTTAATACAAAAATCTACTCATCTTAAAATGACAGCAAAAAGAACAGACAAGAAATAACAACCACAAGTTATAGAAGGGGCGGAATGTCATTCATCTCACGCTCGAACAAATAACATTTCAGTAATTTATTTAATAATTCGTACAATTAAAAAAATTTAAAATTATTCTTTTTTATTTTTATTGAGAATCCAAAAAAAATTAAATTTAAAAATCTAAATCATTTTTTGGGTCTAAATTCAAGTTTCTAAAGTTTAAGTGTAGTATAAATATGAATGATCAATCATTTAATCTCGTCTTTTGGGACAACGAGAAACTCATGACAATTGTGTCATTGGATGATGACATAATCTTCATGGCTTTTGTATTAAAATACTTTGGCATGGTACGATAACATTTTTTTTGCTCGGCAGAATGATTTTATTGATGAAGATTAAACATAGAACTTTAGATCTATATTGTATGCCTCATTAAAAACTTTCAGAATTCTAAACAGAGGGAAATGGTACTGTTGGATTAAAATCCGCAATTGTGGGCACATATGTAAAATGTATGTTGCTATTATAAAGTATGACACAAAATCAAGTGACTAATTATGTTAGGCGTGTCATAGGTATTAAAATGTCATGGAAATAAAAGTGTAGATACCATAAGATATATTTATAATTCAATGAGGGGCAGAGTTATAAATATTTAATAGTTGATTTAATAATCAACTATATAAAGAGGTAGTGGTCCCCAAGAAATATGTTAACTTGTATTATTCTTGTCCCCGTCAGAGAGTTTTTACGGCAAGGGCTAACCTATCTTCTTGGAAGATCACAACCACCTTTTAGGCGATCTTCATCAAAGGATTCAAGGTTTTCATCTATCGATTAATTCAGGTACGCTTCCGCTTTCGGTTTATTGTTCTTGATGATTTGACTTGATTGATTCTGGGTTTAGATTTCATATCTATTATGGTTTGGTTCTAACAAGTGGCATCAGAGCCAGAGTATGTCGAATCATTAAGAATCTATTAATTGATAGAATTAGAATTCTTGAATAAAATTTTGCATGATTCGTATAAATTCTGGGTTATTAATCTCCCATCCGGAGTTTCTGTTTGTTGCGCCAGTAATAAACAATTGAAATTGCGTTTTCAATTTGGGTGTTTTTAATTTGGAACAGATTATATACTTTTAGTACACGTATATTTAGGGTTTGTTTTATAAAATATTCTGGAATTACCGATTGTTAATATATATTTTTTCCCCTTTAAGTTTGTTGTATGTAATAACCCTATGCGAAAACCAATTTCATAAATTTGTGCCTATGTCGTGAATTGGTTAAAGAATTCATTAAAAGTAAACTATTTAAAGAATATGAATTTCTTTTATTGTCTTTTTTCGGTAATCGCATAAGAAATTCAAGTTATAATATATATATATATATATATATATATATATATATAATTTCAAATATATATTCAATTCAGTTTGATCAAAATTATAGTTTTGGTCGTTAGTGATTAAGAAAAAAAATTTGACTTGGGCTTTGTCGTGGTAAATTAACCATGATTTGGAAACTTTATATTCAGGTTAGCTCTCAAAGCTTTATATTTGGTTTATGTCTAATTATTATGGTTGTTTTTTGTTCAGGTTTAGTTTTGTACAGAACCTTTAGCTTAAATTTGTTTGACATTATGCTTAATTATGCGGTTAATGTTTTCTACGAAATATACATATTTGCATTTGGTATTGATGTATATTCCTTTCGGTTTGATTAAAATTTCAATTTTGATTATTAGATTATTATGGATATTTTAAGGTTTTATGTGGTTATTATGTGAATTATTCATTTATATGACATTTTTGATTTTGGCTTTTAGTTAAAAATTGAGTGTTTTGAATTCGACTTTGATTTTGGTAAATGCATGTTTAAGGTTTAAGACAATTCTTTTAAGGAACAATCAAAGATTTTGGTTTATTTAATTTCTGATAGCCCCATTTAGACAACCTTATTTTGGGTTATTTCGGAAAACTTAAGTGTTATCAAAAATTTCAGTTTTGACTGTTACAAAATTTTAAATTTGAATATCGGTATATTTATGTTATATATTTTGAGATAAATTAATTGAAGCATTAAGTCACCAAAGTGACCTCTATTGTGGAAATTATTTTATTTTAAAATATAGAAGGTTTTGTGCATGTAAGTCGGATTATGTTAGTATTAATCGGCCCAAAGGAAGGTTAATAATTGACATTATTACATGTGCAACTATGGTAATAAACATGTGATAATTATTCAGTTTTATATGTGAGCAATAAATCGGCCCAAAGGAAGATTTCTGTTTGACATGTTCTTATTATCAATGTTTGATTACTATACCAAGATATCACTTGCAAGTTAATGTTTTGTCCAACGATGAAATATTAATGGAGTGTTCGATATCTTAATATGAGGTTTACCTTTATTCAAATTTATTATTATTTTGGTTATCTTTTAATTTAATTGAAAGATAAAAAAAATTAAGGAAATTTTTTTGAAATAAATAAATTCATATTTTGGCTTCGGACATCTAATATTTTAGTATATTAGTTGAAACATAATGTCACCAAAGTGACCGCTTTTGTGTAGATTAGTTTATTTAAAATATTAAGATGATTATGGGTTTTTGTAATTCATGCGTTTATTAATTGGCCCAAAAGAAAGTTAATATTTGGCAGAATTACAACGACAATTGTGGCGATAAATATGTGACAATTATAAGGTATTTTATGTGAGCAATACGTTAGTCCAAAGATTAGCCTATTGTTTGACATAGTTTATTGTCAATGTTTGATTGCTACAACAAGAGTACCGCTTACAGTTAATATTACTGTCCAAAGACTTGATATTAATGTTGTGCTTTGTATCTCGAGGGGAATTAGCCATTATTTTGAATTTATTTGTTTACTTATGAATATTTATGTGAGCTTGTTTCTAATTTATTTACTTATTTGTGTTCTATATTTAGGTAATTTATTTTTGTTGTCACAATATCTGTTAAATACATTCTACACTCATGTTTAGTGAAACTAATTTCAAGAAATAGAAAAGACACTTACATATAGTATTTTGATGTATGAACATAGACTTTGCACTAAAGAATGAACAACTTGCACCTCTCACTGCGGTAAGCACCCATAAAAGGTATTTTGAGAGGTGAGATCGTTCGAATCGCATGAGTCTAATGATTATAAAACACAACATTCTAGATGTCTTTAGGAGCACAAATCTAAAGAGATTATTCATACTAAGGGTTTTCTTGACGAAATTAAGAAATGTTTTACCCAAAACATTAAGGTTAAGATGACATCACTTATGTCTTCTTTGATGTCTATGAAGTATAAGGGTCAAGAAAATGTGAGAGAGTAGATTATAAAAAAATTTCTTTATATTGCTTCAAAATTTAAGGCACATAAGATCGAACTCTCTAACAATTGTTTGCTCTTATGTTTTTTGACACTGCTTCCTATACAGTTTAACCAATTCAAGTTATAATTTTCAAAGGGAGAAATAGACTCTATTTAGGCCCATTTCTCATTATGTTCTAGAGGAAGAAAAATTGAAGCATTATAAGTGTAAAAGTATTAATTTAATTAGTGCTCATTTAGTTAGTGTCTCTAAGAATAAGGGCAATAAAAGAAAATTTTAGAATAAAGTTACTAAGGGTCCTAGTCAAAAGAAACAAGAATAAGTTACATAGTGTTGATTCTTTTGTATAAGTTAGGACATGTGTGGAGTAATTAAACTTCAAAAGAGAGCAATTATTTCGGTTATTTTGAGTGATCCATGGGCTGTAAATTTTATGATCCCACAATTAAAATTACTTTAAGGAGAGATTTATAATTTTTTTTAGGATGTTGAGTTTGGAGGGGAAAATAAGGTTAGATGCATTGTTATTGAGGAAAAATTGAATTATAATTTAATTCATACTATCACTTTTGATGATGTTTAGGTTTTCACACCTATCATTAATCAAGAAGTGAATCAAGTACCTCAACAAAATAATGTTGAACAACTCTCATTCAAGATAAGGTAATTGTTTCAGAAAATAAGGTAATAATGGAATGACAGAAAATGGCTCAATCATTTTTTATCAGACCATAAAAGTTCTAACTCTCAAAAGTGGATTGATGTCATTCAAGAAGAGTATAATTTTATGCAAGACAATAAAGTTTAGGAACTTGTCTCATTACCTTAAGGTGCAAACCAATTGATTGTAAATGGATATTTAAAATCAAGAGGGATGCAAATGATAATGTGGATAAGTATAAGGCATGTCTTGTGTTTAAAGAATACACTTTAAAAGAAGACATTAATTTTGTAGAGACTTTCTCTTCAGTTTCATTGAAAGACTCTTTCAGGATAATTATGAAGCTTGTTGCTTATTTTAATCTTGAGCTACATAAGATGGATGTTAAGCTTGTTTTCAATGGCGACATTGAAGAAATTATTTATATGGTACAATCATGAATTCGTGTCTGATGATACAAATCAATGATATGTAAATTAAAGAAATCCATCTATGAGCTTAAGTAAGACTGTCATTAGTGAAATTATAAATTTCATATTGATTATCTCATTCGGTTTTGAGATAAATTTGGTTGACAATTGAATATACTACAAGTTCAGTGGGAGTAAAATAAATTGATACTCATATTGCTAAAGAAGACAAATTTAGTCTTACTCAGTGCCCTAAAAGTAACCTTGAAATTTAGAAAATTCAAAAGATTCTCTATGCATAAGCTATTGAGAATCTAATTTATGCTTAAGTATGTATGCGTTCGGAAATTGTGTACATTGTTAGAATGTTAGACAAATATTTGAGGAATCATATTATGGACCATTGGATAGCAGCCAATAGGGTTATTAGATATCTTCAGAGAAAAAAATTACATGCTCACATGTCGGAGTTCTGGTAAGATAGAGATCATCAGGTTTACAGACTTCGATTCTAATAGAATATTGATGCAAAAGAATTTTGTCACTTGAGCTGCTAATTGTAGATTGAATAAAAAGACCACTTCAGTTATTTTTGTGACAATAAATATGCATTCATTTATTCTATAATCAATATGAACACTTCAAATTTGAAGCACATAAATATTAAGTTCCTATTTGTTAAAGAAAATTCAGAGTGGTCGTGTGTCTATAGAGCATGTTGGTACAAACTCCATAATTGCGCGCATATTAAGAAACTATCACCCCAGGTCTTTCATGAGCACACTACTCATGTGGGTGTAATGTTATTTAAGGATATTCGGTTTTAGTGGGAGTTTGTAATTTTAAAAAATGCTCATTTGTTTTAGACACAATTTCAGTTACTTCAGTTTAAGGATATTTAAGATTTTTTCTGCAGAAATAAAGTTCTTTCGAACACTCTGAATTCAGTAAAGTTGATCTCACTAAGGTTTAGGAGGACCAGTTGGAAATAGACATGTTCGGTTCACATTTCATGTAATTTTCCATGCTACGCATCCATGATTGATCTATGTCATTTGATTATGTTTGTATACGTGACCATTGATGGGTCCAGTCATGATTGATATGGCGAAGACCGCTTTGATCCTGTATGGATATAGTTGATGGACGAGATTGTTATAGAATACCTATTATATAATAGCAAAATTTTGAGCTCATAAGGTTATACATTTATCAGGAAACATATGTTGCCCAAGTGGGAGATTGTTGGATTAAAATCCGCAATTGTGGGCACATATGTAAAATGTATGTTGCTATTATAAAGTATGACACAAAATCAAGTGACCAATTATGTTAGGCGTGTCATAGGTATTAAAATGTCATGGAAATAAAAGTGTAGATACCATAAGATATATTTATAATTCAATGAGGGGCAGAGTTATAAATATTTAATAGTTGATTTAATAATCAACTATATAAAGAGGTAGTGGTCCCCAAGAAATAGGTTAACTTGTATTACTCTTGTCCCCGTCAGAGAGTTTTTACGGCAAGGGCTAACCTATCTTCTTGGAAGATCACAACCACCTTTTAGGCGATCTTCATCAAAGGATTCAAGGTTTTCATCTATCGATTAATTCAGGTACGCTTCCGCTTTCGATTTATTGTTCTTGATGATTTGACTTGATTGATTCTGGGTTTAGATTTCATATCTATTATGGTTTGGTTCTAACAGGTACAACACAACCAGGTACTCAAATTAAATCAAGCAAAACCAGCAAGCCACACAACTCATGATTATAAACTTTTTGAGTTTGAACTCGGGGAATTGGGGAATCGGCTATGACAGCACGACGGATATCTTTTTTTGTGCTTCTTGCTCTTGTAAGTTTTAGTTGATTTTCACTTTTATTACATTGCTTTTTTTTGTTGTTATTAAAGTTGATATTATTTTTGGAGGAATTAAAAAAAGTAATCGATGAAAATTTGCAAGAAACTATAGTGACAATGAAGAAGATGTTCGATACCTAGTTTTCATACTTGGAATGGAAGAAGAAGGAAGAATAAATTTACATTTTTAATCCAAAAATTAAAAATGATGTTTAAATTGATAATATTTTGGACTAAATTGATAGATTGTATAAGTTTTAGGGACAAAACCTCTTATTTAACCAAGCAACGTCATTGTTTCCGTTTATATTTAACAATCAAGGTACCAAAATAGAAATAATACGTAGCGTTAAGTACCGTTTTGCTAAAAAATAGCTCAGGCACCAAAATAGAAATACAAAAATATGTGAGGTACTAAATATGTAGTTTAGCCTTATTAAAAAAATTCAAAAATTTAATATATATGAAAAATAATTTAATTGATTTTTAAAATAATTATTAATTGTATGATGAGTAGTTGAAATTTGTAATATTTATTAATTAATTTAATGGTGTTCACGGATAGTGGTGTTCAGCGTTGTTCGTCACATATTTTAGAATTTTCCAATTTCAAATATTAGCATTGTTGATGTGGTGTGGGGTGATTTCTTGTAGAAACTATCAGGAAGAAGGAAAATATTTTTCTCAGCAATTCCACCTTTGTAATCTCTCGCTTCATGCCATCAATTTCATCAAGTATATCCCACCATTTCCATGGTCTTGACATAGGGTTTGCAATCCAGTTGAGGACCACTTGTGAATCTGATTCTACCATCAAAGCGGAATGTCCTTTCACCTCAGCTTCCAAGTATACTTTTAGCGCAGTGTGTATAGCCATTAGTTCAGCAAAGTCCGGGCAGATCTTTTCAACTGGTCTAGAGAATAACGCCTGCAAATAACCTTGCGAGTTTCGCAAAACCCCTCCACATCCTGCTCCTTCTTCTCGAAACGCTCCATCCACACTGAATTTTAGTGAGTTAGCCGGAGGTGGACACCACACTACAGCTTCTTTCTTGATAATATCATTCTCTATACATGCTATGGGGTTTTTCCACCAGTCTCCATCACTGTAAATCAAGTTCTCGTTAACTGCCCTAAGCCAAATGTAAGCTCTCATCTTGGTAACAAACAATAGATCCTTGATCGCAGCCAATTTGTCATTGAACACCTTTTCATTGCGTGCAAGCCACAAACTCCATAAAGCAGCCGCTACTATTATGAGTCATATAGTTTTCACTGCACTTGGCATATGTAAACTAAGGCAGAAGTTCAATAATTCCTCTGCACTTCCCAGGTTTGCCTAGGCAATGTTCAACCATTTACAAAATCTCAACCAAAAGCATATCACAAACCTGCAATTGAAGAAGAGATGATTGGACTCTTCTAATACCAGATTACACCATGTGCAATCTTTCTTTAAGTTCTGAATCTGCACACCTTTGATAACATTTAGCATAAATTCGTATTATAATCGGATACTCGGCTGGATATCCTCTTAGTGTATGTAATCGTCCAAGGCTCGGGGTGTCTGCCTTTCTTTTTTTTTTGAATAAAAGTAAAGCAAACTAATATCCATTTCTTGTTGCAATTGATTATTTTTTTGGGTAAACTACACCACATACCATTAAACTATGGCCATTGAGTGGAAAATGCCACCGAGCTTTAAAATTGTTCAAAACTATCACTGAACTTTAATATGTGATTTAAAAATATCACTATATCGTTAACTCTTAACACTCTCGTTAAGTCAAAACGACGTCATTTTGGTGTAGCTGTTTTGAAGCCTAATTTAGGCCAAAACAACGTCATTTTTTTTGCAAGAGAAAATTTATTAAAACCATGCACTTGCCAAAACCATGCACATGTCGAACCATTTGCCGAGGTAATCGCCGAAAATTAAGGATAAGATGAAGTGGTGGCCGAAATTGATGGTTGGATAAACCCAACATGGCGTGAAGCAAAGATAAATCCTAAAAGAATTGGAGTTCCATGAAAAGATCAAAAGAAGATTAAATTCCATGAAAATAGGAGGAGTTTTTGGAGGATAAATAAATAAAAGAGATATATCCCTTTAATATTATTTAAATCATCTTAACTTCCTTCTCAAGAAAGGCTTTGACCTAGCCATCTCCTATAAAAAGAAGACTAGCCGCCAACTTCAAGGGGGAGTCAATTGAGAGAGAAAAACCAAGGGGCTGCTCGAATTCTTCTTCTTCTTCTTCTTCTTTCTCTTTGTTCGATTAGATACATGCTAGGGAGATTATTCTTTGTATATCTTTCGAATCCATCCATGAACTAATTTTATTTGGCTTGGGTTATTGTTTTTTTTATCAGCAAAGCGAAGTATATTATTATATGAAAAATATACAACGCGAGTCAAACATGCGCCTCATCAAAAACCTCCCTAAGCCTAACGGAGGAAAAGAGTACGACATGTCGACTAAAAAAGAAACAGGACCAAAGACACCACCCCTTACAAGACCATCAAACCGAGGCCTGAAACAAAGAGACTCGAGAAACCCCTTCCTTCGCTAGCGCATCAGCTAGCCCATTGGCCTCCCGGAAAATGTGAGAAAAGCAAACAGATACCAGCGTCAAGCAGGCACGATCGATCACATTAAAAAATTCCCACAAACGCCACGGTCGACGTTCCACCTGCAACACCCACCCGATGGCCACTTTGGAACCCGACTCAATAATAAGTGGACGATCAGCCCATTTAGACGCAACAAAAAATTCCAATGCAAAGGTTATCGCCCGTATCTCTGCAAAATTAGAGTCAAGAGAACCAAGCGGCCCCGACAAAAGCGCACGGATACGACTTTGGGCATCTCACAACACCCCCGAAGCCCGCAGGCCCCGGCTTCCCTCGAGCAGAACCATCTACCGAGAACTTCAATGTTACCCCGAGAGGAGGCTCCCAACAAACTCCCAACCGGCTCACATGTTTGCCGACCCCTTCTCTAAATAACCGGTTATTGTGTTTTTGTGGTTGTGAGAACAATTGGATTTGTTTAGGTATTTGAGTTTGCAATTTTAATTCAAAGTTTGTTCATTCTTGGTTCTTAATTTTGATTGCGAGTGAATTGGGATAGGATCTCGTGAATTCATTCATTTATCTAATATCGAGAGAGTTAGATTCAAGAAACGAATGAGCATGGTCTTTATTCAATTATTAATCGATGGTGAAGACTAATTTGACTTAGGGATAAATTGCGAATTTCAACGGCTAAGAGGAGCGCAAGATCGGTTGTTGTTCACCCATGGTTGACGAAGGCATGTATTACAAAGGCATGCACAATTGACCATTGTTTCGAGTTAGGGATAACGAGAAGCCATTGAAGAACGCTTTGCCGAACTTTGAAGGAAGTCGCCCAGTTACCCAAGCAATCACACCATTCCCAATTGCCCAGGCAATTACTTGCACAAGCAATCCGACTGTTGCCAGTTGCCAAGGCAATTGAGTTGCTCTTGCACTCAATTACCAAGACGATCCATTCAACTATCACTCCACAACTCACGATAATCCGGCATACTCTATTAAATCAATCACTCCTTTCTCTTATCTTTATTTAGTTTATTTTAGTTGATATTCATCACCATCAATTCTATTTATTTTTACAGTGCGATAACTAAAGCAAACTGCTACTATACCACTGATCCTAGGAAGTCACATTAGGGTCACAAGAGCGACCCACAGTAAAACCCGTATAAAATTCTTTTTTAAAAAATACATTAAAACTGTAAAACAAACTTATGTATAAAATATAATTTCAGAAAATCATGTAAACATAGGACATTAGATCGGAAATCATATTTCAGACACTAGTATGAAACAATACACATTATACATGCATTGCCCACTAACTATGCCGATACCGTACTCCAAAAGCAACATCGTGAGAACT
The DNA here is from genome assembly GCA_958450335.1 of Hibiscus tridactylites. Taxonomy (NCBI): domain Eukaryota; kingdom Viridiplantae; phylum Streptophyta; class Magnoliopsida; order Malvales; family Malvaceae; genus Hibiscus; species Hibiscus tridactylites. The sequence goes on along the minus strand of OY288285.1, from coordinate 75,017,198 downwards.
CAAAACATTGATGATAGTAGCCTTACCATGACGGATTTCATCTAACCTGTGATGGTAAAAATAACATGAGCTTGGGAAAGCTCAGTAGTACAGAACTACCAAATGATGCGATAAGCACATGCAAGTACATGTCAGACATTACATTGACATGATGTTTCAGGCAATAACAAACTCCATTTACGATTTAATATTTCAGTGTAACGTTATATTTAAAGATAGCAAAATTGTTCTTTATTCCATCACTGAGTATCAGGCGTGAAGCCTATAGTCTAGAGAATTAGAAGAGTGAATGATTAAATTAAACTAGGGACTTTAGTGTGTCCCGGCAGTGCTAAATTGTACCAATGTGGTAAACATTTTATTTCACGGGCACATAATTCAAGCAGCAATAATGTTCATTTTTAATTCTTATTTACCCTCCAATTATACTCCAATATACAATTCTGAGATGCGTCTTTAAAGGCATTAAAGGGCGTGGGTATCATCCTACGGGAATACCTTAGGTCCGGCGGAATTACCTTAGTGGAAGCATAAGAACTCGTAACGGTATCGGTAAGGGATTACCCTAGCCGAAGCATAGGAACCTGTAACTGTAATGATAAGGAATTACCTTAGTTGAAGCATAGGAACCCATAACGGTATCGGTAAGGGATTACCCTAGTCGAAGCATAGGAACTTGTAACTGTAACGGTAAGGAATTACCCTAGCCGAAGCATAGGAACCTGTATGCGAGCGAAACATCATACTTGACAGAAATGCACCATACACCGAAGCAACAGTAATCGGATATGAGGCACCAATAGATTTTGTAACCCCCTAGACCCGCCTATGCGTTAGTATGGATTCTAAGAAGTCACATTAGGGTCACTAGAGCGACCTACGATAAGATTTCAAATAAACATATATTTAAAATATATGATTTAAAATAATATTTCAGAAATCGTTCAAAACGATAAAACAATTATGATACAAGTTGCGGAAATAAGTTCAGACTCATTTGTATAATACAAACACGACACACATGTCCCCTAGTTACACATATATCATACTCCCTGACGAGCCGAAGAAACTCCCATACCGACGTTGATAGGTCTGTCACGATATCGGATACATTCAGGGTTATTTTGATTACTTGGGCCAACGAGGGCATTTTGGTCATTTAACTATTAGGGGTGATTTTGTAATTTAGCCCAATAGTTGTAAAATGAAGATTTACAATATTTAAGATTTCCAGAAGTTTATCGAGCCTCCAAAACCATACGAACTAACATATCCCAACCTTGCATTACTAACCAACCCTTCTAATGTATCCGGCTATATCTTATATCTGAACGGTTGCTTTCATATTTCACCACCAGACTTGTCGTAGAGTAGTCAAACTTATATTCTGTGCGGAAAACTTCCAACCTTATTTTAATATCAGGAGTGATTATCATACATGAGTGTGCTTCCTAACACTTAGGGGCGCTTTAGCCCTTAAAGTCTTATTAGAAATCTCAGAATTTCATCAAATGCATAACTGCGTATTTGACTCAAGAGGGCTTTTTTAGTCATTTAGGAAATTGGGATAAATCCACCATTTCTTTCTAAATTATCATTTGGTACCTCCATCATTCACGTACTCAAACGAGATTTTTTTTTGAAAAGTGAAAGGCCTCATTAAAAACCCCCTCTAGACCTATAGGGGGAAAAGAGTGCCTATATGATTTTATTAAGAATAACCAGGAAAGAAAACACAAAAAGTATCCAGACAACGGGTACAACACAAACCAAAATACAAGCAGAAAAATACCATGACCAGGGCCAAATACAAAAGAGCTTAGTATCAGCCTATACCATTCCTAGCCAACGCGTCAGCTGCAATATTGCACCTCCTTGGAACCCATCTAATCAGGATGCCACGACCGCGAACAACCAAAATGAAATTGGAGACTTTATCTAGTAGCATTGACGGGGGAGCAACCTTCGAATTTAGCCAATCGACGACGACTCTGCAATCACTTTCAATTATAAGCCTAGCCAACCTGCCCCAGAGGGAGTTAATAACCTTATTAAATCCGATAATGACAGCTTCTAGCTCCGTGAAAATGGGGGGCCCTGGTACGCAAGTTTCAGAAAATTTCAGCAGAATAGTGCCCGCATCATCTCGAAGAATACCTTCCACTCTGCAGTTGGTACCTTGGACACTAGAGGAGCCATCGACATTCAACTTATACCACCCAGCCGGTGGCGGTGACCAACCGAGGGGCCGCAGTAAGGACTGAGGATTCAGGCAAGAATCCTTAACAATCAAAAAATCCAACACAATTGATTCTATAGACAATAAGCAGGCATTAAACGACCCTTTGACCCAATAGGCAATTCTAAGACTTATAATAGAGGTCAGTTGCAAGGGATCGAAAGATTTACCGTTGAAAACAATTTCATTGCGGAATAAGCAAATAGACCAAATCAAGGCGAAAGGAATTATGGACCAAACCTTACTAATGCCCGGGGGGCTGATACCCTCCCATGCTTCCAAGAAGGCCATGGCTCCCATGGGAAAGACAGCTACCGCACCAGACCTTGCTACAAAAAAATTCCAGATCCTCCAAACCGCTGGACACGAGAAGAAGAGATGAAAGCAGGTTTCAGGTTCCTTACCACACAAGGGACAGTATAGATCATTGATGGAGTTGATACCCCTTTTACTTAATTCACATTTAACCGGGACCCTCCCCAACAATACGAGCCAAAGAAATAATTCCACTTTCGGTGGAGCGAGACCCAACCACACTGCATTATCCCAGAAATTCCGTTCCGGTTTCATGCCTAACAACAGATTCTTTACTGATTTCACTGAGAATTTGCCATCACTTGAACCAGACAAAAAAACCCAGTCCTTATCCAGCCCACTTGACTGGAAATCATTGAGTTTCCGCAGCAGGGCATCCCAAGCTGATGCTTCTCGGTCAAATAAGGGCCGGCGGAGAGGAATGTTCCAGACCCATTTACCATTTAATTTCTTCCCAACCTCACATATTAAACAATCCTGGGCAGAACATAATGCAAAGAGCCTAGGAAAACTTACTTTCAACGGACAGCTATCGAGCCAGCGATCATGCCAGAAACGAATGTGTTCGCCATTACCGACTTGGAGGAGAAGGTTGTCTCTAAGCGTGATACCCACATTGTCTTCTTTATACAAGGAAGAAACAATACCCTTCAATATCCAAGAGGAGGACTTCGAATAAGAGGAAGACGGCAAAATTGCAGAGCCCGCCAACGGATTTTTGCAACATATGACTTTTCTCCATAGGCCCTGAACTTCGTTTCCAAACCGCCAAGCCCATTTACCCAGAAGAGCCCGGTTCATAGTGTCCAAATCAGCAACCCCTAGGCCACCACGATATTTAGGTTCACATATTTTACCCCAACTAACCCAATGTATCTTCGAGGTAGAAGGAGAGTTACCCCAGAAGAATCTGGCCAGCAAGCTATTCATCTTTGTGAGGACTTCCCGGGGCATTTTGAACAAAGACATAAAATAGATCGGAACACTAGAGAGGGTAGATTTTATGAGAGTAAGCCTTCCCCCTAAAGATAGGAATTTCGGCATCCAACCCTCTAGTTTCTTTTCCATCTTTGCGAGAATAGGTTCCCATAATGCTAGAGAATTTCTCCTAGCACCAAGAGGCATGCCCAAATACTTGGTAGGGAAAGTATCAACCGCGCACCCCACCTTCCGCGCCCAGGATGATAGGTCCAAGCTGTCAACATTAATCCCCATAATCTTGCTTTTGGTCAAATTTAATTTCAGCCCGGATGCGAGTTCGAAGACCCGTAGAACCCTCTTAACATTCCCAATCTCCCGACAAGAAGCTCCACAAAAAATCAAGAGGTCGTCCGCAAATTGAAGGTGCGAAACCTCAACTCTATCACACCCTCTGCCGACGGAAAAACCACTAAATAGGCCCTTATTCACTGCTTTCAGCAACATTTGATTTAAAGCTTCCCCAACTAAGTTAAACAATAGAGGGGAAAGCGAGCAACCCTGTCTTAGACCCCTAGATATCGAGAATGACTCAGAGGGGGATCTGTTCACCAAAACAGAGATATGAGCCGAAGATATACACTTAAGGATCCAGCGGCACCACTTCTTTCGAAAGCCACATTTTTTTAGCACAAGCATCAGAAATTGCCAATCCACCGTGTCATATGCTTTGTGAAAATCAATCTTGACAGCCACCCCCTTTTTCTTTTCCTTTACCATGAAGTCGATAACCTCATTTGCTATCAAAGAACAGTCCAAGATTTGTCTGCCAGCCACAAACGCAAACTGATTATTCCCCACTAGTGAGCCAATAACCGACTTTAATCGGCCCGTTAGAACCTTCGATAATAATTTATATAGCCTACCGACCAAGCTGATTGGACGGAAATCATCTAAGGAAGATGGATGGGGACACTTCGGGATGAGGGTAATGAAGGAATGGTTCGTCCCGAACTCCCAATCTCTCTCGTGATAGAAATCGTCGAAGAAGCGGAGAATGTCAGCCTTGAGAACTTCCCAAAATTTTTTGATGAAACCGAGGTTGAAACCATCCGGGCCCGGAGCCCGGTTACCATCCGTAGATATCAAGGCATTCCAAATCTCATCTTCAGTGAAGCTAGATTGTAGTGACATAGCTTGCTGATGATTTAGGCGAGCAAGATTTAAAGAGAAATCTTCTACTTCAAGAGACTGAGAGTCATTGTACTGTTCTGAAAAGTGATTAAAGATAGCTGCTTTTAAATCACTCGGGTCTGATAATTCAACTCCCTTATGCACCAACTTCACAATCGAATTTGACTTATTCCGAGCGGAAGCAACTAAGTGAAAGAATTTAGAATTCTTGTCGCCTTCTTTGAACCAGCGGAGCTGAGATTTTTGCAGCCACGCACTTTCCTCCCTCCGGTACTCATCCCATAACAGAGATCTCAATTTCTTCAACTTATCCGCATACGTCTGATTGGAGCCATTAGATTGGACAAGTAATTCCAAGGCAGTAATCTCAGATTCTAATTGGGGAATCGAATGAGTTTTCTTGCACGACTGCTTGTTTTGCCAACGTTTAGCTGCGACTTTACATTCTCTAAGTAAGCCACCAATTCTTCTCCTCGGGAAACAAGACTTGGATTTCACCATAGCAGTTTTAATTTCCTCCGCAAAACCTTCCTCCCCCAACCAATGATTATAGCATTTAAACGGACGAGGACCCCATTTAAAACCTTCGACTTTAAGAGTGATCGGACAGTGATCCGAAAGAGATTTATTCAACACACCTTGTATCAAATTGGGGAAAGCTAAATCAAAGTCCGCCGAAATGAGAAAGCGATCAAGCCTAACGAAGGTAGGCGGGTCTCTATTGTTGCTCCAAGTGAAATTTCCCCCAACCATCGGCAAATCCATAAGCGTTGTACTGTACACAAATTCCTTGAATAAAGAAATCAGAGATCTATTTAGCGAAAACCCAATTTTTTCAGTAGGGTCTAAGATTAAGTTCCAGTCCCCCCAAGCACCACGCAAGATCCCAACTGAGCAAGAAATTCGAAATTTCCTCAAGAAAAGCCTGTTTTTCCGAATCAACAGAAGGGCCATAAATATTCAAAATACCAACGTGAAGATTGTTCTGACCAAATTTACCGATCAAAGCCACGAAATTAGGGCGAATGATAACATTGGAAACCTCAAAAAAAGATTTATCCCAGAGACATATTAACCCCCCTGACGACCCTGAAGCAGGGGAAAAAGCATGAAGGATGTCTGAATTATTCCAGCATTTTCTACACAAATTAGCTTCTACAACTTCCAATTTAGATTCCTGAAGAAGAACCACATTTGGTTTCTGATCCTGTATAAGCCTCCTAACAGCCCTAATTTTTTCATTCTTACGAATTCCTCTGATATTCCACGAGCAGATTTTTAAATTCATAACAGAATTGATAGGAGAATTACCTTAATGCGAAGCAACGAAGATTAAGATTCCTTTCTCAGCCCCTGTTCCAACTCGCAGACTTTCCGGATGACCATTTCTCTACCCCCCTTGAAAGAGAACTCGAGAATCCGACTCACCTCCCACACAGCATCAGCTTCCAATTTTTCCAGAGAAATAGTGGCTTCGGAGAAATCGCCGACCTGATGAGAATTGGAACAAAAATCCTCTTCATCGATGGAGTCCCTGATACGACGCCTCATTCTTCTTCTATAACTAGCTCTCAAGAAACCACCAAGAAGCTCATTGTCGGATATTTTATTTTGGCTCAACTGAAAGGGATCATCGATGAGATCAAGGCTATCAGGTACAACAGATTCCCCACTAGCAGCAAAGGCTTCAGGACACAAATTGGTCCCAGGCCGAGCACTATCCTCCAGGCCCAAAATTGGATTATTGCAAGAGCTAGGGCCCTGTTCAACATTCTCACTACGTGAAAGCCCATTATACGGTTGATCCAAAATGTGACCCAAAACAACCGGGGGGACAACCAATGTATTATTAACCAGGTTTGTCCCACGTGCTGAAAAAACTGAATCAGCCTCTGGAAAATACCCAATGTCAACCTGGGAATTATTTACCCGCCTCGAAAAGGTGTCAGAAACTTCAATATCCAAATCCAGTGGGGCTCCAGAATCCGAGGGATTTTTTGCCGAGTCCGAGGAGGTTTCCCAATCGTCAATTCTCACTTCGCCGTCGTCTGACCCAACACAACCATTCAAATTCTCCGACGAAACGACCGCCGGATTCCCATCCCCAACAAACGCCGGGTTATCCTCAAGATTCCCGTGATCCGACCGGACATCTTCTGGAAAATCTTCCGGCATGGAAGTAGAGACTTCATCCAAAGGATTAGTCACTGCAATTTTACCGATCTTAATAACATGGGTCAAGCCCCTAATGCGGACGGATATTGTTTCCGGAATACCAGAAACACAAGCCGTTCTGAGCGTCATTCGTGCAATAGCAAGATTCGATTTCGATTTTGTCTCCGCATGGATATCAATGACAGTGCCCCATCTATTACCTATGGTCTTGAAAAACTCTTCGCTCCAGCATAAGAGTGGAACACCCTCAAGTGCAAGCATACAAAACTGAGAGGGAATACCATCCACCAGAAGAGGGGCAACGTGTTTAAACCAGAACTCTATGGCCTCTCTTTTGCCTTCCCATGCAAGGGAGAAATCCTCAGCAGAAGAGAATTTGATGATAACAGATTGGTTGCCAACGCCCAACGGGGAGATGATCCCATGAATTCCTTCGAAATTAAAATCTTGTTGCACTACCCCTATATCATAGGAGCTTTTCAAGATACCAACTAAGCATAGTTTTAGCCACCCATGGTCTTCCCTGGGAATATTGATATTAAACGGAGAACCATCATTGCAGCCTATATTCTCCTGATGAACCTCGTTTGACCTATTATCTTCCGATCCACGCGGACCGGGCATATTCTGTAAGAGTGCATCTTTGAAAGATAAATTTTCCACAACTGTCCGGAAGCCCTCACGACGGGCATGCTGGCGAGCCTCCCCACGCGAGCCCAAAGAATTTCGATTATCCCTGACCGGAACAAATCTCCCCTGCACTGGACTCCTAGAAGGTTTTTGATATCTGGCCTGAGATACCCTAATTATCATACCATCAATGATCGACTTGTCCCTAGATTCAATCGCATTCACCATATCCCGCCTAGAAAGAAACGACACAAAGGCAAAGGTAGATACGCGGTACTTCCGTCTATTATTAGACCCAGGAATGAAAACTCTGGAAATCTTCCCATGAAGACTGAACAGATCCTTCAGAGCCTTCCACGGCACCCTTCTGCTCAAGTTGTCTATGAAGATGGTCCAGCTATTGCCTGCCTCACCGTCGAAAGCCTGCGCACCCCTGAAGCCCCTTCTGACATCCTCCTGGCGGCGATTCTTGAAAGTAGATGTTCCCCGAACTTGGCTAGCTTCCCCCCTCGCTCGCCACCGTGCGCTCTCCATTAGTACCCAAGTTTGCATCACACGTATTGCATAATGATGCCGATGGGCATAGGTGCCACCTAAGGGGATGCCTTAGGTCCATAAGGACTTACCCTAGGCCCGATGGGCGTAGGTGCCACTCAAGGGGAGACCTTGAGTCCATAAGGACTTACCCTAGGCCCGATGGACATAGGTGCCACTCAAGGGGATACCTTGAGTCCATAAGGATTTACCAGCTTGATCAGGGTTGTACCGACAGAGACTTCATATCATAACCCAACAGTATACCCCATATGACAATCGGTAATCAGATTTCAGACATGAGTAACATAATATATGTAACAGACATATTCTATTCAGAGTATCAGAAACGGAAGATTCATGCTTTTCACAGATAAATGGGCATACCATTGAGCATAACAGACATTTTTATCATTTATCAAGCAAACAGATTTTACCATCATAGGTCAAACTAACAGATCATACTGTCGAGTTTATCGGACAATCAGACAATACCATTACAGATCAAGCAATCACATAACAAGTGTAACCCCCTTAACCCGGCCTAGACGGTTGACCCGAATTAAGAAAGTCACACGGGGAAAACCAAAGTCAACCCGAAAGTCAACCTTGATTAACGACCCTTTTTTTTTCTTTTTAAACTTGTCTAGATGCACATTAGTCCTAATTGTGATCACACAAACATCATACTCAAAGATCACAAACATCAGAGATCAAACAGGGACCCAATTGAACAAATTACAACTTTAGGGACCAAATTGTAATTTCTGATAATTAAAAGGACTTAACCCAAATTAAAGTTACCAACTTGAAATTAATCAGGTTTCATGCTTCTCTGTGAAAATTCAGCTCAAAAGGACTTCCCAAGCTCATACAATTGCACAAACAAGTTTCAGGACCAAAACGCAAACAATTCAAAACATATAACTGCCAATGTCAGCCCCCAACGGTCGACCGTTCCGAAACAGGCTGAACCCGTTTCGAAACACGGGCCGTTCCGCAACGGGTTCCGGAACATGGGCTGGCAGAGGCCAAACCGTTTCGAAACGGTGCATACCGTTTCGGACGCCTGGGTTCATTCAAGGCACCCGTTCCGAAACGGTGCACACTGTTCCGAAACGCCTGCACAGATTGTAGCAAAAAGCATTCCAAAACATGCAATTAATCATCCAATCATGCTCCAAATGCCACCAAACTTTACCAGCATGCAATTCAACATATATAAGACTTATAAGCATCATCAAATCATCAAAACAACATCACATGCAAAAAGCCCCAATTCTATAGGCATGCTTCCTACACAAGCTAGCTACTCAAGCACAAAACTTCCAAAACAAGCATGTAATGATCCAATACAAAAACCAGCATTCATATCATCATTCAACATACTTAGGGAGTCCCAAACACCTCCCAAAACATACACATTTGGTCCCCATTGCCAAATTACCAAAAGCTAAAATGTACCAACAAAAACCTTCCATACATTAAGCTCTACTTGCACTTGAATTCTTGCCCTCCTTGCTACCCTCAAGGTTCACTAATGTTCTGCATTATTGAATTAAGAAAACGAAGAGAGCGTAAGCAAAAGCTTAGTGAGGAATGCTCTTAAAAAAACCATTCAATAATGCAATTAAAAACATTTACAAAACATGCTTTAAATCAACCTTTGCACATGCTCAAAAGCATACTTAAAACAAGCATCTCATGCTTCAACATAATATAACATGTCATATTGGCTCAAGTGATAAATTCCATTTCTTAAAACAAGTTCATCAACTTCCCAAGGACTTTTAAACACCTTGGCCCCAAGGACTTTTAAACACCTTGGCCATGGACTTTTAAACACCATGAATGAGGACCACACAAGGACTTTTAACCACCTTTGTGTCCATTGCTTGAATTACCCCAAGGACTTTTAAACACCTTGGCCCCAAGGACTTTTAAACACCTTGGCCCCATGGACTTTTAAACACCATGGCCCCATGGACTTTTAAACACCATGGAAGGATCACCTAAGGACTTTTAACCACCTTAGTGTCCGCAACAAGAATCATCCAAGGACTTTTAACCACCTTGATGTTCTTAAGTAACAAGGCTCACTCAAGGACTTTTAACCACCTTAGTGACCTTAACCTTTTCAAAACATCACTTGCCAATATACATCATTTTCATCATTCAATTCACTGTTTTAAAGCATTAAACCAAGCCATATTCATCATGCATTTAAAAGCATCAAACCACATTTCATCAATGTACAAAAGCAAGGAACTCCTACCTAGAGTTTCCTTCAACATATGGCTTAAAACATCAGCAAATACCATGCTAAAACATGCTTTCAAAACAGTAATTAAAACATGCAAATAACCATTTTGCATCACAACAAAATCATGGCCACCACTAGAGAGTAATTCCGAAAACTTACACTTGAGCTTAGCAAAGTTGTTTAGACTTAAACTAAGCTCCCAAGACATTGGTTTCAAAGCCGAAAACCCAATTTTCACAAACGCACTCACCGATTTCCACTTTGCTTCAAGCCAAAGCACCAAAACAAGCTTCCGGATCAACAACTCTTGGATCCAAAGATGCCTCCCCTGTTTCAACACATCAAAGCAGAGGATTAATGCATCATCATGCATTAATTGCTTCAATGAAAGCACCTAAACTCGCTGCTCTCATCCAACCTCCATTTTCGGCCACCAAACACAACCGAAAATGCATCCAAACCACTTCTAAACAAAGCCCAGCCATAAACCAGCAAAACCACACATCCTTTAACATCATATAACATCTAAAAACAACCTATTAACATCCTTATACCTCTAGCAACATCAGATCCACAAGATCACCTCAAAAACAACCTTGAATCACAAGCTAAACTTAGGAAGCTCAACCTATCCGGGATTGCATCAATCAAAACTCAATTCCTTATCAATTTAGAGTTCATTTAACATCAAAAACACATCTCAAATCACAGATTAACCAGATCTAACGAAAATCACCAAAAATCATCAAATCTTGCATTATAAGCCAAGATCCATTTCACCACTTAAAAACCTTTAATAAAACATCAATTAAGGATTGAAAACTTAGGAATTTCAGTAAAGAACTGATAGTTTAGAGGAGAAGGACGTTCTTACCTCCAAACTTGAGTTTCTCCTCTTTTTGCAATCAAAAACCTTGTTGAAACAAGTAGCAATTGAAGAGGTTTTGAAGATATGTTGATTAGAAATCAAATGAGTTGAAAGGAGGGATTTAGGTGAAGAAATCAGAACCAATTCTCTGGAGAGAATGTGTTTGGGTTGAGAGAAAATGAGAGAAAGAAAATTGAGAAAAGTTGGTTACAAAATCCAAAAATAGCCAAATGGTTTTCCCTCCACTTTTAATATCATTTAAAATCAGAATTTAGACTTAAAATATCTTAGAAAAATCTGGAGAAACTCCCTTTGGGTAAATAGCTCCTTAAAGATTCAAAGTTTCAACCCTTTATAAAACAGTCACCAAACTTTCGAAAATTACATTTTGGTCACTAGCCAAAATGTCACACTTCCAAAACTCATTTTCCAAAATTGATTTCACAGTTCACTTAATTATATTAAAAGATGATTTTAGAACATTTTTCCATATTTTTAATGCAACCCGAACTAGGCTTTCCTAATTTCACCTCTTTAGATTCGAACAGCACTTTGACCAAACCGGTCAACGCCCAAAACTCCTAAGCCCAAAACCGGGGCGTTTCAACTCTCCCCCCCTTAAGAAATTTCGTCCTCGAAATTTACCTGAAGGAAAGAGATAAGGAAACTGCTTCAGCATGTCTTCCTTCCGCTCCCACGTGGCTTCCTCAACACCTCGATGCTTCCACAGCACCTTCACCAATTCAATGGTCTTGCCACGAAGAACCTTGCTATCCGAATCCAGAACCTTCACCGGTTCCTCATCATAGGTCAAATCCGGATTCAAAACCACTTCCTCCACAGGCATCACATGCGAAGGATCAGATCTATACTTCCGGAGCATAGAAACATGGAACACATCATGAATCTTCTCCAACTCCTGAGGTAACCTCAACCGATACGCAACAGGACCCACACGCTCAACCACCTCATATGGTCCAATGTACCGAGGGCTCAACTTACCCTTCCGGCCAAACCTCATCACCTTCTTCCAAGGCGAAACCTTCAAGAACACACGGTCACCCACCGCATACTCTATCTCCTTACGCTTCAAATCCGCGTAAGACTTTTGCCGATCAGAGGCAGCCTTCAACCGCTCACAAATGAGCTTCACCTTCTCGGTGGTCCCTTTCAACAAAGCCGGCATCGAAACCAACTTTTGACCAGTTTCAGCCCAACAAAGAGGAGTCCTACACTTCCTCCCATACAGAGCCTCATAAGGTGCCATCTGTATACTCGCCTGATAACTATTGTTATAAGCGAACTCAACCAAAGGCAGATGCTTCTCCCAAGAACCTTGGAACTCAATCACGCAGCACCTCAACATATCCTCCAAAATCTGGATAACCCGCTCAGACTGACCATCCGACTGAGGATGATAGGATGTACTGAAATGCAACCTTGTACCCAGGGCTTGATGCAAACACTGCCAAAAACGCGATGTGAACCTCGGATCCCTATCCGACACAATCGACTTAGGCACACCATGCAGCCTCACAATCTCAGCAATGTACAGCTCTGCCAGCTTATCCAAAGAAAACGTAGTATGCACAGGCAAGAAATGCGCACACTTCGTCAAGCGATCCACAATCACCCAAACAGAATTCTTCTTCGAAGGAGACAAAGGTAAACCAGATACAAAATCCATGGTAACCCTCTCCCACTTCCATTCAGGGATTCTCAACGGTTGCAACAAACCAGAAGGAACCTGATGTTCAGCCTTAACTCGCTGACACACCAAACACTTGCTCACAAACTCTGCAACATCCTTCTTCAAACCCACCCAATAGTACTCATCACGAAGATCACGGTACATCTTAGTACTACCAGGGTGCATAGCAAAAGGACTACTATGACCTTCAGTCAGAATAGCACGCCTCAACTCAACATCAGCAGGCACTACTATCCGACTCCCAAAACACAACACACCATCCTCATTAAAGCAGAAATCCGAAGGTCTACCCTCCGCGATATCCTGAACATGAGACACCAAGGAATCATCCAACAACTGCTTTTCCTTGATCAACTGAACCAAAGATGGCTTCACTTGAAACTCAACAACAAGACCACCATCTCGCGATATGCTCAGGCTAGCAAACATAGCTCTCAGCTCAACAGCTACCTTTCTACTCAAGGCATCAGCAACAACATTAGCTTTTCCAGGATGATACTCAATCGTCAGATCATAATCCTTGAGCAACTCCAACCAACGCCGTTGCCTAAGATTCAACTCCTTCTGAGACATCAGATACCTCAAACTCTTGTGATCCGTGTACACAGTACACTTCTCACCATACAGAAAATGTCTCCAGATCTTCAGAGCAAAAACCACTGCAGCCAGCTCAATATCATGCGTAGGATAGTTGCGCTCATGCACTTTCAACTGCCGCGATGCATAAGCCACAACCTTACCCTCTTGCATCAGCACACATCCCAAACCAACATAGGATGCATCACTATAGACCACAAACTCTTTCCCTGATTCAAGCTGAACCAAGATAGGAGCTTGCGTCAAAGCCGCCTTAAGCTTCTCAAAAGCCTGCTGTCTCGCTTCTGTCCACTCATACTTAACATCCTTCTGCAACAGCTTCGTCAAAGGAGCAGCAATCTTGGAAAAACCATCCACAAACCTCCGGTAGTATCCCGCCAAACCAAGGAAACTACGGACCTCATGAACAGACTTAGGAACTTTCCAATTCATCACCGCCTCAATCTTCTGAGGATCAACACGAATCCCTTCAGCTGAGACCACATGCCCAAGAAACACCACCTCCTTAAGCCAGAACTCACACTTGCTCAGCTTAGCATAAAGCTGATTCTCCAACAAAGCTTGCAAAACAATCCTCAAATGCTCTTCGTGCTCCTCCTCAGTACGCGAGTACACGAGGATATCATCAATGAACACCACAACGAACTTGTCCAGGTATTCATGAAACACACGATTCATCATGTCCATGAAAGCAGCAGGAGCATTTGTCAAACCAAACGGCATCACAAGGAACTCATAATGCCCATACCTTGTCCTGAAAGCTGTCTTAGGCACATCCACATCCTTCACCTTCAACTGATAATACCCTGACCTCAAGTCAATCTTAGAGAACACTGCAGCTCCCCGAAATTGATCAAAGAGATCATCAATCCTCGGCAAAGGATACCGATTCTTGATAGTCAACTTGTTCAGCTGACGGTAATCAATGCACATCCTCATAGTGCCATCTTTCTTCTTCACAAACAAGACTGGTGCACCCCAAGGTGACACACTCGGCCGGATAAAACCACGATCTAGCAGCTCTTGCAACTGCGTCTTCAGCTCCTTAGGTGCCATTCTATAGGGAGTAATGGACACAGGAGTTGTATTCTCATACAGCTCAATTCCAAACTCCACCTCGCGATTAGGAGGTAAACCAGGCAACTCCTCAGGAAAAACACCAGGAAACTCCTTCACAACTCGGATATCTTGCACCCTCAACTCCTTAGAGCTAGGATTCATCACAAAAGCTAGATAAGCTTCGCAACCTTGCCTCAGCATCCTACTCGCCTCCAAGGTAGACACCACATTAGCAAGAAACTTCACATTCTCACCAACCATAACAACTTCATAATCATCCGCAAGCTTAAGCGAAACCCGCTTATTTTCACAATCTACCACAGCACGATGCTCAGCAAGCCAATCCATACCAAGGATCACATCAAAACCATAAAAATGCAACTCCATAAGATCAACATGAAAGAAATGTTCTTGAACAACCAAGGGACACCTTCTATAAAGCTTTCGAGTCACAACAGTTTCACCAAAAGAACTAGTGACACGAACACCAACATCCAAAGACTCAACAGGCAAACCAAGCAATTCAGCATGCTCACGCAAAATGTATGAATGCGTAGATCCAGAATCAATCAAAGAAAGCAATGACAAGGATTGCAAAGTAAAGGTACCTGCAATCACATCTGCATCATTCCTTCCCTCGCGCTGAGCATACACCCTAGCTTGGCCTCCACCTTCAGGCTGAATAGCCACGACATGGGCTACTCCACGACCACCTTCCTATCGCCTCTGGAAATTACCACGGCCGCGCCCACGACCTCTCTGCGGTGCAGCAACAACAGGAGCACGCTCTTGGCCACCAGCCAACCTCGGACAATCTCGCCTCAAATGGTTTACAGAACCACAATTCCAGCATCCATTACC
Organism: Hibiscus tridactylites; assembly: GCA_958450335.1. Taxonomy (NCBI): domain Eukaryota; kingdom Viridiplantae; phylum Streptophyta; class Magnoliopsida; order Malvales; family Malvaceae; genus Hibiscus; species Hibiscus tridactylites. Next base: position 75,001,834 of record OY288285.1, on the reverse strand, counting down.
AGCTGCCGCTACAGGGGCTTGCACCTCCCTCACAGCACGAGGACAGTCACGCTTCATGTGACCACGCGAACCACAGATCCAGCAAGCACTAGGATCAGCTCTTGCATTACCTCCTCTAACAGGTGCACCACCACCTCTCTTGGCTGAGGACTGATACTTCTGATCACGTCCCCTCTTGTTCCGTCCACCTCCAGAACTATACTCAGCAGCTCTCTTACCAGAACTTGCTCCAGCACCTTTCGCAGATAAACCCAAGTTCATCTCAATGTCCTTGGCTCGGCCCACCAACACATCAAAATCATTATACTCAGCAGCCAACATATATGTCTTTACTTCCGTCACCAAACCATAACGGAACCTTTCACACCTCTCCCGCTCATCCGGGACAAGCTCAGGTGCGTACTGACTGAGTCGGACAAACTGAACTTCGTACTCAGCTACAGACATGCTCCCTTGGGTAAGAGACATGAATTCACGCTTTTTCTCATCAAGATATCTCACTCCAAGATATCTCCTCTTGAACACATTCTGAAAGAATGTCCAAGTAACATCAGCTTCAGCCATCCCAGCTATGGTGGTCGTCCACCACGTATACGCATCGTCCTGCAGCAAGGACACAACACATCCCAACTTTTGCACATCCGTGCAGCTCATCTGACCCAAGATACGCTTGGTAATCTCTAACCAAGCTTCAGAACTCTCAGCTGACATACCCCTGAACTCAGTCCCACCAAGACTGCGCAGACGCTCCAAAGGTAGTCTAACTCCAGCATCTCCCTGATGCCCAGCTCCTTGAGCTCCAGCTACTGCTGCTCGAAAAGCACCCGCAATAGCTTGTACCAACATAGACATATCAGGCATAGCTTGCCCCTGACCAACCTCTGGTCCAGCAGCTCCAGCACCAGCTGCAGCTTCAGCTCTTTCACCTCCAGCACCACCACCAGGCGGAGGAGGGGGTAACACTGCACTACCCGTGTTCTCTTCATTCTCGTTCTCGTTGGGTGTCGTAGCTCGCACACTACCTCGTAACTCTCTACGTGGTGCCATACTTTTACCATGCAATCACAATGCAAAATAAAACAAGTCAGGCCCAGCAAGGTAAGCAATCCAAGTATTCAAGCTCAATTTCATTCAAAATCAACATCATTTCATTAGCTTTGTTTGGCAATGGGTACCCTCAACATGCAACATCACAGCATACATCTCAATTGCATCCAAATCACAAGCCACTAAACATGCTTTCGAACCACAAGCATACAAGCCAAACATACTTCAGTCATGCATACATTCATTCCCAATTACTCGAGAACTCAGCTCTGATACCACCAAATGTAACCCCCTTAACCCGGCCTAGACGGTTGACCCGAATTAAGAAAGTCACACGGGGAAAACCAAAGTCAACCCGAAAGTCAACCTTGATTAACGACCCTTTTTTTTCTTTTTAAACCTTTCTAGATGCACATTAGTCCTAATTGTGATCACACAAACATCATACTCAAAGATCACAAACATCAGAGATCAAACAGGGACCCAATTGAACAAATTACAACTTTAGGGACCAAATTGTAATTTCTGATAATTAAAAGGACTTAACCCAAATTAAAGTTACCAACTTGAAATTAATCAGGTTTCATGCTTCTCTGTGAAAATTCAGCTCAAAAGGACTTCCCAAGCTCATACAATTGCACAAACAAGTTTCAGGACCAAAACGCAAACAATTCAAAACATATAACTGCCAATGTCAGCCCCCAACGGTCGACCGTTCCGAAACAGGCTGAACCCGTTTCGAAACACGGGCCGTTCCGCAACGGGTTCCGGAACATGGGCTGGCAGAGGCCAAACCGTTTCGAAACGGTGCATACCGTTTCGGACGCCTGGGTTCATTCAAGGCACCCGTTCCGAAACGGTGCACACTGTTCCGAAACGCCTGCACAGATTGCAGCAAAAAGCATTCCAAAACATGCAATTAATCATCCAATCATGCTCCAAATGCCACCAAACTTTACCAGCATGCAATTCAACATATATAAGACTTATAAGCATCATCAAATCATCAAAACAACATCACATGCAAAAAGCCCCAATTCTATAGGCATGCGTCCTACACAAGCTAGCTACTCAAGCACAAAACTTCCAAAACAAGCATGTAATGATCCAATACAAAAACCAGCATTCATATCATCATTCAACATACTTAGGGAGTCCCAAACACCTCCCAAAACATACACATTTGGTCCCCATTGCCAAATTACCAAAAGCTAAAATGTACCAACAAAAACCTTCCATACATTAAGCTCTACTTGCACTTGAATTCTTGCCCTCCTTGCTACCCTCAAGGTTCACTAATGTTCTGCATTATTGAATTAAGAAAACGAAGAGAGCGTAAGCAAAAGCTTAGTGAGGAATGCTCTTAAAAAAACCATTCAATAATGCAATTAAAAACATTTACAAAACATGATTTAAATCAACCTTTGCACATGCTCAAAAGCATACTTAAAACAAGCATCTCATGCTTCAACATAATATAACATGTCATATTGGCTCAAGTGATAAATTCCATTTCTTAAAACAAGTTCATCAACTTCCCAAGGACTTTTAAACACCTTGGCCCCAAGGACTTTTAAACACCTTGGCCATGGACTTTTAAACACCATGAATGAGGACCACACAAGGACTTTTAACCACCTTTGTGTCCATTGCTTGAATTACCCCAAGGACTTTTAAACACCTTGGCCCCAAGGACTTTTAAACACCTTGGCCCCATGGACTTTTAAACACCATGGCCCCATGGACTTTTAAACACCATGGAAGGATCACCTAAGGACTTTTAACCACCTTAGTGTCCGCAACAAGAATCATCCAAGGACTTTTAACCACCTTGATGTTCTTAAGTAACAAGGCTCACTCAAGGACTTTTAACCACCTTAGTGACCTTAACCTTTTCAAAACATCACTTGCCAATATACATCATTTTCATCATTCAATTCACTGTTTTAAAGCATTAAACCAAGCCATATTCATCATGCATTTAAAAGCATCAAACCACATTTCATCAATGTACAAAAGCAAGGAACTCCTACCTAGAGTTTCCTTCAACATATGGCTTAAAACATCAGCAAATACCATGCTAAAACATGCTTTCAAAACAGTAATTAAAACATGCAAATAACCATTTTGCATCACAACAAAATCATGGCCACCACTAGAGAGTAATTCCGAAAACTTACACTTGAGCTTAGCAAAGTTGTTTAGACTTAAACTAAGCTCCCAAGACATTGGTTTCAAAGCCGAAAACCCAATTTTCACAAACGCACTCACCGATTTCCACTTTGCTTCAAGCCAAAGCACCAAAACAAGCTTCCGGATCAACAACTCTTGGATCCAAAGATGCCTCCCCTGTTTCAACACATCAAAGCAGAGGATTAATGCATCATCATGCATTAATTGCTTCAATGAAAGCACCTAAACTCGCTGCTCTCATCCAACCTCCATTTTCGGCCACCAAACACAACTGAAAATGCATCCAAACCACTTCTAAACAAAGCCCAGCCATAAACCAGCAAAACCACACATCCTTTAACATCATATAACATCTAAAAACAACCTATTAACATCCTTATACCTCCAGCAACATCAGATCCACAAGATCACCTCAAAAACAACCTTGAATCACAAGCTAAACTTAGGAAACTCAACCTATCCGGGATTGCATCAATCAAAACTCAATTCCTTATCAATTTAGAGTTCATTTAACATCAAAAACACATCTCAAATCATAGATTAACCAGATCTAACGAAAATCACCAAAAATCATCAAATCTTGCATTATAAGCCAAGATCCATTTCACCACTTAAAAACCTTTAATAAAACATCAATTAAGGATTGAAAACTTAGGGATTTCAGTAAAGAACTGATAGTTTAGAGGAGAAGGACGTTCTTACCTCCAAACTTGAGTTTCTCCTATTTTTGCAATCAAAAACCTTGTTGAAACAAGTAGCAATTGAAGAGGTTTTGAAGATATGTTGATTAGAAATCAAATGAGAGTTGAAAGGAGGGATTTAGGTGAAGAAATCAGAACCAATTCTCTGGAGAGAATGTGTTTGGGTTGAGAGAAAATGAGAGAAAGAAAATTGAGAAAAGTTGGTTACAAAATCCAAAAATAGCCAAATGGCTTTCCCTCCACTTTTAATATCATTTAAAATCAGAATTTAGACTTAAAATATCTTAGAAAAATCTGGAGAAACTCCCTTTGGGTAAATAGCTCCTTAAAGATTCAAAGTTTCAACCCTTTATAAAACAGTCACCAAACTTTCGAAAATTACATTTTGGTCACTAGCACAAATGTCACACTTCCAAAACTCATTTTCCAAAATTGATTTCACAGTTCACTTAATTATATTAAAAGATGATTTTAGAACATTTTTCCATATTTTTAATGCAACCCGAACTAGGCTTTCCTAATTTCACCTCTTTAGATTCGAATAGCACTTTGACCAAACCGGTCAACGCCCAAAACTCCTAAGCCCAAAACCAGGGCGTTACAACAAGTATACAGATTGAGCAAACATATATCATGTAGGCAGAGAATGTCATCAAACATAATATTATTCATGATTAATTAATTATACAGTTCATTCAACAGAATATAGCACACATGGAACACACTAGGTGGGACAGATCAATTCTTGGAGATACTTGGCATTTACGGAAGGGAACATATTGAACTTTTGACAACTTGAACGAATTTCTAAAACGGGGCCCCTATTAGAAGGGGTTCAAACTAACGGTTTAACCCAGATATTCAGGATGTGATACATCAAGATCTTTGAGAGTTTAGACGCATCATGAGTTATTTAGTCATTTAAGCCTACAAGGGCATTATGGTCATTTTATCACATATGGACATTTTTGTAATTTATACCAACAAATCATAAACATTTGCTCAGAAAATTCTATTTGCTTATTAGGCTTCCAATTAGACACCCAGAGATTTCTATATCAAGGTCTGTCACGATATTGGATACATTCAGGGTTATTTTGATTACTTGGGCCAACGAGGGCATTTTGGTCATTTAACTATTAGGGGTGATTTTGTAATTTAGCCCAATAGTTGTAAAATGAAGATTTACAATATTTAAGATTTCCAGAAGTTTATCGAGCCTCCAAAACCATACGAACTAACATATCCCAACCTTGCATTACTAACCAACCCTTCTAATGTATCCGACTGTATCTTATATCTGAACGGTTGCTATCATATTTCACCACCAGACTTGCCGCAGAGTAGTTAAACTTATATTCTGTGCGGAAAACTTCCAACCTTATTTTAATATACGGAGTGATTATCATACATGAGTGTGCTTCCTAACACTTAGGGGCGCTTTAGCCCTTAAAGTCTTATTAGAAATCTCAGAATTTCATCAAATGCATAACTGCGTATTTGACTCAAGAGGGCTTTTTTAGTCATTTAGGAAATTGGGATAAATCCACCATTTCTTTCTAAATTACCATTTGGTACCTCCATCATTCACGTACTCAAACGAGACTAAGTCGTCATAACTCTCCGCCCCTTTACAGACGATTCATTCATTATAGAACTCGAGGGTATACGTCATTCAAATTAATCAGACATTTCGGTGCTCGAGGGCGTTACCGTCTTTTTGGTCATCACAATCATTCTTATTTAATTCACGCATTACTATCATAAGGATCGACTTAGGATTTCAACAATATTTCCAGAGAATTCTCATTCATGTGTTATACAGAGTTTGAGGGATTATCCAAGTTTGCATCACACGTATTGCATAATGATGTCGAAGTCTTTCCATTAAAACATACATCTTGGGTAGCGTAAATTGCATAATCAAGTCGAATGCAGATTTTAGGTCATTTCCTTTATTAGAGGGGTAGTTTAGTCATATTTATGCTCCAAAGGCATTTTCGTAATTTCATATCCAACATCTCATACTCCGCATTCTGAACATTGGTTCTTAGACACCATTGATAGAGTTTCAGATTTAACTGTATTATTATTATTATTTGCACTTTCAACACTCCTGGTCTATCAATATTCTTATCCGATTATTTTGATCTTACTGACTCTCATACTTATTTTTCGTATCGAAATTGGCTTAAGTAGAGTTCACAAAACACTTCATCATAAGCATGCATGCGTTAACCGGATATCGACATGTACATAAAGCATACAAGGGGTAGTAGTATATTACCTTAGTTCCGAGCTACAACGGTTGACTCATGACACCTTATTCGATCGCACTCGTTCCCAAGATTTAACGGCCCCCAACATCTCGAATTCAAGGATACGTAGATACCTTCAACAACATAAATCCACATTTCAGTCCTTATCCAAAGAGCTCTTAACAAAATTAAACAGACAAACACTTTCGTGATCAAGGTCAGATTCGGAGGTCTTCGGGTCAAAATTTTGCAAAACGGGCTTCAAAAACGGACTCAGGACGTCGAAAACATAAAATATGAGTTTTCGGAAAATTTGACTTTTTGGTCAACGGTCAAAGTCAACGTTGACGTCAGCAGGTCAACGCTGACGTCAGCAGGTCAACTCTGACGGGGTCAGAGTCAACTGGTCAAAGTCAATGCTGACGTCAGCAGTCAACAGGGATCAACTGAGTTGACTCGGGCTGACTCGGACGAGTTGACTCGGGTTGACGGGTCGGGCTCAGGTTGACGGGTCGGGTCGGACTTAGGTTGACGGGTCGGGTCGGACGGGTCGGACAGGCTTGACCGAGCTGACCGGTTCAACGGGTCCAGCCGGTTCAGACCGGGCTAGACTGGTTTGGACTCGGTTCACTCACCCAAATCTCTGGTCGCCGGAAATGGTCGCCGGAAGTTGCCGGAAAAATTGCCTTTGGCATCGATTCAGACAGATTTCAAAAAGCCATTAACACCACAGTTCAACCAAACATATACATACCAAAATAAATCTGAAATTTAACCGGAAACTCACCAAAACGAAATAGGACGGTCGGAAAATAGCGTAGCTCCGATGAGGCTCTTCCCGTCGACGAACCAACGACTACCTAGGTGGGTTTTGCTCACCGCGATGCGTCGAGTACGGTGGTGAAGTCGGCTTGACGAGCTGATGCGAGAGACGGCCGGAATCAAAGCTAGAACCCTAAGGTTCCGACGAAGCTTTGAATGGCGATTCACGGTGATCGGGGAGGGCAGCCGGCGCGTGGTCATGGGGATTTTGGTCGAGGCTCGACGGGGAAGCCAGCGGTGGTGGCGGTGAACGCCACGGAGTGGCGGTGGCGGTGAACGGGGCGAGGTCCGACGGGGAAGGTGTAAGGTCACCTTTAAACTTCTTAAGGATCTGATATATATTTTTTTTGGATCTAAAATATGCATTGGTTTCGGGTAGGTGAGGGGTCTCACTTTTTATTTGTTATTAGATCAGATAATTAAAATATAGCTTAAATAAAAAGTGGACTAAACTAAGGCCATGGATTGCCTTAGCTCAGACGGTTAAAGCTTGGGTTTACCAAGCATAGGTCACGGGTTCAAGTCTTCACAACCACACTTCTCTTCTTTTTTTTCCCTTTGTTTTTTACATGCTTCTCTTAAGCATCTACTCTTTATTATAGGGTGTTACAATTCTCCCTCCCTTAAAAGAAATTTCGTCCTCGAAATTTACCAAAGTCAGAGAAATGCAAAAATTGCTTTTTCATCATTCATGTACTTAAACTATTCCATCAGGGTATCCTTATTTCTCGGGACTCGCAAACAATTCCGGATCAATCTGGGAGTGTCCTTAGTTACTCAAATTGACTTTGGACCCATGATCACCCCATTATACATCTCAGACCAACCAATCAGAATACAACATGTGAATCCATACTGAACTTATGAAGTCAAACGAACATTGGTCTCGTAATTGTTATTAAAATGGTCTCAACTAGGGGTCGGAATCTTTCCAACTACTACAGAAGTCAATCTTACATACTTGATGTATCTTCTCTATAATCTTAATCATTCTACTAGGTTGAATATCAATTTATGGAAGAAAAGCGGTACCTGAAATACAGACGAGTACTCAAGGCCTCAACCAAGGCCTTCCGGAATCAGGATGTGACGCCAAATTTCAGTCAGGGATGATATTTATCGATATACCAAGCCACACCATGGAGGAGATGCCTTTCTTCATACTGATCGAACACAACTAAGGTCATTAATGGATATCACTTACCTTCAACGTAATACTCAGACAATTGTTTCTTTCGTGTTTAACAAAGGTACCACAAAATATACACTTTCGGCACAATCGCAAACACTTCTCTCTGAAGTTCATAGAGTTTTTTTTATCACACTTCCGTTAGGGTATTTTCAAACACAATCGTTATCACCGAATAGCCTTTCATGAAACCTTACATCGGTTATCCCGCATGATCAAATATTTATTCTTAATCTGATTCACAAGTACAAACCATCTCAAGTTCCTTATCCAGATTCAAATTCAACCATTTAATTCAAAACACAGAAGAACGTTATAGACATTTCCTGTAAGCAAATGTTGAGCTATGGAGAGCAGAATACTCAGATTTTGTTATTTCAGGAGAAAGGATTCAACATCAGAGTTTCGGCTCGGGGGAGTACGGTTATGACCTAGGGGCATGCACAGACCAGACACCCTATGACAGACGATCGGCCGATCTACCCAGAAAGACGTAACTCTAAGCTCTGATACCACTAAATGTAACCCCCTAGACCCGCCTATGCGTTAGTACGGATTCTAAGAAGTCACATTAGGGTCACTAGAGCGACCCACGATAAGATTTCAAATAAACATATATTTAAACCTTTAAAATCATAAATCAAATATATGATTTAAAATAATATTTCAGAAATCGTTCAAAACGATAAAACAATTATGATACAAGTTGCGGAAATAAGTGCAGACTCATTTGTATAATACAAACACGACACACATGTCCCCTAGTTACACAGATATCATACTCCCTGACGAGCCGAAGAAACTCCCATACCGACGTCGATAGGTGCAACTTGTCTGATCTTTTATCCTGAGATGGTAAAAACAACATGAGCTTGGGGAAAGCTCAGTAATACAAAACTACCAGAAGATGCTATAAGCTCATGCAGATATATGGTAGGCATAACATTTTCATGATATTTCAAGCAGTGATAGTCATCTATTTCTGTTCTACTATTTCGAGGTTTCATCATACTCAAGAATAATGGTATTTGTTCTTTAATCAGACCTTGAGAATTAGACGGAAATTATATAGGCTGGTAACATACGAGGTAGGAATCAGAGAGTTTGGCGTCTAGTGTGTTCCAATAAGTGCAGATCAACATACATAAGTATTTAACATCATATCATATAAGCACATAACAGATTAAATGCAAATGTTCAATGTTCATACAGAAGTTTACAAGAACTACCCTCCAACCTTACACCAATATGCAGTCCCCCAGAACTGCATCCATAAGGACTTACCCTAGGCCCGATGGGCATAGGTGCCACCTAAGGGGCTGCCTTAGGTCCATAAGGACTTACCTTAGGCCCGATGGGCGTAGGTGCCACTCAAGGGGAGACCTTGAGTCCATAAGGACTTACCCTAGGCCCGATGGGCATAGGTGCCACTCAAGGGGAGACCTTGAGTCCAAAAGGATTTACCAGCTTGATCAGGGCTGTACCGACAGAGACTTCATATCATAACCCAACAGTATACCCCAGATGACAATCGGTAATCAGATTTCAGACATTAGTAACATAATATATGTAACAAACATATTCTATTCAGAGTATCAGAAACGGAAGATTCATGCTTTTAACAGATAAATGGGCATACCATTGAGCATAACAGACATTTTCATCATTTATCAAGCAAACAGATTTTACCATCATAGGTCAAACTAACAGATCATACTGTCGAGTTTATCGGACAATCAGACAATACCATTACAGATCAAGCAATCACATAACAAGTATACAGATTGAGCAAACATATATCATGTAGGCAGAGAATGTCATCAAACATAATATTATTCATGATTAATTAATTATACAGTTCATTCAACAGAATATAGCACACATGGAACACACTAGGTGGGACAGATCATTTCTTGGAGATACTTGGCATTTACGGAAGGGAACATATTGGACTTTTGACAACTTGAACGAATTTCTGAAACGGGGCCCCTATTAGAAGGGGTTCAAACTAACGGTTTAACCCAGATATTCAGGATGTGATACATCAAGTTCTTTGAGAGTTTAGACGCATCATGAGTTATTTAGTCATTTAAGCCTACAAGGGCATTATGGTCATTTTATCACATATGGACATTTTGGTAATTTATACCAACAAATCATAAACATTTGCTCAGAAAATTCTATTTGCTTATTAGGCTTCCAATTAGACACCAGAGATTTCTATATCAAGGTCTGTCACGATATCGGATACATTCAGGGTTATTTTGATTACTTGGGCCAACGAGGGCATTTTGGTCATTTAACTATTAGGGGTGATTTTGTAATTTAGCCCAATAGTTGTAAAATGAAGATTTACAATATTTAAGATTTTCAGAAGTTTATCGAGCCTCCAAAACCATACGAACTAACATATCCCAACCTTGCATTACTAACCAACCCTTCTAATGTATCCGACTGTATCTTATATCTGAACGGTTGCTATCATATTTCACCACCAGACTTGCCGCAGAGTAGTCAAACTTATATTCTGTGCGGAAAACTTCCAACCTTATTTTAATATACGGAGTGATTATCATACATGAGTGTGCTTCCTAACACTTAGGTGCGCTTTAGCCCTTAAAGTCTTATTAGAAATCTCAGAATTTCATCAAATGCATAACTGCGTATTTGACTCAAGAGGGCTTTTTTAGTCATTTAGGAAATTGGGATAAATCCACCATTTCTTTCTAAATTACCATTTGGTACCTCCATCATTCACGTACTCAAACGAGATTAAGTCGTCATAACTCTCCGCCCCTTTACAGACGATTCATTCATTATAGAACTCGAGGGTATACGTCATTCAAATTAATCAGACATTTCGGTGCTCGAGGGTGTTACCGTCTTTTTGGTCATCACAATCATTCTTATTTAATTCACGCATTACTATCATAAGGATCGACTTAGGATTTCAACAATATTTCTAGAGAATTCTCATTCATGTGTTATACAGAGTTTGAGGGATTATCCAAGTTTGCATCACACGTATTGCATAATGATGCCGAAGTCTTTCCATTAAAACATACATCTTGGGTAGCGTAAATTGCATAATCAAGTCGAATGCAGATTTTAGGTCATTTCCTTTATTAGAGGGGTAGTTTAGTCATATTTATGCTCCAAAGGCATTTTCGTAATTTCATATCCAACATCTCATACTCCGCATTCTGAACATTGGTTCTTATACACCATTGATAGAGTTTCAGATTTAACTGTATTATTATTATTATTTGCACTTTCAACACTCCTGGTCTATCAATATTCTTATCCGAGTATTTTGATCTTACTGACTCTCATACTTATTTTTCGTATCGAAATTGGCTTAAGCAGAGTTCACAAAACACTTCATCATAAGCATGCATGCGTTAACCGGATATTGACATGTACATAAAGCATACAAGGGGTAGTAGTATATTACCTTAGTTCCGAGCTACAACGGTTGACTCATGACACCTCATTCGATCGCACTCGTTCCCAAGATTTAACGGCCCCCAACATCTCGAATTCAAGGATACGTAGATACCTTCAACAACATAAATCCACATTTCAATCCTTATCCAAAGAGCTCTTAACAAAATTAAACACACAAACACTTTCGGGATCAAGGTCAGATTCGGAGGTCTTCGGGTCAAAATTTTGCAAAACGGGCTTCAAAAACGGACTCAGGACGTCGAAAAACATAAAATATGAGTTTTCAGAAAATTTGACTTTTTGGTCAACGGTAAAAGTCAACGCTGACGTCAGCAGGTCAACGCTGACGGGTCAAAGTCAACTGGTCAAAGTCAATGCTGACGTCAGCAGTCAACAGGGATCAACTGAGTTGACTCGGGCTGACTCGGACGAGTTGACTCGGACGAGTTGACTCGGGTTGACTCGGATGAGTTGACTCGGGTTGACGGGTCGGGTCGGTCTCAGGTTGACGGGTCGGGTCGGACTTAGGTTGACGAGTCGGGTCGGACGGGTCGGACAGTCTTGACCGAGATGACCGGTTCAACTGGTCCAGCCGGTTCAGACCGGGTTAGACCGGTTTGGACTCGGTTCACTCACCCAAATCTCTGGTCGCCGGAAATGGTCGCCGGAAGCTGCCGGAAAAATTGCCTTTGGCATCGATTCTGCCGGATTTCAAAAAGCCATTAACACCACAGTTCAACCAAACATATACATACCAAAATAAATCTGAAATTTAACCGGAAACTCACCAAAACGAAATAGGACGGTCGGAAAATAGCGTAGCTCCGATGAGGCTCTTCCCGTCGACGAACCAACGACTACCTAGGTGGGTTTTGCTCACCGCGATGCGTCGAGTACGGTGGTGAAGTCGGCTTGACGAGCTGACGCGAGAGACGGCCAGAATCAAAGCTAGAACCCTAAGGTTCCGACGAAGCTTTGAATGGCGATTCACGGTGATCGGGGAGGGCAGCCGACGCGTGGTCATGGGGGTTTTGGTCGAGGCTCGACGGGGAAGCCAGCGGTGGTGGCGGTGAACGCCACGGAGCGGCGGTGGCGGTGAACGGGGCGGGGTCCGACGGGGAAGGTGTAAGGTCACCTTTAAACTTCTTAAGGATCTGATATTTTTTTTTTAGATCTAAAATATGCATTGGTTTCGGGTAGGTGAGGGGTCTCACTTTTTATTTGTTATTAGATCAGATAATTAAAATATAGCTTAAATAAAATGTGGACTAAACTAAGGCCATGGATTGCCTTAACTCAGATGGTTAAAGCTTGGGTTTACCAAGCATAGGTCACGGGTTTAAGTCTTCACAGCCACACTTCTCTTCTTTTTTTTTTCCCTTTTTTTTACATGCTTCTCTTAAGCATCTACTCTTTATTATAGGGTGTTACAGATTTTGAAAATTTCCCGACCACCTCTCCCAAGTGATTCCTTAGTATGCCTCCAATTCCAGCTTCTCCCAGATGTCCTTGGACTGCGCCATCAGTGTTGAACTTCATGGAACCAGCTAAAGGGGCAGAGCAGTCGGAAGCTTTTACCGATTTCTTCTTAAATCACCGGTAGATTTCAAGCAGCAGGATTGTTCATTAAATGAAAATTGGAGTAAAATTAATGGATAATATACTTGGAATATATTGAATCATTATTAGATTCCAAGCAGCAGGATTGTTCATTAAATGAAAACCGGTAGATTCCAAGTTGAATGGGGAATGGATAGAAGACCCTCCTTTGATTCGAAAGATTGTAAAAGACCACTTTTTTTAGGTATACAACTCTACTCCTACCATGAAACTAGTGGACCTGGAGTGCAATTTCAAAAAATTAGCCACTACTTCAAGCTGTTGGCTTGAGAGGAGATTTGAAGAATCTCTAATAATGATTACTTGATGAATATAAAAAATTAAAGGATAATATACTTGGAATAAAAAATAAAAATATTAAATATATTCTCCGTTAAATGAAAATCGATAGGTATGTTATTATCTACTTATAATTTTCATCTCTGTTTTCATAAAAGATTAAAACACGAAAGATAGAAGTTATTTATTTATTTTTCGATGAAAATTTGTGCTTTTGGGAGAATCGAACCCAATCATTTGCTACGGATAAATCAAAAGGGCTTAACGTATAATTATAATTTACTTAAAAAATCAAAAGATAAATATATTAAAATATATCATTTTATTTTTAATTTTCTTTTAAATATGGATTAAAATACCTATATGCCCCTAAATTATAAAATCCTAATTTTTGTTCATTTAAAATTTAAGCCGCCGCCGCCGCCGCCGCTACCTCCTGCCGCTAGTCTCTATCTAATGTTACTTAGGGTTTCAATAGTACAACCATGGTGTTTGTTTACCGCAGAAAAATTAGGCAAAGTTATTGACCATGGATGCAAACATATCAATAGAAATCTTGAAAAACTTTATCGCATAATCTTGTTTTTAATCTTGGTGTTTTCTTCTTTATCGCAAACAGATCAAAAGATTTTTAGCCTCTGTTTTCTTTTTTACCGCATAATTATTCTCGAAAGCCAAAGAACCATTGTCGTGGCCTAAATTATCTTGTTGTCGTGACGGCAACAGCGGTGGCGGTGGCTTGTATTTCAAATGAACAAAAATTATGATTTTGTAATTTATGAGGAAATATGTATTTTGATGTATGTTTAAAAGAAAATTAAAAATAAAATAATATATTTTAATTAATTTATCTTTTAACTTTTAAATAATTTATAATTATACGGTGAGTTATTTTAAATTTTTAATCTTTATAAATTGAATTAATAGTGCACATCGGTGCTCGTCGAACGTGCTAGACTCATCCATTAAATTGGTTACTAATAGTCTAAAGTATGAAGGAGTCATATTCTCACTCAATAATGCTCTTTATATATTTGAAACGATTAACATGTGCCTTTTTAAATAACAATTGGATTGATTAAAATATAATGTCACCATCCATGTTCGGGCAAATAAAACTTTAGGATTTATTTAGTAAATCTTTTTTTATAATGGGATTAGGTTGTCACTTTAGTTTTTTTTAATACAAAAATCTACTCATCTTAAAATGACAGCAAAAAGAACAGACAAGAAATAACAACCACAAGTTATAGAAGGGGCGGAATGTCATTCATCTCACGCTCGAACAAATAACATTTCAGTAATTTATTTAATAATTCGTACAATTAAAAAAATTTAAAATTATTCTTTTTTATTTTTATTGAGAATCCAAAAAAAATTAAATTTAAAAATCTAAATCATTTTTTGGGTCTAAATTCAAGTTTCTAAAGTTTAAGTGTAGTATAAATATGAATGATCAATCATTTAATCTCGTCTTTTGGGACAACGAGAAACTCATGACAATTGTGTCATTGGATGATGACATAATCTTCATGGCTTTTGTATTAAAATACTTTGGCATGGTACGATAACATTTTTTTTGCTCGGCAGAATGATTTTATTGATGAAAATTAAACATAGAACTTTAGATCTATATTGTATGCCTCATTAAAAACTTTCAGAATTCTAAACAGAGGGAAATGGTACTGTTGGATTAAAATCCGCAATTGTGGGCACATATGTAAAATGTATGTTGCTATTATAAAGTATGACACAAAATCAAGTGACTAATTATGTTAGGCGTGTCATAGGTATTAAAATGTCATGGAAATAAAAGTGTAGATACCATAAGATATATTTATAATTCAATGAGGGGCAGAGTTATTATTTAATAGTTGATTTAATAATCAACTATATAAAGAGGTAGTGGTCCCCAAGAAATAGGTTAACTTGTATTATTCTTGTCCCCGTCAGAGAGTTTTTACGGCAAGGGCTAACCTATCTTCTTGGAAGATCACAACCACCTTTTAGTCGATCTTCATCAAAGGATTCAAGGTTTTCATCTATCGATTAATTCAGGTACGCTTCCGCGTTCGGTTTATTGTTCTTGATGATTTGACTTGATTGATTCTGGGTTTAGATTTCATATCTATTATGGTTTGGTTCTAACAAGTGGCATCAGAGTCAGAGTATGTCGAATCATTAAGAATCTATTAATTGATAGAATTAGAATTCTTGAATAAAATTTTGCATGATTCGTATAAATTCTGGGTTATTAATCTCCCATCCGGAGTTTCTGTTTGTTGCGCCAGTAATAAACAATTGAAATTGCGTTTTCAATTTGGGTGTTTTTAATTTGGAACAGATTATATACTTTTAGTACACGTATATTTAGGGTTTGTTTTATAAAATATTCTGGAATTACCGATTGTTAATATATATTTTTTCCCCTTTAAGTTTGTTGTATGTAATAACCCTATGCGAAAACCAATTTCATAAATTTGTGCCTATGTCGTGAATTGGTTAAAGAATTCATTAAAAGTAAACTATTTAAAGAATATGAATTTCTTTTATTGTCTTTTTTCGGTAATCGCATAAGAAATTCAAGTTATAATATATATATATATATATATATATATATATATATATATATAATTTCGAATATATATTCAATTCAGTTTGATCAAAATTATAGTTTTGGTTGTTAGTGATTAAGAAAAAAAAATTTGACTTGGGCTTTGTCGTGGTAAATTAACCATGATTTGGAAACTTTATATTCAGGTTAGCTCTCAAAGCTTTATATTTGGTTTATGTCTAATTATTATGGTTGTTTTTTGTTCAGGTTTAGTTTTGTACAGAACCTTTAGCTTAAATTTGTTTGACATTATGCTTAATTATGCGGTTAATGTTTTCTACGAAATATACATATTTGCATTTGGTATTGATGTATATTCCTTTCGGTTTGATTAAAATTTCAATTTTGATTATTAGATTATTATGGATATTTTAAGGTTTTATGTGGTTATTATGTGAATTATTCATTTATATGACATTTCTGATTTTGGCTTTTAGTTAAAAATTGAGTGTTTTGAATTCGACTTTGATTTTGGTAAATGCATGTTTAAGGTTTAAGACAATTATTTTAAGGAACAATCAAAGATTTTGGTTTATTTAATTTCTGATAGCCCCATTTAGACAACCTTATTTTGGGTTATTTCGGAAAACTTAAGTGTTATCAAAAATTTCAGTTTTGACTGTTACAAAATTTTAAATTTGAATATCGGTATATTTATGTTATATATTTTGAGATAAATTAATTGAAGCATTAAGTCACCAAAGTGACCTCTATTGTGGAAATTATTTTATTTTAAAATATAGAAGGTTTTGTGCATGTAAGTCGGATTATGTTAGTATTAATCGGCCCAAAGGAAGATTAATAATTGACATTATTACATGTGCAACTATGGTAATAAACATGTGATAATTATTCAGTTTTATATGTGAGCAATAAATCGGCCCAAAGGAAGATTTCTGTTTGACATGTTCTTATTATCAATGTTTGATTACTATACCAAGATATCACTTGCAAGTTAATGTTTTGTCCAACGATGAAATATTAATGGAGTGTTCGATATCTTAATATGAGGTTTACCTTTATTCAAATTTATTATTATTTTGGTTATCTTTTAATTTAATTGAAAGATAAAAAAAATTAAGGAAATTTTTTTGAAATAAATAAATTCATATTTTGGCTTCGGACATCTAATATTTTAGTATATTAGTTGAAACATAATGTCACCAAAGTGACCGCTTTTGTGTAGATTAGTTTATTTAAAATATTAAGATGATTATGGGTTTTTGTAATTCATGCGTTTATTAATTGGCCCAAAAGAAAGTTAATATTTGGCAGAATTACAACGACAATTGTGGCGATAAATATGTGACAATTATAAGGTATTTTATGTGAGCAATACGTTAGTCCAAAGATTAGCCTATTGTTTGACATAGTTTATTGTCAATGTTTGATTGCTACAACAAGAGTACCGCTTACAGTTAATATTACTGTCCAAAGACTTGATATTAATGTTGTGCTTTGTATCTTGAGGGGAATTAGCCATTATTTTGAATTTATTTGTTTACTTATGAATATTTATGTGAGCTTGTTTCTAATTTATTTACTTATTTGTGTTCTATATTTAGGTAATTTATTTTTGTTGTCACAATATCTGTTAAATACATTCTACACTCATGTTTAGTGAAACTAATTTCAAGAAATAGAAAAGACACTTACATATAGTATTTTGATGTATGAACATAGACTTTGCACTAAAGAATGAACAACTTGCACCTCTCACTGCGGTAAGCACCCATAAAAGGTATTTTGAGAGGTGAGATCGTTCGAATCGCATGAGTCTAATGATTATAAAACACAACATTCTAGATGTCTTTAGGAGCACAAATCTAAAGAGATTATTCATACTAAGGGTTTTCTTGACGAAATTAAGAAATGTTTTACCCAAAACATTAAGGTTAAGATGACATCACTTATGTCTTCTTTGATGTCTATGAAGTATAAGGGTCAAGAAAATGTGAGAGAGTAGATTATAAAAAAAATTCTTTATATTGCTTCAAAATTTAAGGCACATAAGATCGAACTCTCTAACAATTGTTTGCTATTATGTTTTTTGACACTGCTTCCTATACAGTTTAACCAATTCAAGTTATAATTTTCAAAGGGAGAAATAGACTCTATTTAGGCCCATTTCTCATTATGTTCTAGAGGAAGAAAAATTGAAGCATTATAAGTGTAAAAGTATTAATTTAATTAGTGCTCATTTAGTTAGTGTCTCTAAGAATAAGGGCAATAAAAGAAAATTTTAGAATAAAGTTACTAAGGGTCCTAGTCAAAAGAAACAAGAATAAGTTACATAGTGTTGATTCTTTTGTATAAGTTAGGACATGTGTGGAGTAATTAAACTTCAAAAGAGAGCAATTATTTCGGTTATTTTGAGTGATCCATAGGCTGTAAATTTTATGATCCCACAATTAAAATTACTTTAAGGAGAGATTTATAATTTTTTTTAGGATGTTGAGTTTGGAGGGGAAAATAAGGTTAGATGCATTGTTATTGAGGAAAAATTGAATTATAATTTAATTCATACTATCACTTTTGATGATGTTTAGGTTTTCACACCTATCATTAATCAAGAAGTGAATCAAGTACCTCAACAAAATAATGTTGAACAACTCTCATTCAAGATAAGGTAATTGTTTCAGAAGAACAAACTCAACAACCTTTAAAAAGAACAAGTGTCATTAAAGAGGTCCACGAGAGGAAGATGAAATACTATTCTAGATTATTATATTGTATTTCTTTAAGAAAATAAGGTAATAATGGAATGACAGAAAATGGCTCAATCATTTTTTATCAGACCATAAAAGTTCTAACTCTCAAAAGTGGATTGATGTCATTCAAGAAGAGTATAATTTTATGCAAGACAATAAAGTTTAGGAACTTGTCTCATTACCTTAAGGTGCAAACCAATTGATTGTAAATGGATATTTAAAATCAAGAGGGATGCAAATGATAATGTGGATAAGTATAAGGCATGTCTTGTGTTTAAAGAATACACTTTAAAAGAAGACATTAATTTTGTAGAGACTTTCTCTTCAGTTTCATTGAAAGACTCTTTCAGGATAATTATGAAGCTTGTTGCTTATTTTAATCTTGAGCTACATAAGATGGATGTTAAGCTTGTTTTCAATGGCGACATTGAAGAAATTATTTATATGGTACAATCATTTATTCGTGTCTGATGATACAAATCAATGATATGTAAATTAAAGAAATCCATCTATGAGCTTAAGTAAGACTCTCATTAGTGAAATTATAAATTTCATATTGATTATCTCATTCGGTTTTGAGATAAATTTGGTTGACAATTGAATATACTACAAGTTCAGTGGGAGTAAAATAAATTGATACTCATATTGCTAAAGAAGACAAATTTAGTCTTACTCAGTGCCCTAAAAGTAACCTTGAAATTTAGAAAATTCAAAAGATTCTCTATGCATAAGATTGAGAATCTAATTTATGCTTAAGTATGTATGCGTTCGGAAATTGTGTACATTGTTAGAATGTTAGACAGATATTTGAGGAATCATATTATGGACCATTGGATAGCAGCCAATAGGGTTATTAGATATCTTCAGAGAAAAAAATTACATGCTCACATGTCGGAGTTCTGGTAAGATAGAGATCATCAGGTTTACAGACTTCGATTCTAATAGAATATTGATGCAAAAGAATTTTGTCACTTGAGCTGCTAATTGTAGATTGAATAAAAAGACCACTTCAGTTATTTTTGTGACAATAAATATGCATTCATTTATTCTATAATCAATATGAACACTTCAAATTTGAAGCACATAAATATTAAGTTCCTATTTGTTAAAGAAAATTCAGAGTGGTCGTGTGTCTATAGAGCATGTTGGTACAAACTCCATAATTGCGCGCATATTAAGAAACTATCACCCTAGGTCTTTCATGAGCACACTACTCATGTGGGTGTAATGTTATTTAAGGATATTCGGTTTTAGTGGGAGTTTGTAATTTTAAAAAATGCTCATTTGTTTTAGACACAATTTCGGTTACTTCAGTTTAAGGATATTTAAGATTTTTTCTGCAGAAATAAAGTTCTTTCGAACACTCTGAATTCAGTAAAGTTGATCTCACTAAGGTTTAGGAGGACCAGTTGGAAATAGACATGTTCGGTTCACATTTCATGTAATTTTCCATGCTACGCATCCATGATTGATCTATGTCATTTGATTATGTTTGTATACGTGACCATTGATGGGTCCAGTCATGATTGATATGGCGAAGACCGCTTTGATCCTATATGGATATAGTTGATGGACGAGATTGTTATAGAATACCTATTATATAATAGCAAAATTTTGAGCTCATAAGGTTATACATTTATCAGGAAACATATGTTGCCCAAGTGGGAGATTGTTGGATTAAAATCCGCAATTGTGGGCACATATGTAAAATGTATGTTGCTATTATAAAGTATGACACAAAATCAAGTGACTAATTATGTTAGGCGTGTCATAGGTATTAAAATGTCATGGAAATAAAAGTGTAGATACCATAAGATATATTTATAATTCAATGAGGGGCAGAGTTATAAATATTTAATAGTTGATTTAATAATCAACTATATAAAGAGGTAGTGGTCCCCAAGAAATAGGTTAACTTGTATTACTCTTGTCCCCGTCAGAGAGTTTTTACGGCAAGGGCTAACCTATCTTCTTGGAAGATCACAACCACCTTTTAGGTGATCTTCATCAAAGGATTCAAGGTTTTCATCTATCGATTAATTCAGGTACGCTTCCGCTTTCAGTTTATTGTTCTTGATGATTTGACTTGATTGATTCTGGGTTTAGATTTCATATCTATTATGGTTTGGTTCTAACAGGTACAACACAACCAGGTACTCAAATTAAATCAAGCAAAACCAGCAAGCCACACAACTCATGATTATAAACTTTTTGAGTTTGAACTCGGGGAATTGGGGAATCGGCTATGACAGCACGGCGGATATCTTTTTTTGTGCTTCTTGCTCTTGTAAGTTTTAGTTGATTTTCACTTTTCTTACATTGCTTTTTTTTGTTGTTGTTAAAGTTGATATTATTTTTGGAGGAATTAAAAAAAGTAATCGATGAAAATTTGCAAGAAACTATAGTGACAATGAAGAAGATGTTCGATACCTAGTTTTCATACTTGGAATGGAAGAAGAAGGAAGAATAAATTTACATTTTTAATCCAAAAATTAAAAATGATGTTTAAATTGATAATATTTTGGACTAAATTGATAGATTGTATAAGTTTTAGGGACAAAACCTGTTATTTAACCAAGCAACGTCATTGTTTCTGTTTATATTTAACAATCAAGGTACCAAAATAGAAATAATACGTAGCATTAGGTACCGTTTTGCTAAAAATAGCTCAGGCACCAAAATAGAAATACAAAAATACGTGAGGTACTAAATATGTAGTTTACCCTTATTAAAAAAATTCAAAAATTTAATATATATGAAAAATAATTTAATTGATTTTTAAAATAATTATTAATTGTATGATGAGTAGTTGAAATTTGTAATATTTATTAATTAATTTAATGGTGTTCACGGATAGTGGTGTTCAACGTTGTTCGTCACATATTTTAGAATTTTCCAATTTCAAATATTAGCATTGTTGATGTGGTGTGGGGTGATTTCTTGCAGAAACTATCAGGAAGAGGGAAAATATTTTTGCTCAGCAATCAGTTTATTTTATTTTATTAAAGATCAAAAGTGGAAGTCTCGTTAAAAACATCCCTAATTCTAATGGAGGAAAAGAGTACGATCCAATTTGGTTTATGTTACACGGACTTTTTACTTAACGCCAGCAAACAAATCTGTTTAATTACAAAACAAGATTCAATACCTAACTCACCACCATGCTTTGAATAATAATGGTCTAGTGGTTCCTATTTTCGCCAATTGATTTGCCATATTGTTATGCTCTCGCGGTATATACATCAATTCCACCTTTGTAATCTCTCGCTTCATGCCATCAATTTCATCGAGTATATCCCACCATTTCCATGGTCTTGACATAGGGTTTGCAATCCAGTTGAGGACCACTTGTGAATCTGATTCTACCATCAAAGCGGAATGTCCTTTCACCTCAGCTTCCAAGTATACTTTTAGCGCAGTGTGTATAGCCATTAGTTCAGCAAAGTCCGGGCAGATCTTTTCAACTGGTCTAGAGAATAACGCCTGCAAATCACCTTGCGAGTTTCGCAAAACCCCTCCACATCCTGCTCCTTCTTCTCGAAACGCTCCATCCACACTGAATTTTAGTGAGTTAGTCGGAGGTGGACACCACACTACAGCTTCTTTCTTGATAATATCATTCTCTATACATGCTATGGGGTTTTTCCACCAGTCTCCATCACTGTAAATCAAGTTCTCGTTAACTTCCCTAAGCCAAATGTAAGCTCTCATCTTGGTAACAAACAATAGATCCTTAATCGCAGCCAATTTGTCATTGAACACCTTTTCATTGCGTGCAAGCCACAAACTCCATAAAGCAGCCGCTACTATTATGAGTCATATAGTTTTCACTGCACTTGGCATATGTAAACTAAGGCAGAAGTTCAATAATTCCTCTGCACTTCCCAGGTTTGCCTAGGCAATGTTCCACCATTTACAAAATCTCAACCAAAAGCATATCACAAACCTGCAATTGAAGAAGAGATGATTGGACTCTTCTAATACCAGATTACACCATGTGCAATCTTTCTTTAAGTTCTGAATCTGCACACCTTTGATAACATTTAGCATAAATTCGTATTATAATCGGATACTCGGCTGGATATTCTCTTAGTGTATGTAATCCTCCAAGGCTCGGGGTGTCTGCCTTTCTTTTTTTTTTTTGAATAAAAGTAAAGCAAACTAATATCCATTTCTTGTTGCAATTGATTAATTTTTTGGGTAAACTACACCACATACCATTAAACTATGGCCATTGAGTGGAAAATGCCACCGAGCTTTAAAATTGTTCAAAACTATCACTGAACTTTAATATGTGATTTAAAAATATCACTCTATCGTTAACTCTTAACACTCTCGTTAAGTCAAAACGACGTCATTTTGGTGTAGCTGTTTTGAAGCCTAATTTAGGCCAAAACAACGTCATTTTTTTTGCAAGAGAAAATTTATTAAAACCATGCACTTGCCAAAACCATGCACATGTCGAACCATTTGCCGAGGTAATCGCCGAAAATTAAGGATAAGATGAAGTGGTGGCCGAAATTGATGGTTGGATAAACCCAACATGGCGTGAAGCAAAGATAAATCCTAAAAGAATTGGAGTTCCATGAAAAGATCAAAAGAAGATTAAATTCCATGAAAATAGGAGGAGTTTTTGGAGGATAAATAAATAAAAGAGATATATCCCTTTAACATTATTTAAATAAACTTAACTTCCTTCTCAAGAAAGGCTTTGACCTAGCCATCTCCTATAAAAAGAAGACTAGCCGCCAACTTCAAGGGGGAGTCAATTGAGAGAGAAAAACCAAGGGGCTGCTCGAATTCTTCTTCTTCTTCTTCTTCTTTCTCTTTGTTCGATTAGATTCATGCTAGGGAGATTATTCTTTGTATATCTTTCGAATCCATCCATGAACTAATTTTATTTGGCTTGGGTTATTGTTTTTTTTATCAGCAAAGCGAAGTATATTATTATATGAAAAATATACAACGCGAGTCAAACATGCGCCTCATCAAAAACCTCCCTAAGCCTAACGGAGGAAAAGAGTACGACATGTCAACTAAAAAAGAAACAGGACAAAAGACACCACCCCTTACAAGACCATCAAACCGAGGCCTGAAACAAAGAGACTCGAGAAACCCCTTCCTTCGCTAACGCATCAGCTAGCCCATTCGCCTCCCGGAAAATGTGAGAAAAGCAAACAGATACCAGCGTCAAGCAGGCACGATCGATCACATTAAAAAATTCCCACAAACGCCACGGTCGACGTTCCACCTGCAACACCCACCCAATGGCCACTTTGGAACCCGACTCAATAATAAGTGGACGATCAGCCCATTTAGACGCAACAAAAAATTCCAATGCAAAGGCTATCGCCCGTATCTGTGCAAAATTAGAGTCAAGAGAACCAAGCAGCCCCGAGAAAAGCGCACGGATACGACTCTGGGCATCTCGCAACACCCCCCCCCCCCCCCCCCGAAGCCCGCAGGCCCCGGCTTCCCTCGAGCAGAACCATCTACCGAGAACTTCAATGTTACCCCGAGAGGAGGCTCCCAACAAACTCCCAACCGGCTAACCTGTTTGCCGACCCCTTCTCTAAATAACCGGTTTTTGTGTTTTTGTGGTTGTGAGAACAATTGGATTTGTTTAGGTATTTGAGTTTGCAATTTTAATTCAAAGTTTGTTCATTCTTGGTTCTTAATTTTGATTGCGAGTGAATTGGGATAGGATCTCGTGAATTCATTCATTTATCTAATATCGAGAGAGTTAGATTCAAGAAACGAATGAGCATGGTCTTTATTCAATCATTAATCGATGGTGAAGACTAATTTGACTTAGGGATAAATTGCGAATTTCAACGGCTAAGAGGAGCGCAAGATCGGTTGTTGTTCACCCATGGTTGACGAAGGCATGTATTACAAAGGCATGCACAATTGACCATTGTTTCGAGTTAGGGATAATGAGAAGCCATTGAAGAACGCTTTGCTAAAACTAATTCAAAGATATTAGGTTAGCTTGGTGGTTAAGATGTTAGTCTTTGATGCATAAGGTCTTAGGTTCAAATCCCATTGAGTGCACAATTTCATATATTTTTGTTAGCAAAACGACGTCGTTTTGGGTCATTTATTATCAAAATAGCGGCACCAAAACTACGTCGTTTTGGTGCAGCGTCCATGTCATCACGGCGTTAACGATTTAACGACAGGGTGGTATAAACGAGTCGAAAAATAAAGTTCGGTGGTAAGTTTGGACCAATTGAAAGGTTGATGTTAAAAACAGGTCACACCCTATAGTTCGGTGTTACCTGGCATACTTTACCCTATTATTTATTATTTGTGTCGGCATGAAAAAAAAAGCATTTATTGATTTTTGATTTTATTATCATTATGTATGTATAAAATTAGTTACTCATGCGCCCCGAATAAATTATTTCATTGATTTTTCATATAATTTTAGAAAAAAAGAAAAGATGTGATGTAAAAAATTAAATAATAATTTTAGTGATTAAAATAGAAGTGAGAGTAAAATTGAGTAATGACGTTTATAATTGACTCGTATACTAATTTTATAGGTATTGAGGAGGAATATACCACGTTTCAACGTCTTTTTTCTTCCATCAAGATTTCTCAAAACGGTGGAAGATGTGTTGGACAAGTACATAGTACAATTTGTTTTTGCTTGACATTTCTTAAAATAGTTCGATCTCTTTCAATTTGTTTTATTTTATCCGGTCAATACTAACGGTTTCATTTCACAGTTATATTTCTAATATACCCTGATAAAATTATTAGGTCAACATGGCTGCTAATTAGTGGGGAGGGAGAAGGAAGAGAAAAGGAAAAAAGGAAGAAGTAAATATTATATTTGAACCATTTTAGACCCATCCCCTTGACTATATAAAGGAGTAAATAGGGTGACACAATACATTCATCTCTACTCTTAAGAATTAGGTAATTGCTACAAAAAGAAATGGAATCCAACAAATCTGCTTTACTTTTGGTTGCAATGGCAGCTATGCTTTTATTTGCAACGGCTCCAACTGTTAGGGCCTTCACAGTCATCCCTAATGTCAACATTAGGAACCCTTTGTCCAACATTTTATTCGCTGAGAGTGATAACGCAGCTAACGCTTGTTTACCTTCGGGCACTGGTCCTTGCTTCGATGGTATTATGTGCTGCAGCGGAAGCTGTTTGACGTTTCCTCGTGTCAAAACGGGGGTGTGTGTTTGATGCATAATCGGATTGAGTAAGCTAAATAGATGGTTTTCTCGTCCACTTTTTATTTCTTTTCGTCGCAATAATATGCACTACTGCTTAGTGCTCTTGCTCTAGTCAGTAGTCATCGTGTTTATGTTGTGTATGTCCCTCTGAATGTGTGAAAGGGGTTATGTAACTTGTCTTTATTCTAAATAAAAACTCTATTTAGCTGCCTTAAAAAAACTATGAATTTTCTTCATTTCCCGCAAAATCAGAGTTATATTATTATCATTAAAGGCAGCAAAACTTGAAAAACCAAAACTAAAACGAAACAAAAGCCTGCAGCAGCTATAAAACAAAACAGAATCTACACCATCACCTTCACTATACAAAGGAAATGAAATCCAACAAGTTTGCTTTAATTTTCGACAAATATAATTTTATTAATAGATATCATACAGCCCGAACCTAAATAGAGAGCCGCGTTATAAATCTTACTAAACTTTTTAAATGGAAGAAAAGAGAAAGCGCATAGTATGATTATTGTCTATGCATGAAAAATTCCAATTAGATTTTGCATTTACTACTACATTGATAAGTTTTGATTATTTTATTGTTTAATAATGGCGGACACACATACGGCTACACTTATAGTTAGAGTTATAATCTAATTTTTTTTAGGATTTAATTTAAGGGCCGTAGCCCCATAGGGCTCCACCACGTTCCGGCCCTGTAGGTGTGCCCAACACTCCTTTATACAGATTACAGAGAAGCTGATGGGTGTACATTTGCTTAAAATATAACACGTGCCTTTCCCCAATAAAGAAAAGAAAGGGACAATTGACAAGCTTTTAAGACACCATATCTACCCTACAAAAATTGTAATTTAGTCCAAAATCATGAAAATTTACTCCTATTTTAATCATTAAAATTATTATTTGATTTTTTACATCACATTTCTTATATTTTTTTCTAAAAATATATGAAAAATCAATAAAATAATTTATTCGGGGCACGCAAGTAACTAATTTTATATATACATAATGATAATAAAATCAAAAGTAAATAAATGCTTTTTCATGCCAACACAAATAATAAAGAATATAGGTGTAGGTGTGCCCACACTATTAATAATGAATTAACACGTTATCCATGTAGTAATAAATACACATTTGGTACATGATTTATATATTTTCTTCTAAGTTGGTATCTAAATTTAGCATCTTCTCCTAAGTTGATACTTGAACCAGACATATTTTTTTAAGTTAGTACCAAAATTTATATATTCTATCAATTTGGTCCTAATTCGAACCAAATCAATAAATTTAACCATTCATATTTAAAAACTTCATCAATTTAATCATTTTTGTGATACCGCCAAACCAAACGAGTCCTTCGAATCGAAGCAGATGTTGGATAGCTGCATTCTACCATAAAACAACAATAACATACTGTCAATCTGTTATTATACCAGGAAAGTAATATAACAATTTTTGGATAAGAATAAGCAATTTAGTAGAAGAATAAAAATATAATTGATAGAATTTTCGAATATAGAGAGTTAAATTTATTGATTTTTTTCAGAATATGACCAAATTGATGGAATGTATAAGTTTTAGTACCAACTTAGGAGAAGATACCTAGTTTAGGTACCAACTTGAGAGCAACAATTTTTTAAATTGAAAAATCAAAATACAAAAAACCAAATTTTGTGGTTTAGATCGGTTAAAAACCGCGGTTTTAACGGGGGGTTTTCAAATTCAAAAAATAAGAAAAACACATAACATATTTTAATTTACCATTAGATACTCTAATATCAATTTATTTTTCCATTAAGAACAAGAAAACACATGTCTTGAGCTCTTGACAAATCTAAGATTTCAAATAAGAATGATTTTAAAAAACAACTATGTTTACAAAACAAACAACCTATCTAAAAAAATCATAGAAAATATTCATTCAATTAATATTCACTCAATGATTCTACATCACAACCTTAGAACAAAAATATCTAATCTAATATATTGTTTGATTAAAGCCAAACTCAAATATTCAACATCATAAAACAACCCCTAAATAGTAAATATTAAAAAAATATATTCCAATTTGAAACATATCAAAATATTCCAAGAGACTATTTAAAAAACAAATTCAAATATTTCAAAAGACTATCTTTAAAATATATTTGATATGAATCATAATATATTTTTTTAATTCGGGTTGATATGGAATAAACGGGTTCCATATGGAAAACCCGAAACCGAACCGAATTGAGAAGATTGAATTTTAAATTGAACCAAAAAACCAAACCTCAATATGCGAACCCGAACCGAACCATTTCTTAAAATAGTTTGATCTCTTTCAATTTGTTTTTGCTTGACATTTCTTAAAATAGTTTGATCTCTTTCAATTTGCTTTATTTTATCCAGTTTCATTTCCCAGTTATATTTCTAATATAGCCTAATAAAATTATTAGGTCAACATGGCTGCTAATTAGTGGGGAGGGAGAAGGAAGAGAAAAGGAAGAAAAAAAAGTATATTATATTTGAACCATTTTAGACCCATCCCCTTGACTATATAAAGGAGTAAATAGGGTGACACAATACATTCATCTCTACTCTTAAGAATTAGGTAATTGCTACAAAAAGAAATGGAATCCAACAAATCTGCTTTACTTTTGGTTGCAATGGCAGCTATGCTTTTATTTGCAACGGCTCCAACTGTTAGGGCCTTCACAGTCATCCCTAATGTCAACATTAGGAACCCTTTGTCCAACATTTTATTCGCTGAGAGTGATAACGCAGCTAACGGTTGTTTACCTTCGGGCGCTGGTCCTTGCTTCGATGGTATTATGTGCTGCAGCGGAAGCTGTTTCACGCTTCCTCGTATCAAAACGGGGCTGTGTATTTGATGCATAATCGGATTGAGTAAGCTAAATAGATGGTTTTCTCGTCCACTTTTTATTTCTTTTCGTCGCAATAATATGCACTACTGCTTAGTGCTCTTGCTCTAGTCAGTAGTCATCGTGTTTATGTTGTGTATGTCCCTCTGAATGTGTGAAAGGGGTTATGTAACTTGTCTTTATTCTAAATAAAAACTCTATTTAGCTGCCTTAAAAAAACTATGAATTTTCTTCATTTCCCGCAAAATCAGAGTTATATTATTATCATTAAAGGCAGCAAAACTTGAAAAACCAAAACTAAAACGAAACAAAAGCCTGCAGCAGCTATAAAACAAAACAGAATATTACTTTTTGTAGAAGATAGATTTTATTGCAACATACTATATTGTTCCTATGTTTCAAAGGCACATGTTATATTTTAATCAATCTACACCATCACCTTCACCATACAAAGGAGTATTGGGTGACTGCATCGATTCATCTAATTTAGTTAGTTAATTGCTCCAAAGAAAGGAAATCCAATAAGTTTATTAATTTTTTTGGGTAAACTACACCACATACCATTAAACTATGGTCATTGAGTCGAAAATGGCACCGAGCTTTAAAATTGTTCAAAACTATCACTGAACTTTAATATGTGATTTCAAAATATCGCTCTACCGTTAACTCTTAGCACTCTCGTTAAGTCAAAACGACGTCATTTTGGTGTGGCTGTTTTGAAGCCTAATTTAGGCCAAAACAACGCCGTTTTTTGCAAGAGAAAAATTATTAAAACCATGCACTTGCCAAAACCATGCACATGTCGAACCAGTTGCCGAGGTAATCGCCGACAATTAAGGATAAGATGAAGTGGTGGCCGAAATTGATGGTTGGATAAACCCAACATGGCGTGAAGCAAAGATAAATCCTAAAAGAATTGGAGTTCCATGAAAAGATCAAAAGGAGATTAAATTCCATGAAAATAGGAGGAGTTTTTGGAGGATAAATAAATAAAAGAGATTTATCCCTTTAATGTTATTTAAATCAACTTAACTTCCTTCTCAAGAAGACTTTGACCTAGCCATCTCCTATAAAAAGAAGACTAGTCGCCAACTTCAAGGGGGAGTCAATTGAGAGAGAAAAACCAAGGGGCTGCTCGATCTCTTATTCTTCTTCTTTCTCTTTGTTCGATTAGATTCATGCTAGGGAGATTATTCTTTGTATATCTTTCGAACCCATCCATGAACTAATTTTATTTGGCTTGGGTTATTGTGTTTTTGTGGTTGTGAGAACAATTGGATTTGTTTAGGTATTTGAGTTTGCAATTTTAATTCAAAGTTTGTTCATTCTTGGTTCTTAACTTTGATTGCGAGTGAATTGGGATAGGATCTCGTGAATTCGTTCATTTATCTAATATCGAGAGAGTTAGATTCAAGAAACGAATGAGCATGGTCTTTATTCAATCATTAATCGATGGTGAAGACTAATTTGACTTATGGATAAATTGCGAATTTCAACGGCTAAGAGGAGCGCAAGATCGGTTGTTGTTCACCCATGGTTGACGAAGGGGTGTATTACAAAGGCATGCACAATTGACCATTGTTTCGAGTTAGGGATAACGAGAAGCCATTGAAGAACGCTTTGCCGAACTTTGAAGGAAGCCGCCCAGTTACCCAAGCAATCACATCATTCCCAGTTGCCCAGGCAATTACTTGCACAAGCAATCCGACTGTTGCCAGTTGCCAAGGCAATTGAGTTGCTCTTGCACTCAATTACCAAGACGATCCATTCAACTATCACTCCACAACTCACGATAATCCGGCATACTCTATTAAATCGATCACTCCTTTCTCTTATCTTTATTTAGTTTATTTTAGTTGATATTCATCACCATCAATTCTATTTATTTTTACAGTGCGATAACTAAAGCAAACTGCTACTATACCACTGATCCTAGGAAGTCACATTAGGGTCACAAGAGCGACCCTCAGTAAAACCCGTATAAAATTCTTTTTTAAAAAATACATTAAAACTGTAAAACAAACTTATGTATAAAATATAATTTGAGAAAATCATGTAAACATAGGACATTAGATCGGAAATCATATTGCAGACACTAGTATGAAACAATACACATTATACATGCATTGCCCACTAACTATGCCGATATCGTACTCCAAAAGCAACACCGTGAGAACCCAAAACATTGATGACAGTAGCCTTACCATGACGGATTTCATCTAACATGTGATGGTAAAAATAACATGAGCTTGGGAAAGCTCAGTAGTACAGAACTACCAAATGATGCGATAAGCACATGCAAGTACATGTCAGACATTACATTGACATGATGTTTCAGGCAATAACGAACTCCATTTACGATTTAATATTTCAGTGTAACGTTATATTTAAAGATAGCATAATTGTTCTTTATTCCATCACTGAGTATCAGGCGTGAAGCCTATAGTCTAGAGAATTAGAAGAGTGAATGATTAAATTAAACTAGGGACTTTAGTGTGTCCCGGCAGTGCTAAATTGTACCAATGTGGTAAACATTTTATTTCACGGGCACATAATTCAAGCAGCAATAATGTTCATTTTTAATTCTTATTTACCCTCCAATTATACTCCAATATACAATTCTGAGATGCGTCTTTAAAGGCATTAAAGGGCGTGGGTATCATCCTACGGGAATACCTTAGGTCCGGCGGAATTACCTTAGTGGAAGCATAAGAACTCGTAACGGTATCGGTAAGGGATTACCCTAGCCGAAGCATAGGAACCTGTAACTGTAATGATAAGGAATTACCTTAGTTGAAGCATAGGAACCCATAACGGTATCGGTAAGGGATTACCCTAGTCGAAGCATAGGAACTTGTAACTGTAACGGTAAGGAATTACCCTAGCCGAAGCATAGGAACCTGTATGCGAGCGGAACATCATACTTGACAGAAATGCACCATACACCGAAGCAGCAGTAATCGGATATGAGGCACCAATAGATTTTGAAAATTTCCCGACCACCTCTCCCAAGTGATTCCTTAGTATGCCTCCAATTCCAGCTTCTCCCAGATGTCCTTGGACTGCGCCATCAGTGTTGAACTTCATGGAACCAGCTAAAGGGGCAGAGCAGTCGGAAGCTTTTACCGATTTCTTCTTAATCACCGGTAGATTTCAAGCAGCAGGATTGTTCATTAAATGAAAATTGGAGTAAAATTAATGGATAATATACTTGGAATATATTTAATCATTATTAGATTCCAAGCAGCAGGATTGTTCATTAAATGAAAACCGGTAGATTCCAAGTTGAATGGGGAATGGATAGAAGTAGGGGTGATAACGAGCCGAGCTGAGCCCGAGCCTGGCCAGGCTCGACTCGGCTCGGAAACAGTGTAATTGGGCTCGGCTCGGGCTCGAGGCTCGCCGAGCTCGGAATTTTAGGCTCGAGCTCGGCTCGAAAACAATTCTATTGGGCTCGGCTCGGGCTCGAAGCTCGTCAGGCTCGGCACGGGCTCGTCAGGCTCGACTCGGCTCGAAATGGAAAATTTTGCTATAGTTTTTTTATATAAAATATTCGTTAAAAATCTCTTTCATAACCAACACTAAAACGAAATTCAATGACCGGAAAGGGAAAAAAGTGTCAAAAATTAGATTAATCCAAATAATCAATAAATATTTTTATAATACAAACACATAATTAAAGAAAATACAAAATCAAACAACAATCAACTAATGAAAGAAAATACAAACACATAATTTATTTTAGTGCATATGTAGATTCCGAGCCTGTTCACGAGCTTTTCGAGCCGAGCCTGGGTAAGCTCGGCTCGGCTTGTTAAGGTTTCGAGCCGAGCCCGAACCCGAGTCGTGCTCACTCGAGCCGAGCTTTGACCGAGCTTTGACCGAGCCGAGCCCGAGTAGCTCGCGAGCCGGTCAGGCTCATTATCACCCCTAGATAGAAGACCCTCC
The DNA here is from genome assembly GCA_958450335.1 of Hibiscus tridactylites. Taxonomy (NCBI): domain Eukaryota; kingdom Viridiplantae; phylum Streptophyta; class Magnoliopsida; order Malvales; family Malvaceae; genus Hibiscus; species Hibiscus tridactylites. The sequence goes on along the minus strand of OY288285.1, from coordinate 74,968,929 downwards.
TTTGATTCGAAAGATTGTAAAAGACCACTTTTTTTAGGTATACAACTCTACTCCTACCTTAAACTAGTGGACCTGGAGTGCAATTTCAAAAAATTAGCCACTACTTCAAGCTGTTGGCTTGAGGGGAGATTTGAAGAATCTCTAATAATGATTACTTGATGAATATAAAAAATTAAAGGATAATATACTTGGAATAAAAAATAAAAATATTAAATATATTCTCCGTTAAATGAAAATCGATAGGTATGTTATTATCTACTTATAATTTTCATCTCTATTTTCATAAAAGATTAAAACTCGAAAGATACTAGTTATTTATTTATTTTTCGATGAAAATTTATGCTTTTGGGAGAATCGAACCCAATCATTTGCTACGGATAAATCAAAAGGGCTTAACGTATAATTATAATTTACTTAAAAAATCAAAAGATAAATATATTAAAATATATCATTTTATTTTTAATTTTCTTTTAAATATGGATTAAAATACCTATATGCCCCTAAATTATAAAATCCTAATTTTTGTTCATTTAAAATTTAAGCCGCCGCCGCCGCTACCTCCTGCCGCTAGTCTCTATCTAATGTTACTTAGGGTTTCAATAGTACAACCATGGTGTTTGTTTACCGCAGAAAAATTAGGCAAAGTTATTGACCATGGATGCAAACATATCAAAAGAAATCTTGAAAAACTTTATCGCATAATCTTGTATTTAATCTTGGTGTTTTCTTCTTTATCGCAAACAGATCAAAAGATTTTTACCCTCTGTTTTCTTTTTTACCGCATAATTATTCTCGAAAGCCAAAGAACCATTGTCGTGGCCTAAATTATCTTGTTGCCGTGACGGCAACAACGGTGGCGGTGGCTTGAATTTCAAATGAACAAAAATTATGATTTTGTAATTTATGAGGAAATAGGTATTTTGATGTATGTTTAAAAGAAAATTAAAAATAAAATAATATATTTTAATTAATTTACCTTTTAACTTTTAAATAATTTATAATTATACGGTGAGTTCTTTAAATTTTTAATCTTTATAAATTGAATTAATAGTGCACATCGGTGCTCGTCGTTAGTGGTACTCATCGGTGCTCGTCGAACGTGCCAGACTCATCCATTAAATTGGTTACTAATAGTCTAAAGTATGAAGGAGTCATATTCTCACTCAATAATGCTCTTTATATATTTGAAACGATTAACATGTGCCTTTTTAAATAACAATAGGATTGATTAAAATATAATGTCACCATCCATGTTCGGGCAAATAAAACTTTAGGATTTATTTAGTAAATCTTTTTTTATAATGGGATTAGGTTGTCACTTTAGTTTTTTTTAATACAAAAATCTACTCATCTTAAAATGACAGCAAAAAGAACAGACAAGAAATAACAACCATAAGTTATAGAAGGGGTGGAATGTCATTCATCTCACGCTCGAACAAATAACATTTCAGTAATTTATTTAATAATTTGTACAATTAAAAAAATTTAAAATTATTCTTTTTTATTTTTATTGAGAATCCAAAAAAAATTAAATTTAAAAATCTAAATCATTTTTTGGGTCTAAATTCAAGTTTCTAAAGTTTAAGTGTAGTATAAATATGAATGATCAATCATTTAATCTCGTCTTTTGGGACAACGAGAAACTCATGACAATTGTGTCATTGGATGATGACATAATCTTCATGGCTTGTTATCCTCTTGACCGATTGAAGGAATAGAAATCTTCAATAGATGGCGGACGGGAGTATTTGGAGACGCCTAAACCGGGAACAAGGCAGCGGTGATCAATTTCAGTCCAACCCACAAACGGCCGTCGACGATTCGCAGAAGGTTTGGACCTTGTACGTGGGAGGAATTTCAGAGACGTTGCACTGGAAGGGTTTATGGCAAGTATTCGATTGCCATGGGATTGTGCGAGATGCGTTTATACCCAAAAAGAGGGCCAGAGACGGGGCAGGATTTGGGTTTGTTCGAATGGCGTCACTGGAGGATGCGGATAGAGCGATTGAAGGACTTCACGGAAAATGGATATATGGCGCTAGATTGCGTGTGGCTTTGGCGTGGAAGGGCATAAACGATTTAAAGAACACGTTGAGAAGAAAAGAATTACAGCAGCCTATGAAAGTGAAGATGTCGAATTCAAAAACAGTGAAATCAGCGATGCAAGGGGATTGCGAGAGTGGATTAAATCGACGGGTGATTGAAGGGGTATTAGATGAGGATAAATGGGCAATCCTCCAATGGTGTGCGATTGGATGGAGCGTTAGGCCCTGGAATTTGAAAACGCTCGCGGACCGATTGGAAGTGGAGAAGAAAGATGGATTTTCGATCATGAGACTCTCGGGGTCAATGATCTTGTTAATGTGTACATCGGCGAAAATTCGCGAAGAAGTGATGAAGATGGATTGCATCAAGGAATGTTTCTCTAAAGTGATAGAGTGGTCGCCGTCAATTTCAACTGAATCACGTCGTGTATGGTTGTCCGTGGTGGGGCTGCCGATTCACTTATGGCACAAGAAAACATTCACGAACATAGCAAGCTTATGGGGGTCTTTGATATGCATGGACGACGATACGGAAACCCCCACATCTTTCGATTGCAGAAGAATGTTGGTGGAAACGACAATGGTGGAACGCATTGAGGAAACCATCACCGTGAAATTAGCGGCTGCGGAATACATGGTCCGTGTGTTTGAGTCTGATGGGCAAGGTCCAATGATAGAGTGTGGCTGTTATGAGGGTAACCTGTCACAAACGGATCAGCTTAACGAGGGAAGCAGTGCTAGCCGTCCGACGAAGGTGCAAGATAGAGGGGTGGAGGAAAACAAGAAAGTAGCAGAAAATTCAAATCCGGTTGGGGGGATTGACACAACTGAAAATCAATGCCAATCGAACATGGTGAATGCTCTAGCCAATCCGAGTGCAACGGCAGCAGCATTGCCAGTGCAACAGCTGATCACGCCGATCAGCTCCGACAGCTTGGAGAGTGAGAAGAAGAGTCACAGTAGGACTCTAAGGGAGAGTCCCGCTATAGCTGGAGTGGTAAATTCTAATTCAAACTTAAGGGAAAATGTGGAAACTATAGTAGTTGGTGATAGTGTCAATTCCAAAATTATCACGATAAAAAATTCCCCTCTTAACACAGTAGCACCGGGATTGGGTCAAACCGAATTGGTTCTTGTGGGGAATTCCTTTTGTAAAGTTTGACGGGTGATGGGAGGTGAGATCACTGGAATTTCAGCCAATTCCCAAACTAGTCGTGGTCGAGGGTCGGGGAAGAAGGGCACAACGGTGGAAGCAACTAAACAGGGACATGAGTATTGTGAAGTTCTAGTCAGGCAGCAACATATCACGAGTGAAGCAGAAGCAACAGTGAAATTGGGGGCATTGATTGGTGTGAAATCAATAGGGAGGGAAGAAGATATAATTAACGATATTTCGCGGGTAATTATCACCGGGGAGTGCCGGGGTTTTTGACTCATGAAATTGTTAACGTGGAATGTAAGGGGTTTGGGCGGGAGTGCGAAAAGGCGGTATGTTTGTGAGGTCATTCGGAAGAATCACTGCGATATGGTGTTGTTACAGGAGACTAAATTGGAGGAGATTCCGTCATTGTTGGGAGCTAATATGTGGTACTCGGATAACTTCGAATTGGCGTTTTCACCATCGGTTGGTGCCTCCGGCGGTATTTTAGCAATATGGGAAGGTACGAAATTTATTTTAGAGTCAATTCAAATTGAACGCCACTATGTTTTACTCTTAGGAAAATGGAATGTTGAAGAATTTGATTGTGGTATAGTAGCGATATATGCACCTTGTGACGTATCTAGTCAAACTGTGTTATGGGACAATTTGCTGGCTAGTATGTGCACATTTCAGGGACCTTGGTGCGTGGCAGGGGACTTCAATGCTATATTGAAAACCTCGGACAGGATTGGGGTATCGGATAGAGAAACTGAAATAGAAACATTCGCAAATTTCGTCAACACAACAGGATTGATGGATTTACCGATGTCCGGTAAACGGTTTACATGGTTTGGCCCTGGTAATAGATGCAGCCGTATTGACAGGTTCTTAATTTCAACAACATGGTTTGATACATTTAATAGCATACAGCAAGTGGCGTTGTCGAGAGAAGTATCTGATCACACACCGTTGATATTGGCTTGTGATGATAGCGATTAGGGACCAAGGCCCTTTCGCTTTTTCAATTGCTGGCTAGAAGGAAAATCTAATGTGCTTGTCTTAGCTAGGGAATGGTGTCGATTGTCTGCAATTGGTTTGGGAAAAGATAACATCGTGGTGAAGTTGAAGCATTTGAAATCGTTCTTGAAACGATGGAACAAAGATACATTTGGTGATGTGAACTTGATAATTGAGAATTTACAGCAGAAAATAGACAAGGCGGGTGATGCGATGATAGCGGAAGAGGGGGAGGGTGAGGTTGAGTGTGAGCGTGAGCGTCGACAATGGATGCAAGCACTTTGGAAAGTGATGCGTAACAAAGAAGCAATGTGGCGCCAAAAATCTCGGGCAACTTGGTTGAGGTTAGATGATCGGAACACAGCATTTTTCCATAGAACGGTGAAGTTACGCACGGTTAGGAACTTTATACCGGGGTTAATGATTGACGGGAAATGGATAACAGCACCGTCTACATTGCGTGCCTTTATTGTGAAGGCGTTCACTGCCCATTTTGCTAGTGATGCTCGGAGTGGAAGATGGAAATTTGATGGTCAGTTTCGCCGTATACAAGCAGATGCAAGTTCAACGTTAACAGCACCTTTTACAGTTGGAGAAATTAAGCGCATTTTATGGAATTGTGACGGCTCAAAAGCACCGGGTCCGGATGGCTTTACACTTGAATTCTACAAGAAGAGCTGGGAGGTGGTGAAGGATGATGTGCTGAATTTTTTCACTCAATTCCATGAGCGAGGAACATTGCCAAAGGGAGCGAACTACACGTTTATTGTGCTATTGCCTAAGGTGGCGACACCACAAGTGCTAGGTGAGTATAGGCCGATTGGGCTGGTTAATTCAATGTATAAACTACTAGCCAAATGCTTAGCGACTCGGTTACAAACAGTGCTGAATTCCTTGATTAGCGACACTCAGTCGGCTTTCATTAAAGGCCGTCAATTGGTAGATGGCGTTTTGTTAGCGACGGAGGTAATACATTCTCTTCGATGTGGTGGCGCGGGAGGTTTTATTCTAAAGCTGGACTTTGCCAAAGCATATGACTGCGTGAGCTGGTCGTTTTTGGATTCTGTACTCGGAAAGATGGGTTTTTGCGCAACATGGCGTCAATGGATACATGTATGCATCAGTTCAGCGCGATTATCTGTTTTACTTAATGGGAGTGTGACGTCTGAATTCAGGATGGGACGTGGTTTGCGACAAGGTTGTCCTTTGTCACCACTACTATTTGTGATTGTAGCGGAAGCTTTACATTTGATGTTGATCAATGCGGAAACGGGAGGGTTGATTAGGGGAGTAGAGGTGGTTTCAAACATTCAGTTGACACATCTCCAGTTTGCCGATGATACGATATTATTTATTGACGCTAACATTGAGTATGCACGTAATCTGAAGAGGATGCTGCACTGTTTTCAATTATGCTCTGGGTTACAAATTAATTTTGCAAAGAGTTCTTTGTATGCGATTGGCGTGGCGGAGGAGTTGAGTGTATCAGTGGCTAGTGTACTGGGTTGTAGATTGGGGGAATTACCGTTTGTATATCTAGGCTTCCCGTTGGGAGTTGATCCGAGGCGTATATCGGTATGGGATCCGGTTATAGCAAACTTCAGACGCAAGTTAGTAGGGTGGAAGCGCAGTTCTCTGTCGTTTGCAGCTAGGGTGACTCTTGTTAACTCGGTACTTTCTTCCCTCCCTATTTTTTACTTGGGCTTATTTGTTGTGCCTAAGGGGGTAATTGAGAAGCTGGATAAAATACGTATAGTGTTTCTTTGGGGAGGGGTAAACCTTGAGAGACGGATGAGCAGGGTGGGATGGGACACTGTCTGTCGACCTCGACATTTAGGGGGATTGGGGGTGGCGGACTTGAGAGTGAAGAATATGGCGCTGCTGTCTAAATGGGTCTGGCGATATGCACGTGATCGCGATTCACTTTGGCGTCGTTTAATAGCGGCCAAATATGGTGAAAATATTCAGTGGTGGAGATTTAACACGGAGAATCTATCTTCTATGTCGGTTATTTGGCGTCAAATAGTGGCAAATGCTTGCTGTCCGAGTGTTGATTCCCACGTGGGAGGGGTAATTTTCAGTGGAAAATCGGTAATGGGCAGCTTGTTTTGTTTTGGTTTGATTCATGGGTGACACAACAGCCTTTAAAGGAGGTTTTTTCACGATTGTTCGCCTTGGCGTTGAATAAATTAGCTTGGGTGCAGGATTATACAATGAATGGTTATTTCGCTCATGAACATTGGGAAGGTTTTTTCAGGAGGCGTCTGTGGAGTTTCGAACATGAGCAGTTACGTTCTTTGTGTGACGTAGTAAGTGGGGTTCGCATAAGAGCTGATTCTATCGATACGCTGCTTTGGACACCGGATGAACACGGGGAATTTTCGGTTCAGGCTATGACTAAGGCGCTGTTATTAGAGAGGGTGGGGGATGGAGATTTTGGAGGTTGTTTCGCATGGAAGGTTCTTGTTCCGCCCAAAGTTCAAGCCTTCCTATGGTTCATTTGGTTGAAACGATTACCGACTGCTGATTTTTTGCGAATTAGAGGGGTGCCTTTGGCGGAAGGACAAGGCCTATGTCCGTGGTGCGTAAGGGTGGAAGAGTCGATCGCTCACTTATTTTATGATTGCCCATGTGTCCAACAAATTTGGGATTGGTTACGTGGTTGGTGGGGCATTGCATTACCATTACCGGTGAGTTTCTCAGAGTTCTTCGTAATGAATTTTCATAGCTCTTTTCATGGCTGTCAATTAAAGTGGTGGGTGGCTAGTGTGAGTGCAATGCTATGGTCATTTTGGCTCGCTCGAAACGAGTTCGTCTTTAGGGGCAAACGAGTGACAATGGCGGAAGTGTATTTTCTGGTGAAACTTAGATCTTTCTATTGGATAAAGGTTGATGCCGAAAGTGACATTATGTCTGAATCGGTTTGGTGGTCGTGTCCATCGACATGTGTGGTTAGTCGTCGATTAAGGAAGGTGCGAGCTGGGTTGGTATGGCAGCCACCTATTGCGAGAACATTGAAATTCAATGTAGATGGCTCGGCGAGGGGTAAGCCTGGACCAGCGGGCATCGGGGGAGTTATGTGTGATGCGGACAACCGCATTTTTGCGATCTTTTCCGGTCCAGTGGGATGTTTGGACTCCAACGTGGCAGAGGTGAGGGCTATCAAACTCGCAGTGAGGTTGGTGGCGGAAGGAGTTTGGCGTGAGAAGTGTGTGGTGATCGAATCTGACTCCCAAGTTGCATTGAGTTGGGTAACAGGTTCGGCAAAACGTCCGTGGAGATTGTGGGAGTTGTTTGTGTCAATTGATCAAGCATGTCAAGCCATTTCGGAGATACAGTTTCAGTACACACCGCGGGAGGCGAATGGTTTTGCCGATGCACTAGCGAAGGAGGGTGTGGATAGGAGTTCTTTATTCTTAGCTTGTATTTAGGCGTTTTGTTTTTTAGACGGGCCATTACGTACTCTTTTCCTCCATTAGGCTTAGGGAGGTTTTTAATGAGGCGTAAGGGCTGCGTCGAGCTGTATGATACTTATTTTGCAATATATTCATACAGTTGATGATCAAAAAAAAATAATCTTCATGGCTTTTGTATTAAAATACTTTGGCATGGTATGATAACATTTTTTTTGCTCGGCAGAATGATTTTATTGATGAAGATTAAACATAGAACTTTAGATCTATATTGTATGCCTCATTAAAAACTTTCAGAATTCTAAACAAAGGGAAATGGTACAACACAACCAGGTACTCAAATTAAATCAAGCAAAACCAGCAAGCCACACAACTCATGATTATAAACTTTTTAGGTTTGAACTCGGGGAATTGACTATGACAGCACGGCGGATATCTTTTTTTGTGCTTCTTGCTCTTGTAAGTTTTAGTTGATTTTCACTTTTCTTACATTGCTTTTTTTGTTGTTATTAAAGTTGATATTATTTTTGGAGGAATTAAAAAAAGTAATTGATGAAAATTTGCAAGAAACTATAGTGACAATGAAGAAGATGTTCGATACCTAGTTTTCATACTTGGAATGGAAGAAGAAGGAAGAATAAATTTATATTTTTAATCCAAAAATTAAAAATGATGTTTAAATTGATAATATTTTGGACTAAATTGATAGATTGTATAAGTTTTAGGGGCAAAACCTGTTGTTTGACCAAGCAACGTCATTGTTTCCGTTTATATTTAACAGTCAAGGTACCAAAGTAGAAATAATATGTAACGTTAGGTACCGTTTTGCTAAAAAATAGCTCAGGCACCAAAATAGAAATACAAAAATACGTGAGATACTAAATATGTAGTTTACCCTTATTAAAAAAATTCAAAAATTTAATATATATGAAAAATAATTTAATTGATTTTTAAATAATTATTAATTGTATGATGAGTAGTTGAAATTTGTAATCTTTATTAATTAATTTAATGGTGTTCACGGATAGTGGTGTTCAGCGTTGTTCGTCACATATTTTAGAATTTTCCAATTTCAAATATTAGCATTGTTGATGTGGTGTGGGGTGATTTCTTGCAGAAACTACCAGGAAGAAGGAAAATAGATTTTTTTGCTCAGCAATCAGTTTATTTTATTTTATTAAAGATTAAAAGTGGACGTCTCGTTAAAAACATCCCTAATTCTAATGGAGGAAAAGAGTACAATCCAATTTGGTTTATGTTACACGGACTTTTTACTTAACGCCAGCAAACAAATCTGTTTAATTACAAAACAAGATTCAATACCTAACTCACCACCATGCTTTGAATAATAATGGTCTAGTGGTTCCAATTTTCGCCAATTGATTTGCCATATTGTTATGCTCTCGCGGTATATACATCAATTCCACCTTTGTAATCTCTCGCTTCATGCCATCAATTTCATCGAGTATATCCCACCATTTCCATGGTCTTGACATAGGGTTTGCAATCCAGTTGAGGACCACTTGTGAATCTGATTCTACCATCAAAGCGAAATGTCCTTTCACCTCAGCTTCCAAGTATACTTTTAGCGCAGTGTGTATAGCCATTAGTTCAGCAAAGTCCGGGCAGATCTTTTCAACTGGTCCAGAGAATAACGCCTGCAAATCACCTTGCGAGTTTCGCAAAACCCCTCCACATCTTGCTCCTTCTTCTCGAAACGCTCCATCTACCATGAATTTTAGTGAATTAGCTAGAGGTGGATGTTGAGTAGCTAGTTTGGTCAATATTTTCATGCTAATTATGCTCAATTGTTTTCTTTATGGTGCTGAATTGAGGCTCATTACGTGATTTATTGTGCAGGACCTCGTTGCTGCGAAATATTACGAAAAAGGCTGAAATCTGCAATTTCTGGATTCATGGCCGGATTAGTGGGCATGAATTGGGGCATGAATGCACTGACTCGGTGACACGTCAGTGGATGACGTCAGCAACACGAGAGGATGCCGTCAGCAATAGTGATGATCGAATGATGATGTAGCAGCAGAAGTGAAAGCTTATCAGGATATTCTGATAACTTATCGGATTCAGGATGATAGCTTATCGACCAGGATTTGAATAAAGACTTGGGATTTATCTCTTTTATTTAATTTAAATATTTTTTTAGGAATTATCTCTTAGGATTTATCTTTTGTAATTTGAATTTATTATCTCTTATCACTTAGGTAATTTCTAGGGTTTTAGACTAGTATAAATACCCCTTGGGGTAAGACTCAAGATCGCATCTCATCTCATCTCTCATCTCTTGTTTTGTTCTTAGGAAATTTTATTTTAATAAAATTTTATTTTTCCATAGCCAAAGGCTAAAGCAATGATTCGATTTCAACGTGAGGAATGAAAAGTACTTGAATAACTTCAGGTTTTTTCTCTCAGTTTTCTAAGCTTAATTTCAAAAATCAAAACGATTTCAAAACTAAAGATTGACTTTGGTTAGGATGTTGTTTTTGATTAAATATGTGGGAGGAAGGATCGGCTATTGAAGCACATTTGACTTCCTGGGAACACACTTAGTAAATTGATTACTAAGAGAAAATTGAGATCGGAACCGTTGTTATTGAAACAACATCTGAGTCAGGTTTTTTCAAGAACTTTAAAACTGTTTATTTTTAACAGCGATAGCCGCGGTTAATCTAACCAGAAAACTGGAATCTAAAAATTGATTTTAGATTATCGGTTTACCAGAGAAAGAAAAACAAGTCTCAAGGATTGATCCTTGTAGGCAAGTAACCGACGTGAATCCTGAAATAAAAACCTTTTCCGATGATCTAAGGAAATTGAGTAAAAGCAAAAGCCCGAAGCTAGTCTTTATTATATTGAATCCATTTTTTTAATATTCTCTACAATCTTTATTTATTTTTACTTAAATTCTACAAGTCACCCCGTTTTCTACTTAAACATCATTTAGCTCTCTTCTTGGCTCACTAATCAAGCGAACATAAATCAAGAAGTTTTCTTAGTCCCTGTGGGATCGACCCTTGCTTCTCTTTTACTACATTTAATTTCCTTTATTTATTAATTGAGAATAAAGAATTATTTTGACGCGAAAACGACGCGTGTTAAATTGGCGCAGTTGCCGGGGACTTCGGCAAAATTACTGATTAAAGTTTGTTTTGATCTATGACCAGGTTGTCGATTTAACGACGTTAAATAATGCGCTTTAATGGGAGGCAACCCATTTATTTATTTTATTTTTAGTGTGATTAAATTTTATTTGTTTTCAATTTTATTTTATTTATTTTAGTCTCAGATTTATTTTCTTTTGAATTGTCAGGTACCCCAAATATTTTGAATCAAATTTTAATATAATTAATTGCGGTATTCTTGGTCGAACATAGCACAATTCCCCCCTCTATGGAAATATTTCACGCAACGGTGAAAAAAACAGAGCACTCAATTTTACTAAACAACGGTGCACGTTAGCATAGCCTCACCCTCTCTTGGCGGAAGATAGCCTAACTCAAATCTATATACTGCATTTATCCCTATCTTAAACCTATTTTTTTTCCTTTTCAATTTTAAACATTCCCCGTGGACCCACGCTTATCAAACAATTTCTTTTTCTTTATTATTATTATTATTATTATTATTATTATTATTATTATTATTATTCCATCACATGTTTATTTTATACCCTTTCTTTTTCTTTCTTCATCAGCGTATACCCTCCCCCACCCCCAACATCATCACAAATTCTTCATCTTTCAACAATGGTGAGAACTAGACGCCAAGAGAGCCGCACTTCAGTCACCCATTTCCGCAGTTATAGCCGACACTAGCTCAGGGAGTTCTTACTTTCTTTCTCCTTTTACTTTTAATTTTGATATATATTTTGAGGCAAAATGACTTAAGTGTGGGGAGTAAAAATTTAGGTCAAATTCTTTTTCTTACTTATCCGATTAATTGCTCTCTAGTTCTCTTGATTTTTATCCTATTGATTTGATTGTTTTTTTATCCTTTATTTTACCTTGTCCTTTTGATGCCATTATGATTTTGTATCTATTTTGTTAGAAAGTGTAGATTACACTTTAGACCATGGCATGATTATTATGTTTCATGACATTCCTTCATAATTTGATTCTTTATGCCAAGCTAGTCTTAGCGTTCATTAACTTGTTTTTAAATACTTGTCAATTTTTTTTTTCATAAAAGCTAGAGGTGCCTATCACTGGCTCTAGCAGAGAAAGAAAAAGCTAGAGGTGCCTATCACTGGCTCTAGTAGAGAAAAAAATATAAAGCTAGAAGTGCCTAAAAACTGGTTCTAGCAAGAAGTGAAAAATGAAAAATGCCTCATGTTAACAGTGTAGACTAGGTTTCATTTACAAGTTTATGATATACTTTGCCTAGGTTGGCTTAACTTATTTTGTTGGAATATTTGTGTTGATAATAATTTTGCCATTTATCTATTGGTTTCTTTTCTTTCTTCCATTTATAGATATTTTATCATTTTTGCACATTAAGGACTTCGTGAAATAGAGGATGAGAACATGATATTCAATAGTTTAAATTTTTGATACTTGAGGACAAGCATCGGATAAGTGAGGGGGAATTTGATGAGTAGCTAGTTTGGTCAATATTTTCATGCTAATTATGCTCAATTGGTTGCTTTATGGTGCTGAATTGAGGCTCATTACGTGATTTATTGTGCAGGACCTCGTTGCTGCGAAATATTACGAAAAAGGCTGAAATCTGCAATTTCTTGATTCATGGCCGGATTAGTGGGCATGAATTGGGGCATGAATGCACTGACTCGGTGACACGTCAGTGGATGACGTCAGCAACACGAGAGGATGCCGTCAGCAATAGTGATGATCGAATGATGACGTAGCAGCAGAAGTGAAAGCTTATCAGGATATTCTGATAGCTTATCGGATTCGGGATGATAGCTTATCGACCAGGATTTGAATAAAGACTTTGGATTTATCTCTTTTATTTAATTTAAATATTTTTTTAGTAATTATCTCTTAGGATTTATCTTTTGTAATTTGAATTTATTATCTCTTATCACTTAGGTAATTTCTAGGGTTTTAGACTAGTATAAATACCCCTCGGGGTAAGACTCAAGATCGCATCTCATCTCATCTCTCATCTCTTGTTTTGTTCTTAGGAAATTTTATTTTAATAAAAATTTATTTTTCCATAGCCAAAGGCTAAAGCGATGATTCGATTTCAACGTGAGGAATGAAAAGTACTTGAATAACTTCAGGTTTTTTCTCTTAGTTTTCTAAGCTTAATTTCAAAAATCAAAACGATTTCAAAACTAAAGATTGACTTTGGTTAGGATGTTGTTTTTGATTAAATATGTGGGAGGAAGGATCGGCTATTGAAGCACATTTTGTAACCCCCTAGACCCACCTATGCGTTGCCACGGATCCTAGGAAGTTACATTAGGGTCACAGGAGCGACCCACATTAAAATTTCAAATAAACAAATCGTTAACCATTTAAAATCATAAATCAAATTTTAAATTAGAATAAAATTTCAGAAAATATTCAGACTACAAAATAAAACTATGATACAATTTGCTAAAACAAGTTTTAAACTCGAATGTAAATCAAGATGTGACATACATGCCCCCTAATTACACAGATACCATACTCCGCATGCAAACCGAAGAAACTCCATACCGATGTTGACAGCTGCGTCATGGTCGATCTTCTAACCTGTGATGGTAAAAACAACGTGAGCTTCGAAAAGCTCAGTAATATAAACTACCAGGAGATGCTAAAGGTGTAGGTGGGTATATGGCAACTTAACGTTGTCATGGAGAATTAAGCAACGATAAGCTCAAATTACGATTCGATAATTCAGTAAAGCATTATTAGGAGGTCACATAGTTGTTCTTTATTTGATCACCTGAACCGTAAGAGGTGGTCTAAAGCCAGAGATTCAAAAGAGATTCAAATTTCAAAAGTTGAATCAAGGAGTTCAGAGTGGTCCATTAAGTGCGAATTGTAAATTTACTGAAGGTTCAACATTGATACATTAATTTAGCAGAGTATGTTTCAGAAGAGGTCGGAAAGTTCTATTAATTAACTTAACTACCCTCAACCGAACTCTAAAATGTAATTCGCCCTGAACTATATACAGAAGGTCTTACCCTAGGCCTGAGGCGTAGGAGCCTACCTAAGGGGATGCCTTAGGTCCAGAAAGACTTACCCTAGGCCCGTGGGCGTAGGAGCTTAACAGAAAGGCTTACCCTAGGCCCATTGGGCGTAGGAGCTTAGGTACAGAAGGACTTATCAGCGCTGAGCCTACAGATTATCATTCATATCCAGATAATATACCACAGATGATTTCAATTTATTTTCAGAAGACAATATAGCAGAAAATAAATATTAAATCTACTTTTATACCAGAAGACATGTATCAAATTTATTTTACTATCATTACCATTATTTCATATTCAATGTCATATATCAAATATATTTTCCATAACAAAGGTCAGAAATTAGAGAATTGTTTTCCTTTCATATTACAATATCATACTTTTAAATTTTAAGCATATTATCTTGGTTTAGAACAGAAAGTAATTACAGATACAAGATACACGTTTTATGGCCTAATTCATTTCTTAGAGGTACTCGATAGATATCAGAAAGATGACACTTGACGAATTTAGACTGATTTCAGAACGAGGTCCCTACGAATAGGGGAGTTCGGTAAGACAGATCGAATTAACATCGAAGGTTGATGCTTCAGAATCATTGGGATTTCAGATATATCAAGAGTGATTCGATCACTAAAGCTTACGAGGTAATGTTTGTCATTCCGGCCTTCGGAGGGTAATTTGGTAAGCTGAACCAACAAGGTATAAACGGTGATGTACAGAATTTAGGAATTCTAATTGCTCATCAAGCTTTCGAGTCCCTCTGAACTAGTTGAAACCATTAACAAAGAGTTTGAAATATAATCGGATAAGTACATCTTAAGCATTCATTTCCAGAACTGATTACAACGTAACAACAAAGCAGATCGTCTTCACCTTACATCCACTTAACTTACTACGAGAGATCAAACATGTATCCAAGCGGTAATTTTCCAAATTCCTAAACATGCATATAACCCCCGAACTCGTTCCATAGCATCGGATTTATCTTTTTGAGGAAACATGTTACTCTTACCAATCGCCGAGTACTTTCTCCAAATAACCCGAACATGTCGACATGTGGTATCTTTCCAAAATTAGGATAGTATCAGAAACCACCAACAAACACGAACCGTGAATTACCACTTTAGAGTTGTTATATTGTCTAGCTTTATTGATATTCCTTATTACAATTTTGGAGTTAGCTTCAGTCATTTCAACATTCGCAGGTATTTCGGATGCTTCATATTTGAAGGTGTTCCAAAACAAATTCTGAGCCTTTTGGTCGTTCTAACTATTCAATCCTTTCCAATATCGAGGGTATATTCGTCATTTCGATTAATATGACAATTGGTGTCGAGGATACATTATTCCTTTTAATCAAAACTTCAAGATTTTCAGAAGGTTCGATTGTTTTACCGGATCTAGTGTAGATTCTCAGACCACACTCATTAATAGGGGTATTTTAGTCATTTTCATACATCGAGGGCATTTTCGTAATTCATTAGCAAAAATAATCAGACTTAGAGATTAACACTTTTTATTAATCGTTTACTGAACTCGAAAGTCCTTTCGATTTATCAAACCTCTTATACGAATATTTGCCTTGGCCATTAATATTCTTATTTCATAATTGATCGACGTAATCAGAAATAATCATATGCTCAAGCATGATTGTGTAAACATTAACCGAATACCAACATGTTGCAAGCATGCAGAAGGTAGTAATGTATTACCTTAATTCCGAGCTACAACGGTTGATTCATGACACCTCCTTCGATCGCACTCGATCCCAAGATTTGACGGCTCCCAACATCTCGAATTCAAGGATACTTTGATACCTTCAACAACATAGATTCACATTTCAGTCCTTATCCAAAGAGCTCTTAACAAAATTAAACACTTTGGGGTTCAAAGTCAGATTCGGAGGCCTTCGGGTCAGAATTTTGCAAGACGGGCTTCAAAAACGGACTCAGGACGTTGAAAAACATGAAATAGAAGTTTTCAGAAAATTTTGACTTTTGGTCAACGGTCAAAGTCAACGGGTCAAAGTCAACGTTGACGTCAGCGGTCAAAGTCAACGCTGACGTCATGCTGACATCACTGGTCCAAGGCTGACTCAGCGAGTTGACTCACTGGGTTGACTCGGATGAGTTGACTCACTGAGTTGACTCGGACGAGTTGACTCACTAGGTTGACTCGGTCAACGGGTCGGGTCGGGTCAGACTCAGGCAGACGGGTCGGGTCGGACCGGTTCACTCACCCCAAAAATTCCAGTCACCGGACGGCCGTCGGAAAAGTCGCCGGAGATGACATTTTCATGTCAGTTCTGCCGAAAATCAAATGAACGTTAAACCCCGAATCATATTACACCTAAATCATCACCAAAACAAACCAGAATATGACCGAAACTTACCCAAAATAAACCCAAACGGCCGAAAAACATGGCGGCTCCGACGAAGCCTCTATCGATATCGGACGGAGGATCGGCCGGCTAGGATTTGCTCGTCGTGGTGCGAGGAGCCCAGATCTGGTGGTTGTGCGACCATGGGACGCCGGAGGCGGCTGGAAAACACGCAAAACAGTAGGCACATTGGGCTTCTCCGACGAAGCACGCAAACGGCTTCCCACGGTGGACGACGGCTGATAACCGCGAGTGGCTACCGCGGTTGCATTCAAGGAGAGCTGGCGGACACGGTGGCAGCGGCGGACGATGATCGTGGCGACCGGAATCAAAGCTAGAACCCTAAGGTTATGGGGGTTTTGGTTTGGGCTCGACGAGGAAGCCAACGGTGGTGGCGGTGAACGCCACAGAGCGGCGGTGACGGAGCCAGGGCGGTGGTCGGGGATTGGGTTGTTGAAACGTCTAAGGAGGAGAGAAAAAAAATTAGATCTATATGGATATTTCCAGATCCAATATGAGGCATTAATTGGGGTAGTTGGCTATAATTATTATAGATACATAATATAAAATATAATTTAAAATTAAAAGAGTGCATAACAACACCAATGAATGATTTAGCCTGAATGGTTAAGGCTTAGGCTTGCCAAGCATAAGTCATGGGTTCAACACCCCATGGTAGCACCCTCTCCTATTATTCTCCCTTTCTTTTTTTTTAACCATTTATACCAGAGTGTTACACATTTGACTTCCTGGGAACACACTTAGTAAATTGATTACTAAGAGAAAATTGAGATCGGAACCGTTGTTATTGAAACAACATCCGAGTCAGGTTTTTTCAAGAACTTTAAAACTGTTTATTTTTAACAGCGATAGCCGCGGTTAATCTAACCAGAAAACTGAAATCTAAAAATTGATTTTAGATTATCGGTTTACCAGAGAAAGAAAAACAAGTCTCAAGGATTGATCCTTGTAGGCAAATAACCGACGTGAATCCTGAAGTAAAAACCTTTTCCGATGATCTGAGGAAATTGAGTCAAAGCAAAAGCCCGAAGCTAGTCTTTATTATATTGAATCCATTTTTTTAATATTCTCTACAATCTTTATTTATTTTACTTAAATTCTACAAGTCACCCCCGTTTTCTACTTAAACATCATTTAGCTCTCTTCTTGGCTCACTGATCAAGCGAACATAAATCAGGAAGTTTTCTTAGTCCCTGTGGGATCGACCCTTACTTCTCTTTTACTACATTTAATTTCCTTTATTTATTAATTGAGAATAAGGAATTATTTTGACGCGAAAACGATGCGTGTCAGTGGACACCACACTACAACTTCTTTCTTGATAATATCATTCTCTATACATGCTATGGGGTTTTTCCACCAGTCTCCATCACTGTAAATCAAGTTCTCGTTAACTGCCCTAAGCCAAATGTAAGCTCTCATCTTGGTAACAAACAATAGATCCTTGATCGCAGCCAATTTGTCATTGAACACCTTTTCATTGCGTGCAAGCCACAAACTCCATAAAGCAGCCGCTACTATTATGAGTCATATAGTTTTCACTACACTTGGCATATGTAAACTAAAGCAGAAGTTCAATAATTCCTCTGCACTTCCCAGGTTTTCCTAGGCAATGTTCCACCATTTACAAAATCTCAACCAAAAGCATATCACAAACCTGCAATTGAAGAAGAGATGATTGGACTCTTCTAATACCAGATTACACCATGGGCAATCTTTCTTTAAGTTCTGAATCTGCACACCTTTGATAACATTTAGCATAAATTCGTATTATAATCGGATACTCGGCTGGATATCCTCTTAGTGTATGTAATCCTCCAAGGCTCGGGGTGTCTGCCTTTTTTTTTTTTTTTTTTTGAATAAAAGTAAAGCAAACTAATATCCATTTCTTGTTGCAATTGATTAATTTTTTGGGTAAACTACACCACATACCATTAAACTATGGCCATTGAGTGGAAAATGCCACCGAGCTTTAAAATTGTTCAAAACTATCACTGAACTTTAATATGTTATTTAAAAATATCGCTCTACCGTTAACTCTTAACACTCTCGTTAAGTCAAAACGACGTCATTTTGGTGTAGGCTTTTTGAAGCCTAATTTAGGCCAAAACAACGTCATTTTTTTTGCAAGAGAAAAATCATTAAAACCATGCACTTGCCAAAACCATGCACATGTTGAACCAGTTGCCGAGGTAATCGCCGACAATTAAGGATAAGATGAAGTGGTGGCCGAAATTGATGGTTGGATAAACCCAACATGGCGTGAAGCAAAGATAAATCCTAAAAGAATTGGAGTTCCATGAAAAGATCAAAAGAAGATTAAATTCCATGAAAATAGGAGGAGTTTTTGGAGGATAAATAAATAAAAGAGATATATCCCTTTAATATTATTTAAATCAACTTAACTTCCTTCTCAAGAAAGACTTTAACCTAGCCATCTCCTATAAAAAGAAGACTAGCCGCCAACTTCAAGGGGGAGTCAATTGAGAGAGAAAAACCAAGGGGCTGCTCGAATTCTTCTTCTTCTTCTTTCTCTTTGTTCGATTAGATTCATGCTAGGGAGATTATTCTTTGTATATCTTTCGAACCCATCCATGAACTAATTTTATTTGGCTTGGGTTATTGTTTTTTTTATCAGCAAAGCGAAGTATATTATTATATGAAAAATATACAACGCGAGTCAAACATGCGCCTCATCAAAAACCTACCTAAGCCTAACGGAGGAAAAGAGTACGACATGTCGACTAAAAAAGAAACAGGACCAAAGACACCACCCCTTACAAGACCATCAAACTGAGGCCTGAAACAAAGAGACTCGAGAAACCCCTTCCTTTGCTAGCGCATCAGCTAGCCCATTCGCCTCTCGGAAAATGTGAGAAAAGCAAACAGATCCCAGCGTCAAGCAGGCACGGTCGATCACATTAAAAAATTCCCACAAACGCCACGGTCGACGTTCCACCTGCAACACCCACCCAATGGCCACTTTGGAATCCGACTCAATAATAAGTGGACGATCAGCCCATTTAGACGCAACAAAAAATTCCAATGCAAAGGCTATCTCCCGTATCTCTGCAAAATTAGAGTCAAGAGAACCAAGCGGCCCCGAGAAAAGCGCAAGGATACGACTCTGGGCATCTCGCAACACCCCCCCTGAAGCCTGCAGGCCCCGACTTCCCTCGAGCAGAACCATCTACCGAGAACTTCAATGTTACCCTGAGAGGAGGCTCCCAACAAACTCCCAACCGGCTAACCTGTTTGCCGACCCCTTCTCTAAATAACCGGTTATTGTGTTTTTGTGGTTGTGAGAACAATTGGATTTGTTTAGGTATTTGAGTTTGCAATTTTAATTCAAAGTTTGTTCATTCTTGGTTCTTAATTTTGATTGCGAGTGAATTGGGATAGGATCTCGTGAATTCATTCATTTATCTAATATCGAGAGAGTTAGATTCAAGAAACGAATGAGCATGGTCTTTATTCAATCATTAATCGATGGTGAAGACTAATTTTTCTTAGGGATAAATTGCCAATTTCAATGGCTAAGAGGAGCGCAAGATCGGTTGTTGTTCAACCATGGTTGACGAAGGCATGTATTACAAAGGCATGCACAATTGACCATTGTTTCGAGTTAGGGATAACGAGAAGCCATTGAAGAACGCTTCGCCGAACTTTGAAGGAAGTCGCCTAGTTACCCAAGCAATCACACCATTCCCAGTTGCCCAGGCAATTACTTGCACAGGCAATTCGACTGATGCCAGTTGCCAAGGCAATTGAGTTGCTCTTGCACTCAATTACCAAGACGATCCATTCAACTATCACTCCACAACTCACGATAATCCGGCATACTCTATTAAATCGATCACTCCTTTCTCTTATCTTTATTTAGTTTATTTTAGTTGATATTCATCACCATCAATTCTATTTATTTTTACAGTGCAATAACTAAAGCAAAGTGGCTCAAACCAATCCCTGTGAAGACGATACTTGATACTTATCGTATCACTTTATTACTTGCAACGTGTATACTTACACCGTTTGTGTTACACTCGTAAATCACACAATTGGAGATTGATTAAAAAATCATATTCTCTTTCAATAATGCTGCTCTATATATGTGAGTAGATCATCATGTTTCACCACCTTATTAATCAAATAAAATTATTAAAATAGTCACGTGAGTTGTTAATGACAAGAGAGAAAATTACGTGGTAATTGATAGAATAATAATAAAAATATTAGTTGTTAATTCATTATTTAATAGCGTGGGCACACCTACACCTATATTATTTATTATTTGTGTCGGCATGAAAAAAAAGCATTTATTGATTTTTGATTTTATTATCATTATGTATGTATAAAATTAGTTACTCATGCGCCCCGAATAAATTATTTCATTGATTTTTCATATAATTTTAGAAAAAAAATGTGATGTAAAAAATTAAATAATAATTTTAGTGATTAAAATAGAAGTGAGAGTAAAATTGAATAATGACGTTTATAATTTACTCGTATACTAATTTTATAGGTATTGAGGAGGAATATACCATGTTTCAACGTCTTTTTTCTTCCATCAAGATTTCTCAAAACGGTGGAAGATGTGTTGGACAAGTACATAGTACAATTTGTTTTTGCTTGACATTTCTTAAAATAGTTCGATCTCTTTCAATTTGTTTTATTTTATCCGGTCAATACTAACGGTTTCATTTCGCAGTTATATTTCTAATATACCCTGATAAAATTATTAGGTCAACATGGCTGCTAATTAGTGGGGAGGGAGAAGGAAGAGAAAAGGAAAAAAAGGAAGAAGTATATATGTGTGTGTGCGAGAGACTTGAGAGTGAGAGTGAGAGTGATAGTGAGAGAGAGAGAGCTTAATAAAGAATATTAAATTTGAGGTTGATAGAGAAAGCCTAGTATTGAAATTTTGTTCCAGAAGAGAGATTTTATTGCAACATACTATATTGTTCCTATGTTTCAAAGGCACGTGTTATATTTTAATCAATCTACACCACCACCTTCACTATACAAAGGAGTATTGGGTGACTACATCGATTCATCTAATTTAGTTAGTTAATTGCTCCAAAGAAAGGAAATCCAATAAGTTTGCTTTAATTTTCGA
Organism: Hibiscus tridactylites; assembly: GCA_958450335.1. NCBI lineage: Eukaryota > Viridiplantae > Streptophyta > Magnoliopsida > Malvales > Malvaceae > Hibiscus > Hibiscus tridactylites. Next base: position 74,947,630 of record OY288285.1, on the reverse strand, counting down.
CAAATATGATTTTATTAATAGATATCACACAGCCCGAACCAGAATAGAGAGCCTCGTTAAAAACATTCTTAAACTTTTTAAATAGAAGAAAAGAGTAAACGCACTGTACAATTATTGTCTGTGCATGAAAAATTCCAATTAGATTTTGCATTTACTACTACATTGATAAGTTTTGATTATTTTGTTTTTTTATAATGGCGGACACACATACGGCTACACTTATAGTTAGAGTTTCTTTTAGGATTTGATTTAAGGTAAGAATATTTTAGACCCATCCCCTTGACTATATAAAGGAGTAAATAGGGTGACACAATACATTCACCTCTACTCTTATGAATTAGGTAATTGCTACAAAAAGGCACATGTTATATTTTAATCAATCTACACCATCACCTTCACTATACAAAGGAGTATTGGGTGACTGCATCGATTCATCTAATTTAGTTAGTTAATTGCTCCAAAGAAAGGAAATCCAATAAGTTTGCTTTAATTTTCGACAAATATAATTTTATTAATAGATATCATACAGCCCGAACCTAAATAGAGAGCCGCATTAAAAGCCTTACTAAACTTTTTAAATGGAAGGAAAGTAAGCGCATAGTATGATTATTGTCTAATTAGATTTTGCATTTACTACCGCATTGATAAGTTTTGATTATTTTATTGTTTAATAATGGCGGACACACATACGGCTACACTTATAGTTAGAGTTATGATCTAATTTTTTTTAGGATTTGATTTATGGTAAGAATATTACTTTTTAGTCTATCTTGTTTACTTTACATTTGTAGCGACTAATTATAAAATAAAAATTCGAGTTGGTGCCCACTTTTCTTGAAAATTTTTATTTGGGAGAATTTCTTTAAAAATCGTATTTTTAAAATAAAATTAGAGTCGCCATCGGTCACTTGGATAAGGTAGACCGGACACCGAAAAAGTTAACCAGAGGTTGTCTGAAGAAATTATTTTGAATTTGGGGACTTGATAATTTGATTGGTGTTATTGGCTTTGATGAATTGAAAACTTTTGGGACTAAACTGCTATTATACCATGTCATGTATGTAACCCCTAGACCCGCCTATACGTTACCACTGATCCTAGGAAGTCACATTAGGGTCACAAGAGCGACCCACAGTAAAACCCGTATAAAATTCTTACTATAAATAAATATTAGTTTTACCTGGCATGTTTAGGTACTAGGGACACGAACTGAAGATCCGTATAATTTGGTGTCATTTTAATTTCTTTTTCTGTCTTCTTTATTACATGACCACACCAAAAGTAGACGAATTAGGAAAAATAAAATAGTAATTAACTTCTGAACCTATCTTTAATAAAAAGTATATTAAATTTCAACTATTTTTCGAGCTTGAGTTTTAATTTTTGTTTTCGAGTTTAAATCAAGCTTGATAACTTTGAGCTCGCAGTTTTTGAGTCAAACTCGAGCTTCAACCGAGCTAGAATTAGAGCTTGATAATTTTAAGTTCGCGAGATATCTAGCCGAATCAAACTTAGCCTTAGCATTTCGAGTTCTAACCAAACTTAATAACACTTGAACTTGATTCGGCTCGTTTACACCCATAGCATAGGGAGAGAGGAAAAAAAGTAAAGGGAAATAAGAAGCAATTAAATAATTACATCAAATATTTAAATGAGTTGGGTGATGTTAGATAAAATGAAAAAAGAATTCTTAAAAATTAAGTGTTGAAAAATTTTAAAATAAAATATAAATGACGGGTTTAAGTTTAAAATCGGTTTGGTAGTTTACTTGAAATTAAGTGCTGAATAACATTATTTAATTTAAATTAGTTTTCATATGTTTAGTAAATAAATAAATTAAAAAATAAAGATCAAAGCACATACCGAAAACGTTACTGTATAGCTAGTGGGCATGTACGTTATGTATAGTTTTATGATAGTGTCTGTAAAACGTTTTTTGAAACTACTGTTATATGTTTAAATAATTTTTAGAATGAGCATTTTTAAACAGAAGTTAACGTTACAATTTAATAAATATTTAAAAAAAAACAAAAAAATGTTTTCTGTGAATTTTTACTGTGGGTCGGTCTTGTGACCATAATGTAACTTCTTAGAATCTGTGATAACGCATAGGCAGGTCTAGAGGGTTACAGTTGATTTTTTTATTTTTCTTTTTGCAACCTAAGTGTTCTAGTTTAAGATTGATGGAGTGTCGGCATGTTGTATTCCAAGATTGGTTGAGTGTCGGCATCTTGTATTCATAATTGGACCTGGTTGTAATTTTCTTGTAAATGCAGATAAGTCTCTCTATCATAGTTATTATATCTGGACCAGTTCTCACTGTCTTAGTTTTTCCATTTGGACCAGTTCTCACTGTCTTAGCCTTTACATTTAGACCAGGCTAGCCCTAAATTTAAAATACACATGTTTTATTTTAGGATGAGTCTACCGCGTGCAACAAACACAGTTGAACACCACTAATGATGAACACCGATGCACACCATTAAATTAACTAATAAAGATTTAAAATTTTAAGGACCCATCATACAATTAATAATTATTTTTAAAAATTCAATTAAATTATTTTTTATATATTAAAATTTTATTTTTTTAATAAGGGTAAACTATATATTTAGTACCTCACATATTTTCGTATTTCTATTGAACCCTCATTATTTAAATATTATTTCAATTTGACCCTATTCTTTATAAAAAAATTAACCCTTAACCCTCAACCTAAAACCCTAAACCCTTAAACCCTTAAACCCTTACTGTAACACTCTGGAAATATATATATATATATATATATATATATATATATATATATATATATATATATATATATATATATATTTATACATATAAAGAAGAGAAAAAAAGGAGAGTGGCTGCCAAGGGGACTCGAACTCGTACCCCTTGGCATGGGAGGTAGAAGGGTTAACCATCTGAGCTAAGGTAATTTCTGGTTGTAGCCTACCATATTTTCCTGTTAAGTTATTCGTCCTGATGTACAGAAAATAAAAAAAAATAAAAGGAACCGTTCATCTACCTATGTCTGATCATTTCGAATATGGAGAGAACTTTCTAGACCTAAAACTCTTCCCCCAAACTCTTCAGCTACCTAAACCGAACTCCACTCCGATTTCCTTCTCCGGTCGTTCGTGGCATGCACCACCACCTCCTTTGCACTCGCCGTCGGACCCCGCTCCTAGCCCACCGTCCCACTCGCGCGTTAACGCCGCCGTCCGTCGCGAGTCATGGTTCGAAAGTTCGACAAAAACCTTAAGCGCAACCTTCTGTTTTTCGGCGATTCTGTCGTCGTCCGCCTTCCGTTCGTCGCGCCGCCAGCACCAATGGATTCCTCGTGCCACGACGGACAAAACCCCTCCGGCCGTTCACCCATCCGACGCCGACAAGAGCCTCATCGGAGCAATGAGCTTTCCGGCCACCTTGTCTCGTTTTGGGTAAGATCCGGTGGGTATTCCGGCTTGACTCGTAACATTATCGTGTCTTTTGGATTGCTGCATTGATGAGCTTCTTTTTTGGCAGTTTTGGTGTCTGATGCGTCTCCGGTGACCGTTTCCGGCGAGGTTTCCGGCGAAATCCGTTAGGGTAAGTGAACCGGGTTCAACTCGGTCTAAACTAGTCCGAACCGGTTTGGCCCAAAGCCCAAAACCCAGTCAACCTGTCCTACCCGTCCGACCCGACCCGTCCGACCCGACCCGTCTGCCCGAGTCGACTCAGTGAGTCAGCTCGCCCGAGTTGACTCAATGAGTCAGCTCACCCGAGTTGACTCAATGAGTCAGCTCACCCGAGTTGACTCAATGAGTCAAACCAGTTGACCAGTGACATCAGCATGACGTCAGCGTTGACTTGATCGCTGACGTCAGCGTTGACTTTGACCCAAAAAGTCAAATTTTCTGAAAAGTCCTATTTTATGTTTTTCGACGTCCTGAGTCCGATTTTGAAGCTCGTTTCGCAAAATTTCGACCCGAAAGCCTCTGAATCTGATTTTGAACCCAAAAATGATTATGCGTTTCATGTTCAGTTTAAAGGTAGTGTGATTAAGGATTAACTGTGGATTTTGTTTATCTGAAGGCATCTGCACATCTTCATATCCGCGTGGTTGTGGGATGTTGAATCCGAGTTTGAGGGTATTCGAATGTCGTATCATGAATCGACGGATGTAGCTCGGAATTAAGGTAATACACTACTACCCCTTGTATGCTTTATGAACATGTTGATATTCGGTTAACGCATGCATGCTTATGATGACGTGTACTGTAAATTCTGCTTAAATTGAATCAGATTCGAGCAATAATTATGGATATTAATAAGACCAAATTATCCGGATAAGATTACTAATTGGCTAACAGTATCAGAAGTTCTAATAGTTAAATTCAGTTAATCCACAACTCAATCAATAGTGTGTAAGAATTGAGGCTTAGGATACGGAGTGAGAGATATTAATTATGAAATTACGAAAATGTCCTTGGAGCATAAGTATGACTAAACTACCCCCTCTGATAAAGGAAATGACCTAAAATCTGCATTCGACCTGATTATGCAATTTACACTACCCAAGATGTATATTTTAATGGAAAGACTTCGGCATCATTATGCAATACGTGTGATACAAACTTGGATAATCCCTCAAACTCTGTATAACACATGAATGAGAATTCTCTGGAAATATTGTTGAAATCCTAAGTCGATCCTTATGACAGTAATACGTGAATTAAATGAGAATGATCGTAATGACCAAAAAGACGGTAATGCCCCCGAGCATCTAAATGTCTGATTAATTTGAATGACGTTATACCCTCAAGTTCTGTAATGAATGAATCGTCTGTAAAAGGCCGGAGAGTTAGGACGACTTAATCTCGTTTGAGTACGTGAATGATGGAGGTACCAAATGGTAATTCAGAAAGAAATGGTAGATTTATCTTAGTCTAAAATAATCGAAATACCCTCCTGAGTTAATCGGTAACTATTTATTTGACGAAATTCTAGATTTGTTAATAAGACTTAAATAGCTAAGGTTCCCTTAAGTGTTGAGAAATACGACATGTGTATGCCCATCGCTCACCATATCGATGTAAGGTAGGAAGATTCGCATAGATTGTATGTTCGATTACTCAAAGTTAAACTGTATAGTAAAGTATGGGGGCGACTGTTCAGACATACAATTCAGTCAGTGTTAAGTTCTGATGCACGCTAATTACTCATATCTGAACATTGGTAAGTATTGTCAAGTTGGGTTACGCCTCATTAAACAAATTCTGGAGATATAATAAATTGTTAGAGCCTCTGAGAATTATAATTTTCGTTCTGATATGATTGTGCCATAGTATAAAATTTGTCATGACAGTCAAATAACTAAAAGGCCATGATAGCCTAAATAATCGGAACATCACTGAAAATATTCGATAACTTAAAAGACTTTAATTTAGAAATTCTTGAATGTCCGGTTAGAAAACTAATGAGCAAATAGGATACCCGAGTTCTGTGAACCATTGCTTACTCAATGTTGGTATAACTACCAGAATATCCATGAACGTCGAAATGACCATAATGCCCCTTGTAGGCTTAAATGGCTAAAACACTCATGATATGCCTAAACTCTCAAGATCCTGATGTATCCCCTCCTGAATATCTGGGCTAAACCGTTAGTATGAACCCCTTTTAATAGGGGTCACGTTTCAAAAATCCGTTCAAATCGTCAAAAGTTTAATATGCTCTTCCGTAAATGCCAAGTATCTCCAAGATATGATCTGTCCCACCTAGTGTGTTCCATGTGTGCTATATTCTGTTGAATGGATTGTATAATGATTTGATCATGAATAATATTATGTTTGATGACATTCTCTGCCTACTTGATGTATGTTTGCTCAGTTTGTTTACTTGTTATGTGATTGCCTGACCTATGATGGTACAATCTGTTTGCATGATGAATGTTGAAATGTCTGCTCTGCTCAATAGTATGCCCATTTATCTGTTAAAAGCATGAATTCTTCTGTTTCTGATGTTATGAATAAAATATATCTGTCACATATATTCTGTTACCCATGTCTGAAATCTGAACACTGATTACTATCTTGGGTATACTGTTGGGTTATGTTATGAAGTCTCTGTTGGTATAGCCCTGATCAAGCTGGTAAATCCTTATGGACTCAAGGTCTCCCCTTGAGTGGCACCTATGCCCATCGGGCCTAGGGTAAGTCCTTATGGACCTAAGGCATCCCCTTAGGTGGCACCTATGCCCATCGGGCCTAGGGTAAGTCCTTATGGACCTAAGGCATCCCCTTAGGTGGCACCTATGCCCATCGGGCCTAGGGTAAGTCCTTATGGATGTAGTTCTGGGGGACTGCATATTGGTGTAAGGTTGGAGGGTAGTTACTAGTGAACCCTTGCATGCACTTAGACATTTGCATGGATAAATATTGTGTTCTCATGATATGATTGGTATGCATTTTTGCCTGTTTGATATGCACCTATTGGAACACACTAGACATAACTTGTTGTTTCCATCTTCGTAATCTATCAGCTTGTAAAATTCTCGTCTGTTACTCAATGATTGAATAAAGAATAAGTACCGTTAATCTCAAGTATAACGTTACCCTGAAATAACAGAAAGGAATAGAGGACTGTCACCGCTTGAAACATCATGAAAATGTTATGCCTACCATATATCTACATGAGCTTATAGCATCTTCTAGTAGTTCTGTATTACTGAGCTTTTCCAAGCTCACGTTGTTTTTACCATCGCAGGTTAAAAGATTATAGCATGGTATAATGTTTGACATCAGTGTTCGGAGTTCCCTCGGCATTGCTTCTGGAGTACAGTATTGTATAGTTAGTGGGCATGTATGTCATGTATTGTTTTATGACAGTGTCTGTAAATATTTTCTGAAATTTTTGTTATGTGTTTGAATATTTTCCTGAAATTGAATTTTAAACAGAAGTTGATTTTTTTTAGTTTAATAAGTGTTTTGAGAAAGGAAATGTTTTATGTGTATTTTTATTGTGGGTCGCTCTTGTGACCCTAATGTGTCTTCCTAGGACCCGTTGTAACGCATAGGTGGGTCTATGGGGTTACATTTAGTGGTATCAGAGCTTAGAGTTGTGTCATTCTGGTTAGATCGGCCGATCGTCTGTCATAGGGTGTCTGGTCTGTGCATGCCCCTAGATCATAACCGTACTCCTCAGTGCCGAGACTCTGATGTCGAATCCTTTTTCTGAAATATTGAATCTTAGCTTTATGTCCGTTGTATCTCGAATCGTAAGGACAAGGAATGTTTGTAACATTCGTCTGTGAATTGGATTAACTTGGTGGATTTGAATCTGAGATGGTTCATACTGGTGAAATTGAAGAATCAAAAACAGTTTAAGAGTAAAAGTTGATCATGTGAGATAACATATATAAGATTTCACGTAATGTTATTCCGTGATGATGATTATGTTTAAGAATATTCTGATGAAAATTTGATAAATGTACTATAAAATTAAAAGAAATATGCTCGTGGATGTGTCAGAAATGTAAATTCCGGGGTGGCTCTGTTGTAAAAAAAAAGTTGTCTGAATATTATGTTGAAGGTAGGTGACATTCGTTTAAAGCCATGGTTATGTTTGACCGGATTGAAGAAAGACATTTGAAGAAAAAAAAGGGGGCATAGTGTACCACCATGTGCATGCTACTGATCGAAAAATGATGTTTATACCTTGATTCTGGAAGACCCGATTGGAGGCCTTGAATACTTGCCTAAACTACAGTTACAGCCGTTCAACCGCAAACCGTTAGTTAATCCGCATGAGTTATGTCTATTCTAGAAAATACGCAATGGGTCATATGAGTGCCCTCTATAATAGTAGGAATGGTTTTCTATCCCCGACCGAGTCCGTTTAAAATAAAAGTTATGAGACAATTGTTTGCTTGACATCGTACAAGGTTTTGTAAGGGTGCAATTACCGTATTCTAATAAACAAGTCTGAGATGTATGATGGGATGAATTTAAGTTTAAGGTTTCTTCGAGTGACTAAGGACGTTGCGAGATTGATATGTGACCGTCTGTGGGACACTAGGAATAAGCATATTTTAATGGACAAGTTTTAGTAGGTGAATAAATAGAATTGTAGATCCTGTGTTGATCTAACTCTAGTAATTTCGAGGACGAAATTTCTTTTAGGGGGAGAGAGTTGTAACACTCTAGAAATATATATATATATATATATATATATATATATATATATATATATATATATATATATATATATATATATATATATATATTTATACATATAAAGAAGAGAAAAAAAGGAGAGTGGCTGCCAAGGGGACTCGAACCCGTACCCCTTGGCATGGGAGGTAGAAGGGTTAACCATCTGAGCTAAGGTAATTTCTGGTTGTAGCCTACCATATTTTCCTGTTAAGTTATTCGTCCTGATGTACAGAAAATAAAAAAAATAAAAGGAACCGTTCATCTACCTATGTCTGATCATTTCGAATATGGAGAGAACTTTCTAGACCTAAAACTCTTCCCCCAAACTCTTCAGCTACCTAAACCGAACCCCACTCTGATTTCCTTCTCCGATCGTTCGTGGCATGCACCGCCACCTCCTTTGCACTCGCTGTCGGACCCCGCTCCTAGCCCACCGTCCCACTCGCGCGTTAGCGCCGCCATCCGTCGCGAGTCATGGTTCGAAAGTTCGACAAAAACCTTAAGCGCAACCTTCTGTTTTTCGGCGATTCTGTCGCCGTCCGCCTTCCGTTCGTTGCGCCGCCAGCACCAATGGATTCCTCGTGCCACGACAGACAAAACCCCTCCGACCGTTCACCCATCCGACGCCGACAAGAGCCTCATCGGAGCAATGAGCTTTCCGGCCACCTTGTCTCGTTTTGGGTAAGATCCGGTGGGTATTCCGGCTTGACTCGTAACATTATCGTGTCTTTTGGATTGCTGCATTGATGAGCTTCTTTTTTGGCAGTTTTGGTGTCCGATGCGTCTCCGGTGACCGTTTCCGGCGAAATCCGTTAGGGTAAGTGAACCGGGTTCAACCCGGTCTAAACTAGTCCGAACCGGTTTGGCCCAAAGCCCAAAACCCAGTCAACTTATCCTACCCGTCCGACCCGACCCGTCCGACCCGACCCGTCTGCCCGAGTCGACTCAGTGAGTCAGCTCGCCAGAGTTGACTTAATGAGTCAGCTCACCCGAGTTGACTCAATGAGTCAAACCAGTTGACCAGTGACATCAGCATGACGACAGCGTTGACTTGATCGCTGACGTCAGCGTTGACTTTGACCCAAAAAGTCAAATTTTCTGAAAAGTCCTATTTTATGTTTTTCGACGTCTTGAGTCCGAATTTGAAGCTCGTTTCGCAAAATTTCGACCCGAAAGCCTCTGAATCTGATTTTGAACCCAAAAATGCTTATGCGTTTCATGTTCAGTTTAAAGGTAGTGTGATTAAGGATTAACTGTGGATTTTGTTTATCTGAAGGCATCTGCACATCTTCATATCCGCGTGGTTGTGGGATGTTGAATTCGAGTTCGAGTGTATTCGAATGTCGTATCATGAATCGACGGATGTAGCTCGGAATTAAGGTAATACACTACTACCCCTTGTATGCTTTATGAACATGTTGATATTCGGTTAACGCCTGCTTGCTTATGATGACGTGTACTGTAAATTCTGCTTAAATTGAATCAGATTCGAGCAATAAGTATGGATATTAATAAGACCAAATTATCCGGATAAGATTACTAATGGGCTAACAGTATCAGAAGTTCTAATAGTTAAATTCAGTTAATCCGTAACTCAATCAATAGTGTATAAGAATTGAGGCTTAGGATACAGAGTGAGAGATATTAATTATGAAATTACGAAAATTCCCTTGGAGCATAAGTATGACTAAACTACCCCCTCTGATAAAGGAAATGACCTAAAATCTGCATTCGACCTGATTATGCAATTTACACTACCCAAGATGTATATTTTAATGGAAAGACTTCGGCATCATTATGCAATACGTGTGATACAAACTTGGATAATCCCTCAAACTCTGTATAACACATGAATGAGAATTCTCTGGAAATATTGTTGAAATCCTAAGTCGATCCTTATGACAGTAATGCGTGAATTAAATGAGAATGATCGTAATGACCAAAAAGACGGTAATGCCCCCGAGCACATAAATGTTTGATTAATTTGAATGACGTTATACCCTCAAGTTCTGTAATGAATGAATCATCTGTAAAAGGCCGGAGAGTTAGGACGACTTAATCTCGTTTGAGTACGTGAATGATGGAGGTACCAAATGGTAATTCAGAAAGAAATGGTAGATTTATCTTAGTCTAAAATAATCGAAATACCCTCCTGAGTTAATTGGTAACTATTTATTTGACGAAATTCTAGATTTGTTAATAAGACTTAAATAGCTAAGGTTCCCTATAGTGTTGAGAAATACGACATGTGTATGCCCATCGCTCACCATATCGATGTAAGGTATGAAGATTCGCATAGATTGTATGTTCGATTACTCAAAGTTAAACTGTATAGTAAAGTATGGGGGCGACTGTTCAGACATACAATTCAGTCAGTGTTAAGTTTTGATGCACGCTAATTACTCATATCTGAACGTTGGTAAGTATTGTCAAGTTGGGTTACGCCTCATTAAACAAATTCTGGAGATATAATAAATTGTTAGAGCCTCTGAGAATTATAATTTTCATTCTGATATGATTGTGCCATAGTATAAAATTTGTCATGACAGTCAAATAACTAAAAGGCCATGATAGCCTAAATAATCGGAACATCACTGAAAATATCCGATAACTTAAAAGACTTTAATTTAGAAATTCTTGAATGTCCGGTTAGAAAACTAATGAGCAAATAGGATACACGAGTTCTGTGAACCATTGCTTACTCAATGTTGGTATAACTACCAGAATGTCCATGAATGTCGAAATGACCATAATGCCCCTTGTAGGCTTAAATGGCTAAATCACTCATGATATGCCTAAACTCTCAAGATCCTGATGTATCCCCTCCTGAATATCTGGGCTAAACCGTTAGTATGAACCCCTTTTAATAGGGGTCACGTTTCAAAAATCCGTTCAAATCGTCAAAAGTTTAATATGCTCTTCCGTAAATGCCAAGTATCTCCAAGATATGATCTGTCCCACCTAGTGTGTTCCATGTGTGCTATATTCTGTTGAATGGATTGTATAATGATTTGATCATGAATAATATTATGTTTGATGACATTCTCTGCCTACTTGATGTATGTTTGCTCAGTTTGTTTACTTGTTATGTGATATCCTGACCTATGATGGTACAATATGTTTGCATGATGAATGTTGAAATGTCTGCTCTGCTCAATAGTATGCCCATTTATCTGTCAAAAGCATGAATTCTTCTGTTTCTGATGTTATGAATAAAATATATCTGTCACATATATTCTGTTACCCATGTCTGAAATCTGAACACTGATTACTATCTGGGTATACTGTTGGGTTATGTTATGAAGTCTCTGTTGGTACAACCCTGATCAAGATGGTAAATCCTTATGGACTCAAGGTCTCCCCTTGAGTGGCACCTATGCCCATCGGGCCTAGGGTAAGTCTTTATGGACCTAAGGCATCCCTTTAGGTGGCACCTATGCCCATCGGGCCTAGGGTAAGTCCTTATGGACCTAAGGCATCCCCTTAGGTGGCACCTATGCCCATCGAGCCTAGGGTAAGTCCTTATGGATGCAGTTCTGGGGGACTGCATATTGGTGTAAGGTTGGAGGGTAGTTACTAGTGAACCCTTGCATGCACTTAGACATTTGCATGGATAAATATTGTGTTCTCATGATATGATTGGTATGCATTTTTGCCTGTTTGATATGCACCTATTGGAACACACTAGACATAACTTGTTGTTTCCATCTTCGTAATCTATCAGCTTGTAAAATTCTCGTCTGTTACTCAATGATTGAATAAAGAACAAGTACCGTTAATCTCAAGTATAACCTTACCCTGAAATAACAGAAAGGAATAGAGGACTGTCACCGCTTGAAACATCATGAAAATGTTATGCCTACCATATATCTGCATGAGCTTATAGCATCTTCTAGTAGTTCTGTATTACTGAGCTTTTCCAAGCTCACGTTGTTTTTACCATCGCAAGTTAAAAGATTATAGCATGGTATAATGTTTGACATCAGTGTTCGGAGTTCCCTCGGCATTGCTTCTGGAGTACGGTACTGTATAGTTAGTGGGCATGTATGTCATGTATTCTTTTATGACAGTGTCTGTAAATATTTTCTGAAATTTTTGTTATGTGTTTGAATATTTTCCTGAATTGAATTTTAAACAGAAGTTGATTTTTTTTAGTTTAATAAGTGTTTTGAGAAAGGAAATGTTTTATGTGTATTTTTACTGTGGGTCGCTCTTGTGACCCTAATGTGACTTCCTAGGACCCGTTGTAACGCATAGGCGGGTCTAGGGGGTTACATATACCCTAAACCATATACCATTAAAAATAATTTCACCATCATCGATTCAATTCAATTCAATAAAAGGGTGTATAGAATAGAATTCTGTGGGTTTTAAGCAAATAACTTACACCCAAAACCAATGAATACTGAATATACATAAATTCATTTCATGCAAATAACTTTTAGATGGATTCCGAGCAATTCCTCTTACCATACATGAAATACTTCAGCATTGAAAGAAGGCTCAAATTTATCAAGCACTGCAACATATTCACATTAACCAACATATATGTAGATGTAGATAAGTAGTTTCTCAACCATCCAGCATACATGAAACATCAAAAGTACCTCGGCGGCAAATTGTTTACCCATGGCAGGGCAATCCTATTTAGGGGAGGGGAAGGAGAAATTAGCTCTTAATGAGTATTGAACCCACAACTTAAGAAATAGGAGAAGGTGTCAACTGAGAGCTTCTAACCAAAGTCATTTAAATTAATGCATCAAAGTAAGAATCACTGAACTAATAAAACCCACTTAGAGCTTTTCATAAAACTTGAGGATTTCTCACAAAAATGAAAACCACAAATACATTTCACTCTTTGACGAGATTGATAGTTTGAGAGCTTCTAACCATATGTTTTAGGTTCTTTAATGATGTACGTCAATATTAAGGGAAGTGTTGCTTTTCTTTGCACATTTTAGTTTCATATTTTACTTTTGTACGGGTTTTTTTTGTAGACAAAATTTTCAATTTTTCTCTTTAGGTGCGCTGTATTTATGATATATTCAATTGTTATTTAATAAAATATAGTTCCCATTATTAAAAAAATTCTAAAGTTTTTTCTACTTTTTTTCTTCGAGAGTGCTACCTCCAACGGCAGTCTTAGTTTCGTCGTTTGATTTTTTTTTTCTTTTTTTCTTTTTGCCTCAAATAAGTAGCCTCCTTATTTTAGATTTCTTTTTTTTCACACCTCTTGTTGCGTTTGTTCGTCAGCCTTTGTCGTACACTTTTTGTCGGCCTTGTGACACAGTTTTGTCTATCATTGTGATAGTTTGGCGTCTGTGTAACAGTCATCACGACGCGTCATTAGATTAAGGAAGGTCGACGGTCTAATATAATTAGATACCATTTTGTTTTAGTTTATTCATGCAATCAGAACCGTTAGCAAAGAAATATGCAAGAATGATTTTATTGATCTTTAGTCCACTCATACATCAATATGGAGCCTAATTGAAAGAGACATAGATTTTTACGATTTGTTGAGTTTCCAGTATATCGTATTCAAGGTTCACGATCTTTGGATTATATGTTTTAATTTTTCTTTCTTTAAGAGTTTTCTTGGTGGTCTTGATCTCAAGTATTTTTTTTTATGATTTGGGTGTGTTGCATTTGTTGGATATTTTGTATATTTAATGAGATTCAGTTTCTCACCGTTAGCTAGTATAATTGATATTGATCAGTTTTGTTTTTACAGCGCGATAACTAAATTAGAGTGGTTCAAACCAATCTCTGTGGAGACGATACTCGATACTTACCGTTTGCGTTGCACTCGTAAATTACGCAACACAAAACAATTGGAGATTGATTAAAAAATCATATTCTCTTTCAATAATGCTGCTCTATATATGTGAGTAGATCATTATGTTTCACCATTTTATTACTTGCGACGTGTATACTTGCACCGTTTGCGTTGCACTCTTAAATCATGCAACACAAAACAATTGGAGATTAATTAAAAAAAATCATATACTCTTTCAATAATGCTGCTCCATATATGTGAGTAGATCATCATGTTTCACCACCTTATTAATTAAATAAAATTATTAAAATAATCACATGAGTTGTTAATGATGAAAGAGAAAATTACGTGATAATTGATAGAATAATAATAAAAATATTAGTTGTTAATTCATTATTTAATAGCGTGGGCACACCTACACCTATATTATTTATTATTTGTGTCGGCATTTATTGAATTTTGATTTTATTATCATTATGTATGTATAAAATTAGTTACTCATGCGCCCTGAATAAATTATTTCATTGATTTTTTCATATAATTTTAGAAAAAAAATAAAAGATGTGATGTAAAAAATTAAATAATAATTTTAGTGATTAAAATAGAAGTGAGAGTAAAGTTGAGTGATGACATTTATAATTTATTCGTATACTAATTTTGTAGGCATTGAGGAATATACCACGTTTCAACGTCTTTTTTCTTCCATCAAGATTTCCCAAAACGATGGAAGATGTGTTGGACAAGTACATAGTACAATTTGTTTTTGCTTGACATTTTTTAAAATAGTTCGATCTCTTTCAATTTGTTTTATTTTATCCAGTTTCATTTCGCAGTTATATTTCTAATATACCCTAATAAAATTATTAGGTCAACATTGCTGCTAATTAGTGGGGAGGGAGAAGGAAGAGAAAAGGGGAAAAAAAAGAAGTAGTAGATATTATATTTGAACCATTTTAGACCCATCCCCTTGACTATATAAAGGAGTAATTAGGGTGACACAATACATTCATATCTACTCTTAAGAATTAGTTATTTGCTACAAAAAGAAATGGAATCTAACAAATCTGATTTACTTTTGGTCGCAATGGCAGCCATGCTTTTATTTGCAACGGCTCCAACTGTTACGGGTGCTCGTAACGAAGTTAGGGCCTTCTCAATCACCCCTAATGCCAACATTAGGAACCCTTTGTCCAACATTTTGTTGGTTGAGAGTGATAACGCAGCTAACGCCAACTGTTTTCCTGCGGGCTATCTTTGCATCAATGGTGGAATGTGCTGCAGCGGAATCTGTTTTCTTTTAGATGTAGGGACTTGCGTTAATCAATAATCGAATTGAGTAAGCTAAATAGATGGTCTTCTCGTCGCAATAATATGCACTACTGCTTGGTGCTCTTGTTCTATGTCCTCTGAATGTGTCTTTATTCTAAACAAAAACTCTATTTAGCTGGATCTGCCTTAAAAAAACTATGATTTTCCGCTATATTAGGAGTATTGGGTTCATCTAATTTAGTTACTTAATTGCTCCAAACAAATCAAATCCAATAAGTTTGCTTTAATTTTCGTTAACGGCCACGGCTGCTCGTAACAAAGTTATGCCCCCTTACGTCAACAGAAACCCAAACATCATTCTAAATTGCATCAGTTCTATCAGCTTGCATTAGTTACTATTTAAGATATACAATATTATAATGTGTAAATCATCTCTCAAAAGTGATGGTTGAACCTAGGGATGTAAAAACAGGTCAACAGTTGGGTTTCAGGTCGGGCTCTGTCAGGTCGGGTCAAATCGGTTACAGGTCATTTTGGGTCATTTTTTGTTTTGACTCGATTCGGTTCGGGTTCGAGTTCATTTCGGGTCGGGTTCATTTCAGGTCGGGTTCAATTCGGGTCGGGTTCATTTCGGGTCGGGTTCATTTCAGGTCGGGTTCATTTCAGGTCGGTTCATTTCAGGTCGGGTCAAAACGGTTAATTGACAGGCTGATTTCAGGTCGGTTTCGTTTCAGGTCGGGTTCATTTCAGGTCGGTTTCGTTTCAAGTCGGGTTCATTTCAGGTCGGTTTCGTTTCAGGCCGGGTTCGTTTCAGGTCGGTTTCGTTTCAGGTCGGGTTCTTTTCAAGTCGGTTTCGTTTCAGGTCGGGTTCATTTCAGGTCGGTTTCGTTTCAGGTCGGGTTCATTTCAGGTCGGGTTCCTTCGGGTTTATGGTTTATTGTGTTATGTGTATTATATATATTGACGGATTATGATTTTTATTTTTAGGGTTTAGGGTTTATGGTTTAGGGTTAGGGGATTACGTATATGTGATATATATATATAGTTGGTACTATTGGATTTATTTTTAGGGTTTAGGGTTTATGGTTTAGGGTTTAAGGTTTGGGGTTTGGGGTTTAGGGATCTTAAATTAATACAAACATACCTACATTAATTATATATATATTGATGGATTATGGTTTTCATGGTTTAGGGTTTAGGGTTTAGGGTTTACTAATCTTAAATTAATACAAACATGCCTACATTAATTATATATATTGATGGATTATTGTTTTTAGGGTTTAGGGTTTAGGGTTTAGGGTTTACTGATCTTAAATTAATACAAACATGCCTATATTAATTATATATATATATATATATTGATGAATTATGGTTTTTAGGGTTTATGGTTTAGTGTTTAGGGTTTAGGGTTTACTGATCTTAAATTAATACAAACATGCCTACATTAATTATATATATATATTGATGGATTATGGTTTTTAGGGTTAAGGGTTTAGGGTTTATTGATCTTAAATTAATACAAACATTGTAACACCCAAAGTTTTTGAGTAAAAAAAATATTAGAAATGGGTATCATGGGGTTTGAACTCGTGACCTTTGAGTTAGTATACAAGAGCCTTAACCATCTGAGCTAAGCTTTTATTTTGGTTTTAGTTTGACTCGGTTTATATGTGATTTATGTTTCTCGGGTTGGACCAAAAATAAAATATTTTGAACCAACCTCAACCACAATAATTGCATCTAAATCTGAAGAGGCAAAAATCTGGAAGCTTCTCCAAACTTTCCACCTTCCCCGATTTCGTCCGACCACCCGATTTGCCTCCACCGCCAGTCCGTGGCTGCCACCGCCACCACCAATCGAACGGCCGCCCTCTCCCGACCACGCCCATGGCCGCCACTCGCTGTAGTTCGCCGCCGTCTGTCGCGAAAGTTGCGACAAAGGCTCGACGAGAACTCTCATCTCGCATCCCTTTTTTTTCGTGTTTTCCGGCCGCCTCCGCCGTCACCTTGTCGCATGGCCACCGGATCTGAGCTCCCTGCGTTGTGGTGAGCAAAACCCGAGCAATGGACCGTCGATCCGTTACCGATAAGCCCCTCATCGGAACCTACGTGGTTTCCGGCCAAGAATCGCAATTTCAAGCTTATTTCCGGTAAAGTTTTGTGTTATTTCGAGTTTTTGACTTGAGGGTTTGAATCTTGGTTTAACATCCTTTTGTTTTCCGGCAGAAACGCGACATTTTGGGCCTCCGACGAAGATCCCGGCGACCGTCCGACGACCCTGAAATTTTGGGTAAGTAAACCGGGTTCAACCCGGTCTAAATTGGTCCGAACCAGTTTGGCCCAAAGCCCAAACCTAGTTAACTCGTCCGACCCGACCCGACCCGTCCGACCCGACCCGTCAACCCGAGTCAACTCGTCCGAGTCAACTCAGTTGACCCCTGTTGACTGCTGAAGTCATGCTGACATCAGCATTGACTTTGACCAGTTGACTCTGATCATGTTGACTGTTGACCTGCTGATGTCAGCGTTGACTTTGACCGTTGACCTGCTGACGTCAGCGTTGACTTTGACCGTTGACCAAAAAGTCAAATTTTCCGAAAACTCCTATTTCATGTTTTTCGACGTTCCGAGTCCGTTTTTGAAGCCCGTTTTGCAAAATTCTGACCCGAAGGCTTCCGAATCTGATCTTGAACCCGAAAGTGTTTATGTGTTTAATTTTGTTAAGAGCTTTTTGGATAAGGACTGAAATGTTAATTTGTGTATTTGAAGGTATGCAAGTATCTTGGTATTCGAAATGTCATGGGGCACCCAGTCTGGTTTGAATGCGATCGAATGTAGTATCATGAGTCAACCGGTATAACTCGGAGCTAAGGTAATACACTACTACCCCTAGTATGCTTTATGATCATGTTGATATTCGGTTAACGCATGCATGTTTGTGATGAAGTGTATTCGTGAACTCTTCTTAAGTCGAATCAGATACGAAAAATAAGTATGAGAATCAGTAAGATCAAAATATTCGGATAAGAATCTTAATAGACCGGGAGTATCGAAAGTGCTAATAGTAATAAATAATACAGTTAAATCTGAAACTCTATCAATGGTGTCTACGAACCAATGCTCAGAATGCGGAGTATGAGATGTTGGTTATGAAATTACGAAATTGCCCTTGGGTTATAAAAATGACTAAACTACCCCTCTAATAAAGAAATGACTCGAAATCTGCATTCTGTCTAACTAAGCAATTTTATTCCACCTAAGATGTATAATTTATTGGAAAGACTCCGGCACTTTTGTACAAATTCGTGTAATTAAAAACTTAGATTTTCCCCTAAACTCTGTATATCACATAAAGGTGAATCATCTGAGAATATCGTTGTAATCCTACGTCGATCCTTACGACAGTAACGAGCGAATTAATTGGAATAATTGTAATGACCAAAAAAAGACTGTAGTACCCTCGAGCACCTAAATGTCTAATTAATTGGAATGACGTTTATACCTTCAAGTTCTGAAATGAATGAATCATCTGTAACGGTCAGAAGGATTAAGACGACTTAATCTCTACCGAGTACGTGAATGATGGAGGTACCAAATGGTAATTCAAAAAAAAAAAAGGAATGGTGGCTTTATCTCAAATTTCCAAAATGACCAGAATATCCCTTTCAGTTAAATATGTGGTTATACACCCAATGAAATCTTGAAATTTTCTAATAAGACTTAAATGGCTAAAGTGCCTCTAAGTGTTAAGTTCTGATACACGCAAATTATTCACATCTGAATGTTAGTAAGTATTGTAAAGTTGGTATATGCCGCATTAAGCACATTTTAGAGGTTTAATAAAATGTTAGAGCCCTTGAGAATTATAATCGTCGTTCTGTTATGATTTTGTTATATTTAAAAAAATTGTCATGATAGTTAAATAACTAAAATGTTATGTCAGCCTAAATGATTAGAGCATCCCTGGAATTTTCTGATAACTTAAAAGACCTTGATATAGAAATACTTGAATGTCTGGTTAGAAACTAATGAGCAAACAAGATACCTGAGTTATGCGAACCATTGCTTATTCAATGTTGGTATAATTACCAAAATGCCCATGAATGTCAAAATGATCATAATACCCTTGTGAGCTTAAATGATTAAATCGTTCACGATATATTTGAATTTAAAGAGCATGATGTATGAACTCCTAGAATATATGTTTCGAGCCAAAAGTTCAATGTGTCTCTTTCTGTAAATATCAGGTATCTATGAGAAATAAAATTTGTTCTGTCTAGTGTGTTCCACGTGTGCTGCATTCTGTTGTGTAGATATGTATACATATATGGATTATAATTATGTGATGATTTCCTGATCATGATATATGATGCACTTTGAGTTGAAAAACATGTTTATCTGATAAGGTGTGAAATCTAAAAGTATGAATGACTCTGTTTGAGAAGCATGATTATATCTGTTGAAAAAGTCTTGTATGCGCAATATGGTTGAGATTATATTCTGGTCTGCTCTGAACTTATGATATCTGAATCTCTGTATAATGGATATGCTATATGCTCTGTTGACTGAAATCTAATGATAATGTGTTATAATCTGAACTATTCTGCTTAGGGATACTCTCGGGTTATGATTGAAGTGTCTGTCACAGCCCTGATCCAGCTGTTCTGTTAAGCTCCTACGCCCACGGGCCTAGGTTAAGTCTTTCTGGACCTAAGGCATTCCCTTAGGTAGGCTCCTACGCCTCAGGCCTAGGGTAAGACCTTCTGTATGCAGTTCATGGGGAATTGCATTCTGGTGTAAGGTTGGAGGGTAGTAAATTTTTGTATGAACTCGAACATTTGCATTTAACTGTTATGTGTTTATATGAGGCAAACGGTATGTACCTATGCATGTTTGATCTGCAATTTATGGAACACACTAGGCTTCTTGAATTCAACTTCATCAATCTGTCACCATGTTAATTCTCTGAACAATAAGATATCTCTTAATACTCAGTAATGTAGGAAGAACAAACCTTGTTGTCCTCAAGTATAGTGCATTACTAAAATAGCGAATCATAAGTGAAAATAACTACTGTCTGGAACATCATAATAATGTTATGCTTCACCATATATCTGCATGTGCTAATAGCATCTACTGGTAGTTTTGTATTACTGAGCTTTCCTAAGCTCATGTTGTTTTTGCTATCTCAAGATAAAAGATCGGACAAATTGCACCTATCAACGTCGGTATGAGAGTTTCTTCGGCTCGTCAGGGAGTATGGTATCTGTGTAACTAGGGGACATGTGTGTCGTGTTTGTATTATACAAATGAGTCTGAAACTTATTTCCGCAACTTGTATCATAATTGTTTTATCGTTTTGAACGATTTCTGAAATTGTATTTTAAATAACATATTTGATTTATGATTTTAAAGGTTTAACTATATGTTTATTTGAAATCTTACCGTGGGTCGCTCTAGTGACCCTAATGTGACTTCCTAGGATCCGTTGTAACGCATAGGCGGGTCTAGGGGGTTACAAACATACCTACATGTATTATATATATATATATATATATATATATTGATGGATTATGGTTTTTAGGGTTTAGGGTTTAGGGTTTACTGTTCATAAAATGATACGTACATACGTACATGTAATATATATATATATTGATAGATTATGGTTATTGTTTTTAGTGTTTAGTGTTTAGCGTTTAGGTTTTAGGGTTTAGGGTTTAGGGTTTAGTGGTTAGGGTTTATTATTATTATTATTATTATTATTATTATTATTATTATTATTATTATTATTATTATATACTTAAATACAATTATTATTATTATTATTATATATTTATTATGCTTATTATTATTATTAGTTTTTATTATTATTATTATTATTAGTTATTATTATTATTATTACTATGATTAGTAATATTATTATTATTATTACTATTATTATTATTATTATTATTATTATTATTATTATTATTATTATTATATACTTAAATACAATTATTATTATTATTATTATTATTATTATTATTATTTGTAATTAAATGTATAGGGTTTAGGGTTTAGGATTAGGGACTATGGTTCATTGATTGAATATTAGGGTTTAGGGTTTAAACCCTAAAGCATAAGTAATTAACCCTAACCACTAAACCCTTGATCTAGGATTACGGACTATGAGCTATAGATTAAATATTAGGGTTTTATGGTTTAGAGGGTAGTGGTTATTGTTTAGGGTTTAGGGTTAGGGACTATGGTTCATTGATTGAATATTAGGGTTTAAGGTTTAAACCCCTAATGTCTAATTCTAAACCCTAAGCATTAAACCCTAAAGCATGAGTAATTAACCCTAACCACTAAACCCTCGATCTAGGATTACGGACTATGAGCTATAGATTAAATATTAGGGTTTTATGGTTTAGAGGGTAGTGGTTATTGTTTAGGGTTTAGGGTTAGGGACTATGGTTCATTGATTGAATATTAGGGTTTAATGTTTAAACCCCTAATGTCTAATTCTAAACCCTAAGCATTAAACCCTAAAAGCATGAGTAATTAACCCTAACCACTAAACCCTCGATCTAGGATTACGGACTATGAGCTATAGATTAAATATTAGGGTTTTATGGTTTAGAGGGTAGTGGTTATTGTTTAGGGTTTAGGGTTAGGGACTATGGTTCATTGATTAAATATTAGGGTTTAAGGTTTAAACCCCTAATGTCTAATTCTAAACCCTAAGCATTAAACCCTAAAGCATGAGTAATTAACCCTAACCACTAAACCCTCGATCTAGGATAGTTGTAATACCCAAAATTTCACCTAATTCGAAAACCCTAACATTTAGGAATTTTAATTCAGAAACCCTAATTGAGTTTAAGGGTTAAATTGAGAAAATTCAGAATAATAAGGCTTATCTTTGAAATTTTTGGCTTAATTTGTAATTTATGAAAACTTATGTGTTCGTTTTCAAACCCTAAATATCTTTGATGACTTCTTTTGTATTTTACCCATTAAATTGGGTATTTAAACCATGTTATGGTATTGGAAAGGGGTAGCCGTTCTTGTCAGCCGCATCTCCCTCACTCACTCTCGACATCTTCCTCACCATCACACTTGTGCTCCCGGCGAAGCTCCGATCAAGGGCTCATCGGCCGCCGTTCATCAAGCCAAGACCACCCCCGAGTTTTCCTTTGCCATCCGATCAAAGCCCAGGCCTCGGTTCCCCCGTCATCGGCCGTCGTGTATCATTAACGGTAGAAAACCGTTCGGTTTCCCCTGCTCCGTCCGCCTCTGCCATCCGCACCACCATCGTCAGAATCATTTTTGGGTCGCAAGCAAACCCCAACCGTTGGATGGTTCTTACCGGTCGTCGTTTGTGAGAAAACGATGTTAAATTATTCGGTTCCTTCCTAACGCCGCCGTTCACCGTCGTGTCCTCCACCGTGGTTTCATTGTTTTAGTTGGGTAAGCCTTTGCAACGTGTTTTCAGTTTCTTTGAGAATTCGGAGTTGAATCCTTCATTATTAATGTTGTTGATCATGGGTTTTGTGGTGTTTGGACGAAATGAACATTCTGGCGTCATCGGAGGTACTTCCGGTGAGCCACTGTCGCCGCTGCGTTGTCGTATCGCCGCGAAGTCGAACAGTGCTGCCGTTGTTTGTTCATCGGTTGCCGCCGTCGCCCTGAGCGCCACCGTCCTAGCGAATTCGTGTTGCCGCCGTTTTGGGTGCTGGAAACCCTAGTCCTAAAGTTGGTGAAAGGGTTAAGGAAATTGGGCTTTGAGTGTAGGTATGTTGTTTGGGCTTGGTGTTGGCCTTGTATGTGCATGTTTGAGGTTTGGTTTAGCCCAATTTGTGAGTAATCTGATGTGGGTTCATTTTGTGAACCATTGTGTGAAGCAACTTAACCGAACAAGTGAATTGGACCAAACCAAATCTGTTAATTGAACCGAACCGGACCAGTGAACCAGACCGACTTGTGAACCGTTGACCTGAACCGGTTTGACCCATTGGACCACAGTTGACCGGACCGTTTTACCCCTTTGACCTGGTTGACCGAATTTGACCAGTTGACTTTGACCAGTCAAGTCAATGTTGACCGTTGCCTTGAACAATTGACTTTGACCAGCATTGACCAAGAGTTGACTTTTTTCAGAAAACGTTCATCTTAACCTTTCTAGGAGCATCTCTTGTTTATTCAGATAAATTATTATTCAGTACGAACTTTTCTGTTACCTCATAATTATTATTTTAATATATTTTTGGATATTTGTGTAATATGGACATTGGAACTGTTTTTAATTTGGGTTTTATTAAATGCATGCATCTATTAAGTTACTTTTGGATTTTTAATTAATTATCGGAACATCGTTCAAAAGATTGAGTTTTATTTTAATTAGAATATTTGTTGAGTTTTACTTATTTAATCGATTCTTTTGAATTACAAAATATTTTAACCTAAATTGTTTCTTGAGGTACAAGTTTCCAATCGATACTTCCTAGATTCGACCTATTTCTTCTGGGCCGGGTTTAGGGGGTTACAATTACGGACTATGAGCTATAGATTAAATATTAGGGTTTTATGGTTTAGAGGGTAGTGGTTATTGTTTAGGGTTTAGGGTTAGGGACTATGATTCATTGATTGAATATTAGGGTTTAATGTTTAAACCCTTAATGTCTAATTCTAAACCCTAAGCATTAAACCCTAAAGCATAAGTAATTAACCCTAACCACTAAACCCTCGATCTAGGATTACGGACTATGAGCTATAGATTAAATATTAGGGTTTTATGGTTTAGAGGGTAGTTGTTATTGTTTAGGGTTTAGGGTTAGGGACTATGGTTCATTGATTAAATATTAGGGTTTAAGGTTTAAACCCCTAATGTCTAATTCTAAACCCTAAGCATTAAACCCTAAAGCATAAGTAATTAACCCTAACAATTAAACCCTCGATCTAGGATTACGGACTATGAGCTATATATTAAATACTAGGGTTTTATGGTTTAGAGGGTAGTGGTTATTGTTTAGGGTTTAGGATTAGGGACTATGGTTCATTGATTAAATATTAGGGTTTGGTTAGGGTTTTAACCCCTAATGTCTTATTCTAAACCCTAAGCATTAAACCCTAAAGCATAAGTAATATTCTAAACCCTAAATTAATTAAAATAATCATAAAACCCTAAATTAATTAAAATAATCCTAAAACCGTAAAGTCCTAAACCACAACTTACATGCATTATATTTATATATTTATAAATATTGGTGGAATAGGGTTTTTATTTTTAGGGATTTATGTTTATGGCTTAGAGTTTAGGGTTTTTAGTATTTTAGGGTTTCAGATTTAGGGTTTAGGATATAGAGTTTATTAAACCCTAAACCCTAAATCAATTTAAATAAACCAAAAGCCCTAAATTAATTAAATGGTATATTAAACCTAAAAATTAATTAAAATTAACCTAAAACCCTAAACATAAACCCCAAATCTTAATTCAAAGACTAACCCTAAACCACTTAAATTATTGAATATAAGTCATTTATTGTTTTAATCTTCTTAAGTTTTACCTTATTCTGTTTTTTGGAAGTATCCCTGATTCCATCCAAAGTTAATGTTTTATTATATTTTAAACAAGTTAACTTAATTAAGTCATTTAAGTTAATCAGTTTTTTACTAAGTCAATTAAGTATGTAATGTTAATTAAAAAATTTCGTTATCTTATATTAATTTAGTGTACATATTTAGTTTAATAACTTCAAACTAATTTTAGTTAAGTATAAAAAAATTATTTCATAATGGTTATTCATTCAACTTATGTAATTAAGTAGTTTATCAGAATGCAAGTTAAGTTAATTTAATAACTAACTTAACTTAAAATGAATGCAAGTTAATTAAATTTATTTTTAATCTTAAGTTAAGTTAATTTAATAACTAACTTAACTTCAATTAAAATGAATGCAAGTTAATTATTTAGCATTAATTTATTCTTATAATAAAAAATTTAAGTCATCTTATTTTAATTAAGAATATAGATTTAATTTAATAATTTTTACTCATTTAACTTAATTTGATTAAGTATAAAATTTTAATTTAATAAAGGTTATTCATTCTACTTAAGTTAATTAAGTATAATAGTTTATCTTTGAAGTTATTTTAAAATAATAGTCAAGTTAATTAGAAATACAATTTATTAATACTTAGAATTATTATTAATTCAATTTATCTTTTAATTGAAGTTAAGTTAGTAATTTATTAATACTTGAAATTATTATTAATTTTATAATTTTTCAATACTTGATATTATTTTATATTCATTAAATATAACTTCTTTAAATGTCAGATAATTATCATTATTAGCAAATCAAATAATAGTATTAGTTCAGGTTAATATCAGTTCAGGTCAATATCAGTTCAGGTCAATAACAGTTCAGGTCAATAACAGTTCAGGTCAATAACAGTTCAGGTCAATATCAGTTCAGGTCAAGAACAGTTCAGGTCAAGAACAGTTCAGGTTCAAAACAGGTCGGGTTCAAAACAGGTCGGGTTCATTTCAGGTCGGGTCCAAACAAGTCGGGTTAAATCGGTTATCTAGCAGGTTAGTCTCGGGTTCGGGTTCGTTTCGGTCGGGTGCAGGTCGGGTTCGGTTACTACAGTAACAGGTCAATTTCGGGTTCGGGTTCACTTCGGTCGGGTGCAGTTCGGGTTCGGTTTCTACAGTTACAGGTCAAATTCGGGTTCGGGTTCATTTCGGTCGGGTGCAGGTCGGGTTCGGTCTTTGAATTCTCGGATTAAACCAGGTTCTGACTCGATCGGGTTTCAGGCAGGTTACCAGGTCGGGTCAGTTTTTCACACCCCTAGTTGAACCGATATTGTGAATATTATTACAAATTTTGGACCACACTGTATAATCAATAGTGTATCATCTCTCTCTCTCTCTTCTTTATTGGGGATGGGTGAAAGTTTAATTTAAAGGAGATAAAAGTTTAATTTAATTGAGTTTAAACTCATACAAACATGAAATATTGTTAGATCAAAAATTTTAAAAGGGGTGAAAGCAAGGCCGTTCCTGGGGCAGGTCGACCGCCTACGGTCTTATTTTATTTTTCAATTTCCTTTACTTGAATAATTATGGCCCTGTTTGGCAATTAGCTGATAGCTGATAGCGGATTACATTAGCTGATAGCTGATAGCTGATTGCATTAGCTGATTTGACTAGCGGATTGTATTAGCTGATTGTATAAAAGTGTTTGGTAAAATTAACTGATAGCTTATAGCTGTTTGATTATTTAAACAAGCAAAATGACATATAAGGACATGGTTATTTTTAATATAAGGACATAATTTATCAGTTATGAATATTTTGTATCTAATAAATATTAATTAGATTTGTAAAAATTATTTTTAATATAAATTTCCTAAACATATTTGAAAGATTTATATATTAATTTATTATTTATATAATTATTAAAAAAATTATATGCACATATAAATATTTGATAATAAAAAATAAAATTAACTTACAAATATCACCATATAAATTAGTAGTAACAACAAATAAGTCGAATATTTAATATGTTATTATTTATATTAAAAAATGTTATTATTTAATTTAAGTTATTTGGAGATTTTTGGTAATTGTTAAGGGTAAAAGAGTCATTACAACTCTAATATCAAACCTCTAATCCCAAAAAGCTCATATTAGGAGCTTTTTCAAAATTAGCTTTTTCACCCCAATCCGCTCTTTCAATCCGCTATTTACCAAACATCAATATTAGCGGATTTGACTAGTCAAACCTCTAATTATGCCTCAAACCTCTAATTTTTGCCCAAACCGCTATTTACCAAACAGGACCATAGTAGAAAGGGCCTTAAAATTTAGTTATGATAATTAAATAGTTGCCTCCACTTTGGGTCATAAAGAACAAGTAAAAGAAACAATAATATAAGTCATAAATGACCATTAACGAATTAGTAATAAAAAACTAATTTTTACTAGTATTTTATTACAAGATAACTTAACTCTCAATCCCCATGATTTTTTCGGGACCTCAAAAATATCAGGACCGGGACAAAAGCCCTCCCACTCTCTATATCTCTCTATCTCTGATTTGGAGTGGGTTGTCATTTCTACTTTGGTTTTGAATCTGTTTTTCCCCCTTAATTCAATATGCATTACGTAGGGCTAACGTTCTTATTGTGTTTTTAATGTTATGATGCACAGTTTCTGGGTTTTGCTTGGTTTGCCTGAAGAAATTATTCTGAACTTTGGGGACTTGATAATTTGATTGGTGTTATTGGCTTGGTTGAATCAAAAAGTTTTGGGACTAAATTGCTATTATACTATGTCATGTCTCTATTTTTTATGAGTGTTAACGGAAACTTAACTATCAGTGCCAAAATATAAATAAAATATAATATTAGGTATGATTTTATAAAAAAAAAAGTTGGATGACTAAAATAGAAACACAAAAATAAGTGAGTACCAAATAAATAGTTTACCCTTGATTTTAGTAATAATGATAAGTCTTCGGATTCAGATGGTCATCAGAGGAAGAACTTGCTATAGATTTTTTTAATAGATCTTATATATAATACAAAATTTTGAACGGTAAATTTTTTTATTATGTTTCTTTTATATATAAATACATATTAATAAAAACTCAAATAATTAATTAAAAATATTCAAATATTTGAAGGAACCTAATGAGATTTTTAAAATTTTCAAAGGGTCAAATGATAAACTTTCAAAATTGGGGGCATTAAAATATTTGAAGAGACCTAATTATATTTTTAGAAAATTTAAACGGTCTATTAATGAATTTTCAAAATTTTGGGTAGTGGCCCAACCGGTCTCCACCAAGTTTTGCCCTAATGGTGGTAGAACTCTACGAGTGGTTTCAGTGAAAAAGAAGATTATGTTCATGCTAGTAGACTCGTGTTTGAGCACTTGCGTATGTAAGGTGTGTGTGTCTTGTCAAATGGTTAAAAAAAAATGTGAACCATTTTTTTGAACAAAAGAAAAAGTATGAACAAATACTAATATGTAATTACACCAGTATAATAAAAATAGTTGTACGAGTATCAACACTTTTTTTTTGACAAATACTAAATGTAAGCCTAATTCTACCTAGAGAAAAAGACATGAAGAGATTCTAGGAGAAGGAAGATAATTACTGCTAGTGGGTCTAGAACTCATGACCTAAGAAAATATGAGGAAACAAGAAAGAACAACTTGGCCAACTGACTAAACGTGTGTTGCATTGTACTCCCTCCTTCCCAAAAGAACCAACTATAAAACTATATAAGTTTCAAAATTGTTGAGAATCGTTAAGATCACTTTTAAAATTTTTGAAGAATTATTTTTTTATTGAAAGAGGAGTACTCCTATCACATGCCTCGTTAAAAAATATCTTTAATCTTAAATGAAAGAAAAAGAATGCTTGTGGCAAAATGTTTGAAGAATTATTATATATAAAGAAAACTTGTAAAAAAATTGAAGGGTAAAACGATAATTTTTTGGATAAATTATGTAAATCATCATTTTACACTTAAATTTATTTTGGTTACTAATGTTTTAAAATGTTTAACTTATTTGTTGGAGTTTAGACATTGAATTTATTTGTCACTAAAGTTTAGACATAGAATATTTTTTTGTCACTTTTAAATCTCAAACGGTCGTAAATGATGGTAGTTCGTTCTCAAATTTCACCAATCACTTTGTCTCGGCCCTTGAGTCTGAATTCATCATCTATTTTGTCAGAAAGTGCTCCGAAATTCACAAATTAGCCAAAACCTTTCAGTTTTTCTTTCGTTGATCTTCTTCCTCCATCTGAATGGCTTACATTCAATGTGGAGATATGGCTCAAGTGTTAGCTATTAAGATTGCCATCCATGTTTTTTCTGATCTACACTGTAAAGATAAATTCTCTTTGGTTGTAGAATCAAATTCAAGTATTGCATTGAATTGGACGAAGAAAAGGAATTCTTGCCCTTAGAATTTATGGTACCTTCTCAAAGACATCGATGGTTTGATTAGTGTCCGCTTTTGTCACATTCCTAGAGAAGGCAATCTGGCAATGGTTTTGCTGATTCCTTGGCCAACAATGGAATGCGGAGATCGGCAATGCTTAAAGATCATGGCAGTGAAACCAACAGTAGTCTTGAGAGCTATCCTAGTAGGTAAGGTAGCTGTTTTTGGACCAAACACTTATACTACCTTCAAATGTCTTCAAGTGAGATGAGAGTTTTTCCTACGTCAGTCCGGTTTCGCTTGTAGCAGAGCTTGGGATTTCCTCTGTTCGTGTCTCTGGCATTGATGTTATGAACATAAAGTTGATTGATGACAATGAGTTTGTTTTCGAGAAAGCTTCGAAATGGCGGTAGCGAGTACCGAGTCTGGTTTTCGACAAGTATTCCATATACAGTTATTGTATGCAGCTTCATTTGAATGTCAAAGCAGCACATATATAAACATCTCAAAATACAATAGAATGAAATACACGAAAATGAGACGGACAAAAAATGTCATGGTCTGTTAACATTCTAAAAACAGATTTTCAACATTGTATGGAAAACTCAAAAAGAAAATAAAACAAACCAACCAGGAAAATTTTATGATATAAAAAAGAAAAGAAGAAGATTGAATTTCAAAAGCCCCGCTGGTTTTCCCCTAATTTGATTCTCTGATTCCATTCATTGGGATCAGAGGATCATATTGTTTGTTTTTCCCTCAAATTCCCATGCAACAAACGTTCTTCATTGATGTTGAAGAGCCAACTTCTTGAAGATTGTAGGTTGGTTCTTTGATTGATTTAAAGCAATGGGTGTTTCTCAGAATCAAGCTAAAATGGAGGGTTGGCTATATACAATACGTTCGAATCGCATCGGCTTACAGTTCTCTCGCAAACGTTACTTCATTCTTCGTAACAATGTTCTCATGAGCTATAAACAAATCCCCAATTCTGAGAAAGAGGTAACCCCCTCTTTTTCTTAAAAAAAAACTGTTCATTTTTATTTATTTTGGTTGAATTATGGATTTTTTGTATGTTTTGAATAGAACCCTTTTTGGAGAATGGAACAAATGTTATGTTCTTTTGTTGCTTGTATTATGATATGTTCTTGCTTTGATGAGAATTATGGTTTTCTTGAATTGACTGAGGCAAATGCATGTTTATAAAGAAATCATGTTACATGTTTCACATCATGATATGAGTTGAGACATTAAGCACTCTTCGAAGGTAGAATTTGATATGTACCACCGAAGAAACTGTTATACGGTTCGGGTAATTTGTTCATGGAGTTGTAGGTGGTGGCAGATATTGTTGAAGATAAAAAAAAATGAAGTGCATGATGAAGCTATGTTGCTCCAACTCTTCATTTGCAGGAGTCTGTTAGAAGTGCTGTAATCAATTCGAGCATTCGAGTTACGGATAATGGAAGGGCGAGCATTAACAAGAAGGTTCGATTAGTAAATCCCTTATTTTATTTTCCAGGATAATGGATGTTTCCTTCTGATGATGCAAAGTCGATATTTAAGCTTATGATCTGTTCACCACATGCAGGTTTGCTTCGTTTTCACCCTTTACAGTACTTCAGATGATAATGATCAGCTTAAGGCAAGTAAAACTCTGAACCGTGTCTATTTTGATGTCGAACTTCTTACATATTTCGCTCCGAATCTTCATTTTCTTTAAGTAACCATGTTCAAAAGCTCGTGTCCAACACATATTCAGATGTGGGTACGAGGATATGACCCTCGAGGACCTTTCAAATACATGGAATAACATAGAATGGATTGAATATACCTGTGCTGGAATCCGTACCGTATCAGACATTCACAATCGAGTCCGAGTAACATATCATCATGCTTGCAACCAATTTTCTAATATCGAAACATTACAGTTAGGTGCGACTAGTTCAGAGGAAGCAGCAAGGTGGATTCATTGCTTGAAGGATGCTGCATTAGAGGTATACCGCTATTAACTTAAAATTTGTGAGTTCAATGGTTATTCTCGGAATGAAAGCCTTATCTTTTATTATATAATATTTTCTTCAGGAATCTCCATGTCGTTCAAAGAATTTTTTACCTTCATCTAAGAAGATATGGTCATCTTTGAGGTAATTATATTCGATAACCTTCCGATTTTTTTTTCAACATCTTTCAAGTTTTAGGTATAACTGTAAGGGAATGCTGAAATGTTTGCTTGTGTTAATGATCTTTGTTGCTGTGACTCTTTCCTTTTCTTGGAGTACCCATGTCTGATACATTTTCGGACATGGTTGTGCAAATATGACCTTCCAAATACATTGTGTACAAATTCGAAAAATAGATGGGGTAATGTAGGCATCCTGAACAAGTTGACACAACTCGTTTAAGATAACGGTGTTTATATGTTCGAATATGTTATAACTTTTTAACAGACAAGGTAGATTTGGACTCGAGTGTGAGAATTTGTACATATTTTAAATAGCATATTCCTGCACGAACAGGTTGGCTAATCAGAAGAGAACAGATAACAAAGTCTCTGTCAATTGGCCATTCCACTCATCTGTTAATGCCGAGGCAATGACATCCGATGTTGTTGCACCCTCACCTTGGAAAATATTTGGTTGTCAGAATGGTACGAATTTAAGTTCATAATCACATTTCAAGTTCACAAGCGCGCAATGCATCATTGATGAAATGTGTTGCTAACACAGGGTTACGGCTTTTCAAAGAAGCGAAAGACGGGAATTCTCGAGGAAGGGTAGGTTGCTTTTGGACATTATTAATGGATTTTGTTTTTGTTTGGCTGAAGAAACTTCCTGTTCTCAGCGTTGGGATGATATTCCTGCAATAATGGCTGTTGGTGTGGTCGATGGGACCTCGGAGGCCATTTTCCGTGTTGTCATGTCTCTTGGTCCGTCAAGATCAGAGTAAGATTGCTTACAAAACTAATTTCCATTGAAGCTTCATGATCCTCAATCATATATATATGAACCAGATGTTAATCGGCTGTCTTGCAGATGGGATTTCTGCCTCTATCACGGCAGCGTGGTCGAGCACCTCGATGGTCATACAGATATCATTCACAAGAAGCTGTATAGTGATTGGCTACCATGGTTAGATTCTATTTCTGTGCCTTATTAGAACATAATTTCACATTTTAGATTTCGAATTAATCGCAGTTGTTACAGGGGAATGAAACGAAGAGATTTATTACTTCAACGGTATTGGAGACGAGAGGATGATGGCACATATGGTATGCTATATCCTAAGCAAAACGCATGAAGTGTTCGAAATGTTGTTTTCGAGCTTTAACATCCTGTATCATTTTTTATTGTTGCAGTGATTCTTTACCACTCTGCGTCTCACAAGAAGTGTCCACCACGAAACGGCTATGTCCGTGCTCGTCTAAAAAGTAATGTAAACTTCACATTAGGAGCCTAATAGTTCATTCTGCTCTGATTAATGCATTTGAATAAGTTTTCCGATCGAACCTATGGAAACTTCATTCGGACCATAAAACAATATAAACCTCCACTTGCATCTTTCGCTCATTGGCGCTACTACATTATTCCACTTCGAATTCCATGGTCCAAAACATAACTGTACTTCTCTGGTTTGAATACTTTCTCAGATTTTAATCTGTTATTTGTAAATACATAGGTGGGGGATATGTTATCTCTCCGGTGAACAATGGAAAACAGTCACTTGTTAAGCACATGCTTGCTATTGATTGGAAGTTCTGGAAAATGTATCTCCGAACACCGACCACTAGATCTTGGACGATTCGAATGCTTGAGAGAGTTGCAGGTGCCCCTCTGCTTGTTAATAAAAGTTTGGCTTCATTCCTGATACTTTTCTTTTTCCATTGATGTAAAATGTTTTATTGCACTTTCGGATTCGCAGCCTTACGAGAGCTGTTCAAAGCAAAACAAGGAAATTACTATCCCGAATGCTTGTCCATGGAGTGGAAAAGCGATGCACATTTGGCTCAAAGCGAAAAAGAGAATGTTAAGACTGACACTCAAAGCTCCAGCCAGATGATAAAGACCGAGGAGGATGCGGACGAGACGGAAAACGCACCACCCGGGCATGTAAGTCTATTTGGCCTGAACGAAGAAGCGGACGAGTTCTTTGATGTTCCTGAAGCAGATGAATTCACAGATTATGATCGCTTGGACAGTGAGTGGTCTCCCGAACCAAGTTCTCCGGTACTTTCTTGATCCCCAATATTAACTATGTGGCACAGGAATTTAGTATCTAGGACTAGGAGAGGTTTCTGCTCTTCCGACTTGGATCGAGATTCGAGTTCATACAGTTCATTAACCATGTTTTCATTTTATCATAATTGAACATGCAGAACAAACCGCTGCCGAAAATAACATCAGCAACCAGTTTAGTGAGAAAATTACACACTTTTGCAAGTGAGTTCGACTATACTAATCAAAGTTATCGAGATAATCAATGGATCGAATGCATCGTTGCTGTTTCTAAACTATTATTCATGCTGCAGCTCAAAAGAAGAGCTACACGGAGTATCAAGAGGTGGCTCGGGAAGACAGCAGAGTCTTCTCCTATGGAACCTCTCTCCAAAAGGACCCGACCTGTACTTTACCTTGCAGTTGGTCGGCAGGCGACACTTCTTCGTTTTTGATTCGCGGTAAAACTTACCTGCAGGACAACAGAAAGGTATTCATTCACTATGATTTCATTTCAAAATGTTGATATTTTATTTGAAATTTCCATGCTCGATAACATATATTTGTACTCTTCGTGGTAGATCAAGGCAAATGGAACGCTGATGCAAATGGTTGGGGCAGACTGGCTAATATCCGACAAACGAGAAGATGATCTTGGCAGCCGAGTTGGTGGTATCGTTCAGGTCGGTTATTTTCCGATCCCTAATGCCCAAGTCCATGTTATTAAACATCTATGCACAGGAAATAGAATATATATTTGATACAAATCAATGATGGAAAAATAAACTTCATGCAGAAATATGCAGAACGTGGTGGACCAGAATTTTTCTTTATCATCAATATGCAGGTTCGTTCGATTTTTATATATTTTTTTCAATTGGTTAGTATGTTTTTTTTGTCTACAATCATATGATATGCTCCCGGTTATTACGAATCAGATTCCCGGATCACCGGCGTATACACTAGCACTGTACTACATGATAAAAACCCCTATTGAAGATCACCCATTGCTGTACAAGTTCATCAATGGAGATGATGCCTTTAGAAATTCGAGATTTAAGCTTATACCATATATTTCTAAGGTATGCAGAACTTTAAATTTAAGCTTTCAAGTTTCACATACAGCAGTTCTTTTAGATGTGTAAATGAGCTGAGCCACACTCAAGCTATAAGAAGTTTGAACTTCATATAAAAATATAGCTCAAAACTCGGTTAGAACACAATTCGAGAACGAAGTCGAATTGCTAACTCAATTAGATTCACGAGCTACTCAAGTTAAGCATTAAAATTCTTAATAATCTGCATCTTCAGGGATCATGGATAGTCAAACAAAGTGTTGGAAAGAAAGCTTGCTTACTCGGTCAAGCCCTCGATACTCGTTACTTTCGTGGAAAAAATTACTTGGAGGTAAACTCCCAAACTGGAAAATCCAAGTACAATACAACATGAATGATGATTGTGTTATTCTCTTTGTTGCTGATATGCTACTGCAAACTATTTACTCTGTAAAAAGTGATACATTTTTTTCAGTTCTTTTCTGTTTTTGTTTTCGATTCTTCGATTTGTTATTGTGTTACCATACTGAAACACGTATAAATTTCAGGCTGGAATCGATATCGGATCTTCGACAGTGGCTCAGGGCGTAGCTAATCTCGTACTCGGATATCTTAACAATTTGGTTGTAGAAATGGCGTTTATAATACAGGTAAGACTTCTCTGAATGAAGTTTCCCCCTAGGTATCAGCATGTGGACTTTACTTGAGTAGCAAGCAATGGAAAAATGAGATAATTAGCTTGCCTATTATTCTGATTAATTTGGTTGATGGCGTTGATTACTACGATCCAAACTACTTTTCCAGGGTAATACACAGGAGGAGTTACCGGAATCCCTCCTTGGAACATGCCGGCTTAATCATCTTGATCTATCGAAGGCTCACATTGCGTTTCCGTGATCTATCGAGAGGTTGAATCGAACACGAATCATGTATATGTTCTTTTAATTTTTTATTTTCCCTTACCATTCAATCAAAATGAAAGTGAAAATGAGTCCATTGTTTTGATTGTTTCGTAGGGTTTATATAATTTAATTCAATGTAATTCTCATCCATTATTATCTAAAGAAAATTTCTATTTTATCCAGAACACTGTTCAATTTCCCATAATCATAAAGGAAAAGAATTGATACAAATCAAAATTTGAATTTCAATTATTATTTTTTCTAAACACTGCTCAATTTCCCATACATACATGCATACATAACTGAATTCAACACCAATTTTTTCTCTAAAGAAAACCCAGAATCTATAATAAACTTATTCTTCCATTTATAGCGCTTTTAAAAGGTAAATCCCATCATCCACGATTATATTACATCCGTACATGAAAATCAAAGCTTTGTTCGATCAAAGACCATAGAGATTACATAGAATAGAAACCCTGATAATCATAATCTTTTTCTTTAATTGTAGTAAAGTTCGAGGCCCATACCATCATGGATCTCGTAATCCTTGAGAGTAATATGATCCTTATAAACCGTATACCACTTCTGGATACGGATCTTGTCGGCTCGGGTTCCGGTTTGCGCCGCCACCAGCTTCTTGAGGTCGCCGATGGTGTCGTCGTCGTTGCACTTCACGCGCACCTTCTTGCCCAGACGATCGTTCAACACCACCTCGATCATCTTCGAATTTTGTTGAAAGAATTTTTTTTTACCAGAGAAAACCCTAATTCCCAAATTCGCTATGCCTGGAAAATAATGAGAAAGGAGAATCGAAGCGTGTGGTGGCTTTTTATTTGGGAATTCTTTAAAGAAGAATAACTTTACCCGCATAGAATAATTTGAGTTCTACTTTCATAAACGATGTCGTCTCTCAAGTTTTTTTTAGGCATAATGTCAAAAAATGCGCTTAACGTTTGATGAAATTGTCATTTTCGCCTTTATTTTTTGAAGTAGTTTAGCTCTCAACGTTTTATTTTGGGTCAAAATGACCTTTTTGCGAATGAAAATTGTTAGTCAAACTAACGATAAATCGCTTAAAATGATATGACAAACTTACATGACAGTGCACGTCGCGATAACAATGTTATATAGGCAAAGATGTTAATTTTACAGAATGACACATCAATCGAAAAATAATTTTATAAAATTGTATAAAATATAAAAAAAAAATTATTCTGACGTGTCATTTTGCCCAAATTATTTATCGTCAGTTGACTAACAATTTTCATCTATAAATAAACTATTTTGATCCAAAATAAAACATCGAAAGTTAAATTGTTTCAAAAAAAATTAGGGGTTATCACTATTCAAGGGATTTTTTTAGCATTACGCCTTCTTTACTAATTTAGCGTTCCTAAAATGGCTTAATACTTACTTTAGTCCCTCTACTTTACGGAAATATTTTACTTCGGCTCTCTACTATTTTTTCGATCCCATTCAACGTTCATCGGCCCTTTGATATTTTCAATTAAAAGATGACATGGTCCAATTAAAATTTTTCACATGTAAATAAATAATAAAAATATTGAAAATTTTAATTAATTATAAAAATGTAATATAAAAAAATCTTAAATTTTGATTAAAAAAACAAATGGTTAAAATAACATGATTATTTTGTTTCGATTTCAGTTTTTTTTTTTCTCTTCACGAATCTTTCAAATATATGAATAAAAGTCGGAAAAATTTAAACAAACTAGTAAATTTAAAAAGGATGTGGAATTCAGGGATCAATTTACTATTAACCCTTTAAAGAATCTTTTGTTTGCCAAACTAATGCCATTTTCAACTTCTAACTCTACTTTCTGTTAGATTTTCCCGGAAAAATAAGAAAGAAGAACTAGCATTTTCTAGGAAAATTATGGAAATGGAGCAAATTTTGAATATGATTGAAGTTGATAGTTCGAATAATAAGATCAAAGTTTCCATAACCGAGTCGACAATGATGCAGATTCTTCACAGATCAATGGACAAAGCGTATCGGAGAGTTAAATCGAAAAACGGTGTTCTCGAACGTTTGAACGAAATATCGAAATTCTACGAACTCGCGGTGCTGCAATTAGAAGGTTGTTTGAAGTTTGTTCAAGAAGAAAGGGGTAACTTTGATTTCGAAACTAGCCATGAATTTTTGCTCAAGGACTTGACGGAGATCAAGGATCGGCTTCAACGTCGACTAAAGGAAGTCGAATCGGCGATCTCGGATAAGGATACCGAGTTATCGAAGAGATCAGGGAATGAAATGAAGCTCAAGAAGGCATTGGCGATGAGTGAAAAGAGAATGGATTCATTGTATGCTGATCTTAAAGAACAGAGGAAAAGTGAGGGTTCGGATGAGATGTTTCTTGGGAGCCAAGCCATCATTGAATC
Source organism: Hibiscus tridactylites (assembly GCA_958450335.1). Taxonomy (NCBI): domain Eukaryota; kingdom Viridiplantae; phylum Streptophyta; class Magnoliopsida; order Malvales; family Malvaceae; genus Hibiscus; species Hibiscus tridactylites. The sequence continues at coordinate 74,909,856 of OY288285.1, read as the reverse complement.
CAGGGATCGGGAAGGCGAATTTTGCGAGTTGAAGCATTCGGTTGATCAGCAGGTATGGAACATTCAACAACAGCTCGGGCCGAATTATCAAATCCAAGATGCGATCAACAACAAGAAAATCGAGCAGATGGGATCAGATCTCGGGATTTTGAAGGAGACACTAGATCTTGCCTTTACTAAGATGCAGAATGCAATTTTCTTATCCGAACTAGGGCCGATCGAGCATCAATGGATGTCGGACATCGAAAGATCCATAGCTGCAATTGTGATTAAAGGTTCACGTGAGTGTTTCGAAGATGAAATGAAGAAACGAGAGTTGCAGGCCTCGGTAGGTTTGCAGAAACATTTATCCGATGTGATTCGAGAGATTAATTGCCTTAACCATGAGCTTCAGTTCATTAGTAATCCGGATGATGCTCAAATCAAGAGTTTAAAATCAAAGAGTTTTCCAAGAGGAAGATGTTTCTCGGAAGGTCATGATCACAGGAAATCAAGTAGTACCGAGCTGCGCAGAGAAGAGGATTCGAAAAACGACGATGGAAGCCTTGTTACAAAGATGATAAAGAATCACGGGACCAAAATCCGGAGAAAAAGCGATGAGCTCGATTTGTTGACACAAGAACTTCTTCGAGATAAATCAAGTCCTCTACCACGGAGGAAAGGTAAGGATACCGTTGATCTGAAACGATGGATTAAAGAACTTATTGTGAAATTGGAGAATTTAATCAACCTGAATCCTGAGATTGGTGATTGTTTTGGTGACAATAGGTATGATCATGAACTGCAAAACCCTCCCGAGTCGAGGCCATTTACGGATGGTCGAATCGAGAATCCTGGGGTTCACAGTATGGAAGAAATATGGGCAAAAGTGACTACAAAAGCCCCAGTTTCTGAAGAAAGAAATGTAGATCCATGGAGTGAAATAAAGCTTCTGAAACAAGAAATGGAGGATTCATATCTGCAAAACAGGCTTATGGAAGAGACTTATTTAACCCTTTTACGAAGTTTGGTGAATGAATTTCATATTGAGATGCTCAATCATCACATACATTGCCTAATCAAAGAAGGTATGTATGAAAACTTTATCGAGGAAATGAAAACCGAGTGGTACGAGAAAACCAGAAGTGAGAAATACAATACCTTGTTCGTGAAGGCAACGGTACCGGATCTTGATTCTGCTCGTAATTCCATACCTGCAGATTATCAAACATTACTCTGTTCGGAAAACATGAACCTAGAGGAATTAACGCATCCTGATTACTTCTTCAGAGCACTTTGGGACGACATTTACGCGTTCCTTTTACGGAAAATCCATGAGGAATGGAAAGAGAACATAGAATCTTTCAAGTCTATAAGTTGTTTAGGTGAGGAACTGTGCTTGATTGTCTTTGGTGAGATTGTTAGAGATATTATAAACACTTCCAATTCTGCATTAATCGAACTGAAAAGGATCAAATTCGATGAGAGTTTGATTCACGACTTTGAGTCCGACAATAACTTCTTCGAAACTGCGGCAATGTCGATCAGGGATGATGTTTTGAAGGCTTTCCTAGCTGATAAGATCAAGGAACTGCAGAAGGAAATATATGCATTTAGTCTTGAGAGTCACATCAAGGAAGATATTTTCCAATTTGTCCTTGTGGAGTCGGTGAAAGAAGGTTTCATTCTAGGCAAAACCAATGACCGGACGAACCGAGAACGAAGTCCGCGCAACTCGATGATCTCGGCCGACAATTTGGCACATACATTAGATAGGCTATCGAAGTTTATCGAAGACGAAGAAGCCTTGATACTGACTGCCTATTCCGAAACAAAGCGACAGAATGCACGCCTTCAACACGTTTCATCCGGATTCGAGTTCAATCAGCACAAGCATTGTCCCGGATTCTTTTCCTACGACGAGAAAAGTACTAATTCGGCAGATATCAAGCTTGAGAAAGCTTTACTGCAATTGGATTATGGCAAGGCATTATTGAGCGAGTTAGGGTCGGAGTTAGGCATCACAGCAAATAATTTAGATTCACTCAATGCTACCAGAGCTTGCAGGAAGCCCTCCATTGATGAATCTCTTGAAAACTTCATTCAGGATTTATCGCAAACATTGCAGAGTTTCGAGTTTGAATCATTTACGAGATTAGGAAAGCATGCCTTGAGGTACTTAAATTTGCCTGTGAACTGCAGTTCCTTGCTAATGTTCCTATATGTTAGGAAGAATTAAATATACTTGTGTTAGACATAAACTCGTATGAAAATGTACCACTCACAAAATTCTTATAGAAAAACTCACACTCAAATCCGAATAATATACGATTCGATTTCGATTCGCAGGTTAGATGAAGTGAAGGGTCAGCTAGATAAAGTTGCTAAATTCACCGTCTCACTTAGCCAAAAGGAATCAGTTTACAGGAAAGCTTTCATTAGGAGATGTGAGAATCTACAAATGGCTGAAGCTGAGGTGCTTTACCTAAACTTCACTTTATGCTCTTTCTTTCATCTTCTCGAATAGATCAGTTCTGTAAAAATAAATATTCTTGACCTACTCGATTAGCTTCAATAGATACTTAAACAACTAGACCCGATCGAAAATACGGCACGATTGATTATAATTTAATTTATTTTATGTTTGAGAAATAGGTGGATCTACTTGGTGATCAAGTGGAACAGCTTACAGAACTACTACACAAGATCTATGTGAAACTTCGTCACCATTCTCCAATTTTGCACCACTATTTTGAGGTTAATTTTCATTATTTGAAACTCCTTTTGAAATTTATTTTTTACTGTTATTTATTTATATATTTTTCTAACAGGTGGCGGAAATATTGAAGCTAATAGAGAAAGAAATAGGAGGAATATAATAACTATGCCATTACTTTATTTTATTATTATATTTTCGATTTCATCACCAACGTCAACAAAAGGCAACGGGCAATTGGGTTTCCCACATAGTGGGACACATGCCCAATAATCGAAGTAATACAATAAATAATCTCTCCTCATCAAATTGAAATGTTATGATCTCATTCCACTCCAATAAATAATTTAGTACTACCCCCCTAAATAGAATTTTTACTTTTGGCCCTCACATTATATTTTTCTCTATTTAGGTAGGAGTCCAGGGACGGAGCTAGGAATTGAAGTTGAGGGGGGCAAAACATAAATTTTGAAAGGTGGGGGGGGGGGGGGCAAATTTACAATTATCCCAATTTTTTCAGAAAAATTATAAAAAATTAAAGGGTTAAAAAAAAATTTCCCCCTACCCGGGGGGGGCCACAGCCCCACCCATTGGAGCTGTGGCTCCGTCACTGGGTAGGACCGTAAACGAACCAAACGTTTAGTGAATCGTTCGGCAGGAAGTTCGTTTATTTATTAAACGAACGAACATGAACAAGATTTTATGTTTGTTTAATTAAATGAACGAACATGAACAAAGGACTCGTTCGTTTATTTATGTTCATGAACGTTCGGTAATTCGTTCGTTTAAATTTATTCACATATGTCCATTTATATTTATTATTTTTCATAACAAAAGTATTATATTTAAAAAAAAATCACATATGTTCGTTTAAATTTATTCACATATGTCCTTTTATGTTGGTTCGTTTGTGTTCGTTTATCATTTTAACGAACGAACATGAACAAGCTACATTTCTTAACAAACGAATACGGACAAGAAATTATATTCGTTTAGTTGTTCGTGTTCGTTCATTTGTTCGGTTAAGATTAAACGAACAAACATGAACATACCCTCATTCGTGTTCGTTCAGTTCGTTTACATGCTTAATCTTAGGGGTCCATTAACTATTTAGCGAACAATACTTTATAAACTTTTCCGGAAGTGTCAAAAATCTCTTAACAAAAAAGTGAGTGTCTCGGAAGTGTCAAAATTTGTTAGGATCTATCGGCTGTTCAAAAGACGACACTTTACAAATTTATTGTTTAAAAGATGATACTTCACAAAATTTAACCGAAGAGTTGAAGAACTGTGAACAATGTATATTTAAGAGTGTGCATTACATAGGACAGTGTAATTAATCAAGGTATGTTTTAAAGAGTTAGTGTAAAAGATTATAAATATTGTACCAATTTTTGATTTAATAGTGAAACTTAAAAATATTTATTGACTGAACCCAGTACCTAAATCTTGGATGAAGTTATAGATTAAATATTAGTTCGGTTGATATTATAGTCATTATAACATTCAAGAGAATATGGACTGACAAGCATTTAAACACCCAATATTTTATGATGATGAACGTCAAATAGTTCTTCGAATGGGTACGTACTACTCCACTCTTTTCCGTTTAAGATAATTTCCTATTTATTATTCATCGTTAACTACACCATATATTTATAGGCAACTCGCATTACGTGAAAGAGATTCACGAGCTGTTTCAAGAACTTCTACTCATGAACAAAATGGCTATGACTACCTAGCTTCAATCCCGAGGGAAAATGGCTTTAATCGTATGATGGTTGTAAGCGATATGGTCACATGACAACGACCTTGACTAAGGTCGTGAATTCGTCACTGAAGGGAGTGCGACATTTACCTATCATCTTCGTTGTCAAGGCGACATATTATCGGTTGGCTGCCTTATTTGCAACCTTGGGAAAACAAGCAACAGACTATATGGAAGGGGGGCACATAGTCCACCCTAGGGTTGTTCATTGTCCGGTACCCGGGTTTCAGGTACCCGGTTCATCCGAGTACCTCTTTTTCCGGCCCATGTCCCAGCCCGTTACACCTGGGTACCCATGAAATTCGGGTATTCGGATAATGGGTACCGAGTACCCGCTTCGTTTTTTTATTTTTTAATTATAAAATTTTAAAAAAATCACATATTAAACACAAAAATATTTTAAAAAATTTTAAACTTAAAAGTATATAATACAAACATAGAAAGAATTTAGGGATTTAAATTTAGTTTTGGAGTAAAAATATTAAGAAACTTAAAATAAAAATATAATTTGAAATATAAAAAATATATATTAAAAGTTGTCGGGTCGGGTTGGGTACTCGGTAAGGAGAAACTTTCAGCCCGTGTCCTGGAAAAATTATCGGGTCGGGTACCCGGTCCGGTCAGGTAATTTTTTTAGGGAATTACCCGACATTTTAAGTTCGGGTCGTCGGGTCGGGTATTTTTTAACACCCCTAGTCCACCTACACCTTCGCGATAAATTTCAAAACTTTGCGCGGTATTCAAATGCGATAAGTGTTACCTGCTTATCGCGCCGACTGCATTCGTTTCGTGTATCAAAATATTCGAGGTACTTGTGTCCGCACATTATTGCTGCTTGTTCGTCTATACGGTTAAGCTACATGCAACTGGTTGACCCAATATACTTACTCGAAATCGTATCCAAGGTTTATGAATACGAGTTTCCTCCCATCGAGAATGAAGTTGTTCCGGCCGCAGTTGATAGTGAACCTATAAAATGGCCAGATTTTGGACTATGACGCAAAAAACAGGGTCATCCACGATTAGCGCGGATTTATTGTCTTGAGGATTTGGTCGAACATCGAGAAAAAACTAGACAGCTGAAACTATGCAGTAGATGTGGGAATCCAGGACACCAGAAGAACAAATGTCTGAATCGCTTAAGCCTTCGTATTAACTAATTTCTTTTATTTTATGTATTTGTTTGAAAAGTAAAAAACTAAACAACCTAAGTTACGTTTAGTTGAAAAATAAGTATCAATACTAGGCCTCTAACCTAAAATATTACCATCTAACCTATTCTTAATTTGGCATAATTATCAAAATAATTAAGAAATTAATTAAAATGTTCAAAATGACCTAACTAGCGTTCGAACCATTTTCAACGCACTTTTAATACAGTGTGCAATGTCTCCTACGTGCCACTATCAATCTCAAATGGAAGATAAGTTCCAATACTACGTATCTAATCTTAAAAATTACCAAAATTATCGGGCTAATAGCATGATAAAATGCCTGAACATGCCTATACATCCTGTAATTTCATCTTGGATTATCGAGGACCTCGTTTTCGGCATAATGCGAGGTCCTTTTAATTTCAGACGCGATGTATTCAATATCTCAGGGACCTCGCGTGTTCCAAAACGCGAGGTCTTATCCGGTAATTTTAAATTTTTTATTTGAAAAGGTAGCCCGCGTCGGACGTACCTCGCTATTTGTGGAACGCGGTTTTATTACTCGCCTTTTCCAGAACGCGAGGTCATCATACGTGGATGATTTGAAGGTCATTTTTTCAAATAATATTAGTGGGTCATTTTCATAAATAAGTATTTAAAATGGGTTTTTTTATATAATAACATCTGTGCGAGGTTGGTCCGATGTTTAAAACACTGAATCTATTTTTAATTTGAACTTTCTCGATTAAAAACTTTTAGATTAAAAAATCACTATTAAGGAGGGATGCAAAAATTTATGCTAGTAAGATGAATTAAAAAAAATAGAAAATATATTTATAAAATTTTAAGAAAACGAAAAATAAATCATTAATAAAAAAACTTAAAATATATAAGACTTTGAATTCTTAAAAGGCAACTGCCCCGTCAACTATTCATCTAGGAATGGGGCGATCGTCACCATGAAAATTTTTAATTTTCATATAATTTAAAATTTATATTTATATTTTACATTGATAATCTATTTTCATCCTCTAAAGTTTTATAGATTGAAAAATATTTTGATACATAAGCTTGTGTAAACTTTAGTTTATACAAGTCTTACAATTTTAGGGTTTAAGGTTTTAGGTTAGGATTTAGGGTTTTAGTGTGTAGAGTATAGAATTTAAGGTTTATGGTTATAATTTAGAGTTTAGGGTTTAAGTTTTAGGGTGCTAAGGTATAGAATTTAAATTTTAAAATTTATAAAATAGTTATGTAAATTTTATTTACACAGCTTGTGTATTAAAATATAACCCTTAAAAATCTACCATTTTATAAAATTTTACTATAAATTTTCGAGCAGTAGCAATAACTTCAATACATAAGTGGGGGAGACAAAATGTTCTTATGGAATGGATTGTCTTGGAATGCTAAATTATGCATTAATGAGATGCTATATTTATCATGTGTTGTTGAAATATTGATGACCTTGAAATGTTAAATTATGCATTTATGGAATGGATGCCCTTTGGAATGCTAAATTGTTTGGCGCCTCCTGACTCTTGTAATGGCAGACAATAATGCATTTAAGTAACACATGACATAATATATGATATGGATACGAGTGAGAAAAATTAAAATATCTTTTGTAAGTTTAATTGAATAATAAAATTAATTAATACATCTTTTACCAATATAGGATTTTTAAGACTATAAATATAATATAATCATTATATTTTTTATCAATAAAAAAATACTAAAAATTATAATTATGCATTAATGGGGTCATGTCTGTACCGATACGCGAAAGTTCGTATCCATACAGAAATATCATGTACCGATATGTCATGTGTTTTCAGTGTAACAACTCTTTTAAGGCAGATACCGATACAAAAGATCGTGTACCGATACAACATGCGTCAGAAGTATATTTATGGAAGAAAATAAAGTCCTTAACGATTCCAAATAATCCCCAATGACTAGTAACGGTCATGAAGTCATTAAAGAACATAAAAGGGGTCATTAAACAGCTAGGGAAGATGAAGAAAACTTAGAACAAAATTCATTGTATAGAGAAATTGTTTTTGTTCTTAAGTTGTCGCATTTTTTTGTAAAAAAACACTAATGAGCTAAATTGTCACATTTGTTCAAATGTTATGATTTGGGTGAGAGCATAAGATTGCAAACAAATTAGTCCTGTGAGATTTTCTATAGTTTGCTAAATTTGTAATCTCTTGTGAGAGAGTTGTTCAAGACTTTGGGTCCAAGCTTTGAGGTCTTGTAAAGGTTATCTCTTTGTCCTTGAAAGAGAAAGATAAATTTAGTGGATTTGTGCAAAACTCTAAGTGGGAAAGTTAAGATAGTGGATGTAGATTTGGTTGAAAAATCGAAGCACTATAAATTTTTGTATCATTTTTTAAATTTTCATTGCTTCCACAATAATCACTCAAAGGAAAATTCACTCCTCTTTAACTTGTTCGGTTGAAAGAATTCAAGCCCAACAAATTACACCTCTTATGTAGATAAACATGAATTATATGAGAATACATGAATAATATTTAAAACAATAACATTATAATGAGGATACATGAATTGTTAACAAATTTTATAGAAAAATACAAGTTACCTCATTAAATTGCAAAGCTTATTAGAACTGCAAATGAGAGCTCTCATTCCATAATAACAAATCACGACCCTTGACACGTTATTAGATTTTGAATTTCACTTGACATCCTTCAAGATTAAAGAAATAAAATACGGGTTATAAGATTAACCCTAGAATTACTAACAGGGAAGAGGAGAGAGGTTTTTAAGATTTTCGATTAGAGGTTTTCTCTGAATGAAAATAAAAAGGGATTTTTTTCCAGGGAAGAAAAGAAAGAAGGTCAATATGGGTTAAATGATTTTATCATGTGTAATAAATTAAGGTTAATATATTTTATTTTATTTTTCTTAATTTTTGATTTTATTTTTAGGAAATGAAAAATCATGTTACGTGTTCGATTTTCATGAATAACGGGAAAATAACGTATGTCAAGGTGAAACCTTAAATGTGTCATAGAAGAAAATGTTAGGCACATATTTGGCCTAAAATATAATTTATGCACTTATCTAAAAAGGATGTAAAAACATGTAATCGGATGGGTTTCAAGTCGGGTCCTGTCAGGTCGGGTCAAATCGGATACATGTCATTTCAGGTCGATTTAATATTTCGACTTTATTTAGGTCAGGTGCGGGTTCATTTCAAGTCGGGTTCATTTTAGGCTAGGTTCATTTCGGGTCAGTTCATTTCATGTCGGGTCAAAATGGTTCAAGTCCGAATTAGTTAATTGATGGGTTAATTCGAGCTCGGTTAGACTTCAAGTCGGGTTCATTTTAGGTCGAATAATTTCAAGTTGGTTTCATTTCAGGTCGGGTTAATTCGGGTTTCGTATTCGTATTAAGTTTGAGTTTGGTACAAATAGTCGATAGACTTTGGGTTGGGTCATTTCGAGTGAATTATTTAACGCCTTTCACGAACATGAATCACAATAAAAATAAATATTAGGCACTAGAATGAACAAAAATATCATCATTATTTAAAATATTAGAGTAAAATACAAAAAATAGAAATAAATAAGGGTCAATTTCGGTGAAAAATAAAATTTTAGGGACTAACATGAACAAAAATATCATCATATTAAAAATATTGGACTAAATTACAAAAAATGAATAGGGGGTCAATTTGGACTAAAAATTAAATTTTAGCTACTAGAATAAACAGAAAATATTATTCGACTAAATTGCCAAAAATATAAATAAATATGAGGCAATTTTGACTAAAAATTAAATTGTATGGACTAGAATAAACAAAAATATTATTCAAATAAATTATCAAAAATATAAATATATATGGGCCAATTTCGTCTAAAAATAAAGTTTTAGGAAATTTTTGTATTAACAAAAATATCATCATATTAAAAACATTGTGTAACACCCGGTTAAAGAAATAAGATAAAAAAGAAAAAGAAAAAGAAGGTAAAGGTGTGGAAGCTCAAACCCAAGACCTCAGCCCTTACCAACCAACATGCTAACCATTTGAGCCAAGTGCTCTCTTCTGTCAAATATTACCAAGGGTAATATTTGTTTGTTAATCAATGAGTTAGCTTTAATTTAACTCTGACTTTTCACCTACTCAAATTAAATGCTCATTCTATCTTCCCCGTTTCGAGAACCATCTCTTCTCCCAACGCCCTCCCCAAAACCCAGATCCGGCCACCGCCCTAGCTCTCTCACCGTCCCTTCGTGCGCGACACCACCACTGTTGGCGTGTGCGCCGACTTGCTCCGAGCCAAGCATCGCAGGCCACACGCTTAGCTGTGGCGTCATCACCCAGGAGAGTCGATCGAAGCTTCGTCGACCTCCCGAACGCCGCCTCTTTTTCTCTCAGTTCCGGCCGCCACAGACCTCCGTTTGGGGCGTCGAAGCAACGGCTGAACTCCGCTCGTCAGCCCGAACAAACCCCACCTGGTTAGCCGTCCGTCTGCTGCCGAGAGAGCCTTGGTCAGACTTACGTGATTCCGGTCGTTTGAAATCATTTTGGGGTAAATCCGTTCATATTCCGACCTAAAATCGATATGTTTTCAGCTTGAATGCATCGTGTAATTTTTGGGCTTTGTTTTTCGGTTGAATAGGTGCTGATAAGCTCTCCGACGAGTTTTCTGGTGGTCGTCCGACGATAGTTTCAGTTTGGGTAAGTGAACCGGTATGAACCGGCTGGCCCATTTAGCCCGAATCGAACCGGTCTAACCCGAGCCAGTCGCCCGAGTTCGACCCGACCCGTCTCTGACCCGAATCGACCCGTGTCTGAGTCAACTCAGTGAGTCAACTCAGTTGACCCCCTGTTGGCTGCTGACGTCAATGTTGACCTTGACCTGCTGACGTTAGCGTTGACTTTGACCAAAAAGTCAAAATTTCTGAAAAAGTCATATTTTATGTTTTTCGACGTCCTGAGTCCGATTTTGAAGTGTGTTTTACGAAATTCCGACTCTAAGACCCCTGAATCTGACCTTAAACCCAAATCATGCATATGTACTTAATTATTCAATTCAGATAATAGTAAAACGAATAAGTGACTAAAATAGTGTATTAATTGTGTAAAGGTACCCGAGACTCGTGCGACCACTCTCCAGCTCAGCCTAGCTCCTCTCGATCCGCTCACCCTCACGCTCCAGTGAATATCAGTACGGATTTAAACAATGTGTATAAGAACAAGTTTAGCACTTATTTCACATTATGAATGTTACTCTTTCATGATCTAGGATCCGACCCTGTATCCGAGCGTACCGAGGCAGGTGTCCGTTAGACCCCTCTCCGACCAGCTTTTGAGGTATGTTCCATGTGTGCTATATTCTGTTGAATGGATTGTATATTGATTTAATCATGAACAATATTATGTTTGATGAATATTTCAATTGTTATTGAGATTGTATCACTATGTTAGAAAATGAGATGAAATGATGAACTGGATATATGATGACATTCTCTGGCTACCTGATGTATGTCTGCTCAATCTGTATACTTGTTATGTGATTGCTTGATCTGTGATAGTATTGCATGGCTGTTTGATGAACTTGATAGTTGATATGTTAGCTTGACCTATGATGGTACAATCTGTTTGCATGATGAATGATGAAAATGTCTGCTCTGCTCAATGGTATGCCCATTTATCTGTCAAAAGCATGAATCTTCCGTTTCTGATACTCTGAATAGAATATGTCTGTCACATGTATTCTGTTACTCATGTCTGGAATCTGAACATCGATTACTATTTGGGGTATACTGTTGGGTTATGTTATGAAGTTTCTGCAGGTGCAGCCCTGATCTAGCTGGTAAATCCTTATGGACTCAAGGTTTCCCCTTGAGTAGGTTCTGGTGCTTTTGCACAGGTAAATCCTTATGGACCTAAGGCAGCCCCTTAGGTGGCACCTATGTCCATCGGGCCTAGGGTAAGTCCCTATGGATGGAGTTCTAGGAGACTGCATTTGGTGTAAGGTTGGAGGGTAGTCACTAGTAAACCCTTGCATGCACTCGAGCATTTGTATTGATCTGTTATGTGTTCTTATGATATGATTGATACATATTTATTGCTTGTTTGATTTGCACTTATTGGAACACACTGAGCTCCCTAGCTCATGCCCTCCTCTTCTCCCCTTTCAGATACTCGTGATAGGCTACCCTTTTGGACCTGACAACTGGAAGATCGACACATTTAGCATTTAGTCTGTTGTAATGTTCTTATCTTCCAAACTGTCTGTATTTGGGTGACTTATGCCTATATTTTGATACGACTTATCTTTTGATCTTGCCAGATGTTGGCGTTAGTTTATAAATAAACACTTTATGCTTTCATATCACCTATTTTGTAACCACATGTTACTAAACTATTACTTGCTATTTTGAGATGGATTTGAAAGCAATACTGATAGATTTTATAATCGTTCTGGGAATAGTATTGATATATCTTCGTTAACAGGTTTTAAGGTATGGTTCGTAAATCTCCCGAAGGGGGAAACTATGTCAGTTTTGATATTTTGACTGAGATATTTCACATGAAGTTTGATTATAGGTTGTGACCGCCTGGAGTTAGGTTAAACGCATAAGCGGGTCTGGGTGGTTACAAATTGGACTAGATTAGAAAATTTTGAGATAAATAGGGGTCAATTCGGTTAAAAATTAGAGACTAATATGAAAAAAATAAACCCCAAATCTCTAAACTAATCCTATTACTCCAAACATTCTACTTAAAACATTTACTCCTAAACTCCAAACATGAACCCCTAAATCTTACAATCACTATTCACTAATAATTAAAAGTACAACTCTAATTCCATCATCCCTAAACTAATCCCATCACTATCCATTGTGGTATTCGTATCCTCGGAATTCATCATGGAAGATTTTAAGTGGTTTAAAGGATGAAAAAGACAATGAAAGAAAGAACGATGGATTAATTTTTTTAAGTGGTTTAAAAGTGATGAATTTTTTTTAAATGGTCACCTAAAATTTCGTGCGAAATTTTTGGCTGAAATTTTGACAAAACTTTTTATGTTAAAAATTTGAAACAAAATTTTAGTGAAATTTAATTTGGTTCCAATTATTTAGCTGGGTTAGAATTTTTTTTATTGTTTCTCGCTATAAACAATAGCTTGACATTTTAGGGAACAATTTTGTCATTTGCTTTATTTTATATGACTTGGCATGTGGTCAATTTGATCTCTTAAAATTATGTACTTGGTGAATAACGAACAAAAAAATATGGGACAGAGGAAGTATAATTTAATAAATTAATAGTCAATAATTAAATTATTTAATAAAAAGATTTTAAATACAAAAATTGATAATTTAAAAGGTGAAAATTTAGTTTATCATATTATAATATTATAAATTTATCAAATTATAGACTTTCCTAATTACATGTCAGGTAAATATCAAGCCATATCAATATCAGTTCAGGTCAACAACAAGTCGGGTCAATTAACAAGTCAGGTTCAAAACATGTCGAGTAAAATTGGATCTCGGGTCGATTCAGTTGGGTAATATCGGTTATCTGCCAGGTTAGTCTCGGGTTCAGGTTCGCTTCAATCGGGTGCATGTCGGGTTTCGGGTCCTCAGTAACAGGTTCAATTCGGGTTTAGGTCGTTCTCGGTCGGATGCAGCTCGAGTTCGGTTACTAAAGTAATAGGTCTAACTCGGCTTCGTATCAACAACAGTCGATGACAGATCGGTTTCGGGTCATCGCTTCCTCGGGTCAAACCAAATTCTGACTTGAACAAGTTTCATTCGAATTTTCGGGTCATGTCAACTTAAAAAAGTATATAATTTGGAAATTTATTTAACTGTTAAGACAAATTTCGTTAAAGGGAAAAAGAAAAATCCATCAAACAACAATCTCATTGTATCAACATGAGAAGGGTCAAATTATATAATTCCAAAATTATAAGGATCAATTAAATATTTGTATTTAAAATTAACATATTTTATTAATTTTATTTTATATTTTAACCTACTAAATTAATATTACTTAATTAATAATAAAAGTTTAGTTTTATAAAAAAAATATCAAACCTTTTTTATCATCAAATACTATTTTTTCCCTTTTTAACGCAAGTAAATATATGTACAAAAAATCATAAAATTATCACAAATTCCATTTTTTCGAATAAATTTTTATCAATTTTATTTATTTAAATATAATTTAAAAGACATTTGAATCATTCTATAAACCTAAAAAATTATCAAGGATAAAAATATAGAATAAATTTTGATTTTTTAAAAAAAAATTGATTTAATTACCTGTTTTACTGGGTAAGCTGGCAAAGGATTTTAAAGGTTTGAGGGAGTTGGGTAATTTTTCATGTCAGTGTAAATGAAAGCTGCTTGAAGTAGGTGTAAAAAGTAGGTGTACTTGTTCCCACATTATTAAATAATGTATTAATCAAGATTTATCAATTATTGTATATGTAATAAATTCAAAATCTAACTGAATTTTTAAAGGATGGTCGTTAGAATTTATAGTAGTAAGATGAATTTAAGAAATATTAGAAAATATATTTATAAAATTTTAAAAAAAATGAAAATAAATCATCAATAAAATTTTAAAATATATAAACTTTTGAATTCTTAAAAGGCAACTGCACGTCAACTATTCATCTAGGGATGGATTGAGGCGGGGTTAGTGGGAAATTGTCGCCTAAAAATTTTAATTTTCATATAATTTTAAAAAATTATATTTTATTTTAATAATCTATTTTCGTATCCTAAAATGTTATATATTTACCTTTTATTTAAAATTTTACTATAAATTTACGAGCAGTCATAATAACTTCAATACAGAAGTGGGGGAGAGTCCTATAATGGCAGACAATACTACATCCATCCACTGTATATGATATGATATATGATATGGATACGAGTGAAAAAATTAAATTGTCTTTTGTAAGTTTAATTGAATAATAAAATTAAATGATGCATCTTTTTATCAATAAATAATTTTTAATATTATAAATGTAATGTAATTAATATATCTTTTATTAATAAAAATTACTGGAAATTATAATTATTTAAGGTGAAAGCATCACAAAAATGAACATAGTAGTAAACAAATTGTAGAAAAATATTTTATGTAAAAATATAATTTTCAAAATTTAATTAATAATTTACCATTAGAGCGGTAAATAATTTTGTTCACTCCTAATTTTTGACATTATGGTCATGTTTGGCAATTAGCGGATAGTTAATAGCCGATAGCAGATTACATTAATTGACAGTTGATTGCATTAGCTGATTTGACTAGCGGATTGTATTAGCTGATTGTATAAAAACGTTTGGTAAAATTAACTGATAGATGTTGATTATTTAAACAAACAAAATAACATATAAAGACATGATTATATTCGATACTTTCTTTTTGATCGTCAAGTAAATATGATTTTATTAAGACGAATCATACAAACTAAGAAATGATCATAAAGCTTATTAAAAACCTCTCTAAACCTAAAAAAAAATAGTAAACTATGACCATGAGAACAAAAGTACCAACCGAAATAACCAAACACCATAGAAACGCTTTCATAGCATCAACACAGCAAGTCCCAAAAAAATAAAGATGGATCAACCCCCTCCTTCGCCAAGACGCCCGCAAGACCAGTAGCTTCACGAAACACATGCAATATCTAATTTATATTTGATACTTGTTTGAATAGTTTATTAGTTATCAATATTTTGTATCTATTAATACTAATTAGATTATGAAAAATAATTTTTTAATATAACATTATTAAACATATTTGAATGAACATGAATCACAATAAAAATAAATATTAGGCACTAGAATGAACAAAAATATCATCATTATTTAAAATATTAGAGTAAAATACAAAAAAATAGAAATAAATAAGAGTCAATTTCGGTGAAAAATAAAATTTTAGGGACTAACATGAACAAAAATATCATCATATTAAAAATATTGAACTAAATTACAAAAAAAATGAATAGGGGTCAATTTGGACTAAAAATTAAATTTTAGCTACTAGAATAAACAGAAAATATTATTGGACTAAATTGCCAAAAATATAAATAAATATGGGGAAATTTTGACTAAAAATTAAATTGTATGGACTAGAATAAACAAAAATATTATTCAAATAAATTACCAAAAATAGAAATATATATGTGTCAATTTCGTCTAAAAATAAAGTTTTAGGGACTATAATAAACAAAAATATCATCATATTAAAAACATTGGACTAGATTAGAAAATTTTGAAATAAATAGGGGTCAATTCGGTTAAAAATTAGGACTAATATGAACAAAAATAAACCCCAACTCCCTAAACAAATCCTATTACCCCAAACATTCTACTTAAAACATTTACTCCTAAACCTCAAATATAAACCCCTAAATCTTACAATCACTATTCACTAATAATTAAAAGTGCAAGTATCCTCGGAATAATCATGAAAGATTTTAAGTGGTTTAAAGTATGAAAAAGACAATGAAAGAAAGGACGATGGAACAAGACACGCAATGGTAAAGGGGTTTAGCGTGGTTCAACCTTACCTATCTCCAAGTAGGGTTGTAAAAACAGGTAATCGGATGAGTTTCAGGTCGGGTATTGTCGGATACAGGTCATTTCAGGTCATTTTTCTGTCTTGACTCGAGTCGGGTCGGGTGCGGGTCCATTTCAGGTCGGGTCCATTCCAGGTCGGGTCAAAACGGGTCGGGTTCGAAGCAGATAATTGATAGGTTAATTCGGGTTCGGATACACTTCAGGTCGGGTTCATTTTGGGTTCGGGTAGACTTCAGGTCGGGTTCATTTCAGGTTCGGGTAGACTTCAGGTCAGGTTCATTTCAGGTTCGGGTAGACTTCAGGTCGGGTTCATTTCAGGTTCGGGTGGACTTCAGGTCGGGTTCATTTCAGGTTGAAGTAATTTAAAAAATGATGAAAAGAAAAATAATGAAAATGGGTCAATTTGGAATAAAAATAAAGTTATGTGAAGTATAATGAACAAAAATATCAAAATAAATTTAGAAAACGTAAAAATACAATGAATATGGGTCAAATTGGAATAAAAATAAAGTTTTGGGGACTAGAATGAACAGAAATATCATATTAAAATTATAAAACATTGGGCATTCATTTGAAAAACAAATGAATATGGGTCAATTTGAAATACAAATAAACTTGTGGGGATTATAATGAAAAAAAACAAATTAAAAGTATAAAACATCAGACAAATGAAAAATAATGAATATGTGTCAATTTGAAATAAAAACAAAATTTTAGTGACTATAATGAACAAATATATAAAAAAATATTATAAAATACTAAAAATGGAATTAGGGTCAATTTGGAATAAAAATAAAGTATTAAGGACTATAATGAACAAAAATATCAAATTAAAACAATGAAACATTTTAAAAATAATGAATTGTGGTCAATTTGGAATAAAGATAAAGTTTTAGGGGTATAATGAACAAAAATATCATATTAAAATTAGAAAATATCGGGCTAATTTTTTAAAAAAAATGAATAGAGGTCAATTTAGAATACAAATAAAGCTTTGGAGACTATAATGAAAAAAACATCAAGTTAAAAAACTAATGAAGAAATGTACCAAATTATAAATAAAAAACATTGGGTGAATAAAAAAATAATGAATAGGGATCAATTTAGAATTAAATAAAAGTTTTAGAGACTAACATAAAAAATATTACGATACTAAAAAGTTAAAAACAATAGTATAAATTAAAAAAATAAAAATAAAAAAGGGCTCAACTTTTTCATAATAGTTCATAATATTACTTCATATCATATATTAAAAATATCATTATTACTTATTAAGTATCAATTATCAAACCAGGTCAATATCAGTTCAGGTACAAAATAGGTCGGGTTAAAAACAGGTCGGGTCCAAAATAAGTCGGGTCTAATAATAGGTCGGGTTTAAAACAGGTCGGGTTTAAAACAGGTCGGGTTCAAAACAGGTCGGGTCTAATAACAAGTCGGGTTCAAAACAGGTCGGGTTCAAAACAGGTCGGGTTCAAAACAGGTCGGGTAAAATCGGATCTCGGGTCGATTCAGTCAGGTAATATCAGGTAATTTGCCAGGTCGGTCTCGGGTTCGGGTTCGTTTCAGTCGGACACAGATCGGGTTCGGTTGTTACAGTAACAAGTTTAACTCGGGTTCAGGTCAGCAACAGTCAGTTACAGTTTGGGTTCGGGTCATTAAATTTTCAGGTCAAATCAGGTTCTGACTCGAGCAGGTTTCAGTCAAGTTTTCAGGTTCTGACTTGTTTTTACAACCCTATCTCCAAGGGATGAAACAAGGCACATAAGATAACAATTTATCTATATAATTTAAATTTGAGTAGTGTAAGTATGGTGTGCCAAATGTCCCTTTCTTTTCTTTATTGGGGATGGATGAGGAGAGGCATCAGCTTTCTTTTCAATTTGAGTGATCATTTTTATACAATTAACTAATACAATCTACTAATCAAATCAGTTATCAACGTTTTAGATTTGGTGTGTTAAAAGCTTGCCAAATGTCCCTTTATTTTTATTATTGGGGATGGGGTGAGGGACAAAGATTAAAGAAAAGGAAAAGGCACGTGTTATATTTTAGGGTAAACTATACTAATGACTACCGAATTATGGGGTTGGTGTCGATTTGACCACAATATTTTTAATTGTGTTAAATATACCACATAACTATTTAATTGGTTCTAATGTAGCCACCTGCCGTTAAAAAAACGAAAAAGTTAAACGGGACTGTTAAAATAATTGGTATAATTACACATTTAGTCCCCTTTATTTATACAATCACTCAATTTAGTCCTAATTACACATTTAGTCACCTTTATTATTTAATTATGTGGTGACACGTGTCACCACCTTATTCGATGATATTTTTTTATTAAATTTATTTTCTCCATCTAATCAAGTAATGACAAGCTGTCACCATCAAGTGATGACACGTGTCTGGTGATTAGAGGAAGGAAAATGAAAGCAAGGGATTTGAACCTGGATCCCAATGATTAAAATGCAGCGCCTTTACCACCAAACAAGGCAAGATTATATGACATAAACTACAAAAACAAATATAACAACTACTTTACTGTAATGTTTTAGAAGAAGTTCATGTAAAATTGCAGTCTAGTTGCTGAAAAGAAAAGGATAACGACACAACACAGTGTTAAATGCTAGTGTCTAAAACTTTCGCTCTTAAAAATTAACTTTTGTCTGGTAAGAAAGAGACAGAACTTTAAAGTCTCAAATATACAAGGTTTGTTAACAACTAAATCACAGACAAGAAATAGTTACTGTGATGAGAAAGTTTGATCACTTCCCATGATAGTATACCTACAAGTTAAGATCAACATTAACTGATTCAACATTTCATCTGAAAGATGAAAAACAAAAATGCGGAAAGTTTCTGTTGAATTGAAAGAATCGAAGTAAAGAAACTATTATAGTTCATTAAATGGAAAAATGTAAGTGATGGCAACAACAAAAAATGCCAGGCTTGAAAAGAATTAAAGTGATTATTTGTGTAAAATTTAAATTGGATTGTTAAGTCATGAGAAATAACATAAAATGAGTAATTTTCATGAAAAACTAAATAAAAACACTGAACATACCTCAACGCTCCGATCACCAAAACCGACAAAAAGTTTCCCCTCCGAGTATGATAAAGCTGTTATGATAGAAACACAAGAAATTGATCCAATCTGTCGAACGTCTACTTCAACATCGTCTCCTGCTAGTTCCTGCAAATCAGTTATATCAATGACTTTTGTAAATCTAAACATAGAAAAAAAAATGCTCCTACAGATGAATAGAATTATAGAGGTTTCCCCCCATCTTAGCAGCCTATGTCTCAAGCAAACAAAAATTAATTAGTCAAGCTTGTGTTCAAACTTGTGCCTTGATGGTTCAGTCCCAACTTCCCGTAAAAAGCCATTTTCCATCCAAGTTAACAGTATCAAACTCGAGAGAATAAAAGGAGAGAAGGGAGCAGCAAGAACAACATTTCCACATCTGGCCTTTTCACATGGACATGAGAAGAGGTAGTTCTCTTCATATATTTGTTTTTGTAATTTATGTCATATAGCCTTGCTTAGCCTGGTGGTAAAGGTGCTACGTTTTTATCATTGGGATCTAGGTTTGGAGGACATGTGTCACCACTTGATTAGATGGAGAAAATAAATTTAATAAAAATAAAAAAAATATCATCGAATAAGGTGGTGACATGTGTCACCACATAATTAAATAATAAAGGGGACTAAATATGTAATTAGGACTAAATTGAATGATTGTATAAATAAAGGGGACTAAATGTGTAATTATACCAATTATTTTAACAGTCCCGTTAACTTTTTCGTTTTTTAACGGCAGGTGGGCTACATTAGAACTAATTAAATAGTTATGTGGTATATTTAACACAATTGAAAACATAGTGGTCAAATCGACACCAACCCTATAGTTCGGTGGTCATTAGTATAGTTTACCCTATATTTTAAGCAAATTCAGACCCATCAGCTTCCCAATATAAAGGAGTGTTGGGTGTCTGCAATCTGCATACTCTCACAACTAATTTCATTACTTAATTGCTACCACAAATGGGATCCAACAAGTTTGTTTTAGCTTTCGTTGCAATGGCAATTGTGGTTTTAGCTACGACGACTCCAACTGTTACTGCTGCTCGTAACGGAATGAGGCGTTTCTCTATCATCGCCAACGCCAATATTAGAAATCCTTTGGCCGACAGGTTCCTCACCGGTGGTGTTAACCCAACTGAAAAGTGAAAACTGTGTAGCCGCTGGCGGTAGTTGCGACTTGCCTGAAGATTGTTGCAGCAACGACTGTTTTATCGGTTGGGACTATGATATGCCATATGGATTTTATTGTTTATGAATAGATGAAGTTAGCTAAATAGATGGTTTGTTTGTGTATTTAGTGGTTTTTATTTCTTTTCGTCGTAATAATATGCACCAGTACTTTTGTCCTGGTGATGGGTCTATGTTGTCTTTACTTTTATGGTAGTAATATGTATCATGATAATATCTTGTCTTTATTCTAAATAAAAACATCTATTTAGCTGCTTTGAAAAACAATAAATTTATCTCTATTTAAATAGTTATCTGATAAATGATTTGTTTGGAGTTTGATAAAAGAAGGAACACTCTGAACTCCTCACCGATGCCTTTATGATTGCATTAATTCGGACTTTAAATCTGCTCAATTTTGAAATTTTGATACTTTGAGTTGTCTATATTTACATGATATTTGTACGTATTAGGGATAGTCATTTGAACCATACTTAACAGGATCCGAACCAACTTGATCTTATAAGTTCGGGTTTTAAAAAAAAAAATTGGATCTGAATTTTTTAGGATAAAGTCAGGTCGGATTGAGTTTAAGGTAAAAAATACTCTACCCGATCTGACCCGAAATAATAGTTGAATTTTATTTTAAACAATTAGGTATAATTGCTACAATGCATTTCTCTTTCTCTTTATATATATATATATATATATCAATTATCTCTATATTTTGTTTAATAAAAATAGAATAATTATTATAATGCTCCCTCTTTATTTTTATTTTTTCAACAGGCTCTCTATTTTATCGAATAATAATGAAAATGATAATTTTTTATTTATGTCGAGTCAGATCGAATTAGGTTTGCACTTTTACTTTAGAATTCGGTTCAGATCAGGTCGGGTTTGAATGGAGGTGTTGAATTTTCGGGTCAAACAGATCGGCCAAAAACCTGACACATGACCATCTTAATATGCATGCACCTGAATTATTTAATAATTATTTATCCAGGTAGTGGTTGATATTTTTCACACAGATGGTTCAACCATATGTTGTATGGTAATTTTCACATGTTGATGGTTTGTCTAATTCAGTAATTTTCGTTAGCTCGAAAATGTCTGTACTCCCCTCTAAAGTTTTTGTTACTAAGTACACTTTGTATGTCCGTACTATTTAATTGGTTGTTGAGCAACCTTTATTTACTTTTCTATCAGCTTTCCAACTCACTCTATAATTTGTTTTCCCCAACTCATGTCGCTAGAGATAGGATTTTAGTTTTAAAACTCAAATCTCTCATATCTCTAAGCATTATTACCGTTACCGATTCTGTAATACGATGCACAATTTTGTAGTATTGATCGTATAGCGATTCGACGCATTGTTACCGTTATTGATTTTGTAATACGATGTACATTTTGTATTGCTGCTCATTTAGCGATACATTGTTTATTGTTATCAATTAACATACACGTCTCGAACATATCTATATCAAACACTCTCAAGTAAGTCAAAGTAACATAGCCAGAACTATGAACAAATACTAGTATGGATCGCAGATGTGCAACACGGGTATGTTCAAGTTTTTTTTGGTGTTTTCCCATGTATTTAGAGAGTCATATCTTTAAATTCATGTCAAAATATGGACACGAGTAATTAAAAAAAAGTTAAGAATATAAACAAATATAGAATATAGACTACGACTATATAACTTCAACTCTTCAATTAAATGGGATATTTTTTTTGATTTGGTAATGATTAATTAAATGGATTAAAGTTCAAAATAAATAATTTATTTTCGGTTCTTTATTATTTGATCAATTCTTTTGAATTTAAGAAACATAGCTGCCCATTTTGAAAGATTAAAGAGACTAAATTTATGGGATAATTGAACCAAGAAAAGGGTAAAAAACAAGGGAAAAGAGGCATTCCGAGAATTGAACTCGGGACCTCTCCCACCGTAAGCAAGGATCATACCACTAGCCCAAATTCCCAGTAAAACATCTCAAGTACATTTCTAAGCACCGATCTGCAAAAAGTTCAGATATCTACAACATATCTCAAAGGAAATTACAATTTGAGCAATGTAGATATGCTGTCATAAAAGCTTGCCAATTGTCCCGTTTAATCGATTTAAATCCATGGTCTTGATCATCTTTTTGCAGTATAATGATATTAGTTTTACTTAATTTCGTGCTTTATATATGATCATTCAAAAAAAATTGAAATTCGAGAATTGTGCTACTTTTAAATGATTAATCTATCAAAATCATTAATTTATGGTAAATAGTTGATTGTAACAATTGTATGTGATGAATCCCTAAACATGACAAAAAAACAGGTAAAAAGAATTTTTAGATTTAGAGAATTAGATATAAATATTGTAACTACTCTTTTGTCCTTATTAAATAATAATGTTATATTAAAATAATTAATTATTTTTAAGGTAAAATACACATATCATCACCCAACTATCTTCTCACTCTTATTTTGGTCACTCAACTTTTAAACTTTTTAATTTACTAACTGAACTTTCAGTTTGCTCCTATTTTGGTCACTATCAATTATTTTATTATTATTTTTAATTTTTTTTTTGTATTTATTATTAGTATTTAATATAAAAATCATTTAAAATATAAAATTAAATCCAATAGTTCGCCGGCCACTATTCGCCGTCTTCGGACACCACCGCCGATGGTCGTAGATGGTGATAGTCCAGTCCCAAATTTCACAGGTTGTTTTGTCTTGGCCCCTAGAGCCCGAATCCGACCTCCATTTTGTCGGAAAAGTAATCCAAAGTCCACGATAAAGAGATCAAAAGTTAGGAAACTGAAAAGTTTCAAACGAGATTTGCGGGTATTGGGACATTTTTCGGTGAAACAAACACCAGATTCGGACTCAGCATGTCAAAACGAGTCCACTGGTGCAATTTGAGATCAAATAGTGGTCGACGATGGTGGTCATTTTTCATTTTTTTTAAATTTCACAATAATAATAATAATAATATGATTTTAAATTATTTTTAATAATATTAAAAAATTCAAAAATAATAATAATATGTTCTAGAGTGACCAAAATAGGAACAATCCGAAAGTTCAATTAGTAAATTGAAAAATTTGAAAGTTAAATGTCCAAAATAAGAGTGAGAAGATAGTTGAGGGTCTAATTCAATTATTTCGGATAAGATTTTTTAGATTTGAATTGATTGGGGTCGTATAGGGTTTGATAGGTTCAGTTTTTACTGAAATTTATTGCATCGACACAAAATAACGTAAAAAGTAGTTGTAGGTGTGCTCGCATTATTAAATAGTGTATTAATAAGACTTGTCGATTATCAATGTAGTAATAAATTCAAAATCTAACTGATTTTTTTTTATATAATTATGGATATAGATAAGAATTTACGTAGGATGAATTTAAAATATTAGAAGATATATTTATAAAATTTAAAGAAAACAAAAATAAATCATCAATAAAAAAACTTAGAATATATAAAACTTTGAAATTAATAAATACAATATAATAAATATATTTTTTACTAATTAAAAAATTACTAGAAATTACCAACCAGTGTCGGGTGCATTAGTAAGGCACATTGCACTCCTAAAGTGAGGACGTGAATTTAATCTTTGGAGACGACATTGTTGGGAGGGGTAGCCTCACACCCTAAACATGTACCATAAAATAAACATGCATATTATCAAAAAAAAATTACTAAAAATTATAATTATTTAAGCGGAAAAAACTTGTCAAGGATTAAACCTTGATTAAAAAGTCAACGCTTATGAGTTCGAATAGCGCTGGAAACCCTAGTTTGGAATCTCCCCCGCCGGCAACTCCCGGCTTGTCTCCGCCGGCGGTCCCTCCGAATAAGGTCATCGATGGGGGAACGAGTGAGGGTGGTTTTGTCTTCCATACTCTGCTGGAAAGGTCAGCGTCACCGCGCGCCATGGATGAGGAATGCCTAGTTAAGAAGGGTAGGCATCAGCACGTCAACCCTTTATTTGAAACGGATCTGGCAGACGGCGGTGAGGCCATGGATGGCGTTGTGTTCGCTGAACTTGGTGCAGGCCAGGCTGATCAGGAGTCGCCGCCGGCAGGGAAGTCGTATGCTGGAGCAGTACGTGGAACAGACAAAAAGGCCCTGAATCCTGAGCCATTGCCTAGTTTGGACGACATTGTTATTAAGGAGGCGGATGTGACCGTGGATCGGAGTGGTCCTTTTCCTGCAGTCTCCTTCTCTAATTCGGTTCATGAACAGATTGACAATAGCATGAAGCGATCAGTTATCGTTCGGATGTTGGGACGGAAAATTGGATATCGAACGCTGCTCGGCAAAATTAGAACATTGTGGCAGTTACAGGGGCAATTTCAAGTGGTTGACCTAGACAACGATTACTATCTGGTAATATTGGCGAATGAGGCGGATTATGTGCATGTCCTCACGGAAGGCCCTTGGACGATTTTCGGCAGTTATTTAACCGTCCAACCATGGAGTCGTCAGTTTTCCACTTCAGAAAGTCATCCGTCAAAGGTAGTGGTATGGGTAAGGTTGCCAGGTCTCCCATACCGTTACTACTCGAAGGCACTCTTCCGATACATCGCTGGTTTGATTGGCAAAGTGGTTCGGATAGACTACAACACTCAAGCGGGTGATAGGGGTCGTTTTGCAAGACTCGCGGTTATGGTGGATTTAGGTAAGCCGTTGATTCCGTGCATTAAGATCGATGGTGTTGTACAAAACCTGGAATATGAGGGTTTGCAAAATATTTGTTTTAAATGCGGAACCTATGGTCATGTACAAGAGATGTGCGAGATCTTTACCGGCAAGACCACTAAGAACGCTGCGGCGGATGTTGCTGGCGTAGGGGAGGCAACTTCACAAGAAGCTCCTAGCCGCGATTCGGCGTTTGGCCCATGGATGATTGCGGAGAAAAGGCGGGGCCAGCCGCGTCGGGAAAATGCTACCCGTTCTGATGGTCAAGGCCCAGTGGCTTAGGGTCGTAAGGGATCGAGGTTTGACGTGTTGAACCACTGCGAATTCGAGGTGGAAAATGAGACTCCAGTGGCTGCACAATCGCCTACTGTAGGAGTAGAAGGGCTGGAACCTCCTAGGCGTAATTCTACTGTTGGACAGCAGATTGTTGCTCCATGCAACGTAAGTGTAACAGAAGGTGCAAGGGACAGCGTGACTCCGGCTGGCAGTCCTCCTCGTGAGGGGTTGGGTGGTTCGGGTATTGGCAGGTCTGCGAGCGAGCTCCCCTCAGCTCCTGTTGTTGTGGCGGTATCGGATTCGAAGTCGAGTCCACAGGTTGTTTCTCACAAGGTATCCCATGCGAAAGGTAATCATTCCGCAATCTCGATTTTGGAAGAGGCTAATGAAAGGCAGCGTTTGAAATTGACGAACAAGACCAGCAAGTTGTCGAAAAAAGCACTGTCGGATGGGGCTCGTCGGGGGATTGCATTGCGACGGGGTAAGGAGAATCGGACACCTCTTCCTCGCCGTTTATCGGACTGGTTACCGGGTCAGTTGGGTGGACAGTCCACTGTTGGAAGCGTCGGAGCAGTAGCTTTGACGGAACCAATGGATGTGCATAGTGGCGATGGTTCTGATGACACAAGTACGCTTGGCGCGGCGGTGACTGGGGTTGGTCGCTCCGAAGTGTTGGTTGAGGGCAACGTCTCGAGTGTAGTCGTTGCACATCAGAATTGATTCAGGTCCACATCTCTTTTATTTATCTTTTCCGATGATTAAATTTCTTTTTTGGAATTGTCAAGGTGCTGCGAGCTCTGGGTTTCGTGGCTATTTTAAGGATTTTTGTAGACAAAGCTCTCCGCATATAGTAGCGATTTTTGAACCGAGAATTAGTGGTGTTACGGCTGATAGAGTAATAGCCCGTTTGGGTTTCTCAAATTCTTTCCGGGTGGAAGCGAGAGGCCTTAGTGGGGGATGTGTGGCTTTTGTGGCGGGATACGGTTGAGGTGGATGTTCTCCGTTTTTCTAATCAGTTTGTTCATGGACGTGTCCGTATGGTCAACACTTCGCGATGGTTTTTCTTTACATCGGTGTATGCGAGTCCGACTATAGCTACGCGTAAACTCCTTTGGAAAAAATTGGCTGAACTGAGTCCTGCTGTTGGGGAACCTTGGTTGTTAGGAGGTGACTTCAACACAATTTTGCGTCGTGAGGAAAGGGCTGGTGGTTCTTCACGAGGTAATGGTGTTTGTGCTTTGTTCCGTGATTTTATTTTTGAATCTGGTTTGTTGGAAGTTGATTATAGAGGAGCTGATTTTACTTGGCGGCAAGGTGACTTATGGAAAAGATTGGACCGTTGCCTTTATAATAATGACTGGGCTTCGCTGTATCCGACGGCTATCGTATCTCATCTTGATAGAGTCAGATTGGATCATTGTCCTCTCTGGTTTCATGCTCCGCGACAGAAAGGTGCAAATGTGAATCGACCATTTTGTTTTATTGCAGCTTGGCAAGATCATCCGAAGTTTAAGAGTTTTTTGGATGGTGTATGGAACAATGAGCGCGATGCATCACAGAATGTGTCACAATTTGTTTCCAAAGCTCAGGATTGGAATGTTAATGTCTTTGGCCATATTGGTAAACGGAAAAAAGAATTACTAGCTCGTCTCAGGGGGATTGATAGAGCGTTACAATCAGCACACTCGGATTTTCTTGTCGATTTGGATGTCTCTCTACGGGCTGAATTGGATTCTATTCTTCTCCAGGAAGAATCTTTGTGGTTACAGAAATCGAGAGAGCAGTGGGTGAAATGTGGTGATAGAAATATGAAATATTTTCATAATTGTACGATGAAGCGTCGTCGCCAAAATTTCATTCATACTTTAAAGTTGCCGAATGGGAGATGGTGCACTGATCAGGAAGTCTTGCGGCGCCTAGCGGTTGATTTCTATAAGGACTTATTCCAATCTTCGGGGGCTCCGGATCTTACTCTTGTGGATAGGGGTTGTTTTCCTCCTATTCAACCAAGTTTATTGGATGATTTGTCGCGTCCGGTTTCCGACGAGGAAGTTAGAAGGGCTGTGTTTGAGATGGCGCCATTGAAAGCTCCGGGGGTTGACGGTCTACATGCACTATTCTATCAGCATAATTGGGAGATCGTTGGACAGTCGGTATGCAGGTTTGTGCGTGATACTTTCGCCGGTAAGCCTCTTGATCCTTCGCTAAACCGTACCCTTCTTGTGTTGTTGCCGAAAGTGAGTAGCCCGGAATCAATTAGTCAGTTTCGACCGATTGGTCTTTGTTCTGTGTTGTATAAAATTCTGACAAAGACCATTGTTAATCGTCTCAAGCCTCTTTTACCTTGTTGGGTATCCGACAGTCAGACAGCTTTTGTTCCTGGCCTTTCTATTACGGACAATATAGTTGTCGCCCAGGAAGTAATTCATTCAATGCGGTTGAGAAAAGGGAAAGTGGGGTGGATGGCTACAAAAATAGACTTATAAAAGGCGTACGATAGGCTCAAATGGGATTTTATTAGCGACACTCTTGATGATATAGGCTTGCCGGCAATGTTCCGTGATCTAATTATGCGATGTGTGACTTCAGTGTCCACTCAGGTGCTTTGGAATGGGTCAGCCTCTGAATCTTTTATTCCATCGCGAGGGGTCAGGCAAGGTGATCCGTTATCGCCATACCTGTTCGTGCTTTGCATGGAACGTTTGGCTCAGTCGATTCGGGGGGTGGTTGAGAGTAAAGTTTGGAAGCCGATTCGTCTAGCTAGTCGAGGACCTGAGATTTCGCATCTTTTCTTTGCCGATGACATGATCCTGTTTTGTGAAGCTTCTATGGATCAAGTGCCGGTTTTGGAGGAAGTGTTGCGTAAGTTTAGCGGGGCTTCCGGTCAAAAGGTGAGCATTGCAAAGACGAGTATTTACTTTTCAAAAATGTGGATCAAGCACTGCGAGATTCTATCAGTTCATATTTCGGTTTCCAGCAAGTATCAGATTTGGGTCGATATCTTGGTGTTCCTTTATTGCACAAGCGGGTCACTAGAGCCTCCTACCATTATGTAGTTCAACGGGTCCGTGACAAGCTTTCAGGATGGTCAGCCAAGTCGTTATCCCTTGCTGGGAGAATTACTCTGGCGAAATCCGTGTTATCGTCTATTCCGTATTACACGATGCAATCTTCTTTGTTGCCCAAGGGCACTTGTCAGGAAATTGAACAGTTAATCCGCAGCTTTATCTGGGGGCGTTCTTCAAGTGGTGGCGGGATTAGCTTGGTCAATTGGCGGTCGGTGTGCTCGCCTTTGTCCGAAGGCGGATTGGGATTCAAGTCTCTAGATGTTCAGAACGAGGCTTTTTTGATGAAAATTTGTTTTAACTTAGTTCGCAATACTGATCAATTCTGGGTTCAAGTATTGCGTTCAAAATACAAGTGGTGTACACCGGTTCCTTCAAATATTTCACGTCCGCGCTGCTCTCATTTGTGGAAAGGTGTGAGTCTTGTTTGGGAGGAGGTGCGTAATGGTCTCATTTGGTCCATTGGTGATGGTTGTACCGTGGATTTTTGGAGTGATGTGTGGTTGGGGGAGGTTGGCGCGTTACGTGATAGTGTCTTGGACACTTCGTTGCGCGATGGATTGCCTTCAATTAGCGTTGCGGACATGGTTGCGGACAATGGCGATTGGCGATGGACTGTGTTTCAGCACTTGTTACCGCGGGAGGTTCTGCTTCGGCTTGCGGCTGTTCTTCCGCCACAGCAAATCGGGGTTGCGGATAGTGTAGGTTGGAGGTGGGAAGCTCGCAAGGATTTTTCAGTGTGTTCAGCATATCGAGTCCGTTCCGGTACCGTGAGTAGTCCATCGGAACCAGCTTGGAGGATTATCAATGGCTTCAGGGGTCTTCAACGTATCAAAGTGTTCCTTTGGTTACTTGGTTGCGGCAAGCTACTCACAAATGATGAGCGGTTGCGTCGTCATTTGACAGCCAACTCGTATTGTGGTATTTGCGGAAATGCCGGGGAGTCGATCGACCATCTATTTCGCACATGCCCGTTGGTTTTCAACATTTGGGTTAGGCTTATAAATCCCTCAAAGCTTGATGAATTTTTATCGATGAATACTCTTGATTGGTTACGACTCAATCTCTCAAAGCCGGACTATTTTGCGCGCGATTCTCGCGATTGGGATTTGCAATTTGGAGCAATACTATGGTCTATTTGGAAGTTTCGTAATTTTTGCATATTTGATCCGGATGCTGCGGAAAAGTTTAATATCTTTGAACATAGTCGATGGTGTGTGAGTGAGGGTGTGCGGGCTCTCTCAATTTCGGCTGCGGTGTCGTCATCCTCTTCCACTATTTCGGGCGTTGCTGCAAAATGGGTAAGGCCACCGATAGGTTGGCTGAAACTCAATACGGATGGAGCGAGGGAGATGTCGAGTGGATTTGCTTCATGTGGAGGTGTGGGTCGCGACAACAACGGAGCTTGGCGCTTTGGTTTTGCGAAGTTTGTGGGGATTTGCTCTCCGTTGGAAGCGGAATTATGGGGTGTTTGTGTGGGACTTTGCCAAGCTTGGCTTCATGGCTTTCGGAAGGTAATAGTGGAGGTGGATTGTCGAGAGACTTTCCTCTTGTTGTCGGAGAATCGTTCGTCAATGGTGAAGGTTGGCTTGGCGCATCAGATTTGGAGCTTGATGAAACGAAATTGAGTAGTGATCATTCAGCATATTAGCCGTGAGGCTAACAAGGTGGCGGATGGGTTAGCGAAATTGGCTCGGGGAGGCTCACTGGAATGCCGCTGCTTCGATCTTCCACCAGCAGGGTTGCAGCATCTGCTACTAACTGATTGCCCAGCACCAGCGTAGTGCTGGCCTGTTTTTCTTCATATGTTATCAAAAAGATGAACATAGCGGTAAACAACTTGTAAAAAGTATAATTATTAAAATTTAATAAATATTTTATCATTAGAGCGATAAACAATGACATTATGCGTTAGATTCAAGAATTGTAATTTAATTTCTTTTATTTAACGGATAAAAAGTTAATGATGAAACATTGTTTGTGAATTTATTTTTATTATTGGCGGTACATCAAAATACTAATCTTGAAAACTTAAGATAAAATGAAAACAATATGATTTATAAGTTGCTTCATGTATGTATAAATTAATCTCATATTTTGTTTAAATTAGTCACTTTAAAGAATTATATTAGGCATTCCTGACTACATCAGTTACTAGGGGTGGGAATCGGTCGGTTCGGCGACGATTTTTTTGGGTAATCCCCGTTATATACTTCGGTTAATTTTTTGTCCCTATCCTTATACTCATCGAATCCCCACGATTTTCAGGGAATCCTCATTCTCAAAAGTCAAATAAAATTTATTATTTTACTAACCAAAAAATATGATCGGTTTCAATTTACAAGTCATATACTTAAACATATGGTTGAAGGGGAACAAGGTTTTATGTAAAATGAACAGAAGAAATATGGAGATAAATAGATTATATAATTAACAAAAAATTGATAAATTACTAGATAGGTCACACAAACTTAATAAGGTTTAAACAAAAGACACAAGTATATTGACAATAAGATATGTAGGTATACATGTAAATGAGAGTTAATTATATATATATTTTAAATTTTTTGTAAAATATCTTAGATCCTTATGGATATTTTTCGAGGACCCCACAATTATTTATACGGTTACGGTTTAATTATCCCCACAGTTCGAATATAGCAATCTTCGTCTCTATCCCCATTTAAGCTTGGTGATAAAATTTTCCTCATTCCGTCCCCGTGGATGAAGGTTTCGATTATTCCCCATCCCTGTCGATTTGGATCCCTACTATTTTCGAATATCCCTCACCCAATTCCCACCCCTATCAGTTACAACTAATGAATATGTCATACACTTTACATTTCTTTTCATGCCAATTTTCAACCAGTGAATTTTTACTCTTATTATCCGTCATTATTTTTCTAAAAGATTTTTTTTTTACTTTAATTGGATTTAGTTTTGATAATCATCTAAATATATGCTTCAGCATCTGCTTGTCTTAATTATTGCCATTTTTACTTTTATTGCATTTAGTTTTGATAAACACCATCAAATTATTACTTTCTCACCAACTCTGCTTCGTATTTATTGATTCAATCTCTGTGGATTTTACACTTTATTCTATCACTTTATTACTTGATCGACGAGTATACTTGCTCGAAATTGCATACATGTTTACCGAGCATCAATTACGTAAATTATCACTGAATTTTATGCTCGAACCTATTTTGGCCATTGAGGTTTCAAAACGTTCAATTTACTCACTGAAGTATAGACATTGAATGTTTAATTAACTTTTTGATGACGTCCATATACCAGCGAACAAAGGAAAATTTTTAAGATTCGAATGATAAAAAACTTTATCGGCACGAGAGAAGCAATATAATGAGAAACGGGCTCCATCCAACGATATAGGAGAGAGATCGGAGAGAGAGAGAAACTAAAATTTTTTGCCCGATTTGTGAATTTTGAGGTACTTACAACACCGTCAAAAAATTAACATATGAATAATTAGAAAAGTTCGATGTTTAATATTGATGACCTTGGAATGCTAAATTATGCATTTATAAAGAGATTATATTATAGGTACTTCCCATCATATTATTTATAGTCTAATTCAATAAAAATTGTCCGCTAGAAATAATTTTTTCATGTCATCTTTTTACTTAGTGAATCTGCAGTCATATTTAATATAAGTTAAATTTTAAAAAAGTTGTTACCATGTAAATCTTCATTTGGTAAAAAGATGACATGGAAAAAAATCAGTTAAATGGCCGGTCAAAAAATCGTTATCCGATCGAAACATGATATATGACATGTTTTTTATATTTATTTTTTCTTCAAAAATAAAATTAAAATATATTTTTAAAAATATGCCAAGTAGTTCCAAATTTCTAACCTAAAACCTCCAAATTTGTTGTTGTTACTACCATCGATAGCATCGTCGGACCCCATCACTATCTTTGTTGGACGTCGTCGTCCATTTTCTCCTGACCACTCATTGTCAGTACCGACGGAAGATGTGTCAATCAGACGTTGAACAACAAACACAAAAGGTTCTAATTGAGCACATCTGATTGGCACACCTCCGTCAATTACTGGCGATATGTGGTTGAGAAAAATGGGCGATGACGACGATATTGATGGGGTCCGATGAGGTTATCGATAAAGACAATGATAATAATTTTGGGGATTTTAGGTTAGAGTTTGTGACTATTTTGAATGATTTTAGGAATTTTGATATTTTTAAATTATTTAATTTTCATCTTTTAATAAAAAATAAAAAATAAAAAAAATAAATACCATATGTCTAAATTTAATTGGATGATAAATTTTTTAACAACACAACCTTATTAAAACTTTGGGCACTTAAAATTAACAAAACAAAACGTTAAGCAATTATTTTTACCAAAAAATAATTTAGGTGCCTAAAATTAGAAAGAAATGTGATTTAGGCACTTATTTGTATATTTATCGTATGTTAAATTATAATAATATTTTATAGCCAATATTTTGTGTGGTGTAATTTGTTTTATAATTGAATAATTTTAAAATTTATTTATTGGTAAAAGATGTATTAATTACAATGCATTTATAGTTTTAAAAATTAGTTATGCTTATTTAATAAGGTGGGCACACCTACACTTATCTTTGTTGATTATTTGTGCAAGTAAAATTAATGATAGATTTGAAATAAATACATGTATAAAATTATTTTCTTTTGCACAATTCCTACCTACCGAAATGAGTGGAAGAAGAAATTTGTTCCTAATAAATTTAGAACTCACAATTTAGGAAAGGAAAATATGTCAACTAAAAATTTTTAACCACTTGATCTAAAAAATTTTGGTATATCTATAAAAAAATATTAAATACTAAAATTTGAGTCTGCCTACACCTTGTTTGTCGCCTCTAGTTTCGAGAGTAAGCATAAGGATGCAATCATGAAATTTTTTATTTTTATGTCAAATATTTAAAAATTAAATCGATTTGAAAAAGTCGCATGAAATAACACGTAAAATTAAGTCTCTAGATGACCTAATCAAAACCGCATAAATTTTTTTACAAAACGAACTTGTAATTTTCTTAAAAACCGAACTTGTGATTTTGATTAATTTGGTTCGGTTACGGTGAGTATTTTTTTTCGTATTTCATAGAACAGAAAATCTTACAAAATATTACCGTGTTACTCATTAAAAACCTCTCTAATCTTAAATGAAAGAAAAGAGTACACCACGTTAATATGAAAATCGAAAAAACCAGTAGCCAAAAAACCGATTAAAATCCGAAGAAAACCAAAGAAAAATAGTATATTTAATAGTTCAGATATCTACAACATATCTCAAAGGAAATTACAATTTGAGTACTGTAGATATGCTGTCATAAAAGTTTGCCAATTGTCCCATTTAATCGATTTAAATCCATGATCTTGATCATCTTTTTGCAGTATAATGATATTAGCTTTACTTAATTTCGTGGTTTACAAATTATTTCAATTTCGGTGGTCAAAATAAGAGTGAAATAATAGTTTTTTTTTTGAAAAATGACGGGCCTCGTTAAAAACCCGCTCTAAGCCTAGGTAGGAAGAAAAGAGTGCCCTATATTATTGAATAAAATGGAACCTGTTTCAATGTTCAAATACAACACTACTGTGAATTGATCACAGGATAACTACACAAAAAGGAAAAAATAGCCACATACATCAATAGCACTATGCGTTACATTTGTTGAACCAAATAACATCTTCCTTTCCCATGGCTCCTTCACGTGCGAGCTGATGCGCAGTGAGATTAGCCTCCCTGTACGCGAACATAAGAGTCCAATTTGGTCTTCTGAAAAAGTATCTGCATTTCTGTATTAGCTCAGCAAAACATGTAGGAACAGTCACATCCTGGTTAATCCATTTACACACCATTTCACTATCGGTTTCCACCGGTAGAACCTTAATCAAACTACTAAAATGAGACTCATAAATGCAGCATGCTTCTAAAATGGCATAAATTTCAGCTTCTGTCGGATTAGATCTCCCAATGTACTTGGCGAATCTTACCAATTGTTTCCCCGAGTGATCTCTCAAGACACCCCCAATACCTCCATCACCATAACTACCTTTTACCGATGCATCCACATTAAATTTTAAAGAGCCACAATCCGGTGCAAGCCAACTACCAGCTGTAATTCTACTGGGATTGGTTGGGACAAGGCAACACAAATTAGGATTCAGGATGAAATCAAGAATGGAGAAACACTGTTCGGGCCATTTACTTTTACACCAAATACCAATTCTAGTGATAGCAATATCAAACAAGCTGATTACAGTGAAAGTTTTTCTATTAAAAATAGCTTCATTTCTACTTAACTAAATAGACCACACTAACCTGAAAAAAGCCATCGACCAAATAAGTTTTGCAGCATTTTTAATGGGTTGTTCGCTCCACCAGACCATAAGATCTAAAATGCTGCTCGGCATAGTCAAATGGATGTTCCAAACTTGGCACCACTTTTGCCATACCTGCCAAGTAAACACACACTAACACAAAAGATGATCAGTAGTTTCGATAGCAACAGCACAAAAGGGGCATAGACAGTTACCAATACTAGAAATACCACGCTTTCCCAATTCGAAACATGTAGGAATTTTATTCTGCACTGCTCGCCATATGAATATTTCAACTTTCGGTGGAGCTAAGTTCTGCCAAATTAGTTTCCAAACAGTATTATTATCTGCATTCCCTGTTTTTGCTGATGATATACAGAAATCCTTTGGTTTGTAGAACCCAAGCGTAGACCCACTCCATCTCAAACAATCCTTTTCAGAAGAATATTTTGCTGCTCGATCAATTGTGTTTACAAAATCTGTCCAATGTTTAACTTCCCATACGAACATCGTTCTTCTCAGTTCTATTTTCCATACCCATTTTCCAGCAATTACTGAACCGAAATCTACAACTCGCCCCTCTTTCTTCACTGCAATGCTATATATTCTCGGGAAAGATAGGCGAAGACTCGGAACTTCAGACCAAAAATCATCCCAAAACTGAATAGCTTTTTCATCTCCAAGAACGAAACGAAGATTGCTAGTAAAAATGTCATTCATGTTCTGTAATGGCAGCAAGATGTTCCTCCACACCCATGAAACATTCCGATTAGAAATGGGTTTGGGAACAAGATTAGACTGCACATAATCATACTT
The DNA here is from genome assembly GCA_958450335.1 of Hibiscus tridactylites. Classification (NCBI taxonomy): domain Eukaryota; kingdom Viridiplantae; phylum Streptophyta; class Magnoliopsida; order Malvales; family Malvaceae; genus Hibiscus; species Hibiscus tridactylites. Next base: position 74,874,169 of record OY288285.1, on the reverse strand, counting down.
AGCAACAATAATCTTCCTCCACAGGCTATCTGGCTCTGTACTGAATCTCCGTATCCACTTGTTTAGGAGGGCCCTATTTTTCAACCTTAAGTCGAAGAAGCCTAAGCTCCCATACTCTTTCGGTTTGACAAGGTTATTCCACTTAATCCAGTGAATCGGTCGATTTGAGTTAGGGCCCCAAATAAATTTAGCTATTAAGGAATTAAGTTTATCGGCAACAGATTTTGGCATCAGAAACATACCTAGGTAGTAGATGGGGAGACTGCACAAAACCGATTTTACTAGACATATTCTTCCCGCAATCGACAGAAATTTCCCACTCCAACCCTCTAATCTGGTTGCGAATTTATCCAGAATAGGTAGCCACAAAGCCACTGCATTGCTTGTTGAACCCAAAGGAAGACCTAAGTACGTTGTTGGAAATGTTCTTGACCGACAATGCAACACCTCCGCCCAATTCTGTACACATTGTTGATCAACATTAACCCCATACAGAGTTGATTTCTTCATATTGAGGCTTAGGCCTGAAGTTAGTTCGAAGATCCTGAGAACCCTCTTGATGTTCTTCACGTTCTCCAAATCAGCCTTTGCAAAGATGATCAGATCATCTGCGAACTGCAGATGTGAAACCTTCAATTCATTTTTACCCACTTCAACCCCTTTAATGATGTTTTCGGAAGATGCTTTACTCAGCAGGACACTCAATGCTTCGCCAAAGATGTTGAACAGAAAAGGGGATAAGGGTCAGCCCTGTCTTAATCCCTTACCGATTGGGAACATATTTGTCGGCTTTCCATTGATTAATACCGAGATTTTGGCCGTTGAAATACACAAGAACATCCACCTCCTCCATTTCTGCCCAAACCCCATTTTCATGAGAACAAAATCCAGGAAAGACCAGTCCACTGTAATAGTTTAGAGACTATCTAGGTAATTTATCATTTTTTTACCGTGTCTAGTCAGCAGGCCATAAATGTTTAACGGTAATTAACACCTAAGTGACTAAATGTTTAAAAAACGAAAATGTAAGTGACCATAACGTTCAATTTCTGAAATTAGTGACAAAAAGCATACAATTACTAAACGTAAGTGACCATTCTAATAGTTTACCCTAAACAAAAAGTAACACTTAAAGCTATTAAAAACAACACGTGCTTTTTAAATACAAGGAATTACAATTTACAGCCACACATTTAATTAAGTCTTACCTACATTTACAGGCCCACCTCCCTACTTGAAATTTAATATTTTCTTATTACAGATAGGTTCAGGTGTTAATTATTTTATTTTTCCTAATTCGTGTACTTTTGGGGGGAATTGGTTTGAATATTCCCTTTTGGGAATTTATTGGGGAAAATAACCCCCAAAGTTTCATATTGGGAAAAATACCCCCCTTTCATGCCATGTAGGACGAATTCGCGTCCTGCAGGACGCGAATTCCTGAGACGTTTCAGTGAAAAGGGAATTCGCGTTTTGCAAAACGCGAATTCAACGATTTATTGCTCCCCCCCGCACGAGAAATTCAACATGAAATTGAATTTAAACCAATATAAGATGTTTAGGTAGCAATATTTGTGATCGAATAACGGATTATCGGGGTACCCGATTAAAATTTTTGAACTATAACAGTGTCGTATTGAAACATATCTTTAAGATGGTGTGAAGATACGAGCGTATATAATATCCTAAGATGTGTAAAAATGGCCTAGAAATAGGCAAGTAACAATGTTTTTAAAGGAAACATTATCGTATAGGCATGTTTAAATGCATTTTACGGTGTGTTTCGAACTTTTTTTTGGTTTTTCCTAAGTTTGGAGACAAAGATCTGCAGCTTAATTTTACAGTGGTGCTAAAGTTCTGAGGAAGACGTTGTCCGAAAATGTGAGAAAATTGTGTTAAAAATGCTATCAAAGTAACATTTTTGAAGAAAAAAAAATGTGTCGATAGGCATGTTTTTTTTTTAAATTTAAAGGGCCTCGTTAAAAAACCCCTCTAAACCTATGTAGGGGAAAAGAGTGCCCATAAGATTTATTAAATTACCAGATAATAGAAGTTCACAAATCAGAAAAGAGTACACAATGGTTGATCTAGTTAATTCGGGGGCCGGTCCTAAGAGGGCATTTCCTAATATCATGTCCAGTGTTCCCACATTTACTGCACCTCCTAGGTTGTCCGGTCTTTTCTCTCGGAACCATATCTTCGGCACAATGAATCCTCGTTGATGGTGGCCGGCCTTTTTTCTTTCGTCGCAGGGAGGGATCTGGGCATATCTTTGGTTCGTTGCTGATTATACGACGGTCACGTGCATTTCCGATCGGAGGGAACTCGTTTCGGTAAACCTTGAAAACGGTTTCGAGCCTGTAGACCGGATCAATGAGTGTCGTTGCATCAAAATGAACCGATGCACATGCTGCGAAAGCATGCGAACACGGGAACTTGAACGTCTGGAACTCCCCGCAATCGCACGTTCGTTTTTGCAAATTAACCACGTAGGTGTATTGCATTATTCCTTGTAGCGGTTCAGAAAATTGCGTGACCTCAAAGATGTGTTCCCGACGAGAGAAGCACAACGCACCCATCGAGTTAGCATGCGCAATGGACGCTTGGATTTTGTCGGCGAGATCTGGATTAAATATGCGACCAGCTGCCATCCAGTTCATTGCTTGTTTGCCGAGGGTTGCGAAAAGGGTTGCCAATCGGTAATATGTTGCTTTGACAACAGACGTGATAGGTAAATGGCGTGTTCCCTTAAGAGACGAATTGATCGCCTCAGCCAAGTTTGTTGTCATATGGCCGCATCGACGACCCCCGTCATAACATCGCAACCATTTCTCCTTCGGTATCTCCATAAGATAGTTATACCCGAATGGATTCCTCAATTGCAACTCCTCCAACAGCTCTTCCACTTGATTAACTCGGTGTGCGTTGCCTGTTGAATAAGACATGCAAAATAGTTAATTGGTAATAATATGAAATTGGTGGATGTAGAATGACAAAATGAAATGGTTGCATACCCATACGGAGAACCATTATACGTTCATCCTCGTTCTTGAACCTCTGATAGTAGTTTGCTGCTATATGCCGCAAACAATACCGGTGATGTATGTATGGGGGTTTCCATGAATCTCCCAAACGTTGAATTGCTCCCCAAATCCCTGCGCCTCTATCTGAAATAATAGCTAGGCCATCTTCACGTGTACGCAAAACCCGACGCATGACATACTTGCGGAGGTTGTAAAGGAAAAACTCCCAAGAAGGTATATTTTCCTTTTCAACAATCGCAAAAGCAACTGGGATACATTTTCTGTTGCCATCCTGGGCAACTGCAATTAGCAATATCTGCGTGTATCTGCCATATAAAAATGTACCGTCGATCTGCAGCATAGGTTTGCAGTGACGGAAAGCTTTTATGCATTAGGGGAACGTCCAGAAAAGGCGATGAAATTCGACCTCCCCTGGTACAACACGATCGTTGTAGTACTTCGGAACAGTCTCCAATTCCACAATTGTCCCTGGATTGTATTCCTGCATAACTTGAAGCCATGATCGCAGATCGTTGTATGATAGCTCCCATTGCCCGTACAGTGTTTCGATGGCTCGATATCTTGCATACCATGCCTTATCGTAATTGACGGTGTACTTGTAAATGGATTTGATGGCAGCTATACACACTGGCACAGATACACGTGGGTTTGCTTTCACGAGTGGAAGGATTGCATCGGAAAGTACGTGTACATCCAAGTTAGGATGGTCTTGGCTGAGGCTCCCAACGGAGCATGTGTGAGGCCCTGTATATCTCGTTATTTTCCACAGGTTATTCAGCCTTTTCAATTGCGACACACGAACCCTCCATTTACATCCTGCAGACTTGTGAGGACACTCTGCAATATATTTCCTGGCCTCAGTCTTCCAAACGGTGGATGTAACTGAGCGCTGAATGTTGTAATGCTTGATGGCAGCCTCCGCGAGCTTTTTTGTCCTGAAGACCATTCCAGCATGTAGCTCAGTCGAACCCACATTCCATTGGTTGAACTGGTCTAATTGTGGATGTTCTGGGAATTCAGTATCGAAGAAGCCATCCATATCCACTGTTGTGAAGTGCGAAGGTGGGTCGTAATATGTTGCGCAACTGGTTGGTCCATGCATTTGCGTGGAACGAACATCATCGTCCTCATCATCCTCAGAAGAGTTTTCTGCGCTCTCCTCTGATTCCACCGGCTCGTCAATGTCAGATGGTTCAGAAGGAAATAGACCCATCTCGTCACCATCAGGCCCAACCTCTGTCACCGGCTCTTCATCAGAAAGCGCATCATGAAACTGGAAAAGTTCTGCGTCATCATAAACCTGTGCGTGAACAGGTTCTGAAGTCATAACCGGATCGACAGTAGCGGCGGTTGAATGTCTCCCCGCTGAGAACATATCATCCACATTTCGGTGACTTGGGATGTATGTTGAGTGGCGCCCGGTAGAGAAATCATCGAACGGGTTAAACTGTTCATTGTACGTTGAAGACGCCGTGTATGGAATGTGTGTTGAGTGGCGCCCCGTAGAGAAATCATCATAGTTTGGAACGTATGGACTATATGACGACTCTTGGGTTGGTGGCAAGTTAAGGTCAAATTCGTACCGTGGAACGGAAGAACGTCGTTGCCGCGAAGACGAAGACGATGAAGCTTCATCGGTTCTTGTTTGAAGAAGGTTGAAGTCACGTCGTAAACTCGATGTCGGACTAATAGCATTTGGATTGAACTCGAGATTTCCTCGTAACCAATTTGGTACCACATTTTGAGCAGCAACGTGACCTTCAGCAAATGTTACAAATAGCTCCATGGCCCATCCCATTGAGTACTGGCTATGTGTATCTATCATCATTTCTACAGAACTGTCGTCTTCCACATCGAATATTGTGCAATATAGTGGCTCTATCGACGTTGGACATCGATACTTCAAAGACTGCAACTCCCTTCCGGAGCGATTGGGAACCTTCCTGGATATTAAGGTCGTAAGCGACTGGAACGTTGATCGTCTTGGAATGTTGATCGTAACAGTATTTTCAGATTGAAATATGATCCCAATGTATGAATCGGGGACCATCTGACCATCGTAGTATACTATAGCTTGAATTCTCGGTGCCATTTCTGAAAATCGAAGAGCTTTGTGATTCTTAAGTTTTGTTTGGGTGCATCTACAAATTCTGCACCCCTCAATTATAAATAGAAATGTGTCTGGTAATGCATTGGTGAATTCTGTAGCAATAATTTTTGAGTTGTCAGCCCAAAGCCCGGTAAAGCCTGGTAAAGAGAGCAATAATTTTAAAATTCGCGTTTTGGAAAACGCGAATTTTAAAATTATTGCTCTCTTTACCAGGCTTTACCGGGCTTTGGGCTGACAAAGTCAATAATTTGTACTGAATTCGCGTTCTGCAGGACGCGAATTCAGTAGATTCCAACAGAATTCACGTTTTACAGAACGAGAATTCAGTACATATAATTGACTTTGTCAGCCCAAAGTCCGGTAAAGCCTGGTAAAAGAGCAATAATTTCAAAATTCGCGTTTTCCAACACGCGAATTTTGAAATTATTGCTCTTTTACCAGGCTTTACCGGGCTTTAAGCTGACAAATGCATTATGATGAAACCGCGTTTCTAACACGCAAATAGGTCCTGCATCTGTATAAATAGGTTGTATTTCTGCCTTAGCATCCCATCAAACTTTTTACTTTCCTATCTTCACGAGATTTCTTTATTTCTACCTTTCTGAAAGAGAAAATGGCTCGATATTCAGCTACTGTATTTTTTCGTGGAACATACTTCTACACATCTTTTAGTGAAACGATCACAAGAAATGAATTATTTGAGTTGATCTCAAAACGAGTTAAAGAGTCGACCAGCGCAAAAATAGAGGCCTTGCAAGTGAAAGTACCAGTCAATGAGCCCGGGCCCGAGGAACATTATATGCTCACACTGTCAGATAAGAAAGATATGCGAAAGATGTTTCGGGCATACAAACGTGCTGGGGGAACAAACATCGAGCTTAGCATGAAATTTGATGACGGATCAAGTTCTTCAACAAATGTGGTAGCTGTCCAAGACGAGAATGCGTTAGCTGACGAAGACGAGAATGAGTTAGCTAGTCCAGACGAGAATGACGTGTTCTTAAAAATTTATCAGAGACGGCAGGAGAAAGAACAAATAATTGAGGAACTAAACTTAACGTCTGACATAAGTACCGACTACGATTAGTAATGTAATTTTGATTAAGTTATGTAAGTTATTTATCTTGCGTACTTGTATTTTGTGAACTCGGTGCTTTCTATGTTGTGCTTTCGATGTAAGTTTTTAAATATAAAAGTATCAATTAATAATTCTGAATATATAATGTTTTAATTAAGAAAATATAAATCAACATTACTTATTTCGAAAAACATAGAAAAAATATAACTGCTACATATGTCTATGTCCGCCTGTACCACAATTTGGTGGACGTCGAGTACGACCCTGATTGCGTCGAACGGGTTGAACCGGAACCTGTTGAGGATCATGATCTGGCTCGTTAACGTCGTCGTCTCCAGAATAGAACAACGACTGTTCAGGTGTGTGCTGAACGAACCCGGGGCCCGAAATATCATAAGGCCGAGCATGAAACGGGTAGGGGGCAGAAGCAGAGGGAACAGTGGAACTCGAAGATCCGCCAGGAAATAACCCGTACGTAGTCGGTACCGAAGATCCACCCATCATTCCCACAATAGGAGTGAAAAAGCCTTCCGTCGGACTCGGGGGCCTCGGCTGAATCATCAACTGGGTGGGGCCCTGGGGGCGAATCGGATCGGTAGCTCTAGAGGATGAAGCACCTCCTCCCCTTCGACGTTGCGATCCACCTGCTCCGCTCGTACGATGAGTCCGGGGGCGGTTGCGCTGAACAGGCTCAAACACAGCTGCTTGTTCTTTCGGGGTGAGGAGATATGGTTTCCCACTACCAAAGAACCATGCAAAGTAATTACTGCTCACCATAGGCTCATCAAACATCCGGTACTCATTCAGTGCCTGCCGCTGAAGCCTATCCTGCCACTGTGCAATCCACTGCACATGTTTCACCGACCAGTCCACCTACCACAAAACATCAACAAAATTATTATTTATAAATTGTAAAGTAAGTATAAATCGATAACTATTAAATCAAATTTAATTATTATACCTCAAGTTTTCCTTGTCGGGTGATCCTATGTAAGTCGTCCAAATCAGGAGGATCTATCGGAATTGTTTGCAGACGACCGAACTGGCGTTGGACGCGATCAACCGGATGCCACTCAACTACAGCGTACCAGATGAGAGGTACCATGGCCGTCCAAGCGGAAACCGTCTCATGATCAAAATTAGGCAAGCATTCATTGATATCCGAATTAGAGTACGGGGTCCACAAAAACTGTAAATTAAATATAGAAATAATTAAAAACAAGTAAACTAAACTATATTCATATTAAACTTCAACTTAATATAAAATTAAAATATTTACCTCATTTGCAGATTTCGTGTCAATTTTTTGCCTAATAGAATGCATCATAGTCGGAATCCCAACATGAGTTAGAGCATGGAACCACCTACATAACATCAAAAATATAATTTTAATATTTAAAAAATAAATATTAGGAAAATAACCAATTTATTTTCCTTACCGCAAACATAGTGGATACGAATAGTCTGCTGGCGCGGACAAATCAGGGCATAAAAATGGCATTCTAAACCACGCCCAAGACTGAAGTAGCAAAAGACATCCTCCGATGTCGTGTCGATCAGCACTCGCAGCCTTGCACAACTCCCTATACAGAAATGCAAGTACTGCCGAACCCCAACTTAATTTACCAGCCTCTTCAAAATCCCGCAAGTGCCGCAACCACAACATGTGAACCTTGTTGCGAGTTTTGTCGGCCACCAAAATTCCCCCGAGGATCTGTAAGATATAGGCCCGAGCATATGCCTAAAATATAACGAAAAAAATTATTAAAATATAATAATTTTATAATTTTATTACTACTAATAAAAAAATATTTTTTTTACCTTCTTCACATCTTCATTCGCTCCAGCAGGCAAATTAGCGAATTCCGTACGCAACCACGTTAGAGTCACACATCCGCCCCGTAGTTTTTCTGGCTTATCCCCTAACAAGTCCATACATAAGCCCTCCCAATCGTCACTGGCGGCACCAGTGATAGCCTCCCCATCTACAGGCAGGCCAAGAATATGCGACACATCTTCTAATGTGATGGTCGCCTCACCACATGGTAAGTGGAAGGTATGTGTCTCTGGCCTCCACCTCTCCACAAGCGCGTTGATTAAATCAACGTCTAATTTCGCACCTCCTCCATTAATTTTCGCCACATGTCCAAATCCGGCTTCGGCTATGTACTCAACTAGAAGAGGATCCGGGGGCACCCTCATCCGTGTGATATAAACCTCCAATCGACGTTCTTCTCCATTCTACAAATAATTAATGACACACACATATTAACAATCACATATTATATCACAATTTTTTATAGTGTACAATAAAATACTAAACATATTCTAATTTTACTAATTTTTAATCTATAAGTCAATACCAAAAATAAAATCTAAAAATAAATACTATTAACATATTCGAATTTAACTAATTTTTTTAGTCTAAAAATAAAATCTAAAAACATATTAGAATTTAACTAATTTTCTTACTCTAAAAATAAATACTATTAACATATTCGAATTTAACTAATTTTCTTATTCTAAAAATAAAATCTAAAGACATATTTGAATTTAACTAACATTCTTAGTCTAAAAATAAATATTATTAACATATTCGAATTTAACTAATTTCTTTAGTCTAAAAAATAATATCTAGAGACATATTCGAATTTAACTAACATTCTTAGTCTAAAAATAAATACTATTAACATATTCGAATTTAACTAATTTTCTTATTCTAAAAATATAATCTAAAGACATATTCAAATTTAACTAATTTTCTTAGTCTAATAATAAATACTATTAACATATTCGAATCTAACTAATTTTCTTAGTCTAAAAATAAATAATATTCACATATTCAAATCATGCCGGCAACACTAAATTAAATTTACATATTCGAATTAAAATAATAAAAAACTTACATTAAGACGACGATAGTTGGATACGTGGCCATCTTCTAATCTTAGCAAACCCGCCATGATTCTTCAAAATCTCTTGAAACTCTTCAAATCCTATTCAAAATTTTGGGAGAGAATGAAAATTCTCTCCCAACTCCACTGCTTTTATAGAGAAAACGGACGCTGGTGTGAATTCAAACCGAATTCGCGTTCTGCAGAACGCGAATTCAATATAATAAATAGAATTCGCGTCCTGCAGAACGCGAATTCTATTTCCCCAACCGTCCGCATTTATTCGCAATTATTCGCAATTTACTGCGATAATTTGAATAAAATCTCATGGAATTCGCGTTTTGCAGGACGCGAATTCCCTTTTCCACTGAAACGGCGCAGTAATTCGCGTCCTGCAGGACGCGAATATTGAATTCGCTTTCCCCAGGACGCGAATTCGTCCTACATGGCATGAAAGGGGGGTATTTTTCCCAATATGAATCTTTGGGGGTTATTTTCCCCAATAAATTCCCAAAAGGGAATATTCAGACCAATTTGCCTACTTTTGGTGTGGTCATGTAATAAAAAAGACAAAGAAATTAAAATCACACCAAATTATACGGATCTTCAGTTCGGGCCCCTAGTGCCTGAACATGCTACGTAAAAGTTAAAACTAATATTTATTAGTAGGGATCTTTGGTCTGTGCTTTGATTTTTATTTTTCAATTTATTTATTTACTAAACATATAAAAATTAATTTAAATTAAATAATATTATTCGAACCAACAACCAATTGATTTAGTGATATAAAATATCACATCCCTTAAACAATGTCAGAGATTCAAGCTCTAACGTTGTAAATGAAGAAAATTAAGTTGAGAGGGTCGCTCTCATAATTAGCCTATATAATACTCAATTCAGATTAGTCAATCAATAGGTTGAATTTTGGTAGTTAAACCAAAATAATAATGTTATTCTAACACTTAATTTTAAGTAAAACACCAAACCGATTTTAAACTTAAATCAATTAGTTTGTTTTATAATAGAATGCATCTATTTAACTGTTACTTCGATTCGACTCGTTTGGTTTGGCGGTATTAGAAAAATGATTAAATTGATGAAATTTATCTTTTTAAAAATATTTTTTGACAGCAATCTCTAAAATATACATTTTATCTTTTCAAAAGTATTTTTTGACAATAATATCAAACGTTAAAATCTTACAAATAATTTTTTAAAATTAATTTTAAAAATTATTTTCTAACAACACTTTTAAAAATATTTTCTAAACTCTATATTCTAACCATCATCCATAAATTCTAAACTCCTACACTTAAATTCCTAAACCCTACACTTTAAACTAAGATCCTAAACCCTAAAACTAAGACGTTTGTGGAAACTTTTAGTTTCCACCGCTAGTGTATAGGATATAAATCCTTTATTTAATACAAATTTTCGGTTTGTGCTTTGATTTTTATTTATTTACTAAACATATGAAAACTAATTTAAATTAAATAATGTTATTCAGCACTTAATTTCAAGTAAACTACCAAACCGATTTTAAACATAAACCCGTCATTTATTATTTTATTTAAAAAAATTTCAACACTTAATTTTTAAGAATTCTTTTTTCATTTAATCTAACATCACCCAACTCATTTAAATATTTAATGTAATTATTTAATTGCTCCTCATTTCCCTTTATTTTTTCCCTCTCTCCTTGTCCTTATGCTATGGGTGTAAACGAGCTAAATCAAGTTCAAGTGTTATTAAATTTGGTTCGAACTCGAAATGCTTAAAGTTAAGTTTGACTCGGCTCGATAGCTCACGAACTTAAAATTATCAAACTCTAACTCTAGCTCGGTTGAAGCTCGAGTTTGACTCAAAAACTGCGAGCTAAAAGTTATCAAACTTGATTCAAACTCGAAAACAAAAATTAAAACTCAAACTCGAAAAATCTCGAACTAAACCTAATTTTCTACCCATTATTCTCCAAAAACCTATCATTCATCGCTAACCTAACCTAACCTTAAATCTCAAACCAAGGCCTAAACCTTAAATTAACCCCAAACCTCATAACTAAACCCTAATCAACCTATTTGGTAGCAAACACGCCTAAACCCTAAATCTACTTAACCATCCTCTACCGGGCACTATCATCATCAGTCACGGGTTTACCCGACCCGTTTGGCTCATCCATTGCTCCTTTTGTGTGTTTAGTGGGTAATCTTCCTAAAGCATTTATTATTATTATTATTATTATTATTATTATTATTATTATTATTATTATAGTTGTACATTTGGTAATGAACTATACATTTTTTCCAAGTTAGTACTTAAAAAATTGTTGCTCTCAAGTTGGTACCTAAACTAAGTATATTTTCTCATGTTGGTACCAAAACTTATACATTCTATCAATTTGGTCATATTCTGAAAAAAAAATCAATAAATTTAACTTTCTATATTCAAAAATTCTATCAATTTGATTTTTATTCTTCTACTAAATTGCTTATTCTTATCCCAAAATTGTTATATTACTTTCCTGGTATAATAACAGTTTGACAGTAAGTTATTGTTGTTTTATGGTAGAATGCAACTATCCAACATCTGCTTCGATTCGATGGACTCGTTTGGTTTGGCGGTATCACAAAAATGATTAAATTGATGAAGTTTTTAAATATGAATGGTTAAATTTATTGATTTGGTTCGAATTAGGATCAAATTGATAGAATGTATAAATTTTGGTACCAACTTGAGATAATATGTCTGGTTCAAATATCAACTTGAGAGAATATGCTAAATTTAGATATCAACTTAAAAGAAAATATATAATTCATGTACCAAATGTGTATTTATTACTACATCGATAACGTGTTGATTCATTATTTAATAGTGTGGGCACACCTACACCTATATTCTTTATTATTTGTGTCGGCATGAAAAAGCATTTATTTGCTTTTGATTTTATTATCATTATGTATATATAAAATTAGTGTGCCCGAATAAATTATTTTATTGATTTTTCATATAATTTTAGAAAACAAAATATAAGAAATGTGATGTAAAAAATTAAATGATAAATTTAATGATTAAAATAAGAGTAAGAGTAAAGTTGAGGGGCGATATCTGTAGTTTACTCGTATACTAATTTTGTAGGTATTGAGAAAGAATTTACTCGTATGCTAAATTATGCATTTATGGAATGTATGTCCTTTGGAATGCTAAATTATGCTTTTATGTGATGCTAAATTAATCACGCGTTGTTAAAAATTTATAATTTTGAAACTAACAAATATTTTAGTAACAAAAACTGATGATATTCATTTTAAGAGACACTGGTTAAAATCGCTTTGTCTACTCAAAATGTTGAAAATATGTATGAACAAATATTACTTTGTAATCAATTTTAAATTATATATTCAAAAAAAAACATTCACGATTTTGGACTAAATTATGCATTTATGGGATGTTAAATTGTAAGTTTATTTACAAGCTTGTCAATTGTCCAGATATCTACATGTACGGTAGATATGGTGTCTTAAAAGCTTGTCGACTGTCCCTTTCTTTTCTTTATTGGAGAAAGGCACGTGTTATATTTTAAGCAAATGTAAACCCATCAGCTTCTCTGTATAAAGGAGTGTTGGGCACACCTACAGGGCCGGAACGTGGTGGAGACTTATGGGGCTACGGCCCCTCAAATTTTAAAATTTTAGAATTTAGCCTTTTTAAATTTTTATTTGGTTCACACAAAATTTTTAAAATTTTAAATGTTTTAATTAAATTCCTTTCATATTTTTTAAATTTTTTATTAAATCTTTTAAAATTTCAAAAATTTTAATTAGACCTCAAATTTTTGAATAAATGCAAATTAAATCATTTAATATTTTTGAAAAATCAGTTTGAACCATTTTAAAAAAATATTTCGTTCCCAAACTCTATTACCAAGTTTTGCCACTACACACCTACACCTAGGGGTGGGCAAGACCGGGTACCCGACCAATTTGTCTAGAATTGGTCCCGGTCCCGGTAACCACCGGTTCCTGAAAATTAGAACCAATCCCGGTCCCGGTCCCGGTAACCACCAGTTCCTGAAAATTAGAACCAATCCCGGTCCCGGTCCCGGTAACCACCAGTTCCTGAAAATTAGAACCAATCCCGGTCTCGGTTAGACCGGGTCCAAGATTTCAGGAACCGGTCCCGATACTAGTGGGAACCGGTACCAATACCGGGTACCCGGTCAATTAGTATATTATTAATAAAATTTGAGCAGCAGGGGAAAAAATCCAACCATCAATAATAATATTAAATAACAAAGTCAGAATATTGTAGGCTTGAAGGTTGAAGTCTTAAAATGAGTCATACTCATAATATTCATACACAAAGAGAAATAAAGGAGCGCTTTCAGTTGCTTTCAACCTTTTCAACGCTATTCGGTATCAGACCAGTACCGGGTACCTGGTACAGGTCCCGATCCCATTGGGTATCCACCGTGTGCCGGGTCCAAAAAAGTAGGATCCAGTCCCGGTCCCGGTTGCAATCGGGACCTAAATTTTGGATCCAGCTCCGGTCCCACCGGAACCAATACCGGATAAAAATTCACCGATTTCAACCGGGTCCGAGATCGAAACCGAATAATCGGGTTTTTTTCCCCACCCCTATCTACACCTATCTTTATCTAAAATCTTTCGGGAAAAAAGTGTCAAATAATTTTTTTTTAACTATTTACAATGATTTTTAAAGCGCGATGATTTAATATGGCAAGAGTATAGTGTAGCAATTAATTTGCAATGATTGTTGACCACGATGATGATTTTTTAAAGTTTAATTTTAATCTTTTAATTTTCTTTTTGTTGGAAATTGGAATACCAAGAGTATACTGTAGCAATTAATATGCAATGATATTAATTAAGATGTCAGTAAAAGCATATAATTAAATATTTGTTCTTTTTAATTTAATATAGAGACCATAATCAATGTTTACAAGCGATTTAATTTAATTTAAACCGACTCCAATCAATCATGTTTCTTAGCCGGAAAAAATCAATCTAGATTTTGTGTTCACTACTATAAAGATAGGTCTTGATTAAATGATTATTTAATAATGTGGGCACATATACACCTATCTTTGTGGATTATTTGTATAGCTGATAAATTTGACTTAAAACTCGAAATTTGAATTAGTTTACTCGACTCAAAATCTAATATAAATCTGGAATTTCGGTCTAAACGTGACCATAACTGTAACCCCCCTAGACCTGTCTATGTGTTACCACGGATCTTAGGAAGTTACATTAGGGTCACCGGAGCGACCACATTAAATAATTTCAAATAAACAAATTGTTAACCATTTAAAATTATAAATCAAATTTTAAATCAAAACACAATACCAGAAAACATTCAGACTACAAAATAGAAACTATGATACATATTGCTAAAACGGGTTTTTGACTCGGATGTAAATTAAGATGTGACATACATGTCCCCTAATTACACAGATACCATACTCCGCAAACAAACCGAAGAAACTCCCATACCGATGTTGACAGCTGCGACATGGTCGATCTTCTAACCTGTGAAGGTAAAAACAACACGAGCTTCGAAAAGCTCAGTAATACAAACTACCAAGGGATGCTAAAAACACAAGCAGATATACGATAAGCTCAAATTACGATTCGGGATTTCAGAGGAGCATTATACTAGAAGATAACAGACTTGTTCTTTATTAGATCACCCGAACCTTAAGAGGTGAGTCTAAAGCAGAGATTCAAAAGAGATTCAGATTTCAGAAGTTGAATTAAGGAGTTCGGAGTGGTTCATTAAACGCGAATTGTAAGTTTACTGAGAGTTAAACTTTAATACATTAATTTAGTAGGGTATGCTTAAGAAGAGGTCGGAAAGTTTTATTAACTTAATTATCCTCCAATCGAACTCCAAACTGCAATTCCACCTGAACTGCATACAGAAGGTCTTACCCTAGGCCTAAGGCGTAGAAGCCTACCTAAGGGGATACCTTAGGTCCAGAAAGACTTACCCTAGGCCCGTGGGCGTAGGAGCTTAACAGAAAGGCTTACCCTAGGCCCATTGGGCGTAGGAGCTTAAGTACAGAAGGACTTACCAGCGCTGAGCCTACAGATCATCATTCATATCCAGATAATATACCATAAATGATTTCAATTTATATTCAGAAGACAGTATTGCAGAAAATAAATATCAAATCTATTTTTTTATAACAGAAGACATGTATCAAATTTATTTTATTAACATTATTATTATTTCATATTCAATTTCATATATCAGATATATTTTTCATAACAGAGGTCAGAAATCAGAGAATTGCTTTCCTTTCGTATTACATTATCATACTTTTAAATTTTAAGCATATTGTCTTGGTTTAGAACAGAAAGTATTTACAGATACATGGTACGCTCTTTATGACCTAATTCATTTCTTAGAGGTACTTGATAGATATTAGAAAGATGACATTTGACGAATTTAGACTGATTTCAGAACGAGGTCCCTACGAATAGGGGGTTCGGTAAGACGGATCAAATTAACATCGAAAGTTGATGCATCAGAATCATTGGGATTTCAGATATATCGAGAGTGATTCGATCGCTAAAGCTTACGAGGGTATTTGTTGTTCATTCCGGTCTTCAGAGGGTAATTTGGTAAACTGAACCAACATGGTATAAACGGTGATGTACATAATTTAGGAATTCTAATTGCTTATTAAGCTTCCGAGCTCCTTTGACTAATTGAAACCCATTAACACAGTATTTAATATCTCACCGAATGTTACACCTCAACCATTCATTTCTCAAAACTGACTACTGAGCAAAACAACAATAGTTCGCCTTCACCAATTGTCCACTGAACTATTTACCAGAAATCAAGCATATATTCGAGCGATATTTTCTAAGTGTTCAAACATGTGCATTGTACAAGAACTCATCCCAAAACACAAAATATGCCTTAGGAGAACAGATCTCTTTCATTATTAACTATGTATTTCCCCAAATAAATTGCACATGCATTCACACGGTATTTTCCCTCTATCATCATAGTGTCTGAATCGACCAACTGACATGAGTCATATTTTACCACCTTTGGAGTCATTACATCTGTTTGTCTCTATTGAGATTTCTAATTCCATGTCTTAGAAATATTCTCTGACATTCTATTATTCAAGGGTATCTCAGACATTACGATGCTCGAAAACGTTTTAATTATTCAGAGTTTCTCAGTTCTTCCATCTATTCATTCGTTTCAGACCTCGAGGATATATCACATATGTCGGTCGAATGATAATTGATGCCCAAAGAAAAAAATATCAGTCTCTAGGGTCATTGTGACCCATCTCAGCCTTATCAGTATATCCAATCCTTTTTAGTCATTTCAATCATTTAATCATTTTCGCCCCATTGCTCAATTCATACATACGAATATTTTTTTGTACATTTATCTTTATCGAATTATTCAAAATTCTTGCAACTCAAGCAATTTACAATCTCAAGGGTTTAAGTCTTGTTACCGTGACATTTCAATAGTTTGAGTTTTTCAAGTGTATCAGATGTTTTATCGAATCAAGAATAGCTTCTCGGGTTGTGTTTATAGTTGGGGTATTTTCGTCATTTGTTAATCAGATATGTCTGACATTTATACTTTTAATAAAAGAGATAATCAGACTTAAATATTTACCGTCTCAATAATCGTGTACTAAACTCAAAAGTCTCTTCAATTTATCAAACCACTTATTCGAGTATTTTTGCCTTGGCCATTATTATTCTTATTTCATAATTGATCGATATAGGCAGAGATAATCATATGCTTAAACATGGTCGTGCAAACATAGCCGAATACCAACATGTTTCAAAAGCATACAGAGGGTAGTAATGTATTACCTTAACTCCGAGCTGCATAGGTTGATTCATGATACCCCATTCAAACGCACTCGAACCAGAATTCGACGTCCTTCAACATCTCGTATTCAAGAAACCAAGAATACCCAAAACGAAATGGGTCGTCGGACGGTCGCCGGAGGCCCGAAAAGGTGCGATTTCGCCAAAAAAACTCCAAAATTCCAAATCTTGCCGGAAAATTGCGTAACACCGATGACGACTCTCCCGGCGTCGGAACAACGATCAGACATGTGGGTTTCACTCTCCTTCGTACGCTGAACACGCCAGCACAATCGACGTGCCTTGCCGACGACGGAGGCGGCCGGAACAGAGGAAAAACGGAGGCGGCTCAAGGGAGTTCGACGAAGCTTCAGCTCCATCTCCACGACGAAAGGCAACCGCTCGCCGCGAGTGGAGCGCATGGCTTGGGTCGGGGTTAGGCGGAGGACACGATGAGACCGGCGATGACAGCCACGACGTCGCCGTGACGGAGATCTGAACGGGCACCGGTGAAGGGGAGATGAAAGTTTTCGAAGAGGCTAAAAAAATTAGGTCTAATTTCTTTTTGATTCAACTGGTGCGTTTAATTTGGGGGAAAATGGGTGGTTGGATCTAGTCTGATTATTATTATATTCACCATACATGATATAACCAAATTTTACTATACCATAACCAAGACTTACCTTAGAATAGATGGCTAAGCCCATTGTCCTCTATGTTAAGAGGTGCGGGTTCAAAACCCCTTGACTACACATTTCCTCCTTCTCTTATTTCATACATTTTTTATTATATATATTTTTAGGGTGTTACAATAACTTAAACTAAAATCGAACCAAATTAAATTTGACTTAAATTTACTAAACCAAAAATCAATCTGAATTGAAAGTATCTCGAACCGAAAGTAACCAGAACTGAAAATCAACTCGAATTGAAAGTAATTAGAACTAAATATAACCCAGATTTAATTTGCTTAAATCCGATCCAAATCGAACATCAACTTGATTTTGACCAGATAATTGAACCGAAATGAACGAATAAAATATTTTTATTTATTTTTTAGTAGTATGATAAATGGTAAATATGTATATTTTTTTATTATATTACTAATTAGCAACTAACTTTAGTAAACATTTAATGGTTTAATATATCTTTTCTACTTTAAAAGAAAATCTTCTTATCTGATTCGATAATTTTTCATTTAAAATATATTTGATATGCATGATTGTAAAATAAAGTTACTCTATTTCACGCCAACTTTAATATATATAATTTTATTTTTTATTTTTAATTGTTTATTTGGTTTAGTCTTTTATTTAATTTATGATCTTAATTAAATATCCAAGTCAAATTGTTAATTCTAATTTCGTAAAATCAATTTTTTCCATCTTAAAAATTATACAAAACCTTATTTTAAAAAATAGAAAACAATCAATTGAAACTCGATAATGAACACAATACGGAATTCAAGTTGTAAACTTTAACAAGCCTTATAAGTTAAGTTTGTGTCAGGTTATCTTCTCTTAATGATGGTTTAATTCGAAACATTGAACAGTCAAGAGTTGAAATTGAGCATAAATGATAAGATTGACAAAATAATATAGTTTTTACGTGAATATATCAATAATTCTATATATACTCAATTGAATACATACTTAACTCAACTCGAATTGACCTACAGATCCGAAGACTAACTAAAATCGAAAAATGGTCTATCTAGTATTGACCCGAACCGAAAACTAATTCGATCCGATACTGACCCGACCTGAAAATCAACAGATCCGATACTGACCCGACCCGACACACTACCTAACCCGAAATTGCATAGACCCGATCTAAATCTAAATAGAACATGAACCGAATGCGATCTGAACCGAATGTAACCTGAACCGAAAATCAAATCAAACAAAATTGACCCGAATCTAACTCGAACCGAACGATCCGATTGCTACCTCTAATTATGTGTGCAAGTAAAATTAATGATAGATTTAAAATAAGTATGTCATAGAAATATTTTATTCAACAATTCCTATTGAGTCTAGAACTCACAACCTAAGGGGAGATTAACTACTTGCTTTTTGAGATTATCGGTATGTTTATAAAAATATTAAATATTAAATTTTGAGTCTGCATATCCCTTCTTGTTTGTCGCCTCTAGTTTCGAGAGTAAGCATAAAGATGCAGCCATGGAATTTTGATTTTTATATCAAATATTTAAAAATTAAATCGATTTGAAAAATTCGTATGAAATAACACGTAAAATTAAGTCTCTAAATGACCTAATCAAAACCGCATAAAAATTTTCATAAACCGAGAATTTAATTTTCTTAAAAACCCAAAAATTCGTTTACGAACTTGTAATTTTGATTAATTTGGTTCGGCTACAGTGAATATTTTTTTGGGTAATTGCTTCGGGTTTTCTTTAAAATTTAATTTTTTAGATCTATTGATTCGGGTGATTTGATTTTTTTAGATATTCGTAAGTATAAGGTTGCTTATCTTGTGTCTGACATTCTCTAGTTTTGTATCCCTTGGGATCTTTTATTAATAATAAAATAAACATGACATATATTAAAAATATAGTTTGCTCTTATACGAGTGTTGAAATTACATGGAGATATATATAATATTGTGGCCCTGTTTGGCAATTAGCGGATAGCTGATAGCGGATTACATTAGCTGATAGTTAATAGCTGATTGCATTAGCTGATTTGACTAGCGGATTGTATTAGTTGGTTGTATAAAAATGTTTGATAAAATTAACTGATAACTGATAGATGTTAGATTATTTAAACAAACAAAATGACATATAAGGACATGATTATATTCAATATTTTTTTGAAGTTTATTAGTTATCAATATTTTGTATCTAATTATTATTAATTAAATCTATAAAATTATTTTTAATAAAACTTTTCTAAACATATTCAAATGATTTATATATTAATTTATTATTTATATAATTTTTTAATATAATTTAATTAATTGATAAATTTAAATACACATATAATTATGTGATAATAAAAAGAAAAAATTAAATATGATTAGCTTACAAATAGGGTGAGAAAATATTTAATTTAGGTTATTTTGAGATTTTTGATAACTGGTAAGGGTAAAAGAGTCTTTACAACTTTAATATCAAACCTCTAATCTCAAAAAGCTCCTATTATGAGCTTTTTCAAAATTAACGGTTTCACCCCAATTCTCTCTTTCAATCCGCTATTTACCATACAACAATATTAATGAATTTGATTGGTCAAATCTCTAATTATGCCTCAAACCTTTAATTTTTGCTCAAACCTCTCTTTACTAAACAGAGCCGTATAATTCTACTTTTTTGAAGTTAAAAGTGATAATGTATAATTGACTTTCCGTTATTTGTTAATTAGTATTACGATTTTTATGACCATCTCCTATAATTAATAGTGTAGATATGTAAAAGCAGAGTTAGAAAATTATTTGAGGAGTATTATTTTTAAATATATATATATATATTTAAAAAATAATTATTTATAAATAAATGTCATTTATTTATTTAAAAATTATATAAAAAAATTAGTCTCAAAAATTTTTGGCCTGTCATTTGACCATCAATATTAATGGGTGGCTCTGCCCATTTAGATGTGGTGCATTAAAAGCTTGACAATTATTTTTCTTTGTTGGGTTTAGGGTGGGAGAAGAGAGAGAAAAAACCAAGAAAGTAAAAAGAAATAAATAAATATTTATATTTTAATTAATTTGAGTCGGCCAAATGACTTAATTGATGAAGCTTTCAAAACAAAAGAAGATTTAAATATTTTATTTATTTTACCTTAATTAAAAGTAGGAAACCTATCGGCTATAATACCAAGTAAATTTACTTTCTATAAACCCATCAGCTTCTCTATATAAAGGAGTGTTGGGTGACAGCATACATTCAGTCATACTCTCGCAACTACTTTCATTACTTAATTGCTACTACAAATGGGATCCAACAAGTTTGTTTTAGCTTTCGTTGCAATGGCAATTGTGGTTTTAGCTACGACGACTCCAACTGTTACTGCTGCTCGTAACGGAATGAGGCGTTTCTCGATCATCGCCAACGCCAATAATAGAATTCCTTTGGCCGACAGGTTCTTCACCGGTGGTGTTAACCCAACTGTAAACTGTCTAGGCTCTGGCAGTCTTTGCTATTCGGATAGAGATTGTTGCAGCAAAAAGTGTGTAATCGATTTTGATTATGGTGAAGTTTATTGTGCATGAATAATTAGATGAAGTTAGCTAAATAGATGGTTTGTTTGTGTATTTGATGGTTTTTACTTTCGTCGTAAAAGTAAGCATCACTACTTCTGTCCTGGTGATGGGTCTATGTAATCTGTATGTCCCCTATATGTCTGAAAGGGGAATATCTAGCATGACAATATATTGTCTTTATTCTAAATAAAAACATCTATTTAGCTGCTTTAAAAAACATAAATTTATCCTTTTTTATTTAAGATTTAGTAGTCTCATTAAAAATTCCATTCGTAACTACCACTGTAAATGATTTGTCTTTGTTTAAATAGTTACCTGATAAATGATTTGTTTGGAGTTTGACGAGTAATCCTTTTTAATGTTTTATTATGTAAATGAAAATTCTGAACTTTTCATCGATGTCAAATTATCGTCAAAATATATAAGAGATTTAAGTTTTTTTTTTGTCCAATAACCTCTTCTTCATTTGTTTTCTTGGTCGGTGATTGACAACCAGTTTTAGTATTAGTTGCCGACCACCAGGTTTATTATTATTATTTTTGTTGTTTTTTTTATTTTTTAATAAGAATATTTGTACTTGTGACACGCGTTCTCTCTGTCTTTGTGGCACACTTTTTCTTTGTTTCTTATGGTTCATTTCATATGTCGTTTTGGAATGATTTCGACATATCTTAGCAGTTATTTTTAGTGCTCATAATTTTAGTTCTGTCGGTGATTATAGAAAAATAGACCTCACTCGATTGATGATTGTTTGCCGATGTAATTAGACCTAGGTACCGGAGCAATCAGAGTCTATATTTACATAATATTATGTATGCATGCACCTAAATTATTTAATAATTATTTATCCAGGTAGTGGTTGATATTTTTCACACAGATGGTTTAATCATATGTTGTATGGTAATTTCCACATGCTGATGGTTTGTCTAATTCTGTAATTTTGTTAGCTCGAACATGTCTGTACTCCGCTCTAAATTTTTGTTACTAAGTACACCTTGTATGTCTGTACTATTTAATTGGTTGTTGAGCAAATCGAATATTTTTTAAATTCGATAATGTTTAATTAAATGGAATTAAAGTTCAAATCTTCCACTCTTGTGTTATTAGATGATAAAAGTTGAACTAATTATGATTTAATATTTTTTGATCAACAAGTCGGTATGATTTTATTCAACGAACAAATTATACACGAAACAATTATTAAAACAGGCTTCATTAAAAAAAATTTAATCTTAAATAAAAAAAGAGTATCCGAAATAATAAAGCGAAACAAAACACACGATTTAACCAAAGGTCCAATCCTCAAAACCCAACACCAAAAGCATGACACGCTCTCCTCCAACATCTCAACACCAACCAAAAAAGCCAACAAAAACACTCCCCAACCTGTAACCAAGAACACCAAAACATGACACTCCCATCTTAAACTCTCAACACCACTCGAAACAGCCCCACAATCACACTCCAATCTATAATCAAGATAACCTCCCGATGCTCTCTTTACTAACGAGTCCGCAACCCCATTCGCCTTGCGAAAAATATGTGAGAAATAAACACACGACAACACGTACATGGTTGATCAATATCATGAAAACACTGACATAAACGCCAAGACCTCTTTTGTTTATGCAAAATCCATGCAATCGCCATTTGCGAATCAGATTCAATAATAAACAACCATCCCTCACGCCACTTGGATTTAGCCAACATCTCCACTGCAAAATAAATTGCTCGCAGTTTCGCCTCATTCGAATCCATCATGCCTAACGGACCTGAAAATATTACAAGGACACAACCCTTCTCATCACGAAGAATACCGCCACAACCCGCAGGTCTCCGTTTACCTTGTGCTGCGCTATCGACATTAAATTTAACGTACCTCGCAAAGGAGGCAGCCACACCACACCCCGTCACACAACACCGGACTTAGACACCTGAAAACAACTCAATGAATTGTTCCACCATGGCCTCTTATCAACGCATGCACCATGTAAAATACCCGTAATTTAATCAAAAAATAATGAATGATACGTCTAACTTTTCTTCTGAAAAATTAATTCGTTTGTCGCCAACCACACCGACCAAATAACAGCCACACAACTAACTAACCAACCCCTACGCACAGCCCCCAACAAACATGCCTTCCTTCTCTTGAAACAAAAACAAACATTGCTATCACCACACCAAGCACAATGAACCGATACACCATTTAAAGGCACCCCACGGTTCAGCAAAAAACGAAAAGTAACTGATCGAGAAATACAAATCACACAAAACATTGAACTTTAGGCTGCACTTCTAAACGTCAAATTGCGAAATCGACAAAATCATCTTCAGCAAGACCAAAAGAACTCATATACAACTTCAATTCCCCAACCGAGAATTCACCATGCATATTAGGACATCATACCAACCGATCCTCACAATCTTGTAACCAAAAATTCACCACCAAATCTTGAATCTCACTTAGCTGCGATACCTCAAAAGAACGCAGCTCGCGCACAAAAAAATCCAACCATCCGTCGTATACAAAACAACCATCAAGTGTATAAGCTTTCACAAGCGCCAATTTATTCCTAGCAACACGAAATAAACGTGGAAAAAAATCCGTAAAGATTCATCAAAACACCAAACATCATGCCAAAATAACTCTTTTGTACCCATAGCAACAATCCAATAGAACGAGTAAAACCTCATGAAACGCCGCACCCGTTCATCCTCTTGGACCTCAACGATTTGTCGCCAAACATGCGACATCTTTCTTTTACTCACAGTATTAAGTCGCCAAGGTAATATCACCTCACCATATTTGGCTATCACAACATTTTTCTATAAGGAATCGTCGGTCATAGCAAAACACCAAGCCCATTTTGATAGTTAATTTAATAAAAAAAAATACTTCAGAATTCATATTTAACTCTATCCCCCCCCCCACCCCACCCCAAAAAAAAAATAATTAGAAAATTAAATAAAATAAACCTGAAAAATCTCATTTGAAAACTAAAACTGAATCACCACTTCAAAAACTAAATAAATTAATTAGAAAATTAGACTTAAATTGGAAAACAATTGTTAAAACGAGATTTGAAATAAATAAAATAAACCTGAAAAATCTCATTTGGGTCTTTAACAACTCTTCCATCAACTGATATCTGAAAATAAAAATAAAATTCTGAAAAAAATAGTAATACTTCATTTCCCGTTCTTTATTATTTGATCAATTCTTTTGATTTTAGTAAACATACCTGTCCATTTTGAAAGAATAAAGGGATTAGATTTATGGAATTTAAAGTAGTGGGATTCCGAGCGTAATTGTACCAAGAAAAGGGTAAAATAAGAGAGAGGGGGATTCCGAGCCCTAAGCGAGAATAATACCACTAGACCAAATGCACTTGTTGAAATGCTAAAATTATAGATTTATGGCGGACAATACTACCTCCCTCCACTCTCTTTAAATCATCTATCTGGTTAATGTGACATGATATGGATATAGTGAAACAAATTAAAATGTCTTTTATTTATTTATTTGTTTCGTTTTTTATTTTTAGTCTTTTTTAATTCAATTAATGTTTTTATGACATGTTTTTATCTATTTTTAATACGTTTTTTTCTTCTTAGCATGTTTTCTGCCTATTGGCACGCTTTTTTATTCTTTATTGTTTTTGTTATGGTTGGATTTGACGTGCCACGACTGATCAAGATGGCGCTCTTTCGACTATCCTGTTGATTTCCCTATTTTGGACCCTCGATTTGGATCTCGATGCAAGTTTCGTCACCGCTCTTGTTCGCGATTGAGTTGTGGTAATAAACGTGTTGTCAACGTGTCCCAATTCTGTAATATGTAATTTTTTAATGTCGTTTGTTGATGGTTTTACCTTCATCGTTGAGCTTTGGTAATGTTTATCTACTTTTTCGAGTCTTTGATCTAGGTTTTACCTCTTCTTTCTTGGGTCTTGTTTATAATTTAGAAACATTAATTTTCGTACTTTTAAAATTATGTTCGAATTATATTTATTTATTTGCATTATAAAGTTTTTTTTTAAAATTTTCTTTTATTAATAAAACTAACGTGATCATATTCAAAAAAAAATGACTATAAATACAATGTAATAAATATATCTTTTATCAATAACAAGATTACGAAAACTTATAATTACTTAAGGTGAAAGCATCACAAAGATGAACATAGTGGTAAACAAGTTGTGGAAAAATATTTTACGTAAAAAATATAATTATCAAAATTTAATTAATAATTTGTTGATCCCTAATCATGACATTATGACTTTGTGTTCGTTTCTTACACTATAATTTTATTTTTTTTATTCAAGAGATAAAAATATTTATTTATTTTTTGAATAGTCTAAAAATGATTATAAGATAGTATCTTTTCATAGATATTATTCTCAATCCTTTGACAAAGACACACCTTGCAAATATTACGATTGAACTCGAGTCTCCTGTGATGAGCATCATCCACTTTTCCATTAGACCATTTGTTGGGTTCAAAATATTTATATTTTTAATTCCTTTTGAAATGTATATGAATCTGATAGTGTTTTCTTCCCGAATAAAATTTCTATGCTTTTTTTTTTGCCCATTTTCATGCTTAAACACTAAAAAAATAAATTCTTAACCATAACCCTAAATTTTAAATCATAAATCATAAATATTGAACATAAAAATACACTTTAACCCTAATTGCTAACCCACCCATAACCCCTAATCACTGAATTTTACTCTCAGACATATTTTGGTCATTGAGGTTTCAAAACGTTCAATTTATTCGTTGAAATTTAGACGTTGAACGTTCAATTAACTTTTTGATGGCGTCCATATACCAACCAATGATAAAACTTTTTCAAAATCCAAACGGTAGAAAGTTTTTATCGGTACGAGGGAAACAATATAATAAGAAACAAATTTTATCCGACGACAGAGGAGACATATCAGAAAGAGAGAAACCAAAAGTTTTTGTCCGATTCATGGACTTTGGGTCAGTTTTCGAAAAAATAGATGTCGAATTTGAACTGTGAGGCGAGACAAAGTGGCTTATGAGATTTTGACCAAACGACCTCTTTCTACGATCGTCGACGGTGACTTTCGATGACGGTGAACGATAGACGACGTCAACGTCATAATGCTATCGAAAAGTTAACTGATGAGTAACTAAAAATGTTCAATGTCTAATATTGATGACCTTGGAATGCTAAATTATGTATTTATAAAAGAATTATATTATTAGCTCGTCCCGTTACATCATGGTCTCAACCAATAAAAACTATTTATTTAATTAATTTTTATATTATTTTTTTACCCAATAAACTTGCACTCATATTTATTGTAAATTAAATTTAAAAAATAATTTTTACCATGAATCTTCACTTGTAATTTTAATAATTCAGCTTTAAGGGCTGGTTGAGTGTTTGATATTAAAATTATTATAATTGGGCCTGCTTGTAATTTTCTTATAAATGTTGATAAGTAGAGGGACTGGGAGCGTAATTGTACCAAGAAAAGGGTAAAACTAAAAGGTAAATAGGGGCATTCCGAGAATTTAACTCGGGACCTCTCGCACCCTAAGCGACACGTGCAAAACTAATATTTATTTACAGTGAGAACCGGTCCAAATGTAAAAACAAAGACAGTGAGAACTGGTCCAAATGTAATAACTATGATAGAGAGACTTATCTGCATTTACAAGAAAAATACAACCAGGTCCAATTATGAATACAAGATGCCGACACTCCACCAATCTTAAACTAGAACACTTAGGTTGCAAAAAAAAAAACAAAAAAAAAAACAACTGTAACCCTCTAGACCCACCTATGTTTACATGATTTTTTGAAATTATATTTTATACAAAAGTTTGTTTTACAATTTTAATGTATTTTAAAAAAAAGAATTTATATGGGTTTTACTGTGGGTCGCTCTTGTGACCCTAATGTGACTTCCTAGGATCAGTGATAACGCATAGGCGGGTCTAGGGGATTACAAACATGACATGGTATAATAGCAGTTTAGTCCCAAAAGTTTTCAATTCAACAAAGCCAATAACACCAATCAAATTATCAAGTCCCCAAAGTTCAAAATAATTTCTTCAGACAACCTCTGGTTAACTTTTCCGGTGTCCGATCTACCTTATCCATGTGACCGATGGCGACTCTAATTTTATTTTAAAAATACGATTTTTAAAGAAATTCTCCCAAATAAAAATTTTCAAGAAAAGTGGGCACCAACTCGAATTTTTATTTTATAATTAGTCGCTACAAATGTAAAGTAAACAAGATAGACTAAAAAGTAATATTCTTACCTTAAATCAAATCCTAAAAAAAATTAGATCATAACTCTAACTATAAGTGTAGCCGTATGTGTGTCCGCCATTATTAAACAATAAAATAATCAAAACTTATCAATGTAGTAGTAAATGCAAAATCTAATTGGAATTTTTCATGCATAGACAATAATCATACTATGCGCTTTCTCTTTTCTTCCATTTAAAAAGTTTAGTAAGATTTATAACGCGGCTCTCTATTTAGGTTCGGGCTGTATGATATCTATTAATAAAATTATATTTGTCGAAAATTAAAGCAAACTTGTTGGATTTCATTTCCTTTGTATAGTGAAGGTGATGGTGTAGATTCTGTTTTGTTTTATAGCTGCTGCAGGCTTTTGTTTCGTTTTAGTTTTGGTTTTTCAAGTTTTGCTGCCTTTAATGATAATAATATAACTCTGATTTTGCGGGAAATGAAGAAAATTCATAGTTTTTTTAAGGCAGCTAAATAGAGTTTTTATTTAGAATAAAGACAAGTTACATAACCCCTTTCACACATTCAGAGGGACATACACAACATAAACACGATGACTACTGACTAGAGCAAGAGCACTAAGCAGTAGTGCATATTATTGCGACGAAAAGAAATAAAAAGTGGACGAGAAAACCATCTATTTAGCTTACTCAATCCGATTATGCATCAAATACACAGCCCCGTTTTGATACGAGGAAGCGTGAAACAGCTTTCGCTGCAGCACATAATACCATCGAAGCAAGGACCAGCGCCCGAAGGTAAACAACCGTTAGCTGCGTTATCACTCTCAGCGAATAAAATGTTGGACAAAGGGTTCCTAATGTTGACATTAGGGATGACTGTGAAGGCCCTAACAGTTGGAGCCGTTGCAAATAAAAGCATAGCTGCCATTGCAACCAAAAGTAAAGCAGATTTGTTGGATTCCATTTCTTTTTGTAGCAATTACCTAATTCTTAAGAGTAGAGATGAATGTATTGTGTCACCCTATTTACTCCTTTATATAGTCAAGGGGATGGGTCTAAAATGGTTCAAATATAATATACTTTTTTTTCTTCCTTTTCTCTTCCTTCTCCCTCCCCACTAATTAGCAGCCATGTTGACCTAATAATTTTATTAGGCTATATTAGAAATATAACTGGGAAATGAAACTGGATAAAATAAAGCAAATTGAAAGAGATCAAACTATTTTAAGAAATGTCAAGCAAAAACAAATTGAAAGAGATCAAACTATTTTAAGAAATGGTTCGGTTCGGGTTCGCATATTGAGGTTTGGTTTTTTGGTTCAATTTAAAATTCAATCTTCTCAATTCGGTTCGGTTTCGGGTTTTCCATATGGAACCCGTTTATTCCATATCAACCCGAATTAAAAAAATATATTATGATTCATATCAAATATATTTTAAAGATAGTCTTTTGAAATATTTGAATTTGTTTTTTAAATAGTCTCTTGGAATATTTTGATATGTTTCAAATTGGAATATATTTTTTTAATATTTACTATTTAGGGGTTGTTTTATGATGTTGAATATTTGAGTTTGGCTTTAATCAAACAATATATTAGATTAGATATTTTTGTTCTAAGGTTGTGATGTAGAATCATTGAGTGAATATTAATTGAATGAATATTTTCTATGATTTTTTTAGATAGGTTGTTTGTTTTGTAAACATAGTTGTTTTTTAAAATCATTCTTATTTGAAATCTTAGATTTGTCAAGAGCTCAAGACATGTGTTTTCTTGTTCTTAATGGAAAAATAAATTGATATTAGAGTATCTAATGGTAAATTAAAATATGTTATGTGTTTTTCTTATTTTTTGAATTTGAAAACCCCCCGTTAAAACCGCGGTTTTTAACCGATCTAAACCACAAAATTTGGTTTTTTGTATTTTGATTTTTCAATTTAAAAAATTGTTGCTCTCAAGTTGGTACCTAAACTAGGTATCTTCTCCTAAGTTGGTACTAAAACTTATACATTCCATCAATTTGGTCATATTCTGAAAAAAATCAATAAATTTAACTCTCTATATTCGAAAATTCTATCAATTATATTTTTATTCTTCTACTAAATTGCTTATTCTTATCCAAAAATTGTTATATTACTTTCCTGGTATAATAACAGATTGACAGTATGTTATTGTTGTTTTATGGTAGAATGCATCTATCCAACATCTGCTTCGATTCGAAGGACTCGTTTGGTTTGGCGGTATCACAAAAATGATTAAATTGATGAAGTTTTTAAATATGAATGGTTAAATTTATTGATTTGGTTCGAATTAGGACCAAATTGATAGAATATATAAATTTTGGTACTAACTTAAAAAAATATGTCTGGTTCAAGTATCAACTTAGGAGAAGATGCTAAATTTAGATACCAACTTAGAAGAAAATATATAAATCATGTACCAAATGTGTATTTATTACTACATGGATAACGTGTTAATTCATTATTAATAGTGTGGGCACACCTACACCTATATTCTTTATTATTTGTGTTGGCATGAAAAAGCATTTATTTACTTTTGATTTTATTATCATTATGTATATATAAAATTAGTTACTTGCGTGCCCCGAATAAATTATTTTATTGATTTTTCATATATTTTTAGAAAAAAATATAAGAAATGTGATGTAAAAAATCAAATAATAATTTTAATGATTAAAATAGGAGTAAATTTTCATGATTTTGGACTAAATTACAATTTTTGTAGGGTAGATATGGTGTCTTAAAAGCTTGTCAATTGTCCCTTTCTTTTCTTTATTGGGGAAAGGCACGTGTTATATTTTAAGCAAATGTACACCCATCAGCTTCTCTGTAATCTGTATAAAGGAGTGTTGGGCACACCTACAGGGCCGGAACGTGGTGGAGCCCTATGGGGCTACGGCCCTTAAATTTTGAAATTTTAGAATTTAGCCTTTTTAAATTTTTATTTGGTTCACACAAAATTTTTAAATGTTTTAATTAAATCCCTTTCATTATTTTTTAAATTTCAAAAATTTTAATTAGACCTCAAATTTTTAAATAACTGCAAATTAATTCATTTAATATTTTTGGAAAATCAGTTTAAACCATTATTTTTTAAAAAAAATAATTTGCCCCCTCGAAATTTTATTATCAAAAATTTTAAATTTCAAAAATTTTAATTAGACCTCAAATTTTTAAATAACTGCAAATTAATTCATTTAATATTTTTGGAAAATCAGTTTAAACCATTATTTTTAAAAAAAAATAATTTGCCCCCCTCGAAATTTTATTATCAAAAATTTCAAAAATTTTAAATTTTAAAAATTTTAATTAGACCTCAAATTTTTAAATAATTGCAAATTAATTCATTTAATATTTTTGGAAAATCAGTTTAAACCATTATTTTTAAATGTTTTAATTAAATCCCTTTCATTATTTTTTAAATTTCAAAAATTTTAATTAGACCTCAAATTTTTAAATAACTGCAAATTAATTCATTTAATATTTTTGAAAAATCAGTTTAAAACAATATTTTTTTAAAAAATAATTTGCCCCCCTCGAAATTTTATTATCAAGTTCCGCCACTGAACACTTACACTTATTTTTGTCTAAAATTTATAATTTAGGAGGAAAAAAAGTGTCAAATAAGAGATTTTAACTACTTGCAATGATTTTTAAAGCACGATGACAGTAAAAGCATACAATTAAATATTTGTTCTTTTTAATTTAATATAGAGACCATAATCAATGTTTACAAGCGATTTAATTTATTTTAAACCGACTCCAATTAATCATGTTGCTTAGCCGAAAAAAATCAATCTAGATTTTGTGTTCATTACTATAAAGATAAGTCTTGATTAAATGCTTATTTAATAATGTGGGCACATCTACACCTATCTTTGTAGATTATTTGTAAACCTGATAAACTTGACCTGAGATCTGAAATTTGAGTTGATTTATTCGACTAAAAAATCAATATAGACTTGAAATTTCGGTCAAAACTTGACCATAACTTAAATTAAAGTCGAACCGAATCAAAATTGACTCAAAATTGACTGAACCAAAAATCAATATGAACCGAAAGTAACTCGAACAGAAAAGTAATTCGAACTAGAAATAACTCGAATTTAATTTGTCCAAATCCGATCTAAATCGAACATCAACTTGATTTTGACAAGATAATTGAGCCGAAATGAACGGATAAATTATTTTTATTTATTTTTTAGTAGTATGATAAATGGTAAATATGTATATTTTTTTTAGGGTAAACTAACCCAATGACCACCATACTATGATAAATGTATTAAAATGACCACATTAAAAAAAACGACTTAATTAAACCACCAAACTATGATCTCAACGGGCTCTTCTTCATAAGTTAAATCCGGATTCAATTCAATCTCTTCTACGGGCATAACATGTGATGGATCGGACCTATACTTACGAAGCATCGAAACATGGAACACATCGTGTATCTTCTCTAGCTCGGATGGCAAACGCAACTGATAAGCAACCGGACCAACCCTCTTCAACAATCTCGTACGGTCCTATGTACCTCGGACTCAACTTCCCTTTTCGGCCAAATCTCATCATTTTCTTCCACGGAGACACTTTCAAGAATACTTTCTCGCCCACTGAGAACTCAACTTCCTTCCTCTTCAAATCGGCATAGGACTTCTGCCTATCCGAAGCAGCCTTCAAACGGTCACAAATCAATTTTACCTTGTCGGTTGTCCCCTTGAGCAAATCCGGCATAGGTAACAACTTCTGTCCCACTTCGGCCCAACAAACTGGAGTTCTATACTTTCGGCCATACAAGGCCTCATACGGAGCCATCTGAATGCTCGACTGAAAGCTATTATTGTACGCAAACTCTACTAGAGGCAAATGCTTCTCCCAAGTACCCTGAAAGTCTATGATACAACATCGCAGCATATCCTCTAAGATCTGAATAACCCTCTCTGACTGACCATCTGACTAAGGATGATAAGAAGTGCTGAAGTTCAAACGGGTACCTAAAGCTGTATGCAGACACTCCCAAAATCTAGAAGTAAACCGCGGATCTCTATCTGACACAATGGACTTCGGCACACCATGCAATCTAACAATCTCACCAATGTACAAATCGACCAATCTATCCAAAGTGTAGGTAGTGTTGACTGCCAAAAAGTGAGCGCACTTCGTAAAACGATCCACTATCACCCAAACTGAGTTCTTCTTCGTAGGAGTCAAAGGTAAACCCGAAACAAAATCCATGGTGATGTTCTCCCATTTCCATTCCGGAATTCTCAACGACTGTAACAAACCTGAGGGAACCTGATGTTCCGCCTTCACTCTCTGACACACTAAGCACTTACTCACAAAGTCGGCTACATCTCTCTTCAAGCCAACCCAAAAGTACTCATTCTTCAAATCACGGTACATCTTCGTACTTCCAGGATGCATAGCAAACAGACTACTGTGGGCTTCAGTCAAGATCGTACGTCTCAGGTCACTGTCCTCCGGCACAACTATTCTATCTTTGAAACACAAAACCCCATCAGTACTGAATTTGTAGTATGAAGATCTACCCTCGGCTATATCTTGCACGTGAGGTACCAAAGATCTATCTAAGAGTTGTTTCTCTCGAATCAACTGACCTAGAGTAGGTCTAACCTGAAGCTCGGCTATCAAGCCACCATCTCCGGACAAACTCAATCTAGCAAACATAGCTCTCAAGTCCACGGCCATCTTCCTACTCAATGCATCGGCCACTACATTTGCCTTACCCGGATGGTACTCAATAGTAAGATCATAGTCTTTTAGCAACTCTAACCATCTACGCTGTCGGAGATTCAAATCTCGCTGAGTCATAATGTATTTCAAACTCTTGTGATCGGTGTACACGGTGCATTTCTCACCGTACAAATAGTGCCTCCAAATCTTCAGAGCAAACACAACTGCAGCTAACTCTATGTCATGGGTCGGATAGTTGCGCTCATGGGTCTTCAACTGTCTTGAGGCATAAGCCACTACTCTCTTGTCTTGCATAAGAACACATCCTAGCCCTACATATGAAGCATCACTGTAGACTACATAGTCCTTCCCGGACTCAGGCTGTATCAAGATCGGTGCTTGGGTCAAAGCTTCTTTCAATTTCTCAAAGGCTCTCTGTCTTGCATCTGTCCACTCAAACTGAACACTCTTCTGAAGTAACTGTGTCAATGGAGCGGCTAACTTAGAGAAACCCTCTACAAATCTCCTATAGTATCTGGCTAAGCCTAGGAAGCTACATACCTCTGTCACAGACTTCGGTTGCTTCCACTCAACAATGGCTTCAATCTTCTTCGGATCAACTCTAATCCCATCGGCTGACACTACATGTCCTAAGAAGACTACCTCCCGGATCCAGAACTCACACTTGCTGAGCTTCGCATACAACTGATGATCTAGCAGAGTCTTCAAAACAAGTCTCAAGTGTCGGTCATGGTCTTCTTCAGTTCGCGAGTACACCAAAATGTCATCAATGAACACAACTACAAACTGATCTAGATACTGATGAAAAATCCTATTCATCATGTCCATGAAAGCAGCAGGTGCATTAGTCAACCCAAATGATGTCTGTTGTCCCGATGCCTTTTGGCATCACCTCTATCAAAGTTTCTGGACCTCTTACCCGAACTAGATCCACCTGACCGCCTGGTCAAACTCAAGCTGTGCTCTATGTCCTTGGCCCTCGCGACCAAGACATCAAAATCAGTGTAATCTGAAGCTAGAGTATACATCTTGATCTCTTCACTCAGCCCATAACGAAAGCGGTTACAACGCTCCACCTCAGTAGGTACAAGCTCAGGTGCATACTGACTCAATCTGACAAACCGGATCTCATAATCTGTCACAGACATACTCCCCTGAAGCAATGCCATAAACTCTCTCTTCCTCTCATCGAGGTATCACGGACCCAGATACTTCTTACGGAAAGCTGTCTCAAAGAACTCCCAACTGATCTCGGCCTCATCCATACCCGTAGTAATGGTGACCCACCAAGTGTAGGCATCACCCTGAAGCAAAGACTCAACACATCCCAACTTGCGCTCACCAGTGCACCCCATCTGAGCAAGGATACGGACAATCTTCTCAAACCACAACTCTGACCTCTCCGGAGTAGCCCCTATAAACTCTTCGGCCCCAAGGCCACGAAGTCTCTCTAATGGTAATCCGGTGCCCTCACCCTGATGATGAGCTGCCTGACCTCCAGCTACTGCAGCCTGAAATGCCCCGGCTATCGCCTGAACCAACGGAGCTAAGTCTATTCCGGCCGGTCCTTGGCCTCTTTGAGGTCCCTCTCCTTCGGCCCCGGCCTCACCTCCCGCTCCCGGTGAAGGAGGTGGTGGTGGTGGAGGTGGTGGAGGAGCTCCAACTCCAACCACAGGCTCTCTCACTTGAGCCTCAACTCTCACTACTGGCTCAACTCCTGGAGCCTCTGCCCGTGGTTCCGGTCGAACCATCCTAGGCCTCCCACGTGGTCTCATGATACAGCTAGCAAGGTATAAACTACAACAACAAACAGATAGGATTACGTTAGCCAAAGCAAGGGTCCAATAATGCTCAAGTACTCCTTTTCCAAAAAATCTTTTTAAATTAAGTAATAGTAGCAATGGGCACACACTCTACACCAGACACAACATTTCATGCATTCAAAACATCATACGATCAATCAATTATCAAGAATTCATGGCAAGGCATGCATCGAACAACACAATCATTTAACACATTAAGCTTACCTCACTTACCTGCCCGAGGTTTCGGTAACCTCAGGCTCTGATACCAACAAATGTAACCCCCTCGTCCCGGTCTGGCCGGATGACCGGTCCGAGTGGGCCACACGGGGAAAACCGAGTGAAAACCCCTTAAGGATTCCCCCTCGGTTAGCAACCCTAATTTTTTTCCATTTTAAATCTTGTCTAGATGAGTATTTAATCCTAGGCGATCATACAACGAAACAACATTTACGAGACAATCAAACGAACTCAACCCAACATCTTACAACCCAATTTTAAGCTTAAACTGCAGGCGGTATCGATACACTTAAGGGGTGTATCGATACCCCTTGAGTAGGTCAACTGATCGGAGTCAACCCGTGGAGACCGTATCGATACGCCTAAGGAGTGTATCGATACCCTCCCCAACGGTTGACTTCCCACGGTCAACGCTAAGATGACCGTATCGATACGCCAAGGGCTCGTATCGATACCGAAATGGACAATAGCTCCAGTGACCAAAAAGGTATCGATACGCCCCCTCGCGTATCGAAACACGAGGCCTGAAACAAGAAGGCCGTATCGATACGGGACCAACCGTATCGATACCCCTGCTATGAACTTGCAGATTTGAGCTGATTTAAGGCACAAGGAGGCCCTTAAATCCCTCTAAAACCCCAACCAACACACTAACATCAATCCTAAGGCAAACCAAACATAAAAGCATGCTTTCACAAGAAACCAAAGGGCACTAAACAACACAAGGTGGTGCACAAACATTCAAGCATCTTAAACATTCCAACACAAACTAAGCATCCATACATAGCATTCCAAAAAGGCAATTTAACATATAAGGTCATACATGGAACTCAAAGGCCTTAAAAGGCACATGATAAGCATAAAGAGGTTTGCACCATAACAAGGCAACCTAGCATCTAAAGACATGCTAACACACACAACATTCATCATAGCATATCATGCTTACAAACCATAGTCAATCCAACATCAACACATGTAAATGAGTCATACAAGCTCATACACAACCCTTGCCACATTGCTAACTAATACAAAATCACCACCGTACTTGAGTCACAAACTTGGAAGCCCTTCTTGCCTTGCCTCGAGCTAACACCACGCTAATGATCTGCATTGTTGAACATTGAGAGCGTAAGCTATAAGCTTAGTGAGGGTGCTCTAAAACGAAAAACATCAACAATGCAGGGTTCAAGCATGTAAATCCTAATCTCACATACATCAAACATTGGCATATAATCAAGTAGACCTAGCTAGTCTTTCAAGTGGCATAATATGGCATCTTACATCATACTAAGCATCAAGCATCAATATCAACAATCATGTCTCCACATCATATATCACATTATATGAACAAGTTAATTGGCCACTTTAAATTACCCCGATTGTGCGGATTTAAACCTCAACAACACTTTACCTCGGTGGGATTACACTCATCACCGGACCTTGCATGTGCGGGATTCCACTCATCACCACATGCCCTACGGATGTGATTCCACTCATCATCCCGTAGAAATAAATAAAAGCTTTCGGTGGAATATTACATCACCGTACTCCTCCTTGATGACTTAACGCCATCAAGGCCACGTACGTTTTGACTCAATTTGTGTGCACACTAATCCTAATGATCGATCATTTACAACCGGTAATTTATTTAGTGTCAATTATCATAACCACATTATATATCATCAACCACACTCCATGCTCATCACATACATATACATTTCATGAATATACAAGTACCGATTAACCACAAGCACAAGAGCATAGTCAACAAGCACATTAGCATTTAAGGAGAACAAAGGCTAAATTAACTACTCGAGTTAAAAGGAAGTGGCCTACCAAGCAAACTTTACACACACACACTACACATACTCGAACCAAACTTTAAATCAAGTTTGAAACCACTCACCGCCCTTCCTTAGCTACCAAGCGAAACTCCTACGAACCCGGATTCGGTCCCAAAGCTTCTTCGACGATCCCTCTTGCTTCTAGTCAACCAAAAACACAACCAATAGCCACAATCAATGCTAATATTCAATCAACACATAATCCTTGAATTCGAACCAACTTCATCCACAATTTCCAACCACATTTAATCCCCAAATATAACAAATTCGTACTCCCTCAAACCTTGGCTGAAAACTCTACTTTCAAACACCCAAGTGACTCTCAAATGATCCCAAAACACCTTCCTAATATCCTCAAACCAACAGCCCTTCAAATTCAACCTTAAACCTCCCAAAAACCCAAGTTTTGACACCTTAAAATTTGCCCTAAGACCCTACTTCGGATTTTCCACAAAACTCAACCAATTTGATATATGTTGCACCTTTTAACATGAATAACTAAAGCCCCAACTCAATTTTGTGAAACAAAATGAAAAACCCTTTAAAAACCCAACCTTTAAAACAAACCCTAATTTTCAAAACCTCATATCTTTAAAATCTAAGACCTTGGGTTGATAGGGGATAAAGAGGAGAGTAAGAAAACATGTTTACCTTTGAAAAACACCTTGGATTGAAGTTGAAAGCCAATGGAATAGTAACTAGCTTTGGGAGGGTTTGAAAATGGGGTTTTCCTCTTTTTAACGTTGGAAAGGGGTTTTTGTGAAGAAGATGACAACTTTTGTTTTAAAGTTGTCTTGCTTTTAAAGACTTTATGGTCAAATTACAACTTAGGTCCCTCCCCTTTTTTACAATAGCTCAAATAGGTCTTTATTTAAGTTGAATTGATTTAATTAAATTTTTATTGACTCGAACCATAAACCCGGTTAACTCCTAACCCCAAAACACGGGTGTTACACAATCAGTAGCAAAAGTACACAAGGCACGGCTAGGAGAACAGTTTTGCAGCTGGTTTGTCATCGAAAAAAATATTGAGCAAAGGATTCTTAATGTTGGCATCGAAGGGCAGAAATTCATTACGAGCAGCCGTAACAGTTGGGGGCCCTGCAACTAAAATCAGGACTGCCATTGCACCCAAAAGTAACGCAAACTTGTTGCCTTCCATTTCTGCTGCCAAATAACTGATTATATTATTTCTCAATGCAGAGAGAATTAATGAGTCTATGTTCTCACCCAACACTCCTTTATATAGATGAAGATGAAGATGAAGATGAATGATATATGATGGGGATTAGAACACGTGCTCTTCCTCTGTTATTTCTTCTACCTTTCCTTTTTTTAAATTATTATTATTATTATTAAACCCCACGGTTAATTAAAAAGCATGAAAACAGATCAACAAGGGTACCTGAAACTGGGTTTAGTCGCTAGAACTTCATATTCGAAACTGATTCTGCAAATCGAAAATTGGGTGCGTCTGGTTGGATCTGATAAAGGAATTGAATTTTAAAAGTTTGACGAGTACAGGGACTGGAAACAAAATTAAACCTTTTTGTTTAACACAAGGTTTATTTTGTCAGCAAAAGTAGTTTTATCGGTATAATCCGTTTGTTTTATAATGTTATTCAACACTTAATTTTAAGTAAAACACCAAAACGATTTTAAACTAAAATCTATTAGTGTTGTTTTATAGTAGAATGCAGCTATCTAATTGTTACTTCGATTTGACTCGTTTGGTTTGGCGGTATCAGAAAAATAATTAAATTAATAAAATTTATCTTTTCAAAAGTACTTTTTGATTTTGACATGTGAAATAGATATTTTATTTTTTAAAGTATTTTTTAACAACAATATCAAACATTAAAATCTTACAAATAACTTTTTTAAATTAATTTTAAAAAATACTTTCTAACAATACTTTTAAAAATATTTTTAAAAAACAATGACAAACTGACAAAGATACAAAGAATTACAGATATTCAATTACGACACGTGCTTTTTAAACATGACAAATATACAAGAAATTACAACCACACATATTTAATTAAGTCTTACCTACATTTACAGGCCCACCTCTCTTTTGCAATCTGTCTCCTTGAGATTTAATATTTTTTAATAAAAAAAGTTGAAATTTAATATAATTTTTATTAAAGATAGGTTCAAAAGTTAATTACTATTTTATTTTTCCTAATTCATCTACTTTTGGTGTGGTCATGTAATAAAGAAGACAGAAAAAGAAATTAAAATGACACCAAATTATACGGATCTTCAGTTCGTGTCCCTAGTACCTAAACATGCCATGTAAAACTAATATTTATTTACAGTGAGAACCGGTCCAAATGTAAAAACAAAGACAGTGAGAACTGGTCCAAATGTAATAACTATGATAGAGAGACTTATCTGCATTTACAAGAAAAATACAACCAGGTCCAATTATGAATACAAGATGCCGACACTCCACCAATCTTAAACTAGAACACTTAGGTTGCAAAAAAAAAAAAAAAAAAAAAAAACAACTGTAACCCTCTAGACCCACCTATGTTTACATGATTTTTTGAAATTATATTTTATACAAAAGTTTGTTTTACAATTTTAATGTATTTAAAAAAAAGAATTTATATGGGTTTTACTGTGGGTCGCTCTTGTGACCCTAATGTGACTTCCTAGGATCAGTGATAACGCATAGGCGGGTCTAGGGGATTACAAACATGACATGGTATAATAGCAGTTTAGTCCCAAAAGTTTTCAATTCAACAAAGCCAATAACACCAATCAAATTATCAAGTCCCCAAAGTTCAAAATAATTTCTTCAGACAACCTCTGGTTAACTTTTCCGGTGTCCGATCTACCTTATCCATGTGACCGATGGCGACTCTAATTTTATTTTAAAAATACGATCTTTTAAAGAAATTCTCCCAAATAAAAATTTTCAAGAAAAGTGGGCACCAACTCGAATTTTTATTTTATAATTAGTCGCTACAAATGTAAAGTAAACAAGATAGACTAAAAAGTAATATTCTTACCTTAAATCAAATCCTAAAAAAAATTAGATCATAACTCTAACTATAAGTGTAGCCGTATGTGTGTCCGCCATTATTAAACAATAAAATAATCAAAACTTATCAATGTAGTAGTAAATGCAAAATCTAATTGGAATTTTTCATGCATAGACAATAATCATACTATGCGCTTTCTCTTTTCTTCCATTTAAAAAGTTTAGTAAGATTTATAACGCGGCTCTCTATTTAGGTTCGGGCTGTATGATATCTATTAATAAAATTATATTTGTCGAAAATTAAAGCAAACTTGTTGGATTTCATTTCCTTTGTATAGTGAAGGTGATGGTGTAGATTCTGTTTTGTTTTATAGCTGCTGCAGGCTTTTGTTTCGTTTTAGTTTTGGTTTTTCAAGTTTTGCTGCCTTTAATGATAATAATATAA
Source organism: Hibiscus tridactylites (assembly GCA_958450335.1). Lineage (NCBI taxonomy): Eukaryota > Viridiplantae > Streptophyta > Magnoliopsida > Malvales > Malvaceae > Hibiscus > Hibiscus tridactylites. The sequence goes on along the minus strand of OY288285.1, from coordinate 74,833,611 downwards.
CTCTGATTTTGCGGGAAATGAAGAAAATTCATAGTTTTTTTAAGGCAGCTAAATAGAGTTTTTATTTAGAATAAAGACAAGTTACATAACCCCTTTCACACATTCAGAGGGACATACACAACATAAACACGATGACTACTGACTAGAGCAAGAGCACTAAGCAGTAGTGCATATTATTGCGACGAAAAGAAATAAAAAGTGGACGAGAAAACCATCTATTTAGCTTACTCAATCCGATTATGCATCAAATACACAGCCCCGTTTTGATACGAGGAAGCGTGAAACAGCTTCCGCTGCAGCACATAATACCATCGAAGCAAGGACCAGCGCCCGAAGGTAAACAACCGTTAGCCGCGTTATCACTCTCAGTGAATAAAATGTTGGACAAAGGGTTCCTAATATTGACATTAGGGATGATTGAGAAGGCCCTAACTTCGTTACGATCTGCCGTAACAGTCGGAGCAGCTGCAAATAAAAGCATAGCTGCCATTGCAACCAAAAGTAAAGCAGATTTGTTGGGTTCCATTTCTTTTTGTAGCAATTACCTAATTCTTAAGAGTAGAGGTGAATGTATTGTGTCACCCTATTTACTCCTTTATATAGTCAAGGGGATGGGTCTAAAATGGTTTCGGGTTTTCCATATGGAACTCGTTTATTCCATATCAACCCGAATTAAAAAAAAATATTATGACTCATATCCAATATATTTTAAAGATAGTCTTTTAAAATATTTGAATTTGTTTTTTTTAAATAGTCTCTTGGAATATTTTGATATGTTTCAAATTAGAATATATTTTTATAATATTTACTATTCATGGGTTGTTTTATGATGTTGAATATTACATAATTTCATGTTTGTTTAGTGGTTAAGGTTTAGCCTTTGTATTTGAAGGTCTTAGGTTTAAACTCCCCTAAACCCTTGAAGAAAAGAAAAACTAACGTGCCACATCATCATTTTCTAACGGAAGGTAATGGGAGAGACCAAAATGAAAGCGAAACAAAAGTTGGGTGACACTAATAAAAAATTTAAAACTATGGTGATCAAAATAAAAGTATCCTAAAAGTTCAGTGACCATTGGTGTACTTTATCCTAATTAAAAAGAGATTTGAATTGAAAAAAAAACACGTGAAATTTGCTTTAGATACGAAAAAGTGTTAAATATCTAGAAAATGATTTTGTGCATCTGTTAACATCTGTTTGGGGCCATTTTAAACAAAGATAAAATTAAATATATCAGTCATTGTCTTTTTCTAAATATAGAAATATTTAATGTTAAATGCCAACAAGACAAGACATTAAATTCAATAAGATGATATAGAGGGAGATATGGATATGATTCGTAGCACCGGTTTTTTTTTGTTTGTTTGTTAATAATCAGAAATTTAATATATATAACATTTTTATATTATTTGTCTAAGTTTTTGGTAACTATCTCTTGTTTGGTTTTATTTTATTTTTAAGGACAGATTTGTGAATTACGATGGTTTTAAAAGAAATGTCTCGATTAATTTATTTTTATTTTATAAACTTTTTTATAATTTCAAAGTATGATGTTTATTTTTTTAAAGTTAAGGTGAATATAAGTAATATTTGTTATACAAGTTCAATCATTTTGCTGCAGCTGTTGGTGCTTGAATTCATGACCTTTAGGAACAATAACCGTTTTTTTAACCACTGAAGCAAGTTAGTTCGTGCATGCATGATGTTCATTTTAAAAGACTTGAATTCAAACAACTTTATTTGTATGGTGTTTATCCCTTGTCAAAGATTTAGAAATGTATGAACCTATACTCATTTATAATCTCTTAAGTCGTATAAAAATTGAATTAAATTAAATAAATTACTACACGAATAAGTATTGATTAAATGATTATATAATAACTGAGCACACCTACACCTATATTTTTAGAACATTAATGACTAATTTCTCTCTCTTTTTGATGCATTGTATTTATAATTTTTTTACGGTGATTAATAAAATTCGGATGCCATTGTTCAATTTTTTCCGATTATAATAGAATCATACTATTCTACCAATTAAAAAATATTAATTGTTGATTGAAAAAAGGTTTTAACTAACATTGGAATCAATTAATCGATGTCCATGATTTTTTTTATCAAAGTGTATGATTTCATTAGATAAGGAATCATACAAGAGAATCGATGTCCATAATTTAATCAAGTTTTTAAATAATATTAATGTAAAAAAATTGTAATTATTTGAAAAATATTTAGGCTTAATACAATTTTTTCCCTTTAAAGTATACCCGATTTCCCAACTTACCCCCTAAACTTTATTTTGCCCACTTTTTCCCCTTAAACAATTCACCGTTACTCATTTTGCCCCATTCCGTTATCCTTTTCCGTTAAAACTTTATTATTTGTTAAGAAGTCACCGTCTTCTCTACTTTTCTCCAATGCTCTAGAGAGCTCCAAGATATAAAGTATTATTATAATAATATATATGTAAAATATCCTAAATTGAAGTGACGTGGTGCGAGTGTGTGTTGAGAGACTAGGGGGAGTGTGTGTTATAAGAGACGTGGTGTGCAAAATTGAAGTGAGAAAGATATTCGGGTAAGGGTCGAGAGAAATTTTTGTAGTGAGGTATGTTTGTAATATTTTTGTATATTAATAAAAGTGATATTTTCCTTTGTAATTAGTAGTTTTTCAGTTGAGCCTTAGTTTATGTATTTTTTAGTGCACTTGAATTGGTTACTAATGGTCGGTTATGCCGTCTAAGTTATATGGTCGGCTCTACCGCCTGAATAGTGTGTGGTCGGTTCTACCACCTAATTGGTCTATGGTCGGCACTGCCGCTCTCCAATATTTTTACCTTTGTTCTTATATATAAAATTTTCTAAAAATTAGATTATTTATGAATTTATCCTCGATTTTAAAATAAAAATTAATTACACGTATAAATTTCATTAAATAATATAAAGATGAGTATAAAACAGTATATGTTAATGTTTTTTCACAACAACATTAGCCAACTCGCCTCCACAATTCACAATAGCTAAAACATCCCCATTAATAGACAAGTTCAAAATATATTTGTTCGAGCTCAAAATATATTTTCAATTATATGGTAACCTGAAAAATAAAAAAGATTATTATTAATTATTTCAAGAGCATCGCCGAGAGATGGGGTACTTATTTCTGTGGATGGGGTACTTAACTACTTATATAATTTAATATATAATATCTTTATATTCGTGTTTAGTGTGTTTATTTTTTTTTTCGGCAAAGTTATATTTTATTGAAGGCTTAATACAAAGAATTACAGATATTCAATTACGACACGTGCTTATTAAACATGACAAATATACAAGAAATTACAACCACACATATTTAATTAAGTCTTACCTACATTTACAGGCCCACCTCTCTTTTGCAATCTGTCTCCTTGAGATTTAATATTTTTTAATAAAAAAAGTTGAAATTTAATATAATTTTTATTAAAGATAGGTTCAAAAGTTAATTACTATTTTATTTTTCCTAATTCATCTACTTTTGGTGTGGTCATGTAATAAAGAAGACAGAAAAAGAAATTAAAATGACACCAAATTATACGGATCTTCAGTTCGTGTCCCTAGTACCTAAACATGCCATGTAAAACTAATATTTATTTACAGTGAGAACCGGTCCAAATGTAAAAACAAAGACAGTGAGAACTGGTCCAAATGTAATAACTATGATAGAGAGACTTATCTGCATTTACAAGAAAAATACAACCAGGTCCAATTATGAATACAAGATGCCGACACTCCACCAATCTTAAACTAGAACACTTAGGTTGCAAAAAAAAAAAAAACAAAAAAAAAACAACTGTAACCCTCTAGACCCACCTATGTTTACATGATTTTTTGAAATTATATTTTATACAAAAGTTTGTTTTACAATTTTAATGTATTTAAAAAAAAGAATTTATATGGGTTTTACTGTGGGTCGCTCTTGTGACCCTAATGTGACTTCCTAGGATCAGTGATAACGCATAGGCGGATCTAGGGGATTACAAACATGACATGGTATAATAGCAGTTTAGTCCCAAAAGTTTTCAATTCAACAAAGCCAATAACACCAATCAAATTATCAAGTCCCCAAAGTTCAAAATAATTTCTTCAGACAACCTCTGGTTAACTTTTCCGGTGTCCGATCTACCTTATCCATGTGACCGATGGCGACTCTAATTTTATTTTAAAAATACGATCTTTTAAAGAAATTCTCCCAAATAAAAATTTTCAAGAAAAGTGGGCACCAACTCGAATTTTTATTTTATAATTAGTCGCTACAAATGTAAAGTAAACAAGATAGACTAAAAAGTAATATTCTTACCTTAAATCAAATCCTAAAAAAAATTAGATCATAACTCTAACTATAAGTGTAGCCGTATGTGTGTCCGCCATTATTAAACAATAAAATAATCAAAACTTATCAATGTAGTAGTAAATGCAAAATCTAATTGGAATTTTTCATGCATAGACAATAATCATACTATGCGCTTTCTCTTTTCTTCCATTTAAAAAGTTTAGTAAGATTTATAACGCGGCTCTCTATTTAGGTTCGGGCTGTATGATATCTATTAATAAAATTATATTTGTCGAAAATTAAAGCAAACTTGTTGGATTTCATTTCCTTTGTATAGTGAAGGTGATGGTGTAGATTCTGTTTTGTTTTATAGCTGCTGCAGGCTTTTGTTTCGTTTTAGTTTTGGTTTTTCAAGTTTTGCTGCCTTTAATGATAATAATATAACTCTGATTTTGCGGGAAATGAAGAAAATTCATAGTTTTTTTAAGGCAGCTAAATAGAGTTTTTATTTAGAATAAAGACAAGTTACATAACCCCTTTCACACATTCAGAGGGACATACACAACATAAACACGATGACTACTGACTAGAGCAAGAGCACTAAGCAGTAGTGCATATTATTGCGACGAAAAGAAATAAAAAGTGGACGAGAAAACCATCTATTTAGCTTACTCAATCCGATTATGCATCAAATACACAGCCCCGTTTTGATACGAGGAAGCGTGAAACAGCTTCCGCTGCAGCACATAATACCATCGAAGCAAGGACCAGCGCCCGAAGGTAAACAACCGTTAGCTGCGTTATCACTCTCAGCGAATAAAATGTTGGACAAAGGGTTCCTAATGTTGACATTAGGGATGACTGTGAAGGCCCTAACAGTTGGAGCCGTTGCAAATAAAAGCATAGCTGCCATTGCAACCAAAAGTAAAGCAGATTTGTTGGATTCCATTTCTTTTTGTAGCAATTACCTAATTCTTAAGAGTAGAGATGAATGTATTGTGTCACCCTATTTACTCCTTTATATAGTCAAGGGGATGGGTCTAAAATGGTTCAAATATAATATACTTTTTTTTCTTCCTTTTCTCTTCCTTCTCCCTCCCCACTAATTAGCAGCCATGTTGACCTAATAATTTTATTAGGCTATATTAGAAATATAACTGGGAAATGAAACTGGATAAAATAAAGCAAATTGAAAGAGATCAAACTATTTTAAGAAATGTCAAGCAAAAACAAATTGAAAGAGATCAAACTATTTTAAGAAATGGTTCGGTTCGGGTTCGCATATTGAGGTTTGGTTTTTTGGTTCAATTTAAAATTCAATCTTCTCAATTCGGTTCGGTTTCGGGTTTTCCATATGGAACCCGTTTATTCCATATCAACCCGAATTAAAAAAATATATTATGATTCATATCAAATATATTTTAAAGATAGTCTTTTGAAATATTTGAATTTGTTTTTTAAATAGTCTCTTGGAATATTTTGATATGTTTCAAATTGGAATATATTTTTTTAATATTTACTATTTAGGGGTTGTTTTATGATGTTGAATATTTGAGTTTGGCTTTAATCAAACAATATATTAGATTAGATATTTTTGTTCTAAGGTTGTGATGTAGAATCATTGAGTGAATATTAATTGAATGAATATTTTCTATGATTTTTTTAGATAGGTTGTTTGTTTTGTAAACATAGTTGTTTTTTAAAATCATTCTTATTTGAAATCTTAGATTTGTCAAGAGCTCAAGACATGTGTTTTCTTGTTCTTAATGGAAAAATAAATTGATATTAGAGTATCTAATGGTAAATTAAAATATGTTATGTGTTTTTCTTATTTTTTGAATTTGAAAACCCCCCGTTAAAACCGCGGTTTTTAACCGATCTAAACCACAAAATTTGGTTTTTTGTATTTTGAATTTTCAATTTAAAAAATTGTTGCTCTCAAGTTGGTACCTAAACTAGGTATCTTCTCCTAAGTTGGTACTAAAACTTATACATTCCATCAATTTGGTCATATTCTGAAAAAAATCAATAAATTTAACTCTCTATATTCGAAAATTCTATCAATTATATTTTTATTCTTCTACTAAATTGCTTATTCTTATCCAAAAATTGTTATATTACTTTCCTGGTATAATAACAGATTGACAGTATGTTATTGTTGTTTTATGGTAGAATGCAGCTATCCAACATCTGCTTCGATTCGAAGGACTCGTTTGGTTTGGCGGTATCACAAAAATGATTAAATTGATGAAGTTTTTAAATATGAATGGTTAAATTTATTGATTTGGTTCGAATTAGGACCAAATTGATAGAATATATAAATTTTGGTACTAACTTAAAAAAATATGTCTGGTTCAAGTATCAACTTAGGAGAAGATGCTAAATTTAGATACCAACTTAGAAGAAAATATATAAATCATGTACCAAATGTGTATTTATTACTACATGGATAACGTGTTAATTCATTATTAATAGTGTGGGCACACCTACACCTATATTCTTTATTATTTGTGTTGGCATGAAAAAGCATTTATTTACTTTTGATTTTATTATCATTATGTATATATAAAATTAGTTACTTGCGTGCCCCGAATAAATTATTTTATTGATTTTTCATATATTTTTAGAAAAAAATATAAGAAATGTGATGTAAAAAATCAAATAATAATTTTAATGATTAAAATAGGAGTAAATTTTCATGATTTTGGACTAAATTACAATTTTTGTAGGGTAGATATGGTGTCTTAAAAGCTTGTCAATTGTCCCTTTCTTTTCTTTATTGGGGAAAGGCACGTGTTATATTTTAAGCAAATGTACACCCATCAGCTTCTCTGTAATCTGTATAAAGGAGTGTTGGGCACAACTACAGGGCCGGAACGTGGTGGAGCCCTATGGGGCTACGGCCCTTAAATTTTGAAATTTTAGAATTTAGCCTTTTTAAATTTTTATTTGGTTCACACAAAATTTTTAAATGTTTTAATTAAATTCCTTTCATTATTTTTTAAATTTCAAAAATTTTAATTAGACCTCAAATTTTTAAATAACTGCAAATTAATTCATTTAATATTTTTGGAAAATCAGTTTAAACCATTATTTTAAAAAAAAAATAATTTGTCCCCTCGAAATTTTATTATCAAAAATTTCAAAAATTTTAAATTTCAAAAATTTTAATTAGACCTCAAATTTTTAAATAACTGCAAATTAATTTATTTAATATTTTTGGAAAATCAGTTTAAACCATTATTTTTAAAAAAAAAAATAATTTGCCCCCCTCGAAATTTTATTATCAAAAATTTCAAAAATTTTAAATTTTAAAAATTTTAATTAGACCTCAAATTTTTAAATAACTGCAAATTAATTCATTTAATATTTTTGGAAAATCAGTTTAAACCATTATTTTTAAATGTTTTAATTAAATCCCTTTCATTATTTTTTAAATTTCAAAAATTTTAATTAGACCTCAAATTTTTAAATAACTGCAAATTAATTCATTTAATATTTTTGGAAAATCAGTTTAAAACAATATTTTTTTAAAAAAATAATTTGCCCCCCTCGAAATTTTATTATCAAGTTCCGCCACTGAACACTTACACTTATTTTTGTCTAAAATTTATAATTTAGGAGGAAAAAAAAAGTGTCAAATAAGAGATTTTAACTACTTGCAATGATTTTTAAAGCACGATGACAGTAAAAGCATACAATTAAATATTTGTTCTTTTTAATTTAATATAGAGACCATAATCAATGTTTACAAGCGATTTAATTTATTTTAAACCGACTCCAATTAATCATGTTGCTTAGCCGGAAAAAAATCAATCTAGATTTTGTGTTCATTACTATAAAGATAAGTCTTGATTAAATGCTTATTTAATAATGTGGGCACATCTACACCTATCTTTGTAGATTATTTGTAAACCTGATAAACTTGACCTGAGATCTGAAATTTGAGTTGATTTATTCGACTAAAAAATCAATATAGACTTGAAATTTCGGTCAAAACTTGACCATAACTTAAATTAAAGTCGAACCGAATCAAAATTGACTCAAAATTGACTGAACCAAAAATCAATATGAACCGAAAGTAACTCGAACAGAAAAGTAATTCGAACTAGAAATAACTCGAATTTAATTTGTCCAAATCCGATCTAAATCGAACATCAACTTGATTTTGACAAGATAATTGAGCCGAAATGAACGGATAAATTATTTTTATTTATTTTTTAGTAGTATGATAAATGGTAAATATGTATATTTTTTTAGGGTAAACTAACCCAATGACCACCATACTATGATAAATGTATTAAAATGACCACATTAAAAAAACGACTTAATTAAACCACCAAACTATGATCTCAACGGGCTCTTCTTCATAAGTTAAATCCGGATTCAATTCAATCTCTTCTACGGGCATAACATGTGATGGATCGGACCTATACTTACGAAGCATCGAAACATGGAACACATCGTGTATCTTCTCTAGCTCGGATGGCAAACGCAACTGATAAGCAACCGGACCAACCCTCTTCAACAATCTCGTACGGTCCTATGTACCTCGGACTCAACTTCCCTTTTCGGCCAAATCTCATCACTTTCTTCCACGGAGACACTTTCAAGAATACTTTCTCGCCCACTGAGAACTCAACTTCCTTCCTCTTCAAATCGGCATAGGACTTCTGCCTATCCGAAGCAGCCTTCAAACGGTCACAAATCAATTTTACCTTGTCGGTTGTCCCCTTGAGCAAATCCGGCATAGGTAACAACTTCTGTCCCACTTCGGCCCAACAAACTGGAGTTCTACACTTTCGGCCATACAAGGCCTCATACGGAGCCATCTGAATGCTCGACTGAAAGCTATTATTGTACGCAAACTCTACTAGAGGCAAATGCTTCTCCCAAGTACCCTGAAAGTCTATGATACAACATCGCAGCATATCCTCTAAGATCTGAATAACCCTCTCTGACTGACCATCTGACTAAGGATGATAAGAAGTGCTGAAGTTCAAACGGGTACCCAAAGCTGTATGCAGACACTCCCAAAATCTAGAAGTAAACCACGGATCTCTATCTGACACAATAGACTTCGGCACACCATGCAATCTAACAATCTCACCAATGTACAAATCGGCCAATCTATCCAAAGTGTAGGTAGTGTTGACTGCCAAAAAGTGAGCGCACTTCGTAAAACGATCCACTATCACCCAAACTGAGTTCTTCTTCGTAGGAGTCAAAGGCAAACCCGAAACAAAATCCATGGTGATGTTCTCCCATTTCCATTCCGGAATTCTCAACGACTGTAACAAACCTGAGGGAACCTGATGTTCCGCCTTCACTCTCTGACACACTAAGCACTTACTCACAAAGTCGGCTACATCTCTCTTCAAGCCAACCCAAAAGTACTCATTCTTCAAATCACGGTACATCTTCGTACTTCCAGGATGCATAGCAAACAGACTACTGTGGGCTTCAGTCAAGATCGTACGTCTCAGGTCACTGTCCTCCGACACAACTATTCTATCTTTGAAACACAAAACCCCATCAGTACTGAATTTGTAGTTTGAAGATCTACCCTCGGCTATATCTTGCACGTGAGGTACCAAAGATCTATCTAAGAGTTGTTTCTCTCGAATCAACTGACCTAGAGTAGGTCTAACCTGAAGCTCGGCTATCAAGCCACCATCTCCGGACAAACTCAATCTAGCAAACATAGCTCTCAAGTCCACGGCCATCTTCCTACTCAATGCATCGGCCACTACATTTGCCTTACCCGGATGGTACTCAATAGTAAGATCATAGTCTTTTAGCAACTCTAACCATCTACGCTGTCGGAGATTCAAATCTCGCTGAGTCATAATGTATTTCAAACTCTTGTGATCGGTGTACACGGTGCATCTCTCACCGTACAAATAGTGCCTCCAAATCTTCAGAGCAAACACAACTGCAGCTAACTCTATGTCATGGGTCAGATAGTTGCGCTCATGGGTCTTCAACTGTCTTGAGGCATAAGCCACTACTCTCTTGTCTTGCATAAGAACACATCCTAGCCCTACATATGAAGCATCACTGTAGACTACATAGTCCTTCCCGGACTCAGGCTGTATCAAGATCGGTGCTTGGGTCAAAGCTTCTTTCAATTTCTCAAAGGCTCTCTGTGTTGCATCTGTCCACTCAAACTGAACACTCTTCTGAAGTAACTGTGTCAATGGAGCGGCTAACTTAGAGAAACCCTCTACAAATCTCCTATAGTATCCGGCTAAGCCTAGGAAGCTACATACCTCTATCACAGACTTCGGTTGCTTCCACTCAACAATGGCTTCAATCTTCTTCGGATCAACTCTAATCCCATCGGCTGACACTACATGTCCTAAGAAGACTACCTCCCGGATCCAGAACTCACACTTGCTGAGCTTCGCATACAACTGATGATCTAGCAGAGTCTTCAAAACAAGTCTCAAGTGTCGGTCATGGTCTTCTTCAGTTCGCGAGTACACCAAAATGTCATCAATGAACACAACTACAAACTGATCTAGATACTGATGAAAAATCCTATTCATCATGTCCATGAAAGCAGCAGGTGCATTAGTCAACCCAAATGATGTCTGTTGTCCCGATGCCTTTTGGCATCACCTCTATCAAAGTTTCTGGACCTCTTACCCGAACTAGATCCACCTGACCGCCTGGTCAAACTCAAGCTGTGCTCTATGTCCTTGGCCCTCGCGACCAAGACATCAAAATCAGTGTAATCTGAAGCTAGAGTATACATCTTGATCTCTTCACTCAGCCCATAACGAAAGCGGTTACAACGCTCCACCTCAGTAGGTACAAGCTCAGGTGCATACTGACTCAATCTGACAAACCGGATCTCATAATCTGTCACAGACATACTCCCCTGAAGCAATGCCATAAACTCTCTCTTCCTCTCATCGAGGTATCACGGACCCAGATACTTCTTACGGAAAGCTGTCTCAAAGAACTCCCAACTGATCTCGGCCTCATCCATACCCGTAGTAATGGTGACCCACCAAGTGTAGGCATCACCCTGAAGCAAAGACTCAACACATCCCAACTTGCGCTCACCAGTGCACCCCATCTGAGCAAGGATACGGACAATCTTCTCAAACCACAACTCTGACCTCTCCGGAGTAGCCCCTATAAACTCTTCGGCCCCAAGGCCACGAAGTCTCTCTAATGGTAATCCGGTGCCCTCACCCTGATGATGAGCTGCCTGACCTCCAGCTACTGCAGCCTGAAATGCCCCGGCTATCGCCTGAACCAACGGAGCTAAGTCTATTCCGGCCGGTCCTTGGCCTCTTTGAGGTCCCTCTCCTTCGGCCCCGGCCTCACCTCCCGCTCCCGGTGAAGGAGGTGGTGGTGGTGGAGGTGGTGGAGGAGCTCCAACTCCAACCACAGGCTCTCTCACTTGAGCCTCAACTCTCACTACTGGCTCAACTCCTGGAGCCTCTGCCCGTGGTTCCGGTCGAACCATCCTAGGCCTCCCACGTGGTCTCATGATACAGCTAGCAAGGTATAAACTACAACAACAAACAGATAGGATTACGTTAGCCAAAGCAAGGGTCCAATAATGCTCAAGTACTCCTTTTCCAAAAAATCTTTTTAAATTAAGTAATAGTAGCAATGGGCACACACTCTACACCAGACACAACATTTCATGCATTCAAAACATCATACGATCAATCAATTATCAAGAATTCATGGCAAGGCATGCATCGAACAACACAATCATTTAACACATTAAGCTTACCTCACTTACCTGCCCGAGGTCTCGGTAACCTCAGGCTCTGATACCAACAAATGTAACCCCCTCGTCCCGGTCTGGCCGGATGACCGGTCCGAGTGGGCCACACGGGGAAAACCGAGTGAAAACCCCTTAAGGATTCCCCCTCGGTTAGCAACCCTAATTCTTTTCCATTTTAAATCTTGTCTAGATGAGTATTTAATCCTAGGCGATCATACAACGAAACAACATTTACGAGACAATCAAACGAACTCAACCCAACATCTTACAGCCCAATTTTAAGCTTAAACTGCAGGCGGTATCGATACACTTAAGGGGTGTATCGATACCCCTTGAGTAGGTCAACTGATCGGAGTCAACCCGTGGAGACCGTATCGATACGCCTAAGGAGTGTATCGATACCCTCCCCAACGGTTGACTTCCCACGGTCAACGCTAAGATGACCGTATCGATACGCCAAGGGCTCGTATCGATACCGAAATGGACAATAGCTCCAGTGACCAAAAAGGTATCGATACGCCCCCTCGCGTATCGAAACACGAGGCCTGAAACAAGAAGGCCGTATCGATACGGGACCAACCGTATCGATACCCCTGCTATGAACTTGCAAATTTGAGCTGATTTAAGGCACAAGGAGGCCCTTAAATCCCTCTAAAACCCCAACCAACACACTAACATCAATCCTAAGGCAAACCAAACATAAAAGCATGCTTTCACAAGAAACCAAAGGGCACTAAACAACACAAGGTGGTGCACAAACATTCAAGCATCTTAAGCATTCCAACACAAACTAAGCATCCATACATAGCATTCCAAAAAGGCAATTTAACATATAAGGTCATACATGGAACTCAAAGGCCTTAAAAGGCACATGATAAGCATAAAGAGGTTTGCACCATAACAAGGCAACCTAGCATCTAAAGACATGCTAACACACACAACATTCATCATAGCATATCATGCTTACAAACCATAGTCAATCCAACATCAACACATGTAAATGAGTCGTACAAGCTCATACACAACCCTTGCCACATTGCTAACTAATACAAAATCACCACCGTACTTGAGTCACAAACTTGGAAGCCCTTCTTGCCTTGCCTCGAGCTAACACCACGCTAATGATCTGCATTGTTGAACATTGAGAGCGTAAGCTATAAGCTTAGTGAGGGTGCTTTAAAACGAAAAACATCAACAATGCAGGGTTCAAGCATGTAAATCCTAATCTCACATACATCAAACATTGGCATATAATCAAGTAGACCTAGCTAGTCTTTCAAGTGGCATAATATGGCATCTTACATCATACTAAGCATCAAGCATCAATATCAACAATCATGTCTCCACATCATATATCACATTATATGAACAAGTTAATTGGCCACTTTAAATTACCCCGATTGTGCGGATTTAAACCTCAACAACACTTTACCTCGGTGGGATTACACTCATCACCGGACCTTGCATGTGTGGGATTCCACTCATCGCCACATGCCCTACGGATGTGATTCCACTCATCATCCCGTAGAAATAAATAAAAGCTTTCGGTGGAATATTACATTACCGTACTTCTCCTTGATGACTTAACGCCATCAAGGCCACGTACGTTTTGACTCAATTTGTGTGCACACTAATCCTAATGATCGATCATTTACAACCGGTAATTTATTTAGTGTCAATTATCATAACCACATTATATATCATCAACCACACTCCATGCTCATCACATACATATACATTTCATGAATATACAAGTACCAATTAACCACAAGCACAAGAGCATAGTCAACAAGCACATTAGCATTTAAGGAGAACAAAGGCTAAATTAACTACTCGAGTTAAAAGGAAGTGGCCTACCAAGCAAACTTTACACACACACACTACACATACTCGAACCAAACTTTAAATCAAGTTTGAAACCACTCACCGCCCTTCCTTAGCTACCAAGCGAAACTCCTACGAACCCGGATTCGGTCCCAAAGCTTCTTCGACGATCCCTCTTGCTTCTAGTCAACCAAAAACACAACCAATAGCCACAATCAATGCTAATATTCAATCAACACATAATCCTTGAATTCGAACCAACTTCATCCACAATTTCCAACCACATTTAATCCCCAAATATAACAAATTCGTACTCCCTCAAACCTTGGCTGAAAACTCTACTTTCAAACACCCAAGTGACTCTCAAATGATCCCAAAACACCTTCCTAATATCCTCAAACCAACAGCCCTTCAAATTCAACCTTAAACCTCCCAAAAACCCAAGTTTTGACACCTTAAAATTTGCCCTAAGACCCTACTTCGGATTTTCCACAAAACTCAACCAATTTGATATATGTTGCACCTTTTAACATGAATAACTAAAGCCCCAACTCAATTTTGTGAAACAAAATGAAAAACCCTTTAAAAACCCAACCTTTAAAACAAACCCTAATTTTCAAAACCTCATATCTTTAAAATCTAAGACCTTGGGTTGATAGGGGATAAAGAGGAGAGTAAGAAAACATGTTTACCTTTGAAAAACACCTTGGATTGAAGTTGAAAGCCAATGGAATAGTAACTAGCTTTGGGAGGGTTTGAAAATGGGGTTTTCCTCTTTTTAACGTTGGAAAGGGGTTTTTGTGAAGAAGATGACAACTTTTGTTTTAAAGTTGTCTTGCTTTTAAAGACTTTATGGTCAAATTACAACTTAGGTCCCTCCCCTTTTTTACAATAGCTCAAATAGGTCTTTATTTAAGTTGAATTGATTTAATTAAATTTTTATTGACTCGAACCATAAACCCGGTTAACTCCTAACCCCAAAACACGGGTGTTACACAATCAGTAGCAAAAGTACACAGGGCACGGCTAGGAGAACAGTTTTGCAGCTGGTTTGTCATCGAAAAAAATATTGAGCAAAGGATTCTTAATGTTGGCATCGAAGGGCAGAAATTCATTACGAGCAGCCGTAACAGTTGGGGGCCCTGCAACTAAAATCAGGACTGCCATTGCACCCAAAAGTAACGCAAACTTGTTGCCTTCCATTTCTGCTGCCAAATAACTGATTATATTATTTCTCAATGCAGAGAGAATTAATGAGTCTATGTTCTCACCCAACACTCCTTTATATAGATGAAGATGAAGATGAAGATGAATGATATATGATGGGGATTAGAACACGTGCTCTTCCTCTGTTATTTCTTCTACCTTTCCTTTTTTTAAATTATTATTATTATTATTAAACCCCACGGTTAATTAAAAAGCATGAAAACAGATCAACAAGGGTACCTGAAACTGGGTTTAGTCGCTAGAACTTCATATTCGAAACTGATTCTGCAAATCGAAAATTGGGTGCGTCTGGTTGGATCTGATAAAGGAATTGAATTTTAAAAGTTTGACGAGTACAGGGACTGGAAACAAAATTAAACCTTTTTGTTTAACACAAGGTTTATTTTGTCAGCAAAAGTAGTTTTATCGGTATAATCCGTTTGTTTTATAATGTTATTCAACACTTAATTTTAAGTAAAACACCAAAACGATTTTAAACTAAAATCTATTAGTGTTGTTTTATAGTAGAATGCAGCTATCTAATTGTTACTTCGATTTGACTCGTTTGGTTTGGCGGTATCAGAAAAATAATTAAATTAATAAAATTTATCTTTTCAAAAGTACTTTTTGATTTTGACATGTGAAATAGATATTTTATTTTTTAAAGTATTTTTTAACAACAATATCAAACATTAAAATCTTACAAATAACTTTTTTAAATTAATTTTAAAAAATACTTTCTAACAATACTTTTAAAAATATTTTTAAAAAACAATGACAAACTGACAAAGATACAAAGAATTACAGATATTCAATTACGACACGTGCTTTTTAAACATGACAAATATACAAGAAATTACAACCACACATATTTAATTAAGTCTTACCTACATTTACAGGCCCACCTCTCTTTTGCAATCTGTCTCCTTGAGATTTAATATTTTTTAATAAAAAAAGTTGAAATTTAATATAATTTTTATTAAAGATAGGTTCAAAAGTTAATTACTATTTTATTTTTCCTAATTCATCTACTTTTGGTGTGGTCATGTAATAAAGAAGACAGAAAAAGAAATTAAAATGACACCAAATTATACGGATCTTCAGTTCGTGTCCCTAGTACCTAAACATGCCATGTAAAACTAATATTTATTTACAGTGAGAATCGGTCCAAATGTAAAAACAAAGACAGTGAGAACTGGTCCAAATGTAATAACTATGATAGAGAGACTTATCTGCATTTACAAGAAAAATACAACCAGGTCCAATTATGAATACAAGATGCCGACACTCCACCAATCTTAAACTAGAACACTTAGGTTGCAAAAAAAAAAAAAAAAAAAAAAAAACAACTGTAACCCTCTAGACCCACCTATGTTTACATGATTTTTTGAAATTATATTTTATACAAAAGTTTGTTTTACAATTTTAATGTATTTAAAAAAAAGAATTTATATGGGTTTTACTGTGGGTCGCTCTTGTGACCCTAATGTGACTTCCTAGGATCAGTGATAACGCATAGGCGGGTCTAGGGGATTACAAACATGACATGGTATAATAGCAGTTTAGTCCCAAAAGTTTTCAATTCAACAAAGCCAATAACACCAATCAAATTATCAAGTCCCCAAAGTTCAAAATAATTTCTTCAGACAACCTCTGGTTAACTTTTCCGGTGTCCGATCTACCTTATCCATGTGACCGATGGCGACTCTAATTTTATTTTAAAAATACGATCTTTTAAAGAAATTCTCCCAAATAAAAATTTTCAAGAAAAGTGGGCACCAACTCGAATTTTTATTTTATAATTAGTCGCTACAAATGTAAAGTAAACAAGATAGACTAAAAAGTAATATTCTTACCTTAAATCAAATCCTAAAAAAAATTAGATCATAACTCTAACTATAAGTGTAGCCGTATGTGTGTCCGCCATTATTAAACAATAAAATAATCAAAACTTATCAATGTAGTAGTAAATGCAAAATCTAATTGGAATTTTTCATGCATAGACAATAATCATACTATGCGCTTTCTCTTTTCTTCCATTTAAAAAGTTTAGTAAGATTTATAACGCGGCTCTCTATTTAGGTTCGGGCTGTATGATATCTATTAATAAAATTATATTTGTCGAAAATTAAAGCAAACTTGTTGGATTTCATTTCCTTTGTATAGTGAAGGTGATGGTGTAGATTCTGTTTTGTTTTATAGCTGCTGCAGGCTTTTGTTTCGTTTTAGTTTTGGTTTTTCAAGTTTTGCTGCCTTTAATGATAATAATATAACTCTGATTTTGCGGGAAATGAAGAAAATTCATAGTTTTTTTAAGGCAGCTAAATAGAGTTTTTATTTAGAATAAAGACAAGTTACATAACCCCTTTCACACATTCAGAGGGACATACACAACATAAACACGATGACTACTGACTAGAGCAAGAGCACTAAGCAGTAGTGCATATTATTGCGACGAAAAGAAATAAAAAGTGGACGAGAAAACCATCTATTTAGCTTACTCAATCCGATTATGCATCAAATACACAGCCCCGTTTTGATACGAGGAAGCGTGAAACAGCTTCCGCTGCAGCACATAATACCATCGAAGCAAGGACCAGCGCCCGAAGGTAAACAACCGTTAGCCGCGTTATCACTCTCAGTGAATAAAATGTTGGACAAAGGGTTCCTAATATTGACATTAGGGATGATTGAGAAGGCCCTAACTTCGTTACGATCTGCCGTAACAGTCGGAGCAGCTGCAAATAAAAGCATAGCTGCCATTGCAACCAAAAGTAAAGCAGATTTGTTGGGTTCCATTTCTTTTTGTAGCAATTACCTAATTCTTAAGAGTAGAGGTGAATGTATTGTGTCACCCTATTTACTCCTTTATATAGTCAAGGGGATGGGTCTAAAATGGTTTCGGGTTTTCCATATGGAACTCGTTTATTCCATATCAACCCGAATTAAAAAAAAATATTATGACTCATATCCAATATATTTTAAAGATAGTCTTTTAAAATATTTGAATTTGTTTTTTTTAAATAGTCTCTTGGAATATTTTGATATGTTTCAAATTAGAATATATTTTTATAATATTTACTATTCATGGGTTGTTTTATGATGTTGAATATTACATAATTTCATGTTTGTTTAGTGGTTAAGGTTTAGCCTTTGTATTTGAAGGTCTTAGGTTTAAACTCCCCTAAACCCTTGAAGAAAAGAAAAACTAACGTGCCACATCATCATTTTCTAACGGAAGGTAATGGGAGAGACCAAAATGAAAGCGAAACAAAAGTTGGGTGACACTAATAAAAAATTTAAAACTATGGTGATCAAAATAAAAGTATCCTAAAAGTTCAGTGACCATTGGTGTACTTTATCCTAATTAAAAAGAGATTTGAATTGAAAAAAAAACACGTGAAATTTGCTTTAGATACGAAAAAGTGTTAAATATCTAGAAAATGATTTTGTGCATCTGTTAACATCTGTTTGGGGCCATTTTAAACAAAGATAAAATTAAATATATCAGTCATTGTCTTTTTCTAAATATAGAAATATTTAATGTTAAATGCCAACAAGACAAGACATTAAATTCAATAAGATGATATAGAGGGAGATATGGATATGATTCGTAGCACCGGTTTTTTTTTGTTTGTTTGTTAATAATCAGAAATTTAATATATATAACATTTTTATATTATTTGTCTAAGTTTTTGGTAACTATCTCTTGTTTGGTTTTATTTTATTTTTAAGGACAGATTTGTGAATTACGATGGTTTTAAAAGAAATGTCTCGATTAATTTATTTTTATTTTATAAACTTTTTTATAATTTCAAAGTATGATGTTTATTTTTTTAAAGTTAAGGTGAATATAAGTAATATTTGTTATACAAGTTCAATCATTTTGCTGCAGCTGTTGGTGCTTGAATTCATGACCTTTAGGAACAATAACCGTTTTTTTAACCACTGAAGCAAGTTAGTTCGTGCATGCATGATGTTCATTTTAAAAGACTTGAATTCAAACAACTTTATTTGTATGGTGTTTATCCCTTGTCAAAGATTTAGAAATGTATGAACCTATACTCATTTATAATCTCTTAAGTCGTATAAAAATTGAATTAAATTAAATAAATTACTACACGAATAAGTATTGATTAAATGATTATATAATAACTGAGCACACCTACACCTATATTTTTAGAACATTAATGACTAATTTCTCTCTCTTTTTGATGCATTGTATTTATAATTTTTTTACGGTGATTAATAAAATTCGGATGCCATTGTTCAATTTTTTCCGATTATAATAGAATCATACTATTCTACCAATTAAAAAATATTAATTGTTGATTGAAAAAAGGTTTTAACTAACATTGGAATCAATTAATCGATGTCCATGATTTTTTTTATCAAAGTGTATGATTTCATTAGATAAGGAATCATACAAGAGAATCGATGTCCATAATTTAATCAAGTTTTTAAATAATATTAATGTAAAAAAATTGTAATTATTTGAAAAATATTTAGGCTTAATACAATTTTTTCCCTTTAAAGTATACCCGATTTCCCAACTTACCCCCTAAACTTTATTTTGCCCACTTTTTTCCCTTAAACAATTCACCGTTACTCATTTTGCCCCATTCCGTTATCGTTTTCCGTTAAAACTTTATTATTTGTTAAGAAGTCACCGTCTTCTCTACTTTTCTCCAATGCTCTAGAGAGCTCCAAGATATAAAGTATTATTATAATAATATATATGTAAAATATCCTAAATTGAAGTGACGTGGTGCGAGTGTGTGTTGAGAGACTAGGGGGAGTGTGTGTTATAAGAGACGTGGTGTGCAAAATTGAAGTGAGAAAGATATTCGGGTAAGGGTCGAGAGAAATTTTTGTAGTGAGGTATGTTTGTAATATTTTTGTATATTAATAAAAGTGATATTTTCCTTTGTAATTAGTAGTTTTTCAGTTGAGCCTTAGTTTATGTATTTTTTTAGTGCACTTGAATTGGTTACTAATGGTCGGTTATGCCGTCTAAGTTATATGGTCGGCTCTACCGCCTGAATAGTGTGTGGTCGGTTCTACCACCTAATTGGTCTATGGTCGGCACTGCCGCTCTCCAATATTTTTACCTTTGTTCTTATATATAAAATTTTCTAAAAATTAGATTATTTATGAATTTATCCTCGATTTTAAAATAAAAATTAATTACACGTATAAATTTCATTAAATAATATAAAGATGAGTATAAAACAGTATATGTTAATGTTTTTTCACAACAACATTAGCCAACTCGCCTCCACAATTCACAATAGCTAAAACATCCCCATTAATAGACAAGTTCAAAATATATTTGTTCGAGCTCAAAATATATTTTCAATTATATGGTAACCTGAAAAATAAAAAAGATTATTATTAATTATTTCAAGAGCATCGCCGAGAGATGGGGTACTTATTTCTGTGGATGGGGTACTTAACTACTTATATAATTTAATATATAACATCTTTATATTCGTGTTTAGTGTGTTTATTTTTTTTTTCGGCAAAGTTATATTTTATTGAAGGCTTAATACAAAGAATTACAGATATTCAATTACGACACGTGCTTATTAAACATGACAAATATACAAGAAATTACAACCACACATATTTAATTAAGTCTTACCTACATTTACAGGCCCACCTCTCTTTTGCAATCTGTCTCCTTGAGATTTAATATTTTTTAATAAAAAAAGTTGAAATTTAATATAATTTTTATTAAAGATAGGTTCAAAAGTTAATTACTATTTTATTTTTCCTAATTCATCTACTTTTGGTGTGGTCATGTAATAAAGAAGACAGAAAAAGAAATTAAAATGACACCAAATTATACGGATCTTCAGTTCGTGTCCCTAGTACCTAAACATGCCATGTAAAACTAATATTTATTTACAGTGAGAACCGGTCCAAATGTAAAAACAAAGACAGTGAGAACTGGTCCAAATGTAATAACTATGATAGAGAGACTTATCTGCATTTACAAGAAAAATACAACCAGGTCCAATTATGAATACAAGATGCCGACACTCCACCAATCTTAAACTAGAACACTTAGGTTGCAAAAAAAAAAAAACAAAAAAAAACAACTGTAACCCTCTAGACCCACCTATGTTTACATGATTTTTTGAAATTATATTTTATACAAAAGTTTGTTTTACAATTTTAATGTATTTAAAAAAAAGAATTTATATGGGTTTTACTGTGGGTCGCTC
The DNA here is from genome assembly GCA_958450335.1 of Hibiscus tridactylites. NCBI lineage: Eukaryota > Viridiplantae > Streptophyta > Magnoliopsida > Malvales > Malvaceae > Hibiscus > Hibiscus tridactylites. The sequence goes on along the minus strand of OY288285.1, from coordinate 74,812,286 downwards.
TTGTGACCCTAATGTGACTTCCTAGGATCAGTGATAACGCATAGGCGGGTCTAGGGGATTACAAACATGACATGGTATAATAGCAGTTTAGTCCCAAAAGTTTTCAATTCAACAAAGCCAATAACACCAATCAAATTATCAAGTCCCCAAAGTTCAAAATAATTTCTTCAGACAACCTCTGGTTAACTTTTCCGGTGTCCGATCTACCTTATCCATGTGACCGATGACGACTCTAATTTTATTTTAAAAATACGATTTTTTAAAGAAATTCTCCCAAATAAAAATTTTCAAGAAAAGTGGGCACCAACTCGAATTTTTATTTTATAATTAGTCGCTACAAATGTAAAGTAAACAAGATAGACTAAAAAGTAATATTCTTACCTTAAATCAAATCCTAAAAAAAATTAGATCATAACTCTAACTATAAGTGTAGCCGTATGTGTGTCCGCCATTATTAAACAATAAAATAATCAAAACTTATCAATGTAGTAGTAAATGCAAAATCTAATTGGAATTTTTCATGCATAGACAATAATCATACTATGCGCTTTCTCTTTTCTTCCATTTAAAAAGTTTAGTAAGATTTATAACGCGGCTCTCTATTTAGGTTCGGGCTGTATGATATCTATTAATAAAATTATATTTGTCGAAAATTAAAGCAAACTTGTTGGATTTCATTTCCTTTGTATAGTGAAGGTGATGGTGTAGATTCTGTTTTGTTTTATAGCTGCTGCAGGCTTTTGTTTCGTTTTAGTTTTGGTTTTTCAAGTTTTGCTGCCTTTAATGATAATAATATAACTCTGATTTTGCGGGAAATGAAGAAAATTCATAGTTTTTTTAAGGCAGCTAAATAGAGTTTTTATTTAGAATAAAGACAAGTTACATAACCCCTTTCACACATTCAGAGGGACATACACAACATAAACACGATGACTACTGACTAGAGCAAGAGCACTAAGCAGTAGTGCATATTATTGCGACGAAAAGAAATAAAAAGTGGACGAGAAAACCATCTATTTAGCTTACTCAATCCGATTATGCATCAAATACACAGCCCCGTTTTGATACGAGGAAGCGTGAAACAGCTTCCGCTGCAGCACATAATACCATCGAAGCAAGGACCAGCGCCCGAAGGTAAACAACCGTTAGCTGCGTTATCACTCTCAGCGAATAAAATGTTGGACAAAGGGTTCCTAATGTTGACATTAGGGATGACTGTGAAGGCCCTAACAGTTGGAGCCGTTGCAAATAAAAGCATAGCTGCCATTGCAACCAAAAGTAAAGCAGATTTGTTGGATTCCATTTCTTTTTGTAGCAATTACCTAATTCTTAAGAGTAGAGATGAATGTATTGTGTCACCCTATTTACTCCTTTATATAGTCAAGGGGATGGGTCTAAAATGGTTCAAATATAATATACTTTTTTTTCTTCCTTTTCTCTTCCTTCTCCCTCCCCACTAATTAGCAGCCATGTTGACCTAATAATTTTATTAGGCTGTATTAGAAATATAACTGGGAAATGAAACTGGATAAAATAAAGCAAATTGAAAGAGATCAAACTATTTTAAGAAATGTCAAGCAAAAACAAATTGAAAGAGATCAAACTATTTTAAGAAATGGTTCGGTTCGGGTTCGCATATTGAGGTTTGGTTTTTTGGTTCAATTTAAAATTCAATCTTCTCAATTCGGTTCGGTTTCGGGTTTTCCATATGGAACCCGTTTATTCCATATCAACCCGAATTAAAAAAATATATTATGATTCATATCAAATATATTTTAAAGATAGTCTTTTGAAATATTTGAATTTGTTTTTTAAATAGTCTCTTGGAATATTTTGATATGTTTCAAATTGGAATATATTTTTTTAATATTTACTATTTAGGGGTTGTTTTATGATGTTGAATATTTGAGTTTGGCTTTAATCAAACAATATATTAGATTAGATATTTTTGTTCTAAGGTTGTGATGTAGAATCATTGAGTGAATATTAATTGAATGAATATTTTCTATGATTTTTTTAGATAGGTTGTTTGTTTTGTAAACATAGTTGTTTTTTAAAATCATTCTTATTTGAAATCTTAGATTTGTCAAGAGCTCAAGACATGTGTTTTCTTGTTCTTAATGGAAAAATAAATTGATATTAGAGTATCTAATGGTAAATTAAAATATGTTATGTGTTTTTCTTATTTTTTGAATTTGAAAATCCCCCGTTAAAACCGCGGTTTTTAACCGATCTAAACCACAAAATTTGGTTTTTTGTATTTTGAATTTTCAATTTAAAAAATTGTTGCTCTCAAGTTGGTACCTAAACTAGGTATCTTCTCCTAAGTTGGTACTAAAACTTATACATTCCATCAATTTGGTCATATTCTGAAAAAAATCAATAAATTTAACTCTCTATATTCGAAAATTCTATCAATTATATTTTTATTCTTCTACTAAATTGCTTATTCTTATCCAAAAATTGTTATATTACTTTCCTGGTATAATAACAGATTGACAGTATGTTATTGTTGTTTTATGGTAGAATGCAGCTATCCAACATCTGCTTCGATTCGAAGGACTCGTTTGGTTTGGCGGTATCACAAAAATGATTAAATTGATGAAGTTTTTAAATATGAATGGTTAAATTTATTGATTTGGTTCGAATTAGGACCAAATTGATAGAATATATAAATTTTGGTACTAACTTAAAAAAATATGTCTGGTTCAAGTATCAACTTAGGAGAAGATGCTAAATTTAGATACCAACTTAGAAGAAAATATATAAATCATGTACCAAATGTGTATTTATTACTACATGGATAACGTGTTAATTCATTATTAATAGTGTGGGCACACCTACACCTATATTCTTTATTATTTGTGTTGGCATGAAAAAGCATTTATTTACTTTTGATTTTATTATCATTATGTATATATAAAATTAGTTACTTGCGTGCCCCGAATAAATTATTTTATTGATTTTTCATATATTTTTAGAAAAAAATATAAGAAATGTGATGTAAAAAATCAAATAATAATTTTAATGATTAAAATAGGAGTAAATTTTCATGATTTTGGACTAAATTACAATTTTTGTAGGGTAGATATGGTGTCTTAAAAGCTTGTCAATTGTCCCTTTCTTTTCTTTATTGGGGAAAGGCACGTGTTATATTTTAAGCAAATGTACACCCATCAGCTTCTCTGTAATCTGTATAAAGGAGTGTTGGGCACAACTACAGGGCCGGAACGTGGTGGAGCCCTATGGGGCTACGGCCCTTAAATTTTGAAATTTTAGAATTTAGCCTTTTTAAATTTTTATTTGGTTCACACAAAATTTTTAAATGTTTTAATTAAATCCCTTTCATTATTTTTTAAATTTCAAAAATTTTAATTAGACCTCAAATTTTTAAATAACTGCAAATTAATTCATTTAATATTTTTGGAAAATCAGTTTAAACCATTATTTTAAAAAAAAATAATTTGCCCCCTCGAAATTTTATTATCAAAAATTTCAAAAATTTTAAATTTCAAAAATTTTAATTAGACCTCAAATTTTTAAATAACTGCAAATTAATTCATTTAATATTTTTGGAAAATCAGTTTAAACCATTATTTTTAAAAAAAAAATAATTTGCCCCCCTCGAAATTTTATTATCAAAAATTTCAAAAATTTTAAATTTTAAAAATTTTAATTAGACCTCAAATTTTTAAATAACTGCAAATTAATTCATTTAATATTTTTGGAAAATCAGTTTAAACCATTATTTTTAAATGTTTTAATTAAATCCCTTTCATTATTTTTTAAATTTCAAAAATTTTAATTAGACCTCAAATTTTTAAATAACTGCAAATTAATTCATTTAATATTTTTGGAAAATCAGTTTAAAACAATATTTTTTTAAAAAATAATTTGCCCCCCTCGAAATTTTATTATCAAGTTCCGCCACTGAACACTTACACTTATTTTTGTCTAAAATTTATAATTTAGGAGGAAAAAAAGTGTCAAATAAGAGATTTTAACTACTTGCAATGATTTTTAAAGCACGATGACAGTAAAAGCATACAATTAAATATTTGTTCTTTTTAATTTAATATAGAGACCATAATCAATGTTTACAAGCGATTTAATTTATTTTAAACCGACTCCAATTAATCATGTTGCTTAGCCGAAAAAAATCAATCTAGATTTTGTGTTCATTACTATAAAGATAAGTCTTGATTAAATGCTTATTTAATAATGTGGGCACATCTACACCTATCTTTGTAGATTATTTGTAAACCTGATAAACTTGACCTGAGATCTGAAATTTGAGTTGATTTATTCGACTAAAAAATCAATATAGACTTGAAATTTCGGTCAAAACTTGACCATAACTTAAATTAAAGTCGAACCGAATCAAAATTGACTCAAAATTGACTGAACCAAAAATCAATATGAACCGAAAGTAACTCGAACAGAAAAGTAATTCGAACTAGAAATAACTCGAATTTAATTTGTCCAAATCCGATCTAAATCGAACATCAACTTGATTTTGACAAGATAATTGAGCCGAAATGAACGGATAAATTATTTTTATTTATTTTTTAGTAGTATGATAAATGGTAAATATGTATATTTTTTTTAGGGTAAACTAACCCAATGACCACCATACTATGATAAATGTATTAAAATGACCACATTAAAAAAAACGACTTAATTAAACCACCAAACTATGATCTCAACGGGCTCTTCTTCATAAGTTAAATCCGGATTCAATTCAATCTCTTCTACGGGCATAACATGTGATGGATCGGACCTATACTTACGAAGCATCGAAACATGGAACACATCGTGTATCTTCTCTAGCTCGGATGGCAAACGCAACTGATAAGCAACCGGACCAACCCTCTTCAACAATCTCGTACGGTCCTATGTACCTCGGACTCAACTTCCCTTTTTGGCCAAATCTCATCACTTTCTTCCACGGAGACACTTTCAAGAATACTTTCTCGCCCACTGAGAACTCAACTTCCTTCCTCTTCAAATCGGCATAGGACTTCTGCCTATCCGAAGCAGCCTTCAAACGGTCACAAATCAATTTTACCTTGTCGGTTGTCCCCTTGAGCAAATCCGGCATAGGTAACAACTTCTGTCCCACTTCGGCCCAACAAACTGGAGTTCTACACTTTCGGCCATACAAGGCCTCATACGGAGCCATCTGAATGCTCGACTGAAAGCTATTATTGTACGCAAACTCTACTAGAGGCAAATGCTTCTCCCAAGTACCCTGAAAGTCTATGATACAACATCGCAGCATATCCTCTAAGATCTGAATAACCCTCTCTGACTGATCATCTGACTAAGGATGATAAGAAGTGCTGAAGTTCAAACGGGTACCCAAAGCTGTATGCAGACACTCCCAAAATCTAGAAGTAAACCGCGGATCTCTATCTGACACAATGGACTTCGGCACACCATGCAATCTAACAATCTCACCAATGTACAAATCGGCCAATCTATCCAAAGTGTAGGTAGTGTTGACTGCCAAAAAGTGAGCGCACTTCGTAAAACGATCCACTATCACCCAAACTGAGTTCTTCTTCGTAGGAGTCAAAGGCAAACCCGAAACAAAATCCATGGTGATGTTCTCCCATTTCCATTCCGGAATTCTCAACGACTGTAACAAACCTGAGGGAACCTGATGTTCCGCCTTCACTCTCTGACACACTAAGCACTTACTCACAAAGTCGGCTACATCTCTCTTCAAGCCAACCCAAAAGTACTCATTCTTCAAATCACGGTACATCTTCGTACTTCCAGGATGCATAGCAAACAGACTACTGTGGGCTTCAGTCAAGATCGTACGTCTCAGGTCACTGTCCTCCGGCACAACTATTCTATCTTTGAAACACAAAACCCCATCAGTACTGAATTTGTAGTATGAAGATCTACCCTCGGCTATATCTTGCACGTGAGGTACCAAAGATCTATCTAAGAGTTGTTTCTCTTGAATCAACTGACCTAGAGTAGGTCTAAACTGAAGCTCGGCTATCAAGCCACCATCTCCGGACAAACTCAATCTAGCAAACATAGCTCTCAAGTCCACGGCCATCTTCCTACTCAATGCATCGGCCACTACATTTGCCTTACCCGGATGGTACTCAATAGTAAGATCATAGTCTTTTAGCAACTCTAACCATCTACGCTGTCGGAGATTCAAATCTCGCCGAGTCATAATGTATTTCAAACTCTTGTGATCGGTGTACACGGTGCATCTCTCACAGTACAAATAGTGCCTCCAAATCTTCAGAGCAAACACAATTGCAGCTAACTCTATGTCATGGGTCGGATAGTTGCGCTCATGGGTCTTCAACTGTCTTGAGGCATAAGCCACTACTCTCTTGTCTTGCATAAGAACACATCCTAGCCCTACATATGAAGCATCACTGTAGACTACATAGTCCTTCCCGGACTCAGGCTGTATCAAGATCGGTGCTTGGGTCAAAGCTTCTTTCAATTTCTCAAAGGCTCTCTGTCTTGCATCTGTCCACTCAAACTGAACACTCTTCTGAAGTAACTGTGTCAATGGAGCGGCTAACTTAGAGAAACCCTCTACAAATCTCCTATAGTATCCGGCTAAGCCTAGGAAGCTACATACCTCTGTCACAGACTTCGGTTGCTTCCACTCAACAATGGCTTCAATCTTCTTCGGATCAACTCTAATCCCATCGGCTGACACTACATGTCCTAAGAAGACTACCTCCCGGATCCAGAACTCACACTTGCTGAGCTTCGCATACAACTGATGATCTAGCAGAGTCTTCAAAACAAGTCTCAAGTGTCGGTCATGGTCTTCTTCAGTTCGCGAGTACACCAAAATGTCATCAATGAACACAACTACAAACTGATCTAGATACTGATGAAAAATCCTATTCATCATGTCCATGAAAGCAGCAGGTGCATTAGTCAACCCAAATGATGTCTGTTGTCCCGATGCCTTTTGGCATCACCTCTATCAAAGTTTCTGGACCTCTTACCCGAACTAGATCCACCTGACCGCCTGGTCAAACTCAAGCTGTGCTCTATGTCCTTGGCCCTCGCGACCAAGACATCAAAATCAGTGTAATCTGAAGCTAGAGTATACGTCTTGATCTCTTCACTCAGCCCATAACGAAAGCGGTTACAACGCTCCACCTCGGTAGGTACAAGCTCAGGTGCATACTGACTCAATCTGACAAACCGGATCTCATAATCTGTCACAGACATACTCCCCTGAAGCAATGCCATAAACTCTATCTTCCTCTCATCGAGGTATCACGGACCCAGATACTTCTTACGGAAAGCTGTCTCAAAGAACTCCCAAGTGATCTCGGCCTCATCCATACCCGTAGTAATGGTGACCCACCAAGTGTAGGCATCACCCTGAAGCAAAGACTCAACACATCCCAACTTGCGCTCACCAGTGCACCCCATCTGAGCAAGGATACGGACAGTCTTCTCAAACCACAACTCTGACCTCTCGTAGCCCCTCTAAACTCTTCGGCCCCAAGGCCCCGAAGTCTCTCTAAAGGTAATCCGGTGCCCTCACCCTGATGATGAGCTTCCTGACCTCCAGCTACTGCAGCCTGAAATACCCCGACTATCGCCTGAACCAACGGAGCTAAGTCTATTCCGGCCGGTCCTTGGCCTCTTTGAGGTCCCTCTCCTTCGGCCCCGGCCTCACCTCCCGCTCCCGGTGAAGGAGGTGGTGGTGGTGGAGGTGGTGGAGGAGCTCCAACTCCAACCACATGCTCTCTCACTTGAGCCTCAACTCTCACTACTGGCTAAACTCCTGGAGCCTCTGCCCGTGGTTCCGGTCGAACCATCCTAGGCCTCCCACGTGGTCTCATGATACAGCTAGCAAGGTATAAACTACAACAACAAACAGATAGGATTAAGTTAGCCAAAGCAAGGGTCCAATAATGCTCAAGTACTCCTTTTTCCAAAAAATCTTTTTAAATTAAGTAATAGTAGCAATGGGCACACACTCTACACCAGACACAACATTTCATGCATTCAAAACATCATACGATCAATCAATTATCAAGAATTCATGGCAAGGTATGCATCGAACAACACAATCATTTAACACATTAAGCTTACCTCACTTACCTGCCCGAGGTCTCGGTAACCTCAGGCTCTGATACCAACAAATGTAACCCCCTCGTCGCGGTCTGGCCGGATGACCGGTCCGAGTGGGCCACACGGGGAAAACAGAGTGAAAACCCCTTAAGGATTCCCCCTCGGTTAGCAACCCTAATTTTTTTTCCATTTTAAATCTTGTCTAGATGAGTATTTAATCCTAGGCGATCATACAACGGAACACCATTTACGAGACAATCAAACGAACTCAACCCAACATCTTACAGCCCAATTTTAAGCTTAAACTGCAGGCGGTATCGATACACTTAAGGGGTGTATCGATACCCCTTGAGTAGGTCAACTGATCGGAGTCAACCCGTGGAGACCGTATCGATACGCCTAAGGAGTGTATCGATACCCTCCCCAACGGTTGACTTCCCACGGTCAACGCTAAGATGACCGTATCGATACGCCAAGGGCCCGTATCGATACCGAAATGGACAATAGCTCGAGTGACCAAAAAGGTATCGATACGCCCCCTCGCGTATCGAAACACGAGGCCTGAAACAAGAAGGCCGTATCGATACGGGACCAACCGTATCGATACCCCTGCTATGAACTTGCAGATTTGAGCTGATTTAAGGCACAAGGAGGCCCTTAAATCCCTCTAAAACCCCAACCAACACACTAACATCAATCCTAAAGCAAACCAAACATAAAAGCATGCTTTCACAAGAAACGAAAGGGCACTAAACAACACAAGGTGGTGCACAAACATTCAAGCATCTTAAGCATTCCAACACAAACTAAGCATCCATACATAGCATTCCAAAAAGGCAATTTAACATATAAGGTCATACATGGAACTCAAAGGCCTTAAAAGGCACATGATAAGCATAAAGAGGTTTGCACCATAACAAGGCAACCTAGCATCTAAAGACATGCTAACACACACAACATTCATCATAGCATATCATGCTTACAAACCATAGTCAATCCAACATCAACACATGTAAATGAGTCATACAAGTTCATACACAACCCTTGCCACATTGCTAACTAATACAAAATCACCACCGAACTTGAGTCACAAACTTGGAAGCCCTTCTTGCCTTGCCTCGAGCTAACACCACGCTAATGATCTGCATTGTTGAACATTGAGAGCGTAAGCTATAAGCTTAGTGAGGGTGCTCTAAAACGAAAAACATCAACAATGCAGGGTTCAAGCATGTAAATCCTAATCTCACATACATCAAACATTGGCATATAATCAAGTAGACCTAGCTAGTCTTTCAAGTGGCATAATATGGCATCTTACATCATACTAAGCATCAAGCATCAATATCAACAATCATGTCTCCACATCATATATCACATTATATGAACAAGTTAATTGGCCACTTTAAATTACCCCGATTGTGCGGATTTAAACCTCAACAACACTTTACCTCGGTGGGATTACACTCATCACCGGACCTTGCATGTGCGGGATTCCACTCATCGCCACATGCCCTACGGATGTGATTCCACTCATCATCCCGTAGAAATAAATAAAAGCTTTCGGTGGAATATTACATCACCGTACTCCTCCTTGATGACTTAACGCCATCAAGGCCACGTACGTTTTGACTCAATTTGTGTGCACACTAATCCTAATGATCGATCATTTACAACCGGTAATTTATTTAGTGTCAATTATCATAACCACATTATATATCATCAACCACACTCCATGCTCATCACATACATATACATTTCATGAATATACAAGTACCAATTAACCACAAGCACAAGAGCATAGTCAACAAGCACATTAGCATTTAAGGAGAACAAAGGCTAAATTAACTACTCGAGTTAAAAGGAAGTGGCCTACCAAGCACACTTTACACACACACACTACACATACTCGAACCAAACTTTAAATCAAGTTTGAAACCACTCACCGCCCTTCCTTAGCTACCAAGCGAAACTCCTACGAACCCGGATTCGGTCCCAAAGCTTCTTCGACGATCCCTCTTGCTTCTAGTCAACCAAAAACACAACCAATAGCCACAATCAATGCTAATATTCAATCAACACATAATCCTTGAATTCGAACCAACTTCATCCACAATTTCCAACCACATTTAATCCCCAAATATAACAAATTCGTACTCCCTCAAACCTTGGCTGAAAACTCTACTTTCAAACACCCAAGTGACTCTCAAATGATCCCAAAACACCTTCCTAATATCCTCAAACCAACAGCCCTTCAAATTCAACCTTAAACCTCCCAAAAACCCAAGTTTTGACACCTTAAAATTTGCCCTAAGACCCTACTTCGGATTTTCCACAAAACTCAACCAATTTGATATATGTTGCAACTTTTAACATGAATAACTAAAGCCCCAACTCAATTTTGTGAAACAAAATGAAAAACCCTTTAAAAACCCTTTAATTAGACCTCAAATTTTTAAATAACTGCAAATTAATTCATTTAATATTTTTGGAAAATCAGTTTAAACCATTATTTTTTTAAAAAAAATAATTTGCCCCCTCGAAATTTTATTATCAAAAATTTCAAAAATTTTAAATTTCAAAAATTTTAATTAGACCTCAAATTTGTAAATAACTGCAAATTAATTCATTTAATATTTTTGGAAAATCAGTTTAAACCATTATTTTAAAAAAAATAATTTGCCCCCCTCGAAATTTTATTATCAAAAATTTCAAAAATTTTAATTAGACCTCAAATTTTTAAATAACTGCAAATTAATTCATTTAATATTTTTGGAAAATCAGTTTAAACCATTATTTTTAAATGTTTTAATTAAATCCCTTTCATTATTTTTTAAATTTCAAAAATTTTAATTAGACCTCAAATTTTTAAATAACTACAAATTAATTCATTTAATATTTTTGGAAAATCAGTTTAAAACAATATTTTTTTTTAAAAAATAATTTGCCCCCCTCGAAATTTTATTATCAAGTTCCGCCACTGAACACTTACACTTATTTTTGTCTAAAATTTATAATTTAGGAGGAAAAAAAAGTGTCAAATAAGAGATTTTAACTACTTGCAATGATTTTTAAAGCACGATGACAGTAAAAGCATACAATTAAATATTTGTTCTTTTTAATTTAATATAGAGACCATAATCAATGTTTACAAGCGATTTAATTTATTTTAAACCGACTCCAATTAATCATGTTGCTTAGCCGAAAAAAAATCAATCTAGATTTTGTGTTCATTACTATAAAGATAAGTCTTGATTAAATGCTTATTTAATAATGTGGGCACATCTACACCTATCTTTGTAGATTATTTGTAAACCTGATAAACTTGACCTGAGATCTGAAATTTGAGTTGATTTATTCGACTAAAAAATCAATATAGACTTGAAATTTCGGTCAAAACTTGACCATAACTTAAATTAAAGTCGAACCGAATCAAAATTGACTCAAAATTGACTGAACCAAAAATCAATATGAACCGAAAGTAACTCGAACAGAAAAGTAATTCGAACTAGAAATAACTCGAATTTAATTTGTCCAAATCCGATCTAAATCGAACATCAACTTGATTTTGACAAGATAATTGAGCTGAAATGAACGGATAAATTATTTTTATTTATTTTTTAGTTGTATGATAAATGGTAAATATGTATATTTTTTTTAGGGTAAACTAACCCAATGACCACCATACTATGGTAAATGTATTAAAATGACCACATTAAAAAAAATGACTTAATTAAACCACCAAACTATGATCTCAACGGGCTCTTCTTCATAAGTTAAATCCGGATTCAATTCAATCTCTTCTACGGGCATAACATGTGATGGATCGGACCTATACTTACGAAGCATCGAAACATGGAACACATCGTGTATCTTCTCTAGCTCGGATGGCAAACGCAACTGATAAGCAACCGGACCAACCCTCTTCAACAATCTCGTACGGTCCTATGTACCTCGGACTCAACTTCCCTTTTCGGCCAAATCTCATCACTTTCTTCCACGGAGACACTTTCAAGAATACTTTCTCGCCCACTGAGAACTCAACTTCCTTCCTCTTCAAATCGGCACAGGACTTCTGCCTATCCGAAGCAGCCTTCAAACGGTCACAAATCAATTTTACCTTGTCGGTTGTCCCCTTGAGCAAATCCGGCATAGGTAACAACTTCTGTCCCACTTCGGCCCAACAAACTGGAGTTCTACACTTTCGGCCATACAAGGCCTCATACGGAGCCATCTGAATGCTCGACTGAAAGCTATTATTGTACGCAAACTCTACTAGAGGCAAATGCTTCTCCCAAGTACCCTGAAAGTCTATGATACAACATCGCAGCATATCCTCTAAGATCTGAATAACCCTCTCTGACTGACCATCTGACTAAGGATGATAAGAAGTGCTGAAGTTCAAACGGGTACCCAAAGCTGTATGCAGACACTCCCAAAATCTAGAAGTAAACCGCGGATCTCTATCTGACACAATGGACTTCGGCACACCATGCAATCTAACAATCTCACCAATGTACAAATCGGCCAATCTATCCAAAGTGTAGGTAGTGTTGACTGCCAAAAAGTGAGCGCACTTCGTAAAACGATCCACTATCACCCAAACTGAGTTCTTCTTCGTAGGAGTCAAAGGCAAACCCGAAACAAAATCCATGGTGATGTTCTCCCATTTCCATTCCGGAATTCTCAACGACTGTAACAAACCTGAGGGAACCTGATGTTCCGCCTTCACTCTCTGACACACTAAGCACTTACTCACAAAGTCGGCTACATCTCTCTTCAAGCCAACCCAAAAGTACTCATTCTTCAAATCACGGTACATCTTCGTACTTCCAGGATGCATAGCAAACAGACTACTGTGGGCTTCAGTCAAGATCGTACGTCTCAGGTCACTGTCCTCCGGCACAACTATTCTATCTTTGAAACACAAAACCCCATCAGTACTGAATTTGTAGTCTGAAGATCTACCCTCGGCTATATCTTGCACGTGAGGTACCAAAGATCTATCTAAGAGTTGTTTCTCTCGAATCAACTGACCTAGAGTAGGTCTAACCTGAAGCTCGGCTATCAAGCCACCATCTCCGGACAAACTCAATCTAGCAAACATAGCTCTCAAGTCCACGACCATCTTCCTAGTCAATGCATCGGCCACTACATTTGCCTTACCCGGATGGTACTCAATAGTAAGATCATAGTCTTTTAGCAACTCTAACCATCTACGCTGTCGGAGATTCAAATCTCGCTGAGTCATAATGTATTTCAAACTCTTGTGATCGGTGTACACGGTGCATCTCTCACAGTACAAATAGTGCCTCCAAATCTTCAGAGCAAACACAACTGCAGCTAACTCTATGTCATGGGTCGGATAGTTGCGCTCATGGGTCTTCAACTGTCTTGAGGCATAAGCCATTACTCTCTTGTCTTGCATAAGAACACATCCTAGCCCTACATATGAAGCATCACTGTAGACTACATAGTCCTTCCCGGACTCAGGCTGTATCAAGATCGGTGCTTGGGTCAAAGCTTCTTTCAATTTCTCAAAGGCTCTCTGTCTTGCATCTGTCCACTCAAACTGAACACTCTTCTGAAGTAACTGTGTCAATGGAGCGGCTAACTTAGAGAAACCCTCTACAAATCTCCTATAGTATCCGGCTAAGCCTAGGAAGCTACATACCTCTGTCACAGACTTCGGTTGCTTCCACTCAACAATGGCTTCAATCTTCTTCGGATCAACTCTAATCCCATCGGCTGACACTACATGTCCTAAGAAGACTACCTCCCGGATCCAGAACTCACACTTGCTGAGCTTCGCATACAACTGATGATCTAGCAGAGTCTTCAAAACAAGTCTCAAGTGTCGGTCATGGTCTTCTTCAGTTCGCGAGTACACCAAAATGTCATCAATGAACACAACTACAAACTGATCTAGATACTGATGAAAAATCCTATTCATCATGTCCATGAAAGCAGCAGGTGCATTAGTCAACCCAAATGATGTCTGTTGTCCCGATGCCTTTTGGCATCACCTCTATCAAAGTTTCTGGACCTCTTACCCGAACTAGATCCACCTGACCGCCTGGTCAAACTCAAGCTGTGCTCTATGTCCTTGGCCCTCGCGACCAAGACATCAAAATCAGTGTAATCTGAAGCTAGAGTATACGTCTTGATCTCTTCACTCAGCCCATAACGAAAGCGGTTACAACGCTCCACCTCAGTAGGTACAAGCTCAGGTGCATACTGACTCAATCTGACAAACCGGATCTCATAATCTGTCACAGACATACTCCCCTGAAGCAATGCCATAAACTCTATCTTCCTCTCATCGAGGTATCACGGACCCAGATACTTCTTACGGAAAGCTGTCTCAAAGAACTCCCAAGTGATCTCGGCCTCATCCATACCCGTAGTAATGGTGACCCACCAAGTGTAGGCATCACCCTGAAGCAAAGACTCAACACATCCCAACTTGCGCTCACCAGTGCACCCCATCTGAGCAAGGATACGAACAGTCTTCTCAAACCACAACTCTGACCTCTCCGGAGTAGCCCCTCTAAACTCTTCGGCCCCAAGGCCCCGAAGTCTCTCTAAAGGTAATCCGGTGCCCTCACCCTGATGATGAGCTTCCTGACCTCCAGCTACTGCAGCCTGAAATACCCCGACTATCGCCTGAACCAACGGAGCTAAGTCTATTCCGGCCGGTCCTTGGCCTCTTTGAGGTCCCTCTCCTTCGGCCCTGGCCTCACCTCCCGCTCCCGGTGAAGGAGGTGGTGGTGGTGGAGGTGGTGGAGGAGCTCCAACTCCAACCACATGCTCTCTCACTTGAGCCTCAACTCTCACTACTGGCTAAACTCCTAGAGCCTCTGCCCGTGGTTCCGGTCGAACCATCCTAGGCCTCCCACGTGGTCTCATGATACAGCTAGCAAGGTATAAACTACAACAACAAACAGATAGGATTAAGTTAGCCAAAGCAAGGGTCCAATAATGCTCAAGTACTCCTTTTTCCAAAAAATCTTTTTAAATTAAGTAATAGTAGCAATGGGCACACACTCTACACCAGACACAACATTTCATGCATTCAAAACATCATACGATCAATCAATTATCAAGAATTCATGGCAAGGCATGCATCGAACAACACAATCATTTAACACATTAAGCTTACCTCACTTACCTGCCCGAGGTCTCGGTAACCTCAGGCTCTGATACCAACAAATGTAACCCCCTCGTCCCGGTCTGGCCGGATGACCGGTCCGAGTGGGCCACACGGGGAAAACCGAGTGAAAACCCCTTAAGGATTCCCCCTCGGTTAGCAACCCTAATTTTTTTTTCCATTTTAAATCTTGTCTAGATGAGTATTTAATCCTAGGCGATCATACAACGGAACACCATTTACGAGACAATCAAACGAACTCAACCCAACATCTTACAGCCCAATTTTAAGCTTAAACTGCAGGCGGTATCGATACACTTAAGGGGTGTATCGATACCCCTTGAGTAGGTCAACTGATCGGAGTCAACCCGTGGAGACCGTATCGATACGCCTAAGGAGTGTATCGATACCCTCCCCAACGGTTGACTTCCCACGGTCAACGCTAAGATGACCGTATCGATACGCCAAGGGCCCGTATCGATACCGAAATGGAAAATAGCTCCAGTGACCAAAAAGGTATCGATACGCCCCCTCGCGTATCGAAACACGAGGCCTGAAACAAGAAGGCCGTATCGATACGGGACCAACCGTATCGATACCCCTGCTATGAACTTGCAGATTTGAGCTGATTTAAGGCACAAGGAGGCCCTTAAATCCCTCTAAAACCCCAACCAACACACTAACATCAATCCTAAAGCAAACCAAACATAAAAGCATGCTTTCACAAGAAACGAAAGGGCACTAAACAACACAAGGTGGTGCACAAACATTCAAGCATCTTAAGCATTCCAACACAAACTAAGCATCCATACATAGCATTCCAAAAAGGCAATTTAACATATAAGGTCATACATGGAACTCAAAGGCCTTAAAAGGCACATGATAAGCATAAAGAGGTTTGCACCATAACAAGGCAACCTAGCATCTAAAGACATGCTAACACACACAACATTCATCATAGCATATCATGCTTACAAACCATAGTCAATCCAACATCAACACATGTAAATGAGTCATACAAGCTCATACACAACCCTTTCCACATTGCTAACTAATACAAAATCACCACCGTACTTGAGTCACAAACTTGGAAGCCCTTCTTGCCTTGCCTCGAGCTAACACCACGCTAATGATCTGCATTGTTGAACATTGAGAGCGTAAGCTATAAGCTTAGTGAGGGTGCTCTAAAACGAAAAACATCAACAATGCAGGGTTCAAGCATGTAAATCCTAATCTCACATACATCAAACATTGGCATATAATCAAGTAGACCTAGCTAGTCTTTCAAGTGGCATAATATGGCATCTTACATCATACTAAGCATCAAGCATCAATATCAACAATCATGTCTCCACATCATATATCACATTATATGAACAAGTTAATTGGCCACTTTAAATTACCCCGATTGTGCGGATTTAAACCTCAACAACACTTTACCTCGGTGGGATTACACTCATCACCGGACCTTGCATGTGCGGGATTCCACTCATCGCCACATGCCCTACGGATGTGATTCCACTCATCATCCCGTAGAAATAAATAAAAGCTTTCGGTGGAATATTACATCACCGTACTCCTCCTTGATGACTTAACGCCATCAAGGCCACGTACGTTTTGACTCAATTTGTGTGCACACTAATCCTAATGATCGATCATTTACAACCGGTAATTTATTTAGTGTCAATTATCATAACCACATTATATATCATCAACCACACTCCATGCTCATCACATACATATACATTTCATGAATATACAAGTACCAATTAACCACAAGCACAAGAGCATAGTCAACAAGCACATTAGCATTTAAGGAGAACAAAGACTAAATTAACTACTCGAGTTAAAAGGAAGTGGCCTACCAAGCACACTTTACACACACACACTACACATACTCGAACCAAACTTTAAATCAAGTTTGAAACCACTCACCGCCCTTCCTTAGCTACCAAGCGAAACTCCTACGAACCCGGATTCGGTCCCAAAGCTTCTTCGACGATCCCTCTTGCTTCTAGTCAACCAAAAACACAACCAATAGCCACAATCAATGCTAATATTCAATCAACACATAATCCTTGAATTCGAACCAACTTCATCCACAATTTCCAACCACATTTAATCCCCAAATATAACAAATTCGTACTCCCTCAAACCTTGGCTGAAAACTCTACTTTCAAACACCCAAGTGACTCTCAAATGATCCCAAAACACCTTCCTAATATCCTCAAACCAACAGCCCTTCAAATTCAACCTTAAACCTCCCAAAAACCCAAGTTTTGACACCTTAAAATTTGCCCTAAGACCCTACTTCGGATTTTCCACAAAACTCAACCAATTTGATATATGTTGCACCTTTTAACATGAATAACTAAAGCCCCAACTCAATTTTGTGAAACAAAATGAAAAACCCTTTAAAAACCCAACCTTTAAAACAAACCCTAATTTTCAAAACCTCATATCTTTAAAATCTAAGACCTTGGGTTGATAGGGGATAAAGAGGAGAGTAAGAAAACATGTTTACCTTTGAAAAACACCTTGGATTGAAGTTGAAAGCCAATGGAATAGTAACTAGCTTTGGGAGGGTTTGAAAATGGGGTTTTCCTCTTTTTAACGTTGGAAAGGGGTTTTTGTGAAGAAGATGACAACTTTTGTTTTAAAGTTGTCTTGCTTTTAAAGACTTTAGGGTCAAATTACAACTTAGGTCCCTCCCCTTTTTTACAATAGCTCAAATAGGTCTTTATTTAAGTTGAATTGATTTAATTAAATTTTTATTGACTCGAACCATAAACCCGGTTAACTCCTAACCCCAAAACACGGGTGTTACACAATCAGTAGCAAAAGTACACAGGGCACGGCTAGGAGAACAGTTTTGCAGCTGGTTTGTCATCGAAAAAAATATTGAGCAAAGGATTCTTAATGTTGGCATCGAAGGGCAGAAATTCATTACGAGCAGCCGTAACAGTTGGGGGCCCTGCAACTAAAATCAGGACTGCCATTGCACCCAAAAGTAACGCAAACTTGTTGCCTTCCATTTCTGCAGCCAAATAACTGATTATATTATTTCTCAATGCAGAGAGAATTAATGAGTCTATGTTCTCACCCAACACTCCTTTATATAGATGAAGATGAAGATGAAGATGGATGATATATGATGGGGATTAGAACACGTGCTCTTCCTCTGTTATTTCTTCTACCTTTCCTTTTTTTAAATTATTATTATTATTATTAAACCCCACGGTTAATTAAAAGGCATGAAAACAGATCAACAAGGGTACCTGAAACTGGGTTTAGTCGCTAGAACTTCATATTCGAAACTGATTCTGCAAATCGAAAATTGGGTGCGTCTGGTTGGATCTGATAAAGGAATTGAATTTTAAAAGTTTGACGAGTACAGGGACTGGAAACAAAATTAAACCTTTTTGTTTAACACAAGGTTTATTTTGTCAGCAAAAGTAGTTTTATCGGTATAATCCGTTTGTTTTATAATGTTATTCAACACTTAATTTTAAGTAAAACACCAAAACGATTTTAAACTAAAATCTATTAGTGTTGTTTTATAGTAGAATGCAGCTATCTAATTGTTACTTCGATTTGACTCGTTTGGTTTGGCGGTATCAGAAAAATAATTAAATTAATAAAATTTATCTTTTCAAAAGTACTTTTTGATTTTGACATGTGAAATAGATATTTTATTTTTTAAAGTATTTTTTAACAACAATATCAAACATTAAAATCTTACAAATAACTTTTTAAAATTAATTTTAAAAATTACTTTCTAACAATACTTTTAAAAATATTTTTAAAAAACAATGACAAACTGACAAAGATACAAAGAATTACAGATATTCAATTACGACACGTGCTTTTTAAACATGACAAATATACAAGAAATTACAACCACACATATTTAATTAAGTCTTACCTACATTTACAGGCCCACCTCTCTTTTGCAATCTGTCTCCTTGAGATTTAATATTTTTTAATAAAAAAAGTTGAAATTTAATATAATTTTTATTAAAGATAGGTTCAAAAGTTAATTACTATTTTATTTTTCCTAATTCATCTACTTTTGGTGTGGTCATGTAATAAAGAAGACAGAAAAAGAAATTAAAATGACACCAAATTATACGGATCTTCAGTTCGTGTCCCTAGTACCTAAACATGCCATGTAAAACTAATATTTATTTACAGTGAGAACCGGTCCAAATGTAAAAACAAAGACAGTGAGAACTGGTCCAAATGTAATAACTATGATAGAGAGACTTATCTGCATTTACAAGAAAAATACAACCAGGTCCAATTATGAATACAAGATGCCGACACTCCACCAATCTTAAACTAGAACACTTAGGTTGCAAAAAAAAAAAACAAAAAAAAACAACTGTAACCCTCTAGACCCACCTATGTTTACATGATTTTTTGAAATTATATTTTATACAAAAGTTTGTTTTACAATTTTAATGTATTTAAAAAAAAGAATTTATATGGGTTTTACTGTGGGTCGCTCTTGTGACCCTAATGTGACTTCCTAGGATCAGTGATAACGCATAGGCGGGTCTAGGGGATTACAAACATGACATGGTATAATAGCAGTTTAGTCCCAAAAGTTTTCAATTCAACAAAGCCAATAACACCAATCAAATTATCAAGTCCCCAAAGTTCAAAATAATTTCTTCAGACAACCTCTGGTTAACTTTTTCGGTGTCCGATCTACCTTATCCATGTGACCGATGGCGACTCTAATTTTATTTTAAAAATACGATTTTTTAAAGAAATTCTCCCAAATAAAAATTTTCAAGAAAAGTGGGCACCAACTCGAATTTTTATTTTATAATTAGTCGCTACAAATGTAAAGTAAACAAGATAGACTAAAAAGTAATATTCTTACCTTAAATCAAATCCTAAAAAAAATTAGATCATAACTCTAACTATAAGTGTAGCCGTATGTGTGTCCGCCATTATTAAACAATAAAATAATCAAAACTTATCAATGTAGTAGTAAATGCAAAATCTAATTGGAATTTTTCATGCATAGACAATAATCATACTATGCGCTTTCTCTTTTCTTCCATTTAAAAAGTTTAGTAAGATTTATAACGCGGCTCTCTATTTAGGTTCGGGCTGTATGATATCTATTAATAAAATTATATTTGTCGAAAATTAAAGCAAACTTGTTGGATTTCATTTCCTTTGTATAGTGAAGGTGATGGTGTAGATTCTGTTTTGTTTTATAGCTGCTGCAGGCTTTTGTTTCGTTTTAGTTTTGGTTTTTCAAGTTTTGCTGCCTTTAATGATAATAATATAACTCTGATTTTGCGGGAAATGAAGAAAATTCATAGTTTTTTTAAGGCAGCTAAATAGAGTTTTTATTTAGAATAAAGACAAGTTACATAACCCCTTTCACACATTCAGAGGGACATACACAACATAAACACGATGACTACTGACTAGAGCAAGAGCACTAAGCAGTAGTGCATATTATTGCGACGAAAAGAAATAAAAAGTGGACGAGAAAACCATCTATTTAGCTTACTCAATCCGATTATGCATCAAATACACAGCCCCGTTTTGATACGAGGAAGCGTGAAACAGCTTCCGCTGCAGCACATAATACCATCGAAGCAAGGACCAGCGCCCGAAGGTAAACAACCGTTAGCTGCGTTATCACTCTCAGCGAATAAAATGTTGGACAAAGGGTTCCTAATGTTGACATTAGGGATGACTGTGAAGGCCCTAACAGTTGGAGCCGTTGCAAATAAAAGCATAGCTGCCATTGCAACCAAAAGTAAAGCAGATTTGTTGGATTCCATTTCTTTTTGTAGCAATTACCTAATTCTTAAGAGTAGAGATGAATGTATTGTGTCACCCTATTTACTCCTTTATATAGTCAAGGGGATGGGTCTAAAATGGTTCAAATATAATATACTTTTTTTTCTTCCTTTTCTCTTCCTTCTCCCTCCCCACTAATTAGCAGCCATGTTGACCTAATAATTTTATTAGGCTATATTAGAAATATAACTGGGAAATGAAACTGGATAAAATAAAGCAAATTGAAAGAGATCAAACTATTTTAAGAAATGTCAAGCAAAAACAAATTGAAAGAGATCAAACTATTTTAAGAAATGGTTCGGTTCGGGTTCGCATATTGAGGTTTGGTTTTTTGGTTCAATTTAAAATTCAATCTTCTCAATTCGGTTCGGTTTCGGGTTTTCCATATGGAACCCGTTTATTCCATATCAACCCGAATTAAAAAAATATATTATGATTCATATCAAATATATTTTAAAGATAGTCTTTTGAAATATTTGAATTTGTTTTTTAAATAGTCTCTTGGAATATTTTGATATGTTTCAAATTGGAATATATTTTTTTAATATTTACTATTTAGGGGTTGTTTTATGATGTTGAATATTTGAGTTTGGCTTTAATCAAACAATATATTAGATTAGATATTTTTGTTCTAAGGTTGTGATGTAGAATCATTGAGTGAATATTAATTGAATGAATATTTTCTATGATTTTTTTAGATAGGTTGTTTGTTTTGTAAACATAGTTGTTTTTTAAAATCATTCTTATTTGAAATCTTAGATTTGTCAAGAGCTCAAGACATGTGTTTTCTTGTTCTTAATGGAAAAATAAATTGATATTATTGTATCTAATGGTAAATTAAAATATGTTATGTGTTTTTCTTATTTTTTGAATTTGAAAACCCCCCGTTAAAACCGCGGTTTTTAACCGATCTAAACCACAAAATTTGGTTTTTTGTATTTTGATTTTTCAATTTAAAAAATTGTTGCTCTCAAGTTGGTACCTAAACTAGGTATCTTCTCTTAAGTTGGTACTAAAACTTATACATTCCATCAATTTGGTCATATTCTGAAAAAAAAATCAATAAATTTAACTCTCTATATTCGAAAATTCTATCAATTATATTTTTATTCTTCTACTAAATTGCTTATTCTTATCCAAAAATTGTTATATTACTTTCCTGGTATAATAACAGTTTGACAGTAAGTTATTGTTGTTTTATGGTAGAATGCAGCTATCCAACATCTGCTTCAATTCGAAGGACTCGTTTGGTTTGGCGGTATCACAAAAATGATTAAATTGATGAAGTTTTTAAATATGAATGGTTAAATTTATTGATTTGGTTCGAATTAGGACCAAATTGATAGAATATATAAATTTTGAAACTAACTTAAAAAAATATGTCTGGTTCAAGTATCAACTTGGGAGAAGATGCTAAATTTAGATACCAACTTAGAAGAAAATATATAAATCATGTACCAAATGTGTATTTATTACTACATGGATAACGTGTTAATTCATTATTTAATAGTGTGGGCACACCTACACCTATATTCTTTATTATTTGTGTCGGCATGAAAAAGCATTTATTTACTTTTGATTTTATTATCATTATGTATATATAAAATTAGTTACTTGCGTGCCCCGAATAAATTATTTTATTAATTTTTCATATATTTTTAGAAAAAAAATATAAGAAATGTGATGTAAAAATTCAAATAATAATTTTAATGATTAAAATAGGTGTAAGAGTAAAGTTGAGTGAAAATATTTTTAATTTACTCGTATACTAATTCTGTAGGTATTGAGGAAGAATTTACTGCGTTTCAATGAATATTTCGTCTTTTTTCTTCCATCAAAATTTCCCAATGGTGCAAGATGTTGTTGGACAAGTGTACAATACATTTTTTTCTCAACAAATATATTGATGATCTTGGAATGCTATATTATGCATTTATGGAATGTATGTACTTTGGAATGCTAAATTATGCTTAATGTGATGCTAAATTAATCACGTGTTGTTAAAATTTTATGATTTTGAAACTAACAAATGTTTTAGTGAAAAAACTGATGATATTCATTTTAAGAAATACTGGTTCAAATCGTTTTGTCTACTCAACGAGTTAAAAATATGTATGAACAGATATTATCTTATAATCACCTTTAGACTATATATTCAAAAAAAATATTCATGATTTTGGACTAAATTATGCATTTATGGAATGGGGTGTCCTTTGAAATGATAAATTATGCATTCATGATTTTGGACTAAATTACAATTTGTGTAGGGTAGATATGGTGTCTTAAAAGCTTGTCAATTGTCCCTTTCTTTTCTTTATTGGGGAAAGGCACGTGTTATATTTTAAGCGAATGTACACCCATCAGCTTCTATGTAATCTGTATAAAGGAGTGTTGGGCACAACTACAGGGCCGGAACGTGGTGGAGCCCTATGGGGCTACGGCCCTTAAATTTTGAAATTTTAGAATTTAGCCTTTTTAAATTTTTATTTGGTTCACACAAAATTTTTAAATGTTTTAATTAAATCCCTTTCATTATTTTTTAAATTTCAAAAATTTTAATTAGACCTCAAATTTTTAAATAACTGCAAATTAATTCATTTAAAATTTTTGGAAAATCAGTTTAAACCATTATTTTTTAAAAAAAATAATTTGCCCCCTCGAAATTTTATTATCAAAAATTTCAAAAATTTTAAATTTCAAAAATTTTAATTAGACCTCAAATTTTTAAATAACTGCAAATTAATTCATTTAATATTTTTGGAAAATCAGTTTAAACCATTATTTTTTAAAAAAATAATTTGCCCCCCTCGAAATTTTATTATCAAAAATTTTAAATTTTAAAAATTTTAATTAGACCTCAAATTTTTAAATAACTGCAAATTAATTCATTTAATATTTTTGGAAAATCAGTTTAAATCATTATTTTTAAATGTTTTAATTAAATCCCTTTCATTATTTTTTAAATTTAAAAAATTTTAATTAGACCTCAAATTTTTAAATAACTGCAAATTAATTCATTTAATATTTTTGGAAAATCAGTTTAAAACATTATTTTTTTAAAAAAATAATTTGCCCCCCTCGAAATTTTATTATCAAGTTCCGCCACTGAACACTTACACTTATTTTTGTCTAAAATTTATAATTTAGGAGGGAAAAAAGTGTCAAATAAGAGATTTTAACTACTTGCAATGATTTTTAAAGCACGATGACAGTAAAAGCATACAATTAAATATTTGTTCTTTTTAATTTAATATAGAGACCATAATCAATGTCTACAAGCGATTTAATTTATTTTAAACCGACTCCAATTAATCATGTTGCTTAGCCGAAAAAAATCAATCTAGATTTTGTGTTCATTACTATAAAGATAAGTCTTGATTAAATGCTTATTTAATAATGTGGGCACATCTACACCTATCTTTGTAGATTATTTGTAAACCTGATAAACTTGACCTGAGATCTGAAATTTGAGTTGATTTATTCGACTAAAAAATTAATATAGACTCGAAATTTCGGTCAAAACTTGACCAGAACTTAAATTAAAGTCGAACCGAATCAAAATTGACTCAAAATTGACTGAACCAAAAATCAATATGAACCGAAAGTAACTCGAACAGAAAAGTAATTCGAACTAGAAATAACTCGAATTTAATTTGTCCAAATCCGATCTAAATCGAACATCAACTTGATTTTGACAAGATGATTGAGCCGAAATGAACGGATAAATTATTTTTATTTATTTTTTTAGTAGTATGATAAATGGTAAATATGTATATTTTTTATTTAAAGTATTTCTTAGAAATTGGGCAACTGAGGCAGGACTATTTTCCACTAATTTATTTGATATCAGGTACCCAATACCCTTCACCGGTTGCATGTTGAACTGCCATATAATTAAAACAATCTTTTAGAATCAAATTACAATTTGAGAAATTGAGGATTCTTGAACTGCCATATATCTGCATTGCAGAAAACTTTCCAGTCTGAAATGCTCCTTGAGCATAAACCCAATCACTTACCTCAGAGATGGCAACTTCCATGGTAGATTTATGAGCTTTAGCCTTCTCAAAGTTACTGGGAACATCATCCCTGCTTTTTAACTCAACAGATTCTCCAGTCGGATCTTCTTTAGGAGACCGGCTACCTCCCCTCTTCCTTTCTGATTGTCTTCGAGATTTCTCCCAGTCAACCTGTGATTTTAGTACATTGACAAGGCACTGAAGAGTTTAAGTACAGCTTTATCATACAACTGTGGTGGACATGGAAGCATAGAAATACAAACGAATAATAGTTTCAATACTTGGCAAGCTGATTTAGTAGAGCTTGTTAATAGATTAACCTACCTGGAGTGCAGAACCCTTAATTAATGTAGTCTGGTTGGCAGCAACAGGGTTTGGGTCAGCACTTTGTGCCCCTTGAGCTATTTTAGACAGAGTCGTGACCTACAGGGCCATAAGGCAAATGATAAACATATAAAAAAAGCCAAGAACAACGTATAAACATATAAATAAATGACATGTAAAAAGTAACTAAGTTCATACCATGCGTTCAAATAAATTTGGTGCCTCAAGATCACAGTCGTAATTCACATAAACATCAACAAGCATCTGGGGATCTTTGCATACTTTCTCAAGCATCCTAAACAATAAATAAATAAAGATTAGACAATATTAAAGAAATCACAAACAACAATGCTGATGATGAAAGCTGAACCGTGAAAACCACACAGTTTAACTTAAACCAATTAGCCCCAGTAATTACAACATCCAATCAATTAGAAAGGGCACTGTACCGAAGAACACTCGTTTTTTGGTTAATTGGGAAGTCTGAACCATCCAATGACCGCAAAACAATCAAGGGGAAAAATACATCAATTTCACCCTGAAAGAGATGAGAAAACTTCTAAGGGCGAGTATATTGTTTGTTTTTTCTTTCTCCATATGTATAACATATATATTATTATTAGTATTACACATAATAAGTATATCCTTGGCTTAGTGGCAAACTTATGTGCGCTACACCCTTAAGGTCCCAGGTTCGATTCTTACCAAGGGTAGTTCCTTCGTTTTCATTTTTCTTACTCCAATCAAGGTGACACATGTCACCACCCGATTGGAGGGGGAAATTAATTAATTTAATTAAATAAAAATAATTAAAATCCCCCAATAAGCTGGTGACACGTGTCACCGTCTTATTGAATAATTAATTTATTTCATTAGATTAAAATTAGGACTAAATTGATATATTGTATAAATATAGAGGACCAAATGTGTAATTATACTAATTTTTTTAACAGTTCCGTCAACTTTTTTATTTTTTTTAACGGCGTGTGGCTAAAATGAAACCATTTAAATAGTTGTGTGGTGCATTTGCGGCAAAAAATAATATAGTGGTCATTTTGACACCAAACCTATAGTTCAGTGGTCATCTGTGTAGTTTACCCTTTATTATATTACTGATTATCAACTAACTTTAGTAAACGTTTAATGGTTTAATATATCTTTTCTATTGATTTGATAATTTTTCATTTAAAATATATTTGATATGCAGAATTGTAAAATAAAAGTAATCTATTTCACGCCAACTTTGATATATATATATATATATATATATATATATATATATATATATATATATATACTTTTAAATGTTTATTTGGTTTAGTATTTTATTTAATTTATGATATTAATTGCTCATCCCCTTGTGTTTTGGTGGCAAAGGTTGATGTTTATCATCCCTTGGAACTCGGGTTCGAGCACCAATAATGCATGTTGTGTGTGCCGTCTTTGAAAAGACTAAGAAAGTTGAACAGATGCTACCCTTGCATCGCACCAGCATATTCAAAAAAAAAAGAATTATAATATTAATTAAATATCCAAGTCAAAAATTTAAATATACAATTAAATCTCAAACAATTAAAACTACCAAAATTGATTTTAATCTATAAATAAATAAATAAATATGATAAAATTATATTTTATTATATAATTTTCAAATAGTCTAATTCTAATTTCGTAAAATGAAATTTTTTCGTCTTAGAAATTATGCAAAACTTTATTTTAAAAATAGAAAACAATCGATTGAAGCTCGATAATGAACATAATACGGAATTCAAGTTGTAAACTTTAACAAGCCTTATAGGTTGAGTTTGTGTTAGATTATCATCTCTTAATGATGGTTTAATTCGAAACATTGAACAGTCAAAAGTTAAAATTGACCCTAAATGATAAGATTGACAAAAAAAATATAGTTTTTACGTGAATATATCAATAATTCTATATATACTCAATTGAATACATACCTAACTCAACTCGAATTGACCTACATATCCGAAGACAAACTAAAATCGAAAATTGGTCTATCTAGTATTGACCCGAACCGAAAATTGATCCGATCTGATATTGACCCGACCCAAAACATCAACCGAACCAACATTGACCCGGACCGAAAACTGACACGATACTGACCCGACCCTAAAAATCAACTGATCCGATATTGACCCGACCCGATACACCACTTAACCTGAAATTGCATAGACTCAATCTAAATCTGAATCGAACATGAACCGAATGCGACCCGAAATGAAAATCAAATCGAACCAAATTGACTCGATCGATCCCGAACTGAACGACCCGATTGCCACCCTAATTATTTGTGAAAGTAAAATTAATGATAGATTTGAAATAAGGTTAAACTACACCACATACCACTCAACTATGGCCCATGAGTCGGAAATGCCACCGAATTTTAAAATTGTTCAAAACTATCACTGAACTTTAATATGTGACTCAAAAATATCTGAACTTTATTATTTATAGTGTTATTTAATTTCATAAAATAATTTGAATTAATCTCATGTAGTTTGAGATATATACTATTTTTGACAAAATATTATATAATATCAAGTTGGTTCAGTGGTTAAGGCTTAGCCCTTACATTTGAAGGTTATAGGTTTAAACCCCACCAAGAACGTGATTTTAATAATTATCCTATAGCAAAACAACGTCGTTTTGGCCTAAATTAGGCTTCAAAACAGCCGCACCAAAACAATGTTGTTTTGACTTAACGAGGGTGTTAAGAGTTAACGGTGGAGTGGTATTTTCGAGTCGCCTATCAAAGTTCAGTGATAGTTTTGAACAATTTTAAAGTTCGGTGACATTTTCGACTCGGGGGGCCATAGTTGAGTGGTATGTGGTGTAGTTTACCCTTGAAATAAATATGTCTATAGAAATATTTTATTGAACAATTCCTAATGAGTCTAGAACTCACAACCTAAGATGAGAAGAAGATATCAACCGAGAATTTTTCACTACTTGCTCTTGAGATTATTGATATGTTTATAAAAATATTAAATATTAAATATTAAATTTTGATACCTTAAAAAAAAAATATTAAATTTTGAGTCTGCATATACCTTCTTGTTTGTCGCCTCTAGTTTCGAGAGTAAGCATAAAGATGCAGCCATGAAATTTTGATTTTTATATCAAATATTTAAAAATTAAATCGAATTGAAAAAGTCGTATGAAATAACACGTAAAATTAAGTCTCTAAATGACCTAATCAAAACCGCATAAAAATTTTCATAAACCGAACATGTAATTTTCTTAAAAACCCAAAAATTCTTTTACGGACTTGTAATTTTGATTAATTTAGTTCGGCTACAATGAATATTTTTTTAGGTATTTGCTTCGTTTTTTTTTTAAATTTAGTTTTTTTTTTAATCTGTTGATTCAGGTGATTTGATTTTTTTAGATATTCGTAAGTATAAGGGTGCTTATCTTGTGTCTGACATTCTCTAGTTTTGTATCCCTTGGGATCTTTTATTAATAATAAAATAAACATGACATATAAAAAAAATATAGTTTGCTCTTATACGAGTGTTGAAATTACAGGTAGATATTTATAATATTGTATAATTCTACTTTTTGAAGTTAAAAGTGATAATGTATAATTGAGTTTTCGTTATTTGTTAATTAGTATTACGATTTTTTAAGACCATCTCCTATAATTAATAGCGTAAATATGTAAGAGTAGAATCAGAAAATTATTTAAGAGATGTCATTTTTTCTAAAATATATTTAAAAAAATTAATCGTTTATAAATGAATGTCATTTATTTAAAAATATTATATATAAATTATATAAAAAAAAATTAGTCTCAGAAATTTTTGGTCTGTCATTTGACTACCAATATTAATGGGTGGCTCTGCCCATGTAGATGTGGGGCATTAAAAGCTTGACAAATTTTTTTCTTTGTTAGGAATAGGGTGAGGTAGGGGGATAAAAATCATCTGACTCTTTTCGGTACCTCTACTTATATCCAAATACTAAAAAGCACTACAAAATTAAATTTCAAGCCTTAACCTTAAATTTTAAATCCTAAACCTTACACCTTATATCCTAAAAAATACAACATACCATAAAGTTTCTAAATCCTAATCATAAACCCTAACCTAAAACTCTAAACTCTAAATCCTTAACCTAATTTTGAGCGTAAGACATAAATATAGGCATCGAAAAGGGGCAGAGGATTTCCATCTGAGGTAGGGAACAGAGGGGATAAAGATCGATTACGGTGGAAGAAGAGAGAAAAAACCAAAAGAGTAAAAAGAAATCAATAAATATTTATATTTTAATTAATATGAGGGCCAAATGACTCAATTGATGAAACTTTCTAAGCAATGACTCAATTGATGAAGATTTCAAAACAAAAGAGGATTTAAATATTTTTTTTTTCGAAACTGCTCGAGGGCTTCATATGCCCTTAAGTCTAGTTTGTTTTATATTTTAAGATCATATGTACATGATATTTATTTAAAATTGTTAGAGTTGTGTCTCAAATATTTTAAATTTCGATTCAAAATATGAATTTTATTTTTAGGAAATTTTATTTATTTTACCTTAATTAAAAGTAGGAAACCTATAAGCTATAATACCGAGTAAAATTACTTTGTCTAAACCCATCAGCTTCTCTATATAAAGGAGTGTTGGGCGACAGCAAACATTCATTCATACTCTCGCAACTACTTTCATTATTTAATTGCTACTACAAATGGGATCCAACAAGTTTGTTTTAGTTTTCGTTGCAATGGCAATTGTGGTTTTAGCTACGAGGACTCCAACTGTTACTGCTGCTCGAAACGGAATGAGTCGTTTCTCGATCATCGCCAACGCCAATAATAGAATTCCTTTGGCCGACAGGTTCCTCACTGGTGGTGTTAACCCAACTGTAAACTGTGTAGGCTCTGGCGGTCCTTGCCATTCGGATGGAGATTGTTGCAGCAAAACGTGTCTACTCGAATTTGAATTTCCAATATATTGTGCATGAATAATTAAATGAAGTTAGCTAAATAGATGGTTTGTTTGTGTATTTGATGGTTTTTATTTTCGTCGTAAAAATAAGCACCACTACTTTTGTCCTGGTGATGGGTCTATGTAATCTGTATGTCCCCTATATGTCTGAAAGGGGAACATCTAGCATGACAATATATTGTCTTTGTTTGTTGAAATCGTAGCTTCACGATTGGATTTTTGACGAGATTTCTTGATTAGGGTTGAGAGCTTTTGAGAATTTTCTGATTTGGGAATTATCGGGATAGAGGAGAGAGAAAAATGAACGAACAATTTTATTAAATTTGATAAAATCAACCAAGTAAAAAACTTAATAAAACGCAGCGTTTTATACAGAAAAGGAACAAATAAAAGTCAAACAATTGACTGCCAGCTAGACTAAAACTAACTAACTGACTCCCCTAACTGCCTATTCTTGATAGCCCCCCTCAAGTTGGAGCATAAAGATCCTGAATGCCCAACTTGCATTTGGACTCCAGAAAAGCAGGAGCAGGTAGAGCTTTTGTGAAACAATCAGCCACTTGATTATGAGTCCTTACGGGAAGAAGAGTCAAGATTTCTTGTTGAAGCTTTTCACAAACAAGGTGGCAATCAATTTCGATATGCTTCGTTCTTTCATGGAAGATATGATTTTCTGTAACTCATACAAGCCATTAACAAGCCTAGCTAAACCAATCATCTTCCAAGCAAGAAGATCCTGAATCCTTAGCTGGGCCATCAAAGACTGAAGACAGGGCATTTATTTTAGTATCTGAAGATGAAACATGACCAACAGGACCACCAGAACCCCTTTCTTGAAGCAAGGACAAGAGACTCTCATATTGTTCTTTGGTAAACAGAGTAGGATTGACCATACCAGATTCATCAAGACTATTCAGATCAGAAGATCCTACCAAATTAGCCCTACTTTGCTGACCCCTACTTTTGTAACCAGGAGGAAAGCCATGATTTTTGTAACACTTATCAATGGTATGACCATACAACCCACAATGGACACACAGAGGACGTTTAGACCCATTGTTACTAAAAAAACTTTTTAGAAGGGGCATTTTTGTTGTCAAACCTAGAGACATGCTGATCCACATTTCTTAATGTATTTCTATCAACAAGAAGAATGCTGGAATCAGTAACCACAGGAACAACTGAACGTTTATGTTGTATCATAATTGCAAAGACCTCATTAACATAGGCAAGGGTTTAGTCATCAAAATTTGGGATTTGGGGACAGAGAAATTTTCATTAAGACCTCTAAGGAAACGCAGAAGAAAATCTTCTTTCCTATATTTCGAAGCTAAACAGTCACAACCAGACAAGGGACGCAGATTGCAAATTTCATCCCATAAGACTTTCAGTTGCGTATGATAGGCAGAAATTGAAAGTATACCTTGTTGCAAGGAATAAAATTCCTGAAGCAAATCGGAGACACGAATGAGATCTCCTTGATTGAATCTGTCGAAGAGATCTTTCCAGAGTTCATACGCCCGATCGAACCAAAGAACGCTTTGCCCAATTTCTTGATTCAGAGCGCGCTGCAACCACGACAACACCAGGTTGTTGCACTTCATCCACGCCTGGTATTTGGGATCGTCCTTCTTGGGTTCTTTAATCGAGCCATCAACGAACGAATACTTGTTCTTGGATATGAGTGACATCCTCATCGAGCATGCCCACCCGTGATAATTGTCGCCGCTTAGAAGAGAAGAAGTTAGAACCAACGCCGGGTTCTCGTTGGGATGAATGTAATATTCATCAGCGGGATCGTCGTTCTTGAATCGAAGCAACTCAGAATGAGAATGCGAAGATTCATCTGATACCATGTTGAAATCGTAGCTTCACGATTGAATTTTTGACGAGATTTCTTGATTAGGGTTGAGAGCTTTTGGGAATTTTCTGATTTGGGAATTATCGGGATAGAGGAGAGAGAAAAATGAACGAACAATTTTATTAAATTTGATAAAATCAACCAAGTAAAAAACTTAATAAAATGTAGCGTTTTATACAGAAAAGGAACAAACAAAAGTCAAACAATTGATTGCCAGCTAGACTAAAACTAACTAACTGACTCCCCTAACTGCCTATTCTTGATATTGTTCTAAATAAAAACATCTATTTAGCTGCTTTTTTAAAAAATAAATTTATTTTTTTATATAAAAATTATTCGACTCATTAAAAACCCCATTCGTATCTACCACCGTAAATGATTTGTCTTTGTTTAAATAGTTACCTGATAAATGATTTGTTTGGAGTTTGATGAGAAATCTCTTTTAATGTTTTATTACGTAAATGAAAATTCTGAACTTCTCGTCAATGTCAAATTATCGTCAAAATATATAAGAAATTTAAGTTTTTTTGTCCCAACCTTACGCCGTAACCTTTTCTTCATTTATTTTCTTAGTCGGTGACTGACAACCAGTCTTAGTATTAGTTGCCGACCGCCAGATTTATTATTTTTTTTATATTTTAATAAGAATATTTGTGCTTGTGACACATGTTCCCTATGTCTTTGTGACACACTTTTTCTTTGTTTCTTGTGATTCGTTTCGTATGTTATTTTAGCATGATTTCGACATATCTTAGCGGTCATTTTTAGTGCTCGTACAGAAATCTTCACATCGCTAGTTTTTAATTTTGGTTCTGTCGGTGGTCATAGAAAGATAGATCCCACTCGATTGATGATTGTTTGTCGATGTAATTAGACCTAGGTAGCGGAGCAATTAGGGGTCTATATTTACATAATATTATGTATGCATGCACCTAAATTATTTAATAATTATTTATCCAGGTAGTGGTTGATATTTTTCACACAGATGGTTTAACCATATGTTGTATGGTAATTTCCACATGCTGATGGTTTGTCTAATTCAGTAATTTTGTTAGCTCGAACATGTCTGTACTCCGCTCTAAATTTTTGTTACTAAGTACACCTTGTATGTCTGTACTATTTAATTGGTTGTTGAGCAAATCGAATATTTTTTAAATTTGATAATGATTAATTAAATGGAATTAAAGTTCAAATCTTCTCCTCTTGTGTTATTAGATGATAAAAGTTGAATTAAATATGATTTAATATTTTTTTTTTATCAAGAAGTCGGTATAATTTTATTCAACGAACAAATTATACACGAAACAATTATTAAAACGAGACTTATTAAAAATTTCTTTAATTCTAAATAGAGGAAAAGAGTACCCGAAATAATAATGCGAAACAAAACACACGACTTAACCAAAGGACCTTTCCTCAAAACCCAACACCAAAAGCATGACACGCCCTCCTCCAACATCTCAACAGTAACCAAAAAAGCCAAGAAAAACACTCCCCAACTTGTAACCAAGAACACCAAAACATGACACTCCTACCTCAAACTCTCAACACCACTCGAAACAGCCCCATAATCACACCCCAATTTGTAACCAAAATAACCTTCCGATGCCCCCTTTGTTAATGAGTGTAACCCCCTAGACCCGCCTAAACGTTACTACGGATCCTAGAAAGTTACATTAGGGCCACCGGAGCGACCCGTGTTAAAATTTTAAATAAAACAAATTGTAAGTTTACGGAGAGTTCAACTTTGATACATTAATTTAATAGGGTATGCTTCAGAAGAGTGCAAAAAGTTTTATTTATTTACTTAACTATCCTCCAACCGAACTCCAGAATGCAATTCCCCCCGAACTGCATACAGAAGGTCTTACCCTAGGCCTGAGGTGTAGGAGCCTACCTAAGGGAATGCCTTAGGTCCAGAAAGACTTACACTAGGCCCGTGGGCGTAGGAGCTTAGGTCCAGAAGGACTTACCAGCGCTGAGCCTACAGATCTTCATTCATGTCCCAGATAATATACCCAAATGATTTCAGATTATATTCAGAAGACAGTATTACAGAAAATAGATATCAAATCTATTTTTATACCAGAAGACATATAACAAATTTATTTTATTATCATTATTATTATTTCGTATTCGATGTTATATATCAGATATTTTTCATATCAGAGGTCAGAAATCAGAGAATTGCTTTTCTTTCGCATTACAGTATCATACCTTTAAATTTTATGCATATGGTCTTGGTTTAGAACATAAAGTATTTACAGATACATGGTACATGTTTTATAGCCCAATTCATTTCTTAGAGGTACTTGATAGATATCAGAAAGGTGACATTTGACAATTTTGGACTGATTTCAGAACGAGGTCCCTACGAATAGGGGAGTTCGATAAGACGGGTCGAATCAACATCGAAAGTTGATGCATCAAAATCATTGGAATTTCAGATATATCGAGAGTGA
Organism: Hibiscus tridactylites; assembly: GCA_958450335.1. Taxonomy (NCBI): domain Eukaryota; kingdom Viridiplantae; phylum Streptophyta; class Magnoliopsida; order Malvales; family Malvaceae; genus Hibiscus; species Hibiscus tridactylites. Next base: position 74,777,588 of record OY288285.1, on the reverse strand, counting down.
TTCGATCGTTAAAGCTTACAAGGGTATTGTTGGTCATTCTGACCTTCGGGGGTAATTTGGTAAACTGAACCAACAAGGTATAAACGGTGATGTACCGAATTCAAAAATTCTAGTTGCTCATCAAGCTTTCGAGTCCCTCTGAACTAATTGAAACCATTAACACAAAGTCTGAAATATAATTAGATAAGTATATCTTAAGCATTCATTTCCAGAACTGATTACAGCGTAACAACAAAGTAGTTCATCTTCACCCTACATCCACTGAACTTACTACAAGAGATTAAACGTGTATACAAGCAGTAATTTTCCAAATTCCTGAACATGCATATAACACCCGAACTCGTTCCATAGAATCGAATTTATCTTTTTGAGGAAACATGTTGCTCTTACCAATCGCTGAATATTTTCTCCAAATAACCCGAACATGTCGCCACATGGTATCTTTCCAAATTACGATAGCATCAGAAACGGCCAACAAACACGGACCGTGAATTACCACTTTAGAATTGTTATATTGTCTAGATTTATTGGTATTCCTTATTCCAGTCTTAGAGGTAACTTTAGTTATTTCAACATTCGCAGGTATTTCAGATGCTTCATATCCGAAGGTACTCCAAAACAAATTCTGAGCCTTTCGATCGTTCCAACTATTCAATCCTTTCCGATCTCGAGGGTATATTCGTCATTTCGATTAATTTGGCAATTGGTGCCGAGGATGCATTATTCTTTTTAATCATTATGGATATTCCGACCGATTCAGCTTTATCAGTATTTTTCAAACATTTCAGTCATCTCGATCAATTCAACAATTTACGTGACTTTGTCTAATCCAAACATACAATTGTTTTCTCGCAAATGTCTTCAGAGAATATTCAATCTCAAAAAGGAATCTGAGCAATTTACAGACTCAAACGTGAAGCCTCGCTACTATAACTTCCCAAGCAAATTTTAAGATTTTTAGAAGGATTAGATGGTTTTACTGGACCTGGTGTAGATTCTCAGACCACTTCCTTTAATATATGTATTTTAGTCGTTTCCATACATCAAGGGCATTTTTGTAATTCATTAGCCAAAATAATCAGACCTAGAGATCAAACGTTTTTATTAATCATTTACTGAACTCGGAAGTCCTTTCGATTTATCAAACATCTTATTCAAAATAATTGCCTTAGCCATTATTATCTTTATTTCATATGTGATCGACATAATCGGAAATAATCATATGCTCAAACATGGTCGTGTAAAGAATTAACCGAATGCCAACATGTTGCAAAAGCATGCAGAAGGTAGTAATGTATTACCTTGGCTCCGAGCTACAACGATCGATATGCGAACGACATTCGAACACCCTTGAACCCGGATTTGACATCCCTCAACAATTCGTATTCCGAGAATTATGAGTACCTTCAATTACATAAATTCCAAGATCAGGCCTCATTCACAAAGCACTTAACCAATTAATTAAATACATATACAAGTTCGGGTTCAAGGTCAGATTCAGAGGCTTTCGGGTTGGAATTTTACGAAACGGGCTTCAAAATCGGACTCAAGACGTCGAAAAACATAAAACGGGAGTTTTCGGAAAATTTTACTTTTTGGTCAACGGTCAAAGTCAACGGTGATGTCAGCAGTCAACTGGTAAGAGTCAACTGAGTTGACTCGGGCTGACTCGGCGAGTTGACTCGGCTGACTCGGACAAGTTGACTCGGACGAGTTGACTCGAACGAGTTGACTCGGTTTGACTCGGTTCGGGTTTGGGCCAGTTCAGACCGGTTTGGACCAGTTTAAACCGGGTTGATCTCGGTTCACTTACCCAGAATTTAAACTCGACGGCCGATCGTCGGAGCAGTCGCCGGAGACACCCCATTTATACCGATTTCGTCAGAAACGAGACCTTACCAACACAACAATTTAACACACTTATCAGAAACATGAATCAAGTTGAAATCAAGCCTTAAATCACTTAAAATGCAAAAATCTTGCCGGAAAAATATATTTCTCCGATGAGGCCCTTACCGGCGTCAAACGAGTGGTCGGGCGACTGGGTTTTGCACGCCACTTCGTCAGGAGCTCGGATCCGATGGCTGCGTCGCGAACGGACAGTGGACGGGGCCGAAAAATGTAGGAAACAGAGGCGCGCAATTTGGGGTTTCCGACCGAAACTTCAAGCAAGCTTCACCGGCGAAATACAGCTCCGTTATGCGCGTGGAGACCATTGGTTTGCTCGGGTCGAAGCGGTGCTTCCGATGGCTGTGGCGGTGGCAGCCACGGACGGGCGGTGCGGCAGATCGGAGCCGGACGGTGGGGGAGAAGGTGAAGGGTCGAGAGAGGGGGGAAATGATCTGGGTATTTTTTTTGGGTGTTAATTATGGTAGGCAGATCTGGATGGCTGTAATAAATTGGTTCAGACTATTCAAATATAATTCAAAATAAGTTTGGTGTAAGAATTAACCATAAGTGATCCTTAGCACAAATGGTTAAGGCTTGGGCTTACAAAGCTACGGGTCACAAGTTCAAACCCCTGAGTTTGCATTTTTTTCCATCCATTTTCCCTCTTTTTTTAGCTCAAGGAAAACCTTAATATTTTTAGGGGTGTTACAATGAGTTCGTTTTTCCATCCATTTTCCCTCTTTTTTTAGCTCAAGGAAAACCTTAATATTTTTAGGGGTGTTACAATGAGTCCGCCACTCCATTCGTCTCGCGAAAGAAATACGAGAAATAAACACATGACAATACAGTACATGCTTAATTAATATCTCGAAAACACTGACATAGACGCCAAGACCTCTTTTGTTTATGCAAAACCTATGCAATCGCCACTCGCGAATCAGATTCAATAATAAACGATCATCTCTCAAGCCACTTGGATTTAGCCAACGTCTCCACTGCTCATTCGAATCCATCACGCCTAACGGACCTAAAAACATTGCAAGGACACAACCCTTCTCATCACGAAGAATACCGCCACAACCCGCAGGTCCGAATTTACCTTGTGGTGCGCCATCAACATTAAATTTTAACGTACCTCGCAAAGGAAGCACCTACACCACACCCCGTCGCACAACACCGGACTTAGACACCTAAAAACAACTCAATGCATTGTTCTACCATGACCTCTCATCAATTACAACACCTGACAACGCAGTACCTAGTAAAATGCCCGTAATTTAGTCAAAAAAATAATGAATGATACATCTAACTTTTCTTCTGAAAAATCAATTCGTTTGTCGCCAACCACAACGACCAAATAACAGCCACACAACTAACTAACCAACCCCTACGCACAGCCCCCAACAAACATGCCTTCCTTCTCTTGAAACAAAAACAAACATTGCTATCACCACACCAAGCACAATAAACCGATACACCATTTAAAGGCACCCCACGGTCCAGCAAAAAACGAAAAGTAAGTAACCGACCGAAAAATACAAATCACACAAAACATTGAACTTTAGGCTGCACTTCTAAACGTCAAATTGCGAAATCGACAAAACTATCTTCAGCAAGACCAAAAGAACTCATATACAACTTCAATTCCCCAACCGAGAATTCACCATGTATATTAGGACATCATACCAACCACTCCTCTCAATCTTGTAACCAATAATTCGCCACCAAATTTTGAATCTCTCTTAGCTGCGATACCTCAAAAGAACGCAGCTCGCGCACAAAAAAATCCAGCCATCCGTCGTGTACAAAAGAACCATCAAGTGTATAAGCTTTCACAAGCGCCCATTTATTCCTAGCAACATGAAATAAACGTGGAAAATGGACACGTAAAGGTTCATTGAAACACCAAACATCATGCCAAAACAACACTTTTGTGCCCATCCCAACAATCCAATAGAATGAGCGAAACCCCATGAAACGCTGCACCCGTTCATCCTTTTGGACCTCAACGATTTGTCGCCAAACATGCGACATCTTTCTCTTACTCACAGTATTAAGTCGCCAAGGTAATATCACCTCACCATATCAGAATTCATATTTAACTCTATCCCCCCCCCCCCCCCCCCCCAAAAAAAAAAAAAAAAAAAAGTTAATTTACCAAGTCATCATCCTCGTACAAAACTTGAAGCAAGTGAGGAACGTCAGGTTCTATCCATGGAAGCCTATGGTAAACTAAAACTGAATCACCACTTCAAAAACTAAATAAATTAATTAAAAAAATTAGACTTAAATTGGAAAACAATTGTTAAAACGAGATTTGAAATAAATAAAATAAACCTGAAAAATCTCATTTGGGTCTTTAACAACTCTTCCATCAACTGATATCTGAAAATAAAAATAAAATTTTGAAAATAATAATAATAATTCATTTCCCGTTCTTTATTATTTGATCAATTCTTTTGATTTTAGGAAACATACCTGTCCATTTTGATCAATTATTTATTATTTGATCAACTCTTCCATCAACAGATTTTATCCGACTATAAAGGAGGCAGATCAGAAAGAGAGAAACCAAAAGTTCTTGTCTGATTCGTGGACATTGGGCCAGTTTTCGAAAAATAGAGGTCGAATTTGAACTTAGAAGCGAGACAAAGTGGCTGATGAGATTTTGACCAAACGACCTCTTTCTACGATCGTTGACGGTGACTTCTGATGATGGTGAACAATATACTACGTCAATGTCATAATGCTGTAAAAAAGTTAACCGATGAGTAACTAAAAATGTTCAATGTCAAATATTAATGATCTTGGAATGCTAAATTATGCATATATGGAAAAATTATATTACTGGCTCGTCCCATTACATCATTCGTGGTCTCAACCAGTAAAAACTATTTATTTAATTTTTTTATGTTATCTTTTTACCAAATAAACTTGCACTCATATTTACTGTAAATTAAATTTAAAAAATAATTTTTATCATATAAGGAAAACAAAATAAGGGGCATTCCAACCTCTCGCACCCTAAGCGAGAATCATACCACTAGACCAAATGCCCTTGTTGACAAGAAATCACGGAAATATTATATAATTTATATAAATAAGGGAAAAAAAACTATGTAAAACCCTCAGAAATTGAAACCTTGTTCGATTATTCACATTGTAATTCTCTGCAAAAACTTATAGAAAATGGCGAGAACTGCTCTCTTCCACTTGCTTAGATCTCAATCCAAGCAACTCATTTCCAGAAACATCCATTCAGGTTCTTTTTCTCTCTGTGTTTTTGGTTCAATAGTTTAAATATATGATTCTAATATCTCCATTAGTCTAAAAGCTTAAAACCCATGTTTTGCTCTGATTCTATTGTTTGGATGATTTGGAAATTGGGTTTTATTAACAATAACACACACATAAAAGGGAAAACAAAAAGATTGGTTTTTTATGCTTTCGTTGATGTTTGTGGGGTTTTTTTGGTACAATTTTAGAGTTAATAATACTCGGAAACCACAAGGGGTTTCTGGTCATAGGAAGTGGGTTGAAGCTGTGATTTGCTTATCTACAGTAACAGTTGTTGCAGTGAGATCATAATAGTTTACTACATATAGATTTTGACATATTCGTATTTCTTATTATGTTTGTGTTTTTTCATGTCATGTTTTTAGTAATTTCTCTAGTGTTCTATCCAGAGTTGCCAGGTCTACTCTAGTTTAGCTGTTGCTGGTGTTTTATAGCGTTAGTATGTAAAACAGAACCATCTGTTTGCTAGTGTATGATTGCACGGAAATGTCCTACATCATCGACATATTCGTATGGTTGCACGGAAATGTCACACATCATCGACATATTCGTATGTAATTCCATGGATACAAGTTTTCATGAAATTATGTTTCATTCATGCTTCTTGTGTGTTTTTGTTTCGGATGCTATTTCCTCTGTAAATATTGTATGAGCCAACAATATCATGTTCTTCTCTTTCTCATTCTTCTATTCGTTGGTGTAGCTTATCCATGTAGGTTTGCAACACGGTCTGTCACCCAATATGCCAGGCCGAACCTCAACTCTGCAGGGACCATTTTCAGTGTCCAGAAAAGATGGGCTTCTCAAGCTAAGACAACCGAGGACGACAACAAAATCAGCATTGGTCCTCAAAAAGCTAGAGAAGACAATGAAGATGAGAAGGATGCCGAGGTTGTTTACTACGGTCCGATTTCATCTACAATCAAGAAAGTAAAGATGCTTTCGCTTTCGACCTGTTGCCTCTCGGTATCGTTAGGCCCTGTCATTACATTCATGACTTCTCCGGATATGAATGTGATTCTGAAAGGTGCAGTTGCATCCTCTGTGATATTCCTGAGTGCTACAACGACGGCTGCACTTCACTGGTTTGTGAGCCCTTACATCCACAAGATCCGATGGCAGCCCGGTGATCATGTTCTTGATGAAGTCACGATGTCCAGGGGCATCGATTACAGTGCAGTAGTATTTGTTGGTCTCGAACTTCCACAAGGCAATATCGATGGTAATACCGCCTTCAACTTGTCAAGCACCCAAGCATACTTGAATGACCTCTTGTTCATCTCAGCAGCTTCCTTCTCAAACCTCTCGATCACTCGCTTGTCAATACCTCCAAGCTTGTAGATCAAGTGACCAGTGGTGGTCGACTTTCCGGAGTCGACATATCCGATAACAACAATGTTAATGTGAATCTTTTCCTTACCCATTATCAACAGTACTAGCTAAGATCTGCACCAACATTATTAATCAAAATTAAACCGGAAACAACAAAAAAGTTAAATTGATTCAAAAATTAAGCATCATATATGATCATAAAACATCAAATTAGAAAAATAGAGAAAACAAAAACAACAATCAAAACGAAGCAATCGAAATCTGGAAATCACAAACAGATGAATTGATAGAAATAAATTGAGAAAGCTTAGAGATATGAGAATCGAACCTTTGGGGAACAAGCGAGAGGGATTTTGAAGCTAAAACCCTGGCGGCTGATTAGGGATTGGAGTTGGCCAGGTGTTTCAGTTTTATAATCTCCGAGTTTCGTACGTCCTATGTTTCATAAAATGTCCTCGTTTAAGATTTATTTTGACAATTATGTCCTTTCTTTTTAGGTACATGACAGTTATGTCCTTTCTTTTTAGGTACATGACAGTTATGAACTTTAGTTACTTTGTAATAGATCAATAATTAAGGGTAAACTACTGTAATGGTCACTATTGTTTAATGAATGTATACTTTTACTCATTAAGTTTAGAAAAAATAACATTTTGATCACTTATGTTATCAATTTATAATGTTTTGGTCACTTACGTTATCGTTTAAGATTTCTTTCCCCTTTCTCTCAAAGAATCGTATGAAGATTCAGGACAAGACAAAGGGAACTGTTACTAGAAATTACCCTACTCTTTTTACATGTTGGTTCATCTTTATCAATGGGATTGGTTCAAGTGGTAAGCAACTTGGTATCACTTAAAAAAGTCTCGAATTTGAGACCTTGTGTATGCAAAAAAATCCCCGTTAAAAGACTTACACACTCAAACCAGATGAGCGACGCGGGTCTATCCTGATTAAAACTAAACCAACTTAATCCACCTTTAAAATTAAGCTGAAATCTAAACCGAATTGAACCAGTTGAATCAATTTTATCGATTTCAACCGAATTTTTCTGGCCCTTATTGAATATTATCTTTGGCTTACTGAAACTAAAAAAGAAGTAAACAGAAATGAAGAAAGTTGAAAGACATTGGGCAATGACTTGTTGATTCAACAAATAAATCGTGACCCGAACCGATTCACATGAATCGGTCTAGAAGTTCCAAATTTCTTGCCTAACAAGTACCAACTAAGCACGTCGTCGGAGAATGGATTGAATTAATTTATTATAATGGAACAAGAACGCAGGAACTGACCAACATGTTTCGAGATGATTATAATGGAAAGCAAGCATGCATAAAAGACACCTTTAAAAGTATGTAGGACACACACAACAGATTCCAACGATAAAGCCACACCACAGTCTATCGAGAACCCAGTTCTGCGAACAATATCCTTGAGAAGGTGGTGATGACTTGAAACTAAGATCTCTGAGTTTAGCATGTCATTGTACAGACGCATGGGATTTAAACACAGTTTAGAAAAAGTATTCTCTCCCTCAATAGGATCCGCTGGTGGTTTACTGTGTGTTTGGGATCCAGAGTTCTTCACGGCATCTGATATAGTCGTCTCTAGGAGATACATCGCTTTGCTGGGACATGTAAAAGGCAGCCATCTTTATTTTGGATTTGTGAATATTTATGGCCCTTCTATGGAGGCCGAAAAGGGGGATTTTTTTTCAGAATTGCAGAGCTTTTGGGGGAATCATCAAGTGGTATGGTGTTTAGGGGGAGATTTTAATGCCTACTTGAGTGCTGAAGAGAAGATTGGTTTCTCTCTGAATAGCTCTACTATTAATATTTTCAGAGCATTTATACAGGATGTGCAGCTGGTTGATCTTCCTCTAACAGGTGGATCATTCACTTGGTCAAATAATAGAGAGCCTCCGACATTCATAAGGCTTGATCGTTTCTTGGTGGGGTACAAGTTCTTGACAGAATTTCCTACTATTTCCTAGTTCTTGATGACAAAATCCATCTCGGATCACAACCCTATCGGTTTGGAGGTTGTGGGGTTGCATCGGGGAGCTACACCATTCAAATTATTCAACTACTTGATGGAGGAAGAGGGCTTTTCGGACTTAGTTTCTTCTGCCTTTTTGAAATCAAAAATAGGACAAAGAAAGCTTGGCCTTTTCGACATTCTTAAGGGTCTTAAAGGTGATATCAAAAACTAGTCTAAGGATAAGAAAGGTGATTTGAAGGACTACATACAGAAGTTGGAGAATCGCATTGCTGATGAAGAAAGTAAACTACAACAAGGTCTTTTGAGCTCATGTATTGGGGACCTTAGGAAGGAGCTCTAGGAAAGTATCCGGAAAGAAGAGAGTATTTGGCTTCAAAACTCTCGTTTAAAATGGTTTAGTGAAGGTGACAAAAATACTCATTTTTTTCACATGACTGCATCAAATCGGAGACGTACCAACCTGATTCATATTATCGAAGTAGAAAGTAGAACAACTTCAGATCCGACCAAGATCAAAGAATATTTTTTCGACTAATTTTCTAATATCCACAACAGGAAAAAATACCCTTTTAGTCGATGAGCTGCCCCTTGATTTTTCGAAAATATCACAGGCCCAGAACAACTTCAGAACCTCCACAGTGACCTCACAAGTCTATGCAATTAGGTTGTCCTTTTAAACCTAGATATTGGGATCTCCAGTCAACTATGTATGATTTTTCTTCACATAACGCCTTAAATTTTCTGGGCTTTATTCTCATTTCTTTCGATGTTTTCTCAACTTGATATGGATTTAACCATTTGGTTAACAGATCTGCAAGGTTATTATTTGATTTTACAGAACCAATATAGATAACTCCATTTGAGATCAGTTGTCTAACGATTTTGTCTCGATGACGCATATATCTCGACTTACCATTATACACATGGGTGGATCTACATTAGTTTTAGGGGTGTCAATTGACCCCACTTAATTTATTGGAGTATGAGATTTTCGAGGAGCTAATATAAAATTTTTATAATTTTTTTTATAAAAAATATTAGAATCGACTCCACTTAATTTATTAAAGTATGGGATCAACAATAATTTTGTAGTGGTGTAAGAATCCTCCATACTCATATTTTGTTATGTCCCCACTGTATAAAAAGCATGGCTTCGTCACTGATTATCCATAAAGCTTTGTGCTCTATCAATTGTTACTTGGTTATCGCAATATATGCATATTGTGGGCACTGGCTTTGGTCATTCAAAAATATTCTCTGAGACATTCTAAAGTCATTTGACTTCTTCTCCATACTTGTCTAGAGCTAACAACTCATATTTCACCCCCACAATAAAAAACACCATCACCAGAACAAAAGTAAGAAACAAGAGTGCATATTATTATGACCAAAAGAAAAAAAGCCAACAAGTACACGAACAAACCATCTATTTAGCTAGCACTATTCCATTATTCAATACACCACCCGACAGGTAATATGATCGGAAATTTTGTACATTTTCCGCTGCAACATTCCGAACCATATATACAGGGATCGCCCGGAGCAGAACAGCCAACAGCTGAATTATCAGCACCAACCATATATAAATACATATTAATGAAAAAATTTAAATAAATAATTAAAAATATTCAAATATTTGAAGAGACCTAATTATATTTTTGAAAAATTTAAAGGGTCAAATTATGAATTTTTAAAATTTTAGAGTCGTGGCCTCACCGGTCCCCACCAAATTTCGCCCATGATGGTGGTAGAACCTACGAGTGGCACTTGTGGAAAAAATGATGATGTTCATCCTAGTAGACTTTGGTTCGAGCCCTGTAGCATGTTGCATTGTGTATAGATGGTTAGCCTCCGCTTTTGTCACGCTGCTGGAGAAGGCAATGGTTTAGTTGATTCCTTGGCCAACGATGGAATGCGGAGATCGACAATGTTTAAAGCCTGGTGGTTCAAAATAAAAGATCATGACACTGAAACCAACACTAGTCTTCTGGGCATTCCTTGTAGTTAAGGTAGATGTTTTTGGACCAAACACTTACACTACCTTCAAATGGCTTCAAGTGAGATGAGAGTTTCCGATGTTAGTCCGAATTCGCTTGTAGCAGAGCTTGGGATTTTTTTTGTTCGTCTTCGAACGGGCTCGTGTCGAGGTTAACATAAAATCGATTGATGACAATGAGGTCGGAGGAAGATTTGGTCATGTTTTGTTTCATTTTTTTAACGGCAGGTGGCTACATTTGAACCAATTAAATAGTTATGTGGTGCACTTTTAAGTCTTATTCTCAGCCACTTATGTCGTTATCATTCATAGCTGCATTAGGATTTTTGTTTTGTTTGCAGATCCTATATCTCCAATCGGATAACACATATATCACATATAATACATTTGGTATTCCATATGCCAGAAACATGCTTAGCCTAGTGGCAAGAGCGTTGCTTTCCTTTCCTAATGACCCAAGTTTAATTCCCCTTGGGGTTAACTTCCACTATTTCATTTTTCTTACTCCAATTGGTGGTGACACGTGTCACCACTTGATTGGGGAAGGAAAATAAATTTTATAAATCTAATAAAAATAGATAAATCCCTCAAATAAGGTGGTGACATGTGTCACCACCTAATTGAATAATTAATTTATTTTATTAGATTAAAATTAGGACTAAATTGAATGATTGTATAAATAAAGGGGACTAAATGTGTAATTATACCAATTATGTTAACAGTCCCGTTAACTTTTTCATTTTTTTAACGGCAGGTGGCTACATTAGAACCAATTAAATAGTTATATGGTATATTTAACACAATTAAAAATATAGTGGTCAAATCGACACCAACCCCATAGTTCGGTGGTCATTAGTATAGTTTACCCTTTAATTTAAAAACTTAAAAACATAACATTTTTTGTCTAATAAAGAAGTCAAAGAAACAAAATGCAAGAGGTTCACTTATGGTTGAGTGGTCAAGGATGTTCGTGTTGTCTCATCTAGACATTTATTTGAGAACGTAATACATCTCTATTTAATATGTTAGAGTTGTGATCCAAATTCTTTTAGGATTTGGTAAAAGTTAGAATTCTACTTTTTAGTAGATTTTGTTAAAATTGCATTAATTAAAGTTAGGAAATTTAGTTTAAAGAAAATTTTGTTTCTATGCAAGTTTCCTCTGTAAACAAGTCTCCCACCCCATAAATAGATGCAAAGGTTTCTTTATATTTCCATCAAGATTTCTTCTGTTTTTCGCCGCGGTAAGCATTGATAATATTTTTTTTAAGGTTTCGCATCGTTTGCCACCGTTTCAGTGAATTTTTTCGGCCATTTAGGCCGTGTGTGGCACTCACGTGCCGCCGGATGTGATTTTCAAATGTCGTGCTGGTTACCCTCCGACTTGAACCGGCCCAACCAGTTATGGATCGGTCTGACCTTGAACCGAGCCGGTTGGGCTCAAACCCAATAATTGACCTAGTCTGTTAAGGCCCAATAACCCGAGCCCCTGGATATCTGACCACAAGCCCAAGTTAGTTACTAAGTTTCCTGTAACCCCCTCATCCCGGTCTAGCCGGATGACCGGTCCGAGTGGGTCACACGGGGAAAATCGAAGCGAAACCCGTTAAGGTTCCCCCTCGGTTAGCAACCCTATTTTCTTTTTTTAAGTTTTAATCTTGTCTAGAGGAGTATTAAATCCTAAGTGATCAAACAGCGGAACGTATAACATGAGACAAACATTCGAACCCCAAACCACATTCAAACAGCCCAATTTTAATCTTGACTAAAGACATCTTAGTACCTATGTGTTTTTCTCTTTAAAAAGGCCAACAAGTCAAAACAGTGCATTTTTAAGTATAGGTTTCGAAACCTCTCAAATAGTTTCCAAACCTAGACTGGCAGTAAGGCCTGGAACCCAAATTTCTGCAAAGGTTTCGAAACCTTACCCATGGTTTCGAAACCCTCTTCCATGGTTTCGAAACCTTCCTCAAAGGTTTCGAAACTTAGGCTGGCAGTGAGGTCTGGAATCCCAGATTTTGCAAAGGTTTCGAAACCTTCCTCAAAGGTTTCGAAACTTAGGCTGGCAGTAAGGTCTGGAATCCCAGATTTCTGCAAAGGTTTCGAAACCTTACCCATGGTTTCGAAACCATTGTGCAGGGGAGCACTTACTGCTTAACTCTAAAGACTTTCCATGGAAGAAAAACATCAAGAGCATACATAGCCCAACATAGGAGCTTAAAAAGGGCTAAAGGCACACAACACCAACAAACCAAGTCTAGAGGCATACGTCCCATATTAAACAAACACAAACATACTCAAGGCATGAATATGAACAATCATACATACATGGTAAATTACACCTTAAGAGCCTTTCATACAAGCATGCTTGAAGACATTGATAGACAAAAGCACCATTCATCACATAAAGGTTTTCATGCCATCAAGCAATATTTATAGGTCAAACAAGGCATCCAAGAATCAAACCAATATCGACATACATCAAAACTCAAATCATCAATACCTATCCCATTGCTTAACTATTACATTCTATTACTTAAAATTCATACATTGAGCTCACCAAAAGCAACACTTGGAGACCTTTCCTTGCCTTTGCCACCCACAAGCTATTTATCTGCATTGTCGAACAAAAGAGAGCGTAAGCATAAAAGCTTAGTGAGGGTAAGCTCATAAAACAAACCTTCAACAATGCAGGGTCCAAGCACGAGCAATTTCCATAATGAAATGCATGTTCTTACCTCCGATCCGTATAAGCCAAGATGATCATGATGCATGAACATATAATCAACATCATGCCATGCCCAACAACCCATAAGCTCGACGTACGAAGATACATAACTCAATGCATTAACCACATCATATATCAATTCATAAAGGGCATCACATTTCACAACAAGCAAGTATATATATACATGATCTCATATTGGCATACACATACAACCTCATATTGGCACCTAGCTATGACTTGAATACGCGGATAACCCGTTGGAACGCATTTCCAACAACAACATTACCTCGGTGGGATTCCACTCATCACCGGTCCTTGCATGGGCGGGATTCCACTCATCACCGCATGCCCTACGGATGGGATTCCACTCATCACGTAGAAATGTATAAAAGCTTCCGGTGGAATATTACGTCACCGTACTCCTCCTTGGTGCCTTAACGCCACCAAGGCCACGTACGTTTTGACTCAATTTGTGTGCACACTCATCCTAATGATCGATCATTGTACCCAAGCATACTAGTGCCAATATAAATCAAATTCCACAACCTTTCACAATATAAATTTTAATATCATTTTCGTGCTTAGCACGTACTCACCATGATTCTCCAACAATCATGCAATCCACCTCATAACCTCATTTCACAAACCAACATCACATGTATATCATCCAAACAATTATCACATCATATATCCACATACATGTATCCACATTATATTTGTTACCAACATACATATAACAACGCATTAAGCCCTACCTCAACATAAATGTATATCACATTATACGCAATCATCACAACACAAACCATCACGAGACATAGCATCGATTAAAGAGTTCATCCAAGGTCTCTAACTAAAGTTTAGGATTAGGCTACCACCCTAATCCTAACTCTAGGTGGGTCTACCAAGCCCAACCTAGTCCACATGCTTGAACCAACCACTTAAAAACCGATTTAAAAACATTAACCACTCACCTCTACCTCCAAGCTCAACTACCAAGCAAGCATCACCTTCAAGCTTCCGAATTTCTTCCCGAAGTTTCTCCAACGCAAGTTCTCGTTTCTAACCAACCTCAATACAATTCAAATAATCCTCAAATCAGCCCAACATCAAAATACCAACCCGGAATACAAATTCAAATATCAAACTCAACATTTCAAGTCATGACCAAACCCCCAACTTTATTTAATCCAAACAGCCCATAATCCTTGACCAAAACTCAAGTTTCCAACACATTTTATACTCACAAATGATTGCTAAATTCATCCACAACATCAACCCATAGGTGCAAGCCAAGCTCCAACAATTTACAACCCAAACAATCACCAAAATTCCCATTTTCGTACTCCTATTTTACCCAGCAGAAAATTCCATTTTCAAACACTCAAATGACATCTAAATGGTCCCAAAACATCCCCCTAGCATACATATACCATCAGCCCTCTAATTACACCCTAAAACCCACCAAAAATCAACTTTTTTGACACCTTAAAAATGGGTCTAAGAACCCACTTCGTATTTTCATTAAAATTCAACCAAATTAACATATAATGAGTATTTCAACATGATTAAACAAAACCCCAACTCAATTTATCAAAACAAAATGAAAAACCCATTAAAAACCCAAACTTTGATATAAACCCTAATTTTCAAAACTGCATAACTTTGAAATTTAAGACCATAGGTAGATAGGGAATAAAGAGGAGAGTAAGAAAACATGTTTACCTTTCAAAAACCCCTTGAATCGAAGTTGAAATCGAATGGAATATAAGCTTTGAAGTTTGAGAGGGTTTGAAGATGGTGATATGGTTTCCAACGTTTGGGAGGGTGAGTTGGAGAGAAGATGACAACTTTAATTTTAAAGTTGTCTTGCATTTTAAAAACATTTGGGTAAAATTGCACTGTAGGTCCCTCCCTTTTTATTAAAGCTTAATTACACCACATTTTAGGTTGAATTGTTTTAATTATATTTTATTGACTCGAACTATAAACCCGGCTAACTCCTAGCCCCAAAACACGGGTGTTACATTTCCGGTTAGTTATTAGGGTTTCAGGATAATTTAAGATGATAAACTTTCCTTATAAATATCTTGTATTAGTTTTAAGTTTATAATTTTTTTCATCTTATCATCTTTAACAAAAATTTCATTTCATCATCTTCTTGATTCTTTTAATCCTCTAAGCGTGATATGAATAATGCTTTATTTTATTTATCAAAATTTTCAAAAGCAACCAAATTAGTTAATGCTTAATTGAAATGCGTTTGTCGTTTTTGCTCTCTTTTTATTATTAATGATTATTTTATCGATTGAATGACCCATTTTATGATGGACAAATTTCGGGGATCAAGTGATTTATAATTAAAATAATTAAAAGCAAAACGATTATATCATAAGATAAATTAAATTCGATTTGTTAAATCTTTTCATTTTAGAAATATAGATCAAAATATCTATACGTGCACGGTGTGTGCGCCTTGTCAAAAAGTTTAAAAAGATTAAAATATGGAGATGGGGTAGGGTGGGGCAATTGTCCGCCCACTCCCCAATTTTTTTTACCTTTGTTCTTATATATAAAATTTTCTAAAAAATTGAGTTATTTATGAATTTGCCCTCAATTTCAAACATTTATTATTTGTTCTCCCAACCTCAAATCTTTGCTCCATTTCTACTACCACGTAATCACGTCATTATATTAAAATATTAAAATAAAAATTAATTACACGCATAAATTTTATTAAATAATATAAAGATAATTATGAAACGGTATATGTTAATTTTTTTTTCACATCAGCCAACTCGCCTCCATAATTCACGATAGCTAAAACATCCCCATTAATAGACAAATTCAAAATATATTTTAAATTATATGGTAACCTGAAAAATAAAAAAATAAAAGATTATTATTAATTATTTCAAGAGCATCGCCAAGAGATGGGTACTAATTTCTGTGGATGGGGGTACTTATTGATATAATGAGATGGTTATATTAGTGGGATTAATATTAATATAATGAGATTATTTCAACTCGTTTTTTAAGAGTTGGAAAGCTCAAATTATTGATACTTAAAATGTTATTAAAATCATAAATGTCACCTAATATTAGAATGAGTGGTTTTTCTGCTTTTTGAATGACTAATGGTATAATTCTGGGAAAATTGTTAGTAGGTTATCGAGGAGTGTTTAGATTAAGTTGCTTCTTTGCTTGTTATTTGGAAAGCTTATGTTTGTGATGGTGTTGTCTTAGGTGTGAGTTTCTTCGATGTTGTGTAGGTGCGATTGTTTTCTCTTTATATCTTGATCTCCATTACGCACTCTTTGTAACCCCCTAGACCCGCCTATGCGTTTCACGGATCCTAGGAAGTCACATTAGGGTCACAAGAGCAACCCACAGAAAAATTTCAAATAAACATATGGTTAAACCTTTAAAATCATAAATCAAATATACGATTTAAATATGTAATTTCAGAAATCATTCAAAACGATAAAACATTTGTGTTCTCACAAACGTGATGCAAATGGGATTAAGGGGGGTACCTGGAGAGTCAGATCAAACTTATTAAATTTTGGTATAATCACCGAATATAGTTCAAAATTTAATTTGGGTAAGGTATAACCAGAAAATAACTTAGTTCAGATGGTTAAGCCTTTGTCTTACAAGGCCAAGGGGCACAGGTTTGAAACCCCTTGGCAACATCTCTTTTCATTATTTTTTTTTAACTTTAAATATAGACATGTACATATTCTTTTAGGGGTGTTACAATTCTCCCCTCCTAAAAAGAAATTTCGTCCTCGAAATTTACTATGGTCGAACAAATGCAGAAACTGCCATTTTATTTATTCTTGTACTGAAACTTATCTATCAAAGCATTATTGTTTCTCGGGACCTACAGACAATCACGGATCAATCTGTCAGTTTCCTTGGATACTCACATTGACTTCAGACTAATAATCATCCCAACCTACATTTTGGACCAATCAATCAGAACTTAACATTTGAATCTATACCTAACTTCATATAATACAAAACATTCTCGCCACCACAGAAGTAGATCATACGGTCTGAAGGTACGTCTTTCAGAATCTGAATTACTCTACTTGGTTGACCAATTAAACAGAAGTTAATCATACCTCCCAAAGGTATATCTTTCAGAGTTCGAATTACTCTTCTAGGATGACCAATTTTTTTTTTCCAGATGAAAACTACAACTACAGTTCAGATAAGCACTCAGACTCCAACGACAACTCCAGAATCAGAATGTAAACATCAGATTTCAGTCATGGATGATATTTAACGATATACCAAACCACACCATGGAGAAGATGTCTTTCTTCATACTGATCGAACACATCTAAAGTCATTAATGGATATCACTTACCTTCAACGTAATATTCAGACCTTTATTTCTTTTGTATTTAACAGAGGCACCACAGATTATACACTTTCTCCACAATTACAAACACGAAGTTCATAGGTTTTTTTTTTCAAAAGAGTTCAGACACAATCGTTATCACCGAATAGCTTTTCATGAAATCTTACATCGGTCATCCCGTATTATCAAACATTTATTCTTAACCTGATTCACAAGTATAAATCATCTCAAGTTCCTTATCCAGATTCAAATTCGATCATTTAATTCAAAGCACAGACGAATGTTATAGACATTTTCTGTAAGCAGATGTTGAGCTATGGAAGGCAGAATACTCAGATTTGGTTATTTCAAGAGAAATGATTCAACATCAGAGTTTCGGCTCGGTGGAGTACGGTCAGGATCTAGGGGCATGCACATACCAGACACCCTATGACAGACGATCGGCCGATCTACCCAGAAAAACGCAACTCTAAGCTCTGATACCACTAAATGTAACCCCCTAGACCCGCCTATGCGTTTCACGGATCCTAGGAAGTCACATTAGGGTCACAAGAGCGACCCACAGAAAAATTTCAAATAAACATATGGTTAAACCTTTAAAATCATAAATCAAATATACGATTTAAATATGTAATTTCAGAAATCATTCAAAACGATAAAACATTTGTGTTCTCACAAACGTGATGCAAATGGGATTAAGGGGGGGTACCTGGAGAGTCAGATCAAACTTATTAAATTTTGGTATAATCACCGAATATAGTTCAAAATTTAATTTGGGTAAGGTATAACTAGAAAATAACTTAATTCAGATGGTTAAGCCTTTGTCTCACAAGGCCAAGGGGCACAGGTTTGAAACCCCTTGGCAACATCTCTTTTCATTATTTTTTTTTAACTTTAAATATAGACATGTACATATTCTTTTAGGGGTGTTACACTCTTTTTTTCCTCTTGTTAATGAGGCATGTGGTGATAAGTTGGGCATTTTCATTAATATAATTAAATATTACTTTAGAATTTATTGTTGTGTACTATTTAAGAAATATTTTACTTTAGAATTTTATATTGTTTGTGGGTGGATTTTAATTCATACGATATACAAAATCAAAACAATTGCTTAAAAAGCAATGGTCGGCTGCTACAGGTTTCCAGTTAGCAAAGGGAAAACATGAAAAATATGCACCATATCTAACATAATTTAAACGGAATATTTAATAAATTTAAATTTATATTCGTAATTTCTTCAAAATTGGTTTTCATAGAAGAGGTATGAGTATTAAATTACTGTGCAAGATCGGCGGCAAACAATGGTCAACGGCGACGGAAGTGGCGGCAGCGGCAAAATCCAATGGTTTTCATGTTAATACCATGTCATGAGAATGTATTAATTTTTTACAAAAGTCAACTCAACTTAAAAATGAGAGCAAAGAGAACAGACAAGAAATAAAAACCACAACTTATCTACACAATTGTAAGATCTTTAAAAAAATATTAATCTAGATTTAAAATTATTTTTTAGAGTTTAAGTGCAGTATAAATATGTAGGTTTCTTAAGCAAGAATAAAAGTACAAGGGATCAAAATATACGTTCAAGATTTTGAGAAGAATAACATCCAAACGACAATCAAGCCAAAGGAAACAATGATGCCCTTCTTCAACCCTTGAAACCTTCATTTCTATTCATTTTAAGTGAGGCAAGGAGGGCTTGAGTGTATAGGTTAGGCAGCAAACTTATAAATTTTTAGGTTAGGCAGCAAACTTATAAATTTTTAGGGGGCAAAAATAGATTTTCAATAAAAAATACATAGAAAACTTCTTAAAATTTTCTAAGTCGTATAGGAATTTCAATAGATTAAAACAGAGGGACGAGAAGGCTTGTGAAGTATCAACAATCTCTCTTTTCTATTCATTTTAAGTGAGGCAAGGAGGGCTTGAGTGTATAGGTTTCAGCATTGTTGGCGATGAAAATAATGTTGTTAAGGACACTGCTTGAGTGTATTGGTAGTGTATAGGTTTCAGCATTGTTGGCTGATGTTACTTGGTTGATTGCAAGAATGAGTGCTTTTTCTGCTCTTGAATGACTAATGGTATAATGCTGGGAAAATTGTATATGTTATATTAATGAAATTATTGAAGGTTATGGTTATATTAGTGGGATTAATATTAATATAATGGGATTATTTCAACTCGTTTTTTAAGAGTTGGAAAGCTCAAATTATTGATACTTAAAATGTTATTAAAATAATAAATGTCACCTAATATTTAATTTTTTCCCTCGACAATAGATATACTTTACTAAAATAACCAATACATACATGTGTGCCTCGTTAAAAAAAATTATAATTAATTGGAGAAAAAGAGTACAACACAAAAATAACTCAACTCTTGACCTACAACGTTTTCCAACCAAAGCCGTAACAATACTTCCTCCAACAAAAACACCCCCTTCAATTGAATAAGCGTTAACCTCCAAACTCACAACACAAATCCACCTAAAACAAGGGATCAAAATATACGTTCAAGATTTTGAGAAGAATAGTATCAAAACGACAATCAAGCCAAAGGAAACAATGATGCCCATCTTCAACCCTTGAAACCTTCACCGGACAACTCATATTTTATGAATATTCTCCTCGAACCAGTAATTTTCGGAACCAAGATTAAATAATTTGACACTTTAATTTTAACAACTAAAACCATGAATTTTCTTTGTCAAATAAAGAAGGGTAAACTACTGAAATATCCACTTATGTTTAGTAAATGTATACTTTTGGTCATTGATTTTTAAAATTGACCGTTACGGTCACTTACGTTTTTTATCTGTAAACTTATGGTAAGTGGGATGTTTGTTGCTCTTAAATGTTAACGAGAGCCTGATTTGGCAGCGGAAAAAATAAAGGGTAAACTACAATAATGGTTACTTTCGTTTTAGCTTCGTTCACTTTTGGTCAATGATTTTAAAAAAACTAACGTCTTAGTCACTTACGTTTTTGTTTTCTAAACTTGTGGTCACCCGAACTTTGTTATCGTTAAACTTTAACGAGAAGTTGACTTTACAGGGTTAAAAATTAAAAAGACCAGTCAAATATACGTGTGACTATTTTACGGTGAATAAAGTCCTCAAAAGCCATACAAAGATTACCTCAAAGCAAGGTGTTTGCCCTTCTCGTCTTAAGAGAAAGATTACCTTCTCATGGTTCTGTTCCATAAAAAGAAGCTACTTCACTGTATTTTTGTCCTGCTGGCTTCGCCTTGGTCTTCAAACTCGACAAATTAATCTCCATATAAGAGAGTAGAGTTTCAGGGTGATGGGAATCATGGGAATATTGTCGTCTTTCATGGTAAAGCCATAAAGGTTAGTATCATTATACTCTTAACTGAAGCCGTGTAACAAAAACAACTTAAGCCATCTATTTTTTGTAGGTAAAAACATGAAAGGACTTTTCATCAGTTGAATAACCATCGAAATAAAAGAAGATTCAAAGTACATTTTATTTTAGCTAAACTGCTGTTAAATAGATGGTTTATTTATAACAAAGACAAGAAAGTAGCAAATACATACTCCCACGGTTTATTTCTCAATGCAGAGAGAATTAATGAGTCTATGTTCTCAATGCAGAGAGAATTAATGAGTCTATGTTCTCACCCAACACTCTTTTATATAGATGAAGATGAAGATGAAGATGAATGATATATGATGGGGATTAGAACACGTGCTCTTCCTCTGCATCTTGTATTCATAATTGGACCTGGTTGTATTTTTCTTGTAAATGCAGATAAGTCTCTCTATCATAGTTATTACATTTGGACCAGTTCTCACTGTAAATAAATATTAGTTTTACATGACATGTTTAGGTACTAGGGACACGAACTGAAGATCCGTATAATTTGGTGTCATTTTAATTTCTTTTCTGTCTTCTATATTACATGACCACACCAAAAGTAGATGAATTAGGAAAAAATAAAATAGTAATTAACTTTTAACCTATCTTTAATAAAAAGTATATTAAATTTCAACTTTTTTTATTAAAAAATATTAAATCTCAAGGAGACAGATTGCAAAAGAGAGGTGGGCATGTAAATGTAGGTAAGACTTAATTAAATATGTGTGGTTGTAATTTCTTGTATATTTGTCATGTTTAAAAAGCACGTGTCGTAATTGAATATCTGTAATTCTTTGTATCTTTGTCAGTTTGTCATTGTTTTTTAAAAATATTTTTAAAAGTATTGTTAGAAAGTAATTTTTAAAATTAATTTTGAAAAGTTATTTGTAAGATTTTAATGTTTGATATTGTTGTTAAAAAATACTTTAAAAAATAAAATATCTATTTCAGATGTCAAAATTAAAAAGTACTTTTGAAAAGATAAATTTTATTAATTTAATTATTTTTCTGATACCGCCAAGCCAAACGAGTCGAATCGAAGTAACAGTTAGATAGCTGCATTCTACTATAAAACAACACTAATAGATTTTAGTTTAAAATCGTTTTGGTGTTTTACTTAAAATTAAGTGTTGAATAACATTATAAAACAAACGGATTATACCGATAAAACTACTTTTGCTGACAAAATAAACCTTGTGTTAAACAAAAAGGTTTAATTTTGTTTCCAGTCCCTGTACTCGTCAAACTTTTAAAATTCAATTCCTTTATCAGATCCAACCAGACGCACCCAATTTTCGATTTGCAGAATCAGTTTCGAATATGAAGTTCTAGCGACTAAACCCAGTTTCAGGTACCCTTGTTGATCTGTTTTCATGCTTTTTAATTAACCGTGGGGTTTAATAACAATAATAATAATTTAAAAAAAAGGAAAGGTAGAAGAAATAACAGAGGAAGAGCACGTGTTCCTGCAGAACATTGTTGCCTTTAATGATAATAATATAACTCTGATTTTACGGGAAATGAAGAAAATTCATAGTTTTTTTAAGGCAGCTAAATAGAGTTTTTATTTAGAATAAAGACAAGTTACATAACCTCTTTCACACATTCAGAGGGACATGCACAACATAAACACGATGACTACTGACTAGAGCAAGAGCACTAAGCAGTAGTGCATATTATTGCGACGAAAAGAAATAAAAAGTGGACGAGAAAACCATCTATTTAGCTTACTCAATCCGATTATGCATCAAATATACAGCCCCGTTTTGATACGAGGAAGCGTGAAACAGCTTCCGCTGCAGCACATAATACCATCGAAGCAAGGACCAGCGCCCGAAGGTAAACAACCGTTAGCCGCGTTATCACTCTCAGTGAATAAAATGTTGGACAAAGGGTTCCTAATGTTGACATTAGGGATGACTGTGAAGGCCCTAACAGTTGGAGCCGTTGCAAATAAAAGCATAGCTGCCATTGCAACCAAAAGTAAAGCAGATTTGTTGGATTCCATTTCTTTTTGTAGCAATTACCTAATTCTTAAGAGTAGAGATGAATGTATTGTGTCACCCTATTTACTCCTTTATATAGTAAAGTTATATTTTATTGAAGGCTTAATACAAAGAATTACAGATATTCAATTACGACACGTGCTTTTTAAACATGACAAATATACAAGAAATTACAACCACACATATTTAATTAAGTCTTACCTACATTTACAGGCCCACCTCTCTTTTGCAATCTGTCTCCTTGAGATTTAATATTTTTTAATAAAAAAAGTTGAAATTTAATATAATTTTTATTAAAGATAGGTTCAAAAGTTAATTACTATTTTATTTTTCCTAATTCATCTACTTTTGGTGTGGTCATGTAATAAAGAAGACAGAAAAAGAAATTAAAATGACACCAAATTATACGGATCTTCAGTTCGTGTCCCTAGTACCTAAACATGCCATGTAAAACTAATATTTATTTACAGTGAGAACCGGTCCAAATGTAAAAACAAAGACAGTGAGAACTGGTCCAAATGTAATAACTATGATAGAGAGACTTATCTGCATTTACAAGAAAAATACAACCAGGTCCAATTATGAATACAAGATGCCGACACTCCACCAATCTTAAACTAGAACACTTAGGTTGCAAAAAAAAAAAAACAAAAAAAAACAACTGTAACCCTCTAGACCCACCTATGTTTACATGATTTTTTGAAATTATATTTTATACAAAAGTTTGTTTTACAATTTTAATGTATTTAAAAAAAAGAATTTATATGGGTTTTACTGTGGGTCGCTCTTGTGACCCTAATGTGACTTCCTAGGATCAGTGATAACGCATAGGCGGGTCTAGGGGATTACAAACATGACATGGTATAATAGCAGTTTAGTCCCAAAAGTTTTCAATTCAACAAAGCCAATAACACCAATCAAATTATCAAGTCCCCAAAGTTCAAAATAATTTCTTCAGACAACCTCTGGTTAACTTTTCCGGTGTCCGATCTACCTTATCCATGTGACCGATGACGACTCTAATTTTATTTTAAAAATACGATTTTTTAAAGAAATTCTCCCAAATAAAAATTTTCAAGAAAAGTGGGCACCAACTCGAATTTTTATTTTATAATTAGTCGCTACAAATGTAAAGTAAACAAGATAGACTAAAAAGTAATATTCTTACCTTAAATCAAATCCTAAAAAAAATTAGATTATAACTCTAACTATAAGTGTAGCCGTATGTGTGTCCGCCATTATTAAACAATAAAATAATCAAAACTTATCAATGTAGTAGTAAATGCAAAATCTAATTGGAATTTTTCATGCATAGACAATAATCATACTATGCGCTTTCTCTTTTCTTCCATTTAAAAAGTTTAGTAAGATTTATAACGCGGCTCTCTATTTAGGTTCGGGCTGTATGATATCTATTAATAAAATTATATTTGTCGAAAATTAAAGCAAACTTGTTGGATTTCATTTCCTTTGTATAGTGAAGGTGATGGTGTAGATTCTGTTTTGTTTTATAGCTGCTGCAGGCTTTTGTTTCGTTTTAGTTTTGGTTTTTCAAGTTTTGCTGCCTTTAATGATAATAATATAACTCTGGTTTTGCGGAAAATGAAGAAAATTCATAGTTTTTTTAAGGCAGCTAAATAGAGTTTTTATTTAGAATAAAGACAAGTTACATAACCCCTTTCACACATTCAGAGGGACATACACAACATAAACACGATGACTACTGACTAGAGCAAGAGCACTAAGCAGTAGTGCATATTATTGCGACGAAAAGAAATAAAAAGTGGACGAGAAAACCATCTATTTAGCTTACTCAATCCGATTATGCATCAAATACACAGCCCCGTTTTGATACGAGGAAGCGTGAAACAGCTTCCGCTGCAGCACATAATACCATCGAAGCAAGGACCAGCGCCCGAAGGTAAACAACCGTTAGCTGCGTTATCACTCTCAGCGAATAAAATGTTGGACAAAGGGTTCCTAATGTTGACATTAGGGATGACTGTGAAGCCCCTAACAGTTGGAGCCGTTGCAAATAAAAGCATAGCTGCCATTGCAACCAAAAGTAAAGCAGATTTGTTGGATTCCATTTCTTTTTGTAGCAATTACCTAATTCTTAAGAGTAGAGATGAATGTATTGTGTCACCCTATTTACTCCTTTATATAGTCAAGGGGATGGGTCTAAAATGGTTCAAATATAATATACTTTTTTTTTTCTTCCTTTTCTCTTCCTTCTCCCTCCCCACTAATTAGCAGCCATGTTGACCTAATAATTTTATTAGGCTATATTAGAAATATAACTGGGAAATGAAACTGGATAAAATAAAGCAAATTGAAAGAGATCAAACTATTTTAAGAAATGTCAAGCAAAAACAAATTGAAAGAGATCAAACTATTTTAAGAAATGGTTCGGTTCGGGTTCGCATATTGAGGTTTGGTTTTTTGGTTCAATTTAAAATTCAATCTTCTCAATTCGGTTCGGTTTCGGGTTTTCCATGTGGAATTCGTTTATTCCATATCAACCCGAATTAAAAATATATATTATGATTCATATCAAATATATTTTAAAGATAGTCTTTTGAAATATTTGAATTTGTTTTTTAAATAGTCTCTTGGAATATTTTGATATGTTTCAAATTGGAATATATTTTTTTAATATTTACTATTTAGGGGTTGT
The DNA here is from genome assembly GCA_958450335.1 of Hibiscus tridactylites. Classification (NCBI taxonomy): domain Eukaryota; kingdom Viridiplantae; phylum Streptophyta; class Magnoliopsida; order Malvales; family Malvaceae; genus Hibiscus; species Hibiscus tridactylites. The sequence goes on along the minus strand of OY288285.1, from coordinate 74,751,910 downwards.
TTTATGATGTTGAATATTTGAGTTTGGCTTTAATCAAACAATATATTAGATTAGATATTTTTGTTCTAAGTTGGTGATGTAGAATCATTGAGTGAATATTAATTGAATGAATATTTTCTATGATTTTTTTAGATAGGTTGTTTGTTTTGTAAACATAGTTGTTTTTTAAAATCATTCTTATTTGAAATCTTAGATTTGTCAAGAGCTCAAGACATGTGTTTTCTTGTTCTTAATGGAAAAATAAATTGATATTAGAGTATCTAATGGTAAATTAAAATATGTTATGTGTTTTTCTTATTTTTTGAATTTGAAAACCCCCCGTTAAAACCGCAGTTTTTAACCGATCTAAACCACAAAATTTGGTTTTTTGTATTTTGATTTTTCAATTTAAAAATTGTTGCTCTCAAGTTGGTACCTAAACTAGGTATCTTCTCCTAAGTTGGTACTAAAACTTATACATTCCATCAATTTTGTCATATTCTGAAAAAATCAATAAATTTAACTCTCTATATTCGAAAATTCTATCAATTATATTTTTATTCTTCTACTAAATTGCTTATTCTTATCCAAAAATTGTTATATTACTTTCCTGGTATAATAACAGTTTGACAGTAAGAGATTGTTGTTTTATGGTAGAATGCAGCTATCCAACATCTGCTTCGATTCGAAGGACTCGTTTGGTTTGGCGGTATCACAAAAATGATTAAATTGATGAAGTTTTTAAATATGAATGGTTAAATTTATTGATTTGGTTCGAATTAGGACCAAATTGATAGAATATATAAATTTTAGTACTAACTTAAAAAAATATGTCTGGTTCAAGTATCAACTTGGGAGAAGATGCTAAATTTAGATACCAACTTAGAAGAAAATATATAAATCATGTACCAAATGTGTATTTATTACTACATGGATAACGTGTTAATTCATTATTTAATAGTGTGGCACACCTACACCTATATTCTTTATTATTTGTGTTGGCATGAAAAAGCATTTATTTACTTTTGATTTTATTATTATTATGTATATATAAAATTAGTTACTTGCGTGCCCCGAATAAATTATTTTATTGATTTTTCATATATTTTTAGAAAAAAAATATAAGAAATGTGATGTAAAAAATCAAATAATAATTTTAATGATTAAAATAGGAGTAAGAGTAAAGTTGAGTGAAAATATTTTTAATTTACTCGTATACTAATTTTGTAGGTATTGAGGAGGAATTTACCGCGTTTCAATGAATATTTCGTCTTTTTTCTTTCATCAAAATTTCCCAATGGTGCAAGATGTTGTTGGACAAGTGTACAATACATTTTTTTTCTCAACAAATATATTGATGATCTTGGAATGCTAAATTATGCATTTATGGAATGTATGTCCTTTGGAATGCTAAATTATGCTTTATGTGATGCTAAATTAATTACGTGTTGTTAAAAATTTATGATTTTGAAACTAACAAATTTTTTTAGTGAAAAAACTGATGATATTCATTTTAGGAAAATACTGGTTCAAATCGTTTTGTCTACTCAACAAGTTAAAAATATGTATGAACAGATATTATCTTATAATCACCTTTAGACTATATATTCAAAAAAAATATTCATGATTTTGGACTAAATTATGCATTTATGGAATGGGGTGTCCTTTGAAATGATAAATTATGCGTTCATGATTTTGGACTAAATTACAATTTGTGTAGGGTAGATATGGTGTCTTAAAAGCTTGTCAATTGTCCCTTTCTTTTCTTTATTGGGGAAAGGCACATGTTATATTTTAAACAAATGTACACCCATCAGCTTCTCTGTAATATGTATAAAGGAGTGTTGGGCACACCTACAGGGCCGGAACGTGGTGGAGCCCTATGGGGCTACGGCCCTTAAATTTTGAAATTTTAGAATTTAGCCTTTTTAAATTTTTATTTGGTTCACACAAAATTTTTAAATAATTTAATTAAATCCCTTTCATTATTTTTTAAATTTCAAAAATTTTAATTAGACCTCAAAATTTTAAATAACTGCAAATTAATTCATTTAATATTTTTGGAAAATCAGATTAAACCATTATTTTTTAAAAAAATAATTTGCCCCCCTCGAAATTTTATTATCAAAATTTTCAAAAATTTTAAATTTCAAAAATTTTAATTAGACCTCAAATTTTTAAATAACTGCAAATTAATTCATTTAATATTTTTGGAAAATTAGTTTAAACCATTATTTTTTTAAAAAAATAATTTGCCCCCCTCGAAATTTTATTATCAAAAATTTCAAAAATTTTAAATTTTAAAAATTTTAATTAGACCTCAAATTTTTAAATAACTGCAAATGAATTCATTTAATATTTTTGGAAAATCAGTTTAAACCATTATTTTTAAATGTTTTAATTAAATCCCTTTCATTATTTTTTAAATTTTAAAAATTTTAATTAGACCTCAAATTTTTAAATAACTGCAAATTAATTCATTTAATATTTTTGGAAAATCAGTTTAAAACATTATTTTTTTAAAAAATAATTTGCCCCCCTCGAAATTTTATTATCAAGTTCCGCCACTGAACACTTACACTTATTTTTGTCTAAAATTTATAATTTAGGAGGAAAAAAAGTGTCAAATAAGAGATTTTAACTACTTGCAATGATTTTTAAAGCATGATGACAGTAAAAGCATACAATTAAATATTTGTTCTTTTTAATTTAATATAGAGACCATAATCAATGTTTACAAGCGATTTAATTTATTTTAAACCGACTCCAATTAATCATGTTGCTTAGCCGAAAAAAAATCAATCTAGATTTTGTGTTCATTACTATAAAGATAAGTCTTGATTAAATGCTTATTTAATAATGTGGGCACATCTACACCTATCTTTGTAGATTATTTGTAAACCTGATAAACTTGACCTGAGATCTGAAATTTGAGTTGACTTATTCGACTAAAAAATCAATATAGACTCGAAATTTCGGTCAAAACTTGACCATAACTTAAATTAAAGTCGAACCGAATCAAAATTGACTCAAAATTTACTGAACCAAAAATCAATATGAACCGAAAGTAACTCGAACAGAAAAGTAATTCGAACTAGAAATAACTCGAATTTAATTTGTCCAAATCCGATCTAAATCGAACATCAACTTGATTTTGACAAGATAATTGAGCCGAAATGAACGGATAAATTATTTTTATTTATTTTTTAGTAGTATGATAAATGGTAAATATGTATTTTTTTTAGGGTAAACTAACCCAATGACCACCATACTATGATAAATGTATTAAAATGACCACATTAAAAAAACGACTCAATTAAACCACCAAACTATGATCTCAACGGGCTCTTCTTCATAAGTTAAATTCGGATTCAATTCAATCTCTTCTACGGGCATAACATGTGATGGATCGGACCTATACTTACGAAGCATCGAAACATGGAACACATCGTGTATCTTCTCTAGCTCGGATGGCAAACGCAACTGATAAGCAACCGGACCAACCCTCTTCACAATCTCGTACGGTCCTATGTACCTCGGACTCAACTTCCCTTTTCGGCCAAATCTCATCACTTTCTTCCACGGAGACACTTTCAAGAATACTTTCTCGCCCACTGAGAACTCAACTTCCTTCCTCTTCAAATCGGCATAGGACTTCTGCCTATCCGAAGCAGCCTTCAAACAGTCACAAATCAATTTTACCTTGTCGGTTGTCCCCCTGAGCAAATCCGGCATAGGTAACAACTTTTGTCCCACTTCGGCCCAACAAACTGGAGTTCTACACTTTCAGCCATACAAGGCCTCATACGGAGCCATCTGAATGCTCGACTGAAAGCTATTATTGTACGCAAACTCTACTAGAGGCAAATGCTTCTCCCAAGTACCCTGAAAGTCTATGATACAACATCGCAGCATATCCTCTAAGATCTGAATAACCCTCTCTGACTGACCATCTGACTGAGGATGATAAGAAGTGCTGAAGTTCAAACGGGTACCCAAAGCTGTATGCAGACACTCCCAAAATCTAGAAGTAAACCGCGGATCTCTATCTGACACAATGGACTTCGGCACACCATGCAATCTAACAATCTCACCAATGTACAAATCGGCCAATCTATTCAAAGTGTAGGTAGTGTTGACTGCCAAGAAGTGAGCGTACTTCGTAAAACGATCCACTATCACCCAAACTGAGTTCTTCTTCGTAGGAGTCAAAGGCAAACCCGAAACAAAATCCATGGTGATGTTCTCCCATTTCCATTCCGGAATTCTCAACGGCTGTAACAAACCTGAGGGAACCTGATGTTCCGCCTTCACTCTCTGACACACTAAGCACTTTCTCACAAAGTCGGCTACATCTCTCTTCAAGCCAACCCAAAAGTACTCATTCTTCAAATCACGGCACATCTTCGTACTTCCAGGATGCATAGAAAACAGACTACTGTGGGCTTCAGTCAAGATCGTACGTCTCAGGTCACTGTCCTCCGGCACAACTATTCTATCTTTGAAACACAAAACCCCATCAGTACTGAAATTGTAGTCTGAAGATCTACCCTCGGCTATATCTTGCACGTGAGGTACCAAAGATCTATCTAAGAGTTGTTTCTCTCGAATCAACTGACCTAGAGTAGGTCTAACTTGAAGCTCGGCTATCAAGCCACCATCTCCGGACAAACTCAATCTAGCAAACATAGCTCTCAAGTCCACGGCCATCTTCCTACTCAATGCATCGGCCACTACATTTGCCTTACCCGGATGGTACTCAATAGTAAGATCATAGTCTTTTAGCAACTCTAACCATCTACGCTGTCGGAGATTCAAATCTCGCTGAGTCATAATGTATTTCAAACTCTTGTGATCGGTGTACACGGTGCATCTCTCACCGTACAAATAATGCCTCCAAATCTTCAGAGCAAACACAACTGCAGCTAACTCTATGTCATGGGTCGAATAGTTGCGCTCATGGGTCTTCAACTGTCTTGAGGCATAAGCCACTACTCTCTTGTCTTGCATAAGAACACATCCTAGCCCTACATATGAAGCATCACTGTAGACTACATAGTCCTTCCCGGACTCAGGCTGTATCAAGATCGGTGCTTGGGTCAAAGCTTCTTTCAATTTCTCAAAGGCTCTCTGTCTTGCATCTGTCCACTCAAACTGAACACTCTTCTGAAGTAATTGTGTCAATGGAGCGGCTAACTTAGAGAAACCCTCTACAAATCTCCTATAGTATCCGGCTAAGCCTAGGAAGCTACGTACCTCTGTCACAGACTTCGGTTGCTTCCACTCAACAATGGCTTCAATCTTCTTCAGATCAACTCTAATCCCATCAGCTGACACTACATGTCCTAAGAAGACTACCTCCCGGATCCATAACTCACACTTGCTGAGCTTCGCATACAACTGATGATCTAGCAGAGTCTTCAAAACAAGTCTCAAGTGTCGGTCATGGTCTTCTTCAGTTCGCGAGTACACCAAAATTTCATCAATGAACACAACTACAAACTGATCTAGATACTGATGAAAAATCCTATTCATCATGTCCATGAAAGCAGCAGGTGCATTAGTCAACCCAAATGGCATGACTAAGAACTCATAGTGACCATATCTAGTCCTAAAGGTCGTCTTCGGTACATCAACCTCTCTTACCTTTAGCTGGTAGTAACCCGATCTCAAATCAATCTTCGAAAAGACAGATGCTCCTCTCAACTGATCAAACAAGTCGTCAATTCTAGGCAACAGATATTTGTTCTTCACTGTCAACTGATTTAACTGCCTGTAATCTATACACATTCTCATGCTTCCATCCTTCTTCTTCACAAACAAAACTGGTGCACCCCAAGGTGAAGAACTAGGCCGAATAAAACCTCTATCTTTCAATTCTTGCAACTGAGTCTTCAACTCCTTCAATTTTTTCGGTGCCATACGATACGGAGCAATCGAAACAGGAGCTGAATTAGAATAAGTCTCAATGCTGAACTCTACCTCTCTGTCCGGTGGTAACCCTGGCAATTCTTCCGGAAACACACTAGGAAAGTCACATACTGTCCGGATGTCCTGAGGTCTAACCTCACTCATGTTAGGGTTCATCACATACGCTAGGTATGCTTCGCACCCCAACTCAACTAATCTCTTAGCCTCTAACACTGAAACCACATTGGACAAGAACTTCACGTTCTCACTCACCACTACTATCTCATAGTCATCTGTGAGCCTCAAAGAAATCCGCTTAGTCTCAAAATCTATCCTAGCTCTATGCTCCGTGAGCCAGTCCATACCCAGAATCACATCGAAACCATAGAAAGGAAGTTCCATCATATCCACTGGAAACATATGCCCTTGAACCATCAACGGACACCTTCGGTACATCTTCCTAACTACTACCGTGTCCCCAAAGGAACTAGTAACACTAACTCCTACCTCTAACATTTCACAAGGCAAATTCAAAGACTGTGCATGCTCACTCAATATGTAGGAATGTGTAGACCCAGAGTCAATCAAAGAAAGCAAACCCAAAGACTGTATCGAGAAGTTACCTGCGATCACATCGGTGTCATGATGATCTCCACGCTGAGCATAAACTCTGGCCTGACCTCCGCCCTCTGGCTGAACTGCAACTACATGTGCTATGTTCCTCTGACCATCGTTCCTCGGCTGGAAGTTACCTCTACCGCGCCCGCGGCCTCTCTAAAAGTCATTGGCTCTAGCAGGAGCCTGAGCTGGTGCCTACCCCACCTGATGTGGACAGTCACGCCTAATGTGGTCTCTAGCACCACAACTCCAACAAGAATGATAATTTCCCCAACACTCACCGATGTGGTTCCTCCCGTAAGTAGTACATGTGGGCAACTTCCCACCAGCTCTCTGACCCTGATGGCCCCTACCGTGGTTACCGCCACTGTTGCGTGTAAAAGAGTCTATCGCAATTGTAGTGCAAGTGTACACGACGCAAGTAGTAAGTGATACGAAGTATCGAATATCGTCTCCACAGGGATTGGGCTAATAGCTTCACCTTAGTTTACTGCACGAAAGTAAAAGAAATATTTGAGAGTTGTCACGAGAATAATAAAGTAAAACGTAAATAAAAGAGTTGGAATAATCAAGATAGAGAAAACGGGCTGGTATTGAATTGCTCGGTAGTGCAGGTATTGGATTGCTTAGGAACTCCAGTTCTGTCGTCGCTCCCGTCGCCGACAGCACCTGTCGCAGCGGCTGTCCGTTGGCTGTCGCGGTAGCAGACACACCAACTCCGTACTTCAAGTTTGGCAAGAATCCCAGATCTGCCTTGGCCTATCCCTAGGTCCAAGTCTGTCGATGATCACGTCTTTGATGATACCTCCCGGCGTGAATCGAAGGATGAACACCGATGTGTATGAATTCTTCCTTAGCCACTTAACCTTGCCCTATCCCTAGGCACAAGATAGTTCAACTATAAACTAGAGAACTTGCTCTTATTTCTTTCGTATACTTAACTCTCCCGATGCTAAGTAAATGGATAACCTCACAATGCTCTCCCGATGCTCTTGCAAGATATTAAAACCAAAATAAGAGAACTTGAAGTTTATTTTATTGAACTTGGTAAATCCTAAAACAAAACAACCCTTGCAACTACTTTACAAAACAACCCGTGGCCCTAGGTGGAATTTAGAACATGTCGGTGACGGGTAAACGGCAGGGGGTTTAGGTTATCGGTTATGGGTCAGAATTAGGGATTTTTTCTAGGTTAAAACCTATGCCCTTATATAAGCTTTGGGCTCAAGTATTCTAAGTTAACAAGGATTACAACTTTAATGAAAAGTAAGATTCTAATAAATGTTTAATCTCTAAGGATTCCTACTTTTCAGCCGCCTCCTTGCTTTATGGGAATTTCTCTCCTTGAGCTTTGGCTTGACATATCTTTTGATCCGGGGCTTGGAAAATATTTGGCTTTCACACGACAGACGAGCAGATTTTTCTCTATCTATCGAGGTCCACTTTACTTTTCCTCTTCATAAATCTGCTGTCACCTTGCTGTCACGACAGATCCATGGCAGCTTCGTCTTTCTCGTCTGCTTGTCCAGTTCAGCTTTCCTGCTTCTCTGCCCTGCACCTGCCTTCTTTGTCAACTATGGCAGATATATGCAAAATAAGCCATCTTTTAGTAGAATCCGTACCTTTAATCCATTTGTGATGTTTTACTGAAAACTAACCTAAATGCAATGCAATGATGCTTGAATGCAGCAGAAATATGGGTTAAAAAAGGTGTAAATAATAGGACTTTTACACACTCAACACACCCCCAAACTCAAGTTTTTGCTTGCCCTCAAGCAATGAAGACTTAAAAGAAAAATGAAGATTTTTGTGTTGGCCTTCAAACAGTGAACTGTCCCTTACCCGTCGCTCATTCTCTATGGCGGCAGCAACCTGTCGGAAAGGTTAGGATCTGTCCGGAATCTCTCTATAGCTCTCGTGCAGTGTGTGCATGCTTGTGAACAGTTATATGCTAAGACTCTCTTAGTTTCACTAGAATATTCAACTCTTTAACTCGAATTTTTATGCCAAAGTTTATTTTCTTGAAGACACATTTTCATGCTTCATTTTCTTCTATTTTCAAGCTAAGTTTTACTAGAGCCAGTTTCGGGCACCTCTAGTTACTAGAGCCGGTTTCGGGCACCTCTAGTTAGCTTCCTAGAGCCGGTTTCGGGCACCTCTAGGTTTTTGATTTTCTTTTGCTAAACTTCTTTCCTAGAGCCAATGTTAGGCACCTCTAGGGGCTATTCAAGTTCTAAGCTTCCTATTCTAGTTTGGCTAAAAGAAATCTAAGCAATATAACAGTCATAATGGTGTTTAAGTTTTTCAGAACTATAGAAAGGCTCTAAACTTCTCCTTAAACTGTCCTAAAGATGCTGCCACGACAGAGCTGTCATGACAGGTAAGTTAACTTCACAGTTTTAAGCCAACAGTTTAATATTTTCTGATTTTTTTATAGAGAAATTAAATAAATAAAAGACTCAACAATTAATAAAAAGATGTACTTAAGACTTCATTAATGATGGAGGGTTGCCACCCCCAAACTCGAGAGATGCATTGCCCTCAATGCAAAATGACAGAAAAACAAAAATATGAAGAAAAGTACATCACAAATGATAAAAGCAGGCAGCAATAAGAGAAAAATAAAAACTTAAATTTTCAGTCGCTGTCCTCGCTGCTGCTGCTGACACGGATCTGACGGCGGCGTCTGGTCTGAGGAGGAGGCTGGACAGGTTCAGGGGCAGATGCAGGGGTAGGTTGTTCCACGAGCTGGACGTCGGAACTGCTGCCACTGTCCCAAGTGCTGCTGGTGGTGGTGCTAGCCTTGGGCAACCGTTTTTTGTCTGCCACGTGTTTGATCCTCTTGACCGGCGTAAATTCTCTTTCTAAATTCCTCCTGATCAGAGGGCTGTCATTGGAGGCAGGTCTCTTTGTTCCTCGGGCAGAGGTGTCTGCCAGTGGACTGCCTGCTGCCGTCGGGGCAGGTGATGTGGTGGAGGCAGTCGAGTGGGAATGTGGAGAGGCGGGTGGTGTGGGTGTGTGGACAGGGGTGTGGACAGGAGTGGGGATATGGAAATAATGGGCAGGAAAAGTAGGGAATTGAACATCGGGAAAATTTAAAGTTTGGGTAATGAAGTTTACCGTCGAATTCGTGAAGTCCCGGATGAAGGTCATCAATACCATTTGTCTCTCCTCTACCCGTTGTAGCGCAGCAAGGATGAGGGTGGTCTGGTCTGTCGGAGCGGTGGCGGCAGCAGGTTCAGGGGCAGGCTCCTCTGATGATTCGTCTGGGGAGCCGGCTGGATTGAAAGATGAGACAGGTGTAGCCACGACCAGCTCCATGAGGCTGTTGAGGTTGTTGTCTGTCCAGCCTCTGCCCTTTATTATTTTGTCGGAGGGTTCCTCGGGGACAGCTGCACAGCGGCAGAGGGAAGTTATTGTGAACGGCAGGCAGAGGCGAGAGTCGGAGCGGAAGGTGCAGTCCAAGATGATGTCCCTCATATAACGGCCCACATTGATAGGCCTGTCGTGCATGATGGAATGAATGAGGGCGAGCCGTTGCCGGTTGACTATCGTGTGGTGGGAAGAAGGCATGATACGCTTTTTGATAAAAGCGTTCTAGAGTTTGGCTTCAGGGAGGAGCTGCCCCCTGTTGACGGAGTGGGGGTTCTTTTTGCTGGTTGTCCATGATGTTCCCTCCTCTGTCAACTCCACCATGACAGCATCATAAGCGGCAGCATCGAGGGTGTCGAGAAATTTCTGGTGGGCATCATCATCGGGGCCAAAGTAGAGGCCAAACATGTGGTTGATGCTGTCGGCAGTGAAGGGCACTTTCACTCCTCGAACGGTGACAAATGTTGTCGTTCTGCTGTCTATGGCAGCATAAAACTCCCGGACTAATGTGTCATTTAGTTCTGCCGGTTGTTCAGCAAAGTGCTCCCATAATTGAGCTGTGATGGCCTTTACGATGAACGGCCGGAGTCCTATGTTGGGTGCCTTTCGGATGTACACGAAACCACGTTCCTCCCATAACTCCTTTGTGGCGAAGGGCGTTGCTGCTGCTGAAGAAGAAGCTGAGGCAACACTACGGCGGGTCTGTCTAGATGACATGTTAGTAGCAAGGGTTGTGAAAAATGAAGAAAGCAAATAAAACTAGAGGAGAAAGCAAGGAAGAATAAGCAGAAGTGAGAAAAATGAAAATGAAAACGGGGTTTTATAGCGGTCGAGTTGCTGCCCGTTTAATGCTGTAACGGCAGGCGTGAATAACGGGGCGACAGATGGGTTTTAGCGTGTCTGACGCGTCTGACATGTATTTATGCGTCTGTTACGCGTCTGCCACACGCTTCTGCGTCTGCCGTATCAGTCTGTTGACAGCCTGTCATATCTGTCTGCGGCGGCAGCCGAAACGACAGGCTTCCATAAATGGGCTTTATTGGGCTGATGGATGGGTGGTGGGCTTGGGTTACTTCTTCTCTTCTTCTTGACTCCTTTATTTCCTAAAAAGAGAAAGAAAAAAAACATTATTCGAATAAAATAAACCTAATTTCCTAATAAATAATAATAATAAAATAAAAATAAAAATAAAATTTAGGTGAAATTAGGGGTGCCTTGTGGGGCATCTCCTAAAGTAACCACTTCCTGTATTCCTGGGGCTTCAGTCCCTTGATAATGCTTGAGGCGCTGTCCATTGACTTTGAATTGGTGCCCGTCTTTTAATGATCGGATAGTGATGGCACCATGGGGAAAAACTTGTACCACTTGGAACGGGCCAGACCATCTAGATTTTAACTTCCCTGGAAAGAGTTTCAACCTAGAATTAAACAACAACACAAGCTGCCCTGGGCAGAACTGTCGTGGCAGCAGTTTCTTGTCATGCCACTTCTTAGTCTTTTCCTTGTAAATTCTTGCATTGTCGTAGGCCATTGTCCGTAATTCCTCAATTTCGTTCAGATCTAATAGCCTTTTCTGACCTGCCTTGTCCAAGTCCATATTTACTGCCTTGATTGCCCAATATGCTTTGTGCTCGATCTCAACAGGCAAGTGACAGGTTTTTCTATAAATCAAACGGTATGGAGACATGCCCAATGGAGTCTTAAAAGCTGTCCTATATGCCCATAATGCATCATTCAAAAGTAAAGACCAATCTTTCCTAGTTGGCTTAACCATCTTTTCAAGAATGTTCTTCACTTCCCTATTGGATATCTCAGCCTGTCCATTGGTCTGTGGGTGGTATGCTGTCGCGATTCTGTGCTTGACACCATATTTCTTCAAGGCGGCAGCAATTACCCTATTATCAAAATGTCTCTCTTCATCACTGATAATCGCCCTAGGGATGCCAAATCTAGAAAAAAATGTTTTTGTGCAAAAACTTTTGGACTGTCTTGGCATCATTCTTTTGAGTGGCGATGGCTTCGACCCACTTAGAGACATAGTCCACTGCTAGGAGAATGTATAGATTTCCACACGAAGATGGAAACGGTCCCATAAAATCAATCCCCCAAACATCAAAGATCTCGACTTCTAGAATGTTCTGCAGTGGCATCTCGTTTCTCCTCGAGATGTTACCTGTCCGCTAGCACCTGTCACAGTTTTTGTAAAACTCTTGTGCATCTTTATATAGTGTCGGCCAGTAGAACCCTGACTGCAGCACCTTGGCAGCAGTTTTATTGCCTCCTAAGTGACCTCCATATTGTGAAGCATGGCAGTGATGGAGAATGTCTTCTTGTTCTTCTTGTGGTATACACCTCCTTATAACCTGATCTGCACATAGTTTGAAAAGAAGAGGTTCGTCCCAATAATAATGCTTAACATCATTTTGGAACCTCTTCCTGGCTTGATAATTAAGATCAGAAGGTAATATTCCGCTAACTATAAAATTAACGAAATCAGCATACTAGGGAAGGTCAGAAGACTTACCTGCCGCCATGGCTGTCGCGACAGCGATTGCGGCAGCAAAGAGCTGCTCATCTGGGAAGGTCTCCAGTATGTGTGTCTCATCTAACGGTAGACTCTGTCCCTTCTCCAACCTCGACAAGTGGTCTGCCACCTGATTTTCTGTCCCCTTTTTGTCCTTGATCTCAAGGTCGAATTCTTGTAATAGCAAGATCCACCGTATCAATCTAGGCTTTGCATCCTTCTTTGCGAACAAATACTTTAGGGCAGAATGGTCGGTGTGTATTATTACTTTCGTTCCAAGTATGTAAGAACGAAACTTGTCGATGGAGAACACCACAACTAACAGCTCCTTTTCTGTGGTGGTGTAATTCACTTGGGCATCATTCAACATCTTGCTGGCATAGTATATGACGTGAAACAGCTTATCTCTGCGCTGCCCAAGTGCTGCCCCGACAGCATAATCACTAGCATCACACATGATTTCAAACGGTTGTGTCCAGTCTGGTGGCTGTACTATGGGGGCTGTCACTAGCTTTTCCTTCAGAACCTTGAATGCTTCAGTACATTCCTCATTAAAGTCAAAGGGTCGGTTCTGTTCTAAGAGATGGCATAGCGGCTTGGTAATTTTTGAGAAATTTGCAATGAATCTCCTATAAAAACCAGCATGCCCTAAAAAACTTCTAATGCCCTTGACTGTGGTCGGCGGCGGCAGCTTCTCTATGACTTCTATTTTAGCCCTGTCGACTTCTATCCCACGGCAGCTAATCTTATGGCCAAGGACTATCCCTTCGTCCACCATAAAATGGCATTTTTCCCAATTTAGAACAAGATTAGCTTTTTCACATCTTTCAAGTACCTTTTGAAGATTGCCGAGGCAGCTCTCAAAATTGTCTCCAAAGACGGAAAAATCATCCATGAAAATCTCAAGGAAGTCCTCTACCATGTCGGAGAATATTGCCATCATGCATCTTTGGAAGGTGGCAGGTGCATTACAGAGTCCAAATGGCATCCTCCTAAATGCGTATGTTCCGTAGGGGCATGTGAAAGTCGTCTTTTCTTGATCCTCCGGTGCGATAGCAATTTGGTTGTAACCTGAATAACCATCAAGAAAACAATAGTAAGGTTTACCCGCTAATCTATCAAGCATTTGATCAATAAAGGGTAAAGGAAAGTGGTCTTTTCGGGTAGCTTTATTAAGCTTCCGATAGTCCATACAAACCCTCCAACCGGTCACAGTCCTGGTTGGGATTAACTCATTGTTCTCGTTGGTTATCACGGTCATTCCTCCTTTCTTGGGAACACATTGCACCGGGCTTACCCATTTGCTGTCGGAGATGGCGTAAATAATACCAGCATCTAACCATTTAATTATCTCTTTACGCACTACCTCCTTCATCGCAAGGTTTAACCGCCTTTGGGCATCAATAGTCGGCTTATGATCTTCCTCTAGGAGGATTTTGTGCATGCATATCGCCGGACTAATGCCTTGAATGTCTGCTATCGTCCATCCAATCGCCTTTTTGTGCTGCCTTAGCATGTCGATTAGCTGTCGTTCCTGTTCCTGCGGCAGCTTAGCAGAGATGATTACGGGCAGTGTGTCATTTGAACCAAGATAAGCATATTTTAACTGCCCTGGCAGGGGCTTAAGTTCTAAGGCAGGTGGTTCAACAGTAGATGGCTTTTGGATTAAATGGTTATCCGAAGTGTAATTCAAAGGTTCGAATAACTTACCTGGACGATTGCCTAACCAGTTTACCTCCTCCTGACCTTCAGTATCAGATGTATCAGATTCAGAGGAGTCGCTGTCGTCGGTGCTGTCGTCGTTGCTGTCGTGACAGGCCTGTAGGTGGCTGTCGCGGCAGTGACCAAATTTTATATCATGGCAGCCCGACCTGATGCAGGGTTTATCAAAGGTCACCTCAATGATGGCCTTGCATTCCTCATCTACATCAACATGTTTCATCGCTTGGAGAACATTCAACTTAATCTCTTGATCGTTTACTCGCATGGTGAGTTCTCCTTTCTCCACATCAATCAATGATCTTCCCATGGCTAAGAAGGGTCGCCCAAGGATGACTGGTGCATTTTCGTCTGCCTCACAATCTAAGATTAGAAAGTTAGCAGGAAAAATAAGCTTATCCACCCTTACCAGAATATCTTCAATTTTTCCCTCGGGATGAACGTAAGAGCGGTCGGCCAGCTGCAGAGTTACTGTCGTGGGCCGCGCCTTGCCAATACCTAGTTTCTGAAAAACAGATTTGGGCATTAGATTAACACTGGCACCAAGATCACAAAGTGCCTTACCCACAAATTTGTCGCCGATTACACAAGGTATATGAAGCTCCCCGGATCCTTCTTTTTCTGGGGTGGCTGCCTATGAAGAATACTCATGCAACCTTCTGTCATCTTTATCGTTTCAAATTCCCCAAGTTTAGATTTTTTCGACATAACATCCTTGAGAAATTTAGCATAACCGGGCATCTCCCTAACAGCATCTAACAATGGAATATTAATATGAACCTGTTTAAAAATATCATAAATCTTTTTAAGTTGAGATTCATGCTTAGCTTGTTGTATCCGTTGGGGAAAAGGTGGTGGGGACGATAATCAGCAATACGCCCTTCCCACTGCATGCGAATCTGAGGACGATAATCATCATTTTTCTCCTCTGTCGCTTTTGCTGTCGTGACAGGCTCATCGGCAGCAGTCTGTTTATCACCTGTCGGGGCAGCTTCCTCGGCAGGTTTATCCAAGGCGGGTTCCTTTTCTGTTTCAGCTTCTTTTTCCGGCCCTGGTAGCTTTTTCCCACTCCTAGTAGTAATCGCCTTACATTGCTCATGTGGGGGTGGTCTAGCATTTTCAGTATTGCTAGGGAATCCTCCATTCTGCCTTGGCTTAATATGTTGCGACACCTGACCCATTTGTATCTCTAGAGATTTCAACGTAGCCTCATGATTTGTCATTCTCATCTCGGTTTTATCCATAAAGGTTTCCGTCTTCTTGACAAACTGATTTATATTCTCCATATACGTACCGGTCTGAGACATAAAGGTGGCCAGAGTCTGTTCCAATATACTACTCGTGGCAGGTGGTGGCTGCTGTTGCTGCTGCGGCGGCAGGTGCGGCGGCAGTTGCTGCGGCTGTTGCAGCGGCAGTTGCTGTCTCGTCAACAGTCTGGGACCTCCCTGATTCTGATTATATGCTTGCGGATTCAGGGCATTGTTAGGGTTACTCTAGGAAAATTTGGGATCTTTCCTCCAATTGGGATTATAGTTGTTGGAATTATAATTCGGCTTGTAATTTCCAACATATTTTCCCTCTTCTATATTTATTGGGCACTCATCCCTACTATGACTTCCCTCACAGACAGTACAAACTTTCTCGACAGCAAATCCTCGTAATTCATCTTCATTTAATAAGTGTTTCATTGCCTTAGTAAGGAATGCTACCTGTGATTTCATAGTGTTGTCGGCCTCATAGTCCTTGACAGCAAGTACCCGTTTACCCCCTCTTCTTGCTGTCGGAAACTGCTCCTCATTCTTGGCTAGATTTTTCAAAACTTGTAATGCCTCGTCTGGATCTTTATCCAATAATAGTCCATTTGCTGCAGAATCAATCCGAATGCGAGTTTGTAAGTTAGCAGCATTATAGAATTTAGTTACCTGATTCCAGACAGGGAATCCATGCATTGGACAGTTCTGTAGAAGAGTAGTAAATCTGTCCCAGGCCTCGTGCATCGGCTCGTCATCTTCCTGTTGAAAAGTAGCAATTTCGTTACGCAATCGCTCAGATAAATGTGAAGGATTAAAACGAGATAAGAATTCACGAGTTAGATCTGCCCAAGTCATAATTGAACCCGGTGTAAGTTTATTCCACCAAGTTTTAGCTCTGTCCCTCAATGAATAGGGGAATAACCGAAGCCTCAGTATCTCTGGACTAACTCCTGGCAGTCTAAACGAACCACAGATCTCCTGGAACGTTTTGAGATGCTCCCTAGCATCTTCTGTCACAGCACCACTAAACTGTCCGGCATTGTTGATCATACTAAACATGACAGGTTTAAGCTCGAAGTTATCAACATCGATATCCGGCAGCGTGGTCTCCAGCTCTACATGATCGTTCAGCATGTAGTCACGACATGATCGTCGTCCAGCTGCTGCGGGCGGGTCACCGACAGGCGGGTGGTTATCGCCAAGGGGTGGTATACGACCGTCGGCAGGTTGGTTATGGCCCATCTTCTCTAGCCGTTCCTCGAGGTGTTCGTTTCTGTCTAAAAGTCGGCGAAGTTGTTTCTTGAGACTAAAGGAACGTTCGATTTCCGGATCTAATGGATACTCAGGATCTTCACCTCTTTTAGATCTGCGCATAAACAAGAAAACCTCGTGAAAAGCGAGAGTTGAAAGCACAAAAGAAAAATTAAAGAAAAATAAAAACGAAAACGAAAATAAAAATAAAAACGGAAAGTGCAATAAAAGAAAGATGTAGTTATGTTGCCAATCCCCGGCAACGGCGCCAAAAACTTGTTGCGTGTAAAAGAGTCTATCGCAATTGTAGTGCAAGTGTACACGACGCAAGTAGTAAGTGATACGAAGTATCGGATATCGTCTCCACAGGGATTGGGCTAATAGCTTCACCTTAGTTTACTGCACGAAAGTAAAAGAAATATTTGAGAGTTGTCACGAGAATAATAAAGTAAAACGTAAATAAAAGAGTTGGAATAATCAAGATAGAGAAAACGGGCTGGTATTGAATTGCTCGGTAGTGCAGGTATTGGATTGCTTAGGAACTCCAGTTCTGTCGTCGCTCCCGTCGCCGACAGCACCTGTCGCGGCGGCTGTCCGTTGGCTGTCGCGGCAGCAGACACACCAACTCCGTACTTCAAGTTTGGCAAGAATCCCAGATCTGCCTTGGCCTATCCCTAGGTCCAAGTCTGTCGATGATCGCGTCTTTGATGATACCTCCCGGCGTGAATCGAAGGATGAACACCGATGTGTATGAATTCTTCCTTAGCCACTTAACCTTGCCCTATCCCTAGGCACAAGATAGTTCAACTATAAACTAGAGAACTTGCTCTTATTTCTTTCGTATACTTAACTCTCCCGATGCTAAGTAAATGGATAACCTCACAATGCTCTCCCGATGCTCTTGCAAGATATTAAAACCAAAATAAGAGAACTTGAAGTTTATTTTATTGAACTTGGTAAATCCTAAAACAAAACAACCCTTGCAACTACTTTACAAAACAACCCGTGGCCCTAGGTGGAATTTAGAACATGTCGGTGACGGGTAAACGGCAGGGGGTTTAGGTTATCGGTTATGGGTCAGAATCAGGGATTTTTTCTAGGTTAAAACCTATGCCCTTATATAAGCTTTGGGCTCAAGTATTCTAAGTTAACAAGGATTACAACTTTAATGAAAAGTAAGATTCTAATAAATGTTTAATCTCTAAGGATTCCTACTTTTCAGCCGCCTCCTTGCTTTATGGGAATTTCTCTCCTTAAGCTTTGGCTTGACATATCTTTTGATCCGGGGCTTGGAAAATATTTGGCTTTCACACGACAGACGAGCATATTTTTCTCTATCTATCGAGGTCCACTTTACTTTTCCTCTTCATAAATTTGTTGTCACCCTGCTGTCACGACAGATCCATGGCAGCTTCGTCTTTCTCGTCTGCTTGTCCAGTTCAGCTTTCCTGCTTCTCTGCCCTACACCTGCCTTCTTTGTCAACTATGGCAGATATCTGCAAAATAAGCCATCTTTTAGTAGAATCCGTACCTTTAATCCATTTGTGATGTTTTACTGAAAACTAACCTAAATGCAATGCAATGATGCTTGAATGCAGCAGAAATATGGGTTAAAAAAGGTGTAAATAATAGGACTTTTACACACTCAACAGCCACCACGCCTATGATCATAATGATGTCTGTTCTCCCGATGCCTTTTGGCATCACCTCTATCAAAGTTTCTGGACCTCTTACCCGAACTAGATCCACCTGACCGCCTGGTCAAACTCAAGCTGTGCTTTAAGTCCTTGGCCCTCGCGACCAAGACATCAAAATCAGTGTAATCTGAAGCTAGAGTATACGTCTTGATCTCTTCACTCAGCCCATAACGGAAGCGGTTACAACGCTCCACCTCAGTAGGTACAAGCTCAGGTGCATACTTACTCAATCTGACAAACCAGATTTCATAATCTGTCACGGACATACTCCCCTGAAGCAATGCCATAAACTCTCTCTTCCTCTCATCGAGTTATCGCGGACCCAGATACTTCTTACGGAAAGCTGTCTCAAGGAACTCCCAAGTGATCTCGGCCTCATCCATACCCGTAGTAATGGTGACCCACCAAGTGTACGCATCACCCTGAAGCAAAGACTCAACACATCCCAACTTGCGCTCACCAGTGCACCCCATCTGAGCAAGGATACGGACAGTCTTCTCAAACCACAACTCTGACCTCTCCGGAGTAGCCCCTCTAAACTCTTCGGCCCCAAGGCCCCGAAGTCTCTCTAAAGGTAACCCGATGCCCTCACCCTGATGATGAGCTGCCTGACCTCCAGCTACTGCAGCCTGAAATGCCCCGGCTATCGCCTGAACCAACGGAGCTAAGTCTATTCCGGCCGGTCCTTGGCCACCTTGGCCTCTTTGAGGTCCCTCTCCTTCGGCCCCGGCCTCACCTCCCGCTCCCGGTGGAGGAGGTGGTGGTGGTGGAGGTGGTGGAGGAGCTTCAACTCCAACCATAGGCTCTCTCACTTGAGCCTCAACTCTCACTACTGGCTCAACTCCTGGAGCCTCTGCCCGTGGTTCCGGTCGAACCATCCTAGGCCTCCCACGTGGTCTCATGATACAGCTAGCAAGGTATAAACTACAACAACAAACAGATAGGATTACGTTAGCCAAAGCAAGGGTCCAATAATGCTCAAGTACTCCTTTTTCCAAAAATCTTTTTAAATTAAGTAATAGTAGCAATGGGCACACACTCTACACCAGACACAACATTTCATGCATTCAAAACATCATACGATCAATCAATTATTAAGAATTCATGGCAAGGCATGCATCGAACAACACAATCATTTAACACATTAAGCTTACCTCACTTACCTGCCCGAGGTCTCGGTAACCTCAGGCTCTGATACCAACAAATGTAACCCCCTCGTCCCGGTCTGGCCGGATGACCGGTCCGAGTGGGCCACACGGGGAAAACCGAGTGAAAACCCCTTAAGGATTCCCCCTCGGTTAGCAACCCTAATTTTTTTCCATTTTAAATCTTGTCTAGATGAGTATTTAATCCTAGGCGATCATACAACGGAACAACATTTACGAGACAATCAAATGAACTCAACCCAACATCTTACAGCCCAATTTTAAGCTTAAACTACAGGCGGTATCGATACACTTAAGGGGTGTATCGATACCCCTTGACTAGGTCAACTGATCGGAGTCAACCCGTGGACACCGTATCGATACGCCTAAGGAGTGTATCGATACCCTCCCCAACGGTTGACTTCCCACGGTCAACGCTAAGATGACCGTATCGATACGCCAAGGGCCCGTATCGATACCGAAATGGACAATAGCTCCAGTGACCAAAAAGGTATTGATACGCCCCCTCGCGTATCGAAACACGAGGCCTGAAACAAGAAGGTCGTATCGATACGGGACCAACCGTATCGATACCCCTGCTACGAACTTGCAGGTTTGAGCTGATTTAAGGCACAAGGAGGCCCTTAAATCCCTCTAAAACCCCAACCAACACACTAACATCAATCCTAAGGCAAACCAAACATAAAAGCATGCTTTCACAAGAAACCAAAGGGCACTAAACAACACAAGGTGGTGCACAAACATTCAAGCATCTTAAGCATTCCAACACAAACTAAGCATCCATACATAGTATTCCAAAAAGGCAATTTAACATATAAGATCATACATGGAACTCAAAGGCCTTAAAAGGCACATGATAAGCATAAAGAGATTTGCACCATAACAAGGCAACCTAGCATCTAAAGACATGCTAACACACACAACATTCATCATAGCATATCATGCTTACAAACCATAGTCAATCCAACACCAACACATGTAAATGAGTCATACAAGCTCATACACAACCCTTGCCACATTGCTAACTAATACAAAAGCACCACCGTACTTGAGTCACAAACTTGGAAGCCCTTCTTGCCTTGCCTCGAGCTAACACCACGCTAATGATCTGCATTGTTGAACATTGAGAGCGTAAGCTATAAGCTTAGTGAGGGTGCTCTAAAACGAAAAACATTAACAATGCAGGGTTCAAGCATGTAAATCCTAATCTCACATACATCAAACATTGGCATATAATCAAGTAGACCTAGCTAGTCTTTCAAGTGGCATAATATGACATCTTACATCATAGTAAGCATCAAGCATCAATATCAACAATCATGTCTCCACATCATATATCACATTATATGAACAAGTTAATTGACCACTTTAAATTACCCCGATTGTGCGGATTTAAACCTCAACAACACTTTACCTCGGTGGGATTACACTCATCACCGGACCTTGCATGTGCGGGATTCCACTCATCGCCACATGCCCTACGGATGGGATTCCACTCATCATCCCGTAGAAATAAATAAAAGCTTCCGGTGGAATATTACATCACCGTACTCCTCCTTGATGACTTAACGCCATCAAGGCCACGTACGTTTTGACTCAATTTGTGTGCACACTAATCCTAATGATCGATCATTTACAACCGGTAATTTATTTAGTGTCAATTATCATAACCACATTATATATCATCAACCACACTCCATGCTCATCACATACATATACATTTCATGAATATACAAGTACCAATTAACCACAAGCACAAGAGCATAGTCAACAAGCACATTAGCATTTAAGGAGAACAAAGGCTAAATTAACTACTCGAGTTAAAAGGAAGTGGCCTACCAAGCACACTTTACACACACACACACTACACATACTCGAACCAAACTTTAAATCAAGTTTGAAACCACTCACCGCCCTTCCTTAGCTACCAAGCGAAACTCCTATGAACCCGGATTCGGTCCCAAAGCTTCTTCGACGATCCCTCTTGCTTCTAGTCAACCAAAAACACAACCAATAGCCACAATCAATGCTAATATTCAATCAACACATAATCCTTGAATTCGAACCAACTTCATCCACAATTTCCAACCACATTTAATCCCCAAATATAACAAATTCGTACTCCCTCAAACCTTGGCTGAAAACTCTACTTTCAAACACCCAAGTGACTCTCAAATGATCCCAAAACACCTTCCTAATATCTCCAAACCAACAGCTCAAATAGGTCCCTCCTCTTTTTTACAATAGCTCAAATAGGTCTTTATTTAAGTTGAATTGATTTAATTAAATTTTTATTGACTCGAACCATAAACCCGGTTAACTCCTAACCCCAAAACACAGGTGTTACACAATCAATAGCAAAAGTACACAGGGCACGACTAGGAGAATAGTTTGCAGCTGGTTTGTCATCAAAAAAAATATTGAGCAAAGGATTCTTAATGTTGGCATCGAAGGGGAGAAATCCATTACGAGCAGCCGTAACAGTTGGGGGCCCTGCAACTAAAATCAGGACTGCCATTGCACCCAAAAGTAACGCAAACTTGTTGCCTTCCATTTCTGCGGCCAAATAACTAATTATATTATTTCTCAATGCAGAGAGAATTAATGAGTCTATGTTCTCACCCAACACTCCTTTATATAGATGAAGATGAAGATGAATGATATATGATGGGGATTAGAACACGTGCTCTTCCTCTGTTATTTCTTCTACCTTTCCTTTTTTTAAATTATTATTATTATTATTAAACCCCACGGTTAATTAAAAAGCATGAAAACAGATCAACAAGGGTACCTGAAATTGGGTTTAGTCGCTAGAACTTCATATTGAAACTGATTCTGCAAATCGAAAATTGGGTGCGTCTGGTTGGATCTGATAAAGGAATTGAATTTTAAAAGTTTGACGAGTATAGGGACTGGAAACAAAATTAAACCTTTTTGTTTAACACAAGGTTTATTTTGTCAGCAAAAGTAGTTTTATCGGTATAATCCGTTTGTTTTATAATGTTATTCAACACTTAATTTTAAGTAAAACACCAAAACGATTTTAAACTAAAATCTATTAGTGTTGTTTTATAGTAGAATGCATCTATCTAATTGTTACTTCGATTTGACTCGTTTGGTTTGGCGGTATCAGAAAAATAATTAAATTAATAAAATTTATCTTTTTAAAAGTACTTTTTGATTTTGACATCTGAAATAGATATTTTATTTTTTAAAGTATTTTTTAACAACAATATCAAACATTAAAATCTTACAAATAACTTTTCAAAATTAATTTTAAAATTACTTTCTAACAATACTTTTAAAAATATTTTTAAAAAACAATGACAAACTGACAAAGATACAAAGAATTACAGATATTCAATTACGACACGTGCTTTTTAAACATGACAAATATACAAGAAATTACAACCACACATATTTAATTAAGTCTTACCTACATTTACAGGCCCACCTCTCTTTTGCAATCTGTCTCCTTGAGATTTAATATTTTTTAATAAAAAAAGTTGAAATTTAATATACTTTTTATTAAAGATAGGTTCAAAAGTTAATTACTATTTTATTTTTTCTAATTCATCTACTTTTGGTGTGGTCATGTAATAAAGAAGACAGAAAAAGAAATTAAAATGACACCAAATTATACGGATCTTCAGTTCGTGTCCCTAGTACCTAAACATGCCATGTAAAACTAATATTTATTTACAGTGAGAACTGGTCCAAATGTAAAAACAAAGACAGTGAGAACTGGTCCAAATGTAATAACTATGATAGAGAGACTTATCTGCATTTACAAGAAAAATACAACCAGGTCCAATTATGAATACAAGATGTCGACACTCAACCAATCTTGGAATACAACATGCCGACACTCCACCACTCTTAAACTAGAACACTTAGGTTGCAAATTTTTTTTTTTAAAAAAAAACAACTCTAACCCTCTAGACCCACCTATGTTTACATGATTTTTTAAAATTATATTTTATACAAAATTTGTTTTACAATTTTAATGTATTTAAAAAAAAAGAATTTTATACGGGTTTTACTATGGGTCGCTCTTGTGACCCTAAT
Source organism: Hibiscus tridactylites (assembly GCA_958450335.1). Lineage (NCBI taxonomy): Eukaryota > Viridiplantae > Streptophyta > Magnoliopsida > Malvales > Malvaceae > Hibiscus > Hibiscus tridactylites. Next base: position 74,728,354 of record OY288285.1, on the reverse strand, counting down.
GTGACTTCCTAGGATCAGTAATAACGCATAGGCGGGTCTAGGGGGTTACAAACATGACATGGTATAATAGCAGTTTAGTCCCAAAAGTTTTCAATTCAACAAAGCCAATAACACCAATCAAATTATCAAGTCCCCAAAGCTCAAAATAATTTCTTCAGACAACCTCTGGTTAATTTTTCCGGTGTCCGGTCTACCTTATCCAAGTGACCGATGGCGACTCTAATTTTATTTTAAAAATACGATTTTTTAAAGAAATTCTCCCAAATAAAAATTTTCAAGAAAAGTGGGCACCAACTCGAATTTTTATTTTATAATTAGTCACTACAAATGTAAAGTAAACAAGATAGACTAAAAAGTAATATTCTTACCTTAAATCAAATCCTAAAAAAAATTAGATCATAACTCTAACTATAAGTGTAGCCGTATGTGTGTCCGCCATTATTAAACAATAAAATAATCAAAACTTATCAATGTAGTAGTAAATGCAAAATCTAATTGGAATTTTTCATGCATAGACAATAATCATACTATGCCCTTGCTCTTTTCTTCCATTTAAAAAGTTTAGTAAGATTTATAATGCGGCTCTCTATTTTGGTTCGGGCTGTATGATATCTATTAATAAAATTATAATTGTCGAAAATTAAAGCAAACTTGTTGGATTTCATTTCCTTTGTATAGTGAAGGTGATGGTGTAGATTCTGTTTTGTTTTATAGCTGCTGCAGGCTTTTGTTTCGTTTTAGTTTTGGTTTTTCAAGTTTTGCTGCAGAACATTGTTGCCTTTAATGATAATAATATAACTCTGATTTTACGGGAAATGAAGAAAATTCATAGTTTTTTTAAGGCAGCTAAATAGAGATTTTATTTAGAATAAAGACAAGTTACATAACCCCTTTCACACATTCAGAGGGACATACACAACATAAACACGATGACTACTGACTAGAGCAAGAGCACTAAGCAGTAGTGCATATTATTGCGACGAAAAGAAATAAAAAGTGGACGAGAAAACCATCTATTTAGCTTACTCAATCCGATTATGCATCAAATACACAGCCCCGTTTTGATACGAGGAAGCGTGAAACAGCTTCTGTAACCCCCTAGACCCGCCTATGCGTTACAACGGATCCTAGGAAGTCACATTAGGGTCACAAGAGCGACCCACAGTGAAAATACACATGAAAACATTTTTTTTCCTCTCAAAACACTTATTAAACTGAAAAAATCAACTTCTGTTTAAAATGCAATTTCAGGAAATCATTTAAACACATAACAAAATTTCAGAAAGTATTTTACAAACACTGTAATAAAACAATACATGACATGCATGCCCACTAACTATACAATACCGTACTCCAGAGGCAGCGCCGAGAGAACTCCGAACACTGATGTCAAACATTAGGTCATGATATTTTCTTTTAACCTGCGATGGTAAAAACAACGTGAGCTTGGGAAAGCTCAGTAATACAGAACTACCAAAAGATGCTATAAGCTCATGCAGACATATGGTAGGCATAACATTTTCATGATGTTTCAAGCAGTGATAGTCCTTTATTTCTGTTCTACTATTTCGAGGTTGCATCATACACAAGAATAATGGTATATGTTCATTAATCAGACCTTGAGAATTAGACGGAAATTATATAGGCTGGTAACATACGAGGTAGGAAATCAGAGAGTTTGGCGACTAGTGTGTCCCAATAAGTGCAGATAAACATACATAAGTACATAACATCCTATCATATGAGCACATAAAAGATTAAATGCAAATGTTCAATGATCATACAAAGTTTACAAGAACTACCCTCCAACCTTACACCAATATGCAGTCCCCCAGAACTGCATCCATAAGGACTTACCCTAGGCCCGAAGGGCATAGGTGCCACCTAAGGGGATGCCTTAGGTCCATAAGGACTTACCCTAGGCCCGATGGGCGTAGGTGCCACTCAAGGGGAGACCTTGAGTCCATAAGGATTTACCAGCTTGATCAGGGCTGTACCGACAGAGACTTCATATCATAACCCAACAGTATACCCCAGATGACAATCGGAAATCAGATTTCAGACATGAGTAACATAATACATGTAACAGACATATTCTATTCAGAGTATCAGAAACATAAGTTCATGCTTTTGACAGATAAATGGGCATACTATTGAGCAGAGCAGACATTTTCAGCATTCATCATGCGAACAGATTGTACCATGGTCAAACTAACAGATCACGCTAACACATTCATCAAACAGTCAGACAATACCATCACAGGTCAAACGATCACATACCAAGTATACAGATTAAGCGGACATATATCAGGTAGGCAGAGAATGTCATCATATATCAAGTTCATCAAACATAATATTATTCATATTAAATCATTACACAATCCATTCAACAGAATACATCGCACATGGAACACACTAGGTGAGACAGATCATTTCTTAACGATACTTGACATTTACGGAAGGAGACACATTAAACTTTTGATAATTTGAACGGATTTCTAAAACGAGATCCCTATTAGAAAGGGGTTCGTAAAACGATTCATATCAAGTGTTCAAGAATTGATACCTCAAGATCTTAGAAGGTTTAGATATATTATGAGTATTTTAGTCATTTAAGCATACAAGGGCATTATGGTCATTTTGACATTCATAGACAGTCTGGTAATTATACCAACATTGAATAAGCAATGGTTCACAGAACTCGGGTATCCTTTTTGCTCATTAGATTTCTAACCGGACATTCAAGAATTTCTAAATTAAAGTCTTTTAAGTTATCGGATATTTTCAGTGATGTTCCGATTATTTAAGCTATCATGACCTTTTAGTTATTTGACTGTCATGACAAATTTTATACTATGGCACAATCGTTTCAGAACGAAAATTATGATTCTCAGGGGCTCTAATAATTTGTCATACCTCCAGAATTGTTTAATGCGACATAACACAACTTGACAATACTTACCAACGTTCAGGTGTGAGTAATCAGCGTGCATCAGAACTTAACACTGATTGTATTGTATGTTTGAACAGTCGCCCTCATACTTTATTATACGGTTTAACTTTGAGTAATCTAACATACAATCTAAGCGGATCTTCCTACCTTATATCGATATAGTGAGCGATGGGCATACACGTGTCGTATTTCTCAACACTTAAAGGAACCTTAGCTATTTAAGTCTTATTAACAAATTCAGAATTTCGTCAAATAATTAGTTACCGATTAACTCATGATGGTATTTCGGTTATTTTAGACTAAGATAAATATACCGTTTCTTTCTGAATTACCATTTGGTACCTCCATCATTCACGTACTCAAACGAGATTACGTCGTCCTAACTCTCTCAGGCCCCTTTACAGACGATTCATTCATTACAGAACTTGAGGGTATAACGTCATTCAAATTAATCAGACATTTAGGTGCTCGAGGGCGTTACCGTCTTTTTGGTCATTACGATCATTCTCATTTAATTCACGCATTACTGTCATAAGGATCGACTTAGGATTTCAACATTATTTCCAGAAAATTCTCATTCAGGTGTTATACAGAGTTTGAGGGATTATCCAAGTTTGCGTCACACGTATTGCAATATGATGCCGAAGTCTTTCCATTAAAACATACCTCTTGGGTAGTGTAAATTGCATAATCAGGTCGAATGCAGATTTTAAGTCATTTTATTTACTAGAGGGGTAGTTTAGTCATACTTATGCTCCAAGGGTATTTTCGTAATTTCATAACTAACATCTCATACTCTATTAATATTCTTATCCGGGTATTTTACTCTTACTGACTCTCATACTTATTTTCTGTATCGAATTCGGCTTAAGCAGAGTTTTCACAAAACACTCATCATAAGCATGCATGCTTTAACCAGATATCAACATGTACATAAAGCATACAAGGGGTAGTAATGTATTACCTTAACTCCGAGCTACATCACCCGATTCATGATACGACATTCGAATACCCTCGAACCCGAATTTGATATTCCTCAACATCGTGCATCCAAGGAACCGAGAATACCTTCAATTACACAAATTCCAAGATCAGACCTTACTCACAAGCTCTTAACCAATAATTAAGTACATAACCAAGTTCGGGCTCAAGATCAGATTCGGAGGCTTTCGGATCAGAATTTTGCAAAACGGGCTTCAAAAACGGACTCAGGACGTCGAAAAACATAAAATATGAGTTTTTCTGAAAATTTGACTTTTCGGTCAACGGTCAAAGGCAACACTGACGTCAGCAGGTCAACGCTGACGTCAGCAGGTCAACGGTCAACGGGGTCAGAGTGAACGCTGACGTCAGCAGGTCAACGCTGACGTCAACAGTCAACTGATAAGGTCAACTGAGTTGACTCGGGCTGACTCGGGCGAGTTGACTCGGCTGACTCGGACGAGTTAACTCGGCTGACTTGACTCGGCTGACTCGGTTCGGGTTTTCGGGTCGAGCAGACGGGCCGGGTCAACGGGTCGGGTTTTGGGCTCAGTTTGGGTTTGGGCCAGTTCAGACCGGTTTGGACCAGGTTGGTTCGGTTTGGGCCGAGAAGGGCTTGGGCTTGAACCGGTTAACTAACTGGGCCGGTTCAACACTTACCCTATAGGTTTCTGGTGGCCGGACGGTCACCGGAGTAGTCGCCGGAGACGCCTTTGTCGTCGAATCTGCCAGAAAAAGGTAGATCAATCAACCACGGTTTCAACCCATGCGTTATTAACGCGAAACAAGTCAGAAATTAGGCCGAATCTCACCTCAAGGGTTCGAATATGCCGGAAAAACGCGGTGCTTCGATGAGGAGCTTGCCGGTGTCGGACGGGCAAGCGGTCGGTTGGGTTTTGCACAGCTCGACGCGGTGAACTCAGTCGTACCAACGACAACACGAGGCGACGGCGGCATCGACGGAAAACTAAAGGAGACAGAGATGGCGATTAGGGTTTGTTATATCAAACCTTCAAATAAATTTCGCCGGCGAAGGGCAGCTCGACAGCGCGCGTGCTCGGAGGCAAGGTGACCGGAGTGAGGCGATCTACACGCCGGCAGAGGCGGTGTCGCGCACGGAGCGACGGTGAAACAGATCTGAGGGGTGGCCGGAACTAGGGTTGGGGAAAGCTTGAGAGGTTCCAATTTTTTTTTCCTACTACCATTCGAATGGTATTCCCAACGGTAGGTGAGGAGTCATATCTGAATAAATTCCAATCTAGCCACCGAATAAAGGTTATTATTAAACTATGGTAAATCAAGACCAATAATAGTCTTAGCTTAGATGGCTAAGACAAAATCCTAGCATGCCAAGGGGAAAGGGTTCGAGTCCCCTATGCTGCAGAACCTTACCAACATTTTTTTTATGCAAAAAATTTCAGGGTGTTACAGCTTCCGCTGCAGCACATAATACCATCGAAGCAAGGACCAGCGCCCGAAGGTAAACAACCGTTAGCCGCGTTATCACTCTCAGTGAATAAAATGTTGGACAAAGGGTTCCTAATGTTGACATTAGGGATGACTGTGAAGGCCCTAACAGTTGGAGCCGTTGCAAATAAAAGCATAGCTGCCATTGCAACCAAAAGTAAAGCAGATTTGTTGGATTCCATTTCTTTTTGTAGCAATTACCTAATTCTTAAGAGTAGAGATGAATGTATTGTGTCACCCTATTTACTCCTTTATATAGTCAAGGGGATGGGTCTAAAATGGTTTCGGGTTTTCCATATGGAACCCGTTTATTCCATATCAACCCGAATTAAAAAAAATATTATGACTCATATCAAATATATTTTAAAGATAGTCTTTTAAAATATTTGAATTTGTTTTTTTTTAAATAGTGTCTTGGAATATTTTGATATGCTTCAAATTAGAATATATTTTTATAATATTTACTATTAAGGGGTTGCTTTATGATGTTGAATATTACATAATTTCATGTTTGTTTAGTGGCTAAGGTTTACCTTTGTATTTGAAAGTCTTAGGTTTAAACTCCTTCAAGCGCATGTTTTTATAATATTTACTATTAAGGGGTTGCTTTATGATGTTGAATATTACATAATTTCATGTTTGGACAAAGGGTTCCTAATGTTGACATTAGAGAGGACTGTGAAGGCCCTAACAGTTGGAGCCGTTGCAAATAAAAGCATAGCTGCCATTGCAACCAAAAGTAAAGCAGATTTGTTGGATTCCATTTCTTTTTGTAGCAATTATCTAATTCTTAAGAGTAGAGATGAATGTATTGTGTCACCCTATTTACTCCTTTATATAGTCAAGGGGATGGGTCTAAAATGATTCAAATATAATATACTTTTTTTCTTCCTTTTCTCTTCCTTCTCCCTCCCCACTAATTAGCAGCCATGTTGACCTAATAATTTTATTAGGCTATATTAGAAATATAACTGGGAAATGAAACTGGATAAAATAAAGCAAATTGAAAGAGATCAAACTATTTTAAGAAATGTCAAGCAAAAACAAATTGAAAGAGATCAAACTATTTTAAGAAATGGTTCGGTTCGGGTTCGCATATTGAGGTTTGGTTTTTTGGTTCAATTTAAAATTCAATCTTCTCAATTCGGTTCGGTTTCGGGTTTTCCATGTGGAATTCGTTTATTCCATATCAACCCGAATTAAAAATATATATTATGATTCATATCAAATATATTTTAAAGATAGTCTTTTGAAATATTTGAATTTGTTTTTTAAATAGTCTCTTGGAATATTTTGATATGTTTCAAATTGGAATATATTTTTTTAATATTTACTATTTAGGGGTTGTTTTATGATGTTGAATATTTGAGTTTGGCTTTAATCAAACAATATATTAGATTAGATATTTTTGTTCTAAGTTGGTGATGTAGAATCATTGAGTGAATATTAATTGAATGAATATTTTCTATGATTTTTTTAGATAGGTTGTTTGTTTTGTAAACATAGTTGTTTTTTAAAATCATTCTTATTTGAAATCTTAGATTTGTCAAGAGCTCAAGACATGTGTTTTCTTGTTCTTAATGGAAAAATAAATTGATATTAGAGTATCTAATGGTAAATTAAAATATGTTATGTGTTTTTCTTATTTTTTGAATTTGAAAACCCCCCGTTAAAACCGCGGTTTTTAACCGATCTAAACCACAAAATTTGGTTTTTTGTATTTTGATTTTTCAATTTAAAAAATTGTTGCTCTCAAGTTGGTACCTAAACTAGGCATCTTCTCCTAAGTTGGTACTAAAACTTATACATTCCATCAATTTGGTCATATTCTGAAAAAAATCAATAAATTTAACTCCCTATATTCGAAAATTCTATCAATTATATTTTTATTCTTCTACTAAATTGCTTATTCTTATCCAAAAATTGTTATATTACTTTCCTGGTGTAATAACAGTTTGACAGTAAGTTATTGTTGTTTTATGGTAGAATGCAGCTATCCAACATCTGCTTCGATTCGAAGGACTCGTTTGGTTTGGCGGTATCACAAAAATGATTAAATTGATGAAGTTTTTAAATATGAATAGTTAAATTTATTGATTTGGTTCGAATTAGGACCAAATTGATAGAATATATAAATTTTGGTACTAACTTCAAAAAATATGTCTGGTTCAAGTATCAACTTGGGAGAAGATGCTAAATTTAGATACCAACTTAGAAGAAAATATATAAATCATGTACCAAATGGTGCAAGATGTTGTTGGACAACTACAAGTGTACAATACATTTTTTTCTCAACAAATATATTGATGATCTTGGAATGCTAAATTATGCATTTATGGAATGTATGTCCTTTGGAATGCTAAATTATGTTTTATGTGATGCTAAATTAATCACGTGTTGTTAAAAATTTATGATTTTGAAACTAACAAATGTTTTAGTGAAAAAACTGATGATATTCATTTTAGGAAATACTGGTTCAAATCGTTTTGTCTACTCAACGAGTTAAAAATATGTATGAACAGATATTATCCTATAATCACCTTTAGACTATATATTCAAAAAAAAATATTCATGATTTTGGACTAAATTATGCATTTATGGAATGGGGTGTCCTTTGAAATGATAAATTATGCATTCATGATTTTGGACTAAATTACAATTTGTGTAGGGTAGATATGGTGTCTTAAAAGCTTGTCAATTGTCCCTTTCTTTTCTTTATTGGGGAAAGGCACGTGTTATATTTTAAGCAAATGTACACCCATCAGCTTCTCTGTAATCTGTATAAAGGAGTGTTGGGCACACCTACAGGGCCGGAACGTGGTGGAGCCCTATGGGGCTACGGCCCTTAAATTTTGAAATTTTAGAATTTAGCCTTTTTAAATTTTTATTTGGTTCACACAAAATTTTTAAATGTTTTAATTAAATCCCTTTCATTATTTTTTAAATTTCAAAAAATTTAATTAGACCTCAAATTTTTAAATAACTGCAAATTAATTCATTTAATATTTTTGGAAAATCAGTTTAAACCATTATTTTTTTTAAAAAATAATTTGCCCCCTCGAAATTTTATTATCAAAAATTTCAAAAATTTTAAATTTTAAAAATTTTAATTAGACCTCAAAATTTTAAATAACTGCAAATTAATTCATTTAATATTTTTGGAAAATCAGTTTAAACCATTATTTTTAAATGTTTTAATTAAATCCCTTTCATTATTTTTTAAATTTCAAAAATTTTAATTAGACCTCAAATTTTTAAATAACTGCAAATTAATTCATTTAATATTTTTGGAAAATCAGTTTAAAACATTATTTTTTTAAAAATAATTTGCCCCCCTCGAAATTTTATTATCAAGTTCTGCCACTGAACACTTACACTTATTTTTGTCTAAAATTTATAATTTAGGAGGAAAAAAAGTGTCAAATAAGAGATTTTAACTACTTGCAATGATTTTTAAAGCACGATGACAGTAAAATCATACAATTAAATATTTGTTCTTTTTAATTTAATATAGAGACCATAATCAATGTTTACAAGCGATTTAATTTATTTTAAACCGACTCCAATTAATCATGTTGCTTAGCCGAAAAAAAATCAATCTAGATTTTGTGTTCATCACTATAAAGATAAGTCTTGATTAAATGCTTATTTAATAATGTGGGCACATCTACACCTATCTTTGTAGATTATTTGTAAACCTGATAAACTTGACCTGAGATCTGAAATTTGAGTTGATTTATTCGACTCAAAAATCAATATACACTCGAAGATTCTGTCAAAACTTGACCAGAACTTAAATTAAAGTCGAACCGAATCAAAATCGACTCAAAATTTATTGAACCAAAAATCAATATGAACCGAAAGTAACTTGAACAGAAAAGTAATTCGAACTGGAAATAACTCAAATTTAATTTGCCCAAATCCGATCTAAATCGAACATCAACTTGATTTTGACAAGATAATTGAGCCGAAATGAACGGATAAATTATTTTTATTTATTTATAGTAGTATGATAAATGGTAAATATGTATATTTTTTACTGGGTAAACTATACCATTGAGCACTGAACTAATTGGGGATTCTTATTTTGACCACCGAACAAACGAACTCGTCAATCAGACCACCGAACTTATTAAATTAACTTATTTTGACCACCGCCGTTAAAAAATAACAGAGGACTAATGGAGGGATGACGTGACAGTTAACTAACTTTTATAAAATTACACATTTAATCCTTGTTATTTACACATTATTTCAATTTAGTCTTAATTTTAAATTAATAAAAATAAATTAATTTTCCTCCTCCAATCAAGTGGTGACACGTGTCACCACTTGTTTGAAGGAAAATTAAGCAAATATGAGACAAAGGGGCTGGGGTGGATCAAACCTGCAACATGTGGGTTTTAAACCCACACCTTTACCACTGCCCCAAACCTCTCTCAGTGACATGATTTGTACCATTTAATATATATATATATATATATATATATGTTATAATGCAGTAAATGTTAGGGGAAAAAAATAAAAATAATTGAAAGGGGATTCGAACCTAGACAACTTGGGATGTGTATAATCACACAAACATTCGCTTTAAAATATTCGAATATTTTTCTTTTTTATATTTAAATTAATTCGAATCCTTGATTTAAATATTTTAAATCAAATATTTTAAAAATATTTTTTCTTTTTCATACTTTAAATATTCGATTTAATTTAAATACTTTAAAATATTTAAATATTCGAATATTTTTTCTTTATATACTTGATTTAATATATTTGATATATATTTTATATATGTTATAATGCATTAAATCGAATATTTTAAAGTATTTAAATTAAATCGAATATTTAAAGTATGAAAAAGAAAAAATATTTTTAAAATATTCGATATAAAATATTTAAATCAAGTATGAAAAAGAGAATTTAAATATATATCTTTTTTGAAACTGCTCGAGGGCTTCATATGCCCTTAAGTTTGGTTTGTTTTATATTTTAAAATCATATGTACATAATATTTATTTAAAATTGTTAGAGTTGTGACTCAAATTTTTTAAATTTCGGTTCAAAATATGAATTTTATTTTTAGGAAATTATATTTATTTTACCTTAATTAAAAGTAGGAAACCTATAACACTGAGTAAAATTACTTTGTCTAAACCCATCAGCTTCTCTATATAAAGGAGTGTTGGGTGACAGCATACATTCATTCATACTCTTGCAACTACTTTCATTACTTAATTGCTACTACAAATGGGATCCAACAAGTTTGTTTTATTATAGTTTAGAGTGTATGTTGTACAATGGACTGTGATGAGCTGGCAGGAATGGTTAGGAGGTTAGGAAAGTTGTTAGGTTGTTATTAGTCTGTTAGTTAACCATTCCATGTTGACTCACATGTGTCCCTCCCTGTATAAAAGGCATCTGGTCTCAATTGAGATATTATAGGTTTTGACTAATAAATTGACGAGAGCATTGACTCTCTTTCTAAACTCAGGAATATTTTCCAAATCCTTTCATGGTATCATTCGCCTTCATTTCCTGGTGACGATTGCCTGTTTGGCATGCTTTTCCGCTGCTCTTTTCTTCTACACTACGAGCTACGCCTGCAGATTGTGCCATTGACTCAATAATCGAGTCCTATCCTTCTCTCAGTCTCGGTGTTCTGGTTTTCATCGCGGACTGGTCTGGATTGGTGAGATTTATGTACTCATTGTTTTGTTTCAATCTGTTGTGATTTTTTGTTTTTCAAATCAAGATTATCCGTCAGAATCATAAGAATCTCTGTCTCTTGTTGCTTAGTTGAAGTAGAACAGAGTAGTGATTCAGTGATATCTTTAAAATCAGAAAATTGCATCTCCGTATTATTTGCGTTGAGATTTGCGTAGCTCCGTATTGAGTGTCTGTGTTTGTTTTGTGTGATATTTCTCTTTTCTGGTTGGTGCTGCTGTTGTGACACATTGACAAGGATTATTGGTTGATTATCTATTGATGTTTGAGTTTTTCATGCTTAATTGGTTCATGCACGCTTAGTGTTCGACGTTTTGACTATGAGACCTCCTGTTGTCAATTGCAAAGTTTTGTTCCATTGCTGTTGATTCGACGTCTTCAGATCTAGACTCTAGGAGTTCAGCATCCACTAGGGATGTGATGTCTAATGTGTCCTCTCCTCAACAACTTCCTAAGCTTGAGACAATCAAACTTTCTAAGAGTACCTATATACTATGGAAGCATCAAGTGATGCTTATCATTGAGGGTTATGGTCTGATTGATTTTATTTCTGAACATACACCTCCACCAAAGGAGATTACAAATGATGATGGTCAACGTGTTATTAATCCTCTGTTCTCAGTTTATTTGAAGCAGGATAAACTCCTTGCTTCTTGGCTCATGTCCACCGTTAGTCCCGATGTTCTCCCACATCTTACAGGGTTGACTACTGCTCGAGCCATCTTGAGCTCTCTTTCACGTTTGTTTGTTGCACATTCTACTGCAAAACTTTCTTATTTACGTCATAGCCTTCATTCTCAGAAGAAGCGAGGCTTAACTGTTACTGAGTATCTTGCGAAAATAAAATTAATCTGTGATTCTCTGAATGCCTCTGGGAATGTTGTTACAGAACAGGAACAAGTGAGTGTTGTTCTTTCTGGTCTCACAGCTAAGTTTGAATCGGTTCTTGCCATTGCCTCGAAAGAACCTCAGTCTCTTGAGAGTTTGACTGAGATGTTAATTGATTGTGAGATGCGACAAAAGGATTTTTGTCTGCTGATTTCTCTGTACAAGCCAACCTTGCTGTTCAAAAAGAGTCCAAGGGTGGGACCTTAGATGCGGAAGAAGAGTTCTCGGTTGCTAATGTTTCCTTAAACAGTTTTGGATTTTCCAAATATCAACGTGTTGGAACCTCCTATCGAGGTCGAGGGCGTGGTCGAATGAACTCAAACAGTCCTGAATGTCAGATTTGTGAGCGTTTTGGGCATCTTGCTCAGAAGTGCTGGTACAGATTTGATCAGGGCTATCCAGGAAATAGTTCTGGTACTAGTGGTCCTAAGCCAAACTATACTATGCCGCGTCCAGCTACTTCTTTTCGATCTAACTCTCATGTGAATCAGTCTATTCATGTGTTGCATCCTTCTAGGTTTTCTCCTACTACAGCTCAAGTTTTTTCTCATTCGTTTTCCACTCCCCAATCTGGTTTTATTACTTCAATGTCTTCGCCAAGTTTTGTTAGTCCTCACTATGGTTTTCAGTCAGGAGTTCAGGCACCTTATGGTCTTTCTTCTCCTGTTTCAACAGTTCAGCATCACTCCTCTTATGTAGGTTCTTCTGGTTCAAATGTAGTTTCGACTACTTTCGGTGTGGTTCCCTCAGCTCCTTTTGGTTCTCCCATGGTTTTTGGTGCATGACCCTCGTTCTCGGGGAGTTCTCTTGGTCAATCTGGTTCGCGAGAGGTAGTTTGGTGTGCTGATTCTGGAGCTACCCATCACATTACGAATGGTAGGGCTAACTTGCAGGCTGACGCTCCATACTCAGGTATGAGTTTTGTGCTTATGGGGAATGGGTCTGCTGTTCCAATAACACATGTTGGTTCTGGATTATTTTCCTCTACTAGTACTCCTCTATAGTTTCATAATCTTCTTTGTGCTCCTGATGTTAAAAGGAATTTGTTGTCAGTTTCTCAGTTTGCTCGAGATAATGGTGTATATTTTGAATTTCATTCTCACAACTGTTTTGTTAAGGATGCACAGACTTCGGCTGTTTTTCTGGAAGGGAGGCTCACTCCTGAAGGACTTTATGAACTTTGGTCGATTTCGTCTATGCCTAATAATGGTCAAGCATGGTCTACTTCTTCCTCCTGTCTTTCTCCTACAGTGTTGAATGTTTCTTCAAAAGGGTTGTCATTAGATTTGTGGCATAAACGCCTTGGACACCCATCCTTGGCCACTCTTCGGAGTGCTTTAAAATCTAGTAATATTGTTGTAAGCAATAATGTTTTACCTTCAGTTTGCTCTTCGTGTTTGCAAGGAAAAGCACACAAATTACCATTCTTATTGTCTTCCACTACCTACACTTTTCCTTTTCATCTTGTTGTTTCTGATGTATGGGGTCCTGCCCCGGTTGTTTTAGATGGTTTCTCGTACTATGTTTCGTTCATTGATGGTATCTTACATCGTGTGTCCTGTCCTAGCACTTCGGAACAAAATGGTAAAGCCGAGCGCAAACACCGTCACATTGTTGACATGGGACTTACCTTACTAGCTCAGGCGGGGTTGTAGACTAAGTTTTAGAGTTATGCCTTTGTCACCGCCGTTTTTCTCATCAATCGTTTACCCACAATGGTGCTTCAGGACTGTTCACCGTTTGAAGTTTTATATAAACAAAAACCGGATTATAATTTTCTACGGGTTTTTGGTTGTGCCTGTTATCCTCTTCTTAGGCCATTTAACTCTCACAAGTTTGACTTTCAGACTTATCAATGTGTTTTTCTAGGCTATAGTCCGTGTCACAAGGGGTATCGATGTCTTGATCAATCGGGTAGAATTATTGTTTCTCGATATGTAATATTTGATGAGACGGTGTCTCCTCGATTGGGGACTTCTTCTACTGAGTCCAATTTAAATAATGATATTTCGACTCTTGGTCAAAGTGAGTTTCCGTTGGTAGTTTATCCGCCTGCTGAGAGGTGTGTTGCTTCTATTCAGTGTGATGCTCGGTCTGGACCTGAGTTAAATGATGTTAATGTCTCAGCCCAGACTGATGTCTCAGCCCAATCTTCCGCGAGGCCTGATTCGGTTGGTTCACATGTTGCTGGGTCTGTCCCTTCACCTGAGGAGTCAGTTAGGCCTGCGTCTTTACTTGAGGAGCCCGTTAGATTTGTGTCTTCACCCGAGGATCCCATGTTGTCTAGGACCGTTTCTATTCCAACTTCAGATGTCTTAGGCTTCCCTGAGATGCGGCCCTCTCCTTTGCCTGCAGCACCGACCCAATCTCATGTGGCTCAGTCTCCTGTTTTGCAACCTGTGGAGCCCATTGTGGTTGAGCCCGTATTTAGTGATCCTCTGTCTGATTCACGTCCTGGGTCCCCTTTCTTAATCGATAAGGTTCAGCCTGTGGTCCCGGGTGACCCGGCTCATCTCTCCACTAGTGACCCAGATTGTTTTTCTGATAATAACCCGGCTCCTGTCGATGCCCTAATTGAACCATCTAATATTTCTCTGCCGCCTCATACTTCTAAGGACCTTTCACTTTCCCTTGTAGATCTTGACTCTCAGTTTGGTGTTCGAGAGTTGACTGACTCTGCTTTGGTTCCTGATGTCGATACTTCTTCGGCTCCTGGTAATGCTCATCCGATGGTCACGCGTAGTAAAAATGGCATTAGAAATCCAAAAGTGTTTTACACGGTTGTTCTTGGTTCTCTGGATGATTTTGTGGAGCTCTGGAATATCAGAGAAGCGTTGAAAAGTGATCACTGGCGCAAGGCAGCTCAGGAAGAATATGATGCCCTAATTCGAAATAATACGTGGTCTATTGTCGAACTTCCTCCTAATCGTCGTGCAGTTCAATGTAATGGATTTTAAAGGTTAAGAGGCACCCTGATGGCCCGGTTTCGCGTTTTAAGGCAAGGCTGGTCGCTGAGGGGTTTCTGCTACAAGCCAGTTGTGACTTTCATGAGACATTCAGTCCGGTGGTCAAACCGGTCACTGTTCGCACCATTCTTTCACTGGCTGTTACTCGAAACTGGGTGCTTCGTCAGCTTGATGTCAATAATGCGTTTTTAAACGGTGATCTTGCTGAAGATGTGTACATGACCCAACCGCTGGGATATGAGCAAGGTGACAAGTCGAGGTTTGTCTGCATATTGAATAAAGTAATCTATGGCCTGAAACAGGCCCCTCGTGCTTGGTTTGAGAAGTTGAAGTCTCATCTGGTATCGCTTGGCTTCGTCATGTCCAGGTCTGACTCTTCCTTGTTTATTAAACATTCAGCATGTCAGGTAATGTATCTCTTAGTTTATGTTGACGACATTATCTTAACTGGCGATGATCCTTCCTCTATTCAAGTTGTTGTTGATGAGTTGAATAGGGTGTTTTCTTTAAAAGACTTAGGTGTGCTTTCATATTTTTTGGGGATTGAGGTCTCCTATACTGGTAATGGTCTTATTCTGAGTCAGCAAAAATATGTTCGTGATTTGTTGCATCGTTGTGGTTTGGATACGGCTAATGGGTTACCCACCCCCATGGTCTTTAATTGTCATCTTTCCATGGATGTTGGGAGTACTATTGATAACGTTACAGAGTACAGGAGCATTGTAGGTGCTCTCCAATATGTTGTTATCACTCGTCCGAAAATTGCGTTTTCTGTTAATCGGGTCTGTCAGTTTATGCACTCCCCTCTGGATACTCATTTTCAGGCAGTCAAACGGATACTTCGCTATTTACAGGGTACTATTGATTATGGTCTTAGGTTTACTGCCTCGTCCTGGTTAACACTTACTGCTTTTGTTGATGCGAATTGGGACTCAGATTTGGACGATCGTCGTTCTACCTCTGGCTTTTGTGTCTTTTTTGTGGCAATCCTGTTTCTTGGGGGTCCAAGAAGCAAGCGGTGGTGTCTCGGTCCACGGTTGAGGCTGAGTATCGTAGTGTGGCTTGTGCTACTACAGAGGTGTTGTGGCTTGAGTCTCATCTCCGGGAACTTCATGTTCCTCTTGATGGGAAATCAACTCTATGGTGTGATAATTCAATTGTTGTCGCTGTGTCGGCTAATTCTGTTTTTTTCATTCCAAATTTAAGCATGTTGAACTTGATCTGTATTTTGTTCATGAGCAGGTTGCTGCAGGAAAGCTGTTGGTCAATGAGATTCCATCTTCTGAACAGTTGGTTGATATTCTAACCAAGCCCCTCTCCACAGCTTCTTTTTCTCGTTTTAGGGATCGATTGTATGTTGTTCAGATATCTGCTGTTGTCTGATTTGTTATATGATTTGCTATATTTCGTTTTCTGTGTGTTCTTCTGTCTTTGTAGGTTCCAAGTGCTTCTTTGTTTCTGCTTGCTGAGGTCTCGACCAGTAGGGTGAATATTATAGTTTAGAGTGTGTGTTGTACAATGGACTGTGATGAGCTGGCAGGAATGGTTAGGAGGTTAGGAAAGCTGTTAGGTTGTTATTAGTCTGTTAGTTAACCATTCCATGTTGACTCACACGTATCCCTCCCTGTATAAAAGGCACTTGGTCTCAATTGAGATATTACAGGTTTTGATTAATAAATTGACGAGAGCATTGACTCTCTTTTTAAACTCAGAAATATTTTTCAAATCCTTTCATGTTTTAGCTTTCGTTGCAATGGCAATTGTGGTTTTAGCTACAACGACTCCAATTGTTACTGCTGCTCGTAACGGAATGAGGCGTTTCTCGATCATCGCCAACGCCAACAATAGAATTTATTTGGCCGACAGGTTCCTCACCGGTGGTGTTAACCCAACTATGGTGACGTTTATTGTGCATGAATAATTAGATGAAGTTAGCTAAATAGATGGTTTGTTTGTGTATTTGATGGTTTTTATTTTCGTCGTAAAAATAAGCATCACTACTTCTGAAAGGGGAATATCTAGCATGACAATATCTTGTCTTTATTCTAAATAAAAACATCTATTTAGCTGCTTTAAAAAACAAAAATTTATCATTTTTTTATTTAAGATTTAGTAGCCTCATTAAAAATCTCATTCGTAACTACCACTGTAGATGATTTGTCTTTGTTTAAATAGTTACCTGATAAATGATTTGTTTGGAGTTTGATGAGTAATCTCTTTTAATGTTTTATTATGTAAATGAAAATTCTGAACTTTTCATCGATGTCAAATTATCATCAAAATATATAAGAGATTTAAGTTTTTTCTTTGTCCAATAACCTCTTCTTCATTTGTTTTCTTGGTCGGTGACCGACAAACAGTCTTAGTATTAGTTGCCGACCAACAGGTTTATTATTATTATTTTTTGTTTTTTTTTGTTTTTTTAATAAGAATATTTATACTTGTGACACGCGTTCCCTCTGTCTTTGTAGCACATTTTTTCTTTGTTTCTTATGGTTCATTTCATATGTCGTTTTGGCATGATTTCGACATATCTTAGCGGTCATTTTTAGTGTTCGTAATTTTAGTTCTGTCTGTGATCATAGAAAAATAGATCTCACTCGATTGATGATTGTTTGCCGATGTAATTAGACCTAGGTAGCGGAGCAATCAGTAGTCTATATTTACATAATATTATGTATGCATGCACCTAATTATTTAATAATTATTTATCCAGGTAGTGGTTGATATTTTTCACACAGATGGTTTAATCATATGTTGTATGGTAATTTCCACATGCTGATGGTTTGTCTAATTCTGTAATTTTGTTAGCTCGAACATGTCTGTACTCCGCTCTAAATTTTTGTTACTAAGTACACCTTGTATGTCTGTACTATTTAATTGGTTGTTGAGCAAATCGAATATTTTTTAAATTCGATAATGATTTAATTAAATGGAATTAAAGTTCAAATCTTCCCCTCTTGTGTTATTAGATGATAAAAGTTGAACTAATTATGATTTAATATTTTTTTTGATCAACAAGCCGATATGGTTTTATTCAACGAACGAATTATACACGAAACAATTATTAAAACGGGTCTCATTAAAAACTCCTCTAATCCTAAATAAATAAAAAAGAGTACCTGAAATAATAAAGCGAAACAAAAGACACGATTTAAACAAAGGTCCCATCCTCAAAACCCAACACCAAAAGCATGACACGCCCTCCTCCAACATCTCAACACCAACCAGAAAGCCAACAAAACACTCCCCAACCTGTAACCAAGAACACCAAAACATGACACTCCCACCTCAAACTCTCAACACCACCCGAAACAGCCCCACAATACACACAACAACACGGTACATGTCTGATTAATATCCCGAAAATACTGACATAAACGCCAAGACCTCTTTTGTTTATGCAAAACCCATACAATCGCCACTTGCAAATCAGATTCAATAATAAACGACCACTTGGATTTAGCCAACATCTCCACTGCAAAATAAATTGCTCGCAGTTTCGCTTCATTCGAATCCATCATGCCTAACGGACCTGAAAACATTGCAAGGAAACAACCTTTCTCATCACGAAGAATACCACCACAACCCGCAGGTCCCGGTTTACCTTGTGTTGCGCCATCGACATTAAATTTTAACGTAAATACAATCATGGTAAACTTGAAACGAGTGAAACCCCATGAAACGCTGCACCCGTTCATCCTCTTGGACCTCAACGATTTGTCGCCAAACATGGTAAACTTTCTCTTACTCACAATATTAAGTCGCCAAGGTAATATCACCTCACCATATTTGGCTACCACAACATTTTTCCATAAGGATTCATCTGTCATAGCAAAACGCCAAGCCCACTTTAATAGTTAATTTAATAAAAAATAATACTTCAGAATTTATATTTAACTCTACTACCCCCCCCCCCCCCCAAAAAAAAAAAAAAAAAAAGTTAATTTACCAAGTCATCATCCTCGTACAAAACTTGAAGCAAGTGAGGAACGTCAGGTTCTATCCATGGAAGCCTATGGTAAACTAAAACTGAACCACCACTTCAAAAACTAAATAAATTAATTAAAAAATTAGACTTAAATTGGAAAACAATTGTTAAAACGAGATTTGAAATAAAAAAAATAAACCTGAAAAATCTCATTTGGGTCTTTAACAACTCTTCCATCAACTGATATCTGAAAATAAAAATAAAATTCTGAAAAAAAAAATAATAATTATTCATTTCCCGTTCTTTATTATTTGATCAATTCTTTTGATTTTAGGAAACATACCTGTCCATTTTGAAAGAATAAAGGGACTAGATTTATGGAATTTAAAGTAGAGGGACTGCGAGCGTAATTGTACCAAGAAAAGGGGTAAAAAAATAATTATTCATTTCCCGTTCTTTCTTGGGTCTTGTCTATGCTCTTTTTTGTGTGTCCATTTTCATGCCTAAACACTAAAAAGATAAATTCTTAACCATAACTCTAAATTTAAATCATAAATATTTAACCTAAAAATACACTTTAACCCTAATTCCTAACCCACCCCTAACTACAAACCTTAATCCTAAATCTAAACCTTATTTCATATACCAACCAATGATGAAACTTTTTCAAAATCCGAATGGTAGAAAGTTTTTATCGGCACGAGGGAAACAATATAATAAGAAACGTGTTTCATCCGACGACAGAGGAGGCAGATCAGAAAGAGAGAAACCAAAAGTTTTTGTTTTATTCATGGACTTTGGGCCAGTTTTCAAAAAAATAAAGGTCGAATTCGAACTTAGAGGCGAGACAAAGGGACTAATGAGATTTTGACCAAACGATCTCTATCTACGATCGTCGACAGTGACTTCCGATGACGGTGAACGATAGACGACATCAACGTCATAATTCTGTCAAAAACTTAACTGATGAGTAACTAAAAATGTTCAATGTCTAATATTGATGACCTTGGAATGCTAAATTATGCATTTATGTAAAAATTATATTATTGGCTCGTCCCGTTACATCATCCGTGGTCTTAACCAACAAAAATTATTTATTTAATTAATTTTGTATTTTATCTTTTTACTTAATAAATCTGCACTCATATTTACTGTAAATTAAATTTAAAAATAATTTTACCATATGAATCTTTACTTGTAATTTTAATAATTCAGCTTGAAGGGCTGGTTGAGTGTTTGATATTGAAATTATTATAATTGGGCCTGCTTGTAATTTTTCTTATAAATGTTGATAAGTAGAGGGACTAGGAGCATAATTGAACCAAGAAAAGGGTAAAAAAAACAAGGAAAAAGGAGCATTCCAAGAATTGAATTCAAGACATCTCGCACCCTAAGCGAGAATCATACCACTAGACCAAATGCCCTTGTTGACAGGAAATCACGGAAATAGTTTATAATTTATATATATATATATATATAAGGGAAAAAAACTATGTAAAACCCTCAGAAATTGGAACCTTGTTCGATTATTCACATCGTAATTCTCTGCAAAAAATTATAGAAAATGGCGAGAACTGCTCTCTTCCACTTGCTTAGATCTCAATCCAAGCAGCTCATTTCCAGAAACATCCATTCAGGTTCTTTCTCTCTCTGTGTTTTTGGTTCAATAGTTTAAATATTTGATTCTAATATCTCCATTAATGTAAAAGCTTAAAACCCATGCTTTGTTCTGATTCTATTGTTTGGAATTCGCGACTTTTCCTTTAATTTGGAAATTGGGTTTTATTAACAATAACACATACATAAAAGGGAAATAAAAAAGATTGTTTTTTTATGTTGTCGTTTGTTACAGCTAATAACAGCCTTAGTTAGTTATTTCAGTTATTAGGGTTTGTTAGCTTAAACCTGTTGTTGTATAATCTATATAAGTTCATCTTTGTATCCTGTAAACTTCAAGTTTTAGTTTAATAAAATCATCTCATCTTTGTATAATATGTTGCGGCTCACACTTCTTTGAATTCTATGGATGTGGGTTCTGGTTCCTCGAGTACTTCCACTGTGGCTGCTCTGGTGTTCACTTAGGCCCAGTATGCTCAGCTTCTCAGTTTGTTGAATCAGGCTCCCTCGGTTGAGTCTTCTGCAAATGTGGCAGGTATATCCCATTGTCTCTATGTTTCTATGGATTCTCCTAGTTGGATTCTGGATACGGGAGCCACGGATCACATGATATCCGATTTCTGGGGCTTACATTCTCATATTTCTTGTGCTAGTGATTCACGATCTGTTCATCTCCCTAATGGTAATACCGTTTCTGTTCAATCTGTTGGTACTTATCTTGTTGTCTCTGCTCATTCCGTTCATAATGTTCTTTATATTCCTAGCTTCAAACATAATCTCTTATCTGTCTCCAAGTTAACTCGTGATTTCAATTGTTCTGTCACTTTCTTTCCTAATTTCTGTGTCTTACAGGCTCTCTCCGATGGCAAGATGATGGGGATTGGTAAAGAATCTCGAGGCTTATATCTGTTTGATTCTTCAAGCTTTACTTCTGGTTTGCCTGTTCATGTTTTCAATTCTCATTCTAATTCTGTTTCTACTGAATGTATGTCTTCTGTGAGTACTAATAATACAAGTCTTTGGCATGCTCGTTTGGGGCATTTGGCTTCTTCTAAATTGCATCATGTGCCATTTTTACAGTCTTTATCTTTTGATGCTACCATAACACATTCTTGTCCTGTATGCCCTTTAGCTAGGCAGACTCGTCTACCTTTTCCTCATAGTGCTACTAGGTCTTCTAATCCTTTTTCTCTGCTGCACCTTGACATTTGGGGTCCATATAGGGTCTCTACACATAGTGGTCATAGGTTCTTTCTGACAATTGTGGATGATTACTCTAGGATGACTTGGGTATATTTGTTGAAGCATAAACCTGAGGTTGTTCTTTATCTCAGACAATTTTTCACTTTAATCCAAACTCAGTTTTCTGCTACTGTTAAAACCATCATAAGTGACTATGGTTCTGAGTTTTTTAACTCAGAATGCTCTTCCCTGTTTAATAGTTTTGGGATAGTTCATCAGAGCTCATGTGTCTATACGCCTCAGCAAAATGGGGTTGCTGAGCGTAAGGACATGCACCTTCTTGAGGTTGCTCGTGCCCTAAAATTTCAGTCCCACGTTCCAATTAAATTTAGGGGGGAATGTGCTAAAACGGCCTGCTATCTCATCAATCGTTTACCTTCTTCTATTCTTCAAAACAAAAGCCCTTTTGAGGTTCTTTATAAAAAAAACCATCCAACCTTTCTCACCTCAGAATTTTTGGGTGCCTTGGTTATGCTACACAACTTAATTACAAAGACAAATTTTCTTCAAAAGCCATTCCTTCTGTTTTCATGGGGTACTCACCTACTCAAAAGGGATACATCATGTTTAACCTTGCCACCAAATCTTTTTTTGTTAACCGAGATGTCTATTTTCATGAGTCCATTTTTCCTTTTCAGTTTTCTACTTCTACAAATTCCTTGTTTTTCCCTTCCATTGTTCATCTCTCTGACCTAGATTTCTTGTCTCCTACTTCCACTGATTCTCCTATTTTTCCTTCCCCAACATCTCCTCACACTGAGTTTCCAGAACCTACTCCTTCCACTGAATCTCATATTTCCCCTAAACCTATTACTTCCACTGAACCTCATATTTCCACTGAATCTCATATTTCTACTGAATCTCCTATTTTCACTGATGTTCTTCCTAATTCTATTTCTCCTGATACATCTGTTTGTAGACTGCAAAAGTCTCTTTATGGGCTAAAACAAGCCTCTCGGCAATGGAATTTGAAGTTAACTCAGGCGTTGCTTGCTTCTAGTTTCCAACAGCGAAAGCATGACTATTCATTATTCACCAAGAGATGTGATAACAAGGTGGTCTTATTACTGATATATGTTGATGACCTCATTTTAACTGGAAATGATGGTTCGTTGATTGAGGAATTGAAGAGGATCCTAAACCAGAATTTTAAGATGAAGGATTTGGGATCTTTGAAATACTTCCTCGGGTTCGAGATTCTTAGATCTCAGGAGGGGATATTGCTGACCCAACGCAAGTATGCCCTAGAGTTAATTGAAGACAGTGGGCTAGGGGGAGCCAAGCCTGCCACAACTCCTTTAGAACAAAACAAGAGACTTACATCGTTTGAGTATGATCAAGGCATAGAGCAGCAAGAGGAAAGTGATGCCTTGTTGAAGGACAAATCTGTTTATCAAAGATTAATTGGGAGATTGTTATATCTGACACATACAAGACCAGATATAACATTTGCAGTTCATTGCTTGAGTCAGTTCATGCAACAACCCAAGGAATCACATTGGCAATCTTCCCTAAGAGTTGTCAGGTACATCAAGAATAATCCTGGTCAGGGTGTTCTGTTGAGTTCTTTAAGTGTTTGTCAGCTGATAGTATTTTGTGATTCGGATTGGGCATCATGCCCAATATCACGAAAGTCAGTTACGGGCTTCTGCATCAAGTAGGGTGATTCACTGATTTCTTGGAAAGCAAAGAAACAAAACACAGTTGCTAGATCATTTGCCGAAGCAGAATACAGGAGTATGGCAGCAACCACTTCAAAAATTGTTTGGTTAAGTGGTTTTCTAGAGGAGCTAGGAGCAAAGTTAACTAAACCCTCTAAGATGATTTGTGATAGTAAAGCATCACTTCAGATTGCAGCAAATCCCGTGTTTCATGAACGTACCAAGCACATTGAGATAGACTGTCACTTTGTTCGAGAGAAAATCCAAGAAGGGTTGATACAAACTGAGCATGTTTCTTTAGAAGAGCAACTAGCAGACATAATGACGAAGGCTCTGGGAATTCAACAACATGGGTATCTAGTATCCAAGTTAGGAGTTAAAGATGTCTTTCAAACTCCAACTTGAGGGGAGTGTTGTAACTAGAAGTAGTTAGTGTTGTTAGACTCAGTTAGAGATGGTTAGTTAGATAAACCAGCTGATTATTTACTTGTGTATAAAGCCCATGTAACTCATTGTTTGATATATGAGAAATTATATTCAAATCCATTTCATAACAAACGCATATCCCCCGAAACATCAAGTTCGCCGACATCCGTCCACCGGAGACCAACAGGCCATTTGTGACTTTTAAAGCCAATGGGAACTTCTACTTTGTAGATGCCGAGCACTGCCATAACAAGGCTTTGTTGGCTAGACTCACACCCCAGAAAGTAACTCATGATTCGGCTCTTAAGAACTTATGATTCGATCGTTCGAAAGATCGGGGATCGAGACTCGGGAGTTGGTGAAAGTTTCATGGTTGCAACGACTTATCTATATAGTTTAGGATTATGATAATCCCTGGATAATAAGCCTGTTGATTACAGAGAAACACATTCTTTTTCATGGATTTTAGTTGGAATTTCAGTTTATTGCTGTTTGCTATCAAATTTCGAAAATTTTCAAATCATCAAACAATTAATTTTGTTATGAAACAAATTGAAATGAAAAACAAGTTTAGATTATATAAACGGTAGGATGAACCATTCAACAAGAACGCAGGAACTGACCTACATGTTCCGAGATGATTATAATGGAAAGCAAGCACGCATAACCATAAAAGTATCATCTTTATCAATGGGTTGGTCCAAGTGGTAAACAGCATGGTATCATTTCGAGGCCTTGTGTATGCAAAAAATTTCCGTTGAAGAACTCACACACCCAAATTAGATGTGCGACGGAGTCAATCCTGATTAATAGGGGTAAAGCCATGAGGAACTCGAAGGGCAACAAAAAAAATTAGTTCATCCTTTAATAGTAAGTCAAATTCAATTTTATCGGTTAAAACAATTATAAATTTCAAAATTAAAACTAAACCGACTTAATCCACCTTTAAAATTAAGCTGAAATCTAAACCGAATTGAACCAGTTCAATCAATTTTATCGATTTCAACCGAATTTTATCTTTGGCATACTGAAACTAAAAAAGAAGTAAACAGAAACGAAGAAAGTTGAAAGGAATTGGTTGATTCAACAAATAAATCGTGACCCGAACCGATTCACATGAATCGGTCTAGATGTTCCAAATTTCTTGCCTAACAAGTACCAACTAAGCACGTCGTTGGAGAATGGATTGAATTAATTTATTGTTTTTTTTAAGTGAAAAATCAAAAGGCGAAGCCTATGAATTCTATTTTCCTTTTTTTTACTTGCAAATATAATAATAACTTGATGATGTCTGCATTTTATAACAGTCATCGATGATGACAGCTTTAATTTTTAATTTGACCCCTTTAGATTTTCAAATCAACCCCCCTTTTCGAAAAAATTCTCATCAAATCTTTCAAAATTTTCTTATAAAACAATTAAGTACACCTTCAAATACTTTGAACTTGATATCGACAAATTAGTTTTGCCCACCTCAAATCAGGGCATTCCCTTTCAGTTTAACCATAAGTTCAGCTAGACTTTAATGTAAAAATTATTAGTTCTTATTATGATAAAAAGAAATTATAGGAGTTTGTTCGGTGTTTGAAGCTGAGCTTTAGAGAATGTATGTTGGTCTTCTTGAGGCTTAGGATGCCAGATATCAACAAATTATTCTTGAACTTGATAGTATAGAGGGATTTCGGGCACTAATGTCTGAGTCGGAAAGGCGCATAAGCTCTCCATTGCTATTGCAACTCGAAGAATTGCGTCAACGTAGTTAGGTGGTTCGATTGCGATATGTTTGTCGTGGAGGGAATAAGGTGCCTCACACCTTGCCTAGGCTTGCTACTATAGGGGTGAGAATCGGTCGGTTCAGGGACGGTTTTGTATTCCCCATTCCGTCTCCAACACTTGTGGGTATAATTTTGGATAGTCCATGTTACATGTTTCAGTTAATTTTTCATCCCCATACCCATCGGATCCCTGCGGTTTTCTACAAATCCTCATCCCCAAAAGTTAAACAAATTTTACTAACCAAAATATATGGTTGATTTCAATTTGCAAGTCATATACTCAATACACTTAAACACATGGTTGAAGGGGAACAAGGTTTTTGTGTAAAATGAAAGCAAGGAGTAGAGAGATAAATAGATTGTATAATTAATAAAAAATGATAAATTAGTAGATAAGTCATCCAAACTTAGTAAGGTTTAAACAAAAGACACATGTAAATGAGAGTTGATTATATATATATATATATTAAAAATTTTGTAAAATACCAGGGATCCTTGTGGATATTTTTCGGGGATCCCAACAATTATTTACACGGTTACAGTTCAATTATCCCTACGGTTCAGATATAGTAATCCTCGTCTTCATTCCCATTTGAGCTTCAGTGATAAAACTTTCCATGTCCACATCCCCGTAAGTAAAAGTTTTGATTATTTTTCATTATGTCGGCTCGAATCCCCTCAATTTTTAAATATTCTCTACCTAATTTTCACCGCTACTTGCTACATCAGACAACTTTGTGGTTCATAGGTTCTGTAGCCCTCCAAATGGTGTCCATTCCCTCTTGTTAGAGGATTCAGGCTTACAGAGTTCGTAGTATGCATGTAATACCAGCATGTAATACCATGACAAGGTTATCTCGTGGATTATTTTATATTTATTATTACATGTAGTCTTTTTTTCAATTAGATTTAGAGAGATTTTAATAAGGCACGTAGTAATATTTATTTCTTCACATAACAAATACAGGAAAGTGACAAGTAATTTTTTCTTAAAGAATAACTTTATGGGAATGAAATCAAATCATACAGTAACTACATAATTAGAAAGTAGTTGGGGTGATCATTCGATCGAGTCGAGTCAAATAATATTAAATTAGTCGAATTGATGTATCATATTTTATAATTGGGTAATCTTCACTGATGGTCACTTTTGTTTTGGGTTTGTTTTATTATGGTCACCCAAATTCAAAAAAGATTATTCTGGCCACTTACGTTCGAAACCATTTCTGTTTTGGTCACTGGACCGTTAACCTCCGTTAGTTAAAAATAATAATTTCTAATTTGACCCCCAAACTTTCAAAACTTCATTTTTCACCATCTTCTCCAAAAC
Organism: Hibiscus tridactylites; assembly: GCA_958450335.1. Classification (NCBI taxonomy): domain Eukaryota; kingdom Viridiplantae; phylum Streptophyta; class Magnoliopsida; order Malvales; family Malvaceae; genus Hibiscus; species Hibiscus tridactylites. Next base: position 74,701,390 of record OY288285.1, on the reverse strand, counting down.
TCAATGAACTTCCCACTGCATGGGAGAACTGCCAACCCGGAACAAACTAATGGTTGTCACTTTCAACGATCTTGGTTCTGTTGCTGGCTTGAAGAAGCTTGATTAGTATCTCCTCTCTCGCAGTTACATCTCTAGGTATCAAGCTTCAAAGGATGATATTACCGGTCTACGCTGCTCTCTCAGGGGCCCCATCGGCTAGCTATGGGAATGTTTCTCGATGGTACAACCATATCGAAGCCCTTTTGAGGATCTCTGGTGTTTCTGGAGAGGGGTCTGGTGTGACTGTTGAGGGATTTGCTCCTGCTGAGGCTGTAGCCACTCCCCCAGCTGCTGATTCGAAGGCTGCAGTTGCTGAGGACGATGACGTTGAGACTGACATGAAGAAGCTTGAAGAAGCAGTAAGAGCTGTTCAGATGGAAGGTCTGCTTTGGGGAGCATCTAAGCTTGTTCCTGTTGGTTATGGGATTAAGAAATTGCAAATTATGATGACCATTGTGGATGATTTGGTGTCGGTCGACACTCTCATCGAGGAACAGTTAATAGTTGAGCCGATTAATGAGTATGTCCAGAGTTGTGACATTGTGGCATTCAACAAGATTTGTAGGTATTCCAAATTCTGAAAGGATTTTTACATTTGTGTTTCGTGCAGTACTAATGTTTTTGCATGAAAAAACTTGCTTAAAGTTTGACGTACATTGCTCGTATCCGAAATATATATTCAATTTTGTGGAAACTTCATCCTACCATAGTTTACTAATGTGAATTCCATTTCTTCTTGCAGAATGGGTTGCAATAGGAGTTTCTTGGTGGGGCTCTTCAAAGTTATATCGTTTATGTTCTCTAAGATTTTTGTTCAACTTTTTGGTTTTGGTAGAACCTTAATTTAAGTTTATTGTTTGTTATTTTTGTGTTGAACGATGGAACCATTGTGGTTGGTATGGAATATGAAGTATCAGTTGGTGAGTTTCTGTTGAAGTTCTATGCCTAAGTTGGTTACGTTAATATAAAAAGTTCTTAATTAAATCAGTTAAATTAAAAAAAAAGACATCAGCATACCTCATCAGCAGGGGGGTCTAACATGTAGACATTTCATTTTTGCAGTTCAATAGATCAAGAAATCAATCAATGATTTTTGCAGTTCTCCCCTGCAGTGGGAAGTTCCTTGAGTTTTGGGGAAGATGGTAAAAATGAAGTTTTGAAAGTTTGGGGGTCTGATAAGCTCTCAAATGTGACATTTTTTAATTGCTATTTTCCAAGTTTTTAGGATTTCTTGATACCTAATCCATTTCATTATGCTATATTTTATGCAAGGGACCTAATTCTGGAAAACAACAGCAAAAGAGGTCATTTCTGCAGTTTTTATTATAATTCTGTCATGACTGGCATCATGGGCACGACACCGGGCACGACGCGTCTAACGTGGCAGTGACGTGGCGACTTCTAGAAGCTTCTGGAACGTTCTGAGAGATCTTATCAGCTTATCCGTTTAGATTTCCTGCATTTAAATATCAAAACATTTGAATTGTTTTATCTTTTGTTTATTATTTTAAATTATCTCATCATCTTATCTTTGTAAATTTAAGCCTATAAATACCACCCCTTGGTAAAGGCTTAGATCATCAATCATTTTAGTGATCGTCTTCTAGCTTTGATTTTTTTTTTATCTTTGTAAATAGTTTTTAGCTTTAATAAAAGTTCTTTTCATTTATTTTTCCTTGTTTCATTTATTTTATGTTATTTAATTACTTTTCTAAAAACCAAGTTAAGTATGATAATTAATATCATGCTTAGCTAAATTTTTTAAGCCAAAAACCAGCCAAGTCAATTCGATTCGTGAGAATTGAACTTGCTTAAATTCTTTTGGGAAATCATTTTTATCTTTCTGCTTAGATAGTTTGGCAATCGGACTTACTAAAGGTTTTTAACCGTTTTTCAAATCAAAAAGAGCTCGTTGGTCTGGAATCGTTTAAAAACATAGTTGGGAGAAAGGATCGGCATGTGGCAAATTTCGACTTCCTGTGAACACTCTTAGCGGCGGTCTGCTAAGGAAAGATAAAATCAGAAGCGATTCTATTTTTTAGACAATTTCTGAGTCGGGTTTTTCCTGTTTTTATTCAAAATACTTTAACGGCGATAGACGTGGTTTATTTATTTAAGAACCATCTTTCGAAGATAGACTTGGGAGGATTGGTTACTCGAGAGAGAAACAAGTTACGACGGGTTGGACCTCGTAGACTGTAACCGACATGATCCCCGAAATAAAAATCTATTTCAGTGATCGAAAGAATTGAAGGAGCTGGTTCGAGGCTGATTTGCACACTTGGTTTTTCTTATTACTTTCAATTATTGCATTTTATTTTATTACTTCACTCAAAATCATATCACCCCCTTTTATTTCTTTGTTTTTACAGATATTCCTGAGAATTCAAATCCGACAAATTCAAGTCAATAATTCCAGCTAATCTCCCTGCGGATCGACCCTCTTTCCCTATATCTATTCAATTTCTTTATTTTATTTATTGTTGAAAGAGGTTAAACATTTATTTATTTTTGACCGGTTAAACGACGACTTGTCAAAATTGGCGCCGTTGCCGGGGAGATTTACTTTTGGCATTTTTGACTGAGTTTGTTTTTTTACCAGGAAAAACCCACTTTTAAAGAACCAAAAATTTAGCAAAGGTCGTCGAGCTAAACGACGTTAAACAAAGCGCTAAATGGGAGGCAACCCATTGGTTTATTTTTTCGTCAATTTTTACTTCATTTTTAATAATTTAATTTATGTTTCTTTATTTTTCATTTTTCTTTTTTTAATTGCCTTAATAAATTTTCCTTTGCAGAATTCTTTTCGCATGCAGCAGGCCGATCATCACACTCCAGCTAAAGTGCACCGTTTCATTAATGGGGTGCATTTTAGCATACTCAATGAGCGGTGCACGTTAGCCCAACCCCTTATCCCTTGGCATATCGTCCAATTTTCCCTGATTTTCCCTTTTCCCCTTCCCTTTCTTTCTTTCCCGCAACACCAAACCCTAACATAACACACCCAGCCGCAAAAATTCACTCAGCCGTATCGACTTCACCATGTCCCACACCTCCTCCCCGCAGCGGTGGTCGACGACGGCAAGCCCCCAGCCCCCGATCGAGAACCCCACTCCTACGGCTTCCACCGCACCTTCGCCCTCTCCCCCAACCGTCAGCCGTCGTTCGCGGCTCTCCAACAGCACCGCTGGACCAAGCTCCACCCGCCGGCCACCTTCTCAACGGTCACCATCGTTACAATCAATACCCACGGGGAGTACTCTTTCTCTGCCTTAGACTTTTATGTTTTTCATTTGAATTGGGGCAATTCACTTAAGTGAGGGGGAGGGTAGCAAAACAATTTGTCCAACTTGTTTGATAATATGTTTTGATTTTGATTAAACCTTGAGATGAATTTTTTGTTCTTGCCATTACTTGCTGTCCAGCATGTTGTACTTGTTCTTGTGCTTAGGAATGATTGAATTATAGCATTTTGATAATAAAAAAATATGGGTAATCTGCAGTTTGACATCTCTTTTAATTTCTCTTGATTGTGTTAATTAGATTTCTCGCCTAGCTTAATCAAATTAGCCCAATTTTGGTAAGATTTGAGCCTTGAGCATGCATTCTTCATATTATGCTCGTTTCTTTTGCTTGAGAGTGTCATCCTGAATTTTAGGAATCTAGAACTTGTGGCTTGCTTACGATTCGAGACTACACTAAGAACGATGTGCTTTAAAATGATTTAGGCATTAGGCTTTAACCTCTTCCATCCCTTCCATTTTAATTTACCCTTTCTCATCGCCTAGTGAGCCTTTGTTAGCCTTACACCCCATTTCCTTGACTTAACCATTTCAATTGATCAAATGCTAGAATCTTTATTGGACACGAAGGAGATACTTTTCAATAAGGGCAGAATTTTTCCAGAAAAAATGAAAAGAAAAAGAAAAAAGAAAGAAAAAGGAAGCAATTGCTTCGAAAAGAAAAAATAAAGAAAAAATAAAGAAAAAAAAAACTGTTTGCTTGCCCACTTTTAAGCTTCTCTTTTGTCTTCACTATTTATTATATCTTGCATTGATCATCTTCCTTTGTTTATTTTCTTTCCATCTTTTTACCTTTTTTTAAACCCACATTACACCTTGAATAAAAGACCTAATGATTTTTGCACCTCGATTCTAATAAGTAGTGGAGAATTGAACTTGTTACAAGCCTATGGAAACCTTTGTTCATGCATGACTTAGAGTGCTTTTGCTTCACATTTACCTTTAAACACTTTGAGTGCTCTTGAGTGTATCTTGGTGAGGATTAAGACTAGGTTAGGATCTGATTAATACTTGATAGGTAATTAGAAGAGATAAGGGCTGTTCTTTGCTTGCATCCATTTGGTTTGATTATGTTTCTTTCATGATACTCCTTTTGCGCTAGAACTCTTATGATTATGTTTGATGCTTGTGATGGCTTGAGAAATGCATTCTTGGGTTAATATCTTTTTCGGACATACTTGAGGACAAGTATGAGACAAGTGAGGGGGAATTTGATAAGCTCTCAAATGTGACATTTTTTAATTGCTATTTTCCAAGTTTTTAGGATTTCTTGCTACCTAATCCATTTCATTATGCTATATTTTATGCAAGGGACCTAATTCTAGAAAACAACAGCAAAAGAGGGCATTTTTGCAGTTTTTATTATAATTCTATCATGACTGGCATCATGGGCACGACACCAGGCACGACGCGTCTGACGTGGCAGTGACATGGCAATGACGTGGCGACTTCTAGAAGCTTCTGGAACGTTCTGAGAGATCTTATCAACTTATCCATTTAGATTTCCTGCATTTAAATTTTAAAACATTTGAATTATTTTATCTTTTGTTTATTATTTTAAATTATCTCATCATCTTATCTTTGTAAATCTAAGCCTATAAATACCACCCCTTGGTAAAGGCTTAGATCATCAATCATTTTAGTGATCGTCTTCTAGCTTTGAGTTTTTTTTTTATCTTTGTAAATAGTTTTTAGCTTTAATAAAAGTTCTTTTCATTTATTTTTCCTTGTTTCATTTATTTTATGTTATTTAATTACTTTTCTAAAAACCAAGTTAAGTATGATAATTAATATCATGCTTAGCTAAATTTTTTAAGCCAAGAACCAGCCAAGTCAATTCGATTCGTGAGAATTGAACTTGCTTAAATTCTTTTGGGAAATCATTTTTATCTTTCTGCTTAGATAGTTTGGCAATCGGACTTACTAAAGGTTTTTAACCGTTTTTCAAATCAAAAAGAGCTCGTTGGTCTGGAATCGTTTAAAAACATAGTTGGGAGAAAGGATCGGCATGTGGCAAATTTCGACTTCCTGTGAACACTCTTAGCGGCGTTCCGCTAAGGAAAGATAAAATCAGAAGTGATTCTATTTTTTAGACAATTTTTGAGTCGGGTTTTTCCTGTTTTTATTCTAAATACTTTAACGGCGATAGACGTGGTTGATTTATTTAAGAACCATCTTTCGAAGATAGACTTGGGAGGATTGGTTACTCGAGAGAGAAACAAGTTATGACGGGTTGGACCTCGTAGACTGTAACCGACATGATCCCCGAAATAAAAATCTATTTCAGTGATCGAAAGAATTGAAGGAGCTGGTTCGAGGCTGATTTGCACACTTGGTTTTTCTTATTACTTTCAATTATTGCATTTTATTTTATTACTTCACTCAAAATCATATCACCCCCCTTTTATTTCTTTGTTTTCACAGATATTCCTGGGAATTCAAATCCGACAAATTCAAGTCAATAATTCCAGCTAATCTCCCTGCGGATCGACCCTCTTTCCCTATATCTATTCAATTTCTTTATTTTATTTATTGTTGAAAGAGGTTAAACATTTATTTATTTTTGACCGGTTAAACGACGACTTGTCAGGGTCAAATTAGAAATTATTATTTTTAATTAACGAATGTTAACGGTCCAGTGACCAAAACAGAAACGGTTTCGAACGTAAGTGGCCAGAATAATCTTTTTTGAATTCGGGTGACCATAATAAAACAAACCCAAAACAAAAGTGACCATCAGTGAAGATTACCCTTTATAATTTAAACTTTATTTGAATTTTATCGATTGTAGTCGAGTCAAGTTGAATTGTTCGAGTTTCTGTTCAAATTTAATTTTAAACATTTATTATGTTATGATACTAATTGGTTCCAATTTAAACAGCATTCTATAATCATATATGTTATACATATATATTTCTTCATATTTTTTTCATATATATTTCTTTATATTTTTCATGTGCGTTATACATATGTCAGTCAAAGTTAAGAGACACAATTCGAACATTATTTGAATTTTTTCGAATTGAATCATGTTTATTAAATTACGATCCGAATCAAGTTTTTCACATTGAATAAAAAATTAATTTTTTTTAAGTCGAGTCGAGTTTTGCTACTCTCTAACAGCAGCAAGTTCTAGAAGTAAACAGAATTTTATCGATTTCAACCGAATTTTTCTCGTCCTTGAATTGAATATTATCTTTGGCTTACTGAAACTAAAAAAAGAAGTAAACAGAAATGAAGAAAGTTCAAAGGAATTGGGCAATGGCTTGTTGATTCAACAAATATCGGTCTAGAAGTTCCAAATTTCTTGTCTAACAAGTAACAACTAAGCACGTTGCTGGAGAATGGATTGAATTAATTTATTATTTTTTGAAGTGAAAATCAAAAGGCGAAGCTTATGAATTATATTTTCCCTTTTTTTTGACTTGCAGATATAATAATAACAACTTGATGATGTCTGCATTTTATAACAGTCATCGATGATGATAGCTTCTAGAAGTCGAAAAAAAAAGTGATCGTATTCTCTGAAAATTTTCATGATCTTGTGATAGGTAGTAAAGTGCAACCGTATTCTCTAAAAATTTTAAATTCTTATATAGTTTAAATTTTTATATTTTCTATTAATGATTTAGTTTGCACCCTCTATAATTTTGTAAGTTTCACCCATATATTTTAATATAACTTGCTAAAGGAAATTTAAGATGTTTCAAATATATTTTTAACTTTCTCGAAAGAAATTGAAATTCCATTTATTTAAAAATTTTAAAATATTACAAATTAAACGTCTAAATACTATTAAAGTCAATGATGTACGTAGTCTTTGTTTATTCTGCAAGTAAGTATGTCTCCTTCACCACGTGGAAGACCTTCAAGAACAAATTATGTTGAAAATTATTAAATAATTTGACATAAAATAATAACATAAAAGGCCCCTCAAATTTGACCATTTTATCTAGTATATTGGTACAAAAGTTGTGCACCTGATTATTTATTTCACCAGTGGTTAAGGTAATTACTAATTTAAAATTGAGGGTGCAATTCTCTCAAAACTTATTAAAATTGGACCGAAATTGAGTTAAATTTAGTAATGAGATTGAATAAATTAAGTAATGAAGGCAATAAAATTGGATTAAAGCATGGGCATTAGGGGCACTTGCTTAGTTTTCTAATTGGTTGTTATTTTTGCGTTTTGGTTTTTAGTTGTATTCAGACTTGATGTGGGTTTTGTGAACTTGACGTGGCTTTGGCCCTTGTTTTTGTAATACTAGTATGAGTACTCTTTTCCTCCATTTAGGTTTAGGGAGGTTTTAACGAGGCTAAGGATGACAGTGAATCGGATTTGGATCGGACTTTATAAAATTTAAGTTCAATCCAATTAATAATCGAACCTAAAAAAAATTCAAGTCTGATTACATAAATCTAAGTATGATCCAATAAAATATCTAAAATCCAAATCTAAATTCGAAAGTCTGAATCCAATTAATTTTTTTCTTTTGTAAAGTAACAACTGAAACAAATATCTTAAAATAAAAAATAATTTTCATCAAACAAATATATTTAAACTAATTGCAAAAACAAATCTCAACAAATATTACAATCCAATATAAAACAAATTAAAGTAACAACTCAAACTTCAACTAATAAAATCAACAACAAATAAATTATCCTTACATAAGCTACTATTGTCTTACTAGTCTAACATATTACTTTTCAAATCACAATTATAAAATGTCTAATAAATATACAGTCCAAAATGAAACAAGTTAAAACTATAATCAAAATGTAACCAACAACTCAATTTTTTCCAAGCGTGTTCTAATTCTCACAATGCACGACTTACTGAAGTTAATACTTAAGTCCGAGCATACTTCAAAACTTCTCAGAATTCTCTTCACATTTACTATATTTTTCTCATCTGGATCCAGAAAATCTTAATTAACGGATTGGTCGGATGTTTAGTTAAAACATGGTCAACTAGAGTAGAAACCTTTAAAGCCTGGTGATAACTTGTTGTTTACTTTTGATTAATCTGTTTCAGTAGGAAGATGGTGAAATTGTGTAATGTATTACCAAGTTCTGTTTTTGCTTTTTGTTTTGGGAGAGCATTAGTGTGTATTCCGGCTTATGTGTACGCTTTTCCTCCACTTAAGATTAGGGATGTTTTTAATGAGGCACATAATGTCGAGTAGGCTTATATGAAATTAATAAAACCATATTTGCCGAGCAAAGAAAATATAATCCCAATTCAACTTAATTAGGATTTTAATATATATTTATATTAATATACATAATCCAAATTCAACTTGATTAGGATTTCATTATATACCAATATTATTTAAATCTAAGAATTTTAAATGTTTTTATTCAGATTCATATATGGATCAGATTCGGATCAAATATGGATTTGGACCAGATACAGATCGAATCATGCCAATGCCCATATACGATCCACCTCCTATTAAGACTTGGACCTTTCTTTTGGATTCGGATTCGGACATTTTTAATCGAATTTGGATTAAATTTTTTTCTTCGAATTCAGATTATATTACCATCCCTAAACGAGGCCTATACTAATATTTTTTTAATAAATTGGATTAAAGCTTACAAATGTCTATAAATTCAGGAATGTAGAAAATTTGAGTCATTTACTTTTAAGATTTATATCTAATACACTAGCCGCGAAAATTTTTAGTTTTTACAATCGCTTTAGTTTTAGGGTTTAAGAACTCAGTTTAGTGTGTAGAGTTTAGAGGTTTAGGTGTATGAGTTTAGAATTTATGGGTAATTGTTAGAATTTAGGGGTTAGGGTTAGAATTTAGGGTAATATATTATGGATTTAGGTTTTAACCTAAAACCCTAAATTCTAAAGTACTAAACCTAAAGCCCTAAACCTACACCTTAAATTGAGTCTCTAACCCCTAAAATTAAGGCGCTTGCGGAAACTTTGCACTGCTAATGAATCAAATCATTATTCTTACTTTTATTCTAATTTCATGTTATCAACAAAGATGAAAAATTTTGAAATTTTAATTTCAAATTTAGTGCTAAATTTACTATTCAGATCACTTATCGCCGTCCATTCCATCAGTTACTGTTTATGAAATTCACAATTTACTTTGAATTGACCATATTGACTCCTTTTAAGGGTTAGAAAATGTGTTGAACTTCTTGCAAATAATAATGTCCCCCCAAATTTGACACAATTTTTTTCAATGCATATTTCCCATAATTTTGGCTTTTGTTTTATTTTCAAGTGTAATTAATTACGATCATAATTAATCATTACAACACACAAATGGATTGATAACTAAAATATAACTGAATCTAGAGATTCAAATTGGCTGAGTAATTAATGATGTCTATATTGTCTTATTTTATATAAGTTTAAATCGTGATATTTATCTTTGAACATAAATATTCTCTATTTAATCAAAGAAATTATAACTGAATTTAGATTAAAATAAACATAGACAAGATTTCGCACACAATGAGATTTAAATTATAATAAATATGAACTCTAAACCACATAGAATATTTTTACTCCGAAATTTGGAGTTCTTGTTTCTTATATTCCTTTTTTGTTTTTTGTTTTTTATCTTCTGCAGTTTCACACTGAGAAAAAAAGAAGTTAATTCCAAATTCACATTGGTATGCTCCATTCATTGGACTCAAATATCTGACTAATTTAGAATCTTCACAACCACATGGAATTATTATAATTATTATTAGTTTGACTATTCTTTAATTATTACTATAATAAATATATTTAATATAATTTTCGTACTAAAGTTGAGTGCCATTTTCCTTTATAAATTAAAAAAGAACAGAAAATGACAAATACCGATGTTTGAAAGTTTAAACTGAATCCCATGAAAGGAAAATTCACCTACAAAAAGCCACCTTCCAGAAGTATAAACATAAAATAAATATATAAATTAATTTTGTTTATTTTATTCTTCTGGAAGCCGTTTTTATATATAATTTTATGTGTGTATATATATATGTTTGTGTATTTTAACTTATTATTTTCCATTATAACAAATTTTCCATCAAAACAACCTTTGTTTTGGTAATATTATTACTTTGTTGTTGTTCTGTCTTGGTTTTATTAGTACTTTTCTCAATAGGTGCTGGAAAGTTGAATCATAAGCCTGTGAAAACCATGCAGCAAATCAAAGATTCCTGGCAAGATTTTGGTGATGAATCTAATGAAGAAACACTTTCTCTTTGTGAACTCGTGATGGAAACTGATCATTCTAATGAATTCTGGGGCGATGACGATTTCTCGAATCAAGATGGGAATGGCGATTTGTTTGAGTTTTCCAGTGAAGATTTTCCTGCGTCAGCCTCAATTTTCCCGGAAAATAACAACGGTGATATCATTTTTTGTGGTAAAATCATTTCCTTCCGAGAAAGTCAACCCGGTGTTGGAAAAGAATCCCAGAAGCCAACATTCAAAATCCAGCAAGAAAATTATGAGAAAAAGAATGATTTCGGTTGCGGAAACGGATGTTTGTTTCCCTGGAAAACTTCATCGTCGCCTTCATTATTCAACAAGTCGAGAACATTTCCTTCGTCAAAATCAACGAAAGAATCGGAAAGACATAGTTTCAACAAGTCGTTTTCAATGCCGGCTTCGGTTTCCAAGAACAAATATGGGAAAATTAGCGATAAAAAGTTCGATTTTCCGGCCAAGAAAGTATCGACGTTGGCAAGTCCAGTTAAATCAAGGTGGTATTTGTTTGCATTTGGAGTTGGAAGGTTTCCAATGGAGATTGAGCTTAAGGATATGAAGATGAGACAGAGCAGGAAATATAAGACAATGAAGTCTCGAGCATTAGACAGAGGCGGCAATGGCGGCGGCGGCCAATCGGAAAATGTCAAGGGTGATAATGGAAGGAGATCGGGAAAGGGGTTTTGGAGGTTGCTGAAGGTTTTAGGGTCTAATCAAATGTTTATTTAATTAACGATTACAATATAATGCTATTCGAGCTTAATTCTGTCATACTGGCTTAAATTAGCTGAGTATTTGAATCTTAATTTAATTAGTATCATATTATATTTATCTTAGTATCGCTTATGAAAGTTGATATTAAACCCATTCGGACTCAAGAGACATCAAAATTAATTTAATTTTATCCAAGGAAAAAGTATGTTCGAGACTAGCGACCGAGGAAGGATTCGAAGTTATGAGATTATAGTCGAATAACTCAACTGATATTGTAGACTAGCTTTAAATGATTCTCGAGAGCTAGTTTAATTTTATCGAGCTTACTAAGAAGCAGGGTGTTGGTTCGGTCTTCTCACCGTCAGTCGTTTGTAGCAAGCCGGCGTTTATTTTTTCGTCACCAAATTCAGCTCGTTGGTGTCGGTTCAGGAAAGACGCTCCCTGGTTTGGTGGCTTCCTTCGTGACATTGCGCATTGGTTTTTAGGGGCGCCGACGGCTTCCTTTGTCATCTTCACCCAGACCATAAGCTTCGCTCGTCGGCGTCGCTTTGCAGGGCCAGGCCGCGTTCTTGTTTTGAGCCTCTCGACTCTTGGTTTTGGCGTTTTCGGAATCAGGGTCATTGGCTTTTCTTGACCGAAGCCATTTCTTCTAATGCGATCCGCAAGCCTTAAGTAGGTTCCGAATGCTACAGCCTGTTAGGAATTTGGTATGCCGCAAAATAATCAAAGCGATAACAACATCGACCAAGACAAGCACATGAGACAAGATTTACCGTGGTTCAGCATAGCCTGCCTCTACAGACAAGAAAAACGAACAATTCACTATCAACGTAGAGAACCCGAAAAATACAAACACATGATAACCCATGTAATCTCAGAATTCGATGTGCAAATCACATGACCCAATGAAACCAAAACACTGAGCAAAAAAAAGAATTAAGAAAAATTTTAATAAGACACACAATGCATGTTTAGGGCTTATATAATTTTATCTTTAATAAAATCATATTCGTTGAGAAAAAAATGAAAGCTCAAATTATTGACATTTAATTAACATATTTGGATTTGAATCCAACTTATGTATACATGTAAATGACATTTTTTTTCAAACTCAAAATAATAGTAATTGTAACTTAATACTTAAATTATGACTAACAATTGTGCAACTAATTCTTAAATAAAACGTATTATATATCATATAAAAATAATATCAGATATAGACATTGTAATCATTTGTAAGGGTAAACTACACCACATACTACTCAACTATGACCGCTGAAAAAAGAGTTATAGAGTTGTAGAGCTTTTTGTTAGAGGTTGTTAAAGAATCTTATAACTAAGTCTGTTAGCAGGTTGTTAGATTTGGTTAGTGGTTACAATGTATAGTTGGTTCATTGTGTATATTTTGTATAAATAGTGGATGTAATCTGATAATTATCAATTAATGAGAATATAGTCCATATATTCCTTTTACTCTTTTTGTCAAAATTTAACATGGTATCATTGAGTCTTTGATCCAATATCGTTTGGGCCGTTTCTTTTCTTGATCCATTTTTCGGCTTTGTTTCTCATCCAAGGGTTTTCCTTTTGTTTCTTTTGGATTCAGCCCTAGGGTTTCTTTTCCCTCTTTGTTTTTCTTCTTTTCACGATGCCTCCTGAGGTTGCGGCGGCCGTCGACTCTGTCGACTTTAATCACCCTCTTTTTCTCCACCCTTCTGACACGCCGGGGAATTTAAATAATGATATTTAGACTCTTGGTCAAAGTGAGTTTCCGTTGGTAGTTTATCCGTCTGCTGAGAGGTGTGTTGCTTCTATTCAGTGTGATGCTCGGTCTGGACCTGGGTTAAATGATGTTAATGTCTCAGCCCAGACTGATGTCTCAGCCCAATCTTCTGCGAGGCCTGATTCGGTTGGTTCACCTGTTGCTGGGTCTGTCCCTTCACCTGAGGAGTCATTCAGGCCTGCGTCTTTACTTGAGGAGCTCGTTAGATCTGCATCTTCACCCGAGGATCCCATGTTGTCTAGGACCGTTTCTATTCCAGCTTCAGATGTCCTAGGCTTCCCTGAGATGCGGACCTTTCCTTTGCCTGCAACACCGACCCAATCTCCTGTGGCTCAGTCTCCTGTTTTGCAACCTGTGGAGCCCATTGTGGTTGAGCCCGTATTTAGTGATCCTCTGTCTGATTCACATCCCGGATCCCCTTTCTCAATCGATGAGGTTCAGCCTGTGGTCCCGGGTGACCCGGCTCATCTCTCCACTAGTGACCCAGATTGTTTCTCTGATAATAACTCGGCTCCTGTCGATGCCCTAATTGAACCATCTAATATTTCTCCGCCGCCTCATACTTCTCAGAACCTTTCACTTTCCCTTGCAGATCTTGACTCTCAGTTTGGTGTTCGAGAGTTGACTGACTCTACTTTGGTTCCTGATGTCGATACTTCTTCGGCTCCTGGTAATGCTCATCCAATGGTCACGCGTAGTAAAAATGGCATTAGAAAGCCAAAAGTGTTCCACACGGCTGTTCTTGGTTCTCTGGATGATTTTGTGGAGCCCTGGAATATTAGAGAAGCGTTGAAAAATGATCACTGGCGCAAGGTAGCTCAGGAAGAATATGATGCCCTAATTCGAAATAATACGTGGTCTGTTGTCAAACTTCCTCCTGATCACCGTGCAGTTCAATGTAATGGATTTTCAAGGTTAAGGGGCACCCTGATGGCTCAGTTTCGCGTTTTAAGGCAAGGCTGGTCGCTAAGGGGTTTCTGCAACAAGCCGGTTGTGACTTTCATGAGACATTCGGTCCGGTGGTCAAACCGGTCACTGTTTGCACCATTCTTTCACTGGTTGTTACTCGAAACTAGGTGCTTCGTCAACTCGATGTCAATAATGCGTTTTTAAACGGCAATCTTGCTGAAGATGTGTACATGACCCAGCCGCCGGGATATGAGCAAGGTGACAAGTCGAGGTTTGTCTGCAAATTGAATAAAGCAATCTATGGCCTGAAACAGGCCCCTCATGCTTGGTTTGAGAAGTTGAAGTCTCATCTGGTATCGCTTGGCTTCGTCATGTCCAGGTCTGACTCTTCCTTGTTTATTAAACACTCGGCATGTCAGGTAATGTATCTCTTAGTTTATGTTGACGACATTATCTTAACTGGCGATGATCCTTCCTCTATTCAAGTTGTTGTTGATTAGTTGAATAGAGTGTTTTCTTTAAAAGACTTAGGTGTGCTTTCATATTTTTTGGGGATTGAGGTCTCCTATACTGGTAATGGTCTTATTCTGAGTCAGCAAAAATATGTTCGTGATTTGTTGCATCGTTGTGGTTTGGATACGGCTAATAGGTTACCCACCCCCATGGTCTCTAATTGTCATCTTTCCATGGCTGTTGGGAGTACTATTGATAACGTTACAGAGTACAGGAGCACTGTTGGCGCTCTCCAATATGTTGTTATCACTCGTCCGAAAATTGCGTTTTCTGTTAATCGGGTCTGTCAGTTTATGCACTCCCCTCTGGATACTCATTTTCAGGCAGTCAAACGGATACTTCGCTATTTACAGGGTACTATTGATTATGGTCTTAGGTTTACTGCCTCGTCCTGGTTAACACTTACTGCTTTTGTTGATGCGAATTGGGACTCAGATTTGGACGATCGTCGTTCTACCTCTGGCTTTTGTGTCTTTTTTGTGGCAATCCTGTTTCTTGGGGGTCCAAGAAGCAAGCGGTGGTGTCTCGGTCCACGGTTGAGGCTGAGTATCGTAGTGTGGCTTGTGCTACTACAGAGGTGTTGTGGCTTGAGTCTCATCTCCGGGAACTTCATGTTCCTCTTGATGGGAAATCAACTCTATGGTGTGATAATTCAATTGTTGTCGCTGTGTCGGCTAATTCTGTTTTTTTCATTCCAAATTTAAGCATGTTGAACTTGATCTGTATTTTGTTCATGAGCAGGTTGCTGCAGGAAAGCTGTTGGTCAATGAGATTCCATCTTCTGAACAGTTGGTTGATATTCTAACCAAGCCCCTCTCCACAGCTTCTTTTTCTCGTTTTAGGGATCGATTGTATGTTGTTCAGATATCTGCTGTTGTCTGATTTGTTATATGATTTGCTATATTTCGTTTTCTGTGTGTTCTTCTGTCTTTGTAGGTTCCAAGTGCTTCTTTGTTTCTGCTTGCTGAGGTCTCGACCAGTAGGGTGAATATTATAGTTTAGAGTGTGTGTTGTACAATGGACTGTGATGAGCTGGCAGGAATGGTTAGGAGGTTAGGAAAGCTGTTAGGTTGTTATTAGTCTGTTAGTTAACCATTCCATGTTGACTCACACGTATCCCTCCCTGTATAAAAGGCACTTGGTCTCAATTGAGATATTACAGGTTTTGATTAATAAATTGACGAGAGCATTGACTCTCTTTTTAAACTCAGAAATATTTTTCAAATCCTTTCATGTTTTAGCTTTCGTTGCAATGGCAATTGTGGTTTTAGCTACAACGACTCCAATTGTTACTGCTGCTCGTAACGGAATGAGGCGTTTCTCGATCATCGCCAACGCCAACAATAGAATTTATTTGGCCGACAGGTTCCTCACCGGTGGTGTTAACCCAACTATGGTGACGTTTATTGTGCATGAATAATTAGATGAAGTTAGCTAAATAGATGGTTTGTTTGTGTATTTGATGGTTTTTATTTTCGTCGTAAAAATAAGCATCACTACTTCTGTCCTGGTGATGGGTCTATGTAATCTGTATGTCCCCTATATGTCTGAAAGGGGAATATCTAGCATGACAATATATTGTCTTTATTCTAAATAAAAACATCTATTTAGCTGCTTTAAAAAACAAAATTTTATCATTTTTTATTTAAAAATTAGTATCCTCGTTAAAAACAACATTCGTAACTACCAACGTAAATGTTTTGTCTTTGTTTAAATATTTACCTGATAAATGATTTGTTTGGAGTTTGATGAGAAATCTCTTTTAATGTTTTATTACGTAAATGAAAATTCTAAACTTCTCATCGATGTCAAATTAACGTCAAAATATATAAGAGATTTAAGTTTTTTTTTTGTCCCAACCTTACTCCGTAACATATTCTTCATTTATTTTCTTGGTTGGTGACTGACAACCAGTCTTAGTATTAGTTGCCGATTACCAAGTTTATTATTATTTTTCTTTTTTTCTTGTATATTTTTAATAAGAATATTTGTGTTTGTGACACGCGTTCCCTTTGTCTTTGTGACACACTTTTTCTTTATTTCTTGTGGTTCGTTTCATATGTCGTTTTAGCATGATTTCGACATATCTTAGCGGTCATTTTTTGTGCTCGTACAGAGATCTTCACATCACTAGTTTTTTATTTTAGTTCTGTCGATAGTTATAGAAAAATAAATCTCACAGATTGTTGATTGTTTGCCGATGTAATTAGACCTAAGTAACAGAGCAATAATCATCTATATTTACATAATATTATATATGCATGCACCTAAATTATTTAATAATTATTTATCCAGGTAGTGGTTGATATTTTTCACACAGATGGTTTAATCATATGTTGTATGGTAATTTCCACATGCTGATGGTTTGTCTAATTCTGTAATTTTGTTAGCTCGAACATGTCTGTACTCCGCTCTAAATTTTTGTTACTAAGTACACCTTGTATGTCTGTACTATTTAATTGGTTGTTGAGCAAATCGAATATTTTTTAAATTTGATAATGATTAATTAAATGGAATTAAAGTTCAAATCTTCCCCTCTTGTGTTATTACATGATAAAAGTTGAACTAATCATGATTTAATATTTTTTTATCAACAAGCCGGTATGATTTTATTCAACAAACGAATTATACACGAAACAATTATTAAAACGGGTCTCATTAAAAACTCCTCTAATCCTAAATAAATAAAAAGAGTACTTGAAATAATAAAGCGAAACAAAAGACACGACTTAAACAAAGGTCCCATCCTCAAAACCCAACACCAAAAGCATAAAACGCCCTCCTCCAACATCTCAACACCAACCAGAAAGCCAACAAAACACTCCCCAACCTGTAACCAAGAACACCAAAACATGACACTCCCACCTCAAACTCTCAACACCACCCGAAACAGCCCCACAATACACACAACAACACGGTACATGTCTGATTAATATCCCGAAAATACTGACATAAACGCCAAGACCTCTTTTGTTTATGCAAAACCCATACAATCGCCACTTGCAAATCAGATTCAATAATAAACGACCATCCTTCACGCCACTTGGATTTAGCCAACATCTCCACTGCAAAATAAATTGCTCGCAGTTTCGCTTTATTCGAATCCATCATGCCTAACGGACCTGAAAACATTGCAAGGAAACAACCTTTCTCATCACGAAGAATACCACCACAACCCGCAGGTCCCGGTTTACCTTGTGCTACGCCATCGACATTAAATTTTAACGTACATCGCAAAGGAGACACCCACACCACACCCCGTCGCACAACACCAGAATTAGACACCTGAAAACAACTCAATGAATTGTTCCACCATGACCTCTCATCAATTAGAACACCTGACAACGCATGCACCCAGTAAAATGCCCGTAATTTAATCAAAAAAATAATGAATGATACGTCTAACTTTTCTTCTAAAAAATCAATTCGTTTGTCGCAAACCACAACGACCAAATAACAGCCACACAATTAACTAACCAACCCCTACGCACAGCCCCCAACAAACATGCCTTCCTTCTCTTGAAACAAAACAAACATTGCTATCACCACACCAAGCACGATGAACCGATACACCATTTAAATGCACCCCACGAAACACGAAATAAACTTGAAAACTCCAACCATCCGTTCACAAACGCCAATTTATTTCTAGCAACACGAAATAAACTTGAAAAAAGGACCCGTAAAGGTTCATCGAAACACCAAACATCATGCCAAAACAACACCTTTGTGAATTGTGCCCATCCCAACAATCCAATAAAACGAGTGAAACCCCATGAAACGCTGCACCCGTTCATCCTCTTGGACCTCAACGATTTGTCACCAAACATGCGTAATCTTTCTCTTACTCACAGTATTAAGTCGCCAAGGTAATATCACCTCACCATATTTGGTTACCACAACATTTTTCCATAAGGATTCATCGGTCATAGCAAAACGCCAAGCCCACTTTAATAGTTAATTTAATAAAAAAGAATACTTCAGAATTTATATTTAACTCTAAACCCCCCCCCCCCAAAAAAAAAAAAGGTTAATTTGCCAAGTCATCATCCTCGTACAAAACTTGAAGCAAGTGAGGAACGTCAGGTTCTATCCACGGAAGCCTATGGTAAACTAAAACTGAACCACCACTTCAAAAACTAAATAAATTAATTAAAAAAATAGACTTAAATTGGAAAACAATTGTTAAAACGAGATTTGAAATAAATAAAATAAACCTGAAAAATCTCATTTGGGTCTTTAACAACTCTTCCATCAACTGATATCTGAAAATAAAAATAAAATTCTGAAAAAAATAATAATTATTCATTTCCCGTTCTTTATTATTTGATCAATTCTTTTGATTTTAGGAAACATACCTGTCCATTTTGAAAGAATAAAGGGACTGGATTTATGGAATTTAAAGTAGAGGGACTGCGAGCGTAATTGTACCAAGAAAGAGGTAAAAAAAATAATAATTATTCATTTCCCGTTCTTTCTTGGGTCTTGTCTATGCTCTTTTTTGTGTGCCCATTTTCATGCCTAAACACTAAAAAGATAAATTCTTAACCATAACTCTAAATTTTAAATCATAAATATTGAACCTAAAAATACACTTTAACCCTAATTCCTAATCCACCCCTAACTACGAACCTTAATCCTAAATCTAAACCTTATTTCATATACCAACCAATGATGAAACTTTTTCAAAATCCGAATGGTAGAAATTTTTTATCGGCACGAGGGAAACAATATAATAAGAAACGGGTTTCATCCGACGACAGAGGAGGCAGATCAGAAAGAGAGAAACCAAAAGTTTTTGTCCGATTCATGGACTTTGGGCCAGTTTTCAAAAAAATAAAGGTCGAATTCGAACTTAGAGGCGAGACAAAGGGACTGATGAGATTTTGACCAAACGATCTCTATCTACGATCGTCGACAGTGACTTCCGATGACGGTGAACGATAGACGACATCAACGTCATAATTCTATGGATTCTGGTTCCTCGAGTACTTCCACTGTGGCTACTCTGGTGTTCACTCAGGCCCAGTATGCTCAGCTTCTCAGTTTGTTGAATCAGGCTCCCTCGGCTGAGTCTTCTGCAAATGTGGCAGGTATATCCCATTGTCTCTCTGTTTCTATGGATTCTCCTAGTTGGATTCTGGATACGGGGGCCACGGATCACATGATATCCGATTTCCGGGGCTTACATTCTCATATTTCTTGTGCTAGTGATTCACGATCTGTTCATCTCCCTAATGGTAATACCGTTTCTGTTCAATTTGTTGGTACTTATCTTGTTGACTCTGCTCATTCCGTTCATAATGTTCTTTATATTCCTAGCTTCAAACATAATCTCTTATCTGTCTCCAAGTTAACTCGTGATTTCAATTGTTCTGTCACTTTCTTTCCTAATTTCTGTGTCTTACAGGCTCTCTCCGATGGCAAGATGATGTGGATTGGTAAAGAATCTCGAGGCTTATATCTGTTTGATTCTTCAATCCTTACTTCTGGTTTGCATGTTCATGTTTTCAATTCTCATTCTAATTCTGTTTCTACTGAATGTATGTCTTCTGTGAGTACTAATAATACAAGTCTTTGGCATGCTCGTTTGGGGCATGTGGCTTCTTCTAAATTGCATCATGTGTCATTTTTACAGTCTTTATCTTTTGATGCTACCATAACACATTCTTGTCATGTATGCCCTTTAGCTAGGCAGACTCGTCTACCTTTTCCTCATAGTGCTACTAGGTCTTCTAATCCTTTTCTTTGCTGCACCTTGACATTTGGGGTCCATATAGGGTCTCTACACATAGTGGTCATAGGTTCTTTCTGACAATTGTGGATGATTACTCTAGGATGACTTGGGTGTATTTGTTGAAGCATAAACCTGAGGTTGTTCTTTATCTCAGACAATTTTTCACTTTAATCCAAACTCAGTTTTCTGCTACTGTTAAAACCATCAGAAGTGACAATGGTTCTGAGTTTTTTAACTCAGAATGCTCTTCCCTGTTTAATAGTTTTGGGATAGTTCATCAGAGCTCATGTGTCTATACGCCTCAGCAAAATGGGGTTGCTGAGCGTAAGCACAGACACCTTCTTGAGGTTGCTCGTGCCCTAAAATTTCAGTCCCACGTTCCAATTAAATTTTGGGGGGAATGTGTTAAAACGGCCTGCTATCTCATCAATCGTTTACCTTCTTCTATTCTTCAAAACAAAAGCCCTTTTGAGGTTCTTTATAAAAAACCACCTAACCTTTCTCACCTCAGAATTTTTGGGTGCCTTGGTTATGCTACACAACTTAATTACAAAGACAAATTTTCTTCAAAAGCCATTCCTTCTGTTTTCATGGGGTACTCACCTACTCAAAAGGGATACATCATGTTTAACCTTGCCACCAAATCTTTTTTTGTTAACCGAGATGTCTATTTTCATGAGTCCATTTTTCCTTTTCAGTTTTCTACTTCTACAAATTCTTTGTTTTTCCCTTCCATTGTTCATCTCTCTGACCTAGATTTCTTGTCTCCTACTTCCACTGATTCTCCTATTTTTCCTTCCCCAACATCTCCTCACACTGAGTTTCCAGAACCTACTCCTTCCACTGAATCTCATATTTCCCCTGAACCTATTACTTCCACTGAACCTCATATTTCCACTGATCCTCATATTTCCACTGAATCTCATATTTCTACTGAATCTCCTATTTTCACTGATGTTCTTCCTAATTCTATTTCTCCTGATACATCTGTTTGTAGACTGCAAAAGTCCTTTTATGGGCTAAAACAAGCCTTTCGGCAATGGAATTTGAAGTTAACTCAGGCGTTGCTTGCTTCTGGTTTCCAACAGAGAAAGCATGACTATTCATTATTCACCAAGAGATGTGATAACAAGGTGGTCTTATTACTGATATATGTTGATGACCTCATTTTAACTGGCAATGATGGTTCGTTGATTGAGGAATTGAAGGGGATCCTAAATCAGAATTTTAAGATGAAGGATTTGGGATCTTTGAAATACTTCCTCGGGTTCGAGATTCTTAGATCTCAGGAGGGGATATTGCTGACCCAACGCAAGTATGCCCTGGAGTTAATTGAAGACGGTGGGCTAGGGGGAGCCAAGCCTGCCACAACTCCTTTAAAACAAAACAAGAGACTTACATCGTTTGAGTATGATCAAGGCATAGAGCAGCAAGAGGAAAGTGATGCCTTGTTGAAGGACAAATCTGTTTATCAAAGATTAATTGGGAGATTGTTATATCTGACACATACAAGACCAGATATAACATTTGCAGCTCATTGCTTGAGTTAGTTCATGCAACAACCCAAGGAATCACATTGGCAATCTTCCCTAAGAGTTGTCAGGTACATCAAGAATAATCCTGGTCAGGGTGTTCTATTGAGTTCTTAAGTGTTTGTTAGCTGATAGTATTTTATGATTCGGATTGGGCATCATGTCCAATATCACGAAAGTCAATTACGGGCTTCTGCATCAAGTTGGGGGATTCACTGATTTCTTGGAAAGCAAAGAAACAAAACACAGTTGCTAGATCATTTGCCGAAGCAGAATACAAGAGTATGGCAGCAACCACTTCAGAAATTGTTTGGTTAAGTGGTTTGCTAGAGGAGCTAGGAGCAAAGTTAACTAAACCCTCTAAGATGATTTGTGATAGTAAAGCATCACTTCAGATTGCAGCAAATCCCGTGTTTCATGAACGTACCAAGCACATGGAGATAAACTGTCACTTTGTTCGAGAGAAAATCCAAGAAGGGTTGATACAAACTGAGCATGTTTCTTTAGAAGAGCAACTAGTAGACATAATGACGAAGGCTCTGGGAATTCAACAACATGGGTATCTAGTATCCAAGTTAGGAGTTAAAGATGTCTTTCAAACTCCAACTTGAGGGGGAGTGTTGTAACTAGAAGTAGTTAGTGCTGTTAGACTCAGTTAGAGATGGTTAGTTAGATAAACCAGCTGATTATTTACTTGTATATAAAGCTCATATAACTCATTGTTTGATATATGAGAAATTATATTTTTTTTGATTAATGGGGAAAGAATACTATGGCGAGCCTCGTTAAAAACCTCCCTAACCTAGATGGGGAAAGAAATTATATTCAAATCCATTTCATAACAAACGCATATCCCCCGAAACATCAAGTTCGTCGACATCCGTCCACCGGAGACCAACAGGCCATTTGTGACTTTTAAAGCCAATGGGAACTTCTACTTTGTAGATGCCGAGCACTGCCATAACAAGGCTTTGTTGGCTAGACTCACACCCCAGAATGTAACTCATGGTTTGGCTCTTAAGAACTTATGATTCAATCATTCGAAAGGTCGGGGATCGAGACTCGGGAGTTGGTGAAAGTTTCATGGTTGCAACGACTTATCTATATAGTTTAGGATTATGATAATCCCTGGATAATAAGCATGTTGATTACAGAGAAACACATTCTTTTTCATGGATTTTAGTTGGAATTTCAGTTTATTGCTTCTTGCTATCAAATTTCGAAAATTTTCAAATCATCAAACAATTAATTTTGTTATGAAACAAATTGAAATGAAAAACAAGTTTAGATTATATAAACTGTAGGATGAACCATTCAACAAGAACGCAGGAACTGACCTACATGTTCCGAGATGATTATAATGGAAAGCAAGCACGCATAACCATAAAAGTATCATCTTTATCAATGGGTTGGTCCAAGTGGTAAACAGCTTGGTATCATTTCGAGGCCTTGTGTATGCAAAAAAATTCCGTTGAAGAACTCACACACCCAAATTAGATGTGCGACGCGAGTCAATCCTGATTAATAGGGGTAAAGCCATGAGGAACTCGAAGTGCAAAAAAAAAAATTAGTTCATCCTTTAATAGTAAGTCAAATTCAATTTTATCAGTTAAAACAATTATAAATTTCAAAATTAAAACTAAACCGACTTAATCCACCTTTAAAATTAAGCTGAAATCTAAACCGAATTGAACCAGTTCAATCAATTTTATCGATTTCAACCGAATTTTTCTGGCCCTTATTGAATATTATCTTTGGCTTACTGAAACTAAAAAAGAAGTAAACATAAATGAAGAAAGTTGAAAGGAATTGGGCAATGACTTGTTGATTCAACAAATAAATCGTGACCCGAACCGATTCACATGAATCGGTCTAGATGTTCCAAATTTCTTGCCTAACAAGTACCAACTAAGCACGTCATTGGAGAATGGATTGAATTAATTTATTGTTTTTTTAAGTGAAAAATCAAAAGGCGAAGCCTATGAATTATATTTTCCTTTTTTTACTTGCAAATATAATAATAACTTGATGATGTCTGCATTTTATAACAGTCATCGATGATGACAGCTTTAATTTTTAGGGTAAACTACATAAATAGTCCCCCGACTATGCTCCAATTATCGTTTGCATCCCCCGACTATCAGAAGTTACAAACTGGTCCCCTGACTTAAAAAAATAACAAATTGATCCAGTGCCGTTAAAAATTTAACGGTTGGTGACGTGGCAGTTAACAAAAATTGGCATAATAACACATTTAGTCCTCAACTTTTACACTTTGTTTAACTTTGCCCTAATTCTAAAAAAAATGACCCTTAACATTTCAAAATTCTATCTATTTAATCCATTTTTTCTCTCCACACATTTTTTCAAAAATTGGCATTTAATCCTCGGAACTTGACTTTCATGCATCTTTCCATACGATCAAGAACCCTGAGCCATAATTTGCAGAAGGATGGTTGCTGTGATAGATCCTGCAGTGACTGTAAGAAAGCTTTCGACAATAATTTTGTGGCTTAAACAAGTGTACCCTCAATTTTCCGGTATTCTTTTGAGGAGCTCCCATGTGCAATTTCTAGCAAAACGTCCATTAATGTAAAAATCACATGATCGAAACACTGGAACCACAAAGCATTTGGAATATGAATTCCATCGACCCCTCCTAAAGAACTCTGTAACATTAAAATGGCATGGTTCCTCACCGCTTCCCTCTGGTCCAAACATACTGCCCTCAGTCCACGCACCAACCTCAGCCACATCTCACCAATGTCCTGACTTACTTTCATAGCAGCATCCTCTTCTGCAGCATTCCGAGCCTCATAAGACCATCTTACTAGACAAGCAACTGAACCTGCCATCATGTCTAGGGCAAAAATAGACCTATCGACCTCTCCGACCCGAGACTCGACAAACTCCCTTGCCGCATCCACCAAAGAACATAATTAGATGGCAAAAGATGTGACCCCTCAGACATGATAAATGCTAGTGCCTCGAATCCGAACTCAGATGCTTCTGGATGTCGAGCGGTGATAAATAGCAAGGAGATGATCGTGCGCCAACCCAAATGGGATATGATGTGAGATGCATTTGCTTTCACGAGATGCATGACTTCTTGCGTGATAGGTTCACAATATGCATTAGCAACCCGAGCATCAAGTTTCAATATTAGTTTCATAGACTTTAGAAGCTCATCAGTTATATTTTCTTCATAAGGAAGCAGGCGCTGGCATATCTTAAGGAGCCCAAACACAGCTTTTTCAACTAGAGCGCATGGTACCGCCTTCTGCTGCACAATATCCGATATGTGCTCGTAAACCTTTTGCCAGATTATCAAAATTCTATCCCGGTTATTTAGTGTGATAGTGATCAGCAACTCTAGGCAGAAGACTGCATTGTCTTCATCTTCCATGACCCTGGTTCCCTTGCTGAATCGACCTGCAGCTAAGATAATGGCATCAAGAAGTTGCAATAAAGACTCCACTTGGAGAAAAATGGATTAAATTGATAGAATTTTGAAATGTTAAGGGTCATTTTTTTAGAATTAGGGCAAAGTTAAACAAAGTGTAAAAGTTGAGGACTAAATGTGTTATTATGCCAATTTTTGTTAACTGCCACATCACCAGTCGTTAAATTTTTAACGTCACTGGATCAATTTGTTATTTTTTTAAGTCAGGGGACCAGTTTGTAACTTCTGATAGTCGGGGGATGCAAAAGATAATTGGAGCATAGTCGGGGGACTATTTATGTAGTTTACCCTAATTTTTAATTTGACCCCTTTAGATTTTCAAATCAACCCTCTTTTTTAAAAGATTCTCATTAAATCTTTCAAAATTTTCTTATAAAACAATTAAGTACACCTTCAAATACTTTGAACCTGATATCGACAAATTAGTTTTGCCCACCTCAAATCAGGGCATTCCCTTTCAGTTTAACCATAAGTTCAGCTAGACTTTAGTGTAAAAATTATAATTTCTTATTATGATAAAATGAAATTATAAGGGTTTGCTCGGTGTTTGAAGCTGAGCTTTGGAGAATGTATGTTGGTTTTCTTGAGGCTTAGGATGCCAAATATCGACAAATTATCCTTGAACTTGATAGTATAGAGGGATTTCGGGCACTAATTCCTGAGTCAGAAAGGCGCATAAGCTCCCCATTGCTATTGCAACTCGAAGAATTGCGTCAACGTAGTTAGGTGGTTCGCTTGCAATACGTTTGTCGTGGAGGGAATAAGTTGCCTCACACCTTGCCTAGGCTTGCTACTAGGGGTGAAAATCGGTCAGTTCAGGGATGGTTTTGCATTCCCCACTCTGTCTCCAACACTTGCAGGTATGATTTTGGGCAATCCCCGTTACATGCTTCGGTTAATTTTTTGTTCCCATACCCATCGGATCTGTAACACCCTATGTTTTGCTTTAGTTATTTAAAGCCAAAGGTTAAAAAAAAGGAAAGAATATGTCAGGCAAGGGATTTGAACCCTGGAACCTATGCTTAGTAAACCTAAGCTTTAACCAGCTAAGCTAAGCTATTCCTCGATTTTAACTCTCCATCAGTTTTATATGAGCTTCATGTATCCCGATTCTGAAAAAATAATAATTTTTATTTTACGTTTGAACAAATTCCCTCAAGTAAGATATTTTTTTACACACGTTTTGGACTGAAAAACTTCGAGACCCTTCCCATTCTCTCGACCGTCCCTTACCCCCCCCCCCCACCGTTTGTCTTTCCGATTGAAGCCACCGCTCAGTCATGGCAGTCACCACCACCACCGGCGTGTTCACTGTCAGGTGGCGAACCTAGGGCCATCAGCCACTCGCGGCTTGCGGCCGCCTTCTGTCGTGGAGATCGATTCGAAGCTCCGATGAAAACCCTCATTCCGCCTCTTCTGATCTTTTTTTTTCCGGCCACCCCTGATATCCGTTTGGGGCATGGCCGTCGGATTTGAGCTCCCCGTGTCGGTGCGAACAAAACCCCTCCATTGGGTTGCCGATCCGCCGCCGGGAGTACCCTCGTCGGAGCTACGTCATTTCCGATTAGTTTGAAGTGTTAATGCAACTTCGGAATATTTTGGGTCATCGGCAGGGACTTCCGATCATCACCGGCGAAAATATGGCGACGTTCCGGCGATCGGCCGTCGAGCATAGGTTATTGGTCATATCCGCGTGGTTGTGAGATGTTGAATCCGAGTTCGAGGGTATTCGAATGTCGTATCTTGAATCGATTGTTGTAGCTCGGAGTTAAGGTAATACACTACTACCCCTTGTATGCTTTATGATCATATTGATATTCGGTTAACGCATGCATGTTTATGATGGCGTATACTATAAATTCTGCATAAATTGAATCAGATTCAAGCAATAAGTATAGATATTAATAAGATCAAATTATCCGAACAAGATTACTAATGGACTAACAATATTAGAAGTTCTAATAGTTAAATTCAGTTAATCCGCAACTCAATTAACAGTGTGTAAGAATCGAGGCCCAGGATACGGAGTGAGAGATATTAATTATGAAATTACGAAAATGCCCTTAGAGCATAAGTATGACTAAACTACCCCTCTAATAAAGGAAATGACCTAAAATATGCATTCGACCTGATTATGCAATTTACACTACCCAAGATGTATGTTTTGTAACCCCCTTGACCCGCCTATGCGTTAATACGGATCCTAAGAAGTCACATTAGGGTCACCGGAGCGACCCACGATAAAATTTCAAATAAACAAATTTGCTGAACCATTTGAAATCCTAAATCAAGTTTTGACTTAAAATACAATTTCAGAAAAACGTTTAGACAATGAAACAAAACTCTGATACAAATTATTAATACAAGTTTCAAATCCGAATATAAATAAAAACATGACATACATGCCCCCTAATTATACAGATACCATACTCCGCAAGCAAGCCAAAGAAACTCTCATACCGACGTTGACAGCTGCGACAAAGTCGATCTTCTAACCTGTGATGGTAAAAACAACGTGAGCTTCGAAAAGCTCAGTAATACAAACTACCAGGTGATGCTAAAGGTGCAAGTAGGTATATGACAACTTAACATTGTCATGAAGAAATAAGCAATGGTAAGCTTAAATTACGATTCGATAATTCAGTGAAGCATTAATAGGAGGTCACAGAGCTGTCATTTATTTGATCTCCTGAACCGTAAGAGGTGGTCTAAAGCCAGAGATTCAAAAGAGATTCAGATTTCAAAAGTCGAATCAAGGAGTTCAGAGTGGTCCATTAAGTGCAAATTGTAAGTTTACTGAGAGCTCAACATTGATATATTAATTTAGTAAGATATGTTTCTAAAGAGGTCAGAAAGTTCAATTAATTAACTTAACTACCCTCAACCGAACTCTAAAATGCAATTCTCCCTGAACTGCATACAGAAGGTCTTACCCTAGGCCTGAGGCGTAGGAGCCTACCTAAGGGGATGCCTTAGGTCCAGAAAGACTTACCCTAAGCCCGTGGGCATAGGAGCTTAACAGAAAGGCTTACCCTAGGCCCATTGGGCGTAGGAGCTTAGGTCTAGAAGGACTTACCAGCGCTGAGTCTATAGATCATCATTCATATTCCAGATAATATACCCTAGATGATTTTAGTTTATATTCAGAAGACAATATTACAGAAAATAAATATCAAACCTGTTTTTATACCAGAAAACAGATAACAGATTTATTTTATTAACATTATTATTATTATTATTATTATTATTATTATTATTATTATTATTATTTCGTATTCAAATGTCAGATATCATATATATTTTTCATATCAGAGGTCAAAAATCAGAGAATTGCTTTCTTTTCGTATTACAGTATCATACTTCTAACTTTTAAGCATATGGACTTGATTTAGAACAGAAAGTATTTACAGATACATGGTACGCGCTTTATGGCCCAATTCATTTCTTAGAGGTACTTGATAGATATCCGAAAGATGACATTTGTCAATTTTGGACTGATTTCAGAACGAGGTCCCTGCGAATAGGGGAGTTCGATAAGACGGATCAAATCAACATCGAAAGTTGATGCATCAGAATCATCGGGATTTTAGATATATCGCGAGCAGAAATAAATGTTACGACCCATGAGGGTATTAAGGTCATTTTGACCTTCAGGAGGGGTAAACTGGTAATTTGAAACAACAATGTATAAACGGTGATGTACAGAATTTATGACTTCTAGTTGCTCGTCAAGTTTCCAAACCCCTTTGAACTAATCGGAACCCATTAACACCGTGTTTAATATCCCACCGGATAGGTACACTTCAACCATTCATTTCTCAGAACTGACTACAGAGCATAACAACAATAGTTCACCATCGCCAATCGTCCACTGACTTATTCTAGAAATCAAGCATATATTCGGATGATATTTTCCAAGTATTCAAACATGTGCATTGTACTTGATCTCATTCCAAAACATCGAAAGTACCTTATAAAAACAGATCTCTCTTACTATTAGCTATGTACTTTCTCCCAATAAATTGTACGCCTTTATATAGCATTCCTCCAATATCCTCTTAGTATCATGAACGACCAACAGACACGTGTCGTATTACCACTTCTTGTTTGAGTCATTACATGGTTGGCCTTATTTGGAGTTCTCAATTTCATGTCTTAGAAACATTCTCAATCATTATAATATCTGATGGTATTTCAGACAATTCGATGCTCGAAGGTGTTACGATTGTTCAGAGTCTTTCAGTCCTTCCAACTATTATTTCATTTAAGTTCTCAAGAGTAAAACTATCATTTTGATCAATTTGGCACTTGCTGCCGAGGATAGATTATTCTTTTCGGTCATTAAGGATATTCTGATCAGTTCAGCATTATCAGTATTTCCAAATATTTTAGTCACTTCAAACGATTCAACAATTTACGCAACTTTGACTAATTCAAACATACAAATATTTTCTCGCAAATGTCTTCAGAGATTTATTCAATTTCTAGTAGAATTTGAGCAATTTACAATCTCAAAGGTGAAGCCTCGTTACGATAACTTCTCTAGCCAGTTCAAGATTTTCAGAAGAATTAGCTGATAAACCGGATCTAGTGTAAATTCTCAAACCACTTTCATTAATAGGGGTATTTTAGTCATTTTCATACATCGGAGAATTTTCGTAATTCATTAGCCAACACAATCAAATTTAGAGATCAACCGTTTTTGTTAATCGCTTATTGAACTCGGAAAATCTTTTGTTTTGATTTATCAAACCTCTTAATCGAACATATACCTTGGCCATTAATATTCTTATTTCATAATCGATCGATATAGGCAGAGATAATCATATGCTTAAACATGGTCGTGCAAACATAGCCGAATATCAACATGTTTCAAGAGCATGCAGAGGGTAGTAATGTATTACCTTTAATACTTGCTATATCGGTCGACCATTATACTCCCTTCGATCACTCTCGAACCCGAATGCGACGTCCTCAACATCCCGAATACAAGGAACTTTGAATACCTTCAATCGCACAAATTCCAGTTTCAGTCTTTAATCACCTTGCTCATAACTAATTATTAAAATACATAAGCAGACTCGAGTTCAAGGTTCAATTCAGAGGCTTTCGGGCTAGAATTTCACGAAAAGGGCTTCAAAATCGGACTCAGGACGTCGAAAAACATAAAATATGACTTTTTAGAAAATTTGACTTTTTGGTCAACAGTCAAAGTCAACACTGACGTCAGCGATCAAGTCAACGCTGACGTCATGCTGACGTCACTGGTCAACTGGTTTGACTCATTGAGTCAACTCGAGTGAGCTGACTCACTGAGTTAACTCGGGCGAGCTGACTCACTGAGTTGACTCGGAAAGACGGGTCGGGTCGGACGGGTCGGGTCGGGTCGGACGGTTCACTCACCTAAATATTCCGGTCGCCGGAGTGGTCGCCAGAAGCCCCCAAAACCGCGATCCTGCCGGAAAAACGTAGAGCATTAATCCACGGTTTCAACCCACAAGTTACAAACACGAAATAAGTCGGGAATTCACCGGATTTTACCTAAACAAACTCAAAATTGCCGGAACTGACGAGGCTCCGACGAGGGCCTTGCCGGCGTCGAACGAACGATCGGATAAGGGGGTTTTGCTCCCCTCCACACGGTGAGCACACCTAGGCCGACGACGCGCCACGCCGTTGACTGAGGTGGCCGGAAAACGAAAGAAAACATAGGGGCGACGTTTAGGGTTTTTGCTAACTCAATCTCGCACTCCCCAGCGAAAGAGGAGGTTGATGTGCGCGTGGCTAACGATAACGGGACCGGGTTGCGATGGAGTTGTCGTTGATACCGACGGTGACAGCCACCGCCGAGCGGTGGCTCAGATTAAGGAGGCAGACGAAAGGGTTGGGGGGGAAAAATGGGAATGTTCTGGACTCTATTACACCCATGTCGATTCAGATCCAAAAAGGAAAAAAAATATCCCCACGATATATGTGAATCATGTTTTATTTCATTTTATTCTGAGAGTGGACAAAACGTAGCTTATCATTAAACTGAAGTAAGAAATGCCCAGGGATTGCCTTAGCTCAAATGGTTAAGTTACGAGTTGTCCTTCCAAGAGGTCAGGTGTTCAAATCTCATTAATAGCATTCCTTCTTTTTTTTCTTTTTTTCTTTTTTCAACACTTAATATTTTGGGGTGTTACAACTATCTCCCCCTTAAAAGAAATTTCGTCTTCGAAATTTGCCAGAGTCGGAGAGATGTAAAAACTGCTCTTTCATTCGTTCTTGTACAGAAACTTATCCATCAGAGCATGCTTCTTTCTTCAAGGCTTTCTCAGACGATCATAGATCAATCTGGTAGTACCCACGATTAGTTGGACTGTCTCCAGACTCAAAGTCATAACATCATACATCTCGGACCAACAAATTAATATACAGAACTTGAATATGTACCGGAATTCAAACGGTGCCAACCAAACACTTGTCTTATGACTGTTATTATAAACAGTCTTTGTCAGAGATAAGAAACTTCACAACTACCATAAGAGGTTAATCATACAACCCATACACGTCCCCTCTGGGGCTGAATTAACTTACTAGGCTATCCATCAATTTACGGAAGAGAAACTGTACCTGAAATCCAATCGAGTACTCAAGGTCTTTACAGGGTCTTCCAAGATCAGAGTGTAACAACAAATTTTAGTCGAGGATGATATAACAATACATCATGTCACATTTTCGTATAAAAGGTCTTTCTTCAAGCAGCCCGGACATACTCAAGGTTTTGAACGAATATCACTTACTTTTAGAACAATTCCGATAGTTGTTTCATTCGTGTATAACAGAAGCACCATATATTCTGGTTTTTTTTTTCACCAAACTCACGGATACATTTTTTTTCTTTTCTTTTCTTTTCAAATTCATAATGCTTTTATCGAGTTTTCATCAAAATATTCTCAAACACTATCATTTTAACCGAACTACCTTACATGAAATATCATATCGGCAACCTCACATGGACTGACATTTATTCATAAACTGAATCAAATCTTCAATTTTCACATAAATGAATCATCTATGATTGTTTGCTCAGATTCAAATCCATCAATTTAATCTAAGACGAAGGCGAACGATATAGACATTTCTTACCAGTACAGATTGAGCTATTAAGGACATAATGGATAGATACACTTATTGCAAGAAAAGATTCGACATTAGAGTCTCGGCACTGAGGAGTACGGTTATGATCTAGGGGCATGCACAGACCAGACTCCCTATGACAGACGATCGGCCGATCTACCCAGAATGACGCAACTCTAAGCTCTGATACCACTAAATGTAACCCCCTTGACCCGCCTATGCATTAATACGGATCCTAAGAAGTCACATTAGGGTCACCGGAGCGACCCACGATAAAATTTCAAATAAACAAATTTGTTGAACCATTTGAAATCCTAAATCAAGTTTTGACTTAAAATACAATTTTAGAAAAACGTTTAGACAATGAAACAAAACTCTGATACAAATTATTAATACAAGTTTCAAATCCGAATATAAATAAAAACATGACATACATGCCCCCTAATTATACAGATACCATACTCCGCAAGCAAGCCAAAGAAACTCTCATACCGACGTTGACAGCTGCGACAAAGTCGATCTTCTAACCTGTGATGGTAAAAACAACGTGAGCTTCGAAAAGCTCAGTAATACAAACTACCAGGTGATGCTAAAGGTGCAAGTAGGTATATGACAACTTAACATTGTCATGAAGAAATAAGCAATGGTAAGCTTAAATTACGATTCGATAATTCAGTGAAGCATTAATAGGAGGTCACAGAGCTGTCATTTATTTGATCTCCTGAACCGTAAGAGGTGGTCTAAAGCCAGAGATTCAAAAGAGATTCAGATTTCAAAAGTCGAATCAAGGAGTTCAGAGTGGTCCATTAAGTGCAAATTGTAAGTTTACTGAGAGCTCAACATTGATATATTAATTTAGTAAGATATGTTTCTAAAGAGGTCAGAAAGTTCAATTAATTAACTTAACTACCCTCAACCGAACTCTAAAATGCAATTCGCCCTGAAATGCATACAGAAGGTCTTACCCTAGGCCTGAGGCGTAGGAGCCTACCTAAGGGGATGCCTTAGGTCCAGAAAGACTTACCCTAAGCCTGTGGGCATAGGAGCTTAACAGAAAGGCTTACCCTAGGCCCATTGGGCATAGGAGCTTAGGTCTAGAAGGACTTACCAGCGCTGAGCCTACAGATCATCATTCATATTCCAGATAATATACCCTAGATGATTTTAGTTTATATTCAGAAGACAATATTACAGAAAATAAATATCAAACCTGTTTTTATACCAGAAAACAGATAACAGATTTATTTTATTAACATTATTATTATTATTATTATTATTATTATTATTATTATTATTATTATTATTATTATTTCGTATTCAAATGTCAGATATCATATATATTTTTCATATCAGAGGTCAAAAATCAGAGAATTGCTTTCTTTTCGTATTACAGTATCATACTTCTAACTTTTAAGCATATGGACTTGATTTAGAACAGAAAGTATTTACAGATACATGGTACGCGCTTTATGGCCCAATTCATTTCTTAGCGGTACTTGATAGATATCCGAAAGATGACATTTGTCAATTTTGGACTGATTTCAGAACAAGGTCCCTACGAATAGGGGAGTTCGATAAGACGGATCAAATCAACATCGAAAGTTGATGCATCAGAATCATCGGGATTTTAGATATATCGCGAGCAGAAATAAATGTTACGACCCATGAGGGTATTAAGGTCATTTTGACCTTCAGGAGGGGTAAACTGGTAATTTGAAACAACAATGTATAAACGGTGATGTACAGAATTTATGACTTCTAGTTGCTCGTCAAGTTTCCAAACCCCTTTGAACTAATCGGAACCCATTAACACCGTGTTTAATATCCCACCGGATAGGTACACTTCAACCATTCATTTCTCAGAACTGACTACAGAGCATAACAACAATAGTTCACCATCGCCAATCGTCCACTGACTTATTCTAGAAATCAAGCATATATTCGGATGATATTTTCCAAGTATTCAAACATGTGCATTGTACTTGATCTCATTCCAAAACATCGAAAGTACCTTATAAAAACAGATCTCTCTTACTATTAGCTATGTACTTTCTCCCAATAAATTGTACGCCTTTATATAGCATTCCTCCAATATCCTCTTAGTATCATGAACGACCAACAGACACGTGTCGTATTACCACTTCTTGTTTGAGTCATTACATGGTTGGCCTTATTTGGAGTTCTCAATTTCATGTCTTAGAAACATTCTCAATCATTATAATATCTGATGGTATTTCAGACAATTCGATGCTCGAAGGTGTTACGATTGTTCAGAGTCTTTCAGTCCTTCCAACTATTATTTCATTTAAGTTCTCAAGAGTAAAACTATCATTTTGATCAATTTGGCACTTGCTGTCGAGGATAGATTATTCTTTTCGGTCATTAAGGATATTCTGATCAGTTCAGCATTATCAGTATTTCCAAATATTTTAGTCACTTCAAACGATTCAACAATTTACGCAACTTTGACTAATTCAAACATACAAATATTTTCTCGCAAATGTCTTCAGAGATTTATTCAATTTCTAGTAGAATTTGAGCAATTTACAATCTCAAAGGTGAAGCCTCTTTACGATAACTTCTCTAGCCAGTTCAAGATTTTCAGAAGAATTAGCTGATAAACCGGATCTAGTGTAAATTCTCAAACCACTTTCATTAATAGGGGTATTTTAGTCATTTTCATACATCGGAGAATTTTCGTAATTCATTAGCCAACACAATCAAATTTAGAGATCAACCGTTTTTGTTAATCGCTTATTGAACTCGGAAAATCTTTTGTTTTGATTTATCAAACCTCTTAATCGAACATATACCTTGGCAATTAATATTCTTATTTCATAATCGATCGATATAGGCAGAGATAATCATATGCTTAAACATGGTCGTGCAAACATAGCCGAATATCAACATGTTTCAAGAGCATGCAGAGGGTAGTAATGTATTACCTTTAATACTTGCTATATCGGTCGACCATTATACTCCGTTCGATCACTCTCGAACCCGAATGCGACGTCCTCAACATCCCGAATACAAGGAACTTTGAATACCTTCAATCGCACAAATTCCAGGTTCAGTCTTTAATCACCTTGCTCATAACTAATTATTAAAATACATAAGCAGACTTGAGTTCAAGGTTCAATTCAGAGGCTTTCGGGCTAGAATTTCACGAAACGGGCTTCAAAATCGGACTCAGGACGTCGAAAAACATAAAATGTGACTTTTTAGAAAATTTGACTTTTTGGTCAACAGTCAAAGTCAACGCTGACGTCAGCGATCAAGTCAACGCTGACGTCATGCTGACGTCACTGGTCAACTGGTTTGACTCATTGAGTCAACTCGAGTGAGCTGACTCACTGAGTCAACTCGGGCGAGCTGACTCACTGAGTTGACTCGGAAAGACGGGTCGGGTCGGACGGGTCGGGTCGGGTCGGACGGTTCACTCACCTAAATATTCCGGTCACCGGACGGTCGCCGGAGTGGTCGCCGGAAGCCCCCAAAACCGCGATCCTGCCGGAAAAACGTAGAGCATTAATCCACGATTTCAACCCACAAGTTACAAACACGAAATAAGTCGGGAATTCACCGGATTTTACCTAAACAAACTCAAAATTGCCGGAACTGACGAGGCTCCGACGAGGGCCTTGCCGGCGTCGGACGAACGATCGGATAAGGGGGTTTTGCTCCCCTCCACACGGTGAGCACACCTAGGCCGACGACGCGCCACGTCGTTGACTGAGGTGGCCGGAAAACGAAAGAAAACATAGGGGCGACGTTTACGGTTTTTGCTAACTCAATCTCGCACTCCCCAGCGAAAGAGGAGGTTGATGTGCGCGTGGCTAACGATAACGGGACCGGGTTGCGACAGAGTTGTCGTTGATACCGACGGTGACAGCCACCGCCGAGCGGTGGCTCAGATTAAGGAGGCAGACGAAAGGGTTGGGGGGGGAAAATGGGAATGTTCTGGACTCTATTACACCCATGTCGATTCAGATCCAAAAAGGAAAAAAAATATCCCCACGATATATGTGAATCATGTTTTATTTCATTTTATTCTGAGAGCGGACAAAACGTAGCTTATCATTAAACTGAAGTAAGAAATGCTCAGGGATTGCCTTAGCTCAAATGGTTAAGTTACGAGTTCTCCTTCCAAGAGGTCAGGTGTTCAAATCTCATTAATAGCATTCCTTCTTTTTTTTTCTTTTTTTCTTTTTTCAACACTTAATATTTTGGGGTGTTACATGTTTTATTGGAAAGACTTCGGCATCATTATGCAATACGTGTGATACGAACTTGGATAATCCCTCAAACTCTGTATAACACATGAATGAGAATTCTCTGGAAATATTGTTGAAAGCCTAAGTCGATCCTTATGATAGAAATGCGTGAATTAAATAAGAATGATCGTAATGACCAAAAAGACGGTAATGCCCTCGAGCACCGAAATGTCTGATTAATTTGAATGACGTTATACCCTCAAGTTCTGTAACGAATGAATCGTCTGTAAAGGGGCGGAGAGTTATGACGACTTAATTTCGTTTGAATACGTGAATGATGGAGGTACCAAATGGTAATTCAGAAAGAAATGGGGGATTTATCCCAATTTCCAAATGATTGAAAAGCCCTCTTGAGCCAAATATGCAGTTATGCATTTGATGAAATTCTGAGATTTCTAATAAGACTTTAAGGGCTAAAGCGCCCCTAAGTGTTAGGAAGCACACTCATGTACGATAATCACTCCTGATATTAAAATAAGGTTGGAAGTTTTCCTCACAGAATATAAGTCCGACTACTCCGCGGCAAGTCTGGTGGTGAAATACGAAAGTAACCGTTCAGATATACTATACAACCAGATACATTAGAAGGGTTGGTTAGTAATGCAAGGTTGGGATATGTTAGTTCAAATGGTTTTGGAGGCTCGATAAACTTCTGGAAATCTTAAATATTGTAAATCATAATTTTCTCATGATGGGGCTAAATTACAAAATCACCCATGATTGTTAAAAGACCAAAATGCCCTCGTTGGCCAAAGTAATTAAAATAGTCTCGAATGTATCTGATATCGTGAAAGATCTTGACGTAGAAATCTCTGAATGCCTGGTTGGATACCTGATGAACAAATAGAATTTCTGAGCCACCGTTTACGCCTTGTTGGTATAAATTACCAAAATATCCGTGTATGATAAAATGACCATAATGCCCTTGTAAGCTTAAATGGCTGAATCACTCAGGATATGCCAAAGCTCTCAAAGATCTTGATGTATCATCTCCTGAATATCTGGGTTAAATCGTTAGTATGAACCCCCTTTTAATAGGGGCCACGTTTCAGAAATCCGTTGAAATCGTCAAAAGTTTAATGCCTCATTCCGTAAATGCCAAGTATCTCCAATAAATGATCTGTCCCACCTAGTGTGTTCCATATGTGATATATTCTGTTGAATGGATTGTATAATTATTTAATCATGAATAATATTATGTTTGGTGAACTTGATATATGATGACATTTTCTGCCTACCTAATATATGTCTGCTTAATCTGTATACTTGGTATGTGATCGTTTGACCTATGACGGTACAATCTGTTTGCATGATGAATGCTAAAAATGTCTGCTCTGCTCAATAGTATGCCTATTTATCTGTCAAAAGCATGAACTTCTGTTTCTGATACTCTGAATAGAATATGTCTGTTACATGTATTATGTTACTCATGTCTGAAATCTGATTACCGATTGTCATCTGGGGTATACTGTTGGGTTATCTTATGAAGTCTCTGTTGGTACAGACCTGATCAAGCTGGTAAATCCTTATGGACTCAAGGTCTCCCCTTGAGTGGCACCTATGCCCATTGGGCCTAGGGTAAGTCCTTATGGACCTAAGGCATCCCCTTAGGTGGCACCTATGCCCATCGGGCCTAGGGTAAGTCCTTATGGACTCAAGGTCTCCCCTTGAGTGGCACCTATGCCCATCGGGCATAGGGTAAGTCCTTATGGACCTAAGGCAGCCCCTTAGGTGGCACCTATGCCCATCGGGCCTAGGGTAAGTCCTTATGGATGCAGTTCTGGGGGACTGCATATTGGTGTAAGGTTGGAGGGTAGTTCTTGTAAACTTTTGTATGATCATTGAACATTTGCATTTAATTTGTATTGTGCTCATATGATAGGATGTTAAGTACTTGTGTATGTTTATCTGCACTTATTGGAACACACTAGACGCCAAACTCTCTGATTTCCTACCTCGTATGTTATCAGCCTATATAATTTCTGTCTAATTCTCAAGGTTTGATTAAAGAACAAATACTATTATTCTTGAGTATGATGTAACCTCGAAATAGTAGAACAGAAATAGAGGACTATCACTGCTTGAAACATCATGAAAATGTTATGCCTACCATATGTCTGTATGAGCTTATAGCATCTTTTGGTAGTTCTGTATTACTGAGCTTTCCCAAGCTCATGTTGTTTTTACCATCTCAGGATAAAAGATCAGACAAGTTGCACCTATCAACGTCGGTATGGGAGTTTCTTCGGCTGGTCAAGGGGTATGGTATCTGTGTAACTAGGGGGCATGTGTGTCATGTTTGTATTATACAAATGAGTCTGAAACTTATTTCCGCAACTTGTATCATAATTGTTTTATCGTTTTGAACGATTTCTGAAATTGTATTTTAAATCATATATTTGATTTATGATTTTAAAGGTTTAACCATACGTTTATTTGAAATCTTATCGTGGGTCGCTCTAGTGACCCTAATGTGACTTCCTAGGATCCGTTGTAACGCATAGGCGGGTCTAGGGGGTTACAGGATCCCCGCGGTTTTCTGCAAATCCTCATCCCCAAAAGTTAAACAAATTTTACTAACCAAAATATATGATTGATTTCAATTTGCAAGTCATATACTCAATACACTTAAACACATGGTTAAAGGGGAACAAGGATATTGTGTAAAATGAACATCAGAAGTAGAGAGATAAATAGATTATATAATTAAAAAATGGTAAATTACTAGATAGGTCACCCGAACTTAATAAGATTTAAACAAAAGGCACAAATATATTAAGAATAAGATAGGTAGATATACATGTAAATGAGAGTTGATTATATATATTTTAAAAATTTTGTAAAATATCAGGAATCCTTGTGGATATTTTATGGGGATTTCAACAGTTATTTACACGGTTACGGTTCGGTTATCCTCACGGTTTAGATATAACAATCCCGTCCCTATCCCCATTTGAGCTCCGGTGATAAAACTTTCCCTGTCCTCGTCTCTGTAAGTGGAAGTTTTGGTTATTTCTCATTTCGTCGGTACAAATTTCCACAATTTTCAAATATTTCCAGCCCAATTTCCACCCCTACTTGCTACATCAGACAACTTTGTGGTTCATAGGTTTTGTAGCCCTCCAAATGGTGTCCATTCCCTCTTGTTAGAGGATTCAGGCTTACAGAGTTCGTAGTATGCATGTAATACCAGCATGTAATACCATGATAAGGTTATCTCGTGGATTATTTTATATTTATTATTACGTGTACTCTTTTATTTTGATTAGATTTAAAGAGCTTTTAATAAAATACAAGGTACTATCTATTTCTTTCACGCAACAAATACAGAAAAGTTGCAAGTAATTTTTGTTTAAAGAAAAACTTTATGGGAATGAAATCAAATCATACAATAACTACATAAGTAGAAAGTAGTCGGGGTGATCATTCGATCGAGTCGAGTCAAATAATATTAAATTAGTCGAATTGATGAATCATATTTTATAACTTAAGCTTTATTTGAATTTTATCGATTGGAGTCGAGTCAAGTTGAGTTGTTCGAGTTTCTGTTCAAATTTAATTGTAAACAGTTAGTATGTTATGATACTAATTAGTTCCAATTTAAACAACATTCTATTATCATATATGTTATACATATATATATTTCTTCATAGTTTTTCATATATATTTCTTTATATTTTTTTTTAAATGAAACTAGATTTTATTAAGGGAACAACAGCATCGGCCTCGTTAAAAAGCCTCCCTAAAACCTATGGAGGAAAAAGAGTGCACGATGAGATTGTTACAATTCGACCAAACAATACATAAATCGCACACTAAAGGGCCAGACCATTACCTAAAAGCTTACGATTAACAACACATAAATCGCACCTCAACCAGATACGCAAGAGCTCTCAACAGGTTTAGATACCCCAGTTCACCACATAGTGCAAAAGCATCCAAGAAGCTGGAAAACCATCCTCACTTAGATCCACATAATTAAATAATGAACCCATCTCAGTAGCATAGAAGCACCAGATCCTTCGACCTATTTATTCCTTT
This sequence comes from Hibiscus tridactylites, assembly GCA_958450335.1. NCBI lineage: Eukaryota > Viridiplantae > Streptophyta > Magnoliopsida > Malvales > Malvaceae > Hibiscus > Hibiscus tridactylites. The sequence continues at coordinate 74,660,727 of OY288285.1, read as the reverse complement.
CTTGGCGAGGATATCCGCACTCGAGTTAGCTTTTCTATCAATCGAACATTCCACTAGCCTGTATCGCTGGAATGATGATCTTCCTGAAAACTTCAGGGGCACCTACAGGCTTATTGAACCACTGCACCACTGCTGAGCAGTCACTCTCCACACACAAATGCAGTCTGTTAAGTTTAGGGGAGTTGGCAAAGATCTTCAGCGCTTCTACAACTGCTAGAATTTCAGCCGTCGACGCATCAAGATGGCCAGCCGACTTAGAAAAAACTGCCAATGTTTTACTGTTACAGTCCCGAAGGATGCCCCCTATACCAGCCGCACCATAGCTGCCCGCCGCGGCCCCATCAACATTGAATTTCAAGCATCCCTTACACGGAGGTACCCAAGTAACATGTTTCACAGCGGGTGTTGCAACCGAAACATCTTTAAAACTCGAAGGCAAATTACATAAATCCACCGCTGCTAGGGGGCAATCATCCCACTTCGCCTTACACCATGAAGCCAATCTAAGCACAAAACTTTCGAATAATACTGTAACACTAAAAAAAATAAAAAAGAAGAATTTCAGTTGTGGGGTTTTGAACCCACGACCTCACCCCTCCCTTCCCCTTAGATGCTAAACCATTGAGCCAAGTGCTCAATTCTGTCATATTTTGCGTGGAGAAATATCAGAATAAAGTTTGAGCGGGATATTAAATCAAATTTAATATCCCATTTGACCCTTCAGATCTAAATCTGGTGAAAAAAAAAATAAACATCTAGAAAATTCTAAACGCTCTCACCTACCCTATCTCGGTCGCCACCTCCGATCTGCCTCCACCACCGCGTCGTGGCCGCCACCGCCAGCACCAGCAGAACCGCCGCGCCGTCCCGACCAAACCCTAGCCGCCACTCGCGTCGTTTTATTGTCGTCCGACGGGAGAAATGTCTTGAAGGGTTCGACGAGAACATCAAGCGTCGCCCACTGTTTTCGACGTTTCCGACCACAGTCGACGTCTGTTCGGGAAATCGGACTCCAGATCTCAGCTCCCCGGGCCGTTCTGAACAAAACCCAGTAAACCGATCGCTCCTCCGACTCCGTTAAGGTCTTCGTCGGAGCTTCGTCTTTTCCGACGAGGTTTTGAACTTTTGGGTCTTTTTCGGTAAGTTTCCGACCGACTTCTGATTTGTTTTCGTTGTGAAAGTGTTGTGGATAAAACTTTCGTTTTTTTTTTACGGCCAGGTTGTGCCCTTCGACGTCTCCGGCGACTATTCCGGCCACCGTCCGGCCACCAGAAATTGTTGGGTAAGTAAACCGGCTCAACCCGGTCTGAACCGGCTGGACCGGTCGGCCCTTTAGCCAAACCCGAACCGGTTTGGCCCAAAGCCCAAACCCAGTCAACCCAAGCCCATCGTCCGACCCGACCCGTCTCTGACCCGCCTGTCCGACCCGTTGACCCGACCCTCCCGTCCGACCCGTTGACCCGGTTCGAGTCAACCCGTCTACCGAGTCAACTCAGTCCGAGTCAGCACGATGAGTCAACCGAGTCAACTCAGTGAGTTAACCTGCCGAGTCAACTCAGTTGACCCCTGTTGACTACTGACGTCATGCTGACATCAGCATTGACTTTGACTAGTTGACTCTGATTTCGTTGACTGTTGACCTGCTGACGTCAGCGTTGACCTGCTGACGTCAGCGTTGACTTTGACCGTTGACCAAAAAGTCAAATTTTCCGAAAACTCCTATTTTATGTTTTTCGACGTCCTGAGTCCATTTTTGAAGCTCGTTTTGCAAAATTCTGATCTGAAAGCTTCCGAATCTGACCTTGAGCCCGAACTTGTTTATGTACTTAATTATTGGTTAAGAGCTTGTGAGTAAGATCTGATCTTGTAATTTTTTTTTGTAATTAAAGGTATTCTCGGTTCCTTGGATGCTCGATGTTGAGGTATGTCGAATTCAGGTTCGAGGGTATTCGAGTGTCGTATCATGAATCAATTGTTATAGCTCGGAACTAAGGTAATACACTACTACCCCTAGTATGCTTTATGATCATGTTGATATTCGGTTAACGCATGTATGTTTGTGATGAAGTGTATTCGTGAACTCTTCTTAAGTCGAATCTGATACGAAAAATAAGTATGAGAATCAGTAAGATCAAAATATTCGGATAAGAATATTAATAGACCGGGAGTTCGAAAGTGCTAATAGTAATAAATAATACAGTTAAATCTGAAAACTCTATCAATGGTGTTTAAGAACCAATGCTCAGAATGCGGAGTATGAGATGTTGGTTATGAAATTACGAAATTGCCCTTGGGTTATAAAAAAATGGCTAAATTACCCCCTTTAATAAAGAAATGACTCGAAATCTGCATTCTGTCTAACTAAGCAATTTTACTCCACCTAAGATGTATAATTTATTAGAAAGACTTCGACACTTTTGTACAAATTCGTGTGATTCAAAACTTGAATTTTCTTCCCCTAAACTTTATATAACATAAAGGTGAATCATCTGAGAATATCATTGTAATCCTACGTCGATCCTTACGACAGTAACAAGCGAATTAATTGGAATAATTGTAATGACCAAAAAGACTGTAGTACCCTCGAACACCTAAATGTCTAGTTAATTGGAATGACGTTTACACCTTCAAGTTCTGAAATGAATGAATCGTCTGTAACGGTAAGAGGGATTAAGACGACTTAATCTCTATCGAGTACGTGAGTGATGGGGGTACCAAATGGTAATTCAGAAAAAAAAAGAATGGTGGCTTTATCCCAAATTTCCAAAATGACCAGAATACCCCTTTCAGTTAAATAGGTGGTTATACACCCAATGAAATCGTGAAATTTTCTAATAAGACTTAAATGGCTAAAGTGCCCATAAGTGTTAAGAAAAACAATTCGTGTATGCCTATCGCTTATCATACTAAGGTAAATTTATTCACATCTGAATGTTGGTAAGAATTGTAAAGTTGGGATATGCCGCATTAAACACATTTTAGAGGTTCGATAAACTGTTAGAGCCCTTGAGAATTATAATCGCCGTTCTGTTATGATTGTGTTATATTTGAAAAATTGTCATGATAGTTAAATAACTAAAATGTTATGTTAGCCTAAATGATTAGAGCATCCCTGGAATTATCCGATAACTTAAAAGACCTTAATTTAGAAATACTTGAATGTCCGGTTAGAAAACTAATGAGTAAACAAGATATCTGAGTTCTGTGAACCCTTGCCTATTCAATGTTGGTATAATTACCAAAATGCACATGAACGTCAAAATGCCTATAATACCCTTGTGAGTTTAAATGATTAAATCGTTCACGATATATTTGAAATTAAAGAGCATGAGATATGAACTCCTTGAATAACTGTTTCGAGCCAAAAGTTCAATGTGCCTCATTCGGTAAATATCAGGTATCTCTGAGAAATAAAATTTGTTCTGTCTAGTGTGTTCCACGTGTGCTTCATTCTGTTGTGTATATATATATATATATATGGATTATGATTATGTGATGATTGTCTGATCATGATATATGATGCACTTTGAGTTGAAAAATATGTTTATCTGATAGGGTGTGAAATCTAGAAGTATAAATGATTCTGTTTGAGAAGCATAATTATATCTGTTGAAAAAGTCTTGTATGCGCAATATGATTGTGATTATATTCTTGTCTGTTCTGAACTTATGATATCTGAATCTCTGTATAATGGATATGCTATATGCTCTGTTGACTGAAATTTAAATGATAATGTGTTATAATCTGAACTGTTCTGCTTAGGGGTACTCTCGGGTTATGATTGAAGTGTCTGTCATAGCCCTGATCCAGCTGTTCTGTTAAGCTCCTACGCCCAATGGGCCTAGGGTAAGACTTTCTGGCTAGGCTCCTACGCCTTCGGGCCTAGGATAAGTCCTTCGGTATGCAGTTCATGGGGAATTGCATTTTGGTGTAAGGTTGGAGGGTAGTAAATTTCTGTATGAACTCAAACTTTTGCATTTAACTGTTATGTGTTTATATGAGGCAAATGATATGTACCTATGCATGTTTGATCTGCAATTTATGGAACACATTAGGCTTCTTGAATTCAACTTCATCAATCTGTCACCATGTTGATTCTCTGAACAACAAGATATCTCTTAATACTTAGTAATGTAGGAAGAACAAACCTTGTTGTCCTCAAGCATAGTGCATTACTAAAATAGCGAATCATAAATGAAAATAACTACTGTCTAGAACATCATAATAATGTTATGCTTCACCATATATCTGCATGTGCTAATAGCATCTTCTGGTAGTTTTGTATTACTGAGCTTTTTCAAGCTCACGTTGTTTTTACCATCTCAGGTTCAAAGGAAATAGCATGACCTAATGTTTGACATCAGTGTTCGGAGTTCCCTCGGCGTTGCCTCTGGAGTACGGTACTGTATAGTTAGTGGGCATGTATGTCATGTATGTCACATATGGTTTTTGTGATTGAGTCTGTAAAGTACTTCTGAAATTTCTTGTTATGTGTTTAAATGATTTTCTGAAATAGTATTTTAAACAGAAGTTGATTTTACAGTTTAATAAGTGTTTTGAGAAGAAAAAAAAATGTTTTAATGTGCATTTTACTGTGGGTCGCTCTTGTGACTCTAATGTGACTTCCTAGGATCCGTTGTAACGCATAGGCGGGTCTAGGGGGTTACAAATACCGAACCGGAAGGCCCTCTACCTTTGAAAACCACCTCGTTGCGGTGCAACCATATAGACCAAACCAGAGCAAAAAAAGCTAGAGTCCAAATAGATGAATTTTTAAACCCCGGATTACAATTATTCCTCATTAGAAGCAGGGTTCTAACATTTTTAGACATCACAAGGTTGATTCCCCATAAATTGCACCATTTTTGCCATACAGTCCATGAAACTTCACATTCGCAAAATAGATGATAAGGAGTTTCAGCAATCATATTGTAGAGAACACAATTAATTGAGGAAATAGAACTCAAACCTCGTTTAGCTAGCTCCGATTTTGTGGGAATCCTCTCATGTACTAGCCGCCACACAAAGCTTTCCACCCTGGGAGGTGCAACGTTGGCCCAAACTAAACGCCACACCTGGTCTGTTCCTTCGCAACAATTTGCAAAAACGATTGGGGCTGTACATGCCATTAGGGGAAACACGCCAACGTACACTGTCCCTAAAAGAGCCTGCAGGTTTTGCACCATTGATCACACTAAGAAAATCATTCCACACTAGCACTTCCCAATCAAATAATGATCTGCCAAGTTGAATGTCCCACTGCCACACGCTTCCGACGAGAGAGCCAAATTCTTCTTAACAGCTAGAGCAAAAATTCTAGGGAACCTGATTTTCAAAGGTACCTCACCACACCATTTCTCCTCCCAGAACCTTACGGATTTCCCATCTCCCACCACATAGCTAATATTGCTTGTCAAGAGATCGGAAGCATTATTCAGCGAAATTTTAGATTTGTTTGCTCTATTCAGGCTGGTCGGCATGAATCCAGGGGAAAGGTTCTCGTACTTGGCACAAATAACCTTCCTCCAGAAAGAATCAGACTCGGTTCTAAAGCGCCACACCCATTTATTTAGCAAGGTCCTGTTTTTTAGTTTCATATCAATTAAACCCAAGCCACTTTCTTTATATTTTTCATATGCGATATACATATGTTTAGAGACACAACTCGAACATTAATTGATTTTTTTCAAATTGAATCATGTTTATTAAATTACAATCTGAATCAAATAAAAAAATCAATTTTTTTACATCGAGTCGAGTCGAGTTTTGTTACTCTCTAACAACAACAAGTTCTAGAAGTAAATAGAATTTTATCGATTTCAACCGAATTTTTCTCGCCCTTGAATTGAATATTAAGGAATTGGGCAATGACTTGTTGATTCAACAAATATCGGTCTAGAAGTTCCAAATTTCTTGTCTAACAAGTAACAACTAAGCACGTTGTTGGAGAATGGATTGAATTAATTTATTGTTTTTTGAAGTGAAAATCAAATGGCGAAGCTTATGAATTATATTTTCCCTTTTCTTTGACTTGCAGATATAATAATAACAACTTGATGATGTCTGCATTTTATAACAGTCATCGACGATGATAGCTTCTAGAAGTCGAAAAAAATACGATCGTATTCTCTGAAATTTTTCATGATCTAGTGATAGGTAGTAAAGTGTAATTGTTTTCTCTAAAAATTTAAATTCTTATATAGTTTAAATTTTTATATTTTCTATTATGATTTAATTCGCACCCTCTACAATTTCACCCTTATATTTTAATATAACTTGCTAAAGGAAATTTAAGATATTTCAAATATATTTTTAACTTTCTGGAAAGAATCAAAGAAATTGAAATTCCATTTATTTAAAAATTTTAAAATATTACAAATTAAACGTCTAATTACTATTAAAGTCAATGATGTACGTAGTCTTTGTTTATTCTCCAAGTAAGTATGTCTCCTTCACCACGTGGAAGACCTTCAAGAACAAATTATGTTGAAAATTATTAAATAATTTGACATAAAATAATAACATAAAAGGCCCCTCAAATTTGACAATTTTATCTGGTATATTGGTACAAAAGTTGTGCACCTGATTATTTATTTCACCAGTGGTTAAGGTAATTGCTAATTTAAAATTGAGGGTGCAATTCTCTCAAAACTTATTAAAATTGGACCGAAATCGAGTTAAATTTAGTAATGAGATTGAATAAATTAAGTAATGAAGGCAATAAAATTGGATTAAAGCATGGGCATGAGGGGCACTTGCTTAGTTTTCTAATTGGTTGTTATTTTTGCGTTTTGGTTTTTAGTTGTATTCAGACGTGATGTGGGTTTTGTGAACTTGACGTGGCCTTGGCCCATGTTTTTGTAATACTAGTATGAGTACTATTTTCTTCCATTTAGGTTTAGAGAGGTTTTAATGAGGCTAAGAATGACAGTGAATCGGATTTAGATCGGACTTCATAAAGTTCAAGTTCAATCCAATTAATAATCGAACCTAAAAAAAATCTAAGTCCGATTACATAAATTTAAGTCCGATCCAATAAAATATCTAAAATTTAAATCCAAATTTGAAAGTCCGAATCCAATTAATTTTTTTCTTTTGTAAAGTAACAACTGAAACAAATATCTTTAAATAAAAAATAATTTTCATCAAACAAATATATTTAAACTAAGGATAAATATTCCATACACGGGCGGTGGAAACTGAAAGTTTCCACAAGCGCCTTAGTTTTAGGGTATAGGGAGTTAGTTTAGGGTATATGGTTTAGGGGTTTAGGTGTAGGGGGTTGAAATTTAGGGATAGTTGTTTCAATTTAAGGTTTAGGGTTATAATTTAGGGTTTGTAGATTAAAACCTAAATCTTCACCATATTACCCTAAAAACTAAACCTTGACCTATAAACCCTAAATTATAACCCTAAACCTTAAATTGAAACAATTATCTCTAAATTCTAAACCCCTACACTTAAACCCCTAAACTTTATACCCTAAACCAACTCCTTATACCCTAAAACTAAGGCGCTTGTGGAAACTTTTAGTTTCCACCACCTGTGTATAGGATATTAATCCTTAAACTAATTGCACAAACAAATCTCAACAAATATTACAATTCAATATAAACCAAATTAAACTAACAACTCAAACTTCAACTAAAAAACTCAACAACAAATAAATTATCCTTACATAAGCTACTATTGTCTTACTAGTCTAACATATTACTTTTCAAATCACAATTATAAAATGTCTAATAAATATACAATCCAAAATGAAACAAGTTAAAAATATAATCAAAATGTAGCCAGCAACTCAATTTTTTTCAAGCGTGTTCTAATTCGCACAATGCACGACTTATTGAAGTTAACACTTAAGCCCGAGCATACTCCAAAATCTCTCAGAATTCTCTTCACATTTACTATATTTTCCTCATCTTGATCCAAAAATCCTAATTAACGGACTGGTCGGATGTTTAGCGAAGACAGGGTCAACCAGACAGAAACCTTTAAAGCCTGGTGATAACTTGTTGTTTACTTTTGATTAATTTGTTTCTGTAGGAAGATGGTGAAACTATGTAATGTATTACCAAGTTCTATTTTTGGTTTTTGTTTTGGGAGAGCATTAGTTTGTATTCCGACTTATGTGTACTCTTTTCATCCACTTAAGATTAGAGATGTTTTTAATGAGGCACATAATACCGAGTAGGCTTATATGAAATTAATAAAACCATATTTGCCTAGCAAAAAAATATAATCTCAATTCAACTTAATTAGGATTTCAATATATATCTATATTAATATACATAATCCAAATTCAACTTGATTAGGATTTCATTATATACCTATATTATTTAAATCTAAGAGTTTTAAATGTTTTTATTCAGATTCATATATGGATCAAACTCGGATTAAATATGGATTTGGATCGGATACGGATCGAATCATGTCACTGTTCATATCCGATCCACCTCTTATTAGGACTTGGACCTTTCTTTTGGATTCGGATTCAGACTTTTTTAATTGAATTTGGATAAAAAAAATCTTCAAATTAAATCGGATTCGGGCTATATTACCATCCCTAAACGATACCTATACTAATATCTTTTTAAAAAAAATTGGATTAAAGCTTACAAATGTCTATAAATTCATGAATGTACAAAATTTGAGTCATTTACTTTTAAGATTTATATCTAATACACTAGCGGCTAAAATTCAGTTTTCATAATCGCTTTAGTTTTGGGTTTAAGTACTCAGTTTAGTGTGTAAGGTTTAGAGGCTTAGGTGTATGAGTTCAAAATTTATGGGTAATTGTTAGAATTTAGGGGTTAGGGTTAGGATTTAGGTTAATATATTATAGATTTAGATTTTAACCTATAAACCCTAAATTTTAACCCAAACCCTAAATTATAAACTACTAAACTTAAAGCCCTAAACCCTACACTCTAAATTGAGTTCATAACCCTTAAAATTAAGGCGCTTGTGAAAACTTTTTACGGCCAGTAAATCAAATAATTATCCTTACTTTTATTCTAATTTGAAATTTTATCAATAAAGACGAAAAAATTTGAAATTTTAATTTCAAATTTAGTGCTAAATTACTATTCAGATTACTTCTCGCCGTCCATTCCATCAATTACTGTTTATGAAATTCACAATTTACTTTGAATTGACCATATTGATTCCTTCTTTTAAGGGTTATAAAATGTGTTGAACTTCTTGCAAATAATAATGTCCCCAAATTTGACACAATTTTTTCCTATGCATATTTCCCATAATTTTGGCTTTTGTTTTATTTTAAGTGTAATTAATTACGATCATAATTAATCATTACAACACACAAATGGGTTGATAACTAAAATATAACTGAATCTAGAGTTTCAAATTAGCTGAGTAATTAATGATGTTCATATTGTCTTATCTTATATAAATTTGAATCATGACATTTACCTTTGAACATAAATTTTTTCTATTTAATCAAAAACTATAACTGAATCTAGATTAAAATAAATCTAAACAAGATTTCGCACATAAAAAATAATTTTTATCAAACAAATATATTTAAACTAATTGCACAAACAAATCTCAACAAGTATTACAATCCAATATAAAACAAATTAAAGTAACAACTCAAACTTTAACTAAAAAAACTCAACAACAAATAAATTATCCTTACATAAGCTACTATTGTCTTACTAGTCTAACATATTACTTTTCAAATCACAATTATAAAATGTCTAATAAATATACAATCCAAAATGAAACAAGTTAAAAATATAATCAAAATGTAGCCAGCAACTCAATTTTTTCCAAGCGTGTTCTAATTCTTACAATTCACGACTTACTGAAGTTAATACTTAAGCCCGAACATACTTCAAAATTTCTCAAAATTCTCTTCACATTTACTATATTTTCTTCATCTTGATCCAGAAATCCTAATTAACGGACTGGTCGAATGTTTAGCGAAGACATGGTCAACCAGACAGAAACCTTTAAAGCATAATGATAACTTGTTGTTTACTTTTGATTAATCTGTTTCGGTAGGAAGATGGTGAAACTATGTAATGTATTACCAAGTTCTGTTTTTGGTTTTTGTTTTGGGAGAGCATTAGTTTGTATTTCGGCTTATGTGTACTCTTTTCTTCCACTTAAGATTAGGGATGTTTTTAATGAGGCACATAATTCCGAGTAGGCTTATATGAAATTAATAAAACCATATTTGCCAAGAAAAAAATATAATCTGAATTCAACTTAATTAGGATTTCAATATATATCTATATTAATATACATAATTCAAATTCAACTTGATTATGATTTAATTGTATGCCTATATTATTTAAATCTAAGAGTTTTAAATGTTTTTATTCAAATTCATATATGGATCGGACTCGGATTAAATATGGATTTAGATCGGATACGGATTGAATCATGTCAATGTCCATATTCGATTCACCTCCTATTAGGACTTGAACTTTCTTTTAGATTCGGATTCGAACTTTTTTAATCGAATTTGGATCAAGTTTTTTTTCTTCGGATTCGAATTAAATTGCCATCCCTAAACGAGACCTATGCTAATATTTTTTTTAAAAAAATGGATTAAAGCTTACAAATGTCTATAAATTCAGGAATGTAGAAATTTTTAGTCATTTACTTTTAAGATTAATATCTAATACACTAGCGGCGAAAATTTTTAGTTTTTACAATCGCTTTAGTTTTGGGGTTTAAGGACTCAGTTTAGGGTTTAGAAGTTTAGGTGTATGAGTTCAGAATTTATGGGTAATTGTTAGAATTTAGGGGTTAGGGTTAGGATTTAGGATTTATGGTAATATATTATGAATTTAGGCTTTAACCTATAAACCCTAAATTTTAACCTTAAACCCTAAATTCTAAACTACTAAACCTACACTCTAAATTGAGTTTCTAACCCCTAAAATTAAGGCGCCTACGGAAACTTTGCACCGCTAATGAATCAAATAATTATTCTTACTTTTATTCTAATTTCATGTTATCAACAAAGATGAAAATTTTTGAAATTTTAATTTCAAATTTAGTGCTAAATTTACTATTCAGATCATCACTTATCGCCGTCCATTCCATCAGTTACTGTTTATGGAATTCACAATTTACTTTGAATTGACCATATTAACTCCTTTTAAGGGTTATAAAATGTGTTGAACTTCTTGCAAATAACAATGTCCCCCAAATTTGACACAATTTTTTTCCTATGCATATTTCCCATAATTTTGGCTTTTGTTTCATTTTCAAGTGTAATTAATTACCGATGAATTACGATCATAATTAATTATTACAACACACAAATAGATTGATAACTAAAATATAACTGATTTTAGAGATTCAAATTGGCCGAGTGATTAAAGATGCTCATATTGTAGGTTTTTAATGAGGCGTAAGATCCGTCAAGCTGTATGCTTTCTATTTTTAATAAAATCATACAGTTGCCGATCAAAAAAAAAAGATGCTCATATTGTCTCATCTTGTATATGTTTGAATCGTGACATTTATTTTTGGACATAAAAATTCTCTATTTAATCAAAAAAAATATAACTGAATCTAAATTAAAATAAATCTAGACAAAATTCTGCACATGATGAGATTTAAATTATAATAAATATGAACTCGAACCCATAGAGAATATTTTACGCATAATGGACCAGAACCTGATGACTTTTGGGTTGATTAGAGAGAAATTAATGCTATAAATTTGATGTTTTTACTCTGAAATTTGGACTTCTTGTTTCTTATATTCCTTTTTTGTTTTTGTTTTTTTATCTTCTGCAGTTTCACACAGAAAAAAAAAGTTAATTCCAAATTCACATTGGTATGCTCCATCCATTGGACTCAAATAGCTGACTAATTTAGAATCTTCACAATCACATGGAATTATTATAATTATTATTAGTTTGACTATTCTTTAATTATTACTATAATAAACATATTTAATATAATTATCTTATACTATTATTTTTCGTACTAAAGTTGAGTGTCATTTTCCTTTATAAATTAAAAAAGAAAAGAAAATGACAAATACCGATGTTTGAAAGTTGAAACTGAATCCCATGAAAGGAAAATTCACCTACAAAAAGCCACCTTCCAGAAGTATAAACAATATATATAATATAAAATAAATATATATAAATTAATTTTGTTTATTTTACTCTTCTGGAAGCCGTCTAAATATATTTTTATGTGTGTATATGTATATATGTTTGTGTATTTTAACTTATTATTTTCCATTATAACAAATTTTCCATTAAAACAACCTTTGTTTTGGTAATATTATTACTTTGTTGTTGTTCTGTCTTGGTTTTATTAGTACTTTTCTCAATAGGTGCTGGAAAGTTGAATCATAAGCCTGGGAAAACCATGCAGCAAATCAAAGATTCCTGGCAAGATTTCGGTGATGAATCTGATGAAGAAACACTTTCTCTTTGTGATCTCGTGATGGAAACTGATCATTCTAATGAATTCTGGGGCGATGACGATTTCTCGAATCAAGACGGGAATGGCGATTTGTTTGAGTTTTCCAGTGAAGATTTTCCTGCGTCAGCCTCAATTTTCCCGGAAAATAACAACGGTGATATCATTTTTTGTGGTAAAATCATTTCCTTCCGAGAAAGTCAACCCGGTGTTGGAAAAGAATCCCAGAAGCCAACATTCAAAATCGAGCAAGAAAATTATGAGAAAAAGAATGATTTCGGTTGCGGAAACGGATGTTTGTTTCCCTGGAAAACTTCATCGTCGCCTTCTTTATTCAACAAGTCGAGAACATTTCCTTCGTCAAAATCAACGAAAGAATCGGAAAGACATAGTTTCAACAAGTCGTTTTCAATGCCGGCTTCGGTTTCCAAGAACAAATATGGGAAAATTAGCGATAAAAAATTCGATTTTCCGGCCAAGAAAGTATCGACGTTGGCAAGTCCAGTTAAATCAAGGTGGTATTTGTTTGCATTTGGAGTTGGAAGGTTTCCAATGGAGATTGAGCTTAAGGATATGAAGATGAGACAGAGCAGGAAATATAAGACAATGAAGTCTCGAGCATTAGACAGAGGCGGTAACGGTGGCGGCGGCCAATCGGAAAATGTCAAGGGTGATCATGGAAGGAGATCGGGAAAGGGTTTTTGGAGGTTGCTGAAGGTTTTAGGGTCGAATCAAATGTTTATTTAATTAACGATTACAATATAATGTTATTCGAGCTTAATTCTGTCATACTGGCTTAAATTAGCTGTGTATTTGAATCTTAATTTAATTAGTATCATATTATATTTATCTTAGTATCGCTTATGAAAGTTGATATTAAACCCATTCGGACTCAAGAGACATCAAAATTAATTTAATTTTATCCAAGGAAAAAGTATGTTCGAGACTAGAGACCGAGGAAGGATTCGAAGTTATGAGATTATAGTCGAATAACTCAACTGATATTGTAGACTAGCTTTAAATGATTCTCGAGAGCTAGTTTAATTTTATCGAGCTTACTAAGAAGCAGGGTGTTGGTTCGGTCTTCTCACCGTCAGTCGTTCGTAGCAAGCCGGCGTTCATTTTTTCGTCACCAAATTCAGCTCGTTGGTGTCTGTTCGGGAAAGACGCTCCTCAGTTTGGTGGCTTTCTTCGTGACATTGCGCATTGGTTTTTAGGGGCGCCGACAACTTCATTTGTCATCTTCACCCAGACCATAAGCTTCGCTCGTCGGCGTCGCTTTGCAGGGCCAGGCCGTGTTCTTGTTTTGAGCCTCTCGACTCTTGGTTTTGGCGTTTTCGGAATCAGGGTCATTGGCTTTTCTTGACCGAAGCCATTTCTTCTAATGCGATCTACAAGCCTTAAGTAGGTTCCGAATGCTACAACCTGTTAGGAATTTGGTATGCGACAAAATAACCAAAGCGATAACAACATCGACCAACACATGCACAAGAGACAAGATTTAACGTAGTTCAACATAGTCTGCCTCCACGGACGAGAGAAACGAACAATTCACTATCAACGTCGAGAACCCGAAGAGTACAAATACATGATAACCGATGTAATCACAGAATTTGATGTACAAATCACATGACCCGATGGAACCAAAACACTAAACAAAAAAAAGAATTAAGAAAAATTTTAATGAGACACACAATGCATGTTTAGGACTTGTATGATTTTATCTTTAATAAAATCGTATTCGTTGAGAAAAAAGTAGAAGGCTCAAATTATTGACATTTAAACAACATATTTGGATTTGAATCCAACTTATGTATACATGTAAATAACATTTTTTTCAAACTCAAAATAATAGTAATTGTAACCTAATACTTAAATTATGACTAACAATTGTCCAACTAATTCTTAAATAAAACGTATTAGATATCATATAAAAATAATATTAGATATAAACATTGTAATCATTTTTAAGGGTAAACTACACCACATACCACTCAACTATAGCAGCTGAAAAAAGAGTTATATAGTTGTAGAGCTTTTAAGATACCATACCTACAATAAATTAAAGGCTTTAGGGATATGAGAAGAGGAAAACGTGAACGTTTAGTGAATAAAGTTTTGAGTCAAAATTAGAAGATTATATCACATTATTGATTCTATAACATGGTCACAAAAGTTGCAATAACAATCCACAAATAACGAGAAATCAGTTATATGATATAACTTTTATAATATCATAAAAGCATGCCTACAATTTCAATACTCATAGGCTTACAAATTTTATATCATATCAATAATTTAGTGATTTGATGATTGACTTAGGGTTGTTAGGTGTATTATTTTGGAGATGATTGAGTCTGTCTTGTACCTCATTGTGTGTATTTTTCTCCTCCATTTATGTTTAAGTAAGTTTTTAATAAGGCATATAATATAAGTGTTAATTTTATCTTATTAATAAAAACTCCATTGCCGAACAAAAAAATTTAAAATATATATGAATTTATCTGTGTTTCAATGAGATTACCACCAAACATCTTGTTTTAACTCATTGCTTGAATCCCAAGAAGATAATTCTGAGTCTGCGTGCACCTTCTTGTTTGTCGCCTCTAGTTTCGAGAGTAAGCATATAAAGATGCAGTCTTGAAATTTTGATTTTTATGTCAAATATGTAAAAATTAAATCGATTTGAAAAAGTCGTATGAAATAACACGTAAAATTAAGTCTCTAGATAACCTAATCAAAACCACATAAAAGTTTTCATAAAACGAGCTTGTAATTTTCTTAAAAACCCAAACATTCTTTTATGAACTTGTAATTTTGATTAATTTGGTTTGCCTACAGTGAGTATTTTGTTTTTGTATTTTTGGATAAACTGTATAAATGGTCCTCCAATTATGTTTTAATTCATTTTTTCGTCCTTCGACTATCAGAAATTATAAATTGATTTCTCAACTTAAAAAAAATTAACAAATTAATCTGACGCCGTTAAAAATTTAACAATCAATGACGTGAATTTTACATTCTGTTCGGACCCATTTTATAGAAAGATAAAATTAAATATATGAGTCATTATCTTTTTCTAAGAATAAAAAATAATTAATGTTAAATGCCAACACCATAGACCTACTATCACGGGGCCATTACCTTCTTTCCAAAAGTCATGTCTGATAAGATGTGCAGCGTCACCGCTTATATATCACAAGACCTCCCTATTCTTTTATGACGTGGGATTAATGACCCCGCCTCTTCTCAAAAGTGACACCTACACATTACCAAATTCAGCCCTTCAAACGCCATATGTCCATCCCTTCCGCCACAAATAGTAGAAGAATTCGAAGTATCGTGTAGATTAAGTTTTAGAATTTTAGGGCCTTTGAGATTTAGGTTAAAGGAATTAGGAGTTTTCATTTAAATTCACGTGAAATATGAATGGCTGAAGAAGGAAAGTAAGGGATTGGAAAAGGGTATAACATTAACTAAGGCTTAAAACTAAACCATGTAGTTTTATATTTTCAAACTATTCAGTTTTTCGGTTATTCAAACTTTCAAAATTCAGACTCGATTCGAACTCGAAATTTCAACGAGTTATTCGAGTGACTCGAATAACTCGAATAATTCAAATAACTTGACTCGAATAACTCGAAATTTAAAATTAAAAAAAAAAATTTAGTTGAGTCGAGTTTTGTCCACCCCTATATATAGCGTCGTCCCCGGTGGGGACACGGCTGGATACATAATATTTTAATCAATCTCCCGTTGTAGTCTAGAAAAGCATGTGCTTATTTTAATACCCTATATAAAGGAGTATTATTGAGTGAGAGCCTGCACTGGTTCATATTCTATACTATAAGTAACCAATTTAAGCAGTTAATTGCTAGTAGAAATGGAATCCAAAAAAAATGCTCTGCTTTTGGTTGCAATGGCAGTGGTGCAATTAGCTGCAGTCGCTCCAACTGTGACGGCTGCTCGTAACGAAGTTATGTTCTTCCTTGTCATCAACATCAGGAACCCTTTGTCCAACCTTTTCTTGCTGAGAATTGTATTCCCAAAGGCACGCACTGCGGCTATCCCGGTGCTGCTCAATGTTGCAGTGCCAGCACTTGTCAAGCCTTTATGTTTGGGCGTTGCTGCCAATAAAAGACTATGTATCTTGCCTCTGCTTTGAATAAAAACACCTATTTAGTTGTGTTAAATAATTAAAACAAACCATGAATTGGCCTTTAATTTTGCTACACGAGTTGCTTTGGATGCTTTATTTACAAGTATCTATTTAGTTATTTATCCATTGGATGTATGGAATGGGGTTATGTTTTACTTTGGGTTAATGTTGAATAACAGTTCCCTTTGCCGTGCTATCATCACACGTGTATCGCCACGTGAGCATCGTTAACTGTCACGTCAGCATTATAATAGTTAATATCGGTTAATGGGAAAAATTGAATGATTTTAAGGAGAAAATTGATGCATGCAAAAAATATGAACAACATTACTGATTGGGTTCACTTCATGAACAAAATAACTTCTTAAGCTTAAAAATTAAAATGTAATTTTATTACCGTATTGACTTTTCACTTTATAAATTTGTCGTTCAAGAAAGTATCAACGTTGGCAAGTCCAGTTAAATCAAGGTGGTATTTGTTTGCATTCGGAGTTGGAAGGTTCCCAATGGAGATTGAGCTTAAGGATATGAAGATGAGGCAGAGCAGGAAATACAAGGCAATGAAGTTTCAACCACCGGACCGGCAATGGCAGTGGCGGCCGATCGGAAAATTATTAGTTTAAGGGTGACAAGTTCTTGTAATTTTGAGAAAAATCAATTGTGTTTTTGAATTTTTGTATTCAAATTAAGTTTTTAGATTTAAAAAATTTAAACAATGTGGTTCTTTAACCGATGGAAATTATTGTTGATTATTACCATACTAACGTGACGATTCATGATGCTAATATGGTGCTCTCTACATATGAATGATGGTGTGGTAGAAGGTTTAATTCATTGTTTTTAAACCTTAAGACCTTAATTGTTTTTTATTAAGTTTGAGCGCTTAATTAATTATTAAAATATTTTAAAAATTAAATAGTAAAAGACTACTAAAAATTTTAAAATATTAGATCAGACTTTAAATCATGACATTATGAATAAAAAAATTAAGTTGGGAGGGTCGCCATCATATTTAATCTCTGCAAAACATGATCTGAATTAGTCAGCAATAAATCAGATAGATATCATCAATGATCAAACCAAAAACAATAAAAATACTATTACAAATTTAAAAAAAAAATCCGAAAAAAAGTTTAAAAAAAATTCCTTAGTTTTTTTTTTCCTTTAAAAGTTAAATAAGCCTCAAACATTCTATAAAAATCAATTAAGTCCTTTTATTGTATTTTTATTTACATGTGAACCACTACGTCAACATTGTGAACTGCTACGTTAATATCAACAATGATTTTTGACAGTAAAAAGATCATATTAATTAAATTTTCAAGTTTAAAGATTTAATTGAATGAAAAAATAGTTATAGGTTTAATTGAGTCAAAAATTAGTTTATAGGTTTAATTATTTTTTTTCAAAAGCACATAAACTTCTCCTTTCTCGCACAATTAACCCTTAAATGTTTTAGCGAAAGAGTAAACATGAAAATCCGGTTGTTGTTCAGGCTTTCTTTGATTGCATTCTACACGTGTTGGTAAGTTTCTATTTTCACACGTGTGAGAAAATTGAGAATTGTTTAATTTAGGATTGTATAAGAGGATGTGATTCTAATTATGATATTTATTTTTTTCTTTGTAATAAATATAGAGGAAATTAGCAGCTTCAAATAGTTTTAGCATTATAAATTATCGTATTAATTTCATTAATTATTAAAATTGAACGGTTAATATTTTGGGGATCACACTAAAATTATTCAAAAAATTACTGGTAGACATTTCTTATCGTTGACCAAACTTTTTTTGTTGTAAAAAAACATGTTTTCCCCGGAAAAAAAAAAACCTAGTTTAGAACTTGAAGCTTAACTCGGATTTTTGTTTTGTTTAAACAAACATCCTTAAGTGATGACTTGGTCAAATCAGGCATGGTTCTAGGTGATGCATGCCTAGGAAGGAAAAAGCAAATAGTTTTAATATTTCAAAGATGTCCTTTTACAAGTCTAAAAAATACGCTAACGTGTAAAGTTTTTTTTAATGATATCTAGGTATTTTTGGGTTGAGATGACATGTTATGAATTGACCGTCTATCTTTTATCTTTTCAATATATTAATCCAACGTTGAAAGCTCAAGTTATGTCTGTTTTAGTGAAAACTGTGCGAGCAAAAATCTCTATACGAGTTTAATACGAAAATTATTATTTATTACAAATTTTTAATAATTTTATTAATTATTTGTACTTAAATTCAAACTAGAATTCTATACGAAGATATTTAGATTATTTAGGATTAGATTTATGAAGATATTCAGATGATTTAGGATTCTTTTGGCCGTGGACTATTTTTTTTTCTTTTCAAGGTTGATGAATTCACTTTGTTAATTTTTCTATAGAAATTTTCTTCAACATGAATCTTCTAGTTTCTGTGAGAGATATCGTCTTCACACACTGAGTTGTCTAATCAATTGCGGTTAAGAGAGTCGGTCAGAGCCATTATTTTGGAGGTTGCCTAGTCAATTGCGGCTTAGAAGGTTTCATATGACAGATATCTCGTTTTCTACTTCAAGATCATGTTTTCTTGCAATTTGCTAAATTTGAAGTTTTGAGATTTTCTAGGATCATACTATGGAGGTTTCTAGATTAATTGTGATCCAGAGAGTTCTTAAATTTTAAAATCTACCCGAATCCTAAGTTTCATATCACTAGGTCTAGCCGTCTAAGCACATGTTTGATGATCAAGCATGTCGGACCGAAACGACGGTTATTTCATCACACCAAACTCAACATCTTATGAATCCCACCTCAAAAAAGACACGAGAACATGCCATTTCTTGAAGCATATCACTCTCATATCTCAACAATCATCCCACTTTTGATTTGGCGAACAACGGTGCCGAGTGCCGACGAAATCGACCCGTATTTGGGAGGAGCTTAAAAGAAATTCATTTGCATCATCGACGACTCTATGTTGCTCAAGTATTTGGGGTTTGGCTTTGCCAATTGAAGTGGTTCCTTTCCGTTGGAAATAAATTTACAGGAGCAAAGGAAGGAGAAGTACATTAAGTTTTAAAAAATTTAAATTCAAATTGTCATATATATATATATATATATATATATATATATATAAACGTAGACCTCCTAGTCATGAGCAACACGAGGACGCATGATAATGCCAAAAATTAGTCAAAGAATGTTAGCAAAAGGACTAGCTAGTTTCACAAGTAATTATAATATTCTTTTTTTAAAAAAATTGGTAACCGAAATTGCTTTTAAATTCAAAAATTAGGTGACTTATTGATATAGACAACCATCTCATGTTTAAGAAATAATAAATAGTTTAAGAATTAATAAAATATAATTAACAGAAATTTCTAAAGGTTTTTTTCACATTTTAACAAATTTGGAATTTGGATCTTTAAACTCTCCCATGGACTTTTTATCATAAAAAAATGAAGTCACTTTTTGTTATTAGTCCTTATACTTTATGTAAGTTGAAAACTTAGTTCATTATAATTTGGTCTAATTTAATCTATGTATAGTTCAAATTTTGAAACCAAAACCAAACAATAAAAAGACAATATAACTAAGTATAAAAACATACATAATTTTTTTAATAGTCTAAACGTGATTAGAATTTATAAGGTAGTATGAATTATATATATAACATTAGCATAATACATGAATTAACTAGCAGAACCAATCGGATTTAACAACTAGAAATGACAAAATCCAACTTAAACATATATTTTTAAAATTAAACTTAAAATATAGTATCTAACATATTTGAAATTCAAATATGTAAACTATTATTTCCAAACTACCAACTCTTTTATAATAAAAAAAAGGCATGTGGGACACATTTATACCATAAAAATCTCTAACTAGAAATACAAAATACAGGGGAAAAATAATTTAATTTAATTTTTTTATTGCTCTTTTGGTTCTCTAGGATTTTATCCTGATTAATCTAGACCGACGCATCGTACACTTGATTTTAGTTGTTAATTTTGATGACTAATTTTCCATCACGTCCAAAGAGGTTCCCAAGCCGAAGCAAGATTATTATCATCGAGAAAACAAGTGGTATCAATTTGCTGAGAATTACTAATATTGTTGAGTTCTTTGGATTGAGTCATTTCCAAGATAATGGCTACCAAGTTGGCTTGTTGGCATTGCATTGTGACGATCTCGGCTTGCGCCTTGGCCAGTTGGGCTTGGAGTTCACTCACTTGCTTCTGAAGCTGGCATATGGCCCCGGCGCAACCGTACACAGGGTCGCGAATCCGAGCGTTCGCCTCGTACACCATGCTGCTCACGGCGTCGGCTCTTTGTGACTCGGGAAGCTCCTGAAAAGATAAAAGAAAGATACTCAGTCCTTGTTTGTAAAAATTATTAAACATGTTTAAGGATTAGATTATTGGTTAAGTATAATTTGTTTCGGCTTGTACGAGCTAGGTTTTGGATAAAGATTTTTGTAAATTTATATATTTTTAAATATGCTCGTGTGATTACAGGGTACTATATGTTCAATTTTCTTAGTTTTTTAATAACGCACACATACCGTGCACACATGGTACTCAAACTCGGATCACCTAGATAAAATACATCATCCTTTACTACTGGGATCACTTCACGGGTTTGTAAATATATATTGTTTTGGCTTTAAGTCTATTTAGTTATATGTTTAGGCAATTAATTATACAAGTAAATTATTTAGGCAAATTGACAAAAGAAGCACCCAACATTTGCATGTTTTATCATTTTATCCTCTATTTTTTAGTAAACAATCCTCAACGTTTTAATTTGGTCTAAATATTCACATGTTGGATAAAAATTGCCAGTCAACTGGCGATCAACATGAAACTGGACTTGCTACGTGTTAAGATCTGCTGACGTGTCAGCATCATATTCACAACGTGTCAACATCATATTTGTCACATATTACCATCTGGTTCGGCCACGTGTCATCATGATAGTCAGCCACACGTTACTATAAAGAAGGATATAACAAAATATTTTAAAAAAATCTGACGTGGCATATGCCACGTCAGCTGATCTTAACGCGTAACAAGTTCAGTCATAATCAGTCGTTGACCATTAGTTGACTGGTAATTTTTATCTAACAGGGGCATAAATCGAAACTTTAAGATTTGTTTGCTCAAAAAAATAAAAGACAAATAATAAAACATGCGAAAGTCGGAGCATCTTTTGTCATTTTACCAATTATGTATGTATTTTAATTTTTAACAATCATTCAAATAGTCAAGTCGATCCAAGCAAATCGATTTGTTTACAATTTATTTTCACAAAAATTATGAAAATGTAGGCCATTTTAATCATTCTAATGGGAAGAAATATTTTGGACGCAATTCCTTATTTAAGGTTCGAACTTAAGTGATACATGTTATAAATTTATAATTTAATTTTTTAAAAATATAAAGAAGTAATTCATGTCATCGGATCGGTCCAATCAAATTAGGATAAAAAATTGTAAGAAAATTTAAATTATTATTTAATTTAATTTGACTCGAACCATGAACACAAAACTAAAATTTTGAGAAAACTTTAACAACGATAACTTTAGTAGACAATATTTGTTTTTGTTTTTTTTTTCCTAATATTCATTCCAAACATTTGATTCAATTATAATTTTCGTATATATATTAATTATTCTTGATTGCATTTAATAAATAAAAATGCTGATCTTGATTTTGATAAAAACAGATTCAAAATGGCAGTTCTGAAGAAAAAAACCTGCAAAGACTTGATGATATTGCTAGCTCCAAAAACTCGATGAGCAATGGTGAATTTGTAAGGCTCGGTCGGAGGGAAATAAGGCGCTAGAACACACTTCTCGACGCAGCGGCGGCGAAGGATTTTGCAGGCGGCGCAAGGGCTGAGAACAACCGTGGGAGAAGCGGGTGGCGGAGGAGATTGTGAGGTAGGGGAAGGAAAACGCGGTGAAGAAGAAGGAGAAGGAGATTGGGATGGAGAGGGTAAAAATTGGGCGCATTTTTCATTGTTTTCCATTGTTGAAATAAACAAAGGAACTTAAAAATATGCAGAGGAGAAATTTCTTTTAATTGAAAAGCAGGGAACAAAGCTATATAAATAGAGCAGACGAAAGCAAGGAAATAATAATAATAATAATAATAATAATAATAATAATAATAATAATAATAATAATAATAATAATCTTGATTCAATTAATGTTGCTCAATTTTTTTTCCAATGACACGTGTTCAAATACAAATATTAAGATTTATGTCAAAAAGGTCCTTATACTATTTCGAAATTTAAAATTAATCACTATACTTTATTTTTTTTGTAAAATTGAGTCCTATTATTTTTTAGTCAAAATGACAAAAGATGCCCCAACATTTGCATGTTTGGTCGAAATATGCCCTTGCTGGATGGAAACTACCAGTCAACAGACGGTTAACGACTGATGTTGACTGGACTTGACACGTGTTAAAATCTGCTAACTTGTCAGCATCATATTCACCACGTGTTAACATCATATTCGTCACGTGTCACTATCCGATTTGGCCACAAATTAGCATGATAGTTAGCCACGTGTCACCATAAAGAAGGGTATAACAAAATAATATTTTTTAAAATTTGTCGTGGCATATGCCACGTCAGCCGATATTAGCGCATGACAAGTCCAGTCAAAATCAACCGTTGACCATCAGTTGACTATAGATAAAAAAAAGGGAAAACTACACCGGTGGTCTTCTAACTATTACCGTTTTCCTATTTTGAGCCAAAACTATTTTTTTCGGCAAAAACGTCCCTTCTGTTACATAGTTTTCATGTTTTGGTCTCTCGACGTTAAATAACTAACGGTTTTGCTGATGTGATATTTTTTAAATATTTTTTTAATTATTTCTCTCTTCTTTCCCTTCTTCTTCATCTTCTTTATTTACCACCATTTTGACGTGGGTCTTTTCCATTTTTTGCTTTGTTTAAATCAAGGGTTTATCATAAATTCATGAAGATCGAATCTGCCAAGCAGGTCCAATTCTTGCTTTTATTTTGATCTTATCCTAACCTTAATTCATCGAACCTAAGTTTCGGGTTCCCTATTTTTAGCTTCAACCCCCCCCCCCCCCCCTTTCTTCCAAAAAAAACAACAGAGAAAATTAACAGAATAAAAGCAAATATTCATCAGCAAATGAGAGAAAAACCAAGCATTTGCTGGCAGTAGGCTAAGTTTTTTTTTTTACAAATTTTCAAGGATTATTGGGTTTGGGTAATTGGGTTGTTGTTTCCAAAATCAAAACGGGCTAATACCTTGAGGAGAACCGGAGGGTAGTTCGCCTTAAATTAGGTGACCATCTAACGGCAGAATGTGGCGGTTTAAGTGTTAGTAACCGCAGGTCTCAGGCTTAGATTTAGTTTTCGATGTTGATTTTAAGAAAAGTAAGCTGATTTCGGGGTCTAGAAGTTCAAAAGGAATATTCTTTTCAAATTTGTGAAGTTACTAGACTTACGGATAGCCGTGAACGGTGGTTGCCGCGACGGCAGAAACTACAGTGGTACACTAGAGAAACTGAGGGTAATAAGATTTTGTTTTTAGGTTCAGATGTAGCAGAAGATGAAGAGAGAGAAATGATT
Source organism: Hibiscus tridactylites (assembly GCA_958450335.1). Classification (NCBI taxonomy): domain Eukaryota; kingdom Viridiplantae; phylum Streptophyta; class Magnoliopsida; order Malvales; family Malvaceae; genus Hibiscus; species Hibiscus tridactylites. The sequence continues at coordinate 74,636,542 of OY288285.1, read as the reverse complement.
AAAAAATATTAAAAAATGCCATGTCAGCAAAACCGTTAGTTATTTAATATCGGGGACCAAAACAGAAAAATTATGTAATAGAAGAGACGGTTTTATCAAAAAAAATAATTTTGAGACCGAAATAAAAAAACGATAATAGTTAGGGGACCACCGGTATAGTTTTCCCATAAAAAACAAAATACACATTACCAACCACACTCTGAAACTACTCGGTATTTAATAAAACAAATTAAGAATAATTGAACATAAAATTAATAAATTTAGATGCAATTCATTACTTATCCATCCATAATCATTTGTTAAGTAAAGTTTTAACAAAATCATAGTATGAATAAAAATTCAAACACATAAATTTATTGAATTTATATAATATTAATTATTAATCTATCAAAATTTATTTTTATACATATATAAAAACTTAAATATGATTATAACATGCGAGAATGTATAAATACGATATAAATTATGAGTGGATATTTTGTATTATGACGTGACAATAGTAAAGATAACATGAGTACACATAAAATTTATATGATACGAATTATTAATTTATTTATATAAAATTTATATGAATAAGCCCATCCCTTGTGTCCTGGTAGTAAAGGTAGATGTTCATCATCCCTTGGGATCCATGTTCGAGCGCAATAATGCATGTTGTGTGTAACGTCTTTAAAAAGATTAAGAAAAATGAACAAAGGCTACTTTTGTATTACACCATCATATTAAAAAAACAAATACACGAATTCCTAGGATTAATCATGGTAAGTCATAGTTCATTTTAATCATAGAAATACAACTCTTTGTCACTATTATAGTACACAAATGTACTTCCCAAAAGGTTAAAATTTAAATATTATTTTATAAATACTTTAATTATTTCAAATATTGTCCAAATTTTAAATAAAAGGTAATTACACTTATGCTATTTGAATTTATAATTTTTATTATCGATTAAACTAAGATATAATCGATATTGATTTATTTTTTTTAATTCAGAGCAGCAATAGGACATTTTTCTTGAATTCAAAATTTAATAAAAATATTTATTTGAAAGAAATAAGAAAAGTAACATGAAAAATATTAATTTTATTTTTCAAGAAAATATTTCCCCAGATAAGATTGCACCGATTGACCACGTTCTTCATGTTTGTATGACCAAAGTGTTGAAAACACAGAAACAAAACAATAGAATCTGAGTAACACGAGGTTGTACAGCACGATACGTTGAATCAAATCCGAAAACTTTTAAATTTCAATTTACAATTAATTAAAATATGATATATGGGTTGTTCTTTCGGATTTTCGAGCCTTTTTCTTGACTAATTCGGACCGACTCATGTCGCATATTTAGCTTTAGTAGGTGAGTCTCTCAACAGAAATCTACATACACAAAATCTCGAACTCAAAACTTGCTTAATTGATACCAACCTGGTTATCGCTTGGACTAACCTCGGTTGTTATTCAAATATATTTTAATTATCAATAAAGTTTTACGCGGATGAAAAATTCTGTAAGTCTAAGTCTAATAAGTTGGAGTTTTCTAGCATGTGGCCGCCTAATATACGGCTAATATACGGCGTTACCGGAAACATGATAAACTATACCGGAAGCATGATAAGGTATATAATGTATTCGGTAAAGCGGTACCGGATATGTTGATTTCGAAAGTATCCATACTTTTTCGAAAGTATCCATACCTTATCATGTTTCCGGTATACCTTATCATGTTTCCGGTAACGCCGTATCATGTTTCCGGTAACGCCGTATATTAGCCGCATATTAGGCGCCGTACCGCAGAACCTCCCTAATAAGTTGGATTCAATCATTTAAAAAGAAGGGTGAAATAAGGGGAGTGTCTAAAAGTATATTTTCTAAACCTACGATGGGCGTTGACCTTTCTCCTATTTCTCCGGAGATTGCAGGGGTATCGACGGCGGCGCAGTACTGTGATTCAAGCGGGCAGCCACCGAGAGGGGGGATTGGCGGTCCTCTACTAGTCGCGGTGGAGGAACAGAAACATGCTGCGGATATGGAAGTTATGCTGACTGAGAAAGCATCGGGAGGGATGGATGGATCGACTGTGGTCGCGGAAGGTCTTGATGTCGATATGGCTGCTGTTGGAATGGAACAGCCACCGCTGGCAGGGGCAGGCGGTGAGGCTGGTGCAGGAGGGACTAGTAAGAAATCCTATGCTTCAATGGTGGCGGGATCGTCGGCGGTAGGAGTGGGTATTATGGCCAGTGCTGCTGATGATGGTTTGGAGGTTTTGGACACAGACTTCGTGGTGGATCGCACTGGCTTGTTCCCTCGCATCTCTTTCTCGGAGCGAATTCATGCTCGTATTGCCAATAGCATGCAAAACACAATTATCGTTCGGCCTCTTGGTCGAACGGTTGGTTTCAAGACTTTGGCTACTTGTGTGCATGCAATTTGGAAGACGGAAAAGAACTTTCAGGTTATTGACTTGGACAATAATTATTTTTTAGTGAAGTTTGAATCAGTAGAGGATTATACTAAGGTACTTACGGGTGGTCCGTGGACTTTGTTTGGATGTCACTCAACGGTGCAACCGTGGAGTAGGAACTTTTCGACTACGAAAAAACATCCGTCTCAGGTGGTTGTGTGGATTCAATTGTCGGGTATTCCTTATAGGTATTATTCCAAGGCCTTGTTTACGAGGATTGCAGATGTTATTGGACGAGTGATAAAGATTGATTATAGTACGACATTAGGCGAAAGGGGACGATTCGCGAGACTTGCGGTGGTTGTTGATTTGAACAATCCTCTTCTGTCTTGTATTGGGATTGACGGATTTGTTCAAAAGCTTGAGTATGAGGGACTCCACTTAATTTGCTTTAAGTGTGGTCGGTATGGACATTCCGTGGCTTCATGTGTGCATTCGACTGGTGAGGGTGAGAATGTAGATATGTCGACGGAGGTGGAGGCAAGTAGTAAGGCCGACGACTCGAATGTAGAAATAACTAAGGATGAGTTATTTGGCCCTTGGATGGTGGTTGAGAGACCCCGACGTCGGGCATCTCGGGCGAATGGAGCTAGTGCAAGTGGGAATCCGGGTGAGCGCAGGGGGTCTCGGTTTGGAGTTTTGCAAGAGTTGCATGGGGACGACAGTGCTGTGGATGGGGGGAAGTCTAAGCTAGTGATAGGGGGTAATGCGAATAGGGTGATGGAGGACGTGCATGGAAAAAGACCAGTGGGCCATGCTACTTTGCATTTGCGCCATGCTCCTAGGCAGACGGGTGGGATTAAAATTGTGGATGACGTTGGCGGTAAGGGTGTCGAGGGTGTGGGTAGTAACGTTGGAAGTAAGGGTGCTGAGGTAACGGGTTTAACCACATCCGCAGAGCCGGGATGTCAAGCGGACAAAGGCAAGGGCCTTGACGTAAGAGAGGTAGCGGCTAAACACCATGACGCGGGGAAGGTGCGTGAAATTCCGCATAGCGGATTGGCGATTAGCGGGGAGAAGCCTATGATTGTTGTTGTTTCGTCTATGGTGGGAGTTGAATCCCAAGTCGTTCCGTACACGCCTGGTATCGTGCCGGGTTCCCATAGAGCGATATCCATAAAGGAAGGGCGAAATGACTTTAAGTCGACGTCACGGTTTCGTCATGGAATCGGTTCAGGTAATGTTGGGAGTTCGCTATCAGCAGTGCAGCGCAAAAGTCTAAAGGTTTCGAAAAAGCAAGAAACTCGAGTGCCTCCTCGCCCGGTTCTTACAGAATGGGTCTCGGAGCTCTCTTCGAAACTTGATCAGATACAGGATACTGGACAACAGTGTGGCCAGGTTGCGGATAGTAACATGGGCGATCAACCGATGGATTTGGGTCGGATGGTTACTGACGGTAATGGCGGGAGCGTAGGGAAGGAAAATTGCCCACCCTCTTTGTAAGTTCTGGTTTTGTTTTGGTGTTTCGCTTATTTTGTTACAATGAATATTATGCTCTGGAATACACCGGGTGCGGGAAGTGCTAAATTCTGGCGCCATTTTAGAAATTTTGTGCGTTCTAATAATCCTCAGATTGTGGCTTTGTTTGAGCCACGGGTGAGTTACGGTGAAACTGATAGAGTAATTCAGAAATTTGGGTATCCGAATTCTTTTCGGGTTGAGGCGCGGGGCTTTAGTGGTGGTGTGTGGTTGTTATGGAGAGATGGGTTGGATGTGGAGATTTTGTCTATTTCCAATCAGTTTGTACATGGCAAAGCTCGGAAGGTTAGTTCTGATACTTGGTTCTTTTTCACTGCTGTATATGCCAGTCCTAATGCTTGTGTTAGGCGATATTTGTGGGATAAGTTAAAATGCCTTGATCCGGGGGTGTGGAACCATGGGTGTTAGGTGGTGATTTTAATGCAATTCTCCGGAAAGAGGAATGATGTGGTAGATCGAGCGTTGTCTTGGGGACTAGTCCTCTTTTCCAAGAGTTTATTGATAGTTTAGAGTTGACAGAGCTGGACTTTAAAAGGGATGAGTATACTTGGAGTCGTGGTGATTTGTATCAACGGCTTGATCGATGTTTGGCCAATAACTCCTGGTTTATGGAGTTTCTGTTGTCGATAGTTATCCATTTAGATCGTGTTGGTAGTGACCATTGTCTGCTACTCATCAGACCAAATGGGGTTCGGATACATACCGACGAGAGCCACTTTCAGTTTTTAGCAGCTTGGCAGGATCACCCTGGGTTCCGCGAGGTGCTTGAGGATGCTTGGGATGAGTCATCGTCAGTAGTTACCAATGTTCGAAATTTTCAGGAGGTGATGAAAAAATGGAATGTCGATGTGTTTGGTCATATAGGGAAGAAGAAGAAGAGGTTATTAGCACGTCTTAGGGGTATTGATAGAGCATTGCAGCGGTCACATTCGGATTTTTTGGTTGAGTTGAGGAGTAATTTGCAGGCTGAGTTAGATATTGTTCTGGAACAAGAAGAGACGTTGTGGTTCCAGAAATCCCGTAGTCAGTGGATTTTGCAAGGGGACGGGAATACTCGGTTTTTTCATGCTTCCACGATGGCACGGCGACGTGCTAATCTTATTGTGGGGCTTAAGTCGAGTAACGGAACTTGGATTACGGATCAAGACATTCTGCGCGCGGGGGCGATTGATTTCTACAAGAGAGATTATTTACTACTTATCAGAGCTGTGAGGGTTAGTATCATATTCGGGGGTTGTTTCCGCGGATGAGGGATAGTGTGTGGTGGTCTTTATGTGCACCCGTAACAAACACTGAAATCAGGGCGGCGATCTTTGACATGGATCCGTGGAAGGCTCCGGGGATTGATGGCTTGCATGCGGGCTTTTATCAGCTTAACTGGGATGTGGTGGGGGGACAGTGTGTGTCGCTGTTTACAGAGTGTGTTTTCTGGGGAATCGTTTCCAGAAGAGCTGAACAAAATGATTATGGTGTTGATTCCAAAGGTTGTTGCTCCTGAAAATATGAGCCAGATTCGACCTATCAGTCTGTGTTCGGTGCTTTACAAGGCTATTACTAAGGTGGTGGTAAATCGGATAAAGCATTTTTTATCGGATTGGATTTCAGAGAACCAAACTAGCTTTGTTCCGGGGCGTGCTATTACGAATAATATCGTTATTGCCCAAGAGATTATTCACTCAATGTCCAGTAAAATAGGGAGGCGGGGCTGGATGGCGTTGAAAATTGATTTGGAAAAGGCGTATGATAGGTTGGAGTGGAGTTTTATTGATGATACTCTTAGCGATGTTGGGTTTCCTAGTTCTATGCGGGAGCTTATTTTAAAATGTGTTTCTAGTGTGTCGACACAGATTAGTTGGAATGGTTCGTTGACATATGTTTTTTCGCCTTCTTGCGGTATCCGGCAAGGTGACCCCATCTCTCCATATTTATTTGTGCTTTGTATGGAAAGGCTTAGTCAGGCGATTCAGCAGAAAGTGGAATCGGGTCATTGGAAGGGGTTTCGTTCTTTTCGCCATAGCCCAGTTATTTCGCATTTGATGTTTGCGGACGATATGGTACTGTTTGCGGAGGCTTCGATGGAACAGTTAGATGTTATAAGGGAGGTTCTGATTGAGTTTTTCAGGTTTTCGGGTCTCAAGGTGAATGTGCAAAAATCTAGTATATTTTTTTCTAAAAATGTCTCGTAGGAGGTTCGTAATGCTTTGAGTTCGGTGGTGGGTTTTTCAAAGGTCTCAGATCTTGGGCGTTATCTCGGTGTACCCATGTTGCATAGACGTGTTTCTAGAGCTATATATTCTTATCTTATTCAAAAGGTGCGGGATAGATTATCTAGTTGGAAGGCGAAGTACTTGTCGTTTGCGGGGAGGATTACCCTTGCGAAGGCGGTGCTCTCGGCGATCCCTTATTATGCCATGCAAACAACCAAGTTACCGGTGGGTGTGTGTGAGGACATTGAAAGGTTGATACGTAATTTTGTTTGGGGGAGTACGACCGATAAAAGTGGTGTACACTTGGTTAATTGGAATGAATTGTGTAAACCTTTAGAGGTAGGTGGTTTGGGCTTCAAAAAGCTTCGCGATCAAAATGATGCGTTTCTCATGAAGATTGGTTTCAATTTAATTGATAAACGGGGTCAGCTTTGGGTTCGGTTTTTGCGTGCTAAATATAAATGTATGGAGATCGTACCAGTTTTGATTCATAGAAGTAGTTGTTCACACCTATGGCGAGGAGTTTCGAAAATATGGGATGATGTTCGTGAGGGTGTGATTTGGAGAGTTGGGCATGGGGAATACATTGATTTTTGGCATGATGAGTGGGTAAGTGGGGTTGGTCCGCTTGAGCGTGTTGTGTTACATTCGGGGATGGTACCGGATACTTTTACGCCCCTTAAGGAGATGACGACAGGAGGTGGGCAGTGGGATATGAATCGTTTTAAACACGCGTTTGACGATGAGGTTATTGATAGGATCATGGCTATTAAGGCCCCATCGGGTGGTGATGTGGTTGACGCTCTTGGTTGGCGGTGGAACGAGAACCAATGTTTTACTGTGAAATCGGCATATGCAATTCACCAGCAGCAAGTGGGTGTATCGGACGGTGGTTTGTGGCGGTTGATGCATCGTTGGCAAGGTCAACAGCGGATTAAAATGTTCTTATGGTTGGTATGTACTGACCGGTTGTTGACGAATGAGGAGAGGGTTAGAAGGCATATGGCAAACTTGGCGTTTTGCTCGATTTGCGGGGCAAGCGTGGAAAGTGTGGGTCATATTTTACGGGACTGTTCGACGGCAAAACGAGTGTGGTCGAAGCTGGTGCCGACTGCATATTGTGGCTGGTTTTCTTCTGGTTCGGTGAAAGAGTGGATGGCCAGCAACTTGCGGAATGAGTCGGTTGTGTGGGGGGGAATGATCGTTGGGATTTGTTGTTTGGTATCGTGTTGTGGAACCTGTGGATAGCACGGAACAACGTTGTTTTTAAGGGGGAAAGTCGGGACAGTGACAAAATTGTTGCGCGGTGTATTCAGCTGATGCAGGAAACTGAACGTGCGCTGCAGTCTCGTCGGATTGTGGCGGTGCAGTAGGTGACGACGCAACAGCAGCAGCGCATCTGGGCACCACCGGCAACCATGGATTGGAAGCTCAATGTTGATGGAGCTTGCGATAGCTTGTCGGGGATGGCGTCTTGTGGCGGTGTAATACGTGATGCAGCCGGGACTTGGAAAGGAGGCTTTTCGAAGTTCATTGGACGGTGTAGCGCGGTGGATGCGGAGATGTGGGCGATTCATGAGGGATTGCGGTATGCCTTACTTTGTAATGTTGATGCCGTTATTGTGGAATCGGATTGCGCGGAGGTTGTCCCCGTGTTGAAAAAAAAACGATGGTATGGTAGTTTCGAATTCTATGGTGAGTGCGATTCGTGCTTTAAGTGGATTGTTTAGAGTTTGCGAGTTTCAGCATGTGCACCGAGAGGCTAATAGAGTTGTGGATGTTTTGGCGAAGTTGGGACCTTGGCAGGATTATGAGGCGATTCATTTTGGTTCTCCGCCTGATGCAGTTTTGGGCATGTTAACACGATGACTTGCCTGACTCGGTTTAATTGTTATGATTTTAGTTTGTTCCACATTGTTGTAATACTATGGTGAGTACTTTTTTCCTCCATTTAGGTTAGGGAGGTTTTTAATGAGGCCTTCTATAGTATTTTATCTCATTGATTAATCAAAAAAATAAGTTGGATTCAATCAGAATTACTGTTTCATGAATTAAAACGTTTATTTAGAAAAAGAATAATTAATATAAAAAATCAAAAATCGAAGCAAAGAAAAGAAATGATGCAAACACAGTTGTAAGTACACCATGAGATGCCTTTTGTTCGTTTTACATGTTACCAAACATGTCACATTCAATTCCATCCAATTCCTTGCCCACATTATTATTATTATTATTATTATTATTATTATTATTATTATTATTATTATTATGTACTTTATAACTTCAAAAAACATTAAGTATTTATACAATTTTGGTTTAAGTTCTATTATGCGTGGATTGTCAAACTTTAACGGTCCGATATCTTATTTGAACTAAAAATTAAAGTTTAATGTTTAAATGAAAATATTTTAAAATTTAGTGATAAAACTGGTACAAAATTAAAGTTTATTGGTTAACGATGTAGCATTAAAAACTATCATTATAGTTTAATGAAAAATGAGTCAAATTTGAGTTATTTTCTTTATGAGTCTAATCATTTGTTTTCGCAAAGCAAAAATTAATTTTATTAAAGAAAACTTTCAACAAGGTGTCTTAAATACGGCATGTCACTCCGAGTCTAATTATTTTAGTATATATAGGGATATTTCTTTCTTTCTTTCAATCTATTTCTTGTGATTCATAATTATATAATTATTTTATTTTTCATGAAGTGGTCATAAATTATCATTGTCATGCAAAGCCAAGGAAGTTTCTTCTACATAAAGGCAACATCATGACTCTCTTTAATTTAACTAGCTGGAAAGAAACCCTAATTTTTTTAGTCTTATTGAAGAAAATATTAATTTCTTTTTAAAAGTGTTACACATCTTTATTCTTAAAAAAATTTATTAAAATTAAACAAGAATTATCATCACGGATTAATTTTTGTGTTGCGCTTCTGATTCTCTGGGGCTTTTGCCCTGACTAATCCGGACCGACTCGCGCCGCTTACCTGACTTTGGGTGAATCTCCCAGCAATAATTTTTTTACATACACAAAACCTCGAACTCGAGACATACTTAAGCAATATCAAGCTACTTACCATTTGTACCAACCTAGTTGGCATCAACTATTAATCTTTAGTTTACACTTTAATTTTCCCCAAACTTAATATTCTTTCTTGAGTCTAAAGTCAACTAAGAATAATTATTAAAATTACTTAACTTTAAACTATACTTTGTGAGTGGGGCAAATCATGGTCTACAATTTGTTTTCAACAAAGGGGACCAAAGTGAATTGTGTTTGCAGCAATTTCAAGCTTTGAAGAAAAAAAAAGCAAAATAAGTTCTATTTTTCATTTAAAAAACTTCCATTAACTCTCTAATATTAAAAAAAAAAACATGTTAAAAAGACATACACTAGCTGGTTGTTGGGATGCAAATTACTGTGAACTGGGTTAGAAATTAGATTTCTAGACCTTTCCAAGATTAAGTTACTCTAGGTCGGATTTTAAATAAGATTTTATAAATAATAAATAAGATTGTCAACCGTACGAGTTATATATAAATTAGAGTGAAAATATTAAATATGGTCCGACTCGACCTGACCCATGATTTTTTCCGCTTTAGTTATCCATCATTAGGTCACAACTAGATTAATCATCAAAATGATATAATTATCCTCAATTGATGTGAAAAACCTAATGATGATAATACACATTTGAAATGATATATATGTTACAAAAATAAATTTGATTCTCATGCAAAATGAATTATTTGATTTGATTTTTATTCTTATTTTATAAATTATTGTTGATTTTCCCTAGGTTTAACAAAAATTATTACATAATTAAAAGCCTGCTTAGGTTAAAATACCCTAATTAGAGCATGCGAGGATGTCGTGGTGGTCAGAGCACGTTCACCTGTTCCACTCCCTTTTTCTTAGGTCACAAGTTCAAGACCCTTCAGGAGCGTTACCTTCACTTAGATTTCCCCCCTCCCCCTCTAATTAGAAGTAGAATATGATTGTAATAAAAATATATTACATACGATTGACACATAAATATTAACATGTCAAAGCACGTGCATAGATACGACTAATCACACTACTTATTATACATGTATAAATACGATTACTTAAATACGTAAATAATATATAGTATTAAACATGTTTAAGAGTCAACTATGGATCTAATTTTAAAGACTTGTTTGATATATGATCCGCAAGACATAAATATAGTGCTTGAAAAAAAAAAAGAAATCTATGTAAAATGACACGAACTTTAAATGTGATAATTTTTAGGGTAAACTACAAAAATGGTCCCCCCGACCATGGCTCGATTTTTTGTTGAGTCTCTTGATTATGAAAAGTTACAAATAGGTCCCTCGACTAATCGCAACTAACAAATCAGTCCAATTTCGTTAAAAAAATAAACGATCGATGATGTGTCAATTAATAAAATATGTATAATAAAGGATTTAACCCTCAACCTTTACATTTTATTTTAATTTGGTCCTAAATTTAAAATTTTAGCTCTCAGCATTTAAATATTACAACATTTCAGTCCCTTAAATCCTAAACTTCATCTTTTTTCCTTCTAAAAAACATCCATTGATGGTAACAATAGCTATTCATAACCCCATTTGTATAACACTTTGCAAAACACAACATTAAATCTAATAATCATAAATTTAACCAATGTTTTCACACTTAACATTAGCACGAAATTGAGAAAGAATTGAGGGAAACCAGACAGAGCAATGGCGGATGTTTGGCGAAGGATGGTTTACAACGTGAAAAGCTCTTTAAAGCTTGGCGGTAGAAAACAGGTTAATCTAGCGTGTTTGTTAACTTGAGCTTGGTTGTTATTTTGTAATGGCTTATCATGTCTTATGGTCTGGTGTAATTGTTAAGTAGGGAGGCTAAGCCATCGAGATTGCAAGAGTAGAAAATTGTTCCGCAAGCCGACTGTTTTGGTTCTCTTATTTTACTTGTTATGTGTCGTACTCTTTTCTTTCATATAGGCTTAGAGAGATTTTTAACGAGGCGAACATACAGGGCAAGGCGTGTATTAACCTTTCATCACCCCAGCTAAAAACAACAACATTAGCACGAAATTAGAAATAGATCTAGTTCAAAAACCTCAGCTTTAACAACAATGGAAGCTTGTTTTTTAGAAGGGAAGAAGATGAAGTTTGTGATTTAAGGGACTAAAATGTTATAATATTTAAATATTGAGAGCTAAAATTTTAAATTTAGGACCAAATTAAAATAAAATGTAAAGTTTGATAGTTAAATTTGTTATTATACATATTTTATTAACAGACACATCATCACCCGTTTATTTTTAAACAGAATTGGACCAATTTGTTAGTCGCGATTAGTCGTGGACCCACTTGTAACTTCTCATAGTTGAAGGACTCAACAAAAATTTGGGTTATAATCGGGGAATAATTTATATAGTTTACCCTATTTTTTATCTAAACTTGACCCAACTAGACTTCAAGTCATTTAAGGTTCGAGTCATTTTACATAGATTTCTTTTGCCTAGAGATGGTTATTAAGGGATAAAATTCCCCTGTCCCTTTTCGGTGCCCCTACTTATGCCCTAACACTAAAAAACACTATAAAATTAAATTTCAAGTCCTAACCTTAAATTCTAAATCCTAAACCCTACACCCTATACCCTAAAAATGCAACATACCCTAAATTCCCTAAACCCTAACTACAATCCCTAGCCTAAAACCCTAAACCATAAACCCTAAAGTTAATTTTGAGCGTGAGGGCATATGTAGGGGCACCGAAAAGGGTGGAGGATTTCCATCCGTTATTAAGGTGACAGAGTGAACTATTCTACATGGTTTCCACATTAATCAATATTAAAAAAACTAATTAAAAACTTATTTTTTTAAAAATATCTCAAACCAATTGATTTTTCGATACGTTTTGGTTTAAGCTATGAAAAAAATGTTATTTTCAACCTCATACATCAACATTAAACTTAGTTTCATGCAATAAAACAGTTTTAAACAATAAACTGAATTTTCGAACCGAACCAAACTCGAGTAAGAACAAATTCTTATTGAAATCCTAAATGAATGATTCTAATCAAAATTGTACTTGATAAAAAAGGAAAGTTGAACCTTTTTTATACAAAAAAAAAAAAGTTGAATTATTATGAACTTGATAATTTAATTCATTTACTTGGCCTACTTGTAATCATTTACCCTTTCTTTCCTCCACATGAATTAAATAATTTGTCAAGGCTAAATATTATTCCATAAGGAATATATAAGCCCCACAATTTTAGAAATTATGGCTCCTGTCCAACTTACATAAATGATGAGTTTAGAAGCTTGAAAAAATTGGAGAATTATTGGAAGCTTTTATTTTATTAATTTTTTATTACTACTCGTAAGTCGTGTGCAGGGACGGATTTACATTGCCCCTGCTTACCTCCGAAATTTTTTTTTCACATTTCTCTTTATTTAAATTTCTTTAAAATTTAGTTTATTTATGAATTTGGCCCTCCCACTTTCAAACATTTATAGTTTTCCCCCAATCCCAAATCCTGGCTTCGTCCCTGATCGTGTGGTATCAGATATGTTCGAGAATCGAATTACTTATTTGAGTCAATTTTAGTACGAAGTTGACTATATTTAAATTATTATTTTATTTATAAAATTATTTTTGATTAAGTTTAATTTAGTCAATTATCTAAAAAGTTTAATGTGTAAAACAAAAATTTTGAAATTCAATAACAATAAGGAACTCAATTAACCCTTACAGTTTTTTATTTAGTATCCGAAAGCTGGTAGTTATTATATATTTAGAAAGTCTAATCAATGAAAAAGAAACACCAAAAGGGAGTCACTGAAATTATTAAAAACAAGTTTTTTCTATTAAAATTTAAAATGTGAACCTTGTGAAATAATCGTATTTAAAATACTATACATTCCATATCTATTAATTGACCGAGTGATCAAGAATACTCATATTATCTTATTTTGTATGAAATCGAGTCTAGATATTTAGCTTGAGAATGTAATTATCGCTACTTAATAAAAATATTATGCATTCTTATAAATTTTGTTAAGTTAATAATTTATGTTTAATCAAATAATATATATTCGAGTAGGTTCGTGTTATATTCACTCTATTTTTGTACTATGTCGTATTATATAGACCATGATTTTAGTTACTTTGCCAACGTTATAAAATCGTATCGAGTCTAAAATTATCAAGTTAAAATAATAATGACTTCATTTCATTAAAATTAGGAATCGTTTTAGTAAAAATAAGCTGAAAAAGAGAAATGATGAACCCTTTTTTTCAACTTTAGTAAAAAGGCAAAGGGGGGCCTTTCTTCAATTAATGGATAAGAAAGGTTTGATGTGCAAATTTAATAACTTTTCACTAAAAGATTTAAAAGCCAATATTCGCTGCAAATTGCTTCAAATGCACCTTAAGAATCAAATCATGTCTTCTCTAGATTGTTTTTTTTTAGATTCATCTTGTCTCCTAGTGATATAAATGGGTGAAAATACTTGTTTATGATCCTTCTATTATAGAGATCGGGTTCTGTTAGAGTTTGTGACTCGAATTTTGATTTAGTACAGTTTAAAATAAAAGTCACGCATAGTCGTAATTTTTTTGAAATATTCGATATTATAGTGAATTTCTCTCCTCTACTTATGTGTTTCCCTTCTAAATTTTTTCATGTAAAATTCATGTCTCTTTTATTGTACTATCGATTTATTGGTATTATCATTCGTATTCATAATAAGTTCAAATTAGTCTGTCCGCTGGTAAAAAGAATTGAATAAAGATAATTTTTAATAAACATTTAATATTTAAAATAATCTGTAAATTATCTTTTTATTTACAGTTCAATTCTAAATAAGAGATTTCATTTGCGTAAACATAAAAACTTTAAAAACACTAACTCTTTTAGACAATATATGACATTTTAAAACAATAAATACTCTATAAAACTGTCCTTAATATAAAGACTAAATAAATCTATTTAATAATAAAGAGACCTATTTTTTGATCGATGTAAAAATGTGAGTGGGTGAGACACAGGTGATTTTTTTGTTAAAAAATGTTTAAAAGTATTTTAAAATATGTAAAATGTTAGTTCTTTAAGAAAAATTAGGAAATTATTTGGTATTTTTATTAAAAATGAGCGTTAGATCGAATCAAGTAAAATAAAAAAATTAAGTTAATCGAATTGACAAGTTCTATTTTATAACTCAAACTTTATTTGAATTTTTTTCGAATTTATAAAATTCGAGTCGAATTGTTCAAGTTTCTGTTTCAACATAATTCTAAACGTATATAATGTGTTACGATATTAATTAGTTCAAATTTAAACAATTTTTTATACCATATAAAATATATATATATATCTACATTTTTTTCGTACATAATATATATATTGAAGAACTCGACTTGAACTTAAAAATCAATCTACTAACTACTAAAAATTTCAAGTCGAGTCAAAACAAGTCAAATTTTTTCACGTGAGCCGAGTAAAAAAAACTCAATTTTATCGAGTCGAGTTTTACTCATCCCTAGTTGGTATCTTCTTGAAATATAAATTATATAAACAACAATAATTTGGGAGACCTATCAACCCAAGTGAACAATTAGATAAAAGAAAATTAGTAAAATAAATAATTTTAAAAATGTGGCATGTAAATTATAAAATGAAATTATACACACCAAAGAAAGTGCATTCATATTCTCATATATCAAACATAAGTTTCACTTAAGGTAACAAAAACCATATTTAAATCAAGTTCATTTCTTCCCTCTTTAGCAGATATACAACAGTAAAGACGGGAAACACAACGATTTCCGAACTCGATAGCTTATTTCCGATTCATCGTCCCAGAAACCACACATCGGGATCCTTTGAACGTACTCCTAATTAAGACCTGTAATATCTAGTAAAAGAGCAAGTCAGATGTATTGCATACCTTGCCTATACGAGAAAACCGATGAAACAGTAGCCATCTTGCAGGAAGGCTTGATTGCCGATTACCGGTTAACGGGAAATGTGTCATCAAAATTCTGTTTCGAATCGGACCCGAAAGAGATCATCCAACCATCTGGCTGTTTCTGTGAGAGCTCAAGCCAATGTTCTCAATCATTTGTCTAATGTTTTGGCAAATAGAGATGCAAATATGATACCCAGACATCCAAATTTTCAACATTTTACCATGAATCTCACTTTTTTCTGCCATAATAAGATCCACTTCCAGAATGGGTATGATGGCGATGACGTGATCCTCCACTCCTGCTGCTGCTGGATCCTTCCCACGAGTTTCCACGGCCATAAGCTCGACTATTTCCACTTGGCCAATTCAATGTCTGTGTTCCGAGTCCGTTATTCTCTTCCTCTACCCTGTCATTATACTCCAAGACCAGCCTCTTAATGTCTTGTTTCTCTTCAAACTCGGCTGCTTCTTTCTGTTTCGTGCTTTGGACAAGCGTACAATCTCGAGGAATATACATTTGCTTTGTTTGTTGTTTGTTCCCTCGCTTCACGAGAACTTTCACCTGAACCTCCCGGCTCCCTCCGGCCTCTTCATCCAATGCTTCATCACCGCTTTCCCCTCCAACAACCCTTCCATGATGATCTTTGATGGAACCCTCAAATACGTTCATCGGTATCATCATGTTTAATGTAGGCCGGCCCCTCAGCTCCAACTTGCGTTGCTCCATGCTCTCCTGTAATTAAAATTGAATCAAAATGAACAGCAAGCTAACTATTTCTTCCATACTCAATTTGAACCCACTGATCACATTAGACAAAGAAAATGTAAAAACATTAGCAGACCTTATTTCCGACATGTATATATCAATTACATTGATATTAAAATAAGAAAATAACTATGCAAAGGGATGAAATTCACAAAGAAAGCTAGAATATCAAGCTTGGATCGGATTTTGATAGAGGAGAAAGTTATATAGGGGCAAAGGTGTCCGTATCAGGGTGAAATACAAGGGCTGATTTCTTGGACCAACGTTGAGTATTGCAGTTCTGTTTTACTTTCAACTGTAAGAAATATATATATATATATATAAACACATAACAGCGATAATTAAAAAGAAGAGCTTACCTGCACTACAGCCCGGAGCTCCTGGTCGAAACTGGCAACTTCAAGAGGATTGAGCTCAGCTACCTTCTGCCTGACATGAACTTCATCATCCTCATCAGAAGCAGGTCCACCAACATCCTCATCATCCTCATCAGTATCACATCCACCATCATGATTCTCTTCATCCAAATCATCTTCGTTATGTCCCTCTGGATCAATGGTTTCACTCCCTGATTCACTGATACTGTCACCGTCACCGATTTCCTCATGCATTCCACCATTTTCTTCAGAACCATTCAAAATGCTTGGTCGATCAGCTGAGATGGAATGGGAAGTAGTCCTGCTAGAAGGCTTTTCGGTATCGGAGTGCTTCTCATTACTTGTCTTGTCAGTTGAAGCACTATGTTCATGTTCCTCAAGTTCTACTAAAGCTGTGTTAACTTCTTCCATAGATGAATACCGGGTCATGTTGGGACGTAATTCGGCAAATAAGTCCTGCATTTATAGCATTTATACATCACAAGACATTTTTAGACCACAACATACAAAAACGGCCGAACAAAAAAATTAATTACGCATAAAGGAAGCATCATTAACTTTGCCGACAAATCTTAAGTTTTATTGTAACCAATCAAGAGGAGAGCATACTGACTACTGAATATTACATCTATGTTTCTCTGACTTGGAGAGGAGTGTCGGATATGGATGTGTCCATACTTTCCAAGTTTTTCCAATATATTTGAGGAATCACGCCCCATCAGACATGGGTATTTAGGGAAAATGAAGTCGGAGAAACATAGTATTCTACACTAATGCTACGATAGGTTTGCTAACATTGCAATTTGCACAGATAACAGTCGATATTGAAACATTTCCGCGCTTACAATATTAAAGGGGATTAATAGTGTGAATTCTTCCTCTAGATTAAGCCCATTAAACATGGTATCCAAGCACAGAAAACGGTTTAAACAGGAATTGATCACACCAAAAGGAGAGAAAGCATTCTTTTTCCCATGATTAGTTCCAAAGGACAAATTCTAAAACGTAAAATCAATAGTTTAATGTTGCGTACCTGCAAATCGAATTCAACATCCAGTGGCAAGGCACCCTTGCTAAGAATATACCTCTGGAAGTGTACCAAGAACCGATCAAGTTTTCTCTTGGAAGAACCTCGGTCAAAATAGTGCCCACATGTCTGAAGAAGAGTAATAACCATCCTGATCCGAAAACAATCCTCAGGTGGATCGAGGTTATCTTGCTAACAACAGAGGCAATCAAATCAGACCAAGTAAAATTGAATCAAATGACATTCAGTGCAAAATCATTTAAAAATCTTATAGACAAGTCTTATTTCAGAACAATTAATTGTGTAGTCATTGAAATCCTTAATTAGTACTTTTCTCTCTATAACTTCAATTCTAGGAATTAGGAATGTTCTGTATATTACTCTTCAAAGGTAATAACATAATTTCAGCGAGTTCTGTAACAATGTACCCTGCAGTTAAACATGTTACTTGAAAAGTTTAAAAATCTAGCATTTATAAATGCCATTTAACTAACCAGCAATGCCATTTAACTAACCAGAAATGCCATTTAATTTCAGCGAGTTTCTTGTTATTATTGGACTTAACCATTCACAGCATTTATAAACTTGATTTATCCTAGATTTGCAACTAACCAGAAATGCCATTTAACTTTTTTTCTTTTTTTCCAATCCTCTTTTAAGAGATCAAGACTCACTTGAATCAAACCTAAAGAATTCAGAAAACCTAACCTTCTGTAGCATTTGACCCTAAAATTCCTAAATCCTAACCCACCATAAGCCCTATAGAAGCAGCATCAGCAGATCTGTTCTACAAAATTAACTCATCTTTGAATGCATTGCCAAAGAAGCTCAAGGAACAAAACACATGAATATTTTTTGAGACCAAAGTAGAGAGAGAATGTGAGAGAGAGAGAGAGCTTAAGTGCTAGAAAGCACCGCTGCTGAACCTAGCAAGCATGCCATGTATCCCTATATAATTGATAATTTGGTCAATAAGTCGGATATCTCGATACCTCAGCTGTATCATGGCCAAAAACAAGAATCAAATAGAGTGTTTCAAAGATGACAGAAGAATCAACATGCTCATAGTTGTATAGCTCCCCAAGAAAACGCATATGAGCAATGCGTCTCTGCTGCATCCCATAATCATTTAACTCTAGGCCAATTCTAATCTCCTCCAAAACCTGAAAGTACAGAATATACCAACCATGAGTAAACCACAGGGGAAAAAATTCATGGGTATGTGTGCTTCCACTCTTATCTGCAAGGAAGATTGTGCTTGAATTTGCCATAATCATCAACAGGAAAGATGACACCAGAACAAAATGCATACGGATATCTCAGAAACTAGGGCAAAATACCTAATAAAAACAGTAAGTTCTGATGATAGAAGCTCATGTTTTTATAGCAATATATTTCCATCTTAGTTAAAAAAGAATCTCACAGTGGAGTCATCAACACTTGGTCAGGAAAAAAAAGTCTAATTTCAAGAAGGCCTAGTCGAATCCTAAAATATCAAAACTTTCTCAAAGGGCAGCATTCTCCAAGCATATTTACCAGACAACAAGGTATCTTGCAAAGCAATACCAAATCATAACCGCGGGGAGGAAAACAAAATAACAGTCCGGGTCATAAGCAATCTATTTTCCCGCATCCTACCTTCTAACAAAACAAAATAATAGAATCTCTCAAGCATGCATAATACAAGAGAACTTCCCCAGGACCATCATATCATATTCACTAGAATTTCTCCTTAGACTCAGCTGAAAACCAAGGCAGATAGATTACGAAAAAAAAGGAACTCTACAGGTTAAATAATACATTAAACTTGAAACATATAGCCTAATTGGCAGATTTTTTGTATCACCGCCCTAGTGTTCAATTGTTCACAAAAGTTATACACCAAAAGGAATTTAGTAAGTTATGAAAAATGTATTTCACAGAACCGTTAGTTGCACACCATTTCAACATGGCATCAGAACAAATTGTGAATCATAAGGGGATAGACAGCTGAGTATACAAATAAAAACACCATGATACACAGTGGTAAGTCCTTTAACATTCCAGCTAACATAGATATAGGAGAATTAAAATTCAACTCAAGAAGAACTAGTTCTAAATTTAAGAAGCAAACCTCATCGACAACGGCAACAGCAAATTCATCATGATAGCGACTCAAACCAGCAGTGAGAGAAGCAATCAAGTGAATCTGACTATATTTCCCCTTGTGAACCTTCATGAAGCACTTTAACAGGTATGATTCACATTCAATCCATGGTAATTTACGAAGTTGCCTCAGCACATGCTCAATGGAAGACTTGTCAAGATCTGTAAATAATAACTTCCTAATATACTGCAAAAATATTTGACATAACTCAGTAAGGAGGTTTAACATCAAAACAAGTAGAGTATTTTGCCAGGAAAGGAAATTGTACCTGGTGCAATGGAGGACGAACTTTAGAGACCCGTGCAGATCTTTCAGGTGGTTTGCATAGATAGTAAGCATTTTCTACAAGTGTGCTGTGTCGAGGATCCAAATTTTTTACATTTTTCAAGCGCATCAATATTTCCAACATGTTAGCCATTCTGATGGTAGTTTCAGGAGAACGATACAGAAAACGACCACAAGTCTCAAGAAGATTGCAAGCGACATCAATGTTATGATGAGTGAAATCATCTAAACATGTCTGGTACAAAGGAAATAGAATAAGAAAGCATCTGAAACAGGTTTGTCTTTATGGCGAACAGCTTATAAGACGGTGAAAATGAGAGTAACAAACTGATTGCTCCTAATTTTAATAATTCTGTTCGTTTCAAAATGTTCATAAACTCCCATAAAATGGAAGTATCAACATAGGAATAAGGAGAGGGATATAAACCGAGATTTAACAGTTAGCTGTTTTGCACATACCTTCAGACAACTGAAGACAAGACCAGGCGGTGAAATTTTGAACTTACAGAGTTCTCCGATAAACCTAATATTCCTGATTTTTGTTTCAATGTTCATTTGATCCTGCAGTTAATTTCAATTTTGAGATGCCTGGAAAAAGGGAATAAATGTAGAGATGAAGACAGATGCAAAGAGAACAAGGGGATCCACAGGGAATCAAACCTTTTTATTGATTAAGAAGTTGAACTCTTCCTCCAACATCTGCAAGAGCATAGCAGGAACATCCTTCATACAAGTTGACAATGTTGCAACCATGCGTGAGTAGTATGGAAGCAACTCCAAAGATGTCCTTGGCACATTAAACAATGCTCTCACAAGTCTTTTCCGATTTGATTTTGAATTCAAATAACAGAACTCCACCTGAAATTTTTAATGACCATGTAGTGATCCTCTAGAGTTGAATAAAACCCCCTCGAAAAGTGGCATTCAAGAGTAGGACTGAAAAAAGATATTACCGTCAATTGATCAATAAGGTCACGACTCACACAACCTGGGAGTCTTTGCAGTAGAGCATCCAAATTTGTCCCTTCGCTGCCTTTGAGCTTTTCCTTTTCATTTTCACCTTTTTTATCAGTATCTTTTTCTCTCTCTTTCCCTTTCTCCTTGTCTGGATCTTTGATCTTTTCCTTATCCTTTTCATCTTTATCCTTCCCTTTCTCTATACTTTTCCCTTCTGGCAGAGTGCCAGAGTCTGCAGAAGCCTCCACAGCATCTTGTGCAACTGGTGTACTTTGATCTGCTTCAGAAGAGGATTCCTGAAAGGTACACCAAATTACCGATAACCATCAAATAGAGAGGACTGTTTACGAATCATAAATCTGATATTTCAGAACGGAAGTTTGAACATTCAATAAGTCTAGAACCGACATACCCTGCCCCCACTAGCCACCAAAAAGATAATAACGAAATGGGTTTTTGGCATAGGTTGGGTGGACAGCAGTTAAGAAATTAAGAAAAGGTTCAGTCCACCTTTGAAGTTTGCTACATTAAAATTCTTCGCTTTTATTATATTTCTTTTCTTGGTTTCATTTTTCTTTTTTGGCAAACAATCAGATTCTTTAGTTTTAAGCACAAGGTTTATAAAGAGTAATTTCATAATCTCCAAATTCTAAGTTAGGGATTATGGTTGGTAATGATTGGTGGAGCAAGGATGAGCATTGAACATGAAATGTTAAGAGCCATAGCTGCTGATACTTGAACTCGACCAAAACTTAATACTAAAACAAAAAGGACAGTGTATTATTTGCAGCATAGAACCACAGATAAGCTGATAGGAATTGTCAGCTTCAAATTGACCCTAATTGAGCTATGATAATGTTCAAAATTTTGATCTACTTACAGTTGGTTGCTCTTGTGCCTTTGATGTTTGCTCACTTGCCTTGGACTCGGCTTCTCCCAATAATACTGCTGGGACAAATGCTCTGTGAAGAACATGTACACAATGCTCTTAACAGCAAGAAAATACATCTTTTATTTCCAAAAAATCATCAATAAAGGCCCAATAGAGAAAGTCTCTTCTTAACTAACTAAATAATGACCACAACATACCTAAGATCAGGTAAGCATTCATAGAAAGCTCTAGTGTCATCGTCATCCCATATAGCTTCAAGGTTCGAAGACTCTTTCCCAGATGCTGGAGATGAGGCATCATCCCCGGTAGTAACCCTAGTTGTGTGGCTGTCCTCTGGCATGACCGGAGGCTGCATATCAAGTGCTTCTGCTAAACTGCAATAAACAATTTAAAAGTCAGTTATGGATGGCTTTCTTTTGTAAGTAAAAAAGAACTCATATAGTTACTCCTGATGCAAGAGGCATGCTTGATACACAAGTTTAATAGAGGAAAACTCTAAAAATTTTGAACGGGGTTGAAGAGCACAAATCCGACTGTTGTACAATAATTTATCATCTTAGCCACCAACTTTTTGGGGGGGATAAGTTAGCCGCTAACTTCGGCAGGACCTAAGGGCTAAGAGATCCTAATTAAACTGGGGTCTAGAGTTCCAACATCCTAAAGTTGCTATTAAATGTAAAATTTGAGTCTTCACTGATCTTGAAAAATAGAAAAACACTTCATCACAATTCCATTTCACTTCAATCTTTATACAAAGACAACACTAAATCTAAAAGTTCACAAAAGAGACAATGAATCGAGACCAAAACCTGCATTTCAGCCACAATTCTTGATACAGTTGCTCATCTCAATGTCATGAGGGATCTAAACCCTAGACTCAGTGATAGAAGAGCCATCTTAGGATACACGTAATGCAAATCATCTGAGGGAGCATTTAATATCCAAACCTTAATTCATATGTAGTGCACGTAAGAACTAGTAGCAGCTAAATATTTAAGTTTTGAAGAACAGAAAAGTACAATTGGTTCCGATTATGCCAACTGGTAGTTATTTATAAGAGGCTCAGTCTTAAACAGTTGTCTATTAACATGGAAATATGGAAACTAAATACTTATGGTATGAATGTGGCAAATTACACTGTTACATTTATGCTAATTGGTAGTTCTGTAGCAGATGTATCCATCCATCCAGAAACAGGGAATAAAGATATCAGAATGCAACTCCATCATTACACAATGCTCATAATTTCATTTGAAAAGAAAGGTTCATAAATTTGTTAATCACACCATTAATCATTCAGGCATTACATAAACATGTATGATTATTTATACAATAAAACAAGCAATATCATATTCACCATGGAAAGCTTAATATCAATTAAATGACCCAATTAGTCTAGTTCCCACTAAATAAAAAGTCCAGAAAATGACATCATAAAGCAACTTACGATGAGACATTGCGATACAAATGATCATACGATTTTCGCAGCTTTTCATATGAAGATGCATTTTCTTCACTGAGCTCCCCTTTAGCATTTAGAATCTTTGCATTCTCATGCTCCATTTGGCGAAGTGACTATAAAAGAAAACCCCAGCAATTAGGGGAAGAGGGAAAGAAAGCAAAGGATAATGAAAGAACCAAGCAGTCATACTTATCATGTATAAACAAAAGATATGGCCAATGATAAGTCCAATTAAGAACCTCATGACTTGTTGCCCCTAAAAGTTAATATTTTCAATTGCAAAAGCTTACCACATGCTCAGACTGAAGAAGTTCAGTGACAGCATCATAATATACATTGAATGCCTTCCTAAAAGTTTTCTTTTGATCCGCTGTGATACCAAGGCCCTTAAAGAACTGTAGAAAATTGTCAACATAGAAACCATATCAAACCATTAACTTCCATTATCAAGTCAAAGCTGCAAATAACCTAAAATTCAAAATGAAATCATAATATCTCTACAGAAATAAACAAATGCAAATTTCAGGCCATCTAAAGAACAAAAAAGAAAGACAAACCTCGTCTAGAATTTCTTGACCAGAAATAGGAAGTCCTAGAAAAACTCGCCCTTGTCGAGCAAAACTAGCAAGAAGAGTTAAATTTGTCTGAGTAGCGTCGCGGTCCTTAAAGTGCTCTGTGCTAGTAAGATCCTTAATGATACTGATAAAAATACCATTTTCTTCTATAACTCCAACAAAGTACAGTTCCAGAAGAAGTTTCAAAGTGCTACGCTTCTTCATCGCTTTCAAGTTCCTGTCTGCATCCAAATCATCCCCAGATTTTCCAGGAAAGAAGACTTTCAGGAGCCCTTGTATCAGACTTGGTGAGAAATCTTTGTACCTTTGATGAAGCAGAGAGCAGATCTTTGACAGATAGACAATAGTAAGTTACCAACAAACTTAAAATGGATAAAAGGTTCAGTGTACAATAAAAAGCTACCTAGGAAACATATAGACGATTAATGTTGCAAATAAGTATATTCTTATTATTACAGAGAACGAATGTGAATAATCCATTAACACATTTACAAACTTCGAGCAGGTAACATCATCAATCATAGCATATGAAGAGAATCAAAATTAAAGAACCAGCAAACTTAACATGATGCATGCAGATACAGATGTCACAGAAATGCACATCATTCATGATACCAAGAAATGTATACTTATATCCATCAACATATTTGCAAACACTGAGCAAGCGACTTTACCAAAAAAGATGAGAAATCTATATAACAATAAACTGGGAAGGTTATAGACCATTGCGAACTAGAAAATCCGTTATACTTAACATAAACCAGGGCAGTTTACTATATACCTATATATTACATGTATATACATACACACACAATAAACTAGGGCAGATTATTACATACACACACAACTTGACAAGGAGAAATACAAATAGGTTGATCACTAAAATAGTAAGAGGAACAAGACTAGGATACTCTATAGATATTTGAATTGTACGGAATAAACAATTCTCATAGCTTATATTATCGAATCCTCATTAAAACCCAAGTCTGCTAGCAAAAGCTCAACAGGTGCACATGAGGACATTGAAGGAGGTAAAAAAATTACTCGAGAAGCTACTATAACCCATTTGGACGCAAAAGAGTACAGTTTCTCTTATTTAAAATCAAAATGACCTACATTGTTGCTGCTTAATCACCTTGCTTAAACAGTTATTACAAGTCTTTGGGTTTGGCTAGTGAAACCATGTATAATTTTCAGCTGAAGAGAATACAAGAAACTTGCACATTTCAAATCTAAACCAAATATGCTAATATTAACTTTTCATGTCTAGATTGGAAATAACATAGATCTTTTGTAATACTATGTACTCACAGCAAATTAACAGAGAAAATAATATGTATAACCATATAATCTAAATATGCATTTATTAAAACATATAATCATACAATTTTTTGATCAAACTTATTCATGAAAGCTACCTGAACTGCGGCTTGTATATCCGAACTCTTAAGCTTGGCATCACAAATAGCAGAGACGGCTTCAGTAACAAATTTACTTAAATTGACACTTCGCAGCTCCTCCATCAATCCTTCCTTCAGTTCTTCATTTATCTGCTTTAACTTTTTAATGACAGCTGTATTGCGCTTAATGCTAGAATCCAAAGTCCTAAGGAATCCAGAGTCTAGAACAAAGGGTAAAAAATATTAACATCTACATGACAGTTATTAAGTATCAATATCCAGAGAAACTGAATCGGTGTTAAAAAAAAATAGACACGGATGTAAATGCTTCCATGGCAATATAATAAGAAGGGCTGCTGTACGTAACCAGTACAAAATATATAATCACAAGCAATTAAGATGAACTAGAAAGAAAATATATAAATATGCATCATGTATGTACTATGTAAGCATATCGAGTATGGGGAAAACATAGAAAGGCCAGCTGTCCAACACTCTAAATAGCTATCAAGTCCACTGGAGTTGGCACTATACTAGGAAGCCTAAAGGAAGTTTGTTTTAGATGGTTTGGTTATTTGCAATATAGGCTCATGGCACCAAGGAGAAAGTCTGAGTTGATTCAAGTTGAAAGGAGAATAGAGCTAGATACAATCAAAAATCTTTTGCATGATAGTGGTATGAGCAGAATTCAAACTCTAAACAATGATGAGAATCATAATTTAAGATTTAAATAGTCTAAATGCCACACGGTTTCTCTACAAGCTTCAAAACTTGAGTTTCTAGCCCGCAAACCCCAGTCCTTCAGCAGAATCTGATATAACAAGTTTACAGGCCACTTAAAGCTTATCTCAGCACTGATCTATTTGTCACTGAACATGCTATAAGCTATAGTTGTTTCTTTCCTCGGTTTCTAGTTTATAGAAAATCTTAAATAGAATTAAGGATGAATTATAGGCCAACTATAAGCATTTATATTTCCAGAACAGGCTAAAACCACCACAAGATATACAAATCAAATCAACAATTTTAACCACTTTGCCCTCAATAGATTTACTAACCGGGCCTTTCAGGATTCAAATTGGTTTGACGAAGAGCTATTTTGCCCTCGATAGATTTCCTAATTTCCTCAAGGCGAGCAATGGCTTCCTGCAATCGGAACAAAACATATATAAGTCTCTTGTATCAAAGTTCTTATCAAGAAAAACACTCTGAGAAGAAGAACAAATGATCAAACAGTAAACCTTATTCATCCATTCACGTGAAATTAACTAGGCTGTTAATCTTACCTCATCGTCTTGTTTTCCATGCTGTTCACCTCCAGCCCGAGTTTCATCTTCGTGATGATCCATCTCATCTATTTGTAATCACAATAATTTCCTATATAATATAACTGAATTATCAACAATCAAGAAACTCACAAATAAATTATGAATAATTAGGAGCTAAACAAAACCTTCTTAAAAGGTTCTAACTACAGTTAAAGAAACAACACATAAACAATAGCATTGAAAAAGAAAATATTGGCTAATAGCAACTAAAAGGGATCTATTTAGGCTAATATCTCCTACATGTTAAATATAACAATCTCAGCCAGCATTTAAACTCCTAAGCCATGTTGCACAAAACATTATAGCCAACCCCATAACAAGGTAATTTCTATTGGAACAATTTATTTTCAATTACTACTCGATAAATCCATGATTACCCAACTTTTCATTTTTCTCGAAAAATCTGTGTCCGATAATCGTGTCCGAATCATATCTGGACAATGGTATGTGGATATGATCCTCCAAGGACCCTCCAAATACATGGAAATCTTAGAAGAAGAAGAAAATGAACATATATGTGTCCAACACTAAAATGCCTTAGTCCAATTAACATAGTTATAAAACTATAACACCCAAAATTCCCAGAAGTGAAGGAAGATCCAAGATACAGAAGCCTATTTCACCAACTATATCTCTACAAATAATAGCATGTATACATCAGAAAAATACTGGAAGCACAAACAGGAGGGAAAAAAACCATTTTATAACCAATAAAAATACATGCATAAAATCATCAAAATAACACGGAATTCTAAAACCTCATCCCCCCCCCCCCCCCCGACCCCTATTCACCACTTTCCTTAATCCCAAACAACTAAAAATGCAACCAAAATCCTCTTCCTTCCACTCCTTATCACTCTTTCAAACAATAAAAAACAAACCAAATGAATAAAAGAAAAAAGATTCACATGATTACTCCAATAATCTATCTTCTCCTCACTCACGACTTCACTGAACCAAATAAAAGCATCTAATAGTAAAGATAATAATAAATTGTTAAAAAATACAAATCATAGAACCGTACTTCACTGAAATCATTAAATTTAAATTTAAAAAAAAAACATGATAAAAATACAATCTGATATATTTTTTATAAAAATGGTTAATTTTTTTTCCGCGGATCTTAGAGAGATAGAAAGAGGGAGTTAGGGTTTTACCTGAAACTTTGGGGAAGAAATTAAGGATGATTTGAAGTAAAGAAGAGAGAGACGAATTAAAGGAAGGGGAGTGGCGTGTGAGGCATTTTAAGAAATTGTCTGAAACGAACCCGGTTTGTTTTTTCAGGAAGAACCGATAAACTGAAGCTCTTTCTTCAAAGGGCTTCGGAACCGGATATCGGGTCGCCCTTGAATCCGTTTTAGAATTTTATTTTGAGGTAAAGTAGGTAAATGGCGAATAAACTTTTAAAAGTTATATAATAAAAATTAAAATTTGATTATTGTTACAATTTGATCCTAAACCGTTAATTGTCATTAAAAAGATATTGTGACAGTTAAGAAATTAAGATTGAATATATAAAATGTATAAATTTGAAAGTATTTACAACCGTTAACTATTCTATGATCATTTTGTAATAAATTTTTAAATTTAATTTTTAAATAAAATGACAAAAGATGCTCTAAACGTTTGTATATTTTGTCAGTTGGCCCCCTATTCTTTTTTTGAAGCAAATAATTCCACGTTTTAATTTTAGTCCAAATATGTTCTTGTTGGATAAAAACTGACGGTCAATGGCTGGTTCTGACTAGACTTGCCACGTGTTAAGATCAATTTGACGTGGCATATGCCACGTTAGATTTAAAAAAATATTTTGTTATACTTTTTTTTATGGTGACACATGGCTGACTACTATGTTGACATGTGATCGAACTAAATGGTGACACGTGGTGAATATGATGTTGACATGTGGTGTTGACACGTCAATAGATCTTAACACGTGCAAAGTTCAGTCAACATTAGCTGTTGATCATCAATTGATTGGCAGTTTCTATTCAATAAGAGTATATTTAGACTAATAAAACGTTTGAATTGTTTGCCCCCAAAAAAATAGAAACCAAATAACAAACATGCAAACATTGGGCTTCTTTTGTCATTTTACCTAATTTTTATTATGCAACTTAAATCAGTGTAATAATTCAAATTTAAATTTATTATACAACGACTTTTAGTCCAATTTAATTAAACCATTAACCTCATT
Organism: Hibiscus tridactylites; assembly: GCA_958450335.1. Lineage (NCBI taxonomy): Eukaryota > Viridiplantae > Streptophyta > Magnoliopsida > Malvales > Malvaceae > Hibiscus > Hibiscus tridactylites. The sequence continues at coordinate 74,607,996 of OY288285.1, read as the reverse complement.
TAAAGAATTTAATATCTTATATAATTAACACAATTAATAATTGGTAAAATAACCAATCAAGTCCTTTTTTCCTATAATATCATCAATTGCATCTTTAAACATAGAAAACAAAATTAATTAAACCCTTTAGTTAAAGGAATTCGACTTCGACTGCCAATGCATTAATATGAACTATTAAATTTGACAATCTTAAAAAAATTATTTTTTAAAATATCTGAATTTTGTAAAAGAATATATTTGTTGAAGTGAATTGTGATAGTCCTAAAAAATAAATTTAAATTCTTTTACAAGCAGATGTGATAGCAATTCGATTCAGGCTAATTTTGTAAAATAATTCGCAAGTATTCTGAATTTTTAAATACCATATTGAATGCACAACCAAACCGGTTTTCATCGGTTCAAACCGGTTTGGTTTAACAAAATTTTAGAATAAAAGGGGGAACTTTCTTATGATATATGCTCAATTGGTTTTGTTTATGCAACAAAAACAATTCACAATCTATTCTCTGTTCCCATCTAAGGTTTCCTTTGTTTCACGTCTCGTCAATCTCGGCTTCGTCCAGGGTAGAAACATTCGACGACGTTTTCCTTGACCTTGAAGTGGAAATTACTAGCCTTGTTCCTACCCTTATTCGATACTGTCAACTGCAACATGATAAAACGATAAAACGATGAGACTTGCGAGACCCTATTCCATCACTTCTAAGACACAATGCAACATAGTATAAACCTTGTGAATTGCGAAACCGAAATCAATAGTTCAAAATGCACATCGGCTGCTAAACCGGTAGCCAAGAAACAATGGCAACTCCAATTATAGTCTATGTTACTCGAAGCCATAATTCGTAAACTGAAACGAGATAGAAATGACACAACTCATCCAAAAATGAAAAAGAAAGAACACATCAGTACCTGTCCGTGCACATCGGCTGCTAAACCGGTAGCCAAAGGCTCCGCCTTTATCAAAATATCTGCAAGGTATGCCATTTGTAACAAAAATGTGGACCCATCTTCAATCGAATAAATATCCTCATGGTTGAGCGTGATTAACGAACAGTCCTAACAAAAATAGTTCAACAAAAGGAGAAATTTTTAAGGGGGTGAAAGTAGACAATTCATGCTACTCGGATTTGAGTGAGTGCCGGATGTATTTGGAGGATCCTTAAAGGATCAAATCCCCATATTCATTTCTGAATATGCATCGGACACAAGTATTGAACATCGATATTTCAAGAATGATGAGAAGTCAGAACAATATAAGACAAAATGAGGGGTAAAAAGGCATTATCTTACAAACTCGGATGTTAGAGTGCGGCAATAGTGTAAGAAATCCAAGACATAATCTGAAGATCCATTTGCAGCCACCTCCATAAGAGATAAATCATCTATGATAATGGAAACATTTTTCTGACTAATCTCGGGCAAAGCTGAAATGGTTTTATGTATTTTCCCATACAATGCAATGAGTCCACCTCCCGGAGTTATTCCTTCGTCTCCAACTAATTAAACAAATTGAAAAACATTTCCATCAGACAAAACCATAAAAAATACCACAAACAGAAGAGTAATACAGTATGTGTACTATAGTCGAGAACGTAGTTCAGCCCATGTATTATAGAACCGATCAGTCTCTTTGTACATTGGATGTTGGCACAAACAAGTAAAATTAATAACAATGTTGATGGAAAACCGTCTAAATGCTGTCACGAACTCTTGAAATCTGACAACACAAACATATAGACAGAACTATAGCAAAAAAAAAATGAATTCCTCATACAGAAATCCACAACAGCATTTAGAAGATTCTTCGTCAATACAAAGCATATGCGTGCAGAAAGATTTGCAAGGACCATTTTATCCGAATTTTTTCTCACCTGGACACTGCAACTTAAGCATGTCAAAGAAAAAGAATCTACCATTATCCCTTTGTGATACCAAGTTGCATCCCTATTTCAACAACAACAAAAAACAAATAATATTAACAGCATTCCCAAAGTTTCCAAGAAAAAAAATCTGTTAGCTAAGAAAACACAGTATTCATCTCTCACTTCGTATCCTCTCCGAAAATTGGACTTGGGAACTTGCACCTTATGCCTAACAGAAGCCCTAATATCATTAATTCAAGACCTATGAATTCATTAAAAGGGTAACTAAACATGAAACATCCAGGCCTAATCACCTATGTTGTTTGAATTCGTCTGTTAGTGTCGGATTCTAAGCTTTTCCTTAATTAAAATGATCCTCGAAGGATTGTACGAAGATACCGATATCCGTATATGCATCGAACACGAGTTTCGGAAACAAAAACATGGGTCGGATTCAATTACAACAAAAGGAAGAGACAATTAGACTGTAAATTTAACAACTCCATAAACTCAACTAAGTCAACTCAAACACTAGTCAAGTAAATAGTAGTCAAGATAATTTCTTTCCCGGCATTTTCATCATCTCAATTCATAACCCAACCCATAAAGTTCCAAAATTTCATTAAATGTACCATCAAAAGAAACAAAAAAAATCGAAAAATGAAAGTTCAATTAAGCTTTAAGGGAGGAAGACAATTTACTAGTTTTCGAAGAACGCGATCGTAATGAGAGAAAGGCTGGGAGAAAGCGATGAAAATTGAAACATTTGAGGAATTTGGAGAAAGAGAGCGTTTGAGTAGATGGTGAAGAACGAATGAGCCACTGGTCTCGACTCGGTCTTCTATAGCCACCACTCGGCCCCTTAAAGGCCATGGCTCAATGGCCTGGTCTAGCCCCAAGGCTTCATCGAGTAAGTTCGAAGATCTCTGGTTCATGATATTTGGGAACTCTTGATTTTCAGAGAGAAAAAAGTTGGGTTTTTCAGGGTTTTTGAAAAGAATTTGCAATCAAATGAGTTAAATGCACCATCATCCTCAAATTATGACATTTATTTTAAATTAGTTCATGAATTTCTTAAATATTTTAATTTTATCATTAAACTAAGGTTCCATTCTAAATTGATTCTTAAACTTTTGATCATTCTAGTTTCACTATAACATTTATTTTAAATTAATCTTTAAACTTTTGAATGTTCTAATTTAACCTCAGATTATCTTTATTATATTGATAATTTACGGTTAAAATTATAACATTCAAAAATTTAGAGACGAATTTAGAATGAGAGTCATAATTTGAAGGTAAAATTAAAGCATTTAAAAGTTTAAAGAGTAATTTAAAATGAGGATAATAATTTGAGAAAGCATGCTAATTTATTTACAATAAAATCAAAGCACAAGAAAGCTTGCGCTTTCATTAGAGCAAAATCTGAATCAAATCTCAAGACACAAATGGATAAAGTACCATAAATATCATTGAATTTATAGCTTTTTTCAATTATATGAATACATATATATATATATATATATATATATTGTGTTATGCACTCTAAATATTTTCTATCATATGTTTTATGGATCTCTTCTTAATACAAAATGAGAGCATGGATGAGAGGTCTAAGGCCTTTTAGGCGCTAGTATTTGCTGCTTCCCGAGACCCCGCCGACTCCGCCCCCGCCTCGGATCGAAACCATGGGTCTATAAGACGAGCCGTTGCTTATCAGATGGAAATCCAAAAACAAAACGACAACGGTTATATCATCGTGGAAATGTCTTCGCACTCCGCGGTCAATCTTTTTCAAGTCTGAGTATCGCATTTCTCTCTTCTTTGCTGCTTCACGAAGAGCGGCCTTTATGAGTCTCCTCGCAATGCCCTGCGTATACATCTCGTATAAGTTCATCCATAAACAACTTGATCATAAAAAAATAAAGATGAGTTAGAAGTTCTACGTAAACTCGGTATATACTCGTGTTCATGGAGGATAATGAACAAAAACGAAAACTTGTTCGGAAAGGACAAGAAACCATTTCCGGGTTGCATGCATTAAACATGTAGTTGACATGTAAAGAAGACAACCCTACTCAACCAAACCCACCTCATTCATGAAATTTAAGGTAAATTCGGATAAATTCGGATATATGTACATTAAAGTCAGATAGGGGTGAGCAAAAAACAGCCCGACTCGTTTCCATCCCTAAGTCCGTTCTTTCCATCAATGATAACATATGTATGCTTAGAATGGGGATGGCTCTCTAAAGAGCCTCAGAAAAACTAATAAATTTAAATATACCTGTGTAGTCGCACCAAATCCGAGTAACATAGGTTCAAAAACATCGAAATAAGAATCATGAAAAGAAAACTTACATTACGTGGACATGTAGTCACAATGTCAACGGCCTCTTGATTACTAAGGTGTTCCCATAGACCATCTGATGCGAATATAAGAAACTGATCTTCAGGGCGGATTTTCTGTACTGATATTGCCGGCTCAGCTTGTAGGATCGGCTTCTCAAACGAGTTCGGAACTCTAAACTTTGGTAATAGAGGCTCTTTGTTGAATTCCGGCTTCTTTAGATACGCATCGCCAATGGACCTTGAAATCTAAAAAATAAAATGTTGGTCAATGGACATTCAATTTGCACATGTTTATTGTCAAGGGTGAAACCATGAATTTTGTTTAGAGGAGCCAAAAATGCACTTTTTCCATTTAATCAATGGCTAAAAGGATTAAATTAAATGTTTAAACTTTGGGAGGGGCTACATAGCAATTTTCCCACTTAACCAAGGGGCAAAAGCCCCTACTTTCCCCTGGCTTATCCCCTGCTTGTTGTGTAGATAATTATACTGTTTGGACTACTTATTTTTCAGAAATAATCACATCAGACACCCATGTTCGACACATTCGAATATGACTATATATTCTAAGTAACATAAGTAGATCATGCTAATTCAAATGGCAATTCCTCTAAAATGTTTCTTCTTATCATAAATCGTATTTAGATTCTCGGAATCATACATCCCAAAATAAGACTTCAGTAATTATAGATCAAAACCTTAAGCTAGTTCTCCCGGCAGCACTATTCAGTGCATACAAGTTCACATAGGATGTCATATAAACAAGGGACCAATTCGGGATTCCGGTATAACCCATATCAAATACACAAAAAATATCAAAATATAAATAATCTCGGGGTCATTTCTTAAATGGTAAGGAACTGGATAGGCTTGGGACTGCGATAGGTCGTAAGCTTATATATGAAAGCAAGAATTCCTATAGCAGTATGAAGGTGTATTATGAAAATAAGCACATAAACTGATAACAGTTCAGGTACGGATTCCTATAGGAACATAAATTTACACAAAAAGATGTTGGTACTTGGTATGTGTTGCTTTGTTACTCATATTGGGGTGTGAATGTCGATGCAGGTATGTTCAAACTTTTTCCGAGTTTCACCACGTATTTGGAGGGTCATACCCTTAACTATAACAGGATAGGGGTTGGACATAAGAAACGGAGAAATAGTCTGGGTAATACAATTCCAGTAAAATATACTCAATAACAGAGACTAAATATTGGAATGAGAACGGAATTCACCGATTGTCATCAATGTCCCAAGAAGAAATAACGGAAACAACAAACTATCAACAAAAGAAACATACAAATATCTCGAAGCCACAGAACTTACCTGTATTATACCCTTCACACGCCACACTTTGTGCTTGAGGACCACAATCTGTGGATCATCAGGATGTAATGATTGTAGCTCCTCCCGTACATATTCAAAACTTGCATTGTGCTCGAATGACAACTGAACTGCTTTGACCTCATTAAAGGATTTCTCCAGTCTGCCTAAAACAACTCGAGAATCTCCGGCATTTGCAATATATAGCAATCCACTACAAATTATTCCTACCAAACAACACGAACCAACAGAAGCGAGTTGTGGCTTAATTTCCCACTGCTGTCTGACAAGAGCAAGAAATTCTTCTTCGGTAGCTAAAAATGCTCTGTTGATTACATCGGCTGACATTCCATGATTCTCGGTCGTAAACCCTGCACCATTAATAGCTGTCAAGTCAGTAAACATAAGTTCTACATTCTCAAATCTATACAAGAACCAAATTATCTTTGTTTGTTCCGAAACCATAACACTTTTTTCTATTTTTTCCCAAAATTTACTTTTACAAGTGCAAAATCTAGATGCTTCTTAAATTGTTAAGTTCCAGACTCATTCAAACACGGATACTTTCTAAACATTTACTATAAGATACAAAGTTTACCGATTCAATGGAAACAAGCCGATAAATCACTTCTAAACATTAAAAGCTATCCAAATTAATGTGACAAAATAACAAATTCGAATACAATTAAGCAAAGAGGAGAAAGAATAACGTACTCTTGATATGGCTGAAAAGGTGTTTGTTTATAAACCTGGCGGTTTCCGGACCTCCATGACCATCATAAATTCCAATAAATGTCCCATGGGGACCCAATTCAAACGAGCTGATCGGACCAGATTCAAGTTGGCTATGGTCTTCCAATAGATTGTTTGCTTGAATTACTGCCATCGAAAACTCACCTGCAACATGTTGTCCCAAGTCTTCGTACCACAACAACCCATCAACCCTACCATTACCAACCGCACCTCCACTAGAATTTTCACCCTCGACTGAAGGCCTCCAGCAGGGAGATACGATTCGCCTTAATGTTGTTGATACCATAACTTACATGTTCTTAACCGAATATAAAGAGTCTGATAAAGTGTTCCACGTCAAGCTTTGTCGGATCCTATCTTCGATTGATGGGATGTTCTATCCTACCTATATACCGAGAGCTATAGGTGTTATCGACACTTTTTACTATGATTCAATCTTTAACCCTTAGGCAGGCAAGAAGCATTCTCCAAGTCCCTAATCCAAATTTGAACAACAGATCAATCTTGCAAAGACGGATTCCTGGAAAAAGAGCAGGATTCAGGGTCAGCTCGGATTTGATTCAATGTCCGGAAAACAGAAGTTTCAGAAATCAAACATTCATCGATAAATTCAGACAAAAAAATCGCAATTGTGATAAACATTATCTAAAACCCTAATCCGAGTTTGATCTACAGCTAGGTCTTGAGAAGACATATTCCCAGAGAAAGAGCAGGATTCGGCATCAGCTCAGATTCGACTCAATTTCCAGAAAGAAGAAGTTTCAGAAATCAAACATACATTGATAAATTCAGACAACATATATTTTCACAGTTGCAATAAATATTATATAAAACCCTAATCCAAGTTTGATACACAGCTAGGTCTTGTGAAGACAGATTCCCGAAAAAAGAGCAGGATTCAGCATCAGCTCATATTCGACTCAATTTCCGGAAAACAGAAGTTTTGGAAATCAAACATACAATGATAAATTCAAACAACATTAATCTACACTGTTGTGATAAAAATAAATTACAAAACCTTGGGTCTAAACGTCTAATCCTAGAACCCGAAACATTCTTGACTATAGTGCTTTGATCCTTCATTTTCTCTTGAAATACATATATCCAACACTCATATCTAACACAAGAATGTGGGGGTATAACCTCTAAGGATAATCCAAAAAATGAAAATCTTATATATCCATGTCTAACACTTAGACCCAAGTTCGAGTAACATAGATTCTTGATAAACCTTAAAGACAGGCTTACTTAAAAAAATCCAACAATCCACTAGAGATTACCTATTTTACTCGAACTCGGGTGTGAATATCACACACACACACACACATATATATATATATATTCAATCTTTTTTCATGGAAATTGGAAGGTATGGGTGTAGGATACAAGAATTTGCAAGAGGAAAAAAAAACAGAGTTCCATTCATTGAATTGCAAAAACATAAGTTTAGACAAATAAAAGGGAAAAGGATTCAAACTCTAGCATGTTTATACCTTAAAACATCAAATAAAAGACATGAACTTGAATTCCACATCTCTAAATGGAGTAAAAACATAAATTATTGAACATGAACACCACAAAAATATTTTTCCTCTCAGAAATTCGATCTCTACAATATTCATGGACTTAAATTCTTGAAATTCATCTCTATACATGCATTAAAAAGGAACAAAATAGAATCAAAATTCTGGGTATCTCCAGAAATGGAAAAAGAGATAAGAAAACAAGCAATTCTCCGAGAAAACCCCATCACCTTAAAAACATCAAACAAAAATAAAACACCCATCGCCTTAAAAAAACATAATTAATAAGAAAAAAATATGAAAATGAGATTTTCTTCTTACATACCTTGGGAAACGACGAAGAATTTCTCACAATCTTCTCGGTTATAATAAACCTGTTTAAGAACACCCCAAAGACCCTTAATTCGAAAGATTACATAAAAAATCAAACAAAAAAGAAGGGAAAAAAAGGAAATTGTTTTAAGAATGTTTTGAGACAAAACAAAAACAACAGAGAATTGAAAAGAGTTGTAAGAAAATTTGAAAGATAGATTTGAGAGAGAAAATTAAGAAGAAGAAAAAAGTCGTTTCTTTTGTTTAAGAAAACAAATCTTGTGATTTTGGAACCATCGTTTAGCTTTATTTATTTATTTTCAGTTTTTCTAAATTTTCTAATTCATTGGCTGTCAGGGTTTTGACTTTTGACTTTTGACTTTTTAGGTTTGTAGACATTCAACAAACCAATATTTTAGGCAACTTTTACTCATTTAGATTTCTCCATTTTTAGCAAAATTAAACTGTAAAGGTTAAAAACCAAACTGAGATCAATGGATGAAATTATAGATTCTTTATCAGAATCAACCGGTAAGCAGTTTAGTATCACTTAAGTTGGTTTTGAGTTCAACATTTTGTATATATATAAAAAATTCATATAGAGAGATTCATCCACCAATATTAAATGTGTGATGCAGATTGGTAAATTAATTTTTTTTTTTTGAAAATCTTATTCTTCTTCTACCTAGAGGAGGGAGAAAATCTAAGTGAAGACAACGCTCTTGAGGGGTCTCGAACCTGAGGACCTAATGAGAAGGGAGTAGAGGAAGTGAGTGTGCTCTAATCACCGGGCCGTCCTCGCATGCTCAGGTTAATTCGATTTAGTTAAGACAAAACTTTAAAAAATTGAAAAGACAACTAAAAAGTCAATAATTTAAAATTTGATGTTGCAAATTGAGTGGATGTAAATTAAAATTAAAGATGGATGGTTATAAAAGAAATTAGAGTTAACTAGGTTAAATTTTCTTTTCTTTAATTGATTTGACCAGTTAAATTGAAAAAATGATTTATTTTATAAAATTATATTATTGAATAAATATTTAATAAATAATAGAAAGGTATTTAATTTAATGATATTTTTATTCTAAAACCAAATCATGCAATAATCTTTTGGATTAAGATTTTTTTTGTTCCAACCATTTTTTCAACGGAGATTTCATTTTCATCTCTTTTTGAGTTTGTGCTTAAAATATTTTATTGTTTATAAAAATAGAGAGAGAAAATTTGCTTGAATAAAAAATTACATAAACATTTGTTTTCAAATACAATTTTGAACATGTCCAAAAATTCTTCAAAACACATCAAGATAAACTTACACACACATATATATACACCCTATCGATCCGATACTCATATTTAAATCCAAATAACATATTGTACAATTATCAAAACCGAAACAGCTGCTGAAATCTCAGCTTGCAACTGTTCTACTTCAAGCTCTTTTCGAATATAGCTTTTCCGACATATATTTGGATATGAATATAGAGTATAATCCCCTAAATACATGGAAAACATAGTTTTTTCTACATTCCCATGTCGGACAGATATCTGAATCTGACACTCACGGTCGAGTCCAAGAAACATAGTTACCAACTTAAATGTAGATTTCAATGAATGACCATATTGCTAGATGTTGAGTAACATTAGGAGACTTGTTTTGATCGTCGATGAGAAACACTACCGACGAAAAAAAAGACTCCTTCGAAGACACGAATCATTACTAAAGCTCAGATTACGGGACATTTGCTTTCATGCTTTTTCGAACAAATGTTTACGACTGTGAAAACTGTATGCAGCCTTGTTGCCACCATGTTGATCATCGAATCCACTTTCCAAGTTCGAAGATATAATCTGTAATAGTTAACAACAACAACAATAATGATATATGAAGGACATCTATATATATATATATACAACAGGTATGCGTCCAACACAAGTATGTCATTTCGACTTTATTTTTCTCGAAATATCCATTACCCACACTCATGAGTCATGTCCAACATATCTTGGGACATGGCTATAGGATGTAACACTCCAAATGAATACAAAATTTAGATAAATTTGAATATTCTCAGGTCAGATACGGATCGACACAGATATCATATTTCTATATCCATACTTGAATACGGATCAACACAGATATCAAACATGAACACTTCGAATCAAAGGAAATGGGAAAAAAAAGTATATGCAACAATGAGATGTCAATCATGAAAAATGATTGATTTCATAAAATTCTAACAAAATACAAGGTTCCCCGAGGTTGGCTGAGTACCAAATTAAAACCACTACAATGAATCATCTGTCATTTTATCTTCAAATCTCTTTGTAAATTAATTTTCGTTTTTATTGTTAATTTATATGGTGTTGTAGATTGCAGTGATTGCGGAGTTAAACCAATAAAATCGTAATAATTTTTTTCTCAATGTTTGAACCAATGTAAATTCGAATGACCAGAGGTGAAGAAGAAGATGAGCAGCCATGTTATTTGGATGAGGATATATATTACATTTGATGTTTGTTTGCAAAATTGAAAGGTTGGTCTGGTGACAAAGCACTATGCTTTATATCACTAAGACTGAGTTCAACTTCTATCTCTTACATATTTAAAGTTATTTTAACTAATTACTTTAAAATCAATTAGATGATGTCAGGTGTCATTATCTAATTGATTATAATTTAATATGAAAATAAGATAATTTTTTTTTTGTTTTTTTATTTTTACCACGTCAGCACCTATATCACGTTAGCATTTTGACTTTTCAACGCTGACATGACATGCTACGTCAACGAAGACGGCTGATGTGTTAACAGTTAACGGCCAGACTAACGATTTCGTTAGTCAACGTTGGTCAAATGACTAATTTGCTGCAATGTGCGAACTGGAGGACCTAATTAAACGTGTTTTCGCGCGAAGGGCAACATTGTAAAATAAGGTCGAACTCGAGGGCAAAATAAGCACTTTAGCCTAAAAACAAATTATTACTATTAATAGGAGTGAGTATTCGTGGAGCCGAATAAAAAATTTCGAATTAGTAAAATTGATGAGACTTATATTTAAGTCAAATTTTATTTAAAATTTTTTGAGTTGTGTTTGTGAAATTCTAGTTAATTGAATTTTAATTATTTCAGTTTTTGTCTAAATTTAATTACAAATATTTATAATGTTTATGTTGTTAATTACTCTTAATTTTTATAACTTTTTATATGATATATTCCTTCCGCCACACTAAATAAGTCTAATATTAATTTTTTTGGTCATTCTTTTTAAAAAATCACTCTTTATTGCTTTTAAGTTTATAATCGATAAAAATTATGAACAAATATTTTAAAAACTTTTAACCAAATAGTTTGAAAATATATTTTTATAAAATTTGATCAATTAAAATAATTACGGTTAAAGTTAAAAAATTTGCCTTATAAAAAGTTAGTATTAGACAAATTTAGTGAGAAAGAGATTACTTTTTTATAACTATTCTAAAAAAAAACTTTTTTATAACGATAATGTAATATACATATATTAAGTGAAATTAAAAAAATGATTCAAATTAAGTAAACATATTTAATCGATTCCCCAAGTTATAGATCTTTATTTTCTCATATTATTTTAAATCATGAATTCTAAACCCAATAAAAACACTCTTTCTACTTTCCCTAAAGTATCTCTTAGAATCAGAATCGAAATTAAAATTAAGATTTGTCAACTAAAATTTTAAGTTATTTGAAACCCTATCATTTAAATTTTATTTATTTTTTAAAAAAATAGCACATAATTTATTCAAGTAAATTCAAGACAAGTTTAAAAGATTGATTTTTTTCGAGTCTCATCCTTAATGATTGATGATAATATATGGGATACAAAGACAATTCACTTCAATATTTGATTTTTTGACGTAAAAAAGTTTATTAAACTGATTAAAAAGTAAAAAAATCATTTTTATCCGCGTAATGTAAGGGTAATAATAATAATAATTTAAATCTACATTTTTCAATTATAAATGATTTTGCTTTCATATATGTTCCAAAAAAAATAGGAATAATATAAAACAAATTCATTTTCCATCACTGCAGAAATTATGACGTAATAATTCACAGTTATAAAGTAGTTTATAGTAATTAGACTTATTAAATCTTAAAAGTGCTTGATATTTCATAACACAAAAGTTAATCCATAAAAATATATTAAGATCTCAAAGGTTCTAGCAAACACAGATTGTTACCAAGTCCTACCATTCAAACCACCACAGCTTAATTCGATTCACTGCGTCTCGGAGAAGAAGCACGGTTGTCGTCATCTTCGTCATCGTAAATGGGGCTTCGGTCCTCCCTAGGGGGCGGGCTAGGGCTGCGGCTGTTGCCATTTTCCTTTGTGGAGCTCCTATAAGGAGGCCTGTCCTCGGCATCAGCTTCACGATCTGGAGTTCTGCTCCTTCCCCTTGGACTCGCACTGTAATCTGAACCGTTAGCATGTCTGCGATCCCTTGGGGACGGGCTACGTCTCTCTTGTGGGCTTCTTTCATCGAGCGGTGGACTATGCTTCCTCCCTCGGGCTGGGGAGGGGCTTCTTTCACCGCGTGGTGGACTGTGCTTCCTACCTCGGGTTGGGGAGGGAGAACGCCTGTGGCGCTTGGGACTCCTTGATCTTCTATCGTCACGCTCGAAGCTTCTTTCTCGCTTCACAGGTGATCTCGATCTACTGTAGAAGGTTTGAGAGATTCCACACAAAAAGAATGAGCCTGACAGCTTACAAGACTAAAACAATCTGGCTGCATAATCTGAACCAGAATCCCGTCACGGGGAAAGCTAAATACAAACCTGTCACTACGCCCCCGGCTGTAACTGCGGCTTCTGCTTCGGCCACGTCGGGGACTAGGTGAGCGCGAGTAACTACGCGGTCTACTGCTGCAACAATAAAATTAATAAAATTGTCTCCCAAGTACATAAAATATAAGTTCTCAAAAGATTGAATAACAAAAACAGATGGGATTTTGAAGGGAAAGTACCTCAGCTTCTTCGGACTGTTTTGACAATCTCTTTCAATGTGGCCTCGTTCCCCACAGCGGTAACACTTATTCTTCCAATCCCCGGCTTTGCAATCACGAGCCCAATGACCATCAATTCCACAATTGAAGCAGCGGCCAGAGCCAGGAGCAGGACCTCTTCCAGCAAAATCACGAGATCCACCAGGGCCACGCGGCACCTAAATTGCAATTCGAATCAGATTCAATGTTCAAACATTATTGAGTCAAGTCTAGCACAACAATGAGAAAGAGGGCATATGCATATTAGTTTATTTTAACCGAGTGGCAATAATGATATTCTAATAAAGAAACCGAGTGGCAATAATGATATTCTAATGCCTAGTTACATAAAAAGCTTTTAATCTCTTTCTTCCCGGAAGCAGCTATTTAAACTTATATTAGTCAATTTAAACATCAAACTCGTGATCATAAAGCATATGCATGGGAATATCAGTTTATTGCCAAACCACAAGCATCTTATATTTTGCTGCTTTAATTATATCTACAAGTCTATATTGTCCGATTTTAGAAATCCACACCAGCATTTAGACACATTACTAGCACCCTAAGCAGCAACAGAACTGAACATGCAAATTTTTATGCATCATGCAACCCAAAACAGAAGGCATTGAGGAAATAAATACTTAAAACATTAACCAAAGAATGTTAAATTTCTCATTCGGTTTCATATAGAATCCATTGCCTTCTAGACGATTTATGGCAATGAGGTTATCATGAAACTTACTCCCTTGGCAAATTCCACAATGATACGGCATCCATCTAGGTCTCGGCCATTCAAGGAATATCTTGCATCATCAGCATCTCTAGGGTCACTAAATTCCTGTTATCAAGGAGGCAGACAAAAACACACAACAAAGAAGAAAGGATCCAAGGAAAAAGATCATATTTTCAATATATGGTGAAGAAATAATAGATAACAAGAAAGGTTTTTTCAGTTTAAATTAAAAGAGATTTGAAATACATACAACGAATGCATAGTCTCGCTTCATATCCACATCACGTACTCTGCGCAAATGGGTGCCAGAAACAGTAAGGCCATCATGACAAAATTATCAAAGGGTTGATAGTTCGCCCCTCACAGATGAACGAAAAACACCGACTTTTGAGATTGTTGCCATTTCGATAAAAACACGCAATAACACTATAGAAAGACTCGCCAAATCCACCAAGGTCACCCTCTCACCATAGACCTCCAGGTTAGGCAAAAGCCAAGGGACCTTCAACAAGATCATTCGAGTTAAACCAGACCGACATGTGGAGGGTTGCAACATTCTCACTCATATTCTAATAGGAGGACCAGGGGTCATGCTCTACATAAAGGGGCTTGGCAATGACTCCATTTTCTCCTACGTCATTGTCACTACACCATGAACCTATCCTAAAGGCCTTTTATACAAAAGAATAGAACAACTATGAACACCCAAACGAAGAAAAATAAAACAAAACACTTGGAACAAGTACACCAAATGAAATACAGCTTTTAAACCAGTCTACTAAACATAGCAAAATGATTACGTTACCTCCCATATCTGCTAAACATGTCCTCTAGATCACGTGATCTTGTCCTCGAAGACAGGTGACCAACATAAAGGCGAGTGCCACCACGGCGATCATCATACCTGGGCATTTTGTCTTCCCCTGCATTAACAATTGCCATTAGAACCCCAAGAATAAAAAGGCACATAAATTTACATAATAAAATACTCCAATCATTATTAATGACATCAACAATCTACTTTAAGCTCAAGTCACCTTAAAGTTCACGCTTTTGCTTCCATCATAGAAAAGAAAATAATATCATGTATATATAAAATCATGTATGGTTTACCCCAAAAAACACTTTTTTTTACTTTAATTCTTCAAAAGTATCTCCTAAATATCCAATTGCACGCAGAAATCAAATTAATAAAAGAAACAGTCAAACAGTATAAAAACAAACTCATATTTTGTTCTATACTTTGCTCTCCTACTGAAAGTGCGGCCATTAGCTTAATATCCTTTATTTTCTCCCAGGATTACACTTCTGTCAGTTGACTGTTGCTACAATTTTGCTTTGATTTTTGAGCTAAATTTCTTGCTTCTATTGTTGTTACATAACTTCAGAACAATCAGTTCAAATTGTTTGATTTCTCATGCTATATACATTCTGGAATTCGATTTAGCTTACACTAAACAAACAAGGGGAAAAAACAATATTTTTTTCTTAAAAACCAAAATTTTAATTTTATTTCTTTAGCAGTGTTTTCTTTAAATCCAATAGCACACAAATTCAAGTATAGAAAGTCAAAGCATCAAATAATATCTAAACAGACCCATAGTTCATGTTATCTTTTACTACACATATCATAAATACACAAGAAAAAAAAAACTAAATATAAATTTCAAAAGGAGCAGAATTAAAGAAGGGATTTAGTTTTCAGATATCAATTCTAACAGGTCAAAGCATCAAATCCATGCATCTTTAAATTACTATTACAACTCATAAGAAAAATATATATATACTTAAACTGGAAATTAAAAATTTTAAAATTTACAAACTCAACAAGTTATCAGATCTATGAAAAAAATTAAAGAAGTTAGAGACGTAAGAGCGTGAGAATTCAAAATTTAATGGAGATTTTAAATATGAAATAATAAAAGAACAAAAATTACAACAACAAAAAAAACAAGAAGAAGGAGAAGAAAGCTTACGATTGAATTTCAGAGGGAGGCGAGGAAGGAGAAGATGAAAAACCCTAGATTTTTCGAAGAGAACGGGAGCTTACTTAAACGCAGCGTTTCTCTATTTATAGGGGCCTTAAGCCCTAAGGATAAGGATGATTCAACGGTGAAAAATCAGAGGCTGTGTAATTACTAAAAGGCCCCTGCCTGGAATTACAATTATAGGCTTGGGGAAAAAAATTACTAACACGTCTTAAAACCGGAATATTTTATTATTATTATTTTAGTCAAGTGCGTCAGATATTCCTAAACTATTTGTCAGATTTTTTTTACCAAGTATTACAGATTTACCATCTTTAAATTTCAAAAAAAATTAAATTCTCAAATTCTTATTATTATATTAATTAAGTCCTATTACCTTATAGTCAATTTGATTTTTTTAAAGAATGGTATCTTAATTTTATTAATAATTATAAAAAGATGTTACAAATATAGTATATTAAAAGAAGAGAGAGAAATTAGTCTACTAAAATATCATGTATTTGTAAAAAAAAAAAAGTAAACAATTCTATCAAAATTTAAATTACTTTTACTTTTTTCCCCTTAAAATTAATCCACTAATATATTTAAGTAACGACAAAAAGTTTAAGGGGCAAAAGTAGGCAAAACGTAGTTTAGAAGTAAGTTAGAAAATAGGTAAAATTTAAGAGGAATGTATTAAGTCTTTTATTTTTTAAAAAATAAATTAGAATTTTTAAAATATCTTGAAATTTTTAAGTAATCTTAATTTAGTTTCTAAATCCCTAAACTCTCAAAATTCGGCCATTTTTATCGGCGCTAGTCGCGTTTCTGACAACGAAATAAAACGTCCTCTTCTTATCGAACGACCCACACATCGTTCATTGTCTGTTATGTCGCCGTTCGTCGCGGATCATTCAAATGAACCATTAAACAATTTCGATGTTTCGTACCGTTTCGTTCGATTTTCAGCGACGAAGTGGTGGAGTAAATTGTCGTGATGCGACGAATGTTATGTGCAGCAACGTGACAATCGACGGCGAAATCAGGTCAAATCGAATTTTGAGTTTCAGAGTGTTAGAGATTTTAAAATTTAAGGCTATTTTGTAAATTTTTGTGTTATTACTTTTTTATTTTTAAATATAATTTAAAAATTTTAAGAAGATGACACGTGTTAGATAAATGAAAGTTAGCGGTAAAAATTAACGGACAGTAACAACGGACACCTATTTAAGTAATATTAAAAACGTGAGGCATATATTTGACCTAAACAAAATTTAAGTACCTATCTAACAAAAAGTTATAGTTTAAACACTTATTTGTCACTTAAGCCGTAGACATATGATAGCGTATAATATTTTATACATTCGTATATTAGAAATCTACACAAACCTACAATTTACTTCTTAAAAATTAAAATCTAAACCTCTAACCTTAAACTCTAAATTTTAAACCTTATAAATTAAACACTAAACTAAATCATAACCCTGAAACAAAACCAAAAAAAACATTTACACAGCATATGTATGGAATATTTTTCCAAATATAAAAAGCTCAGCTTAAATTCATGTTCCAACAAAAGAGACTTCAATTTTGTTACAGACAATTTCTTATTCATAGTTCAAGATCAAACTGAAGCCAAGTAGACAAAACTATTGATAATACGATACTTAAATTTGGCCCGAATCCGACCATTCAACAAACAGAACTCGAAGAACGATGATCGAACAAAAGGGCTTCGATGAAGTAGTTCTAATAACAACAATTCATATGATTAGAGAAAATCCAAAGTCTTGTTGTTCAGCCTGGAAGCTTTTTTCAAGAAATCAAAAATCATTCTCAGAGAAATTGACCGCAAGGTCCCAGTAATGGCCAACTCCCGCATCGGCAAATACCTTTCTCGCAGCTGCTTCGGTGATGCACTCATGAACTGAGAACCTGTAGAAACATGATTTCGCAACGCTACCTTGCCAAACTAACACGCACTTGTTAGGCGGTTTCTCTTCGTCTTCATCTTCGTTCTCGTTTACAGCTTCAGCCCAATTGATTCGTCGAAGCATAAGCTTCCCATACCTCTTGATGGATTTGCTTCCACCTTCCACGACTACAACACTAATGCCCTCGGAGATCACAGCACAACCAGTCAATCGGTTTTCTTGGGCATTAACATCAACTTTGAAGCGGGTCTTGGGATGTGAGAGGTCATTGATCCTGTAAACCGAAACGATTGTCTCCACCGTTGTTGGGTCGTCAAAAAGCTTTCTCTCTTTCTTTTCACGCCGTTCGGCAGGGGTAAGCTTGCGAGCAATGTTTCTATCAACGTGAGCCTGTTCCCGCTCAGCAGCAGCACTTCGGATTTCCATTTCGAGCTTAGTTGGATCTTGGGTAGCTTCAGAGCCTAAAACTTTCATTAAATTGCTCATTTTAACTTTTGGCTTGGGAGGTTCTATCAGACCTTGTCTAATCATCTCCTGTTTATCCTTTTCCCGGGCCAGACGTCGCTGAGTCCGAAGTTTCTTCTGCTCCTTCTTAGTTAGCTTCAGGGGCTGAGGCGGTGGTGGAGCTGGCTCAGCAGGAGGCTCAATTGGACGAGGATGTTCGACATAAATCGTGATCTTCTCCTTCTTCAGTTTATCTTCACTTAGCACACCATCAGCAATGTCATCGTATGAACCCAAAACCAGAATAGGCAAATCCCTGAAATATACCAAAAAACAATGAGAAAAAGGTAATGTAAAAGAATGAAATAACCTAGTAGTCGTAATTTCCATTAATCCAACTCTTAATATTTTTAAAATACCGAGTCCAACACATATTCAGACAGAGATATGCAAAATGGTCCAAGAACACGCAAAATAAAAAGGAAAAACTTAAAAAATAATAAGCATGCCCTTACCCAACGCTTGTACCTGAGTCCGAGTATCATAGATTGTAATGCTTCCTTTAATTTTTTAATATGGCAATGATATATGATGCCAAAAGTAAATGCAAATTCTTTTGGCTTTACACATGGTGAAGGGCATTGCAGACCTTAACTCTCAGCTTGAATACTTATAAGTAATACTAACATAATCAAGAAGGCAAGAGTTTTGAACTTCTGTTTACAGCTTAAGCAGAGAGTACAACAAAAACAAACATTCAAAGAACCGCATTTTGAGCAATAAATATACATTCTTAACAAATATTACCCAGCTGAAGGATTTTTCGGGTTTACTTTGATGACATGTTGAATCTAACAAGGTCACCTAAGTGATTGAATTAATTAAAGGTATGTAAACTTAAAGTTAAACGAAAATGAGAAGAATGTCAACTTACCACCACTCTATTTCAGGAATCGGGTCTTTTGGTTTCTCCTTCGTAATAATTCTTTCTGATACCTCAATTAAATTGGGATTTATATCAGCCTTTGCCTTCGCCAATTGTGCTTGCTTTGCTTTTAGCTCTTTCGCTTTTGCTTCTCCAAATTGACTCTGTAATAAATAGACAATAATCACAAAACCAGACAAACTAAAGGAAGAATCAAAGAAATAAAAACACAACAATACCTTCAATTTGATGATCTCTGCATCTTTTGACCATTTTCCTTCCTCTACAAACTGAAAAGTCATCCTTTTTGGTCTAATAAGCTTATTCTTATCAATTCCCATCCGCGCATCAAAATGTGGATTTGATTCCGGATCCACCTCCAGCTCAGGTTTAAGGATCTGGAAAGCATCTTTCTTTTGCTTGTTAATGTTGACCTGAAAAGTCATATGGTTTGAGTTAAATAACAGCCTCGAAAATAACATAAATAGCGCTGAAATAAGAAAATAACAAGGATTGCACCAAGAGTACAAATTTCACGAACCTTGAGGGTGCTAAGATTACTTGGTTTAGTCACGCTTATGATATTACCGTGTTCATCAATTTCCCTACCAAGTGCATCAACACGTAGAACAGGTGCCTTGGTAGGTTTCTGAGGAACTGGAACATCTACTTGCACCTGTCCAGGGAACAAGTTTATTAGAGGAGCAAACTGAGGGTCCTGGCGGAATCCCATCTTGGCAGCCAGCTCTTGAGCACGCTTAACAGCTTCTAGATTTGGTATTGATGCAAGGCCTGAAACAGCAGCCGCGCCAGTAGTAGGTGGCTTTGAAGAAGCTAATGGTGCAGATGCAGGAGGGGCTAATGAGCTTGATGGTCCACTGGCAATAGATGTAGTCACAGACGAGACTGGTCCGTGAACTGTTCGAGTAGTCACTACTGAACTCGAGATTGGGGCTTTGTTCAACTACGCATAACAATACCAATGCAACATGAATATTTAAAAGCACCCGGGAAAATTTTCTTTTTGGAAAAAGGAAAGAAAGATTAACTTACTGCAGGTATCTTCTTTAATTTCTCAGCTAATTCTTTCTGCATTTGTAAAGCCTTTTTTGCTTTGGCTAAGGCATCAAGAGAGAAATTTGCACCACTTTTCCCAGTAGATGAAGAGCCATCTGTACTAGATCCAGTAACCTCATGAGATCCGGTAACACTATATGCTTTATTTTCAGCAGTAGAAATCGAAGATACCTTGGTAGGAAGAGGGTGACCAGTCTTTGGTAATGATGCCTGAGCAGCACCCTTCAGGTATGGAAAAAAGTAAATTACATCAGCATACAAACTTATGATTTCAGCAATATGAAAAAAAACTTTAGATCAATTTTAAATTAGCATAGTGTCAAGATAACTCCATCGAAATCAGACGCCATCCTACATTTCAGTTCAAATAATATTGTGCATTATTATACATTTCATATCTCATACTATCATGTGATGTTAGCTAATTTCTTAGTTATGCTTTAGTGTGTATATAGTCAAACAAGGTGAAAGACATATACTTCAAGAAAAATGAAGAGTTGGAGCAACATAGAATCAAATCATATATAATATTATGAACTGGCTGCAAATGTAAGAAGGCAACAACTATCAAGAACTTATGAAAATACCCAACAGAATGAATATCATAATGCAACAATTCTCTCCTACCCAGAAACATTATGAAAATACCCATTCAAAAAAAAATCCAAGTTTTTATATTTGCTACTTATCCTCCACTATTAACTTCTTTGTTTCATAAAAATGATTGAAAACAAATCATATTAGATTCTAAAGTATAACAAGCTTAGTCTTAGACGCTTTAAATTCGTCACTACTTTTTTAATTAAACTTCATTTTTCATTTCAATTTCCCAACAGGCAAACAAAGAAAAAAAAAGCAATTATCGAAAAGATAAAACTAACAAAAAAGAATTCAAAGACTCACATTGTGAACTGGATCACCACCATTGGCGCCATTGGATAACTCAATTTCATCATCTTCTTTAGCCTTATCCCCAAATCTCCTCCTCTCTCTCTTTTCCCTTCTGCTTTCTTCTCCAAGTTTACTCCTTTTCTCCCCTCTCTCCTCACTCTCTTCCCTCTCTTTCCTCTTTTTCTTCGCTTCGACTTCTTCATAGGAACCCTCACGATGCTTCCTATCTCTCGAACCTTCCCTCTCGAAAGATCTCTCGCGCTCGTCACGGCGCGATGTGGAAGATCTATGATCCGACCGGCGGTGGGAGTCGCGGTCGTCGTGGTGGCGATCGGAGTCACGGTGGTGCCTGCCGTCGCGGTCTCGGGACCGTTTGGATGCGTGTTTATCTTTGTCCATTGTTTTTCTAGGGTTAGGGATTTTCGGTTTGGGTTTTTTTGCTCCCTTTTATCTCGCTCTCGGCTCAGGTTTTTTATTTATTTATTTTTGGTAGGGGGAAAAATAGAAATTAATGAAATTCTTCTCTTTGAAAACGGCGCCGTTTCGACAACTGTTCATACTAGCTTGGGCCGAATTGGACTGTAGTTTATGCATTTAATTATTGGGATAAAGCAACATTTAGTCCATGAAGTTGGTCATTTTTTACAATTAGTCCTTAAACATTTTTTGTCCACATTAGTTCCAGAATTTGGGTTGAGTTGGACGAAATTGTCAAGTTTAGGAATTAATGTTGTTATTTTCATGGTTTTGGGTCGAGTTGGTTTAAAAATTGACTTTTTTATTTAAAATGGTATTAAAAACAATTCAATATTAATTTAAATAAGGGTAAATTCTTTTTTCATCACTTAATTTTATCTATATCGTTTTTTATCACACAACTTTAAAAAAAATCAATTTCGTCATTAAACTTTTGAATTGTTTTGTCACACAAAATTGACAAAAAAATGTACCCTTTAAATAGAAACACAAACTCGAAATCCCAAATTTAAGCGCAAGTAAAGTGGAACAAGCATGTATTGTACCAATAATACAGTTTAATCACAGCAAAAGTCAATCATCCATACATTTCACGGCCAGGGTTTTGATACACATTGACACTATTGAATATACGACTGGTTCGAATCCGGTAAACCGGGCTAATTTACGACAACGCTGACCGAACGAGATCCGCAGATGAGAACTGAAGCAGTGTTAGCTCACATTCAAGCTCTGATATTCTATGCATGTGAAACAATGATGCATAGTTGATGAAATATCGGATTTCAGTAGCTCGGACATCGGCTTATAGACCGAAACTCAAGCCCTCAGCCACCAAAGAACGAAATATGAAATGGACATATATCAAATGGCGATATTCGGCACTCTTCTTTTCTTCCTTAGCTAAAAAGTCCGGGATTAGTTGTTCGAATTGCTTTTACCTTAAGAACCATGGCCATGAACATAGGGTGTACCGGGTGCAACACTAACTACCATGCAGATGCCAGAAGTTATTATCCTTATTTAATCTTATCTTCCGCGCATGCCATATCGGGTCTCCTCTCTAACATTTATCTTCCGTTTTTCCCTTTTGCGGAAGCTATAGATCCGAATATTAGAGGGCGTAAATCCTATCGACTTCGACTTCCGAATTAGTGAAGTCGGAGTGAAGCAAAGAGTTGGATCCACTTCTTCTTGAATTCTTTCCCCTCTTCCTTCTAGTCCTCTTCGATTTCACCACATAATAAGTCATGGTGCCGAGAACCCCAGCCATTATCAGACCCCCTACGACAGTAACCAAAATTGCAGCCCATTCGTGTTTCCGGCCGACCACTATATACGAGGAAGCCATAAAGGCAACTGAAGTGCAGACAGAAGCCAACCACATCAACTTGTTAATCACTTCCACCACCTGTTTCTCGGCTTTGGTTTCACCTCGGACCAATGTAATTTGAACCACGACGACGGCCAAAGAGGTGAAGAGAGCAATAGCATTGAAGATGAAGAAGATTTTGAAAGAGCCCGAGCTTACCACCACTGCAACTCCGCTATCTTGGTCTCCTCCAGGCACAGTAAATATAGCCGCAAAAGCAACCGTTGCAAATAGAACGGCTACCACAGTCACAGAATTCGTGGCGTTATTAATTCCTTCTCGATGGAGCTTTCTAAGTTCCTTGGAGATATTATGAACATTTTTGTTGGTTCTTTTGGTTTGTTCAAGCTGTGTATGCACATCTTTCTTAATTTGTGTCACCGTCTGCCTCAATTCGTCTCTTGGTTGATTCAGTTCATTAGCTCTGAGAGCACCTTTGCGAGAAAGACAGCTCTTTATTTCCGTGGATTCTGCAGAGAGTGGAAGCCCTTCAGCTATGTCAAGAGCCGTTTTATGGTCTCTGGTGAGTGCATTGACGTTCGTATCAGGAAGGGACAACAACACATCTACGATCTGCAAGGAAATAGCAAGATTCATTAATATGAAACTATTCCGTAAAAAAATGCGAGGAATGTTACTAAATATATTTTGCTTGGAATTGGATGCAAGTGTTGGATATGGCTACAAGCACAACACGGATGTGTCATTATTTTCCAAGGTTTTTCATGTATCTAGAGGATCTTTGAGGATCATATCCTCGTACCATGTTGAAATATGTGCCTAACACAAGTACTTCAAGGAAAATAAATAGTCGGAGCAACACAGTAGGAAACTGCTGGTACAAGTGTCCGAACTCCGACCTCATAGAGACATATTTCTACCTCTATAGCAAGAATCGAAAATGAAGTGAATGAATAGTTGTACCTCTGCTCTCTTTTTCCGAGTGGCTACATGTAGTGCGGTGTTCCCAAACTTGTCCGGGAGCATCACAATAGCAGCATCTGCCTCGAGGAGCAACCTCACCACCTCACAGCTCTGTCCTTTAACAGCCATGTGCAATGCCGTCTGTCCTTTCTTGTCGGTTCTTCTTGCCAACTGTGGGTCTTTGGTCAGCAATGCGTTTACGACATCTACATGCCCCTGTCGAGCAGCTAGATGTAATGCGTTTTTCCCATTTGATCTTGTACTCTCCAGCAAACCACCATCTCTCGATAGCAACTCATTGACTACCGCAGTATGCCCTTTGGTAGCTGCAGAGACAAGAGGGGTTGCATTCGATGGCCCAAATGTTTGGCATAGACCAGGATCATGATCTAGTAGCACCTGGACAATACCTGCAAGGATCGGACAGGGTCATTTTTCCATCCTAGAATCTACGAAAAAACAACTGAAATAGGATTACTGACTCCACAACTGGCCTGTAGAAACAAAAACTAATAACAAAGGCATTTACGCATTCACTATTATTATCCATATTATATATAAACAATATGTTCACAGATTGTTCGGAAGGTTGAAAGAGGATGGTGCATACTCATTTTCTTTCTCAAGCAAAATCAAATAACAGCAGAAACAAAATCACAAAACGATAGCTAAGGATCATTACCATGGTGCCCTTGGCTTGCAGCAATATGCAACGGATCGAAGCCAGATTTATTCTTCTTAGTAACGGTCTCTTTGTTCGAGTATTTCAGCAATTCCTTGATAACATCGAGGTGCCCTTTCTCAGCAGCAGTAAACAAGGCGGTCTCCCCCAACTCATTTACCTCATTCACCACACTTGCTTGTATCTCCGACACCTCCATATCGAAATCTTCCCCACTCGCAGTCCTCATCATCTGCGAATCAATGTCGGCAAGAATCTGCTTCACGGCCGCCAAATCACCACGCTGTGCTGCCAAGTGCAGCTCGGTGTCATTATGGCGTCCGGTTACCTGCTTCACGTATTTCTTTTTGCTAGCCTGATCAATGCGTTTGCCAGAGTTCGATAGGACCAGAGCAGGGGCTGTTGCTGATGACGGGGACGGTGTTGCCGATGGTTCTCCAGTACCATAACTGGAACTGGTGAGGCTACTGGACATTCGGTCAATCCGCTTGTTAGAATTCGATAGGATCAATGCTGGGGCCGTTGCTATAGATGTGGGTGATGGTGTGGCTGAGTGGTCTGTAACAGTGGAACTGCAACTGGTGAGGCTACTTCCCATCCTATCAATCCGCTTGTTAGAATTCGATAGGATCAAAGCCGGAGTCGGCGCTGTTACGGTAGAGGATGGTGATGGTATAGGCGAAGCTTCCATGCCGGAACTATGACCCGGATGTGGACTGGCCAGTCCTTTCTCCAGATCCATATCTCCACCTTAACAATCAACAATCAATAACTAATCAATACAATTATTAAACTAATCAAAAATTCTGCCATAATCCTTAACCCCATGACCAAAAACTAGATGATTTAATTTTTCAGCTCATATCAATGAATCAATTACAAAACAAAGATACCACCTTCCAATTTCTTCATCTTAAAACTTAATACCAAACTAAAACTACCACAAAATTCAAAATTAAAGAACCCTAATTCCCAATTTATTTCTTAAAAACAAAGCTCCAATGGATCTAGATATAAACTAAGCTAAAAATTCAATTAAAAAACTGATAAGTCGGCTGAACTAAGCTGATTTAGTATTTTTTTCCCTTTTAAGAACCCAATAAATATTTTGAAGAAAGAATCAAAACCCAAACTCAAAAAGTGAATCTTTCAGCTAAAGGATCAAACTTTACAACAAAAAAATGATGAAAAAATATATTAAAAAAGGATTAAAGAGAAACGAAATTGGAAATTTACAGATGGGTCAAAGGAGAGTCAACAGTGTTACCTTCTTGGATTGAAGACGAGGCCATGGGTGAAGAAGAGAGAAGCAAAAAGGAGAAGAAAATGGGGAGAAATGATGAGAATAATTTATAAAACAAAAGTAAATATAAAAAGACAAAAGAACAAAGGAAGAAAGTTCAAAGAAAAACGAGTAAAGAAGAGAGAAAGAGAATGGTGGTTGGCTAAGAACAAAGGGAAGGTGTTCGGAAATTTCTCTCACTAATACAAGCATACATTAAAATATTCGGAAATAATACTAAAAAATAAAATATTCGGAAATATTGGGTAAATAATTAAAAAAAACTAATAATTTAGTTTTTGAAGAAAATCAAGTTATTAACCGTTAGACTATACAATAATGTTTTAATGTTTAAGAATTTAGTATGTAGGTTTAGAAAAAAATTATGGTTAAAATTTAAAGTTTAAAGTTTTATTTTTTAATGAATAAAAATTTATTTTTGTGTAAATTTTTATATAATGTGTCTATAAAAAACTATACATATGTTGTATAAAAATTTAATAAAAATATACATATTTACTTTTAAAAAATTAAATTTACATTTTTAATTTTAAACCCCGAAATTTAAACTTAAATTATAATCATGAACATTGAAGACTAAATCTCTAAACATTAAATTAAACCTTCAAATCCCTAAGACAAAAAGATTGTGTAATATCAAAGGTTTTTCTTTATAAAATTATATAAAAGATTATCAAAATTACTTAAATTATTATTCCTTCATAATATTTGTCGTAGTTACACAAAAATTTCCAATTTGCGATAAAAACATTAATTGAATTTGTAAGTATTTAGTATAATCATCGGTATTTAATTTATTTATTGACTAATTTAAATTGGGTAATAAAAGAGTCTATTATGAGGGCGACCATCACAATCCAATTGTTCCATTCACACTACCGTAATTTAAATTAGGGGTGGCAATCGGTGAGGAATAACCGAAAACCTTGAGGATCTCAACTGACATGAATGAAAAATAATCAAAATCTTTACTCATAGATACAAGCGCGGAGAAATTTCATCCCGAAGCTCAAATGAGGATGGGTACGAAAATTGTTATATTCGTACCATGGAATCCCCGAACAATACTTATATAAATTCTCGTAGAGATCTCCGAAAAATACCAGCATGAATCTCGATACTTTACAAAATTTTAAATATATATAATTTATATGACGTAAATTATAAATATATTAAATTGAGTTTAGAGAATCACTCTCATATTGAGCATTTGTAAAATTCGATCTGAATTAGTTGAACAATGAGTTAAATATAGATGTTTAAATAATTTTTTTAAATAATGGTAAGCAGCTTGCAGGTGTGAATTCTGTTGAGCATTTAGTAAGTTCGTAGTAGGGTGGGATGGTAGTAGTTGCATTAAGATTGTAGCACATGGAAATAAGTACACATTTGGAAAATGGGTGTTTGGATGGATAGAAAATGGAGAAGAAAAAAAAACAAAGTTTGATTACTTTTTTTCACCCCGTGAGACTGGTTTTAAGTTTGCCCATTCGTCATTTTTCATTGCGTTATAGTTATCGTTTCGCTCAAAAGATTTGAGTCGTATGAATCATGTCTTTTGATAAGATATTTCGATAATCATCATAATTGTTGAGATTTTGAGAAATTTTAAAAACGGAAAGTTTTCACAAATACCTTAGTTTAAGGGTGGTGTAGGGTCTTAATTTAGAGTGTAAGATGTAGGGGTTTAGAATTTAAGGCTGGTGATAAGAATTTAGAGTTTAGAGTTACAATTCAGGGTTTATACGTTAAAATTTAAATCACAACCATATTACTTTAAAAACAAAACTTCAACCTCTAAATCCTAAATTGTAACTCTAAACCCTAAATTCTTACCATCATCCCTAAATTCTAAACTCCTACACCTAAACCCCTAAATTTTGCCTAAACTAAGACCATAAACCCTGAAACTAAAGCGCTTGTGGAAACTTTCAGTTTCCACCGCCAGTATATAGGATATAAATTCGTATACATATAACCATTTATTAAAATGATCTTTATAAATATAGGTTTTACATTAAAAAATTTCGTTCATTACAAGAATTTAAATATAATTCAAATTTTATAATATAATATCTAAAAATGAATATTTTCCCTTTTCAAAATAACTTTAAAAATAATATAACATAATTTTCTTGAATAGAAAAATAATATAAAGTACTTAAATCTTAAGCCAAAGATATCAAAAATAATTTGTTATAACTTTTTAAAGACGATACCAAGCACCAACTCTTACTAATTGTTCAAAATGTTTAGCCAATAAAAACCAAGACACAAAACGTGTTAGGCTTTTTTTTATATTGTATTTTTTTATAAACATCATCCAATTTATAGAATATTAATATGAATTAAGTATTGCATTTACAATATTAGAATTCGAACTTTTGAAAGCATAAAATGTTAAAATATGATCAAATATTTTGATATAATGTCAAAAAATACTCATAACATTTGATTGAATAATCACTTTGGTTATATTATTTTTTAAAGAACTTTAACCCAACGTTTCATTTTAAGTCAAAATAATCTCTATGTCGATGAAGACAATTAGTTAACTAACGATAAAATATAATTTTGTGAATTTATATAAAATATAAAATTATTTTTTCACTGACGTATAATTCTGTCAAATCATTTCAAACAATTTATCATTAATTGATTAATAATGTTCATTTACACGGGAACATTTGACCCAAAATAAAACTCTAAAAAGTTAAAATGCTTAAAACAAAAGGAATATAAGTCATCCAGCCAAACGTTAAAAACAACCTTTTTTTTACAATATGTTAGAATAAAACACCTTAGTTTCTCCTCTAAAGAATTGGGATAAAATTCGTTTGTCCTTTTTCGGTGCCCCTACATATGCTCTAGCACTAAAAAAACATTACAAAATTAAATTTTAAGCCCTAACCTTAAATTTTAAATCCTAAACTTTACACCCTATACCCTAAAAAATACACCCGATCTTAAATTCCTTAATACAAACCACAACGCCTAATCTAAAAGACTAAACCCTAAAATTAATTTTGAACGTGGAACATATATAAAAAACCGAAAAGGGCATAGGATTTCCATCTAAAGAATTGACAGGGCCGAAAAACACATGTGAATAGAGAAATCATTAGCCCTCTATAATTAATCCATTGCATGTATTTTGCCACTACCCTTCCCTACCCAACTTGACCCAATCTCCATGGTTTTCTTGCCTATAAATTTGGCCTCAAAGCTCAACACCAAAGCACACCAAAATCCCAGAAACCAGAGAGAAAGAGAGATCCGCCATGGAAGCAAAGGACAGCAGAAACTTGTTCCCCGGCAGTCATCTGCATATTGACCCTAACAAAGCCACATTGTTCGGTCTGCTTCTCCTCTTGCTTTCCGGCAAACTAAAGAACAGCGACTTCATCGAAACCAACATCGAGACCGAAGAAAGTTTCTGGTACAGACTGCTCATCGTCCGCACCATTCTGATGCAGAAGTTTCTGCTTTCAATCGATATACCAATGGCTTTGGTGGGGTGGATGTTCGAGTTCATCTGCAACTTTTACATTCACAATGGCGGCTTCTTTGGTCTCCTAATACGAATCATCACATGTATGTATATATATATATTTATATATATTCTTTGTTTAGGGTTTAATATACATATCTACTTACTATTTTTGTTTGTTTTGTACCATGAAACAGTTAAGGTGGTGTTTCCTAGAAGAAACGCAGCGACCTTCGTTTCAGCTGTTGGAATTACGGACAGGAGAACGGAGTTAAGCAAAGACATTGTTTATGGAGACGATATGTATTTTCCAGCACTTTCGGTCATGGCTGCTAAAGCTGTTTACGAGAATGCTGCTTATAATAAATCTGTAATCGAAGACACTTGGGGAGTAAGTTACGATGATTTAATTTCCAATTACTCGAACATCATCGGATTTGACATTGGTTGCTGTCTTTCTTTGTCTGCAGATGTCATTCATTGGATTCAAGAATTATTGGAATGGTATTAAACGAATACTTATCCTTTTTCTTCTTTTCAAAGGTTTAGGGGTCATTTTGCTCTATAGTATTTCAAGTCTTCTTTTTATTTTTATTTCATCAATTTAGTTTTCAATTTCCTGAATTACATCAATCTCGTCTTTTGATTGTCGTTGATTTATATGACCGTTATCACCAGTCGTCCTTTGTTATTAAATGATTAACAACGTCTATGAGTTAGCATGTACATATGTCATTTTCTATAATAAAATTAATGTCATCCAATAAGATGATTACAAATCAAGTTTGATGGCGGTTGACGTGATTTTTCTAAAATATATGTATTTTAAAACAAATAATTAATTCTAAAACTCTCGATTCGTATTATCATGTCATCAAAATTGACTCGTCGTAATTGACATAACAAGATAGTTGGTGATAACGATTGATGGAGAAGTAGATAGTAGCCACATGCACATAATTTAATAGTTTCGTTAGTGGGTCAACAATAATCGAGGGGTAGAAGTTGATACAATTCATGAGTTTGAGTGCTAAATGAAATGAAAATAAATAAACAACAATGTTGATATGATTAACGCGATGGATTTACTTTGACCAGATTTCTTAAGAAAAGCCAACACCCAAGTTTCTCTGTTCCGACACAAAGCCGCCGATCACGACACCATCGTTGTTTGCTTCAGAGGAACATCACGATTCAACGCCAAGGCCTGGTCCACGGACCTCGACCTGTCTTGGTACGGAATCTCCGGCATCGGAAGGATTCACAGCGGTTTCTTAAAAGCCTTAGGGATGCAAAGATTCCTCGGTTGGCCCAAGTTCGTCGTCCCCGATCCCACTCGTCGAGCACCGTTGGCTTACTACGACATAAGGGACACGTTGAACAACCTTTTAACCACAAATCCCGATGCCAAATTCATAGTGACCGGCCACAGTCTGGGCGGCGCGTTGGCCGCTCTTTTCCCGACGATCTTATTCTACCACGACGAACGCTTCCTGCTCGAGAGGATGCAAGGCGTTTACACGTTCGGCCAACCCCGCGTTGGCGACGCCGAGCACGCAAGCTACATGGAGAAAAATCTGGAAAAGAACGGCGCTCTGTTTGAAAGATACGTTTACTGCTACGACATTGTCCCTAGGGTTCCGATGGCCACCATGTTCAAGCACTTTGGCACCTGCGTTTACAACAACAGCAGATATCAAGCCACGATAGTCGAGGAAGTGCCGTACGAGAATTACTTCTCGTTCTTGGGATTCATCCCGAAGCATCTGAACGCCATTTACGAGGTGATACGGAGCTTCACGATGAGAATCAAATATGGATCGTTTTATAAAGAAGGGTGGCTGGTGTTCGGTGTCAGATTGATCGGAATCCTGATCCCTGGGGTCGTCAATCATGGCCTAAGAGACTATGTTAACTCGACTCGTCTCGGAAAAACCCACCGAGCTTTCTTTCATCTTCCTCCACACTGACAAGGTACTTGGATTTCAAGTATGGCGTCAGAACGTTGGCCGCTGCTGCTCAAGTATAATAAATACTATTAAGGTTTTCAAGTATTTCCATTCCCCAGATTTTCCTGGAAAATAAATGCAAGGTTTTCCAGTACCACCAGGGTTGAAACCTTGCTATTGTTATGTAGTATCTTAAATCTTAATTAATGCTTTGTCACCGTTGAAAAAGCTACTTTCATGTATTTCCATATCTGTTTGTGATAATAAAATGCCAACGTTTTCTTCCGCTCTATAGATCATTGATGTTGTCATATTATCAAGTCATCAAAACTGGTTTATCGTCATCGGCGTGATAAAACAGTTTATAATAACTACTGATGTACAAGTAGATAACGACCACATGCGTAGAATTTAAGAGATCTAATAGTCAACGACAATTAAAGATAGAGATTAATGCAATTCAGAAGTTCTATAACTAAATTCATGGAAGGAACAACATACTAATACTACGAGACTAAAATGATGGAATTAAAAATGAACAACAACATTGTTGATTTGAATTAGTGGAGTAAATTGCTCTTTTTAAGTATTTCAAAAATAGGTATCAGTTTAATTGATTAATCCGATGGATTTACTTTGAGCAGATTACTTAGGAAAAGCCAACACCCAAGAGTAACCCAAGTTACTCTGTTCCGAGACAAAGCCGCCGATCACGACACCATCGTTGTTTCCTTCAGAGGAACAGAACCATTCAACGCCAAGGACTGGTGCTCGGACGTCGGCCTGTCTTGGTACGGATTCTCCGGCATCGGAAGGATTCACAGCGGCTTCTTAAAAGCCTTAGGGATCACCTTATCAAAAATTTAAAGTATAAACATGTTCGAATAACTTTGTCTGCAAGGTGTGTATACTTTATCAAATGGTTAAAAAAATGTATGAACAAATACTATATTGTAATGAATAGAAATCATCTGTCTTTTTTGATGCCCCTTATCATGCCTTAACACTAAAAGATTAAGTTTAGAGTTTAGGATTAAGGTTTAAGGTTATAATTTATGATTAAGGTATATGGTGTATTTTTTAGGGCTTAGGGTTTAGGATTTTCTTATTTCTTCAATTTCTCTTTCGTTTTAAGTATAGTATGACCAAATTTAAACCACATGCTCCACTACCATTATATAATATCTATGTAACTTCAATCCATATCTTTTAACAACAAAATTCTTTTTGCAAATTAGTCCTTTAATTATGCATTTATTCAATTTGACCCTTCAGTTGTAATTTTTTGTAAACTCTTTTTTCGAATAAATTCATTGGCTCATTTATACTTTTATTGGTACTTTATCCTCAAAAGTTCATTTTTTATATAAAATAACATTATAAATATATTTTATAATTTTAGATGATATTTTTATCAAATAACATTACAAATCTTACTCACACATGTGAAAATGAATTTAAAGAAGTGTATATGTATACCTTATGTGATTAGAGAATGTCGTTTAAACTAGAACCAATTTGTACTACAACATTATAAATAATTACAATTAAATTTATACATAAACTCGACAACATGAATAAAAAAATTCAAATAAAGTTGAGTCATAAAATATGACCTGTCAACTCGAATAACTCAATTTTTTTTGACTCGATCGAATGCTCACCCCCTAATAAATATGTATATAGGAAAGTAGAGTGGATTGGACCAAATTTGAGTCTAAATGTGATTTTTTTAAAACGGATTACGATCCGATCGTTGAACAAGTCTATACTATACCGTGTTGTCATCTTTATATTTTTTGTCATCTCTATAAAATATGAGTGAAAATTTGATGTTAATTAAAACTGAGTAGTGGAACAGCTTGCAAGATTGTTTTTTTTATTATCACTCTTACATCACCTTTTATGTGTTTCATTAGATAAAGACAAGAAAATTTATAACGGTTTCTAAATTTCTATGGTCTTACGGTAAAGTTTCAATGTTCTTTGCTCCATTGGGTTTTATGTTTATTTTTTTTTTGTTTTTTATGTATGGAATTTTGTGGACATAATCCTCAAATTTCTCGTTATATTTAGGTGCATTGTATTTGTTAAATCTTCCTTTGTTTTTAATAAAACTCATTTACCCTTATTTTAAAAAATATGAGTAAAAATTATTATCCTTGTTGGCTAGTAAAATATATTGTTGCAATTATGTTGTACATTAATTTTCTTTTGAAAAAAAATAAATGTATACAGTTAATTATTAAACATATTGAATTAATTGAAGTGAGTAAATACATTAAACCCAATCTTTAAAACTTAAGTAAAAAAATTCTAAAATGCAATTCAACATGACATGAAAAATAAACACTAACATGTTGTAAATATAAAACTTTGTAATAATTTATATGACATAAATTATTAACTTATTATAGTAGGCATAATATGAAAATATAAATTATTGACAATTTCAACTAAAGATGACATGACATTTCAACAACATTTGTAAAACTTATCAAACTCAAGTATCAAATTGGTTCATAAAAAAATACATGTACCACATTTTCAAATTCGGATATCATGATATGTAACTTTTGACGTACCACGTTTGTAAGAAAGTATGGCAAATTCGAGTATAAAATAGTATATTAAGCCTTATAAAAATTACTGATTATCTTAATTTGCTTACAATGCTATATTTATGTATGGAAAGCGTACAATTAAAAGGGTTTGAAAATAATGGTAAGCAACTTGCAGGTGTGAATTGTGTTGAGCATTTTGTAAGTTTTTAATTAGTAGGGTGGGATGATAGTTGTTGCATTAAGATTGTAGCACATGAAAATAAGTAAACATTTTGAAAATGGGTGTTTGGTTGGAAAGAAAATGGAGAAGGAGAAAAAACGAAATTTTGATTATTTTTTTTCACCCCGTGAGACAGGTTTCAAGTTTGTCCACTTCATTGTCATTTTTCATTAGGCTCAGATTTGAGTCGAATGAATCATGTCATTTGATAAAGTATTTGTTCACCCACTTTACAAACAAAATTGTTTGAACCGATTCTCCTTAGATAAGTATCACTGTCTTTTTCACTGGGACTACTATTCTTGACTTTACCTATCGGAATATTTCAAGGTAAATTACATAAACCGTCACTGAACTTTATTCTCAAACCTATTTTTGTCCTTGAGGTTTTAAAACGTTCAATTTACTCATTAAAGTTTAGACATTGAACGTTTTTGGTCACTCTCTTGTTAGTTTTTTTGACGACTTCCATTTAGGGGAGAAGGAAAGAACATCTCAAAGATCTGAACGGTGAAAAATTTCATCGGCACGAGAGAAACAACATACTGAGAAACATGCTTCATCTGACGATGGAGGAGGGAGATCAGCGAGAGAAAAATTAGAAGGATTTTGACCGATTCGTAAATTTTTGAGCACTTTCCGACAAAATGGATGTCGAATTCAGACTTAGAAGGTCGAGACGAATTGACTCGTGAAATTTGGACGGAACGACCATCATTTACGATCGTTTAAGGTTTAAGAGTGACAAAAAAACATTCAATATTTAAACTTTAATGACAAAAAACGTTAAATGTATAAACTTCAATGGGTAAATTAAACGTTTTAAAAATTTTCAGTGAACAAATTGATTTAAGTAATTTAATGGGAAAAAATTGACAGCTCCGACAATCACATGTGAATCGAAATTATTAACCCTCTATAATTAACCCATTGCATGTCTTTTGCCACTATCCAGCCCTACCCAACTTGAGCCAATCTCCATGGTTTTCTTGCCTATAAATTTGGCCTCAAAGCTCAACAACAAAGCATCCCAAACCTGAATTCTCAGTTTCACCTCCAAAATCCCAGAAAATCAGTCGGGAAAGTTGTCCACCATGGAAGCAACGGACGGCAGAAAGTTGTTCCACACCGGTCATATGCATTTTGACCCTAACAAAGCCACATTGTTCGGTCTACTTCTCCTCTTGCTTTCTAAGAAATCAAAGAACAGCGACTTCATCGAAACCGATGTCGATACCGAACACAGTTTCCAGTATAGACTGCTCGTGGTCCGCACCATTCTCTTGCAGAAGCTCCTGCTTTCCATGGAGATGCCAATGGCTATCGCTGGCCGGATGTTCGAGTTCATCTGCAACTTTTACACTCGCAACGGCGGCGTATTTGGTCTCCTAAAACGAATCATCACATGTATGTACATATATATATGTCTATATAATCTTTGTTTAGGGTTTTATATACATATCTTCCTACTATTTTTGTTTGTTTTGTACCATGAAACAGTTAAGGTGGTGTTTCCGAGAAGAAACTCGGCGACCTTCGTTTCAGCTGTTGGAATTACGGACATGAGAACGGAGTTAAGCAAAGACATTGTTTATGGAGATGATATGTATTTTCCAGCACTTTCAATCATGGCTGCTAAAGCTGTTTACGAGAATGCTGCTTATAACAAATCTGTAATCGAAGACACTTGGGGAGTACGTTATTACAATGTTTTGTTTTTTGTTGTTGTTTTTAATTTCCTTTACTCCAAACATCATTGGATCTGATATTGGTTGTTGTCTTTCTTTGTCTGCAGATGTCATTCCTTGGATTCAAAAACTATTGGAATGGTATTTCAAAATCATTAACATTGTCTCCCCTTTTAAATTTTATCAATTTAGCCCTTAAACTCTAGAATTACATCAATATCGTTTTTTGTTTGTCGTTAAATAATTAACGTCGTATGAGTTAGCATGTCCGTGTATCATTTTCTAAAACTCTAGATTCTTATTAACATGTCATCGTTAACATAGCAGGACAGTTATCAATAACAACTGATGTGGAAGCAGATAATGACCACATACATAAAATTTAACGATACTAATTCGATGGATTTACTTTGACCAGATTACGAAGGAAAAGCCAACACCCAAGTTACTCTGTTCCGAGACAAAGCCGCCGATCACGACACCATCGTTGTTTGCTTCAGAGGAACAGAACCATTCAACGCAGAGGACTGGTGCACGGACCTCGACCTGTCTTGGTACCAATTCCCCGGCATCGGAAGAGTTCACAGCGGTTTCTTAAAAGCCTTAGGGTTGCAAAGAGACGTCGGTTTTCCCAAGTCAGTCGACCCCAACCCCAGCCGTGAAGCGCCGTTGGCTTACTACGGCATAAGGGACACGTTGACGGACCTTTTCAAGACATATCCGGACGCCAAATTCATAGTGACCGGCCACAGTCTGGGCGGTGCACTGGCCGCTCTTTTCCCGGTTATCTTGTTCTCCCACGACGAACAATTCTTGCTCGAGCGGATGCATGGCATTTACACGTTCGGCCAACCCCGGGTCGGCGACGACGTGTTCGCCAGCTACATGGAGAAAAATCTGGAGAAGAACGGGACTGAGTTTCGCCGATACGTTTACGGCAATGACATTGTCCCTAGGGTTCCGATAGACGACATGTTCAAGCACTATGGCACCTGCGTTTACACCAACAGCAGATATCAAGCTACGATAGTCGAGGACGTGCCGTTCGAGAACTACTTCTCGATCCTGGGATTCATCCCGATGCATCTGAACGCCATTTACGAGGTGATACGGAGCTTCACCGTGAGAATCAAATACGGGTCAGATTATAAAGAAGGGTGGCTGAT
Source organism: Hibiscus tridactylites (assembly GCA_958450335.1). NCBI lineage: Eukaryota > Viridiplantae > Streptophyta > Magnoliopsida > Malvales > Malvaceae > Hibiscus > Hibiscus tridactylites. Next base: position 74,571,033 of record OY288285.1, on the reverse strand, counting down.
GTTCGGTGTCAGATTAATCGGAATCCTGATCCCTGGAGTCGTCAATCATGGGCCGCGAGACTATGTTAACTCGACTCGACTCGGAAAACCCCGACGAGGCTTCTTTCCTATACCTTCACGCTGAGAAGGCCACTTGGTTTTCAAGTATGGCCTCAGAACGTTGGCTGCTGCTGCTCAAGTATAATAAATACTACTCCATAAGGATATCGGAGTTGGGAATTGGGTGCCGATGATGATGCATTTCCAATCCCCAGATTTTCTAGGAAAATAATTACCTTGCTCTTGTTATGTATCTTAATTAATGCTTTATCACTGTTGAAAATTACTTTCATGTATTTTCATCTTGTTAGTGAGAATAAAATGCCAACGTTTTCTTCTTCTCTATAGCTGGGCATTCGATCGAGTTGAGTCAAAAAAATTTCGAATTAGTTGAGTTAAATAATCATATTTTATAATTCAAAATTTATTTGAAATTTTTTCGAGTCAATACAATGTTATAGAATTTTAGTCTTGTTTGAATTTCTATTCAAATTTTAATTTTTATTATACAAAATTTGAAATATAAACATTTATAATATTATGATGCTAATCCATTTCAAGAAATTTATCAAATCAACATCTCTAAGTCAACAAGTATTGAAAAAATTTGGGTCCTAATAAGTATTGAAAAAATTGATGGAGCAGGTAGGTCAAACCGGAAACGGAGGAGTTTGGAGAGAAGTTAGAAGCAGAGGGAGAAGGTCGTCATCAACCAAGCAACATGGTTAAAAGGGCGCGTGGCAGCTCAAGTAAAAGGTATGTATGACGCGGCGTTTGTGGAACAAATTCTTATATCGGAAGGGTTCAAGGCTAAAGTGATTGTGTGGTCCGGATTTTATGTATTAATCAACTTTGAAGAAGAGGAACAAATAGCTATTTTCTGGGATATGAAGGAAGCAATGTTGAATCAGTGGTTCGATGAAATAGACACACTCGACAACTTTATGAACAAAAAAAAGCTGCTCGTCTGGGTGATTCTGGAAGGGATCCCGTTAATAGCATGGCAAGAAACAGCTTTCAGAAGTATCGCAAGCTGCTGGGGTAATGTGATCTGAATTGACTCAGATACGCTGGAAAGAAAAAGAGTGGATCGTGCCAAAATCCTGATGGGAGTGGGTTGTTTATCTGAAATTCCAAGCTCAGCGAAAGTCACAATCTATGGTGAAACGTACAGCCTCAGAGTTCATACGGCGGAGTTTGAAGAAACGAAGTGTTGGATCGATCAGTCAGGTTCAGAAAATCCGTCGGAGGCCAACTCCGGCGATGTGCAGGAAGAGTCGGTTCGCATCCCTACCATAGTGGAGCCGGTTGATCCCTCAATCTTGGAAACCGCCAAGAATTCAAGTGCCATGGCTGATACACTTGAAGTATACGAGAATCTAGGCTTAATTTTTGATGCCGAAAGAGAGGTAATTCTTAGACGTTTATCTGAGTCTAAAGACTGAGGTTGATTGCTGAGTATGGCTGATGTAACTGTGGTTGTGGTTTGACTGAATTTTTTTATGAAGACAAACATAATAGTGTCATGGAATATCAGGGGGTTGGGAAGATTCGAAAAGAGAGCAGTGGTTAAGAATTTACTGAAAAGTACCAGAAGTCAGATTTTGTTCTTACAAGAAACGAAACTGGGGGAGGTGAATAAGAACATAATGGGTCAATTATGCGGCGTCAATGGTCCTCATCAATATTGTGCAGTTGATGCTGTCGGTTCGGCTGGAGGTATTTTGTCGATATGGGACCCTAATTATTTTCAAGCCCATAATTGTTCAAGCAAAAGAGAATATGTAATGCTGGAAGGTGAATTCGTTGTTGAAAAATTCAAGTGCGTTTTGGTTAACCTGTACGCACCAAATGATGATAGCGAAAGAGACAATATGTTTTCAGAATTGAGGAAGACTCTGTCGAATGTTAATTGTCCGATTTTGATAGGGGGCGATTTCAACACTGTTCTTGATCAAAAAGAAAGGAAAGGGGGGAAAGCAAGTAGAAAAGCAATGGCCAGCTTTGCGAGCTTCATAAACGATCTATCCTTGATGGATTTGCCTTTGTTTGATGGACCGTTCACATGGTCGAATTTCAGAGAAAATCCGACTTTTAGTAGGTTGGACAGATTTGTTATTTCTGCGGATGTACTGAGCTTGTGGCCTAGCATGATTCAGAGGGCGCTACCTAAAAGTATCTCGGATCATAATCCAGTTTGTCTATCATTCGAGTCAATTTGCTGGGGCCCGAGACCATTCAAATGGTTCAATCACCTCGCGGATGAGGAAGATTATAAGGTAGCAATCAAAGACACCTGCCTCACAGTCAAAGGCAAAGGTATCGACATTTTACTAAAGAAATGTAAAGAAACCTCTGTCCCATGGGTACAAGCTTCGAAAACCAGTGGTGGTGGGTCGAGCAACATGGTTGAAAAAGAATGTGTTGAGATCGAGAAGAGAATTATTCAGGGTGATGTGAGTGAGGCTTTGCGATTGGAGCTTGTTGAAGTTAAGTTTAAACTGTGAGGACTAATTAGGAAGGAATGAGTGCAAAAATCTAGAGTTCAGTGGGCAAGGGAAGGAGATCGAAATACAAAATTTTTTCACATCATGGCTACGCACAGAAGGATCTCGAACAACATTGTTTCCCTTAATGTTGGTGGTGCTAGTTTAACTAAAGCCAACGATATCAAAAGTGCAATCAGGGACCACTTCAACCACAATTTTAATGTCTCAAACACACTGCCGTTGAATGAGCTTGACTGCCATTTTAGTAGGATCAGCCCAGCCGCGGCAGAATGCTTAGTTAGAGACTTCACTCTGAAGGAGATAAAAGAGGCGCTGGACAAATGTGAAGACTCTAAATCCCCCGGACCGGACGGATTCAATATGGGATTTATCAAGAAGTTCTAGGATTCACTCCAAACTGATATCCTGAATTTTTTTGAAGCATTTCAAAAAGGTGAAGCACTCGTATCTGGTTTCAACAAATCTTTTATTGTTTTGATTCCAAAAAAGATTCCGGCAATGAAGATAGATGATTTCATACCAATAAGCCTGGTTAGTAGTGTTTACAGGTTACTGGCTAAATGTCTGGCGTTGAGATTAAGAGAGTGCCTGGGTGATATCATCGGGGAAACGCAGTTCGCGTTCTGCCCAGGTAAACAAATTCTGGACTGCTCATTAATCGCCAACGAAACAATTGATCACTTGAGGAACAAGGGATTGAAAGGAGCAGTATTCAAAGCCGATTTTCAAAAGGCATATGACAATGTTGACTGGGTTTATTTACAGACGGTTATGAAGAAGATGGGTTTTGTGAAAAATGGTGCAGTTGGATTAAAAAGTGCTTATCGACGGCATCTATATCAGTTTTGGTTAATGGGACTGCTACTCATCCATTCACAATAAAAAAGGGTTTAAGGCAGGGCTGCCCCCTATCGCCTCTGCTTTTTAATATAGTGGCTGAATCTCTCAGCTGCCTTCTAAACAAAGCAAGGGGTCAAGGATTGTTTAACGGTGTTCTTGTTAGGGGTGTGCAAAAAAACTGAAAAACCGAAACCGATTCCGAAACCCAAAAAAACCGAACCGAAAAATTTGTTAACCGAACCGAAAAATTCGGTTTCGGTTCGGGTTTTTATTTTTTAAAAAGAAATCGGTTCGGTTACGATTTATAGTTTTGGGATAAACCGGGTAACCGAACCGACCGATTATATAATATATATTATTATATTATATGTTATTTTATTATTTTATATTAAAAAAATTATATTTTATTTTATTTTCTCATTCCCCAAAAGTGAAACAATAATTTTATTTTATCAAGTTTAAGTGTTTAACTTGCTAGTATTAGAAAAGATAATAATATCATGTGTCGATTTTAAAAAATATGTACTTTTTTCTAACATAATATTAAAATTTATATTTTTAATAAACAAAATAAAAAACCGTTACCCGAACCGAACCGAACCGAATTTTTGGTTAACCGACTAAACGGTTAACCAGTTGAATGGATACGGTTTAGGGTCGAGAATTTAGTGACCCGAACTTATCGGTTAACCGAAATAATTTGCTAATGGTTAACCGAACCCGGTTTTGCACACCCCTAGTTCTTGTGGGTGCTTCTGGTCTTGAAGTTGCACAACTCCAGTTCGCTGACGACTTGATCGTGTTTTGTGGAGCGGAGGAGAGACAAATCAGGAATATAGTACGAATATTGAAGGGGTTTGAAGTGGCTGCAGGACTTAAATTAAACTTGGTAAAATCTAAATTATATGGGGTTAATGTCGAATTGAGTGAGGTGAAGGGCTGGTCTAATCTACTTCACTGTCAAGCAGAGAAATTTCCAAGTTCGTATCTGGGACTTCCACTGGGCGCGACTAGAAACTCAGCTAAATTGTGGCAGCCAGTATTTAATAATGTGAAAAAGAAGCTGTCGAGCTGGAAAGGTAAAATGCTATCACTCGGAGGCAGAATCACTCTGGTTAGGGCTGTGCTCTCTTGTTTACCAGTGTACTTTATGTCCCTTATGTGCATACCTGCATCACTAAAAAAGAAATTAGATGGACTGATGGCTAGCTTCATTTGGAATGTTTCAGATAAGAAAGGTATACACTGGATATCGTGGAAAACTATGTGCTCCCCGAAGGAGTTAGGTGGGCTCGGTTTTATCGACCTCCATATTAGGAACCGGACTCTCCTCAACAAATGGCTGTGGAGGTTAGGTACAGAGCGGGATGATCTTTGGAGAAAAGTGTTGGTCAGTAAATATAAAGAAAATGCAGCCTGTTTACTGCCTCATAATCTGAAACCTAGCAACAAAAGCTGGGTATGGAAAGAAATTATCAGTCCGCTGAGTGCGGCAAATGATCCCTTCTGCTCCAATCTGAAATGCTTGGTGGGAAATGGAAGAAACATCCTATTTTGGTCGGATGTATGGTTAGGGAGTGAATCTCTAAAAGAGATGTTTCCGAGGCTATTTTTGCTTGCAATCAACAAATCTGGGCTTATCGCGGACTTCGGCCGAGTAATCGATAATAAATGGCAGTGGGAAGTTTTATTTCGAAGGAGACTTTTCGTGTGGGAGAATGCGTTGCGGACTGAGCTCTATGATTTGCTGAACTCTGTCCAAGTGTCAGAAATTCGCTCGGACTGTATCAGATGGGTAGGAGATCCCAGCGGCTGTTACACGACAAAAATGTATCGTAAAGTAATTCCAGTTCCTGTAAATGCCACAAATAAGGATAATGAACCAGCGTGGAAAATGGTGTGGACAAATATAGCGCCTCCAAAGGTTGAAGCCTTCTTGTGGAGGGCATTTCACGAACGGCTCCTTACAAGACTTGAACTTGCAAAGAGAGGAGTTGAGATTAATGAAGGCACATGTTGCCCGTTGTGCGGAACAGGGGAGGAATCCGTAGAGCACATATTTTGTCATTGTAAGGTGGCTTGGGGAGTGTGGAGTCAGTGGCTTAAAGTATGGGAAATAGAATTTTCTGTCCCAAAGAAGTTATCTTCTTTTTTTTTATGTTGGCTGCATATGGATACTGGTGGAATTTCAAAAGAAGTGTGGCAACTTGCGTTCATGTGCTTCATGTGGTCAATTTGGAAAGCTAGAAATGAAGTGGTCTTTAATGGTGCAAGAACTGACATTAAGCAAATTTTCGACTTATGCCTGCTAAGGCTCGGCTGGTGGAGTAAAGCAAAGTGGTCGGCGCTAACTATGACGGTGAGCGAATTTATACTAAACTCGTTGTTACTGAAAATGCAATGTCCAAAAGCTGTGAACAGGCAGAGTGTTGAGTGGATTTGCCCAAAAGCAGGATTCTTGAAGCTAAATGTAGACGCAGCTGTTGAAGGCGGATTTGGCAAAGCTGGGATAGGAGGGGTCCTTAAAAATCATGAAGGGACAATGTATTTGATGTTCTCTAAAAGTGTGGGGGTAGTGGATGTTACAACGGCTGAAATACTAGCTGTAATGGAAGGACTTGATTTTGTCTGCAACTCAGAATGGTTGCGCGAACATGCCCTGCTTGTTGAAACAGATTGCGCAAACTTAGTAGAGTGGTTCCAAAGGCGGTCGGCTGCACCTCCTATATTTAGGAATATAATTAATAACCGTGTTGTGAAATTTGCAAACTTACCTTGGGAAATCACAGTAATTCCCAGAACGGCAAATATGACGGCTGATAAATTAGCCAAATCTGGAATTGCAAGGTCGTCTCTGTTTCTTTGGGAGAAGGGTATGAGGGTTGCTAAGTAGTACAGAAGGTGGAGAAGAGTTGAGGAATTAGATCCAAGGCTCGTGTGGACAGATTAAAGTGCAGGTTCTTGATCTAACTAAAGGCTGTTTGATCCAAAGGCTGTATTTCAAATCCAGGTTGTATGCTTACTTTGTGCGTTAGTTTGTTATGTTGATACTTGGCCCTGGTAATGAGGTTGTATAAACATGGTTTCATTGCACTCTTTTTCCTCCATTAGGGTTAGGGAGGTTTTTTAACGAGGCATGAATCCATGTTGAATCGAGTTTAATCAATAAAGATCCAACTTTTAAAAAAAAATATTATGATGCTAATTAGTTTCAATTTAAATTGTTTCCTATAACCATATATAATAAACATATATATTTCTTCATACCTGATACATAATTGAGAGACTCAACTCAAACTTGAAAATCGATCCACTAATTACTAAAAATTTCGAGTTATTTAAATCTTTATTTTATAATTAAAAATTTATTTAAAAAATTTCAATCCGAGTTTATAAAATATTTACGAGTCGAATATTTTTATACCGAATCAAATAATTAAATTTTTTCGAATTTAATCGAGTTTTGCACACCATACCGCTCTATGCTAATAAAACGTATCAAATATATATAGTGATAAATGATTTATAATTCTGAAGTTTTTGTTAACTCGTACCCAAAATTTAAATCTAGACAACAACCGAACCGAATAAATCATTGAGACTACGGGATGTTGATCATTTGTTTTCAAATTTTTTAACTGTCCGGTTTTTTGTTTGATTAATCTTTAATTTTGATTTTTTTCATATTAATTTTAGTTTCAGAATTTTGTACTTTAATTTTAATAAACATGGCTTTATTTTATGATTTTAAATATTGTTTCGCAAAGATATAAAGTCTTTTCATAAATATTGTTTTTATTAATTTTAATAAAGTCTTTTCATAAAGATATAAAGTCTTTTCATATTTCAAGTAATTAAAATAATTATTAATTCATAAGTATTTAATATTTTTTAATAATAAAAAAATAATTATGAATCATAAACCGTCATAACATTAATATTTAAATCGGTTTTCAATTAATCCACTTTTGTTGCTATGTGTTAGTTGTCATCCTAATTTGTGAAAATGGATCAGGTCAGAAAAAAAAACCGGGACTGCAATCCAGTGGGCTTCTTTTTCCAATCTGAAAATGAATTACCGAATTAAAATATAATCTTAAAATTAAAATGACTCCCTTATTGATCTAAATCCATTAACATATTAAATGGTCTAATTCCAATAACACATTGATTGGATTAAATTAATAAATGAATTTGGAATTTAACACGTAAAGTTTGGTGTCTAGAAAACAAATTATCAATAGAAGTGAAAATGAAAAAAAAAATAATGGTAGGGGTGAGCAAAACTCGACTTGAAAAAACCGAAATTTTCGAATCGACTCGTCTTGAAAAAATTTCAAATAAAATTTGAGTTGTAAAATGAAAATTCGAATAACTCAAAATTTTAGTAATTAGTAGATTAATTTTTAAGTTCGAGTCGAATCTTTTATTTTTTTGATATATATACCGATATAAAATAAATATGAAAAAATATATGTCACATGAAAGGTCGATTAAATTGAAAGTGATTGTATACTAAACAATTAGAGGTATAAATTGGTTTAGTAATGAGTCATTATAATATTTTATTAATGGGTTCTTCCACTTGTATACTATATTATTTTTTCAATATTTTATAATAATCGATTAACCGTCTTTTTGATCAATTTTTCATTATAATTATTATTTTTACAAATTTAATGATTGAGGGATATATAGGATATATGCGAATTGATCGGATTTTTTTAGGGGAATATAGGATTTTTTTGAATGATAGGGAATATAAAAAATTACTTTAGTTACTGATTAACCGTTAACGAAAATATTGACTTAGTATCATCTAAAAAAGAAAATACGGACTTAGTAGTTAAGCAAATTCGTATAATCACACATCTAGTCTTCATCATTTATATATTCTATCAATTTATTCTTAATTTTAATTTAATTTAGTTTATATATATGAATGATTAAATTTATAAGATTAAATTAAAATTAGATTCAAACCACCGGCCAAAACAAGACAAGTTTGCTCATTTTTAAAACTATTCAAGCTCATGGAATATATTGGATTGAAAATTGTTATTTGTATTATGGCCAAATGGCTCTAATTTGTATAAATATTTTGGCTTCTAATGTTAAATTTCATCAACAACTACAATATATAAGAAGCCAGTGAATAAATTTCATCATATACTACAAATTTTTTTGCAAGGACGCCCAAAAGAGATTATAATTTGTAACCCTTACAAGATTTTTTTATTATTTTTAGCGTATATATATTTTTTTTATACGATAGAGCGATAATAATATTTCTAATGTAAATGTTGTGATTAGAACTCACACAAAGAAGAAGCAATATATGAATATCTTTGGCCACCTGATTAATTAAATGTGTCTCATTTTTAGCACATAATTTGATACAATACTTATTCAATCCAGACTTCTTTCCACGCAAAATTTAATGGATATTGAGCGTTTAAGCATGTCTGATTCCACGTATTTGAACCTCTATTTTATTGTACCGGCAATAATGTTAACCGAACCAAACTAAATTCACATAAGAATCTCTCCATTTATATCCAACAAGTTTAGTCCATCTATTTCCTGGTTTGATTTTTTTATTAACCGATTCGTCCTACTTCGTTGAAATAATTATTTGGTTTAGTTTTAACTGTTTCTTTGTCAAACAGATAATCAAACAAAGAGTTTTCAGGCAAGAATTAGATATGTCCTTTAGAGATAAGATTGGGATGGGAGTATATGCTTCATCCTATCTGTTCTGTGTGGTTCTTCTCTCCACATCTTCCATTTCAATTTTGTCAATGAAAAGAACATATACCATTCATCTTGGGATAAGTTTATATAGTGGTACAACCATTCTTTAATTAGGGTAGGTCGATGATGTGTCAAGGAAACTAAAATTAGGTTACAAGTAAACTTGCTTGAAAAATGCATCTTATCCACTCAAATTTTTTATGACCCCGATTTCTAATTTATTGGCTGACTAATTCAGAGCATGCACCGTAAATGCCCATTACGAGGCGACCCTTCAAACCCAATTTTCTTTATTCGCAATTTAATGATTTAAACATCTGAACTTGCTTAAGTTATCTAGTGCCTCTCAATTTTCTTGGTTTAATTAGGTTTTAGTTTTTTATTAACTGGGACAAGTTTACAATAAGACATTGAAAGGGATCAAATCACTTAATTTCAATGTTAACAAGGACCAAATAAGTATTTATCTAAAATTTGGGAGGGACAATGTTTAATTTGAAAAGTATTGAAAGTAACATAAACTTAAAGCTCATTGTAACACCCACAATGATTCGGGTCAAAGGGAGTTAAACCCTTACATTTGGAATTTTAAACTCAAGTTTAACCATTAGGGATATGACTATTCATGTTAAAAATCTACCTTGATTTATTGTTAAGCTATATCTGATGGGTATCCCGAAAATAAATAAAATTTGAACCACTCACCTACGGTATTGAAGGCACATTTTGAATCAGATTAAAATATTTGAGATCTAGAAAGTTCTCCGTCTCCTCAACTCTCCTTTCACTGTTCGTCCCGATCTTCTGCACCGCGCTGTACCGATGAAATCGTCGTCCCGTCCCAAACCTACCCACGTGCTTCACTCGCCGAGGCACCGTGCCGTTCGCCGTGGAAATTCAATCAAAGTTTCGTCAAAAGCCTTTGGATAGCCGTAGTTGTTTTTCGCGCTTTTCGGCATCTTACGTCGTCCATTCGTCGCACCATCGCCACAAGTGAGTTTCCTGGCTCGAGGCAAGCAAAACTCATACCACCGATCGCTGTTTGGTCATCGTTTTAGGGGTTGCCGAAGTTAGAGAAAACCTAAATGTTTTCATCCTTTTCAGGATATTTTTCGTCATTCTTTGGCCGTGGTAAGGCTCAAAATCAAGTAAAATTAGGTTTAGTCTTTGTCTTCTGCATTTTTGGAGTGGTTTTCGACCGTGATAAGCTGCATGTGGCTTACAGGCGCCACCGGAGGTGATTTTCGGCCACCGTGGCATGCCCTAGGTCTGAACCAGCCTAGACTGGTCTGGTCATGAACCGAGTCACTGTGGCATGCCCGATAACCGACCCGACCCAAGCCCGAACCCGTCTAACAAACCCGCTATACTGGTCTGAGTCAACTCAATAAGTTAACCCGTTTGAGTCAACTTAGCGAGTCAACTCGCCCAAGTCAACCTAGTTGACCGTTGACCAGTTGACTGCTGATGTCAACGTTGACCTATAATGACGTCAACGTTGACAAATAATGACGTCAACATTGACTTTGACCAAAAGTCAACTTTTTTGAAAGCTCATATTCTATGTTTTTCAACGCCCTGAGTCCGTTTTTGAAGTCTGTTTCGTGAAATTATAACCTGAAAGCCTCCAGATCTGATATCAGACTTGAGCATGCTTTATGTGCTTCATCATTCAGTTTAAAGGCAATGTGATTAAGGACTAATTTTGGGTTGTGGTTAAATTCACATATCTTGGAATTTAAGATTTTGACGGACATCGAATTCGAGTTCGAGAGAGTGATCGAATGGAGTATCATGGATCGACTGATATAGTAAGGATTCAAGGTAATACATTACTACCTCTTGCATGTTTTATGAACATGTTGGTATTCGATTAATGCATGCATAATTATGATAAAGTGTACTGTTAACTTTGCTTAAGTCAAATCAAATACGAAAAATAAGTATAGATAATCTAGATAAAATTGAAATACTCGAATGAAAAGGATAATAAATCAGAAGGATCTAAAGGTCAATATTTAATAATGTAGTTAATCTCCAACCCAATAATAGTGTTAAAGGATTCAAAATCAGAACTATTGGATATGAAATTATGAGAATGCCCTTAAGGTATAAGAATGCCTTAAACACCCTAACAAAGGAAATGACCTAAAATTTTACACTCGATTTGGTAAAATGATTACTTTATTTGAAATCTATGTTCTTTTGAGAAAGACTTCGGTATTAAAATGTAAATATGTATGATAACAAAACTCTTGGATTACCCAAACTCTAGACAAACACCTGAAGATAAATTTACTGAAAGTTTTATGTATTTCTGAATAGATCTAAATGACAGTAGAGAATGAATTGATTGGAATGATTGAAATAACTGAAATAATCTCAGACACTGAATTTACCGAATTAACTGAAATGATGGATAAATCCTTGAGAATTGAAATGAATGAATTGTTTGGAAACACGAAAATTACCTGAATGACTGGAAACACCTCTAAGACTTAGAATAAGACATATTAATAAAGCTAAACGAGTGCGATGGCTCTAAAAGTTGTATTACACAACTCGTGATTGTTGGCCACTTTTAATGCTAAGGTAATATTGAAAGAATATTGTATGAAGGTATGTTCGATTTATTTGGGGAAAGTAAAATGTTAATTATAAGAATAACATGTTGTTCAAAAAGGTATATTCAGTGTTAAGGATTGAGTTCGTGTGATATGTACATGTCCGAATACTTGGTAAGTACCACGATAATGTGAACTGTTCAGTTTTAGTGGACTTGGAGGATGGATAAGCAGTTAGAAGTCTTGGATGCAAATGTCTATAATACTGTATGGATACATGGAAAATATTGTATGGATACATGTTCGATTTCTCGTAACATGTCCGGTGATTAATTGATGAAGACGATCTACTTTGTCATACATTATAGTTGGTTCTAAGAAACGAATACTTTATGTGTACCTAATGGCTGAATGATAAACACTATAATGAGGGGTTCCAATTAGTACAAAGGAACTTGGAAACCTGATAAGCAACTAGAATTGCAGAGTTCAGCAGATTACCATTTATAATTTGTTGGTTTAAGTCAGTAAATTGCCCATAAATGTCAAAATGATCAGAATAACCTTACGAGAAAAATAGATTGAAACACCCTTGATATATTTAAATCTTTAAATGAGTTTGATATATATGAAATCTTTATTGATCCTGACCTTCTAGGAATCTTAGAATATATCCTAATGCACTTGAATTCCAGCATAAGCAAGATATATCATAGTTTCAGAATGCCTTTGAAGTATAACTAATGAAAACCTAAAAAAAGTCGGCATTTACCGGATTCCTTTGAATAAGGTTTTTGAATTCCGAAATCAGACTAGAAGGGACTACAATTTAGAGTTTTCCTTCTACTTTTAATAAGGACATTAAAGTGATAATTTGAAATCATCCAGTGTGTTTCAAGTATACTTGAAAAATTTTTCTAACTGAAATTTGAGTATATATGTTCTGTTTTTTAGTGATCAAGTTTGAAGCAAAAATATGGCTTATAGTTACTGATATATGATATCTAATATCAGTATTCCCGATTTATGGGTCTTGATATTCAAGTTCCACCGATTACCTATTTACATGCATCTTGAATTCTTGACATACTGCTGCTAATTACTGAGATGATTGTTACCGTTGAAAATTGTTTTACTGGGTAATGGATATTGATTTAATATTGTAGGCTCAGCCCTGGCCAAGCTGGTAAGTCCGCCTGTATTTGGTTTCTACGCTTTGGCTAGGGTTCGCATGTATTCGGTTCCTACGCTTCGGTTAAGGTTTGCCCGTATTCGGCTCCTACGCTTCAGCTAGGGTAATTCCGCCCGTATTAGGTTCCTAACTTTTGCTAGGGTAACTCTGCCTGTATTAGGTTCCTAGCTTCTTCGGCTAGGGTAATTTCGCCCGAACCTAAGGTATCCCCTTACGATGGTACCTACGCCTAATGAGCCTAGGTTAATGCCTTTATAGATGCAGCCCAGAACTGCATATTGGAGTATAGTTGAAGGGTATATAAGAATTTAAATTGAACCGTAATTGGGACATGTTATCCGGAACACCATGACAATTTTATGTTTTATCGTGTACCTGCTTAACCTTATACATGCATGTGCTTACAACATCATTTGATAGTTTTGTATTACTGAGTTTTCCCAAGCTCATGTTGTTTTTACCACCGCGGGTTAGAAGAGATCTATCATGGCATAATGACCAACATCAATATTTGAAGTTCTCTCGGCGTTGCTTTTGGAGTGCGGAACTAGTTCAATTAGTGGGCATGTGTGTCGTGTATTGTTTTATGATAGTGTCTGTAATATGTTTTCTAAATTTACTGTTATATGTTTAAATGATTTCCTGAAAGGGTATTTTAAATAGAAGTTAACGTTACAATTTAATAAGTATTTTAAGAGGGAAAAAAATTATAATGTGAATTTTTATTGTGAGTCGTTCTTGTGACCCTAATGTAACTTTCTAGTATTCATGATAACACATAAGCGGGTCTAAAGGTTTAGACTCATGTTGATTTAATAGCTCTGCCCGTCTATTAATTTAAGGCAGTAGACAATTTTTTGTAGTTTAATTAATTTTTATATTTTTCTTTTGAAGTTAATTAAATTACTCTATTTTTTCTAGTTTAATTACTTTTTATGTTATTATTAGTTTTGAAAATTTTCAAACTAAACTCTAGCCTCCCATTTTATTGGCTCAAAAACTTATTAAGCCCTATAAATTTTGAAACTATAAAAATTAATTCCTAACCCCCATTTTTTTGTTTAAATATCTTTTAGATCTCTATCAATTTCAAATTTTCGCAATTTGACTCTGATATTTTATCATTAAACCATAAAAATGAGTGATAGTAAATAAAGGACAATGAAAAAGCTAAGAAGAAACTTTTAAAGGAAACCATAAGCAAATTTGAGAACTTGAGATTCAATGCTTTGGTCAAACACTCGAATCTGCCGTCCAGTTCCAGTTTTCTAATCAAATTAAAAGCATCAAACTTTTCTTTGACTTGATCTTGAGAATTAGGACCCATCTTTGTATTATTGTTCTGTCCTAATGCTTCAATGCAATATGAATCTTACAATGGAGTCTTAGGACATATAATATATGTACGTGTAGATATATAGTTCTTTATATTTTTTTATATGTGATATAATTATGTCAGTAGCACGACACACATGTTTGAATCGAGTTTATATTTTTTCAAATCGAGTATAAAATTAAGTTTTGAATCGAATTTTGTTCATCCCTAACCTACTCATTATAAAACTTTAAACTGTACTAAAATTTGAAAAAAAAAATATCTGCACATAATTAACATTAGATGAGATTTGAATATGAATTTAGGTAACATCATCTTTATATTTTATTATTTAAAATAGAAGTCATTAATATATATTAAATTTTGGTGCTTAATTTCCAACTTCTTTATTTTCCTTACTCTTCACTATTCAATTCAATTACATCATCTTCGTACTTTTATTATTGGTTTTTAAGTTATTTAAAATTCATGTCTGAAACCCATTTCCTTTTCTATGATGTAATGTCACGTCTTCAAAATTAATAAATTAATTAATAAATTATGGATTAAATTTCTCGCTTTTCAAGCAATACTACAGCCATGTTTGATAAAGAGAGGTTTGAGTTAAAATTAGAGATTTGACGGTCAAATCCGCTAATTTGAATGTTTGGTAAAGAACGGATTTAGGTAAAACTTCTAATTTTAAAAAAGCTGCTAATAGAAACTTTTTGAAATTAGAGGTTTTGACATAAGAATTATAAAACTACTAATATGAACATATACGGTCATGTAATCATATCGGAATATTAAAAAAAAAATCAAACCCTTGAATCCAAAGTGGGGTAGGTGTCCACCAACCCTTCGCAAGGGCCAAAGACCACATCAATTAATTTATATACACCCCATCTCTATCTCTCCAATACATGTATATGTGTGTGTATGTATAGATTTCTTCTATATCTTCCATCACCTTGCTTACCAATACCAAGTTGAGCCATATTTTCTAAATTAACCACAAGAAAGAATGAACATGGTTTGTTCTTTCCTCTCTTTCCTTAGTGTAATGTTTATTTGTTATTATACAATTACCTAGCTTTCTTTTGTTGATGTTTTCAGGATCTCGAAAACGGAATTGTTCGATTCGACGAGGTTAGTCTATTGGCTTCTCCGATTCCGGGATGTATATATATGTATATTCAGTTTCTGAAATGATTTTCTTAAATAATTCTGCAGGAATATATCTTGAATTCTCGTGGTTTAAAGCTATTTACATGCAAATGGACTCCCGTGAAGGAAGAACCCAAAGGCTTAATCTTCATATGCCATGGTTATGGCATGGAATGTAGCATCACCATGAACTGTGAGTATATATTATATCTATGTTATTCGGCCTCAGACGCGAGCATCGATACTTGATATGATTTGGAAGGTCTCTAAACGAGTATGATTCAAATATCGGATACGGATATTTAAAGAAAAACGGAGAATCGAACTAATAATATGATTATGATTGATTTTTCTTTCCTCTCACTTTTCAGCAACTGCAATTCGGTTAGTGAAAGCCGGATTTGCAGTTTATGGAATAGATTATGAAGGCCATGGGAAGTCATCTGGTTTGCAAGGCTACATCTCAAGCTTTGACAATGTTGTTGAGGATTGCTCCAATTTTTTCACTCAAATATGTGGTAACTTTTCGACGTCAAGATTCGAATTCCTTATTCAATAAACATCGTATTCATATCGCTCCAAAAGCACATCCTTTTTTGAATAAAAATCGGTTAATAATATAAAAATATATAAAAAAATTAACCATATAGTTCCAATAATGATATATTTTGTTTTATTTTTTGTATGGAATTTTCAGAGAAGAAAGAGAACAGAAGGAAGATGAGGATTTTAATAGGGGAATCAATGGGGGGAGCAGTGTTGTTGATGATGCATAGGAAAATGCCTGAATATTGGGATGGGGCAGTTCTTGTGGCCCCCATGTGTAAGGTAATTCCACCATTGTTTATTACCAAGCAAACATTAAAAATTACGTTTATGATTTAAGATTAAGGTTTAGAGTTTGAATTTATAATTACAGTTTAAGTTATACTTTTTAGAATTTAAAGTTTATAATTTAGGATTATGATTTAAAATTTACTTTTTAATGTAAATTAATTTTTTTTAATAAAACATTTGTCGTCATTTTAATATTGTTTGTGACAAAAAAAATACTAACAATATACTTGACAATAAGTTATATTTCATAATAAAACTTAGATCGAATTAATTTGAAATATACATTCTACTAAATTCGAGTTCATTTTTATCGAATCAGACAAATAATCCAACATCCAAAACATAACGATTTTTGAAAAAGAACAAAAAAAAATTAGGTAATAATGATAACAAATTGTGAAAGGCTGTTCATTTTATCACCATATATTAAAGCCTACCGGTTTTAAAGTTAGGACACTATAGGATTCGGTCGGACTGCATATGGTCCAAATTCTTTAGATATTTCTTGTCTAAACGTATTAAATTGGTAATAACTTAATCTAAGGTTCGGATACACGAACCTATTGATTAAACATATAACTTGAACTTTGAATCGACGAATCAAATGATTTAGATACACGAGTCTTCGAACTTCAAAAAATAATTAAGATTTTAAATTTTTTACGCCTATATAAGTCTTTGTACAATATTTTAAAATTGAATATGATAAATCATGTTGATATATAAATTATTTTAAAATGATTTGACTTAAAATTTGGCTAATTTCTAAGTCAAACCCCAAAACAAAAATATATTATAAGAAGAGATCAACTTTTTTAATCTAGATTTGATTCAAATATTGTATTAAACCCAAAGAATATCTTATTCTTTTATGTATTTGGGATACTCATTCACATATTATATAGATTTTGATACTTTGGTATATTTGTGTCGTTTTATTTTTCATGTTATGTCGTGTTTGTTTCGTTTCCTTAGTTACGAGGTCTAATTATCACTTTTTAAATAGCCCCTTGTCATGTCACGTTATTTTTTGTGTTGATTTTAATATTTTTATGTTATTTTTTGTATTGTGTTTTAATTTAGGCTTAAATGAAAAATCAGCCCTTAAATTATATCTTTTGTTTGCTTTTAACCTTTAAATTATTTTTGGTCAAAATTAGTCCCTAAACTATCATTTCTGGTCAAATTAAGTCTGGTTATCGAAGCTAAAAAAATTATTTCGGCCAATAAGATGTTGACGCATCACAAAGATTTTTTGAGCAATTAATAGGTTGTTTAGGGACTAAAAAGAAAACATGACATAGTTCAGGTACTTATTTTGACCAAAAAATAGTTTAGGGACTTAAAGTGGCCAAAAATATAGTATAGGGACTTACTTTGACCAAAAAATAGTTTAAGGGATAAAAACAAACAAAAAATATAGTTTAAGGGCTGATTTTTCAATTAAGCCTTTAATTTATTTTTATTTAGATTTTGTCTGCTGTGTCATAAAATGGTATATATAGCGACAGATTGATTAACAAAAGTTTCCATTCCCAGATTGCAGATGAAATGAAGCCACATCCTTTAGTCATAAGTGCTTTGCAAAAGCTTTGCAATTTTATTCCAACGTGGAGAATAATCCCAAGCCAAGATGTCATCGACGTTGCTTTCAAAAGGCCTGAGATAAGGGCACAGGTATTTACCGACGCTTTTAACGACACTTTTAACTCCATATATATAGCCGCAGTTCACTTCTTCCGTCACTTTAGATTTAGTCTCTCGTATACCGATCAAGTATATCGTCGATAAAGCTACGATAAGTCGTACTTATACAATTAATTACAGTTGTATTTCGATAGATTTTACCGTCAATGTCGTTGGTACAGGTAAAAGTTAAGTTAACTTCCTAAATGGATGGTGATAACATCAGCGACACTTGGATTGTCACCATAGACTACTAAATCGGATAGTTTCATTTTGTCAGTATAGGTCTATACCGACGAGTGTTTAAATACTATATTTAATGTCACTAAAAATCTGTATTGTTGGCTAATGTTAATTAAGTTAATTAATTACAGATTAGAGCAAATTCATATTGCTACAAAGGTCGTCCTCGTTTGAATACAGGCAATGAACTTTTAAAGACGAGCATTGAGTTGGAACAAAGGCTTAACGAGGTTCGTTAATTATTACCTTTGGATTTGATTAGTTGATCGAATTGATTGGATCGGGAATCTGAGGTTTTTTCGATCCGATGTTGTACATGGAACTTTGTTACATGAATCAAACTAAAGACCGATTTAACTTTGGATTTGATTTCCGTTAATTTTATTGAACAGAAACAGTGACAATTTCTTAATTCGATTTATAGGTGTCGTTACCGTTTATAATTCTTCACGGAGAAGATGACAGAGTAACGGATAAAACAGTAAGCCAGCAACTCTAAGATGTGGCATCGAGTTCAGACAAGACATTGAAGCTTTATCCCGGGATGTGGCATGGGCTGTTATATGGCGAAACATCGGAAAACATCGAGATCGTGTTCTCGGACATCATCGAATGGTTAAACCAGATATCTGAATCTGTGAATTCGAGGTTTGAGAGGGAATTAAAGCATCAAAACGACATTAAATCTGGTTTCTGAGCACTGCCAATAGCTCTTTCTTGTGTTGCCTGAAAAATTTCATATACTAGAATTGCCCGTCTTTGGGGGTGTGAATAGTGACTTGCAATGCGATTTCATATACTCTAATCTCGATACTTAGTTTAAGAATATAGGAATCGATTTCTGTTTCTCGAAATTGGTTTAAAAATACTATTAAAATATCGAGGTGTAAACAGAGAGTTCAACGAACCATTCGTATAGACGAGTATAAATAAAATTTTTATGTTCATTTAATAAACGAACACAAACAGATGTGTATTCGGTTCGTTTATGTTCACGAACAAGCTCATTTATAGGATGAAAATGCTTATGGGTGTATCTAAATACTACTTTTTGTTGTTGCTAAGGATGTTATATAAGTTCATGTTTAAATGTAAGTTTTATTTATTTATTGTTAATTTAGTTAACATTTCTGAACATATAAATGAACATGTTTGCTAAGGAATAAACGAACACGTTTGCGAATGAATAAACGAACACGTTTGCGAACACTTAAATGAACATGTTCGTGAACGCTTAAGAAACGAACACGAACACTTTAAAAATAAATAAACAAGCACGAACACAATATTAAAAATTTAAACGAACACAAACCGAACATGAACACCTTTAAAAATATACAAACAAACATAAACATGTTCTTATTCGTTCAAACTCAGTTCATTTACACCCCTAAATACATTAATACACCTATGACACTAAGATATGATACTTACCGAGCAACTCTTCATCCTCTTCACAAAAATTTTGATCTTTTCTGTATTAGATGTCCAATGAATATAGATTTCATCCTTTAAATGCTTGATGGGTAGATTGTTGGATAAATTGAATCAATTCTATAATCAGTTTATTTATAAAACATTTCACGACATGATTTTAGTGGGAGTTAATCGCAATACACATCCTCAAACTATGTCTTTCATTTTAAATTAATCCCTAAACTTTTAAATATTCTATTTTCATCCTTAAATTATAACCTTTATTTTAAATTGGTCCCTAACTTTTTGAATATTTCAATTTCACCCTCAAATCACCGTTTATTCATATTATTACATCGTACACATCGGTAGATTAACAAGTTAATTATAGATGGAGGTAACAATAAAAATGCAACTGGATGTGGGATGCTTTAAGATGTAAGGAAGCGGGATAGATTGACAAGTTATCAAAGAAAATATCCATAGTGAATTGTTTATGTTTGTTTTGTCTTCACGCTGTTTATTTGAGGTGAATATCGATCGCCAGGCAAGGGGTTGGTAGTTTTGTAAGTCTAGTTGGGGTGTACTCTTTTCCTTCAATTAGGATTAAGGACGTTTTATTGAGCCCCCTAACTAAGGTAAAGTCTTTTCATTAATAAAATCTATTGCTTAGAAAAAGCAATACACATCGGTGTTTCATGACAATTAACAATTTTTATAATGGTTTTATCAACATAATATATGATTAACATATACTGATATTTTGGGAATGAAATTAAAACATTCAAAAAGTTTGAGGACCAATTTAGAATGAAAGCCATAATTTGTGGATGAAATTGAAATGCTCAAAAGTCTGGGGACCAATTTAGAATAAAGTCCATAGTTTGAGGATGAAATTAAATTTTTTAAAAGTTTAAAGATCAATTTAAAATATATGTCATAGTTTGAGGACATGTAGTGCAATTAACTATTTTAGAGGAGGTACTAATTTGTTTTTTTTCATAACGAGAGTGACCAATTAATTTAATTAGGCAAAAAGGTCAAATATAGCCTCTAACGTTTCACATTTTGGTCATTTTAATTTTATTATTTTTTGGTGCAAACAACTGCTTAACGTTTCATTTTTCGCTTAAATTTTTCTATTGTTGGATGAAAACTGTTAGTCGATTAACAGTCAACGCCTGAGGCTGACGTGGCATGTCTGTAGGGCATGGGGAGATGATGTGGCACTTTCACGTGGCATTTTTGCTGACGTGATATTTTAAAAAATAAAAAATTAATTAATTATTTTTAAAAAAATATATTTTTAAATACTTTTAACTAATCGCCACATCAGCAAAGTGTCACGTGGCAGTGCTAGATCATTTCTCCATACCCTGCAGGCATGCCATGTCAACCTCAGACGTTGAATGTTAGTTGACTAACAGTTTTCATTCAATAAAAGTGATATTTAAACGAAAAATAAAATGTTAGGTGATTGTTTGCACAAAAAAAATTAAAATGATAAAAAAATCGTTAGGGGTTATTTTTGAGCTTCTACCATTTAATTGTTAAGTAGAGGAATTAAAATACAATTTGAGTATGGTACATGTGCTTTTACCTCGATCAACATTTTTTCTTCTTCTTTTCTTTATGGAATCAAATTCATTGCTACGGTTGAAATAAGTGGACATTGTTTGACATGTAATTTTCTATCAGCTTTTCTAAAAAAAACATTGTATATTCCACAAAATAGGACAATCCTCTTCTTGGGAAGCTTGTTTTGTCGGTTTATATTGCTTATTGGTTATTGCCTTCCTCCTGTCACATGACTTATGATTTGACAATTTCTTTCAAATATAATGTCATTATATAAGATAAAGATGATATATAATTTTTTAAATTATTGATATTTAATTTATTAGTCGACTAATTTGGATCGAATTTTGTAAAAATTCAGTACGTAGACAACCTCTCCAACTTTATTTTTTCACAGTGTCAAGATTTGACCTCTTAACTTTACTTAAGATAAAGATATATAATATTGATATGATCTATTTGAAGGATTTGTTTTTGGATAAATTGTACATTAGGTTATCGAAAAATTTATAAATTAGACCATTAAACTTTCAATTTGATTTTAATAAAGTCATTGACCATTAACTAAAATCACTAACCGTTAATTGTTATTAAAATTGTTGGCATGATAATTAAACCCAAAAATTCAACTTTTAACAAAAATTTTGACCAACAAAATTGTTGGTTGGACGAGAATGGTGATGAAGAATGAAGAAAATAATAATACTAATACGTTAATTAAAGATTAAAAAATACTAGAAAACAAAAAGTTAAAAGAGTTATTCCACCTAAATTCTAAATCTGTTTTGAAATATAACTAATTGCATGTCAAGTACCTAAAAGTTCTAATATTTTAGTAAAAGATTTGTTAACAAAAGTCACTAATTTTTATAGTGTGGAGTTCAATGGCAAAACATATAATTCTCTTAAAGAGAGAATTTGAATTCGAACCTTAGAGACGATATTATTAAAAGAGAGAGTCAAAATCGAGCATGAACCATAAAATAGACGTATATTAAAAAAAATTAGAGTATTACCACCTCATCCAAGATGGGGGTTGTAATATTGATATCTTATAAGATGATGCAATCCAAGAGAAGATAAGGCCACTCAAATATCTATTGCTTACTCAGACTTGTTTTATCCTTTAAAAACGCTGTTCAAACTTGCAAGAATTGGATTGCAAAAGATCAAATTGGTGAGATTCCATTCAAATAATTTGGATTTTATTGGTTGGTTGCACTTAAAATTTTAAAAAAATATTTAATTAATATATATTTAGTGTTTTTAATAGGCTAAAAGTGATTGCAAATACTATGTGTTTATACATATTCTTAACCCTTTGACAATGTGTAAACACCTTGAAAACAAAGCGATTTAAACTCGTGTCCCCTCAGATGAACATCATCCGCATTTTCACAGAAATACTTGTTGAGTTCAATTAATATGTATTTAGTTAAATTACATTTATTAAACAATGTGGATATATCCTGCATTTTAATTGTGCTTAATTCTGGACCGATATTTTTCTTTTCGGGTAATTTTGAGTTTGCGTAAAAGATTTTGTTTGCACTCTTTCGAGATTTGTGTAAACTCGGTGTTTTTCGGGAGCTTGTGTCGTGTTCTCTTCCCAGTTGTGTGTACTCTTTTCCTCCAATTAGGATTAGGGAGGCTTTTAATGAGGCACATAACGTTTGGGATTGGCTTGTTCAATATTTTAATAAAATCATATTTGCTGAGCAAAAAAAAAAAATTTAAGTAATATACCAAATGGATTTTATAACTTATTTTTAGTAATTTTAAAATCCCTATTCTCATTCATTCAAGCAGTACTTGGGTAGACCTTAAAACCCATTTTCATATTTTTAATAATTAAATCTTAAAAAAAATTCTACATTGAAATTTTCATCTTATAATTAAATTTAAATAAAAACCCATTAGTTCTATTATTAAAAAAGTTAATTTAGCTCAAGTTAACAGGTCTTAAATCTGGTTCAACTGAATAAGATCTACTAATTTGTTGAATAGCTAAAATTAATTATATTATTCAGTTTTATATGAATTTAAATTTCGACATTTACCTTTAAAATGTAACATCTCGTGAAAAAATATGATCAAGTCAAATCATATGAATGATCACTCTTTGAATAGGTCTAAAGTTTCTTTCATATTCCTGCCACTACCCTTGTCTCAAGTGTAAATTCCAAATTTCTCCATTCATTCACCTTCACATGCATTAATGGAATATCAAAATTCATGACTGTGACCAGGCTGCTGAGGTCCGAGTCCCCACTACTTTGCTTTTTTTTTTATTCACTAATAATATCAATACATCATTATTCGATACATTGATTACGAAGAATTTTTTAAAATTTATTTAATCTATCATCACACGTTCTTAATTAACATTTAAATAAATAATTAAGAATATGACGATAGATTAATCACCGGAGGAAAAAAGAATTTACATTGTTTGTGTATCAAATAATTATCGTGCTATATATATAGTACGAGACAGAAGCAAAGCCAAAATAAATTTTATACAAAGACAGAGGATGACACAGAGATTCAGATGTTGCCATTAGAGCCATAACTATCCCCTTCAATTTACATACAACAAAAACATAGATACAACCATCCAACTTCACTTACATATATAAATATATGATACAATGACGAGTAACCTCGACGACGATTGAACTGAATTTACAAGAATATCCTTTTTTGTATTCTCCCTCGGAGTTTTGTTGCGAGGGATCCGACGTGGCGTACGATTATTGGTTATTCAAATTAGGGTAGCTTAAATTTTATTCGGAATAGAGGGGGACCGGTTATGAACAAAATAAAATACTCCGTGATCTTCCGTAGTATACAATATGTGTGATAGGACCACTTCCCCTCCAAAGGTGGTCTAAAAGGACTAAATGGACAATGGTTTCGATTCTGGTCTTTTTTATCAACGGGATTTAAATTACGGTCGTAATAGATGTGTTGTTGGTTGAATCAAGTATAATAAGATTCGTTGCGGTTGATTCCGTTGAATATCAACAATAAAGGTGGTTGGAATCGAGAAATGTTGACCATTATTCAAATCCCGGGTCGGACCGGACCGATATTATTCCCCGGGGTCTTTATTAGAGGAATCCGAGATCATCTTTTGGATCATTTGACTTGTCTCTTCCTCGGACATGCGGTCTTGTTTGCCTTGAGATTGTGCATAGGCTTCAAAGAATTCCTTGTTTTCCTTTTCAAGCTCATTCCAAACTGTTCAAATATAGTTAAAAAGTATAGTACTTTAATATGCTCATATAAAGCAAAAAATAAAGGAAAATAGGTAAAAAAAAATGAACCAACAAATATTCAATGATCGAAGATATAAAATTTCGAAATTCTTATAAAATTTTAAAATTATCGACCATGATTCATTCCTGTATCTTGATCATGGTAAAACAAAATCTAGAATTTAATCTGATTTGTTTATAAAATTACTTTTAAAGAGATGACATCTAGTATGTTAGAATTCGAATATCAATTCCCATGTATATCCGGGTTCGGGTTGAGTTGATCAAACATTGTTTGAGGTTATCATAAACGAAACCCAAATTTCATTACGGTTAGTTTATATACTCACTATTAAAGAGATAACATATAATATGCTTAGATTCGAATCTCAATATCTACAACTTTCTCTACCGGAGTTTTCGGATCGATAAGTTACGATACCGGTAAAAGAACACAAAACCCTTTAAAGTTCATCAGTTCTAAATGGATTAAAACCATGTCTTCAACAGAATCTTAACAAAGAAAATCATGAAAAACAATCTATCGTTAGGGTTTGTTCTGAATTCCATCACTGCATGCAAATATATAAATAACGAAACGAAACGAGCAGAAAACAGTTATTACCGGTGGAAGTGATGACAGGTTTGATGTTTGCATGCTTTGACAGTGCTTCCATGCACTCTTCTTTCGTCATGTTGAAGATCAAACACTTTTCTATCAGATGCTGCACCTGTTCAACAAAACATCACATACATACATACATACATGCATGCATACATGCATACATACATAAAGCTAATGGCATATGAAATATTGATCATAAGAGAAAAAAGAGAAGTCACCATGTGTATGTATGATGTTGAAGAATCCCCCATGATTGGTGATGCAATGCGTGTGGGGGAGGGGGGAAGAATATAAAGATATAGGGAAAAAATTTGGACAGGGAGTGGGGCCCGGGATCCCACGTGGGAGATGGATGATAATTGGCTGTGAAGGGATTAGGGGAGATTTGTAAACGAGCATTGCTCTTGTTTTTGTAGGGTTTTTGGCATTAGGGTAATCCCACCCCACGTGATGAGTGGGGCCTCTTGAATTCCTTCAAACATGACAAATCCTCCAACACAGTCCCAGTTGGAACACTTGAACAGTCCTAAAAAGATACGGTTTCGATCACGGATCTAATTAGCCACCGTAAAATAAATTTCACCGTCGTTAAATTTATTTGGATAGGGCGGAAAGTCGAGGTATAGGGCGGAGGAAAGAGAGGAGGTAGAGTTTGGTCATCTCCTCCGAGTTCCGGCCTTATATACGTTGGTCGTCTTCGTTCTCGAGGTGCCACCCATCGTGCTGCTATTGTGTGAACAAAACTCGATTTTACTCGAAAAAATTTAAATAAAATTCGAGTTATAAAATAAAACTTCGAAAACTTTAATTTTTTAGTAATCAGTGGGTTGGTTTTCAAGTTCGGGTCGAATCTCTAAACTTTGTGAGATATATGTATATAACATATGAAAAAATATGAAAAAAATATATATGTATATTGTATATGGTTATAGAAAGTCGTTTAATTTGAACAAATTAGTACCTTAACATTATAAATGTTTAGAATTAAATTTGAACAGAAACTCAAACAACTTAATTCGACCCGAGTTTCATCAACTTGACTCAGAAAAATACAAATAAAGTTTGAGTTATAAAATATGACTCGTCAACTCAACTAACTCAAATCGATAGAATGCTCACCCTAAGCTAATGGGTAAATGTACGTGCTTTAGGTCGATGAGACTTGACGGTTAATGAGTGGGATCCTTTCGATGAGACACTATTGTTAGGTGAAGCGTCTTTTACAAGTGTCTTAAATGACTGGTCGCAACGTGATAGTTTAGGATAAGAGTCCTCAGCGAGGTGTAACAAGTTTTCATTTTTTTCAATTATATACAATCGATCTTAGAATTCATTATATCAAACATACTACCACAAGAAACGTATATGTTCGTAACCGTAATCTAAATTTCTAATCTTTGACGCAACTAAACTCTCCTCTCACAACTCATTCCCTTCCCCACCACCAAGCAAAAGTATCAAAGGACAGCAATGTTGCTGTCACCAATGTCTCTCCAATTAACATGTTCGATCAAACATACATGTATTATGTGTGATTTTTTTTTTTTTTGTGGTTTTCAGAAGCATACAAACACTGCCCATGCTGTGATGTGGGCATGAAGTAAAACTTACAATTTAGTTGATGAAACAACAATTGAAAGGTCGGCTTGTTGTTTTTTTAAGCACCAAAACATATTGCATCCAATTGTCTTCTCTCCATCACCCTTCATGCAAAGAACCAAAGCATGGACCCTTAAACAATTCCAACATCTTGTAATAAAATTTATTTTATTTTGCTTTTATTTGGTAGCTTTATTCCCTCTGTTTGTCATATTTTCATCAATTGCAAGGGATTATTTCAGAATATTTAAATGCAGGTCGCAATACAATGTTATTATCATTATTTTGTTATCTCAATTCTCTCAACTGTTGATATTTATCAAAATTGACTCTGATACCATCTATTAGTTTGTAATCATGATTAATTACAAACATTCGTGGTGATAATTTTTTTTAATAGACTTAAGGGGATTACAAAATAGTATTTACATATTGTGACGATAATTAAAACACGATGAATCATATACTATAAAATTGATAAATTATTTAAACTCATAAATAGACATGTTCACATATTAAAAATAAAAATTCAAAAGTCATTTAAATATTGAAACCCTAGCCGCTCCTCTCTCAAACCCTAGCCGCTTCTCTCTTAAATTTTTTTCAATTTTAGCCGTTTTCTCTTTTGTTCAATCCTTTTAATCGGTGGTCGGCAATCAATCTTCGTATTGATTGTCGACCACCGATTTTATCAGTTTTTTATTTTTATTTCAATAAGAATCTCTGCTTTTGTAGCACGCTCTTTCTCTGTTCTAGTGACACGCTTCTTCTTTCGTCTTTGTGACATGTTTTTGTTTTGTTTTTTTGGTTTGGTTCACTGTCTTCGTGGCAGATTTCGGCATACCCTAGCGTTCGATTGTTGTTCGCACAGAGATTCACTCGGCGCTAGTTTCTGATTCATGGTGTTGTCGGTGGTCACTTGGAATGTTTTATCCCCACTCGTTGATGGTTGTTTGCCGATAAAATCAGTCCTAGGTAGCGGTACCTTTTGCCTGACAGAATGGATCGCGTACCACTCCTTCCTTCTTTATGCATCTCGTTTGGACAGAGACAAAGAGATTCAGGAAGCTTTTGAATTTTCGTTGGTATGCGTATTTCTATAGAAATTTTCGTTTTCATTATTTTTGAGTTGTAAGAATTTTTTGGGCTATTTTGACCCAAATTTTTTTCTTCTTAATTGCGTTGTAATTGAATTTTTTTTATGGTTTAATAAAATTCAGTGGCTATTTCAAAAAAAATAAAAATAAAAATTCAAGCCAATGCCCAAACTAGATCTGCCTTACCAACTTGTTTAATTGTACAAATAATAAAAATATATAGATTTATATTAATATTTATATATACTTAAACATTTATTATTTAATTTAGATTCGGACTCGATCCGACCAATCTTAACCTAACAATCTGTAGCTAGCATCACCCGTAAATTCTTAACTTATAAATCATGATTAAGAACTGCCATGAAATATTAATGAAAAGGATGAGAGGGAAAGAAATGTTTTTAATATGTTATTATAAATAATACAATAGTATATTTTTTCTTCTTTCCTTGTTCGAGTTATGCTTCGACACGACCTGATTATGAAGGATATTTTTAACGAAACATTTATTTTCTTTTAAATAAAATTTATTTAGATATGGTTTTATAGCTCGAATCATTATTCATTATATATTTAAAACATGTTTTATTTTCATATTTATATATTTGGTAAGTGAAGTTAAATAAAATTTTACAATTAAATTGTAAATTTAAACAGGATCAAATTAATCTGAATTAATTATTTGAAATGAATAATCCGAATTAATTTGCGCGGTAGAGGCTAGAGGCGCAAACGACTACGATACGTAACTATGATTTTCAGATTTCCATATCATTTTGGATTGTGTCCTCATGACGTGTCCATTTCCCATTGGCTGCTGATCTATAATTCTGTCCAATTACCTTCTCCATCGAAATTGAAATTTTCATGTCTTTATTCACATCTTAAAACTATTCAACAAAAATAATTTTGATACTAATATGAACATATATTACCTTGTAATAATCTTAAAATTACTATTCAACAAAAATAATTTTGATACTAATATTTAAAAAAGTGGGTATTATATCATTTTATCTAGAGTTAATATTTGATGCATTGTTAGTGTAATTTTTTTTACATAAGCATGACTATTTAAACTACACAATATAAAATCTAAATCTTTAACCCTCAACCCTAAAATATTTGACCTTAGCCCATAAACTCTAAACCCTCAATTCTAACATTAAACCATAAATTTAAAATCCTTACTAAACCTTTAAACCCTGAATTTTAATTTTAAACCATAAATTCGAAACTCTAATTAAACTTCTAAATCCAAATTAGACTCACTTGTGGTTGTGAATATTTATAATTTATACTTAATTTATTGGTTCATATAATTACTTTTTAAAAGTGATATTTAATAGCTCATCCCCTTGTGTCCTAGCGGCAAAGGTAGATGTTCATCATTCCTTGGTACCCGGATTCGTGTACCAATAATGCATGTTGTGTGTGCCGTTTTTGAAAAGACTAAGAAAGTTGAATAGATGTTACCCTTGCATCACATCAGCATCATCTTCTTCCATACTCGAGAAAAAATATATCCGAGTCAAGTACAAGTTTAAAATATTTATTTTCGAGTCGATTTAAGTGGGTAAAGCTCGACCCGTGCCCATCATGTTGTGAGTAAAGAAAAGGAAATACATTATTTAAGCGGAAATAAGTTTCTTTTTATATCTTTTACCTCATAATTTTTAAAATATGATATTGTAGCACCCTTTTTTAAGAATTATTAAATTAATGAGAATGTATTAAGCTTATTTATTTAAATAATTAATGGTGTATTTGTTTCATTACAAATAAATTTCAGAAAATGTTTAGGTAAAGTTCACATGTGCCACTAAACTATAATAAAATATTCATTTAGTCAGTTAAGTTTTCAGTATTATAAAATGATCATTGAACTTTTGTTTTTGTTACAAAATGGCCAGTGAGTTGTTAATTGGCATTAAGGGGTGACATGACAGTTAAGAAAATTTGTATAGTAGCACATTTAGTCTTCCAAATTCACAAATTAAATAAATTTAGTGCTAATTCAAAAAAAATATTTAGCTCTTATTATTTACATATTCTATTAGTTTGACCCTATTTTCAATTAAAAATGATTTAATAATTTCACATTATCCAAGTCCTTATTTCCCCTAGTTTTCTAATTATTTAATTATTTCTAATTAAAAACATGATCAAATTGATAGAATTTTAGAGCTAAATTTATTATTATTTTTAATTAGGAAATTAATTGATTTTTAATTATTTCGATCCATATAGATCTTATTGAACTTCATGATCCGTTGCACCCAAAACTCTTACCTTGCCTGCTTGCTCCACTCTTCACATTACCCTTTTTGTATTTGTGTCTTCTTCTGAGCTTTCTTGTGAAATAATTTGTGTGTTCTTCTAAGGTTTTCTTGTCTTATTTCTTATGTTTATGTCTGTATTTGTGTGTTTTTCTAAGGCTTTCTTGTAAGATAAAGTGTGCGCGTGAAATATACAATCATATTGAAAGATTGCTCAAATATGTTTTTGCAGTCATTTATTTTTCTGATCAAGCAGTGAAAATAATTAAATTCACGGCAAGCCTTGGCTGATTTTTGTTCTTACAGTGCTGACAGCATGGTTTAGACTTAAGTACCCTCATTTGGCAATTGGTGAATTAGCTTCTTTAGCCCCCTATATTAGGGTTTGATAAGACAATCCCATCTCTGTTTTATGATTAATGTTCGGGATTCATAGCCTTCCCTTTTAATAATAATTTTTTCAAGGATCGAACTCGAGTTCTCTCTTTGAAAGAGAAACACCCAACACTTGTCGGTTCCTTATGTTTTTATATAAAAAAGCTTAATATACAAAATAATGTATGACTTTGATAACATTTCTCAATTTGGTACTTAAATTATTCTTTTTATCAATTTAAAACTTTATTTTTAACCCCTAAACTTTAAACCCTAAATTCTAAACTTATCTTTCAATTCTTAACTTATAAAAGCCTATTTTTATCATTTTAATGGATAATAATCGATACCAACTGGCAACTGGGGATGACCAAGATCCCAACACAACACTGTTTTTAATGTTTAGATGTTACATTGTCGTGTCCCATTAGAACTCATTTTTCATTTTAGGTGGTATTATTCAATTGGAAATCCATTTCAGAAATCCACAACAACACTTTTTGAACTAAAATCCATATCTACAAGACCATCTTCAACCCTTGAATATACATATAATAATTTAGAACATTATCACTTTTGTTAATGAATTCTCTGGATTTTTTACGGTTCTTAAAATAATGTGAATCACTTATAAAGTGTTTGTTACGTTGGTCGGGACATAGTATTCATAGCTAAAATCATACACATAAATGTATCTTAAAAATACAATATCGAGCACGAACCAACTTGTTTCAGTGGTTAAAGAAACGGTTGTTATTCTTAGAAGTTACGGGTTCGAGCACTAGAAACTGTAGCCAGGGTGATTGAGCATGCACTGTCTATATGTGTTACGAACGCAAGATATTAAAGAAAAGCATGAAACCTAAATTGATAAAAAAAGAAAGAAAACAAATGGCTATTTAGGCTAAAAGAAACCAGTTAAACTAAGCAATTTATATACATATAAGTTAAACTTTGTTTAAATCTAAAGCAACAAAATCTTGATTGGAAATGGCTTCATTTGTAGTGGCCATTTGAGCTTCACCACTAATTGGACTTTGTTCCTTTGTGTTGTTTGAATCTGATGATACCTTTTCATCTTTGCTTTTGCCCCACAAAACCAAGTAAAGCCCTACAACAATGACGATTGCTCCAATTACCCTGCAAAAAAAAATCGAGCCAACATAAAAATGGGTCGGAGTGATAAGAAGTTTGATATCTAAAAAAAACAACATTAAAAGAGTTTTTCTCCCCGCTTAGAAATCTGATCCAATACGAATTTTGATATATCGGAGCCCATATAACTACCGAACATTGGGAAATTTCAAACTAATATCATTATTTTTTGTTTAATCACTGGTATCTGATTTATTGGCCAACTAATCTGGATCGAGTTTTGCAGAAACTGATTATAGTAACAACTTTTCCAACCCAGTTTTCTCCATTCACAAACATCAGAATTTGAACATTTAACTTTGCTTTAAGAGACCAAGCGTCTAATCTTACTGGACCAACTGGTTGTTGGTTCGAACTAAAATTATTGAATCATAATGAAAGCTACTTTTTCTTTCCCACTCTCTTTCCAAGTGTTTGAAATCCATAAGAAAGA
Source organism: Hibiscus tridactylites (assembly GCA_958450335.1). Classification (NCBI taxonomy): domain Eukaryota; kingdom Viridiplantae; phylum Streptophyta; class Magnoliopsida; order Malvales; family Malvaceae; genus Hibiscus; species Hibiscus tridactylites. Next base: position 74,539,066 of record OY288285.1, on the reverse strand, counting down.
TCCAAACATGCAAATTACGTACCTTCCTAAATACATTATCTCAGAAAAGATAAAGGAGCTCATAATTGCAACGATAACCATCGTCAAAGGATTGAATGAAGCATAAAAAACAGGCCCCTTTGCTTGAATCACCATTGCTCCTATATAATAAGCAACCCCGGAACATACAATTCCCTGCAAAAAAAATAATAATAATAATATGAGTCTCAGACGTGATGCTACGGTTATTATCGATGAACGTGAGTCGAATCGCGGCCGTAATTTAGATCCCGGGTTTTCTTACACTGTAAATTGCAGCCAAGAGTTTAGAATCCCAGTGAATGGCCCAGGCAGCAGCATTGCCCCTTTCCATTACCAAGGCAACAATGGCACCTTCAATTGTGCCCATAAAGCAAATCAATGTTGTTAAGGAGAGCTCAGCAGGGTATGATTTTAGGGTAATCGCCTATACAAAGAACGAAAACATAGTCACTACAAAAAAATGTATATATATCGACGCCGGGTTATGCCGACGGACAAATGTCGTCGCTATAGATAATATATATCAACGGAAAACAATACTATCGGTAAAAGTTTTGATGTATACCGACGGATACAAAAATTGACGGTATAGATGTATTATATACCGACGGGGAATAAGAATGCGTCGGTATAGATGTGATATATACCGACGCTGTGCTGAAACCGTCGGTGTGTTTGTTGGTATAGGTTTAGTTTATACCGACGGTTATTTTGACCGTCGGTATAGGTGAACCAGTTTGTCGGTATAGGTAAACTTGTGTGACAGTAGAGGTAAAATATTTATCGACGGTATTTACCACCGTATCTAATTCGATTTCTGATTTAGGTTACTCAGACTCGGGTGTGTATATATATATATATATATATATATATATATATATATATATACCTATGTTTGAATATGCATTAAATGCATGTGTTAAACATGGAAACTTCGAGAAAAATGAAGAGTCCGAGCAACATAGACTCAAGTGAAAAAGGAAAAAGTCGTCGGAATTTCGATTTCTTACTTGAAGAATGACAAAACATGCCCAACAAACACATCCTACAAGGATCATGACAGCACCCTTTAGAGGATCTTCATTGTTTGATGAATCAGTCTTTGTTTGATGATTATTGATTTTCGTCCACGGCAATGGCAACATTGGCCCATTAAACATTGTCATAATCATTGCTCCTCCAACAGTTCCAATGGTCCCCAAAATCTTCGTTCGACATTGTACTTTCCTGACATCTACTTTCTCGAGCCTGCAAAAATTCTTTACAAAATCAACCCCGGAATCCACCGATTTCCGATCCGGAAAACGTAAGAAATTTTACCTGCAAATCCAAGCTAGCAAAAACACAAAGGCTGGAAGAACATTGCACAGGGCGGTCGCAACGGTTGCTGTCGTATACTTCATCCCGGTGTAGTACAAGTTCTGATCGATCGCAGGCCTGCAATGAAGAACAAACGTTACGTCCGCAATCACGATAAACGTAAACCGTGAAAAATCTTGGTTGATGGTTTAAGATTTTCATTACTCCAATAAGCTTAACAACACTATCTGAACAAAGACAGATAAAGTCATCTTCGGCCGAACTTTCCTGCAAAAAAACGTCATCGGATTGTTATTTTTCGCGGTTTCGAACTCGAACACAAACAAGAGACAAACAGAGAACCGAACCTGTCGAAAACAATGGCGAAAGGAGCAAGGACAAGAGTGGCAATGGCGAACCGGTAAACCACCAAAACATGTTGGCTCATACCTTTGTTGAGAGCATATTTGGCAACTATGGGCATGCCGGCCGAGCCGAACCGCATTAAAACCATGGCCACATAGGGCAGAGCTTGATTGTACAAGCTCCCTGTGGATTTCATGGCCATGGCTTTTTCTTGTATTTCTTGAAAAAAAAATAGATTTTGATTGAAGAAATGAAGGAGATGATGCATGTATTTATATGCACAAACTTTTTAAAAATAAAATAAAATGATTTTTTTTAATTTTGCATGTAAATATTATTACAACATCTTCACGTCTTTCCCAATTCCTTTTAAAAGTTTAGGACAAGCTTTTTTCCTAAGATGGGGTTTGGTATGTTCAAGAGCATTGGTTTGGAGTGGGAGGCCCGGGAATTTTAACTCGAACCGATCTCCCGGTCCTAATTAAAATTTTAATAAAAAATTATTTCTGTAAAATAATAATAATAGACTATATAAATACTGCATTTTTAAATTTATTTTAAAACAATAAAATATAGGGTTAAGAGTGTAAGACAGTAAGAAGCCTCTAAAGTTTAAAAAAAAATAAGTCTTTGATTTTTTTCACCCAATTAAATTTTTAAATCAATTAAACTTTTTAACTAATTTCGATCATTGAATTTTAATTTTTTTAATTTTAATAAATTAATAATTTTTCGGTCAAAGCCTTAATTGGGTACAACAAAAGTTTAAGAATTTAATTATTTTTTAAAGTTTAAGGACTTAAGCCTTAAATGAAATATTAAAAAATGCTTCCAATTAGTTCCAACACTTGGACCAAAAGAATTGTCTTTTTCCGCATGGGATGACATGAAAATCAAGCACCAACATATATTTTCTAACAAAGTGGAAATTTTTTTTTTTGATGGATTGGTGGGGTTTAGTAATTAATTGGTAAAATACCTCTTTCTAGATTAACGGAAATTACATTTAAAACTAAAAAATAAAGGTTCTAAGAGCTTCTTGAATTTGTGATATAGTGAACCATTAAGTTCATTGTTTCGAAGTTTATATTTATATATAAAAATATGATAGGTACAATTACAATTTTTTAAATATATATATAATTACAGTCGTAATACATTATCCAAATATATATATATAATTACAATCATTATAATATACGATCAGACTGATAATTGAAATATATTAATACATAATCCAAAGTAAATTTAGACATATCTCAAGCCAACATGCTTGCTCCATATACAGTAGTCTCTCTCCTTCATTCGTATAGTCAATGATCATTTATCAAACAATATAACCGAAGAAAGATTATTAAAAAGTTATTCTCATTAGTAAGGTCAGCATGTAATAAGGCTATCCTTGTAATAGCATGAACTGGCTCATTGGTAGGGATGGACACAAATTTGAATCGGGTCAGGTTTTTGGTCAATCCGAACTCGATCTGAAAATACAAAAAATTTATCCAAATTTAATCTAACATATAATAATGTTTCACTCGATTCAAATTTTAGTATTAAAATCTGCACCCGACTGAAATAAATAAAAAACTATTTTCCATTTTTATTAAAATAAAGGTGATAATTGGAAGAAAAAAATATACAAAAGGTTATTTATAGTAATTATCTCTATTGTCTTTACTTTTTTTATTCAATAACATTAAGGATGTAATTGAAAAAATATAGAAAATGAGGGGCATTATAATAATTACCCTTAAAATATATGAAAAATTGTATAAACAATTCGGACCCGGTCGAGTATTTTTCACTGTAAATTTAAATCTAACCCGACATTTAATATTTCTTCACCCGACCCGAATCTATTTTTTTATAAAAAAAGAAAATTGATCTTATCAAGTCAGGGCGAGTCCGATTAAATGTTCATCTCTACCCGTTGATTTTCCTTCTAGTCCAACAAAAAACTAAATCGTGAAAAGTTGGTGACAACAATATACAATCATTGATCAATAAATCAAAATTCGAATCATCACTCCTTGCACTCGATAACGACGTGTCAAAACGTAGAGCCATAAGTTAAAATAACACTTTTTGAATCGCAAAAGCCTCTTTCGATCTCATTTCCATAAAAAAAAAAACCCCGACAACCATGATCTGTAGCGAATGCCAACACCTACATCATCTTCATTTTGCCAACAAGACATGTTCTTATGGAATCAGAATTTGGGATCCAACGGCCAAAATAACGGCGATAAATAGAAGTGTTCATGGTAGGTTAATTGTAACATTTAACATAAGCGATTGATTAACCATACCATTTAACATAAACGGTTGGTTAACCGTTATAGAAAATGACATCATCTTTATTTTGCCAACAATACATGTTCTTATAGAATCAGAATTTGGGGTCCAACGACCAAAATAACAGTGGTAAACAGTGATTGAGGGTGAAAGATTTTAATCAAATTTCAGGGTTGAAATAGTGTATTTTAAAAAAATGAATGATCATGTTAAATTAATACCCTATCTAAAATTCACCGGTGAAATTAAAAAATTAACTATTTTTTTAATGTGACATGCATCAAGGTAACGGTAATTATTTTATAAAAAAAAACAGTATTTAAAGATTCAGTGAGCAAATTGTAATGAATCATAACGTAAGCGTTTAAAATGTAAGTTTTAATTTTGATGATCAAATTTTAACATAATCGAAACAAAGTGACTTTTACAGTAGTTTACTGTTTAAAATAGACTGCAGAACTTGATCAACTTGTGGCTGTAGTTTAGTGGTAAGAATTCCACGTTGTGGCCGTGGAGACCTGGGCTCGAATCCCAGCAGCCACATATTCAATATTTTTCCACTTTTCGGTCCACTTAAACGCTATCGTTTTGTTTCCCGAGTGTGCAATTCAAAGTCTTCGAAATCAATAAATAAGGCGGTTTCTGGATTTACTCCTTTCCAAAGATCTACTCGTTTCTTTTAATCGTGTTTAATTTTAAGCTTGTTTATTTCGTTTTTACGGTTCAAACCATAAATGAAATTCAATATTTCAAATTCTAGCCAAATATTGCTTTTACTGATTTCTGCTATGTTGCATAGAATTTTTCTTCTTCTTGAAGTACCATAAATCGGACAAGGTTATAGGATGTGATATTCTATGTACATGAAAATGTTCTATAAGACTTGAACATTCTCATATTTGTATTGAACATGTATTTGATACTCGCACATATGTGTTAAAGTATATTCTTATATCCGACACTCACATCAAATAATGCAAATATTCGAAAATTCGAAGTTCCTTTGAGATTAGAGATTTATTGACGGTATTTTTAATTTGGCTATTGATTACAGTTTTTGCTGGTTTGCTGTGATGGGATATGATCTTCTAGATGTATGAAAATGTTTTAATAGAAAATTGAATATACTTGTATTGGACATATTCTTGTATCCGATGTTTAGAGTTAATTGCATCGTACATTTCAAACTATAACCCTTGTTTTAAATTGGTCTCTAAAATTTTAAATATTATAATTTCATCCTTAAATTATGGTTTTCATTCTAAATTGGTCTCTAAACTTTCGAATGTTCTAATTTTATCCTCAAACTACGACCCTCATTCAAAATTAATCCCCAAATTTTTAAACACTCCAAATTATTGTTTATGTTGCGTAATATTATTACATAATACACATCAGTGTTCAATTAACAATTTTTATAACAGTTTTATTAACATGAGACATTATTAGCATATACTGATAATTTGGCGATGAATTTAAAATGAGGGTCATAGTTCGAGGACATGTTATACAATAACTCTGATATTTATAGAGAGTGATGTAGTTATTTAGAGCATTTTGTCACGGGGCCATTACCCTCTTCCCAAAAGACATGTTTGATAGAATGTGTAGCGCTACCGTTTATATATTCCAAGATTTTCTTTTTTTCCGATGTAGGATTAATGACTCCGCATCTTCTCAAACGGGACAATATACTTGTGTCCAATACTTACACGAAATAACATAGATTTGGAGATTTAATATTGAAGCTTTCTTTGAAACCAGGGGATTCGATGTCAATTTTTGTGATTTTGGCCACTGATTTGAGGTGATTTTTATGTGGTGATGCAAATGATTGATGATGAGCAGCTGGGTTTTCTTGCAAATTTTCTAGGCATTTTTATATTCGCGCTGGTAATTGCTTACCATTATGTGAAAAAAGGGTATGCAGAAAAAACCAAGCCATGCAACTTTTTGATAAGTACTTGTAGATTTTACTTCTATGTTACTAAACATTGGCATTTAATCAAATTTTCTTAACAACTTTAACATATTACCATTGTTCTCCAATGACATCTAGATGCTTGTTTATTGTTATTATCGAGTCGACTTACGGTTGAGTCAATAACAGAGCAATGTCGTAGCAAATTATAAAACAGTAATCCTAGTGAAAAAAAAAATTAATGTTTATCTTAAGAGACCTGGATTCAATCAGCTTTATCTGCAAGATGTTTGTATGCACGAGAAGAATCGAAAGAGAAACAACAAAGAAAAAGAAAATGGGGAGTTGCAAAGACAAGAGATGGAGTCTTCAAGGCATGACTGCACTCGTCACTGGTGGAACCAAAGGCATTGGGTAAATTTCTCTTCCTCCTCACACATGGTAGAAAAACTTTGATACATATTCCGTATAAAATTTAGTTTACACGTACTTGTCAAATTTAGGGGTAAGAAGTTTAGTTTAGGGTTTAGAGTTTAAGGGTATATGTTATAGGGTTTAGAATTTAAGATTTAGGGTTTAGAGTTTAGAGTGTTAGAATTAGAGTTTTAGATTTTAACGAAGAGCACGAGATAGTGTATCAAAACATAACCTTATATATATATATATATATATATATATATATATATATATATATATATATATATATAACGATCTTAATTTTGTGGTTAGACATGCATTTGGTACGATAGTTATGACAGCTCAAAAATTTAAGGGGTTTTGTGTTATTTATTGAAATGAGCTATCAATCTTTAAAATTTAAATGTTTGTGGATTTGTTGTGGACGCATTAGACCATTTTTTAAATAAAAAATAAACACTATAATCCAAAATTCATGAAGTACTTCGTTTTGTTTTCTCTACGTTCTGTATCATTGGTTCCGAATTAATCTTCATTTTGAGTCACTCCTATTATACATAGGGATGTAGCTATAAATATATTTAAGAAGTGTCATTTTTTAATGATATTTAAGGAGGGATTTTTTTGTAAAGAGGTGTCATTTATATATTTTTAAATTTTTTTATACAAGTTATATATAAAAAAAGAATTTTCAAAAAAATTTGAAGTGTTAACAAACACCCATTTTTATACGTGACTCCGTCCATGATTATATATGTCCAGAACCACCCGATGATAGTCCAGTAGAAATAAACACAAGAAAGATTATTATTGTGACTATTGTTGTCTTCAACGTGTTTGTTTTTATGTCAATGTGAAACGCAACTGTTGCAATGCGAACAGGCATGCAATCGTGGAGGAACTGGCAGGACTCGGAGCAAGCGTCCACACATGCGCTCGAACCGAAACTGAACTCAACAATTGCTTACTCCAATGGAAAGCAAAGGGTCTCCAAGTTACAGGTTCAGTGTATGATGTTTCGAATTGAGCTCAACGAGAATTGTTGTTGAACACAGTCTCCTCTGAGTTCGGTGGGAAGCTTAACATCCTGGTAAGAAAATCACTACTAACACTATGTACCAATACTAAGAATGTTATCATAAATTAGACGGATTCGAATCGTGACGATCGGATAATTTCTGCAGGTAAACAATGTGGGAACGAATATAGAGAAAATGGTGTCGGATTACACTGCGGAAGATGTTGCGTTTCTGTCGAGTACCAACTTCGAATCGGCGTATAACATTAGCATACTAGCTCATCCTCTTTTGAAAGCGTCAGCAGCAGGAAGCATTGTGTTCATCTCTTCAGTAATTTCCATCATGCCTGGACATTCTGCACCTATATATGGAGCCAACAAAGGTAATATTTCCCCTTCTAAACTTGATTATTCGAATATTTAATCGCATTATAATCGTGTTTAAGATGTTCAATACTGTTGCACCAGGAGTGACCAAAACTCCCCTTGCTCAACGTGTAAAACTTTTCCCTTATGTTCGAGATCGAGTTTTTTCTTTTCGAGTCGGGTCCGAATAACTTTGAATTATGTGTTTTCTCTTAAGTTTTTTCTTTGGTTTAATCAACTTCCTCGATCTTAGGACCGGCACCGCTTCCACCAGCAGGAGGGGCGTCATCATCCATGCCGCCACCCATGTCGGCCCCTGCGCCTTGGTACATCTTGGCAATGATAGGATTGCAGATGCCCTCAAGCTCCTTCATCTTATCCTCGAACTCATCGGCTTCAGCTAGCTGGTTGCCATCCAACCATTGGATGGCCCCATCGATGGCATCCTCGATCTTCTTCTTGTCATCCGGGTCAAGTTTGGATCCGATCTTCTCATCCTTGATGGTGTTTCTCATGTTGTAGGAGTAGTTCTCCAATGCATTCTTGGCTTCAACCTTCTTCTTGTGCTCCTCATCCTCGGACTTGTACTTCTCGGCCTCTTGAACCATCTTCTCAATTTCTTCCTTTGAAAGACGACCCTTGTCATTCGTGATGGTAATCTTGTTCTTCTGGCCGGTAGTCTTGTCCTCGGCGGAAACATTCAAGATACCGTTGGCATCAATGTCGAAGCAAACTGTGATTTGGGGAACACCCCTGGGTGCAGGAGGAATACCGGAGAGCTCAAATTTACCCAACAGGTTGTTATCCCTTGTTCTAGCTCTCTCACCCTCGTAAACCTGGATCAAGACACCGGGTTGATTATCCGAGTAAGTCGAAAAGACCTGCTCCTTCTTGGTCGGAATAGTAGTGTTTCTCGGAATCAAAACGGTCATAACACCACCGGCTGTCTCAAGTCCAAAGGACAAAGGAGTGACATCCAAAAGCAATAGATCCTGAACCTTCTCATTTCCTTCACCACTCAAGATGGCAGCCTGAACTGCGGCACCATAAGCAACGGCCTCATCAGGATTAATGCTCTTGCAGAGCTCTTTCCCGTTGAAGAAATCTTGCAACAACTGCTGCACCTTCGGAATCCTAGTCGAACCACCAACAAGGACAACATCATGGACAGTGCTCTTATCCATCTTAGCATCTCTCAAACACTTCTCGACCGGCTCCATACACTTCCTGAAAAGATCCATGTTGAGCTCTTCGAACCTTGCACGAGTAATTGTGGTGTAAAAATCAATACCCTCGTACAACGAATCAATCTCAATGGTAGTTTGGGCAGTCGAAGAAAGGGTCCTCTTTGCTCTCTCACAAGCAGTCCTCAACCTCCTCAATGCTCTAGGGTTCCCACTGATATCCTTCTTATTCTTCCTCTTAAATTCTTGAACAAAATGGTTCACCATCCGATTATCGAAATCCTCACCACCCAAATGCGTATCACCGGCAGTGGCCTTAACTTCAAAGATACCTTCTTCAATGGTAAGCAACGAAACATCAAAAGTACCACCACCCAAATCAAAAATCAACACATTCTTTTCACCAACACTGGTGGCTTTCTTATCAAGACCATAAGCAATGGCGGCTGCCGTCGGCTCATTGATGATTCGCATGACATTAAGTCCAGCAATGACTCCGGCATCCTTGGTGGCTTGCCGTTGGGAATCATTGAAGTAAGCCGGCACAGTCACAACCGCATTCTTGATTGTGGATCCGAGGTAAGCCTCGGCAATTTCACGCATCTTGATTAAGACCATTGATGAGATTTCCTCGGCAGCAAATTGCTTGTCCTCGCCCTTGTAAGAGACAACAATCATGGGCTTATCACCAGGACCGGGGATCACCTTGAAAGGCCAAAGCTTCATATCGCTTTGAACCGATGAATCGCTAAATCTTCTGCCAATTAGTCGCTTAGCATCTGTTTTTTTAAACAATTACAGAAATTAAAAAAAAAATCAGTCAACAAAATTATACTAAGTCATCTCTCGTAAATTAACATAATCCTAGAATGACGTAATAAATAACATAAAAGTAAAATAATAACAAATTTATTTGTTAGAAGTGATTTCTAAAAGCATATAGAGTTTCAAATCTAAATTTAAAATACAAATTTTATTCAATATATAGAGTTTAAATGGAATTAATTTTCAGTCAACAAAATTAAACAGAACAATCAACTCATCTAATTACTCACTAATCGAATGATGACGTCATAACTCACGTATAAAAATACAAAAAAAAATTCAAAAGTAGAAGTAATTTTTAAATGCATGCAAAGTCTCAGATCTAAATCTAAAGCTCAATTATTTAAAATTTTAAGAGGGAAATAGGGATTTACCGAAGACGGTGTTGATAGGATTCATGGCGACCTGATTTTTAGCAGCGTCGCCGATTAAACGCTCGGAATCTGTAAAGGCGACATAAGACGGCGTCGTACGGTTGCCTTGGTCGTTGGCGATGATTTCGACTCGGTCGTGTTGCCAAACTCCGACGCAGGAGTATGTGGTGCCGAGATCTATTCCAATCGCCGGTCCTTCACCTTTTCCGGCCATCGCTTAAAAATTTCAACAAAAAACAAAGGGAAAATCGGGAGAGAAAAAAAGAAGGAAATTTTTTGTTCTTTTGATTTGAACTGTGTGGTTTAGTTCTAAGGGGTAGTGGTTTTATATGTTTTAAATTTTGGTGTTTAGGGTTCTAGAATGTTCGGAGGGAAAATTGGGGATTTGGAACCGTTCGATTTGAAAGAATGGACGGTCGAGATTTTTGTTTTTTAGGTTTGGGGAAATGTGATTGGGGTCCACTACGTGTTTTCAGTAGCGTGTTTAAGGCGGGTGAGAATTTTGATTTTTCTTTGACGAGGTCGGCCACGCGCTTTTCTTGGGTATGACTTTACCGGGTTGAATCCGAACCCGACCCGTATTTACATGTGGACCTTGGCTTTCTGGATCTTTCTTCTTTGAAAAATGATTTGTTTAAGTGGTTGAAGCTTCCATGGAATCAAATAATGTTGTAATTTTGACTCTAAATTTTTTCTTTAGTGAAAAGTTTTTTCTTTTACTTTCTGTTTTCAAGACTTCACCCTGATTAATTTACATCGATTCGCGTTGTACATTAAATTTTGGTGGATAAATCTTTCCGCATGAATTTTCTGCATACACAACTTCTCGATCTTAAAATATTGCTTAAACGATACTCAGCTGCTTACTATTTGAACCAACCTCTATTAGTTCTTTAGTGAAAGTTTGATGTCTCTTAAATAAAATATTAAATTTAAATAAATGAATGAAAAATGGTTCTCCGAGTTTGTTTTTAACGATTAGAGATCTTAATTAACTCTACTTCTTAAATAGTGAGGGACAATATAATTTTTTACAAGTCTCGAGTAGAATTAAAATTTCATATGCTTTTAAATGAAATAACTTATTTAAGGGTCGAACTAAAAAGTTTCAATATGTTTGGCTGGTTGATCAAATTGTTTATCTTTGTGCTCTCATACTCTCTTAGGTGGATTCTAAACTTACTGGGAGCACCCCTTTCCTTTCCTTTCCTTTCCTTCCCTCATACTCTCTTAGGTGGATTCTAAACTTACTGGGAGCACCCCTTTCCTTTCCTTTCCTTTCCTTCCCTCATACTCTCTTAGGTGGATTCTAAACTTACTGAGAGCACCCCTTTCCTTTCCTTTCCTTTCCTTCCTTTCTAAGTAGGATTAGAATTAAGATTAAAATTTAGGGAGGGAGAGATTGCAGCCAAAGCTCTTTCAGAATTGCTTTCTTCACAACAAAAAGCTCTTTAAAAATACTTAAGGCAAGTTTGGCATTGCTTTTGAAAAAATATTTTTAAAAGTGTTGTCATAAAGTAATTTTAAAAGTGATTTTGAAAAGTTAATTGTAAGATTTTTAGTGTTTAGCATTGCTGTCAAAAAATACTTTTAAAAAGATAAAAGATCTATTTTAGACATAATATTGTAAGGTAAAATTAAATAAACTTAAATGATGTTTAATTTCGTCATCACAAAATTTATTAATATTATTATATGTGAAAAATCAATTTAAATAATAAAAATATAAAAAACCGAAAAATTCATTACTATTTTTAAATATAAAATATAAACTTTAAATATTTCTAAACAATTAATATAAAAAGTTTAAATTAAATATAAAAATTAATATTAATGTTAATAATTAAGGGTAAAAAAGTAACTTCACACCTAAACGTGATTTTCCACCACAAAAGCTATAAATCTTAGCTTTTGAGTTTGGGTGAAAAAAACACCTTTTAAAGTGATTTTTTACTCCAAATAAAATGTTTGACATTATTTATGGGTGAAAAGCTACTTTTTAAAGCAAAAGCTCTTTTTTAAGCAATGTCAAATGCGCCCTTAATTAGGCATGAATACCTAATTACTTTAGCTTTTATTTAACAATCTTGTTTTATATGTATAATATTCGTATATTAATATGAAAATTGATTATGTTACATGATGTAAACTTAATTAGTCTATTTTCGTATGTATTTATATTTTATGCATATAATTCACTTATATTTATTTAATCATATGATTATATTACATTCTATTCATATAAATTATGTACCTGAAATTTTAAATAAATTAGAAACGTATACCTGTTATATACCACATTCTGTGCTTAAAAGTGATTATGGTAAAAAAATCAAAATCAAAACCAAAATCTCCAACTTTGTCAAAACAATTATATTTGTATTTTAATTGTTTTATCAAATTCGCTTTCAACAAAGCCCGTCTAGCTCAGTCGGTAGAGCGCAAGGCTCTTAACCTTGTGGTCGTGGGTTCGAGCCCCACGGTGGGCGATTGGTTTCATTTTTTCAATATTTTCCATTACAAATGGGCCTACCTTTTGGGTCTTAATTCGAGTAGCACCGACTAAAGAAAATTTTATATTTTTTGTTCAATTCCGTTGGAGAATGTGTTGACTGTTGAGAGGGGAAAGATTGAAGATGCCATTAAAACACACAAGGAGAGAAGATCATTTCTAGTTAACCTCAAAACCGAGTGCCAAATTCCGATATAAATACATTTTCCCCATGCTAATCGGATTTTATAAACACCAATATAATTATATTCTCTAATCTCTCATTACATATGCAAATGAACTTTTAAGAGAGTACTTGTTAATAAAACAGAAGAGGTTGCAGAATCATTGCTTTCTTAAATCATATCAAGTAAAACATGCCAAATTCCCCTGTCATGTTTAATTTCATTCATCCGGATTGTATTTTATCGAACGTTTTGTCGAATGCGATTAATAGTTAAATAAAATTATTTTTGTTCTAAAAAAAATCATGTCAAGTAAAACATGCCAAATAGGCAAAAAAAAATTAGTTCTTCAAACCAAAATGATTCGCTTCGTGAACTTGTCGACGGAGCTCGACGATGTGCAAAGTTCAGTTTTCGTGTTAAACACCCATGGCTTCGTTTATTTTTGAATGGATCTTTTATAATATATACATGGTTATATTTCGATACACTGTAAAAAAAAAAAGAGCTTAATAGACAAATAGGTGGCTAAAGTATGTCATTTTTTTAGTTAGGTGTCCAAATTATTTTTCGGGCCAAATTGAAACCTAAAGTTTTATTTTATGACCCATTTAAGGTTCGTCTTAATTTTTTCCGTAAAAGGACATGTGTTATCTCCTGAAAATTCTAAAAAAATATTAAAAATTAATAAAATTAATAAAAAAATAAAAATATATCATGAAATTTTTAAATATTCTCAAAACAGTTCCCAAATCCTTAAACCCCCAAATCTGACTACTCTCGCCAACGGCGGTCGCGTTGTCGGCGATGGAATGAAGCGTCCTCCCCTCGTTGAACAACCCACACGCCGTTCTTCGCGAATCGTTCGAAAGAACCATTCAACAATTCTGTCGATTCACACGGCGTCAGTCGATTTCTAGCGACGAAATGGTGGGGAAAAGGGTCGTGATGGTCTGGCGACCGATGTGGTAGGCGGCGGCATGACAATCGGCGGCAGAATCGGCCCAAATTGGGATTTAAGTTTTGGGGTTGTTTTGTAAAATCTGGAAAATTTAGAAATTTTTTGAAAATTAATTAATTTTATTTATTTTTAATATAATTTTAAATTTTTCTAGAGGTGACACATGACATTTAACGGTAGAAATTAACGACGAACCTTATATGGGTCACGAAATGAAACTTTAGGTCCTAATTTAGCCCGAAAAATAGTTTGGGCACCTAACTAGAAAAAAGGCACAGTTTGAGTACCTATCTAACAGTTAAGCCTAAAAAATTTACACAACCCTTTTATAAAATTTAAAACCTAAATCTCAAACTCTAGCACCATAAAACATAAACCTTAAAGCCTCAAACTCTAAACTCTAAATTCTAACCATAAACCTTAAATTCTATACCATGCACACTAAATCCTAAAACCATAAAATTGAAAGGCTTGTAGTTTACACAAGCTTGTGTATAAAAATATTATATATATATGTATATATATGGATTAATATCTTATACACTGGCAGTGGAAATTTTTTATTTCCACAAGCGCCTCAATTATAGGGTTTAGGGTTTAAAGTTCGGGGTTTTAGTGTAAAGGTTTAAAATTTAGGGTTTATGTTTAGAATCTAGGATTTATGGTTAGAATTTAGGGTTAGGGTTTAGTTTTAGGGTAATATGGGTAGGGATTTAGGTTTTAACCTATAAACCCTAAATTTTAACCATAAACCCAAAATTCTATCAACAATACCTAAATTCAAAACTACTACACTTATACCCCTAAATTTTAAAACCTAAACGAAGTCCCTAACCCCTAAAACTAAGACGCTTGTGTAAAAAAGTTTCCACAAGCGCTTGTGTATAGAACAATTACCATATATATTATGGCGTAAAATTTCCATAAATTTTGTCATTGTGTTTCTTCGATGTGTAAATAAATATTAATGAGGAAAATTAAAGCTTTAAAGAAATAATTTAAATTTTGAAATATTTGAAGGGTTTAATGAGATTTTTTAAATTTTCAAAGGACTAGATAATAAAATTTTAAATTTCTGGGAGCATTCAAATATTTGAAGGGGCTTAATTATTTTTCAGAAGTCTAAAGGGTCAAACGTTAAATTTTCAAAAAATTGGAGACCATGGCCCCCACCGATCCCTACCAAGTTCAGACTTGATGGGTTCTGACTCGACGAGTTCCAAACCTATAGGGCCAGAGATATTTGTACAATTTTCCGTATATTAAGAGGTGATTACAAAAAATGTTCCCCTCTTTATATTTTTTCAATTATATCCTTTATTTTATTTGATAAAAAAAATATAAATAATTACTGTAAATGCATCTCTCATATTTTCCTATTTCCCTTTACTTTTAATAAAAATGGAAAAGAAAATATTTTTATTTGTTTTGGGTCAGAAAGATTTTAATCTTAAAATTCAGGCATGTCAAATGAAAATCCATCACATGTTAAATTAGAATCGGGTGAAACTTTCATATATTATAGTCGAATTCAGATTGGTCAAAAACTCGACTAAAATCGTTCCCTATAAGTTCCACTATTGTTTATATCTTGTCATAATATATATATAATTTAATATAAAAATAATTCAATTAGAACTCAACTTACAGTAGAAAAGCAGATGATGTTTATTGTAGGAGACACAAGTCAAACCGATTTTGTCTATAAGATATATGTACATTATTAAATAATTAAAAATATGTATGAACGAATACTACATTGTAATCACCTTTAAACTATTCAGTTACACTAATGTAATCTTAATGAACTTAGTTTCACATGTATATATATTTTATACATAAAATCCACTTATATTTATTTAATCATATAATTATATTTTACATTCTATTCAGGTAAATCATATACAAAATTCTTAAATAAATTAGAAACGTGTACCTATTATACATTACATTCTATGCTTAAAAAATGATTATAGCAAATAAACCAAAACCCAAGTCTCCATCATCGTCGACAAAATCATTATGCGTATTATACCGTGTTATAAAATCTACTGCACAACAAAGCCCGTCTAGCTCAGTCGGTAGAGCGCAAGGCTCTTAACCTTGTGGTCGTGGGTTCGAGCCCCACGGTGGGCGATTTGATTTTAGTTTTCCTTACTTTTTTGGGGCTTCTGTTTTAAGAGCTTTTTTATGCCCCTTACAAGCGGGCCTATGTTTTTGGGTCTTAACTCCTAATTAGAGGGACTGCGATTGAAGTAATTTTTACCTTTTTTTTTGTTCAACGCCTATTTGAATAGAATCTAAAATTTTATATTATTGTTTATAAAATATTTGAAGAATATAATTTTTATAATTCGTTTTTAAACAAAGTCAAACTTTTATGTGAGCACAACGAATGACTCCAATAAAAAAATGTAGAAATTTCGATTTAGATACAATTTTACATATTTTATAAAATAAATACATAAAGTTACTTTTATGTTAGATAAATACAATTTTATATTTTGATATACAAGCTCTATAAAAAAAATTACATAGCTATAAAATTTAAAATTTAAATCTCTAGCTCTAACACCATAAAACCTAAACTTTAAACCCTAAACTATAAATTATAAACTCTAAATTCTAATCATAAACCTTAAATTCTATGTCCTGTAACATAAACTCTTAAAGCCTAAACCACAAACTTGTATATCAACGTATTTTCCTTTTACTATTTTATTTATACATATGACATAAAAAATTAATGTGTATTAATTTCATTACCGATCTTCTATATAATGATTTGACTCACCATTTACTTTTTAATCGTAAATAGTAAAATATTTTTGAAATTAAAAAATATATGGTAAGTAACTGACTACCAGTTGATTCAGTGGGAAAATATGTTAGATCTTTTAAATAATGTCAGGAATTAATTTTAGCGTTATGAATGAAATAAATTGAATTGAGAGGATTATTCTCGTTACGAGTCTCTACATTATCAATTTCATATTAGCATATTAATAAATTCGATGCCGATAATTATATCATATATATATATATATGTGTGGTAAGTGGAAAAAGAAAAAAAAATGGGGAAAATAAGTGATAAGTTACATAATTAATGCTGGCTGGGGAATCCAGCGCAAAAAATCCAATTGAATTCAATATATTAACTCATATTCGGACAACAACCACAAGTTTGTTTTGCTTTTGTACCCTTGATATATTGACTGATTTTAAAATTAACCCTATAATTAATGGATATTATCATTCAAATTCAATATTTGTTAAGTATTTACTCTTAAGTCCACCTATACAATTTTTAAGGTTATTACATATAGAATATAAAGAACACTGCATATATAATTAATTCCATAAAATATATTTAATGTATATAATTTATCACATAATCTTAAAACGTGATTTCATTGGTATAATCCATATTTATAAGTAAAAAACTATAGTTTTGAGATTTTTATTAATTTTTCAATATTTTTAAATAAGAATAACAGAAATTTTAATAAACGCGATCCATGTGTAATTTCAACTATTATTATTCTCCTTCTGAAATTGATTATATATATAATTAATATATTTAACATGTTCATCTTATTGAATTACTTTTATTGAGGGAGATGAAAAAATATAGAATTTTAATTTTTAACAAAAGAAATAATCATATTTTAGTGATAGTAAAGTTTAAAAAAGAAATAAAATGATCTTCTAAATGTATAAAAAAAGGAACAAATGGAAATGAGAAATCAATTACTTAAAATTTTACTTTGTTTAAACGAGACAAATAATACCAATTATGTATTTTCCTAGTTTCTCAATGTTTAAGTTAATAAAAGATCTAGAATCAAGATCACGCGCTCGTACAAAAAAGTGAGATGAGTGTGTTGACACGCGCGACATGCATCTTCATGCAGGTACGTAAAATCATTCTCACGTAATCATTTTTAAAATAATAGCATAATCAAGCTATTAATCCTAAATAAATTTTTAAAAATCATGCTTATTTATCTAAAGAGAATTGTGCTCAATCAGATTGTAAGATACATATATGACCAAGGGAAAACTGAAAATAGTTCAAACATCCCAAGGGACTAATGTGAAAAAAGAGTAACTTAGAGGCAAAATGGGAAAATCCTAGAAAAAATTACCACCCTCAATTGTCTACATATGTGAGAAATGGAGAACGTTACAAAAAAACAAGTAAAAACTATAGAGCAATCTGTTTTGCAGGTTTAGCGTAATCATGAAGTATGAGAAGGTGGAGCTGATCAGCCCTGAGTCGAGCTCGAGCAAGCCGAAAGCACCGCCTCAGAAGTGGTCGCCGGCAACGCTAGCCACCCTGAAGGCGGTGAAAGAACGGACTCGAAAAAAGGGTAATAGGAGAACTCCGGATGTTGTCGTCAAATACTACGACAACACCTATACCAGCTATGACTGGCTAGTTTCCGGCTGGATCGTCGAGGAACGCTTTGTTCCGACCGGCCGAAAAGGCACCGGCAGGACTTACAAGGTATATGAAACCCTTGAATCTTTGGTCTTACAAACGTGCAATTATGTGTATATATATGTATGAGAGATGGGTTTCGGTACACGATTTCATATTTTCAAGATTTAAATTCTGAGATTTCAACTCGAGACTTTCAAGAAAAAATTGTAAGTGTTGATTTAAATTATTTCGATTTTTCATTTCTTTTGATTTTAACATGTAACAAGATATAAAGACATTTCTTTTAAATTTGCACACCAAAAATTAAAAGTAGAGTATAAATGTGGTGATTATATATATTCATATTCGAGACTCACTCTAATTCGAAAACTTAAACTCTGAAAGATGGTGTTGATGCAGTATTATTATGATCCAATGGGACGGATGTACTACACCAAACGTGATGTCTTGTTTGCATGGATGATATCCAAGTTGATGAAATCAAAGGTGAAAATACCATGGAATTTAACCCAAACTTTTTTAATAAAAAACTTTTTTCCATATGTTTTTAATTTTTTTTACCTAAATAATAATGGGGATTTTATTTATTAGATTACATGTTTATCTATGAAACAGCTCAGAGATGAAGGTGTTGAAACCCAGAAAGATTTGGATGTCAATAGTTGTTGTGTTTTTACTTTGGCTTAACAGCAAAACAAGTGTTCAAATTATGTCTTTTTTCGCAATAGATATTTAAAGTATTTTTTGCTGAAATAGGTACCTAAAATTTTATTTTTGGTTAAAGTATGTGCCTTAGTTGACTTTAAAAATAAAAAATGAAACTTTAAGTACCTATTTCAGCCAACAAATACTTTAAGCACCTATTGCAAAAAAAAATGATATAGTTTAAACACTTATTTTGTAGTTAAGTCGTTTACTTGCTTGGAAACATGGTCTAAACTAATAAATAAATAAATGAAATACAAGACCTTTGTGCTTTAAACTCAATGTGTATTTTAACTATGATCTCATTTAGAAATTTATTTTTATGTCAGATTATACTTGTTTTTTTATAATTAGATTCGAATAAGATGATATATTTATTATTAAATAATAATAATTCAAATCGCAACAAATAAACTCTGATTATTAAAATTTTGTTTAAGATTTAAACTATACATGTCAAAGCTATTCCTTCGATATTTTGTTTAAGATTTAAACCATCCTGGATCAAAAAAATAATCTTTAAATGAATCCTATCTTTAAATTTTAAATTGGATTCGAATATTATTAGATTGAGAGGATTGCTCCTATAATAAACTTATGTAGTACTCGATCTGAATTAGTGAATCAATAAATTAAATAATCGTATTTAAACCAATTTTTTTTTACTAAACATGACTATGACACATTTGTGAACAGTTCCGAGCCCAACACCACGGTCCAAAATTGAAGTCCAAATAAAATAAATAAATAAATAAAACACGTGGAAATAAAATAACATTAACATAGTACTTGGGAGTTTTAGAACTTCAGATAGATCTAAAACTCCAAGCAAAATCTTTGTCGTCTCTTCTGTCTCTGTTTCAAATTATCCTATCAGGTAATCATTTTCTCTTCTTTACTTTTTCTCATCAACCAAACAGAAAGTCTGTTTCTTTTTAGAAATTGAATTGTTTCTGGGTATTTTTTATTTAGAACAAATTCGTGTTTTTATGGATTTATATATATGTGAAAGAAGTAAATCATGAATCTTTCATACATTGTAGTTTTTATTTGTTCTTAGATCATCTTAAAATGAGGAAATAAAAAGGATTTAATTTAGTTTGTTGGGTATATATATATATATATATATGAATTATGAAGTTCATGTTTTTTTTTCCTCTTTTTTTAAGGGTATTTTGGGATGAGGAGGTACAGTCCTCAATACTATAGTCCTCCACGGAGAGGCTATGGAGGCCGGGAAAGGAGTCCTCCGAGGAGGGGATATGGCGGCGGCGGCAGCGGTGGTGGTGGTGGTGGTGGAGGGTATGGTAGAAGGAGGGAGCAGAATAGTGGAAGTCTTTTGGTTAGAAACATTCCTTTGGATTGCAGGTAAATCTTTCATCATAATAGAACCCCTTTTTGTTTTTAATTGTTGGTTAAATGCATTGTTCGATGGCTGTTTGCAGGCCGGAAGAACTTCGAATTCCGTTCGAGAGGTTCGGACTTGTTCGAGATGTGTATATCCCGAAAGATTACTATACAGGGTTTGTCATTTCACCCTTCAAGTAGTTTTGTTTAATAATGCATCATTTCGTTGCGATGGCTCTCAATTGAAGTTCGTTATTTGTAGTTTATGTTTGTTTAAGGCATGAGCTTCCTGCTTTTTGTCGAATCCCGAGCTTGTTGGTTCGGAAAATTTATTATTCAACTCACTACCACATTTGGTCTAACTTCCATATGGGGCAAATAATTGTCACATGTTACGAATACGATCAGGTGAAAGTGCTTACTTTGTATATCGGATGAGAAATTGCATAAATCTACCATAAACGAATCTGTCTGTTTTCTTTTTCTTCGATCATTACTGATCATTGCCTGCTACTTTTTCGTGTTCTCGTCTTAGATCTTTTCTCATTGTATGCTTCCTTTGAATTGCTTTTTGTGCTATTTCTTAAAACGGATTGACCGAGTCCAATGCAGCTGAGATTGTGACTTGGTTTATATATCAGTTGAGAAATTGATTAAGCCTGCATAAGTCGATCGTCTTTTTCTTTAGCTTTGGCCGTTACTAGTTTATTACTCGGCAAGCTTTAGACATTTCGGTACATGTAAATGAAGTTAATTCCTTTCGATTGCTTTTCGTGCTGTTTCTTAAAACACTTTTCCCCATTTTTCTGGAGTGAATTCAATTTTGAACTGGTTTATCAGGGGGTAATTGGTTTGAAGTAAAAAACAAGCCGAAGCCCCACATTTGATGAATCCGAGGATTTTACCGGTAATGATCATATGAAGAATGTTCCTTTATGAAGCGAAACTATATAATTACACAATCGAATAGAGGTTTAATGAGGAAGAAGATTGGTATCCGAGACCCAACCAATTGAAGGCTACTCGAAGAGATATTTAGTTTGAGGGAAATTGTTGATATCAAGTGCTTATATTTACAAGCATGTGAAGATTTTTCGACTCACTTGCTCCTTTTGAAGTTGCCTTTGATATTGAATATTAAGGGAAAAGGTCAGCCACTAAGCCTGTTCTTATGTAAATTCCGACCACGTATGTCGTCGTGCTTTGGAGCCGTATTTAGATATGTAAAGTATACAAAGCAATGGCATTGTAGCAGTGACATAGTATTATAGTTTCGAGATCCCCGTCTCCACTTTTTGTTAACTCGCATGCTTAAGTGAAGGCTTGCTGTATACTTTCTGCAGGGCCCCGCGAGGGTTTGCGTTTGTGCAATTTGTGGATTCTTATGATGCTGCTGAAGCTCAATGGCGCATGAACGGTAAGATATTTGGTGGGAGAGAGATATCTGTCGTCGTTGCTGCGGAGGATAGGAAAAGGCCCGAGCAGATGCGGCATAAAGCAAGGCTGAGGTAATCCCTATCTCACGCGCTCGGTTTCTTGTTATTTAACTTATATTTACTTGGAGATTTATATGGCATGTAATTCTTCAGAGAACCGTCGGGAAATGGGGGACGATCATCTTATTATGGTACGTTATTCCGTACGTTACAATCTTTTTCATAGCTTATTACTATGTACTGTTTTCCTCTTGTCCTCTTTCTTAATAATATAACGTCTTATCTTATGGTCCCAACCCTATTCATCCTTTTCGAATATATATCCATATCCGATGCTCATACCCAAGTGCGAGTGTGGTGAAATGGATATTCTGCCACTCTGCTTTGGATTTGTGCATATTATCATTCATTCACTTTTCCCGCATGTGACAGGGCGTTCCCGATCTCGTTCAATATCTCCAATGCGCTCTCATCACCGTCCATCGGGTTCTAGAGGCCGATATCGCTCGAGGTAAGCTGTTAAATTGCCATAATATCCTCGAGTGTTGGTGAATAATTGATGGGTAGATATCGGTATCGACAGGTCATACTCCCCTGTTCCAAGACGACGAGGTAACTATTCTGTTTCCCCTGATAGAAGGCACAAAGACCATCCGAGATCTCCGAGAGGTCCTCCTCAAGATCGTGGTGGTGATTACAGTCGTAGATCATATTCTCCAGGATATGAAAATGCCGGTGGAAATGGCTACGGCGAGTAAGTCGCATTCTATTTCATCATTTCGATTTTCATTGTCACGCGTTATATTGCAACCCATGCATGCATTCATTTTGAGTCTGCCATCATAAAGAAATGAACTATTACGGGCACAACCTGACATTACGGTCTCTATTCCGTAACATTGGTAACAACTACGATAAACACAATGCGACTACGATTCTATCTTTTGACCTGGATTGTTTCGAGATTTTTCGATCTTTTGTTAAGACTGTTATGGTTTGTTTCAAAACTCCACTTGTAGGAAGTCTGCATACGAGTCCGAGGAAGCACCACGGGATGCACAGATGCCATCACCGCCTCATAGAGCATCAAGGTCACCCCCTGGCTCCCGATCTAGGTCGGCTGACCCGTCGCCAAGGCGTAGCTGATAAAGATGTCGACGGCAGAAGGGGGGATAACCTTCTAGTCTTAATCGAATCAGACCAAAATTGAAGTATTTAAGGTTATGTTCTTTTTAGTACAACAAAGATTGGAGATGTTGGAATTTGAATTTCCGACCAATAAAGTTTGTTTTATGGGAAGCTACAATTAGATTTTAATCAAACTAATCCATATGGTTGTTGCTATTAACTATTAAATTTAGTACTATTTTGTAACATTCTTTCAACTTTTTTTTTCATTTTTTTTAAAAAGCAATATCTACTTGCATTTTTAAATGTATATTTCATGATAAAATAAAATTTGAAATTGAAAACAGTTCTTATTCCAATTCAATCTTAATCCAAATTAGATATTGTAATCGAGTAAAACTGAATTCATTTCACATGGTTTTATTTTATTAACACACACATTGTTTTACTAAGGACCAGAATTCAGAAGCCGTCTTAGCTCAGCCGGTAGAGCGCGTGGCTTTTAACCACGTGGTCGTGGGTTCGATTCCCACAGACGGCGAGTTTTCTTTAATTTTTTAGTCTTTTCAGATTTCGGTTTCAGCTGTCTTCAATTTTGTACTTTATTTTTGGAAATGTTAATTATTATTTTTTAAAAATAATCTTACTCCTTTCTATTAGAAATTAAGATTAAATAATGTTTACAATCATCAAACTTATCGAAGAGAAGAAATTCATCCTTTGAAAATTTTCTTCTTCAAATATATTAAAAATTGCATTTCATATCAAACATAAAATAATTATTTCGAACTCAAGTTAGGCCAAATTAAGGATGAAAAAAAATTGAACATGATATTTTTCTACAAAATAATTACAAAATTGTGTTAGTAATGAATATTAGTGATCTAATTGAAAAAAAGTTTAGTATAATGATTAAAATAGAATCGACTAATAATTTAACGACCTTCAGATAATTTACCCAATTACTTTTGATATAATCATATCCAACAAATACAAAAGTTTGATTTTTTTTTTCGGTTTTTCTAAATCATTCCCTAAATATAAACAAGTAAGCTTGTGGGAGAATCTCAAAAAATCAAAGCTCTTAGTTCGTGAAGGTAAAAACAGTTTAAAGCCTAAATTTCTACTCTTTAATTTCCCTTGTGAAAATCTTTTGACCGCAGTCAAATCCTTTCTATTCTATTTTTTTTAATTTTAAATGTTGTAGTTTTGATGATCTGCTGCTAGTTTTGATCTTTTGATTCCTGCAGTTTTTTGTTATTTTTACTGTGATCATGAACTGGGACAGTGGAAATGATAATCGAAACCATTGCATGCATTTGTTTTTCTGTTGTTTTTAATCATTCTGTGTTTTGTTTGGTTCCTGGGAAAATTACGTGAAGAAGGAAGGGAAATGTTTTGTTTGGTTGGATTGTAGTTTTGTTTTCATCTCTATTGTTGTGTTGATAGAAAATGGGAATCGGTTGAAATTTTGCAAATGACTAACATGCAACACTATTTCTAACTGTTATAATTAAAATCGGATTCGGTTTCGGATTTGGATTCGCTTCTATGTTACTCAGACTCGAGTGTGAATGTCGATTCTAGGTATGTGTTTGATGTTATCTGTGTCCAAAATAGTGTCGAATACGAGTACTTTGCTTCATTTCGGAAAATGTAGTTTGCATATGATTGTACTTTGCTCTAGTTTGGCTAATGCTATTGAGTTCATGAAATATCTGTTTATTTTCGTATTATCAGCTAGATAATATGCATGGTTTCTGTTTGAAGGATAAACATGTTTATAATCTAATTGGCTTATTAATTGTTCAAACCAATAAGAAAGTGCATGGTTTGCTGTTGGATATAGTTTCATGTTTTGTTTTATTATTACCTTTTAGGATCCTTGAGAATGGATATCAGCTCAGGAGATGACGATTCGGATATAAGTGAATCTGAAATGGGAGAGTATGGAGATAAATCTTACGAAAAACTAAAGAATGGGAAGTACACCGTCATGGTTTCGGACGAAACTTATACGTGCCCCTTTTGTCCCATGAAGAACAAGCAAAGTTACCGGTACAAGGATCTCCTTCAGCATGCTTCTGGTGTGGGAAATAGTAGTTCTTCGAAAAGAAAACCACGAGAGAAAGCCAATCACCTGGCTTTGTTAAAGTATTTGCAGATGGATCTTGTGCCTGTTGTTAGTTCAGCAAAATCTGCGGCTCAAGAGGATCCTCCTAGTGGTTGTGAGTGTGACCGTGATGAGAAAATTGTTTGGCCGTGGACTGGAATTGTGGTTAATATTCCCACTCGAAGGTCTGAGGATGGGAGATCTGTAGGAGGAAGTGGATCAAAGTTGAGGGATGAGTTGATCAGCAGAGGGTTCAACCCCGTAAGAGTTCACCCGCTTTGGAATTTCCGTGGTCATTCAGGGACTGCTGCCGTGGAATTCCGTAAAGGCTGGCCAGGGCTGCATAATGCATTGTCGTTTGAGAAGGCTTATGAGGCAGACCACCATGGGAAAAAGGACTGGAGTGCTAATGATGATGTTAAGGATGGTCTTTATGCTTGGGTCGCCCGTGCTGATGACTACAATTCAAGTGGTATTATTGGAGAACATTTACGCAAGATCGGTGACCTCAAAACAATTTCCGAGCTCATGGAGGAAGAGGCCAGGAAACAAGATAGACTTATATCAAATCTGACAAATATCATTGAGACTAAAACCAAACACATAAAAGAGATGGAAGCAATATGTTCTGAAACTTCCAAGTCCCTCGAGGTTTTCATGGAGGAGAAGGAGAACCTTCTTCAAGCATATAATGAAGGTGTGTTTTAATTCTTATCAAGTTGTAATAATATATACATTCTATTCGGCCGTTTTTTTTACATCGAGTCCGTTACATGTCATTACTGTTTTCATAACTATACTGTTCCATTAACTCATGGTGGTTCTATTCACAGAGATTAAGAAGATTCAACTTAGTGCAAGGGAGCACTTCCAGAAGATTTCTAGTGACCATGAAAAACTGAAGTCGCAGCTAGAAACTCATAAACAAGAACTGGAGTTGCGTGGAGCTGAACTTGAAAAGCGAGAGGCACTGAATGAAACTGAAAGAAAAAAGTTGGCTGAGGACATTGAAGAGGTGATATGCTTCATCCTTCATTTTCACTTTTGCTTGTTCACCTCTCAAGTTCTATATCAAAGTGTTTTTTTTTTGTTGAAACTGTCGTCTCGTTGTCTGTTCATATGACCAGTTTGGAATTGATGCCATCGGAACTCAATACTGGTGTAATGTCTTCGCTTTTGCAACAATGTTGTGCTGAAATCAACATTTTCCTGCCGACAGTCTTGATAGAAATTATTTATCACATATGGTGGATATAGTTGTTTATTTTCAAGATCATGGATACCTCGAATAATATGTAATAACATATTCTGAAGGGTAACGTTGGTGCCTACTTTGCAGGCTAGAAATCTAGGATTGGTGATTTCCTACCATGAATTTCTTTTATCATAAAGGCACATCATTAAAAAGAATGAAAACAACTTCATTTGCTCTTGCAGCATCAGTTGATGTGTTTTATTTTAATTATATGCTCGGGAATGTCGGTCAAAGAGTTACCGGAAAATCTAAAACTAACATATTTCTTCTTCCCCAGAATGCTTTTCAAAATAATGCATTACAATTGGCTGCTTTGGAGCAAAAAAGGGCTGATGAAAATGTAATGAAATTGGCTGAAGATCAGAAGGTTTGTTCATCATTCATGCCTTTTTAACTACAATACTTCCTTTTTGGATTTTCGATTGCTGATAATTGATCATATGATTGGACCGTCGATTATCCAGAGACAAAAGGAGGAACTTCACAATAGGATAATTCAACTGGAGAAAAAATTAGACCAAAAACAGACATTAGAACTGGAAATTGAACAACTGAGAGGATCATTGAATGTGATTAGGCACATGGGAGACAAAGACGATAAAGAAGTTCTGAACAAGATTGAGGCAAGTCTTAGGGAGTTGAGAGAAAAGGAGGGAGAACTTGAAGATTTAGAAGCATTGAACCAAACTCTTATTGTAAGAGAACGTAAGAGCAACGATGAGCTGCAGGATGCTCGCAAAGAATTGATTAATGTGAGTTTTCTTTTCAACCTTATGCTTAATAATTGCAGACTTTAGTTAGCAGATGTCCATTTGAATGTCTTTTAAGATCTTTGAACATATATTTTTTTCCGATGATGGATATCGAGATAATAATTTCTCTTGCATTACAGGGTAAGCTTGCTTACTCATGAATTATTTGATGGTATTGCGTAAAACCGAAATAAGCCAAAGAAATTATGTTCATTCATCAATGGATATCAGTTCTCCCCTGCCTTTTCTATGAAATAAAACATGGGTTAAGGCTTTGCAACTGTTTTTTTAACTAAGAATTGTTCGGTTTAAAGTTGAACTGATATATAGAAACTATTTTGTGGTGCTTTTCATATATATATATTTTTAATTCTGCTTCAGCCTTGTATGGTTTATCATTCATTTTCTAGTCAGGAAGTACTAATTCATTCACTTTGTAGGGATTAAAAGAAATGTCAAGTCGTGGAAATATCGGCGTCAAGAGAATGGGAGAACTTGACGGTAAACCGTTCCTTGAAGCTATGAAGCAAAAATATAATGAGGAACTAGCTGAGGAGAGAGCTTCGGAACTGTGCTCATTGTGGGAGGAATATCTGAAGGATCCGGACTGGCATCCTTTCAAACGTATTAAACTCGAGGGAAAAGAAGAATATAAGGTCATTTTTTTCATGACTCCCTTTAAATTCATGCTGCAATCCCCTTTCTCAACTTTAGCACTGTCACTACGAAGATGTCATATATGTGTGTGTATGTGTATGTCCTCGAATTCTACGTATGGAATCATGCATTCTGTTCGTTGGATATCTGAAATGCAGTTCTTGACATAGAATCTGCAGGAAAATATATTTACAAGTTAATCAACATGTTTTTCTTGTGAAACACGTCTTAGCTTGCTCTTTGTTCTGTTGCTTTCCTGTCGGTAAGAAACGATTTGCTCAAAGTTCGATCATGCCGATTCAGGAAGTGATTAATGATGAAGATGAAAAGCTGAGAGATTTGATGGATGAAATGGGCAATGAAGTGTACAAGTCAGTCACTTCTGCTGTAAAAGAAATAAACGAATACAATCCGAGTGGAAGGTACATAATTTCCGAGTTGTGGAACTATGGAGAAGGAAGAAAAGCAAGCCTGAAAGAGGGTGTCAAATATTTACTAGAGCTGTGGGAATCAGCTAAACACAAACGCCGCTGAACTCGATCGAGGTATGATCCGAAAGGATGCCAACTCATTTTTCAGTTAGTGACAGTTGAAAAGAATGAAATTTTCTTATCAATTGGATCCTTGAGATGTTTGTCATGATTCACTGATCGTTTTTTCTCGTTGTTTTCACTGCAGGAAACAATTTCCCAACCGTCTACAACTGCGGTATCCAATGCATTGCCGGAATCTCGAATTCGCTTCACGGTAGGCGTTTTATGCTGTCTGTAAGTATTATTTATATCTAGCTATCATTGAATTCCATGTTAAATAATTTTCAGCTCCCAGGGTATGTACAATGTATCTTACTGGGAAGAAACTGTATTCGTTTTAACATGTCGAGTTCAATCGTATCGTAGTCGTAATCGTAATCGTAAACAATGCGGATGTAAGACTCGTTGCAGTAGATGTAGCTTTTCTGGTTAGACTATGGTGAATGGTTAATGTAGTTTTAATGTTATTCCGAAAATCCGATTCTTATTTTTCTTGAAATATTTGAATAAGACACCTATGTTTAACATGGATACTAAGGGTATAATATTTTTTAAAAATATATTTAGAACATTTTTTTGGAAAAAATAAATATATCTATATTGGACATGTAATCGTATCCATTTTCTACCTGTGAGTTGTGACATAAAATTTAATTATCTGATTTAGATCTACTGACTGAACGTAAGTGAAGTGATAAGGGATCTGATATCAAATTTTCATTAATATTATTCTTGAATTCGACTCTAACACATTTTCCTTCCCTTCTTTCTATTTAATAGCAATATAAAAAACAAATCCATATCTAAATTTGATAAGCTATTTTTTTATGGTTAGTCTCGAATCAAAAATAATTGGTCGGTTAGTCAAGCTGCTTATCTTTATTCTCTCATACTCTCTTAGGTCATCGATTCTAAACCCACTAGGAGCACCTCATTTTCTTCTAAAATTTTCCTTCCTCTCTTCTCTAATTAAAATTAAAAAAATTCAAAAAAATTATTTTTTCTCTCTTAAAAATAACCTTTCAATTCTCTCCTAAAAATTAGTATCGGTGGATTTTTACTCGAAATTAGTTTCGGTGACATCGAGACTGGATCCTGATTTTTTAGACCCGGTATTCGGTGGGTACCCAATAGGACCGGTACCAGTACCAGATATTCGGTATTGGTCTGGTACCGAATGACGTTGAAAGCGCTCCTTTATTTCTCTTTATGTATGAATATTATGAGAATGATTCGTTTTAAGACTTCAACATTCAAGCCTACAATATTTTAACTTTGTTATTTAATATTATTATTGATAGTTAAAAAAATCCTCATGCTGCTCAAATTTTATTATTAATAGACTAATTGACCATATACCTGATATTAGTACCGGTTCCCACTAGTATCGAGACCAGTTCTTAAAATTTTAGGCTCGGTCTAACTGAAACTGAGATTGGTTCTAATTTTCAAAAATTAATAGTGACTAAAATCGAGATTAATTCTAGATAAATAGGCGAGTACCCGATCTTGCTCACCCGTAACTCTTACATAACATTTTTTCTTAACCCTTTTTTTAAGAACATTAGTTGAACAATACTTTTTTCGTCATATGCGTTTTTAGTTCTTCAAGTTCAAATTGATAAAACTTGTAAACATAAATTGATAAAATTAATAAATATAAAAAGTAAAAAAAGTTATTTTATCTTTTTAAACTACTAGAATACTAATTAATGATAAAATTAAGCAGAAATTAGTGGAAGGACTAAAATTTTAAAATAAAAGTATAGAGATTCAATGTTATAAATTAAAACATGAGGACTATTTTTTCAATATAACATGAGGAATTAATTTTAGAATTTAAAATAGTACGTAGCATATTCAAACCTAGAAATATTTATAAATAATATATCACATCCTAAAATTCGGTCTAATAAAAATTAGGTCTAGAACTTAATTATTCAATTTAATTGTAACTGTTTATTAATATAAATGCCGTGAGTCACCCCAATTTGGTGACCACTCGGCATGCACCCATTTAAAGTGGCAAATAATGCCACTACGTGGCTATGGGAGGGGCAATTATACCCCAAGTTAATGCCACGTGGTTCCCATATAAGGGCCAAGCCCTACGTGGATTAGGAAAATGAAATTTGAAGGAAATGTTATAACTAGTGGTATCAGAATTAAAATTTAGTTAGTTCTGGACTAAATTTATACATATTTATATTATTTATTGTGTTATTTTACTATCTAAAAATTATTTTATTGTGTACTGTGACTTGCCGACTGATTCGATCTCTTTATATCTAATATGTCTAACTCTGATCAAACTCGAGGACTATTGTCTAACTCTGTTAAAATATTTTTATAGTTCAAGACAAGAAATGGAGTACGTTAGCGGGCCTAACGGTCTTTGAGTGCTCTTCATCTTTCTCTTCTTTCTTCACGATTTCTAGCGTGGATTTCTCTAATTCTCCTTGTTTTTTTCTTAATTTCTTGGGTAATTGTTGTTTCAACATCGGATTTTGCTGATTCTTCGCGGTTGTTCACGGATTCCACGGATTTCGCGAATTTCGCGAATTCATGCCAACGGTTGATTGGAGACAATTCTTCACTGGAGGGGGAGATGAACAGACTCTGGACTTCTTCCCTCCTGTGATTCATGAGGATAGCTTTGCCATTGATCCACCGACGGAGATTTTTAATGAGGGTGTGGCTGACTGGAGACATGCTTTGGTAGGGCAATTCATAGGAGCGGCGCCGAACTTCGTTGCTATGAAGAAAACTGTCGAAGCACTGTGGGGGAAAGATTCACTGACCAAGGTTAGTTTAGCTGGCTCAAATCTGTATGTATTCTCGTTCATCAATGCCACGGCTAGGGATTGGGTGCTAGAGAATGGCCCCTGGCATATTCAACACAAACCGTTAGTTTTGCGAAAATGGGAACCTAATATGTCGCGTTTGGATTTTGATTTAGCAAAGATGCCTGTTTGGGTTCAGCTCTACAATGTGCCTCTAGAGCTTTATTCAAAGCGAGGCCTGAGTTACATTGCCAGTGGAGTGGGAGTTCCATTGTACATGGACTCCATCACTGCTTCGAGGGAACGCCTGAAGTTTGCTAAAGTTTGTGTGGAAGTTTCTGCTGGTTGCAAAATTCCTCGATCTATTCCTGTGAAGATGCGTGATAAGTCCCTGGTTTATATCAATGTTAAAGTTCCCTGGATGCCTGTCTGTTGTTCCCATTGCAAAACCTTTGGACATTCTGATAAGGGATGTGTTGCAGTTAAGGAGGCTCACGTGGAGAAAACTGAATGGCAAGCTAAACCTGCAATGGATGTTGCTGCACCTGTTGTTGAAGAGCTTATACCAACGGCTGCCAGTGATGCTGCAACAGTTGATGCTGTTAAGCTTGCATGTACTGAAGCAAATGTTGGTGAGCTTATACCAACTACTGCCAGTACTGCTGCAACAGTGGATGCTGTTAAGCTTGCGTGTACTGCAGCAAATGTTGGTGCTGTAGTTGCTCAAGAGGGGACTGCTGCTATGGGTGATTTGAATGCAGGATCTCCTGTGATTTCTTCCCCATCTAGAGAGGGGTTCTTGGTTGACAAAGTTGAATTTCCTCCTTTACCTGGTTCGGGGAAAAAGGAAAAAGGAAAAGGTGGAAGGGGAAAGGGATTTGGTGCTTTTAAGAATAAGTTTGAGGCCTTGAACTTGGTGGAGGCTGATGGGCAATTGACAAGTGAGGGGTCTGATTCAAAGAAGGGGATGGCTAGGCAAACTCGAACTGCTTCTCTTGGTGTTGCTACCCTTCTTCAGGAGATTAAAGCAAAAAAAGTGGATAAGCTTAAAGTGCAGTGTAAAGCTGCTGGTCGAGGTACTTCTGATCCAATTTCTCAATGAGTATAGCCTTTTGGAATGTTAGAGGATTTAATCATCCTCAAAAACAGGCAAAGGTATTGCAACGTATGGAGAAATTACAAGTTGATGTGTTATGTTTGATGGAAACTAGAGTGCAAGAATCAAATTTTAATAAAGTCTTCTCTAAATATTCAAATAACTGACAGTGTTTTACAAATTATGCTATGGAGAACAATGGCAGAATCTGGATTCTTTGTAAGTGTGGTATTCAATTTTCAGTGGTTCTCATTGCTAATCAGTCTATTACTATAAGGGGAGATTTTTGTGGAAAGGAGATTGTTATTACTGCTGCTTATGGTAGCAATGATAGAGTTCTGCGCAGGGAATTATGGAGTCAGCTTGAATTTATTGCGGGTATGGTTGGATCTTTCCCTTGGTTGGTGGGAGGAGATTTTAATGTTACAGCTCATGTTAAGGAATGCTCAAATGGGGAGAGCTTGGGTTCACAAGCTATTAATGACATTGATGAATTTTGTACTTGTCTAAGTGTTGCTGGATTAAGGGATCATCCTTTTTCAGGCCCTATCTTCACATGGTCTAACAAACAAGAAGATCAGTTTATTGCTAGGAAATTAGACAGAGTGCTGGTTAATTCTAATTGGTACATTGAGTTGTCCAGTATGCAGGTTGAGTTTCTAGCGCCTGGTGTGTCTGATCACAGCCCTGCAGTGGTTCATACAATGGAGGCTAATGCTCACAAGCCGAAGCCTTTCAAGTTCTTCAACTTTTGGGCTCTTCATCCGGAGTTTAACAAGATTGTGGAGGACTCTTGGATTGAGCATGTGCAGGGTAATCCTCTCCAAGTTCTGTTTTGTAAACTTAAGAGGCTTAAGTTACCTTTGAAGGCTCTAAATCAAAGACATTATGCTGAGATTTCGATGAAAGTGTTTACTAAACAAAAACAGTTAGAAGATGTGCAGCTCCATAATCTTGATATGATCGACTGTAACATCGAGTTGGAAAAGAAGTTGCAGGCTGAACTGCTTGATCTAGAGCAGGCTGAGTCTTTATATTACAAACAGAAGGCTAAGGTCCAATGGCTGCAGGAAGGAGATCAATGTACAAAGTTTTTTCACTCTGCAGTGGCTGAGAAAAGAAGAAGGAACACTATCAGTTTCCTAAAAGATGAACGAGGTAATCGTATCAGCTCTTATGAAGGCATTGCAAATGAGTTCATTCAATTCTTCACTAAACAGATTGGTTCTGTGGATGAGCATGTTGGTGGTTGTGATGTTGAGGTTTTGAAGGATCTTCTGCCTGGGACTATTTCTCAAGTTGCCCAGGAGAATTTGGTTCGAGATATTACTGATGAGGAGATTAAGGAAGCTATCTTCAGCCAGGGAAAGGACAAGGCTCCTGGACCAGATGGGTATACATCCTTCTTTTTCAAGCAAGCCTGGAGCATTGTGGGGAAGGACTTTCTTGCTGCTGTCAGGTATTTTTTCAATTCTTCTGAGTTGCTCCCTGCTTTTAATGCCACTGCCATCTCTCTGGTTCCAAAAGTGCCAAATGCTTGTATGGCTAGGGAATTTCGCCCTATATCTTGTTGCTCAGTTGTCTACAAAGCAATTACAAAAGTTTTAGTCAACAGATTGAATGTGTACTTGCCTGATCTGATTGCTCCTAACCAGTCTGCATTTATTAGAGGGAGAAATATAATTGATAATACTCTATTAGCTCAAGAATTGGTTAAGGGATACAGCAGGAAAAACATTTCAGCTAGATGTGCCCTGAAGCTTGACTTGCAAAAAGCTTTTGATTCACTTAATTGGCAATTCATTGCTAAAGTTCTTGAAGCAATGGAAGTGCCTGAGAAGTTTAGGAACTGGATCATTGCTTGTTTCACTGGGAGTAGGCTTTCTATCTCTCTAAATGGAAGTTTGGTGGGTTTCTTTAAGGGGAAGAGAGGGGTGAGGCAAGGAGATCCTCTTTCTCCTTATTTGTTTGTGATTGCCATGAATATTCTTTCTGGCTTGCTGGATAAAGCTGCTCTGCAGGGAATTTTTCAATTTCACCCTAAGTGTAAAAAGCTTAAGTTGACTCACCTATGTTTTGCCGATGATTTACTTGTATTCTGTAAGGGAAATGTTGACTCACTTATAGGAGTGCAATGTGTTCTCGACCAATTTTATAAAGTTTCGGGTCTGAGATTGAATGTCAACAAATCGGAATTGTTTGTGGCGGGTGTATCTCATGAGCTGAAGATTGAATTGAGTACAAAGACTGGTTTTTCAATTGGGCAGCTCCCAGTACGTTATTTAGGAGTTCCCCTGGTTACAAGAAGGTTGTCTGAAAAAGATTGCCGAGTGCTGATTGAGAAAGTGCAGTCTAAGATTGAGAAGTGGTCGAAACTGCTTCTAACCTATGCTGGTCGTTTACAGCTAATTAAAGCTGTTATATTCAGTATTGCAAACTTTTGGTGTAGACAGCTGATTTTGCCAAAGGGAGTTATAAAGAAAATTGAGCAACTCTGTTCTCGTTTCTTTTGGAAAGGGGAGGATATTCCAGCGAAAGGTGCAAGGGTGAGTTGGAAACATATTTGCACTCCTAAGAGTGAAGGAGGATTGGGGATTAAAGATTTGCAGGCTTGGAACCAAACTTGTGCTGTTTTGCTTCTGAAGAAACTGCTTGCATCTGAAGGATCCTTATGGGTAGCTTGGATACATACTTATGTGTTAAAGGGGGCTGATATCTGGAGTGTTGAGCCTAAGCCGCATTTTAGTTGGTGTTTGAGGAAAATCTTAAAGCTCAGGAGCCATATACAACCTGGTTTACAGATTGGGCTACCGACAAATAAGGATATATGGAATGATATAAGGAGTGTTGGGGCTACTGTGGGATGGCATAGGATTGTTTGGTTCAGTTTGCATGTGCCGAAGCATTCTCTAATTTTGTGGATGGCAATTCTTGATCGTTTACCTACGCTGGACAGGCTAAGTAAGATGGGGTTAAATGTTGCAGATGGTTGTATTCTTTGCGGGGGTGAGCATGAAGATCGAAACCATATCTTTGCTGCTTGCATGTATTCACGGAGCATTTGGACTGCTGTTTTGCGTCTATGTGGTCTGCAGAGGAGGATGGAGTCTTGGGAAGGAGAGCTCTATTGGCTTTGCTCGAGGCTGAAAGGAAAATCTCTTATTGTCCACATCCTAAAGATTGCTTGGAGTGCATTTGTCTACTTTGTGTGGGAGGAAAGGAATTACAGAAAATTTAGGGATATGCATAGAACTAGTGATACTTTGGTTTGCTGTATAAAGGAGATTGTACGTATTAGAACACAAAATAGGCTCACTCATATGGATATTGTAAATAGCACACTTTGTGCATCTTGGGGAATTCCCTAATTGGGATGGCAGCCCAAAATGCATTATTAGATCTGTTTTTTTTGTCTTGGATAATAAAATTCACAACTTATCCAAAAAAAAAAGAAATGGAGTATCCTATTTGTATTTTTGTCAACATAAGCACCATGAGAGGCTTTGTCGTAAGTAGTTTAGAACTTATTTCTTTTGCGATAAAATGGGATATTTCGTCCGTGATTGTCCAAGAAACCTCATTAATTCTACTTCTATCCATTTTTTTCAAATTAGAAGAGATTGGCCAATATTGTTTAGAAGGACGAAGGACTCGACGTCAGACGAATCTGAGCCTGAGGAACGTGACGATGATCACCACGCTAACTCAGGTAAAAATTCGTCATCAAATTTAATCGTAAAAATTAGGGGTGAGACATCCCAAAAATCGGTCTAGTAAAAATTAAGTTTAAAATTTAATTATTTAATTAAATCATAACCGTTTATTATTAAATATATATAATATAATAAAGGCGTGGGACCAACGGCAAATCC
The DNA here is from genome assembly GCA_958450335.1 of Hibiscus tridactylites. Taxonomy (NCBI): domain Eukaryota; kingdom Viridiplantae; phylum Streptophyta; class Magnoliopsida; order Malvales; family Malvaceae; genus Hibiscus; species Hibiscus tridactylites. Next base: position 74,503,216 of record OY288285.1, on the reverse strand, counting down.
TTCAAATAGAAGGAAATGCCGTGAGTCACCCCAATTTGGTGCATGCACCCATTTAAGGTGGCAAATAATGCCACCACGTGGCTATGGGAGGGAGATTATACCCCAAGTTAATGCCACGTGGTTCCCATATAAGGGCGAAGCCCTACGTGGACTAGGAGAAGAAATTTGAAGGGGGTGTTACACAATATCTAACCAAATCGTAGTCATATTTTTTTTTTGTCTAAACTCATTCAACTATTTTTATATTTAAAAATTATATTAATCTATATATTTATATAAAATTATTAATTTAAAAGGCTCAAACCAGTAAATTAGCCCTTAACTAATGGAGCTAAAAATTGGAGTGACCCTTCCGGCTAATTAATAGTGACACATGGAGGGCCAAATCAAAAATAAACTATACTTTAAAGGTCAAATTAAGAAGTATATATATATATCTATAGGGATGAGATCAAGTTAAATGGTGTAAAATTCATTTAATTTTATATTAATTTAGGACCATTGGATAAGAGAAATAAATGGATGAGAATAACAGTAAAAAATGTGAAGATTATCACTTGAAAAAAAATAAAAAAATAATCTGAGCCATTAATTAGCATCATCTAACGGTCCAAAAACTGTGTAAAAATATTTAAGTTTTACATAGTGTGAGTTGATTCTAACCCACTATATATATATATATATATATATATATATATAATTAAAAAAATGTGAAATTAGTGACGGAATGAAACTCTCAAGGTCGAAACACGAATTCGATATAATTTAGGGGCCAATTTACCTATTAAACCTTATTAAAATTAATCTTATCCGAGTCAAACCGGACCAATTAATCTTATCTGGGTCAAACCGGACCGGTGTACCTTAAAATCAGGCCTCCAGTCTTAACGCAAAAACAGTACGTTAAAAAAAAAAGAAGGATCTTGGCAAAATCTGAGCTCTGAGGAGAAGCTAGAAAAAATCTCTAATTCGTGAAGGTAAATTCTAAGTTTTCGTTACAAAACTTCAATTTCTTCATGAAAATCTTCATTTCCATTTCGGAATGACTTCAGTCAAATCCTTTTCCTTTTTTAATCAATATTTTGATAATTTGATTCCCGCATGTTTTAATCCAAGTATTTTTCTTGTAATTTGATCTTTGTTTGTTTCCTGGGAAATGTAGCTGAAGAAGAAAGGAAATATACTTTGTTTGGTTAGATACAGAAATTCAACTGTTCTGTTTGCTTCTACTTTTATATCCAGCTTTGTCTTATGATAGAAAATGGGAATTGGGAAATGATAACTATTCAAAATTAGCAAATTACTTACATGCAGCACTGATTCTAGCTATTCAGATTAAAATTATAGTATTTGGATTTGCTTGTATGTACTCGGACTTGAGAGTAAGTGTGGATAACCAGTATTTTTTTGACGCGGATATGTAAACAAACATGGAATTAGGGTTATCCTGAACAATCCGTTAAAAATTGTTTTGTTTTCGAAAATGTACTTTGTTTACTATTGTAAGTTTGTAACCAGTAGTTTGGATTAGGGGTGATAATGAGGCTGGCCGGCTCAAGAATTACTCGGGCTCGGCTCGGTCAAAGTTCGACTTGGGCTCGGGCTCGGCTTGAAACCTTAACAAGCCGAGCCGAGTCTACCCAGGCTCGACTCTAAAAGCTCGTGAACAGGCTCGGAATCTACATATGCACTAAAATAAGTTATGTGTTTGTATTTTCTTTCATTAGTTGATTGTTGTTTGATTTTGTATTTTCTTTAATTATGTCTTTGTATTATAAGAATATTATTGATTATTTGGATTAATCTAATTTTTGGTACTTTTTTTCCTTTTTCTGTCATTTAATTTCGTTTTAATGTTGGTTATGAAAAGAATTTTTAACGAATATTTTATATAAAAAAAACTATAGCAAAATTTTTCATTTCGAGCCGAGACTGACGAGCCCGAGCCGAGCCCAATAGAATTGTTTTCGAGCCGAGCTCGAGCCTAAAATACCGAGCCACCCCTAGTTTGGATTCATGAAATATCTATTCCGTTTTTGTATTATCCATTATTTAGTGTGCACGGTTTCTGTTTGGAGGAGAAATGTCTTTAAAATCTTGTAATTTAATTGGCTTCTTAATTGTTAAAACCTACAAGTGCATGCTTTTATATTGTGTGTAGTTTGATTTTCTGCTTTCTTGTTACCTTTTAGGTTACGTCGAGAACCGATATCAACTCGGGAGATGATCAGATATTACTGATTCTGAAATGTTAAAGTATGTAGGTAAATGTTATGAAGAACTGAAGAAGGGGAAGTACATTGTCAAAGTTTCAGACGAAGTTTATTTGTGCCCCTATTGTCCCCAGAAGAAAAAACATAGTTATGGATACATTCATCTTCTCCAGCATGCTTCTGGAGTGGGAAAAAGTAGTTCTACAAAAAGAAGACCAATAGAGAAAGCCAATCACCTGGCTTTGGCGAAGTATTTGGCAGAAGATCTCGTGCCCGTGGTTAATTCATCCAAACCTGTGGCTCAAGAGGATCCTCTTAGTGGTTGTGACCACGATGAGAACCGGAAGTATTTTGTCAAAACTTCACATGGAAATTATAGGTGCCCCTATTGTCCTGAGATGGAAAAGCCAAATTACCGATATGTTGATCTTGTTCAGCATGCTTATGGTGTGGGAAATAGTAATTCTGAAAAAAGAACGGCAATAGAGAAAGCCAATCACCTAGCTTTGGCGAAGTATTTGGAAAAAGAACTCGTGCCTGCGGTTAGATCATCCAAGCCTACGACTCAAAAGGGTCCTCTTAGTGGTCATACTCATGACCATGATGAGGATATTGTTTGGCCGTGGACTGGAATTGTGGTTAATATTCCGACTCAAAGGTTAGAAAATGGGCGATCTGTAGGAAGAAGTGGATCCACATTGAAGGATGAGTTGATCAGGAGAGGGTTCAATCTCGTAGGAGTTAACCCACTTTGGAATTACCATGGTCATTCAGGGATGGCTGTGGTGGAATTCCAGAAAGACTGGCCGGGGTTACAGCATGCCTTGTCATTTGAGGACGCTTACAAGGCAGATCACCATGGGAAAAAGGATTGGGGTGCTAATAATGATGTTAAGTATGGTCTTTATGCGTGGGTCGCCCGTGCTGATGACTACAAGTCAAGTAGTATTATTGGAAAATATTTACGCAAGACTAATGACCTTAAGATCATCCCCAAGCTCATGGAGGAAGAAGCCAGGAAACAAGATAGACTTTTATCATATTTGACAAACATCACCGGGACTAAAAACAAGATAGACTTGTACACACCTATGCAGAAGAGTCCGAGCTTCAAAGTAAGCAATCACATCTCACTCCATTGAAGTTTTGTATGCTATTGCTTTCATAAAATATCTTGGTATTTCCAAATTATCCACTAGATTGCACGGTTTCTGTTTAAAGGAGAGATATTTTTAGAATTTTGTAATTTAATTGGCTTATTAATTGTTTCAACCTATAAGGAAGTAGTGCATAGTTTCCTATTGGGTGTTGTTTGATTTTCTGTTTTGTTGTTACCTTTTAGGTTTCCCTGACAACGGATATCAGCTCGGAAGATGGTTCAGATATAAAGGAATCTGAAATGGGAAAGTATGTAGATAAATCTTACGAAAAACTAAAGAATGGGAAGTACATTGTAAAAACTTCAGATGAAGCTTATGTGTGCCCCTTTTGTCCTGAGATGAAAAAGACATATAACCGATATAAGGATCTCTTCCAGCATGCTTCAGCTGTGGGAAATAGTAGTTCTGAAAAAAGAAAACCAATAGTGAAAGCCAATCACCTAGCTTTGGCGAAGTATTTGGAAAAAGATCTCGCCCCTTTGGTTAGTTCATTGAAACCTGTGGCTCCAGTAAATCCTCTTAGTGGTTGTGACCATGGTGAGAATGGGAAGTACGTTGTCAAAGTTCCGGATGAAATTTATACGTGCCCCTGTTGTCCTGAGATGAAAAAGTCAAATTACCGATACTTGGATCTCATCCAACATGCTTCTGCTGTGGGAAATAGTACTTCTGATAAAAGAACACCAATAGAGAAAGCCAATCACCTGGCTTTGGCAAAGTATTTGGAAAAAGGTCTCCTGCCTTCGGTTAGTTCATCGAAACCAGCGGCTCAAGAGGATCCTCTTAGTGGTTGTGACGATGATGAGAAGATTGTTTGGCCATGGACCGGAATTGTGGTTAATATTCCTACTTGGATGTCAGAGGATGGACGAGCTGTAGGGGAAAGTGGATCCAAGTTGAGGGATGAGTTGATCAGTAGAGGGTTCAACCCCATAAGAGTTCGCGCACTTCGGAATCATTGTGGTCATTCAGGAGCTGCTGTTGTGGAATTCCGTAAAGACTGGTCAGGGCTACATAATGCCTTATCATTTGAGAAGTCTTATGAGGCAGACCATCATGGGAAAAAGGACTGGGGCGCTAGTAATGATGTTAAGTATGGTTTTTATGCTTGGGTCGCCCGTGCCGATGACTATAAGTCAAGTAGTATTATTGGAGAACATTTACGCAAAACTAGTGACCTTAAAACCATTTCCGGCCTCATTGAAGAAGAAGAAAGGAAACATGATAGACTTGTATCATATTTGACAAATATTGTCGAGACTAAAACCAAACACGAAAAAGAGTTGGAAACAATATGTTCTGTGACTTCCAAGTCCCTCAAGGTTTTGATGGAAGAAAAAGATAACCTTAACGAAGGTGTGTTTTAACTCTTGTCTTGTAGCTTAAGTTTTTTTTATCATGGAAACTACTTGTATTAGCAAAAATATATACTATTCGCATTTGTATTCCTTGGTTTTATTCTGGTTCTGAATGTTCAGTTTCTTCTGCCGATGGTAGCTTTCATCGGGTCCATTACATGTCATTACTGTTTTTGTATGATACTGCGGGTTTCCATTACTTTTATGTTTGAAAGTGTTTTCTGGTACTACTTTGGTTCAACTCGTTTTGCCTCCGTTCACAGAGATTAAAAAGATTCAAGTAAGTGCAAGGCTACACTTCCAGAAGGTTTTCAATGAACACAAAAAGCGGAAGTCACAGCTCGAATCTCATAGAAAGGACCTGGAGTTGCGCGAAGCTGAACTTGAAAAGCGAGAGGCACTGGTTGAGAGTGAAAGAAAAAGGTTGGCTGAGGAGCTTGAAGAGGTACCATGCTTCATTCTTAATTTTCACTTTTGCTTGTTCATCCGTTAAGTATGTAAATTTGTTTTTTGGTGAAATTTTTGTCTCATAGTCAGTTCATATTACCACTTTTGAATTGATTCCATCAGAATTCTGTGGTACTGGCGCAGAATTTTTTCTTTTGCAATAATTTTGTGCTGAAATCAACTTTTTTATTCCTTATCGGCAGTTGATATTCCACATCATGCCCCTATAATGTGGAGTGTCTAATCTTCTGAATATAAATGTAAAACATATATTCCAAAGGGTAAACACAGGTGCCTACTTTGCAGGCTAGAAATCTACTATTGGTGATTTCCTACCATGAATTTGTTTTATCACAAATACATAGAAATGAAAAATAAAAATTGCAGGAATGTCCGAATCCGAACAAAGAGTTCCTGGAAAGTGTAAATGCTAACATATTTCTTTTTCCAGAATGTTGTTCAGAATAGTGTATTACAATTTGCTGCTTTGGAGCGGAAAAGGGCTGATGAAAATTTAATGAAATTGGCTGAAGATCACAAGGTTTGTTTGTCATTCAAGCCTTTATACTAGTTGGTTTTAGAATGCTGAGAATTTATTATATGACTGGACCATCAATTTTCCAGAAGCAGAAGGAGGAACTTCACAATAGGATAATTCAACTGGAGCAACAATTGGATAAAAAACAAGCATTAGAACTGGAAATCGAGCAACTGAGAGGGTCATTGGATGCAATTAGGAAAACGGGAGACGAAGATGATGTAGTTCTGATAATAATAGAAGCAAGTCTTAAGGAGTTGAAAGAAAAAGAGAGAGAGCTTGAAGATTTAGAAGCATTGAACCAAACTCTTATTTTAAGCGAACGTAAGAGCAACAATGATCTGCAGGAAGCTCGCAAAGAATTGATTAATGTGAGTTCTTTTTCTTTTCGATTTTTAAAATGCTTGCCCTGCCTTAATGAATGAAACATGGATCAGAGCTGATCAGATTATCCTTGAGTTCCACATGCGACTGTATGACCTCATTACAAGCTTCTAAGGCTTAAGAAGATTTCATATCTGGTTACTTTACTACTGTTTTTCTACTGAGAATTATTATGTTCATAAGTCGAATTGATTCGTGAACTATTTTGCGGTGCTCATCATATAATTTCTTAAAATTCTGCTGCAGCATTTTATGGCTCATAATACTTGCCAGTCAGGAAGCACTAATGCATTCACTTTGTAGGGATTAAAAGAACTATCCAGTCATGGAAATATTGGTGTCAAGCGAATGGGAGAACTCAACAGTAAACCGTTCCTCGAAGCAATGAAGAGTAGGTATAATGAGGAACTAGCCGAGGAGAAAGCTTCAGAAATGTGCTCATTGTGGGAGGAATACCTGAAGGATCCAGACTGGCATCCTTTTAAACGTATTAAACTCGAGGGAGACGAATATCAGGTCTTTATTTCATGACTTCCATTAAATTCGTTCGGCAACCCCCATTTCTCAACTTTACAATGTTAATATATATCATATGCCCTGCTTCTTTGATCCTAGGTATGGTTCCTTTATACAACATGACTAGAGTCTAGAAGGGGGCGATTACTTCATGGTAGTTCTAAAGTTGCATTGCTCTTTTCCCCCTCGGTTGTTTAAACCATGTATGAGATTAGATTTCTGTCTATGCCTGCCTCGAGTAGAACCTTTCAGTTACGGGACGGTATGAAACATTAGTTTTTGTCTGTCCTCGGAAATTTGACAAACATTGAACTGGATAAACCTTTTACCTGTAACCCTGTGTCTCTGAATTTAGTTCTTGCCGTCGGGAAGAAAATAAATTTACAAGTTACCAATCTGTTTTTCTTGTATGTGTTCCTGGTTCTGTTGCTTTCCTATCTGTATGAAATGGTTTGCTCAAAGTTTGATACTGCTGGTACAGGAAGTGATTGACGATGAAGATGGAAAGCTAAGAGATTTGAAGGATGAGATGGGCGACGAAGTGTATAAGTCGGTCGCTTCGGTTATAAATGAAATAAACGAATACAACCCAAGCGGAAGGTACGTCACTTCCGAGTTATGGAACTATGGAGAAGGAAGAAGGGCAACCTTGCAAGAAGGTGTCGAAGTTCTACTGAATCTGTGGAACGCCACCAAACGCAAGCGATGAATGATCCGAAGGGATGCTAACTTATTTTTTTCAGGTAATATGATCCTTTCTTTCGTCCTTTTATCACAGGAACTAATTTTCCAACTGCTTATAGGAAAGCAATATCCTTGAATAATCGAAGAAGCGCATCTCTCTGGAATATCGAGTTCGTTTTACAGTGGTGTTCTATGCTCTGTAAGTACTGTTTGCAACTGCATATCATTGAATCCCTTGCTAAATCATTTTCAGCTTCCAAGGGTATAATAATATACCTTTTCTGGGAAGAAACTGCATTCATCCTAACATGATGAATTCGAGCTCATTAGTTCCGTACCCGTAAACGATGCCGACGTGAGACCCTGTTGACTTAATGTACTATAGTCTCATCTAGTTGAGCTTAGCTATGCTTTGTCAATAAAAACGTCCGAGAACTTTTTCGAGTCCATTGGAAGACATGTTTACTGGTTAATGTAGTCTGTTATGTTGCTGTGAAGTCGAGCTCCGTATCCGACACTCGGATATGATCTTTCAAACATATAGAAATACGTAGAAAAATACTAAATTTCGAGTATATTCGAGTCGTGCATATTCATATCTAACATTCACATCCAAATCGTATATAGCTGTCATCTGTTTCTATATATATTCCAAGTGTTTTTTTCCATCTTTTACCCACAATATTCAAACATGACATTTATATTATGTAATTTATGCATAGTATAGAGATTAATAATATAGTTTGATCATATTTTTAGGGTAAACTATCTCCATGGTCATTAAATTATGGACTCGGTTCTATTTTTTACTACTAAACTATGAATTTCATCAATTAGATCACTAAACTATTAAACTGGTTTCAATCGAGCCACTAACCACTAATCATTAATTTTTGTAGAAATTGTTGATGTGATAGTTAAACAAATTTGTGTAATTGTACATTTAGTCCTTGTTTTTACACATTATATTAATTTGATCAGTATCATCTGATTGGAGAGATTTTCTCTTAATCTTTAATTTATTTAATTTAATTAATTATCATATGATTAATAAGAAAGGATTAAGGAAGAAAAAACTATATAACCTAAAGAATTTGGAAATTTTGAAAACTCAAGTTTGAGTTTGACCGTACCTAAAATTTTAGGCGTCTTTTGCAAAAATTTATTCTAGTTTAGATATGGATATGTTTCGATTATTAATTCGCTTACTTTGTATTATAATGATCGATTATAATACAAAAAAATAATGTTTTGATACACAATTGTCTATTTGAACTCGCATTTTGCTCGCCAAAAGATGATATAATTTATTCGAGCACCGAGCTAATTTTAAATATAAATCTTAAATTTTAAATCTATCAAAGAAGTTATATTTAAAATGTAAAGGGTGTAAAATTTCAAGATTATAAAAAAATATAAAAAATATAAGGAAATTTAAAATTTTTAGAGAGTGTGATTGCAACTTCCTGTGTGTCCGTATCTGCACAATATACTGATTGATTTGGTTCATAATAAGTAATTTAACGATAGGTACATGTATTTTCTACTCGAACAGCTGGATTCAAACCCTTTAATATTTTACTTTTATTAAATTCAATACAACATTTTTCTAATAGAAAATAAATCATTTATTTCAATACCCTTTAATACTTTACTTTCTCATTTTTTAATAACATTAATATATGATTATTGACCTATTAATTCAAATAATTTGATATACTCACAACATCAAAATTTGAACCACGAATCTTATTTAAGAAATTTATCACTTCATATTACTAAACCAATTAATAATTATATTTTCACTATTTTTAATATCTAAATTTAATTGAAGTGATGTTTTTAGAATTAAAGATGCAATTAATAAGTGTACATATATTAAACTCAATAAAGATAATGCAATAAATTTTAAAAGCACTGTTTTCTAAAACATTTATAAAACAAATTTATTTATTAATTAATTATCATATATGTGAAATGTCTCTTTCTTTTGATGTAGAAAACGTGTACAATAATTTGTAAGTTTTGTCATAATGCCATTAATATTGAAAATGAAATAATGTTTTACAGAGAGGTGTAAGGTTGTTAATGGGACAGGTTGGACTCAGATGATAATTTATTTTATTATTTTTAAAATTAATAATATATTTATATGTTTTATAATTAAATATCTAAGATAAAATTCACTTTTGTATCTAAGTTAAACCAAACTAGATGAATAGTCCAACCCTTTAGACTATTTCATCACTTGAAATTAATGCATTCTTATAGCTTTGGAATTTGAAAAATTATTCTATGTATATGTTGTGTAGTTTTTAGACTATAAAAAAAATTAAGGTTCGGATTTAGTTTAGGTTTAGGCGTTTGGGTTTTAGAAATTTAGAGTTGTATACGTAAAAAAAAATCGTTGAAAGATTCACCCACTAAAGTTAAGTGTACAACGTAGGTCGGTTTAACTTAATCGTTAAAAAAATTGAAAACCAAGAAGGCAACAAAAAAAGAAAGTACGTAAACTTATGTAACTTTTAACAAAGCATATTTATAAAAAAAAATACTCTTTAAGTTTGTAAAAGTTAGTCTATAGTTATAGTTAATGATGTATTTAAATTTCACTATGTGTAAATATTTTTATATTATTTATTTGAATATACATTAAATTTTACTTTTAATGATAATTATTCGAATATATATTATATGTACTTGTAAATGTATTATACCTTAAAAAAACTATATAAATGTAAACATTTGGCATGAAAGAGTTGAACGAAATGAGCCGCAAACAAAGCGTGTGTAATTAATGAGGGTAATTTAATATGTTTTGAAGAAGTATATCTCTCCTTTTATTGTGTTCTTGTCGCATTTCCTCAAAGCATTAAATTCAGTATAAATTGTACCACAAGATACCAAACAAAAGTTCATTTCGGTGCCTTGATCAATGGAGTTTGATTGATATTAGTACACTGAATTCGATATATATATATATATATATATGATCCAGTTACACAGTCTAAACGTTTTTAAGTTTTACACGTTTTCTAGATAGTTGGATGAGTGAAACGGATGACTGGAATTAATCTTAACCATCTATTTTCCTATCCAACAATCCAAAAAAAATCTTACAAGACTTATATATATATATATATATATAATTCTAATTACTTTAAAAAGGCTCAAATGTCATAAAGGTGCTTAAATTATACGAGTTTTTTTCTTCCATTTAGGATCTAATGTTTATTTCGGGCCAAATTAATGCCTAATATTTCATTCCGTAACACAAATCAAGTTTTTAAAAATCTGAAAATTTTTAATTTTATAAAAAAAAAAGTTTAAAATCTTTAATTTCTCTAAAAACTCTCCAGCCCAGACTCTTAATCCTTAAATTCTACCTCTCTCACCGCCAATTCAACCACCATCAGCCACTCTTGCCTTTGTCGGACCCCATGGCTAAAAATCTCATAATCTTCTTGTCGAAAACCGGCGAATGAAAGCCAATTGTTTCATCGACGAACATTTAACAATGAAGAAAAAAAATCGATTGGGCTTATGACCGACCACTAGAGGGTGGGGGCAGAGACGGACGCAAAATTTTATGTTAGGGGGCGAATCTATAGAATTCTAAGGGAGAACTTATAAAATTTTAGGGGGACGAAAACATATTTTCAATAGAAAATACATAGAAAATTTATAAAAAATTAAATCATATAAGAATTTCAAAAGTTTAGGGGGCGACTTCCCCCTCTAGCCCCCGTCTAGGTCCATCCCTGGGTGGGGATGCCGAACAGACAGTAAGGTACACGATGTTAGAGTTGTAAACGGTGAACCACCGACGTGTGTGGATGTCAGACGATGAAGGAGATGTTATTTGAGGGTTTAATTGAAAAAATTTAAATTTTTAAAAATTAAATAAATAAAAACTCATGACATGTGTCATGTTATAATTGGATGAGACTATTTTTTAACTGTCGTTGACAGAAAAATCTGATTGAGTTACAAAAATAAACGTTAGACATTAATTTGTCTCAAAAAAATATTAGGCATCAATCTAAAAAAAAAAGTATAGTTTGAACAATTTTTTAACGTGTAAGCCTACTTTACAATTTAAATTTAACTGAATGGTAAATATTGCTATTCAAAATCGAATTTAAAATAACTTCTACTCGTTCATTTCTTTTACATTTGTTAAATGAACTCTTTTGTATTCTTATACAATTTTACTTATTTGGATAGTATATTTCGTATTTAAAGTTTAAGGTTTAAATAAATAAAATTGTACGAAACAATTTATATATCAAATAATTATCTTGTTAAATTTAACCGAAAAATAACTTAATATGAATGTTACTACAAACTTGGTTGAAAAGAGACAATGTGTTATTAGTACATTTATGATTGAACTTTTTCAAAATAAGAAAATTTGAATAAATTAAATTAATGGTCTGAAATGTTACTATAATATTTTAGTTTGGCTTCAAAATTTAATTTAGTATTTGAACTCTACAAGTGGCCTCAACAAAAAAAAATAGATGACGTTCAATTTAAAAGACTCGAGTTCAATCGTCTTGTCTGTAATGTGTGTGCACTGTTATATGATTAATAATATATAAACAAATATCACATTTAGACTATTCAAAAAAATTTAATTTAAAATTTAAATTCAATAGCGGTACCTCATTAGAACGGGAGGGGCCACGCCCCCAATTTTAAAAATTAGAAAAATTTTAAATTTATGTAATAATAAAATTATATTTTAGTCTCTTAAAAATATATAATTATATTATTATCCTTCTAAATTTAAATAATCTTTCGACAAATAATTTAAATTCTGTCAATTTTTATCCAATTGGATACATAAATTTGACCTTAATAATTAAAAAACAAAGATTTTAGTATTACTTTTCCAAATAAATACTACACTATTTAAGGAACCAAAGCTGCTTGAAAAACTCAGAACATTCAAACAACAGCTATTTCTACGTACAAAACAAAACTGAAGAACAGAGCACAAAAAAAGAAAATCAATGTCTTCTTCCCGTTTCCTTCTTCACCTAACAATTTTCCTTCTCATTTTCCATCAAAACTTTTGTTTTCCTTCCAAACAAACACTCTTTTTACCTCTCAAAACAACCCTTGGTCGTCCCCCACTTACCTTTGCCCCTAACTCTAAACTTTCCGCCGCCGCCTTCTCCGCCGCCGGAGCCAACACCAACAAGCTTGGCTTCCACCATAACGTTACTTTAACAGTTTCTTTATCCGTTGGCTCGCCGCCGCAGAATGTTACCATGGTCCTCGACACCGGGAGTGAACTCTCATGGCTTCACTGTAAAAAAACTCCCAACTTAACTTCCACTTTTGCCCCTGAACTTTCCAATTCTTACAGTCCCATCCCTTGTGCTTCACCCGTTTGTAAAACCCGAACCCAAGACTTACCCATACCGGCTTCCTGCGATCCGAATAATCAATTGTGCCACGTGGCTGTCTCTTATGCTGACGCATCCTCAATCGAAGGAACTCTTGCCTATGAGAATTTTGTAATCGGGTCTTCGAACCGACCCGGATTTTTATTCGGGTGTATGGACTCGGGTTTTAGCTCGAATTCGGATGAAGATTCGAAGACAACCGGGTTAATGGGCATGAACCGTGGGTCTTTATCTTTTGTGAGTCAAATGGGTTTTCCCAAATTCTCGTATTGTATATCGGGTTTCGACTCGTCCGGTGTTTTACTTCTCGGCGATGCGAGTTTTTCGTGGCTTAAAACATTAAATTATACTCCTTTGATTCAAGTGTCGGATCCGTTACCATATTTTGATCGGGTTGCATATACTGTCCAATTAGAGGGCATTCAAGTTGGGAATAAAATGTTGGACCTACCAAGATCCGTTTTTTTACCGGATCACTCGGGTGCGGGTCAAACAATGGTCGACTCGGGCACCCAATTTACTTTCCTAATGGGTCCGGTTTATACCGCGTTACGAACCGAATTCTCACAACAAACGAGAGGAGTTTTACGAGTTCTCGAGGATCCGAACTTTGTTTTTCAAGGAGCAATGGATCTTTGTTACCAAATCAACGAGTCAGCCGGGACGAGTTTTTCGAATTTACCGCGAGTCAGTTTGATGTTCGAAGGGGCCGAGATGAGTGTATCGGGTGAGAGGCTATTATATCGGGTGCCCGATATGAACAAGGGGAGTGATTCGGTGTATTGCTTCACATTTGGGAACTCTGATCTACTAGGGATTGAAGCGTTTGTGATTGGGAATCATCATCAACAAAACGTGTGGATGGAATTTGATTTGGTGAAATCAAGGGTCGGATTTGCAGAGACCAGATGTGATCTTGCTGGTCAACGGCTAGGAATGGACCTCTAAAATAAGCTTAGGCAAAATGTTACATTATTATTGTATGTGTAATGCTCTACTCGTGTTTTCGTATCGTGTCTGAGATTATCAAGATTATTGATTGTGTCAAAACCCTAAATACAAATACAAATGTGTGTATCGAATGTGTCGTTGCTCGTGCTCGTGCTCGTGTCCCCGTATCGTGTCTAAGATTACGGACTGAGTTTATTTCTAATCCATTAACTAATTTCTGGAAAACATAAAATCCTTCTTTAACTATTTGCCTTTGCCCTTACCCTTTCCTTGACCTTTCTTGGCGTTCAACTTGGCTTGAATACGAGCGGCGGCGGCGGCTTTTGCTTCTTCTCTCTTCTTTTTCTCTTCCTCCTTCACCGCAGCAGCGAGTTCCCTCTGCTTCTTCAGCTCCCTGATTTTAAGTTTATCGAAAGTTTTAACGAAATTCGCATCGTTACATGTATGCAAAGAGAGTTACACAAGTATACAAGCGGAAAGTGGTGCAGGAAAAAAGAAATGCAACTTACTCGAGCCTAGCTCTCTCCTCCGAAGCACTACCGAGACTGGAACCTTTCCGTGGCCTGCAGGACAGTAACTCCACCTCGAATATAAGGGTAGCACTGCATACAAAAATACGAAATCACATTAATGCCTAGGAAATTAGAGAGATACAACTGGCCCAGTTTCAAAGCAAATCACATTCATCCCTACTAATTTACTCAGACTCGGGTTTTTCTAAGTTCTTTTTCATGTATTTTGAGGGTCCTTGAATATCGGACACCGGTACTTCGAGTGAAATGAAGAATTCGAACAGCTTAGACCATAACTATATCTATAAACAAAAGATTGTGCTAATTCAAGATCACGTATTTCTATCGTCATAGCTGTTGACAAAAGGCAATCACATTATAGTGACAATAAAAGATGAAAATAAGAATCAAATACTTAGGTGGGATATCGGGTGGAGATCCAGCAGCACCATAGGCATACTCCGGCTTGCAAGTTATTTTCGCAACTTCGCCAACCTGTCGAAAAGCGAAAAAAATGATATGTAACAGAGGCCTAATTAACTTGAAATCAACACTGAGAAAATATATTTTTGACCTTCATAGTTCTTAAAGCAACGTCCCAAGCCTGAATAACCGTGCCCTTTCCGAGCTCAAAGGAGAAGACGGAATTATCTTCATGTGTAGTATCGAAAACTTCACCGGTTTCAGCAAGAGTGCCTTCATAATGAACTGCTCAAACACCAAAGAAGCAAATTTTGCAAAGCTGGAATCTTGTGGGAGTGCTAAATAAAGATGAAAAGGAAATGATAATTCATGCTGAGCAAACACGATATCATTTCGTGCGAAAGATGTGTTTTATTATATGACATTTGTTAGGCAAGAGATTCGGCAACGGTTTATATAATGATCGGATGAATACAATGCTACTCATCATAGAAAATGACTATACATTGCATGTCCGAAACAAGTGCATACCATCAACCATCGGAAGATCCTCGGTAGGGGCGAGCGCACCATCTTTGGCTCGTGTTATGATTTTCTTAACAACACCTCCGTCGCCAGTCAAATCAGTAACATCATCCATTGTGCCTAGACTTTAAAAACCTGATCAAGCAGGAGAAACAATAGATAAGAAGAACGAATTCGGAATTTTCAAACCTATAACGATTAAACAACCATTCCATCGATTTAAGGACAATAAAAACGACCGACACACAACGCAAAACTCAGCGAGAAACCTTTAGAAACGAATCAACAATGAGTAGATTGTCAACTTGTTATCCTACAAATAAGAATTCAAGTAAAACACCACTCGAATCCAATAGAACACACTGTCAATTAATAAAAAAATTTATCATTCTTACATCTTTAAAAACAAAACAAATCAAACAAACCGGTTCTTTTCACGCAGTGCAAAGTCAACATGGATCATAAATACCAAAATTTCACTTTAATTTAAAATAAAAGTCAACAAAAAAAAACTAAGAAACCAATTTAAACTTATAACTAAAGAGACATACCAATTATAACTATTTCCCTCACAATTTCTCTCAAAACCAGGAATAAATACATATATGCTCGAATCCACTGCCCTAATTTTACTTCCACCATTTTCCATATCAATTTCCCCAAAGGGGAATATCGATTAGTAAATCATTTCACATAATTGGGTTTTTCTATCTCACAATTTCTCTCCAAAGGCGTAATTTCAAAATCACCCCCAAGAAAACAATTCATTAAATTTTTCCCACCCTAATTTCAAATTCAGTGGCTTAAAAAAAGTATATTAAAGTGTTCATTAACTGACCCGGAGTCGAGCAAGGACTGAGAATCCGAAGAGATATCGAGCGATTGGTTATACGGGTCGGATCGGATGCTAATTTACGGGAGGAATCGCCGTCGATTCCGGTGGCCATAAAGCTGTCAAAGTGGGAGGTTTTCTGTTAGGGTTCGGCTGAAGAGTTAAAAGGGGAAAAATATGGAATGGAATATTTCCAAAATGAAAAGGAGAATGAGATTCGGACTCGCGTTTCTAGCGTGTGAAATACACGTGACCGTATTAAGCACGAAAAAATTAACTAAAAATACAACGTAAAATATATGTTACATGAAAATTAACATTAACATATAAAAGTATAAAATATTTTAAAATATATACTACTTATTAGTAATAGGATAATTATATTAAAAATAATTATTTGACAGATTGATTTTAGTGTTTTTTTATCTACAAACATATATAATTCACAATAATGTGTTTTCGATTTCTTTGTTTGAATAATGGTATTGAAAAAAAGTTTTTTTTTCTTGTGGGTTGGTCTTACTATGTAAGGACGTTGTTATAATAAATAAAAGGAAAGAGTTAATTACGAGAATAGTTGCTTGTTTCTTCTAATACAGATTTAGTTATCGATTTTTAAAAATGATCAATAATGTCACTTACGTTTTTGAATGTAAAGTTTTGGTCACTCAACTGTTTGTTCCCATTAAACATTAACGAGAGGCTGATCTGACACAATAAAAAAAGGATAAATTACCTATATAGTCTATAAACTATTATTTCAAACCTATTTTGACCACCGAAATAAAAATAATTTGTATAATTATACATATAATCCTCCATATTTACTTTTTTTTTATTTCTTCTCCCCTCCACCATCTTCCATATTCTTCTTTATCTAACTCAATTCTTAATTTTCTACAATATTAATCTTCAATTCACACATCAAAGTTGAATTTACATTTTATTTCACCGTCTAACCAAATAAGAAAATTTAATTTTTTATTTCTCTCTCTTTTAATCTCAATCGAAAGTAATATTTTTATAAACAAATTAAATTTTTCATGTTTGTGGGAATATGTCATCAGCCATGCCACGCATGCTTGATGAAGCCATGTTGCTTAGAAATACAAGCAATTGATGGTTCAATATGGACGAGCCTATGCGTTGCAGGAAGAGGAGACTGTGCATTTTCAGATATTCAGAAACAATTTGAAATTCGTTGAAAACTTCAACAACATGGAATCAAACTAACAAGCTAAACACCAATGAGTTTGTTGACTTAACTAAGGATTTTTCTACCATGCGGCAGCCTAATATGCGGCTAATATACGGCGTTACCGAAAACATGATTGTGTATATAATGTAACCGGTAAAGCGGTACCGGATATGTTGATATGAAATGATCTTTCCGGTAAAAACCACTAAAAAAATGATAAAATAATGGTAACCGGCTAATTTAAGTAAAAGGTTAGACATAACAAAACCGGTAGCGTCTAATTTGTTATAAGGTATATAATGTATTCGGTAACGCGGTACCGAATATGTTGATTTCGAAAGTATCCATACTTTTGACCATACTTTTGAAAAGTCTATCGATACTTTTTATCAATATATGTTGGTACCGGATATGTTGATTTCGAAAGTATCCATACTTTTGAAAAGTTTATCCATACTTTTTATCAATATATGTTGTACTAGGGGTAGCCAATAAGAATCGATACCTTATACAATATTATCGATAATTTAAGAAAAACATTGGAACTGGTTCAATTGTGGGTCGATAGTATGGATACTTAAATGAAACATATGGATACTTATATTAAATGTTTGGATACTTCTATGAGAGGTAGGGATACTTTCGAAAAAGTATGGATACTTTATAAAAATTATGGAAACTTCTATTAAATCGTTTATATGAATTAGAATCAAGAAAATACTAGTGCATCAGATAGAAAGGAAAAGATTACAAAACGAGATGGCAACGGAAATAAAAAGAAATTGAGAAGAAACAAAAGATTGATCTTCTAATATTTATGTGCAATGCAAAGACCAAGCCGGATTGTTTCCAATATCATGTAATAGAGTTTTATGATATTGGAAACAATCTGGCACGGTCTTTGAACTGCACATAAATATTAGACCATCAATCTTTTCTTTATTCTGAATTCATTGTCCCTTCAAGCCTCCTCCCTTCAAGTCCCCCTGCCACCCATGGAACTTGTTCCAGCACCAGCTTGCTGTCCAACCATCTCTGCATATGGTCGCATCTCAAACTTGACCTTTTGGTTGCCTAATGAACAAATTTTTTTTGCATAAGTATGAGCAGAAGTTTATCTTGTTATTAATAATAGAAGAAAATGATTGAGAAAACCTTGGAGATGGCGGTTGAAGATGTGTATGTCTTCTTTTTCAGCCATGTAACCATAGAGTTGGCGCTGGATGGATGGAGGGGATGGAGCATGACGTTGCCAAGCATCTAACCCGAAACCTTGGGCAGCAAACTGGTTATGAAGACGCTGAGCATCTAGATAACCTCTTGCCGTGCTCTCAAAAATCAGAAGGCTCATCCCACGATGGCCTTCTGGACCATATGAATGGCGAGCCTTGGCAACAGCACCATAGGAACTGAAAGTGTTGAGAAGGTCTTGGTTTCCCATGCCAATCCAATGAAGCAAAAAATTAAAGAAATAAGAAGTTAAGTATTATAATATTAATGAAAACATAATTCAGAAGTTATATAACTACCTTCCCATCTCCATCTCTATAATTTTGTGTGTTCCTAATCATCACCATGGGTGGCCAGAGTATTTGGTGATGAGCTTCCTGGTGGCTTGAAGGCGGGGGGGAGACAATAGCAGCATCATTACTCAGACCACGCCATTGGCCTGAAGCGTGACGTTGAGGTTGAGGTTGAGGTTGAGGACTGGCTGAAGTACCCCTTCTTCGTAATTCCTCGTTCAACAACTGAGCAAGGAGGCGATGAAGTTTCAGCTTATCTCCTCCTTTGGTTTTTGCATGGGTGAGTAGGGACTGAAGGCCAGAAAACGAATTAGAGGCACCAGGACCTCCGTGGCATGCTGGACACCGCCATGGAGTAGTAGAGTCGTTGATAGAGTTCATTCGATCGAATGCCTCGAAGAAACTCCTGAAGCATTTGCTGGATTTCAATGCCTCGTGGCTTAGTTGTTCGTCATTATCAGAATCAGAATCAATATAGAAATCATCATCATTGTTTGATGATGTGTCGAATTCAATCTTCCTCTTTGCGAAAGACTGAGGATTTTTACCCGAACTTCTGCTTGAACTCATTTTATAATAGAAGATTGTGAAAGAGAACTGATTATAAAAGCAAAGGAAAGGGTTGAGTAGATAAAATTGAAGATGTTGTGAAGAGCAAATAGAGGAGTTGTTAATTTATAGGCAATTTCTGTTTGGGAGGGAAAGTGATAATGCATGAGACTGAAAAGTCAGAGATTTGTTCGTTCTCCTCGTTTCCCGGGTTATAGAAATAAATGAGGAGAAGGTACATGAACAGAACGGTGCATGTGATACATTGGAAAGACACGAAACTGAAAAGGTAGAATCAGATTCGTTCTTCTCCTCGTTTTCCGGGGTTATAGAAGTAAATGTGGAGAAGTAGGAGCAGTAAACGGTGCATGCGTGATACAGGGAGGTAGAAGTGAAAAGACACGATACTGAAAAGGAAGAATCAGATTCGTTGTGGGGATTAAGGGTTTCAGCTTTATACAGGAGGAGCAGTAAACGGTGCATGTGATACAAGTGAAATGACATAACACTGGAATGCAAAGTTGTAGAAGTGTATAATGAAAACGGGTAGAAATAAACCGGATTACAGTAAAAATATACCGGGAACATGAATGTTTTTCCAAACTTATCGATAATTTCATTAAAACATGGAAAAAAGTTTTGAAAATCTTGTTCCCATTAAGCTATGGGAAGCCTTTAGTTTTTGTTAATTATCGATATTTTTGTAAAAGCATCGATATTTTCGAAGGATATTCGTACCGGAACATTGATTTTCTTTCAAAAGTATCGGGTTTTTTTATTAAGAGTGTGTAAATCGTATCGAAACTTTGGTTCCAGTATGCAATGGGGATCCATATGTGAATTACAAGTATCGATAATTGTTTGCAAATAGGAGTAAAGTCTCGATATTTTCGACCCTATTTGCTAACGTAGCATGTAATCTTAGAACAGGATCGATATTTTGAGTGAAAGGGTGAAAACGTATCGAAACTTTTTCTTCCAGTAAGCTATGGGAATCCTTTGTTTCTTAAAGTATCGGTATTTGTATCGTAACGTTAAGAAACTATCGATAGTTTCGAGCAGATTCGCTAATGTATGATGGAATTTAACAACAGTATCGAAACATTTTCAGAAAGGGGGAATAATGTATCGAAATTTTATTTGGAGGCAGTGGACAAGTAAGGGATAAAGGATGAAATAAGACGTCATATAACATAATTGGAAGATAATTTCAGAATTTTATTGTTAATCTGAATCATCGTAGTCAGTGGACACGTCTGAACTTAGGTTTAGTTCTTCGATCAGCTGTTGTTTTCTTTGTCTACGCCTGTACATAAAAAGTTGCAGCTCATCCGCAGCCGCATCAACATCCGGTGAAGACGGTGCGCGTTCAGTGTTTGAATCAGGTTGTACGGGTGCAGACGAACTACCTTCGCCGGCGTTGACGTCGTCAAACTTAACATGTAAATCGACGTCTGTAGCTCCGACGGAATTGAGGCGGTCATACATGTTACGAACGTCTGTTTCGTTCGTAAGCTTCATAACGTAGTGTGTTTTGATTGCTGACGGTGTTGGGATTCGACATTCCATGGAAGAAATTTGTTTGTGGCCGTGTTTACTAACCTCGATTGTTGTCAACTGTATTAAATCTTTCAGTGACATTTTGGTGGTGATTGTTGACTGAAAATAAGTATCGAGAAAATAAAATGTTGCCTGAAATTTTGCCATAAGGTGAGCAAAGATTGGGCTCGGTGTTTAGAGAGAATTTGGAATGAGTAAGTGATGGTGGAATTCGTGGGTATTTATAGGAAAGCAAAACACCACATAAGTAAATTTAACTGGAATGAAAACTTTAATTCGCATTTCATTTAACAATACTTTCTTTTTACAATAGTATAGAAACATATTTAGTAAGTTGGAATAATGTTGCCTGAAAGTATCGATAATTTTTATCGTCCTGTACAGAAAGAATCGATATTTTCGAGCAGATTCAGTAACGTATCAGGGAATTTAACAACAGTATCGAAACATTTTCAGAAAGAGGAAAATTGTATCGAAACTTTATTTACAGTAACATATGAGAATTCATTGTTTCTGAAAGTATCGATAAATTTTATCGTGAAGGAAAGAAAGATTCGATATTTTCGCGCAGATTTGGTAATGTATCATGGAATTTTACAACAGGATCGAAATTTTTTCAGTTGAGGGAAAAAATGTATCGATAATAAAATAGAATTTATTGCATGTTAACTTTGTAGGAAGGAAGAAATAAATTGCTCTAAATGCTTTCAACCACCATGAACCACCATCAACCACCACCACTTACCGAATTTAGTACCTGAAAATGAAAGCAACACAACAGAAGTCCTGTGCAGGAAAAGTTTGGACCACTTCAACCGATCGTGTTTAAGAAAATGGAAGATATTCCATCCAACGATGTTAATGGTAGCGGGAATTTGCAAGATGAGAAGTTGACCGTTGATGATTCGGAACGGTTGGTAGGTCAGCTCTTTTCTTCACGTGAGGAAGCTTGGAATTTTTACAAGGAATACGCAATGAAACAAGGTTTTAGTGCACGTCGAGGAACATCACGGCTGGATGGCGAAGGGAATGTGAAGACACAAGAATTTTGTTGTTCAAAAGAAGGGTTTAGGTGTTCGAAAGTCGAAAATGTTAATCGTCGACGTGCGCATACGCCAGTCACACGAACAGGATGCAAGGCCAAAATTGTTGTCACAACAACAAAAACAAAAGATCAGTGGGTTCTAAGTAAGTCTTTCCACGAACATAATCATGCATTGTGCACACCTCTTATGACACCATTTATGCGTTCAAATAGAGGTGTGACTGAGGCTGATGTGGCTGAGGCAACAGCGTTGAAAGATGTTGGTGTTGGGACATCAAAGGTAATGAAATATTTCATGAATCAGGCAGGGGGATTTCGTAATGTTGGATTTACTAGTAAAGACCTGTACAATGCACTTGATAGAGATAAAGCAAAGGAGCTTGTCAATGGGGATGTGAATGCACTCCTTGATTACTTTGAGTACAAGAAAGATGATGATCCAGGGTTTTTTATGACATACTCCACAGATGAATCAGGGGCATTGCAGCATCTTATTTGGTTTGATTCAACATCGAGATCAGATTACACTTGCTTCGGTGATGTTATTGCCTTCGACACAACTTACAAAGGTAATTACTATGCACGACCAATTTTGCCTATTGTCGGTGTCAATCATCACCATAGCACAATAGTTTTTGCTACTGCGATCATAGCTGACGAAACGACTCAATCGTTCGAGTGGGTGCTGCGAAATTTTCTACAAGCCATGCTGAATAAAGCGCCTCTTTCAGTTGTGACAGACGGGGATAGGGCAATGCAGAGGGCTATCAAATGTGTTTTCCCTTATGCTAAGCACAGATTATGTTCCTGGCATCTATCTCGCAATGTACAAGCTAACATTGGTGGCAGCAAATTTAGCACAGCATTTAATAGATGTATGAGTTCGTGGTGGACAACCAGCGAATTTGATAGAGAATGGTCTAGGGTGATTTCCGAATTCAACGTCGAAAACCATCCATGGGTGATAGAGAAGGGAAATACTCAGAACTTATGGGCTCAAGCATATCAAACGGGTCATTTCTTTGCCAATTTGCGATCCACACAAAGAAGCGAGTCCTTGAATGCTGCACTCGGACGTGCCCTGATAAAGAGGAAGACATATGTAGACGTAGCTCGTACAATTGAACAAAGTATTGGTAAAATTCGTATCAACGAGTTGGAAGCAGATTGCTTAAGTTTGCAGACAACGCCCTACCAGATCACTAAACTCACAGACCTAGAAAGCCATGCTGGTCAAATTTATACGCGAGCATCATTTGGTTTCTTCCAAGAAGAACTTCAAGAGGAGACTTTGTACCGGATTGACGAAAAAATTCAGTCCTTATCAGATGACTCTCTACATTTTGTTCTGTCAAAGTACAAGGAAAAGAACACTAGATTTGACGTATCTTTTGATGTTGTCTCGGAAACCGTCACATGCTCGTGTAGGAAGTTTGAGACTGTAGGAATTCCATGTTGCCATCAACTGCATGTTCTGAAGCACTTGGATTACACATGTATTCCAAAGTCGTTGATTCTAACTCGATGGACGAAGGAGGCGAAGGCTGCTGCACCAAGTTTCCTTGACTTCAATGTAGCACCTGAAGTTATGCAAATGGCACGGTTCGCGGCCCTACGTGCAACGTCAAGTCGTTTGTGCTACTTTGCATCAAAGACAGATGCATCTTTCATAACCGCAAGAGATGAGATGAAAAGACTAACTGCCGAATTTGAACACTCGTTCGGTTTGAAAGATTCAAGTAAACGAAGAAATGTTGATAATGGAGTTCGCGTTGGCGACCCTAAACGAAGACAAGGAAAGAGAAAAGTTGTCCAAAAGAAGATCGTCCAGAAGAAAAGTAGGAGTTGCTCTTTCTGCAATAATGAGGGACATAACAGAGTAACGTGTCCTAAATTAAAGCTGAGTCTGGATTCTTTTGCACAACCTACCTCGACTGACTTTTTTGCTAACGATGCGGAATGGTCCTACGGCCCCGCAGATGAGGATTATAATGTAAGTTACTATATCTATTCTACAACATATTGTCTGCAAGTGTTTGTTTATGGTTAATTTTAATATCAATCACTTCTTTATGTCTCAGGGCAACGAGGACATTTGGAATACAACAAGTTCCCATCAACAGACATGGTGACTACATACAACATTATGATATAACATTCAAATGTGTAAAGAGTTATTTTTTACAAATTCGGGTACAGTACTCTGGTCATTCGCCAACTTTTCGAAAAATTCTCGGATGCTTCTGCCCTTTTCTGTGGATATATAAAAATAACCCAAATTAGCAGACTCTCATGTCAACATCTTCAATATATAAATAAACCAATGGAATTAGTCACATATGTAACTGTCATACCTAACGCATTGTCGTTGGAATATGATTGGTTATAGGGAGGCGGACATATGTAGCTGTATTCCTATAAATAAAAGATAAATTAACAAAATAATAGCATATTACGTTATTAATAAATTGAATGTAAAAAATACTACTCACTGGATTATGTCTCATTTTCTCGGAAGAATCATCCACCAACAGTGTATTCTCCTCTTTCCATTGAGGATACTCATTCCAAACTTGATGCAAGTCTTTGCAGAAGGTGTATTCCTCTTCCTGTATGCACTTTGTTTGATCCTGTTAATAGTAACTTGTAAAGCACCAATATGTAAGAATCATAACAAATTCAATTACCAATATGTAAGAAGCATCTTACCCAGATGAAAAAATATCGTTCTTTTTGTACGGGTAGTTTGGTAAGAGCAAGGTCAATGTTATGCCTGCAATCGTGAACAATTACCACGATAAACTTCAAATTATTTAAGAGGTCAACAGGAAATGTTAACAATTTTAATCATAACGGTGCTTACCTCAACTTCGATGACCATATTCCAACAACAAAATTCTCTAAACAAAATTGCATAAATTCTTCTACACCTGGCCTCAGTTTAACATCTACAACATGAAAGTAAATTAAACATAATTCTTTTCTTTATAGCCGTAAACAGATTTGCAGACATTTAATTACCTCTGGGAGTTTGTTTTGTATAATATGCAAGGACTCCGTTGACATCAAAAATGACAAGTTTTTTGTTCTGTGTTACAGAAATAATATATCTGTTGGGGTCTTCATTGTCATCCTCATCTGAACTGCCTACCTCTTCATCATTCTCCTCTTCAGGCATCGTATTATCCTCTTCACGCACCACTGGATTGTCCACTTCCTTTATAAGCATGTCAATAGTCAAATAACCGAATGTCAATTGTAAATTGAAAGGTTATTTTACCTATGGGTTTGTATTTGCTTTGAAGCCATTGATTACGGAAGTTGGAGAAGTCAGTACGAAGTGAGGAAATATCTGCTCGCATTTGGCCGATTTGGTCATTAATATCGCCAAAACGAGCATCCATATGCTCACGGAAATGAACCATGTAATCCATCACTGACTTCATGGTAATCACCCCTTCGATCTCATCTTCTTGCATCCGCTCGTGCTGTTCTGCTTCAACGTTCTCCACTTGGTCGTTGCCTTGTTCCGCTCCAATTACACATTTGTTTATCCAACCGACGTTTTCAATAAAATCGTATCCCGCTTTTGTCAAGGTAATCATGTCGATCTTCCTGGATAGTCGAAGAGGGCAGTCAAGATTGAATTGCACTCCTTCCTTCCTCAATATATGGCAAATTATGCATCCATATGGTAGTGAGGTTGTAATGGAAGCACCCTTCTTCACTATATGTAGAATTGTCTCATATATCAGTTTTGCTATGTTTGGAGCGGTTCTTGATTCATATTTAGACAACCACCAGTAATCAATATCTCGAATTTCTGAATATTTCCCACCGGACGGCCGAAGAAACCAACTGACAAGAAAGTGGAACAATCTGCCCTCCGCACCAAGGCGAGTGGGAGTATTCCGATCCACACGTTTCATGGTAGGATCTAAAACATGTTCATCAGAATCTCTTACATTCTTCACTCCTATACCAGCAGCAATAGATGACGCATCTATATATATGTCCTTACCCATAACATGAGTCATAAATCCTAATATTTTTCCCGTACCAGGCTGCCGGTCTAATTTTGCATTACTATAGAAAACTCTAACAAGATTGGGGTAATATTTTGGTTCTACACCAAGCAGTTCAAGCCACCCCCAATCTGTAAATGTATCTTTAAACCTAAATTTGTTTTTCTCATCGAAGAAGAAGTTCAAGTCAATAACATGTTTTGGACGAATCTTCCTTGTTTTGAAATTGCTATCATATGTCAGTTTGTCATCGGTGCTTCTAAAGTTTTGCGATTCAAAAGACAAATTTTCTTCAAAAGAACTTGAACTTACTTGACTAGCAGACCTTGATTTCGAAGATGACTTTGTCTTCGAAGCAGAAGCTCTCTTCCGTTTGAGTGCCCCTTTTTTGGGTGCCATTACAACTGTTATATGCAGAAGAGGATCGGTTACTCCATAATCGTGCAAAACCCTAACCCTAAAGTACGCAAAATCAGTCACTTTTACTAACCTGTAAATATGATCGTAGTAATCGTCCTCGTCGGTGTTGATTTTACCCAGGTCGTCGTTGGAGTTGAAGAGATCTCTGCAATAGTTTCGATAAAATTCCTAAATGGATGTTTGATTTAAGTTAAGTGTTGGTTTAAATAGAAATCCCGCCTAAATTTCCGATTTAGATTATAAGTATCGATAATTTAATAACGAAGGAAAAAACGTATCAATTTTGTCAGGGATTGTTATTATAAGGATACATATATTTCGTATAAAAGTTTCGATATTTTTACTCATTGCGGCAGAAAAGTATCGACACTTTAATTCCAGTAAGCTAAGCAAGTCCGTCTGTGTCAAAAAGTTTCGATAATTTAATAATGAAGGAAAAAAAGTATCGATTTTGTTGGGGATTGTTATTATAAGGATACATATATTTCGTATAAAAGTTTCGATATTTTTACTCATTGCGGCAGAAAAGTATCGACACTTTAATTCCAGTAAGCTAAGCAAGTCCGTCTGTGTCAAAAAGTTTCGATAATTTAATAATGAAGGAAAAAAAGTATCGATTTTGTCGGGGATTGTTATTATAAGGATACATATATTTCGTATAAAAGTTTCGATATTTTTACAAGAGTATCGACAATTGTTTCCTAAAGGAAAATAAGTATGATATTTTTACAAGAGTAAGCTAATATGTTAACATAATTTACAACAAACTAACTATGATATCATCATTTACATAGTGGGAAAAATTATGGTAACATAATTATTTTTTCATACGTCCCAGGCAAGCAGTTGTGAACTTCGCTCTACTTCTATTACAATCGTGATTTATGAGATCGTTTAAAACTCTCGGACGATCAAAATCCCCAACAACCTACATTCAAATTAGGAGTGAATGTCAGTGCCAAATGTTTTTAAAAATGAAGTCCTTTTCGGACCACTTACCAAATCATTCGGTGACCTCCCTTCAGAAATAGCTTCCATCCACATGACCACATACATTCCGCAATCATGTTCGTTCGTTTGCACCTTCGTCTTACGGACCACGAATTTTAAATCCCTCGGTGGTACCTTAATCTTCCCAAATTTGGCACAAAACTCCTCGTCCTCACTAAATTTATGTAAACATTCCAACTGCGTCAAAAAAAATTTAAAATTAGATTACGAAGAATTTATGCATTATAAATTACAAAATGTATCGACACATACTGTTTTCTTGGTTTGCTCCACTCTAGTCTTATGCCGGGGAGATCTATGTAGACTATCAAGAAACGATGCTACACGATCAACCATATCCAACACCAAGAGACACCAATGATTATTCGAATCGTTTATTGGCATGAAGATCTACAACAATTGTCACACAAGATATTAGAACATATATTGTTATTATTTAAATACTTAACAACATGTACGCAAAAATATCTTACCATGTCACAATCGGTGAATTTATTATGGCCCATCAATGTTCTAGAATAGGACTTTATAAGAAACGGCGCATTTTGACCGTCCATTATGAACGCGCTCTGCATTTTAAAAAACAATCTCCATTAATTGACCAGCCATGACCAAATTGGACACGAAAATGTGTAAAAATGTAACTTACCACAAATTCGGATGGTAGATAGCAAATCTTCCGCTTCGCTGAACTATTCCTCATCGAATCGTAACCCAACAACCAGCCTTTCAAATTAATAATCGGACTTATTAGCCATTCCCCGGGTTTTAAGCAGCCAAGGTCGCCTACTGTGCCGTGTTCGAGCCCGTAATCTAGGATAACATCTCTATAGAAGCAATTTTTTGTATTAATTTTTTCCCACATTTATATAAATATCACTCGCAAAGCAATATATATAACTTACGATGGTTCTAACAATCCACTATTCCATACATAATCACACATCGCAGCCTCGACGTCATCAATTCCACTTGGTATTTTGACCTTTGTAACCTACGATATATCAATAGATATTAGCCACAAGACAATAATCAAAATGGATGTCATTTGTATTATTCATTTTACCTTTTTAGTCTTCTGCTTCTTTGGTGCAGGACACCCTGAATCGAGCTCTACATGTATTGCATGACCCGGTGTCCTCGTATCTTCATGGTGGACCTCTCTTATATTTTCCTCCACCATCTTACTCAATTCTTCTACATTTTATTCATCATTTTTTATAAGTTTATCATATTTTGCCTCAACATAACTCCTCTTTTTGTTTATTTCAGGACTTAAATGTATCCCATCATCAAATTTTTTGTTTATTTCAGGACTTAAATGTATCCCCTCATCCAATTTTTTGTTTATTTCAGGAATTAAATGTATCCCCTTTAACTCACCCCTCAATTCCACCACTTCTTTAACAAAACCATTACACTTTTCCCCTACTTCCCCCTTTAAGCTATCAATAGCATGTTCGATTCTGGATTGTCTTTGCAAACAATCATAAACGAGTTTTTTAACCTCCGCCAACTCAGCAATCAATATGTCAATTTTACTTCCCCTTCATTCACTTTCACCTTATATTCTACCTTCTCCTCTTCCTCCTTTTCCTCCTCGCCAACCTTCACAAATAAACAACATTATTAGAGAATCTTTCTTTTTTAAGTACTTAGTAATCTATAAATACTGAAATTACCATAACCTTCTTTTTTGGTAATTCCAACTTTAACTTTGCCATAACTCGAACAACTTCTTCCTTGCCCCAGGCAGTGATGCGTGCCACTCCGGTTTTTCGGAATGTCGGCACACAAGAAGAATCTGACCAAAAATCATACAATGCAACATGCATTTTCTATAAACTTTATCATTTTCTATAATAACTACTTACAAAGTTTTCTAAACCAATACCAATATTCAACTCGTTTACCTCTAAGACAGCAATGCATCCTTTGAGGTATGAGGGGTTTTTGGACTTTTGAAAAGTCTTGATTGCATCAATTAATTTGCCATACACATATGAAGCCCAATTTAATTCACCTCTAAACCCGGAGTCGCACAATAACTTCATACTATCCTTGTTCGGGGATGAATCACCCGTTGGACAAAGGAATACTCCGACAATGTACAATAGTACCCGGGCCTTCAGATCATCCCCTTCATACTTGTCGCTTTTTATTTCATCCTCAAGTGTAGCAAATGACACATTAGACGTTAGGCCATACTTCTGCACAAGTAATTTCCAATCCTCCCTCTTTATAACTTCATCCACACTCTGGCCTTTATTTTGTAGCCCCAATACGGCTTCAACAATTCGGACACTAAAATGAAATGAATATTCTCCGTACCGCACATCACACTTCTGCAAATCAAAATCTCCCATCAACAACCGACACAATTCCCTCCGAATTGGTCGGTCCTGAATCCCAATAAGAGATCCAAACCCCATTTCTTCCAACAGATTTGATTTACCCTTCGCTTTCAACTCCTCTACTATGTGGTGCACTCGTTTTATGCTACACCTAGTCGACACTTCCTATGTAAATAATATTCATACAATGTCAGAGTTTTTATATATCATTTATCAAAATATTTACAACTATAATGAATACCTTCTTCTTCTTCTTCTTCGCCCCATAGTTTTCTCTAGCAATTAGAGACAACATGTTGAATGGTTGCTTCTCAGTTTCACTCATCGTGTACCATTTTTTCACCACCACGTCTCTCACCTGCAAATTATGCATAAACCATAAACAATCAAAATATTCAACCTTCAATATATTCACTATAATTTCAATTCACATACCGAACCGACAGTGTAAGTCCCACAATCCCTCATCCTCTGCAATTCTTCAATACTGTCATGATAGGAAAGTTTAAATGTTCTTAAATACTTTTATCCAATTACAATTTACAGATTAATTATTTCACAATTTCTACTTACTAGAAGTACAGAAATCCACTCTTTGGTTTCTTCAGATTTTCCTCCCTATCTACTCTCTCCGCCTCCATTTGAATCATTTCAGTCTCATCTTGAACAACATCTTCATGATCCTTAGAACCCATCTCGCTTCAGTTTTCTGACAAAAGTATCGATATATAATTTTTACCGACATTATTAAATTCTACCGATAAGTTCTCAGAACAAAGTACCGATATTTATTTCCTAAATATATTTACACAGTTTCGACCTATATCAATCCGAATTCCGGTTTTACTTCAACATCACTAAACCCAAAACATTATCCCCAACTACCCAATACTACATAACCAAAAAACTAGGGTTTCGACAACATACCTTTTACTTCAAAGTCCCCAAACCCTAAACATTTCCTTTCGATTCTGATACAACAAATTAGGCTTTCTGTAAATGCAACCAAAGTCGGGTCGATTTCACAGCAACCAAACTCGGGTCGATTTCAAATACTCTCCTCTCTTAGGTTTTCTGTAAATGCAAGAAAAATCCGGAGAATAGATACTTTTTACCGGTTATATCATTATGATATATATAATCGATACAATTCCCAAAAGTTTCGATACGTTTTTTAATTGTGTCGATTCTTTCGACACCAAACAATAAATCCGGTAAGATTTACCGGTTAGATTATATGAATTAATAATGTAACCGGTTATGTAGAATTTTTTTTATTGTACCGATTCTTTTGTGCACGCTCTTAATAAAATATCGATATTTTCGACATTTTTTTTCAACCGCGGTTACATTGGTGTTCAAAAAGTATCGATAATGATTTATAAAGTATGAATACTTTCGAAATAAACAACAAATTAGGCGCTACCGAATATATTGAAATTCGGATCAACATAACCGGTAATTTTACCGGTTTTGTTATAGTCTAAATGTCCGAGTCCCCATCCGCTCCAACTTAACAACAAATTCGGCGCTACCGATTATATTGATAATCGGATCAACATAATCGGTAACTTTTACCGGAAACATGATCTTTAACCGGTCACCGCCCTAGCCGGTTACGCCGTATATTAGCCGCATACTAGGCGCCTACCGCAGAACCTCCCCTTAACTAACCAAGAATTCTTAACGCTCTTTGTTGGATACAATTTATTTGCAAGCAAAGTTTTATTTAAAACCAAAAGGTTTTAATATGAGAACCTGACTAATGTCCCAGATAATATTAATTGGAGGAAGAAAATAATTGTTACCGAGATTAAGAACAAGGTTCTTGTGGTAAGTTTACTAAAACAATGCTTAGTTGTTTTAAATTTTAATTATGTTTAAGCTTGTGGCTTTTCCTTGTTTATACAGCAAGTTGCTGGACATTCTTGATTGTTGTATCAGTGGAAGGCGCCGTGAAGATTAAAATTGAGAAGTTATTCTTTCTTTTCAAGCAACAACTAGTTGTATTAAAATATTAGTTCAACAAAATTATTTTTGTAAGAACTCCTTTCTTCCTCTAATCAGTGGTTGGATGGATGATGATTTTGTTTGGAGAGAGAGAATAACTTCTCAATTTTAATCTTCACGGCGCCTTCCACTAATACAACAGCCGAGAATGACCAGCAACTTTCACTGATACAACACCCTAAATCCATCCAATCGAAGACACCCAAAACTGCAACTGTGGTTGGATGGATGTTGATTTTGTTGAACTAATATTTTGATACAACAAATTAAGAAAAAATTATTTTTGGACTTAATCGAATATATTAAATCTTATAAAAATAATTCAAAGTCCAAACAAATTTAAAAAATTCGTTTAGAATGTTTTCGAACTTAACCAAACTTTTTCAAATTTAGTTTAATCATTTTTGCACTTAAAAATGTTGTTTTTCAATGTTTAACGCAAAAAGAAATGATTCCCTATATAAAAGAATTGATCTCTCTTTGGACAGTAAACACTTGTTTTTTTTTTCAACCAATTAGTGTAAAAGGATTGATCCTCTAAAAAAAAGGGAATGATCCCTTGTCCGTCCAAGGGTCATATATTTGGAAAATGATCGATCCCTTGAGGAAAAAGATCAGTCCCTTTAGTTATAAATGCTAAATATTTTGTAGGTAACAATTATTTTGCATTTCCAATGGCTATGACTCATCCCCAACGGCCTATAAACGATTTTGTTGTTTATAAATGCTAAATCTTTTGTAGGTAACAGCTATTTTGAAAAATGATTTTGTTGTTTTTATCCTTCATTCTTTCTTGTGATCTCAATTGAAAAGATAGGGTTCTATCTTAGTCATTGAAAAGATAGTGTTGTTTATATCTTAGTCGTTGAAAAGATAGTGTTGTAAGGCTATTCCCTTGGAATAAAAAGAAAGAATTTATAGTAGTGAGTTAAAAAATTATTAATGGTGTGCAAAATAGTGAATATAAACTTTATCAATTTTAACCAATTCTTTTGAGAGTTCAATTCAACTCTCTTAACAGTTTTATATATCGTTCTCTGAAAACCTCATAAAATGATTTCTTTCTCAACAGCTTGAAGGGCTTCCGACGACTCTTGAAACAAGTAGGTCTTATCTTCTTTCATTAACCACTCTAAAATTTACATGCTTTCATTTTTGTACATTGGTTCCTCTCTATGAGGATTATGCCTCTATTCTTCCATTTTTGTAATTTAAATTTTAAATTTACAATCCATAAACAGATTATTCTTCATCACAATACAATTCAGAGAGTCTAATTAAGACTATTTTGGCTCTTGTTTTCCACTCCATTTTCTTGCGTATTGATTCCTTAGTTTTATTTATTGGATACTTGTAATGTTCAAAGATTTCTAAAATGATTTACTTTAAACTTTGAAGGAACAAAAAGGGAACCTAATTGATAAAATCTATAAGTTTCAAGGATTACAATAATTATTATACCAGGACACATTAACGTCTCCATTAATTTTTCAACATGTGATTATAGTTTAGTTACTGAAACAGGAACAAGGTCATAGTTGAAGTTTACCCAAAAAAATACGTTCCCACTCCAATCGAACTGTTGTTTTTCTCTCAACCCAACATAATTTCAATTTATATTTCCATGATTAGAGAAATTATCTCCTTAATTTCTATAATTTATATTCCAGAAAATTAAAAAAAAATGTGAAATGGAATCAGTAGACAAAAGGGATTAAAAAGCCCTTCATCTGTGGATACCACATCTACGGTTGTCTGGCCGCTGCTTAATTTCTTTTTTAATTTTCCAAAAGAAAATTAAAGAACAAATCAAGCGTTTGATTTCGCACTGTTGTTGAAGAAACAAAGCACTACAAATAATTGCTTTATTCCATTAAAAATACAACAAATGCATATATACAATGAAATCGAAAAAAAACTAATTTCTAGAAAAAAATAGGGCTCATATCAAGTGTAAATTAGGATTTTCAAGTCATTGTAGGGAAGAAAACCCAGATTGGAACTGGGTAGAAAAGAAAATCGAGGCACCAAAGCCTTGGAAAGGAGGCGGCATCTTCGATTTCTTTCCCCTTTTTATGATCCCACTCAAGCCTCTCTCATTTTAATCATAGCCCTTTGTTTGGCATCTCGGAAAATTGATCTTCGGGAAGGAAAATTTTGGAAGAAGGCGGGTTTTAAAAAATGCAGGGAATAGTTGGATATTTTGAGGGAGGCGACTATTGTTTGTTGGCAAGAAGCTTTCGTATATTTATAATGGGATTTTAGTTAGGGTTAGGGTTTTATTTAGTAAAGCTTTTTTTTTTCTGTTCAAATGTTTAGTAGAGCCCATGAATTTGTTCTTTTGGGCCTTTTTGTTTTTAAAAATGTTAATTGAAAAAAAATAACTCCTTTCGTTTGATTTTTTTTAGATTTTTTCATTTAAAATTTTCTAAAAAGTATTTATTTTTTTCATTTGAAATTTTTATTTATTTATTCCGTTTTCTAAAATAAAGACTCTTGGAATCAATTGAAAAAATTGTAGTATAACATGTGATAATTGAACGTTTTTGATAATGTGTGATAATCTACCTAAAAATTTAAAGTTTCAATTCGACTCGAATTTAATATATTATTATTATTTATTGGACTCGATATAATAAAAGTATAAACCGAATTCAACCTTTTAGTTTTAATAGAAAATTTGATTAAACCTGACTCCCTATTTACGTCATGCAATGTTTTCTCCTCCTAGTAATCTTTTGCGATGAGATCAGCTCGCTTGTGGTAAATTTCTGGTGGAACAATTGTAGAAACAAGGATAGAAACATTCACTAGATAAACTAGAATGACCTCTGTCGTCCGAAGGACCAAAGGGGCATGAGCTTTTGGAACCTCAGAATTTTTAACAAAACTCTTATCGCAGAAATTGCATGGAAATTTATAAAGCATCTGAAATCCCTTCTGGCTCAGACTCTTCGTGAAATCTATTACCCAAACAAAAATATCGATGCTCCCAAGTGCGTCAATCCTTCCTAGGCTTGGGCAGGTATTAGAGAGGGGGTTAAAGTGATAAGGGAGAGAGCTTTATGGAGAGTCAAAAATGGTAGATGTATTTTGACATGGAACGACGACTAGGTTTCAAAACTCTCTAAATTCCAAATTTCTTCTCAGCCGCCACCAAGAATCCCCTTTCCCTCAGTCAATAGTCTCATGAATCCAGATCAGAGATCGTGGAACAAATTCAAGATTGATGATCTTTTTTCTCCGATTGATGTTAAAGCGATCTTGTCTATTCCAATCGGAGGGCCAAACGTGAAAGATTCCTTTATTTAGACGGGAACGAAGAACGGGAAATAATCGTCCAAGTCGGATTATAGATTTATTGAAAAAAATTATGAGGCACGGATCAATCCCTCTTCCAGCGAAGCCCTGGGCGCGAGTAAAGATTTTTGAAAATCTATTTGGGAATTAAAAGTCCCGTCCAAAATTTGGTCCTTTCTTTGAAAGTTGTGCCATAATATAGTGCCTACTAAAGGCACCTTGGCGACCCAATTTCATGGAAAATTCTAGGACTCGTAATGCTGCCCTCGTTGCGGAGAAAGAGGGGAGTCCATAGAACATCTTATCTTTTTTTGTCCATTTGCACATGCGGTCTAGAAGGCATCTGGGTTCAATTACTCTCCTTCCTCTTTCGGTTTTTCTGGTTTTCCTAAATGGTGGATTAAGGTAAATAAATTCCGCAAATTGAGAAACTTTGAAGATGAATGTGCGCTCATTGCCTTTTCTCTTGTGGATGCTCTGGAAGTCGCGAAACGCCTTGGTGTTCGAATGAAGGAAAAAACTTTCTTGGGATGTGTGTTTTCGTGCGGCATGAGCCTTTACGGAATTTCATCATACTACTAAGACTAGCCCTTTAGAGAAGACTCATCTCATTTAGGAACCGAGGACATGGATCCCTCCTCCTCCTGACACGATTAAGATCAATTGTGATGCCGCATTTGATTACCACTCAGGAAAGGACTCAACTGCGGCCATTGCACGTGATTGTTCGGGCTCCGTTATCCAAGAAGTCTCCGCACCTTTTGCTCCGTCTGTTGCAGTGGCGGAGGCATCTGCTATCAGGCTTAGTATATCGTTGGCTCTCTGAAATGGAATCTCGAAAATTATCATTGAGGCTGATTGTCAAGTTGTTATTAGTAGGCTGAGCGCAAGGTCCCTCTCTGATTGGGTCTCTTCGGTAGTGAAAGAGTATATTAGGTTTCTTGCCAGATCATTTGCTTCTTGTATTTTTTCATTTGTTCCTCGCTCCTGTAATCAGGCTGCCGACTGGCTTGCCAAATATGTAAAAGACCTTCAGGGTCAAACTTTTTGGGACTCAGTTTCCCTCTTCTCATAGCTTGTATCTTTTTAGGGATCACACGCTTGAATGCTCCACATATACATTCTGATCTCATTGCTTTTATGCGCAACATTGCTCGATTTCGCAATTTGGGATGAGCAATTGATTTTCAATGGACTCCCCGTGAAGGAAATCGACTCGCAGACAAGCTTGACAATCTGCCGAATTACTGCATCTCTCTGTTTGATGAGCCCCCGATCCTATTGCGCTTTTATTAGATAGCCCGGTTACTATGGATGAGGTCCGTAAGGCGGTGTTTCAGATGGATGCTTATAAGGCCCCTGGATGGGATGGGTATCATGCTTTATTCTATCAGAAAATTGGGATATTGTTGGGGCTAGTGTTTGTCGTTTGATACAGGATATTTTCGAGGGGGCGCCTTTTCCGGATAGTTTTAATGAGACATTGCTGGTGCTAATTCCAAAAGTTAAATCGCCCGTAGATATGACACAGTTTCGGCCTATCAGTCTCTGTCAGGTTTTATACAAAATTTTGACGAAAGTGATTGTGAACAGAATTAAGCCTTTTATTCCAGAATGGGTTAAGGATAATCAGACGAGCTTTGTGCCTGGTCGTCTTATATCTGATAATATAATTATTGCACAGGAGGTAGTTCATTCTATGCGCCGGAAGACTGGGGCGAAGGGTTGGATGGCGGTGAAAATTGATTTGGAGAAGGCATATGATCGCCTTGAATGGGACTTTATTGCTGATACTATTAGCGACATTGGGCTACCAAGGAAGATTGGCAATGTGATTATGCGGTGTGTGTCATCTGTGTCGACGAGGATCTTATGGAACAGGGTGCAGACAGAACAGTTCAGACCGACTAGGGGTATACGGCAAGGGGATCCGCTATCACCGTATCTTTTTGTTCTTTGTATGGAGAGGTTGGGTCAGCTTATCGAACATAAGATTGCTCGGAATGTTTGGAAGGGCTTTCAGGTTTCGCGGCAGTGTCCAGTTATATCCCATCTTATGTTTGCGGACGACATGGTCTTATTTGCGGAGGCGTTGTTGGATCAGATTGAGGTGATCAATTCGGTTCTTAACACTTTCTGCAATGTCTCTGGTATGAAGGTTAGTGTGGCCAAGACAAATGTGTTCTTCTCTAGGAATGTTCCGCATGAGCTCCGTAGTGATATTTGCTCGGTGTGTGGTTTCAAGGAAGTTCAGAAT
The DNA here is from genome assembly GCA_958450335.1 of Hibiscus tridactylites. Lineage (NCBI taxonomy): Eukaryota > Viridiplantae > Streptophyta > Magnoliopsida > Malvales > Malvaceae > Hibiscus > Hibiscus tridactylites. The sequence goes on along the minus strand of OY288285.1, from coordinate 74,466,004 downwards.
CTGGGAAGGTATTTGGGCGTGCCTATGTTGCATCAGCGTGTTACTAATGAGACGTATGATTTTTTGGTTCAAAAGGTAAGAGATAGGCTGGAGGGGTGGAAGGCGAGATACTTATCTTTTGCGGGGCGTATTGTCTTAGCAAAATCCGTGTTATCAGCGATTCCTTCCTATTGCATGCAAACGACGAAGATCCCGAAAGGAGTTTGTGACAAAATTGAGCGTATTATCCGGGGATTTCTTTGGGGGAGTTCTGCGTCTAAACGAGGGGTTCATCTGGTCAGTTGGGATGAGGTGGCGTTACCTATTGATCAGGGGGGCCTTGGGTTCAGATTTCTAGATAGGCAGAACGATGCGTTTCTTATGAAAGTGGCTTTTAGTTTAGTGGAGAGGACGGATCAGTTGTGGGTAAGATTCCTCCGCGCTAAGTATAAATGCTTTGAACGTGTCCCGGTTTCTTTGATTAGGAGTAATTGTTCAGTATTGTGGAGGGGAATTAGTGCGGTTTGGGAAGATGTTCGGGAAGGGATTGTTTGGAATGTTGGGGATGGTGCGACGGTGGATTTTTGGAGAGATAGGTGGCTTGCGGATGTTGGCCCTCTCATCGACATTTGCCCAGAGGATGTGAGAGTGGTGTCTTCCTCTCGGGTCAGCGACATGGTGGACGAGAAAGGAGAATGGCTATGGGAGGCGTTTGTCGATATTGTGCCTCGTTTTGCTTTGGATCATATTGCGGCTGTAAAGCCACCGTCTGCAGCGAGTGGTTCTGATCGGCCAGGATGGAAGTGGAGTAGGACGCGTACTTTCACGGTGCGTTCCGCGTATGAAGCGCGAGCACAACAACAGGTAGCGGTGGATGTGGATTTGTGGAAGATAATTTATGCGTACAAGGGATTGCCGCGAATTAAGGCATTCCTTTGGCTTGTTGGTAAGGGGCGTATTTTGTCGAATGCAGAACGCAACCGACGGGGTTTAGCGGAGTCAACGGAATGTATGTTGTGCGGGGCAGTAATGGAGGATGTTGATCACATCTTACGACGCTGCACTATGGCTGTCTTCACGTGGGATATGCTAATCAAACCGCACCGGTTAGCAGAGTTCTATGCAATGCCTCTGCAAGCATGGCTGAGTGCAAACTTGCGGTCTGGTGCTTTCGCCAAGGAGGAGCGCGATTGGGCGTTGATGTTTGGGGGGCTCCTTTGGACATTATGGCGTATCCGTAACGAGCGCATTTTTGGGAGCTAGGATCCGTTTGGAGCGAGTGTGTTGGAGCGGTGTTTGTGGCTGGTGGAGGGCATGCGTCGTGTATCGCCAATTGCAGCACAAAGATCGCTTGCTGCTGGAGGTTCATTCGCGGATGGGGGTCGTCAGCAGGGGTGCTTGAGGCACTGGCGGCCACCGGGTAGAGGTGTGGCGAAAGTTAATGTAGATGGGGCACGGAGTGCTAGAGATGGAACCGCGTCATGTGGGGGTGTTATCCGAGATTGGCAAGGGAATTAGATTACGGGATTTGCTCGTTTTATTGGTAATTGTTCGGTGTTTGAGGCGGAACTTTGGGCGGTGTTCGAGGGCCTTAAGTGTGCGATGGGGGTTGACGAGAGGAAAGTAATAGTAGAAACCGATAACGCGGATGTGTTTCACGCTTTGTCGGGATCATCTCCAAGGACGTTATCTTCTTCGTTACTTGTTTCGATCCAGGACCTTGTTACTCTACATGGTGAAGTTGAGTTTATGCATGTTTGCCGTGATGCTAATCGAGTGGCGGATGCGTTGGCAAAATTGGCGGTACGGGATTCCTTTGATTTACATGTGTTTACTTCCTCGCCTACTGAGGTGTTGGAGTTATTAAGGGAGGATTGCTCCTAGCGTTGTTTTTTACCGGTTCGATTTGTTTTGAAGTTGTATGGATTTTACATAGGTACTCTTTTCCCTCATTAGGTTAGGAGGGTTTTTAACGAGGCCTATGTTAATCCTTTTCTCTCCATTTATCAAAAAAAATATATTTTTAATTATTTACATAAAAATTTGCTATTTTTTTAAAAATATATATAGCGTACACAAATCCCGTTAACCAACCCAGAAACCCCACGAAGGAAAAAAAAACTCAAAGAAAACATCTTTTACATTCCCCTCCGGTCATTTCACCGCCGCTGCCGGTGCTGCTGCCGCCACCACAATCACCCGTCACCTAGCCTTAACCTATTGTCTTCCACATTTTACCCTCACAATTTCTCCAAATTTACCAAAGAAATGAAATTTCTAGGGTTAGGGTTTTGAAGAACTCGATGAAAAAAAGAAAAGAAAAGTAACATGGAAGATTTCAAGGACTCGGAATCGAAATCGGTGAGCGAGACGGTGAACGGGTCACACCAATTCACGATCAAGGGTTATTCGTTGGCGAAAGGGATGGGTCCTGGGAAATGTATATCCAGCGATGTTTTTACCGTCGGAGGTTACGATTGGGCGATTTACTTTTATCCCGACGGTAAAAATCCGGAGGATAGTGCAATGTATGTTTCGGTTTTCATTGCTCTGGCTAGCGAAGGTACCGATATTCGAGCGCTTTTCGAGCTCACCCTTGTTGACCAGAGCGGAAAAGGGAAGCATAAGGTTCATAGCCACTTTGATAGAGCCTTGGAGAGTGGGCCTTATACGTTGAAGTACAGAGGAAGCATGTGGTAAGAATTTTGAGTTTTGTAGTTTAGGGGTTTGGTTAATAATTTTATTTCCTAGTTATTTGTATGTAGGAAGAATGAATCTGATATTTTATTTGGTACCTGTTTTTTTATTATGATTATTAAATGGTTTATATGTTAGTGAATTTTGATTGAAAATGGGGTTATTCAATTTGTGTATTATTATTAGTGTCAGCAATTTTGATTGAATAGGGGATATGAAATTGTTATTATGCTTTAGTTTGATGAACTGCTAAATGTGGGTGCTGTTTTAGGACATGGTAATTGGGAAGCATTTGTAGGTTATGTTCTTGCCAAATTTTCTTACATTTAATTTTGAGGATCTAAGCATTACACTGAATTTATCTGTGTCCAAGAATTATGAAGTAGTTAAAAACCACATAGAACCTGTTGTATGACTTAAGCAAACCTGGACAAGACCCAATGAGGCAATGACATAAACCGAGGAAATGAAACCTGATACTTTTAGAAGAAACACATGCTGGTGATTTCCATTTAATTTCACTTTAAATGTTAAATGTTCATCCGCGGTTGAAATATGTGCATATTCTATTGATGAGCATCTAAGTACCTCTACGTCTCACTATAATATTCTTTCCATGAGATGTTAAGTTTATTTGTTCTCTGAATATGCTACATGTATAAGTTCGTATATTATATTTTAGTAGGGATGATTTTACCTTCTTTCTTCCACACATTCAGGGGATACAAGCGATTCTTTAGAAGAACAACTTTAGAAAGTTCTGACTACATAAAGGACGATTGTCTAATCATGAACTGCACTGTTGGAGTAGTTAGAACTCGCCTTGAGGGGCCAAAACTGTCTTCTATTCCTGTACCACCATCAGACATGGGTCAGAATCTTAGAGTTTTGCTAGAGTCTGAAAATGGTTGTGATATAGTTTTTCAAGTTGGTGATGAGACATTTAAAGCGCATAAGTTGATCCTTGCTGCACGCTCACCTGTTTTTAAAGCACAGTTTTTTGGGCTTGTTGGGAATCCTAACTTGGATAAAGTAGTAGTGAAAGATTTCGAGCCTTCTATCTTCAAGGTGATGCTTCCTTTTACTTTCTTTTGGACTTTGAAGAATGAACCTACAACTAAGTATATTTCATAAGCAAACCCTTGAAAGAAATATATGATTCTTCTTAATTCATTGAATTAGAAATAGGATTCCACAAATTACGGTTCTTATATTTGTCTGGATGCGAAGATCCCAGTATCAGTGTTAAAGTAAACCGACCAGATCAGTCAGTTGGAACTGTTGAATCAGGAATAGTGGCCAGTCTGGCCCCGGTATATAATCCAATTGGGAATCTTTAAAACTGGATAAGAACTGGCAAAAAAGCGGAAAACCAGTGAAAATTGCTTTGAAACTTCTTTATTTTTTAAATAAAAAAAGAATGTTTTGTGTGATGAGATTTATTTATAGTAGATTTTGTACCTTATAGTAAAATGCATAATTTTATTAAAATTTTGTCATGCAATACTTTTTTAGACTGTAGAATTTATTTTTAAATACAACCAACCTTCAACCTGTAACCGCGATCTAACAGGTTTGATCACGGCTTTTTAACCATTGTCAAGTATAAATTTTAGTTATCTAGATGTGCTTTTTCATTATTTGGCTAATCAACTCAAACTAGAATCCATCCTCACCCTTGTCTGTTCTTTCAGGCAATGCTCTTATTTATTTATACAGACAAGCTTCCTGATGTACAAGAAATTACAGACTCAACATCTATGTGTACATCTACCAACATGGTGCAGCATCTTTTGGCTGCTGCTGATCTGTACAATTTAGATAGACTCAAAGTGTTGTGTGAGGCAAAATTGTGTGAAGAACTTAATGCTGACACGGTGGCAACGACCCTTGCACTTGCTGAGCAGCACCATTGTGCACAGCTGAAGGCCATATGTTTGAAATTTGCTGCAACTCCGGCGAACTTGGGAGGTGCGTGTTCATAGATACTACCAGTGCAAATTCCAGGTTATGTGAACTTGGTTTTTGTATTGCTTGCACTTCAGAAGCCTTTTTGTGCTTCCTTGTACATGTCTAGCTCTTGATGGATACTTGTATATCGATTTTCAAGTACCAAATACTCTTTAAGGTTAATGTACATAATCCCTTAACCCTCAAGCAGGTTTCGTACTTGAAATTTTTGGATAAAACTGTTATGCGAAATGCTGAGAAACGGATTAGAGCACAATATTCCTGTGGTCTAAACCGTTAAATGCTTCGTATATTGGAATGAATCCTCAAAAATTTGTTCATCTGAATGTTATTTTGTTGGATGCACCAAGTAATTATTTGTTTCTTGGAGTTGGATTCTTTTGCAAGTATTTGTTTTTTAATTAAGCTTGGCATTATCAATTGTTGACAACCTGTGCGTGCATTAGTTCCGAGGTCAATTGAAAGCAATTGTTCAGCAAAGGTAACGCGGAAACTAATTTATATTCCCAATGTTTATGCAGCGGTAATGCAATCGGAAGGGTTCAGGCACTTGGAGGAATCTTGCCCGTTTTTGTTGTCGGAGCTGTTGAAGGCCTTTGCATCCAGTGAGGAGAGCTTGAGCCTGCTGTCAAGTCGGAAGAGGAGTTCCAGCAGTGTATACGGGATGGATCTTGCAGCAGAAGGTCCTGCAACGGAATCAATGAACCCCAATGGCAGGCGAGTTCGGAGACGTTGATTCGTGATGGTAAGCGTAATTTGCAGTGTTTCCGGGACTAAAAATGAAACATTCGAAAGAGTGCCTGGTAATGTATTTACATGGTTTAACATATTAGTTAGAACTTGAAATGGATTTTTGGTTATATGTAAAGAGGAATTATGTTTTCTTGAGGTTGAAATGTATTGACTCCTGGTTTCTGGGTATCTCAAGCAATTTAGCATCGAGTTTAAAGTTTATTAATTAATTATGAAGTTAATTTGAGTAGTTGGTAAGTTTAATCATTTTTTAAATATGTATTTATCAATAATTAATGTTGAAAACTTCTAATTTTAATAAATACACTATCAAATTTAAAATTCAATAATAGCATTTGTTCTTTTAGATATACGAATCAAATTTAAAATTCAATAATAACATTTGTTCTTTTAGATATGCGGATTTAAGGGTGCGTGTGGACACTGCAGAGCAATTTCTGAAATCCTAATTATTATGATAGTAATTAGTAATTACATACTATTAATATAATAAAATTCTAAATTATTATTATTTTTAATCATCGATATCTAATTTATTGGTTGATTAATCTGAATCGAGTACTCAAGAGATATATTATAGGGTGATTTTTCCAACCTAATTATTCCGTTTAAAATGTTATAATTTGAACCTTTAGTATTATTGGCTGATTAATTTGAATCGAGTACTCGAGAGATATATTATAGGGCGATCTTTCCAATCTAATTATTCCATTTAAAATGTTATAATTTAAACTTTTGTCATTATTTAAAAATCTAAGTCTCGTTCTACAATATTTTGTCTTTATTGAAATGTGATGTAAATTGTTTTGTACCTTTGATGTCATACCATCCAAAAATTCAAAAAAGCAACAACAAATTTCTTAATAAAATGGCGATGTGAACTCTTTTTAACATTTCTTAATATATTTACTTTATAAAAATGATAAAATAGTTGATGATATAAAGTATAAAATATTGAAACATAACAAGTGTACAAATAAAAAAATGGATGATATTCATCCTAAGAGATACAAGTTCAAATCGCTTCGTTTACAAGGTGTATAAACATTGTCAAAGAGTTAAGAATATATATAAACAAATATTACCTTATATTTGGATCAATTTGATACAAGATAAAAATTCAAGGGCCAGGAAGAGTTGTTAATCAACGTAATGAAAATGAATTAAAAGTTTAGCCACTATAGTGAAAGTTCAAAAATTTGATGACTATATTGAAAGCAACTTAAAAGTTCAGAGACTACCATTTTAGTTTACCCTAAAATAAAAATAAAAGACAGTAGGCAATCTTTGTCTGCGACCAACCCACACACCACCAAAATGTCACTATTTGAGCATATGAATTGCTTGCCTTATAATTTCTCAGCCCTCCAATCCCAATCTCATCACTTCGTCTCCACTCCTCAGCCCTTCTTCCACTTTCCCAATCCTTTCTTTCATCCAAATCCCAATGGCCAAAGGTAAAAAGGAATGATTTTTTAAATCAAAAGTTTCATTTTTTATGATTTTAGTTCTATTTTTGTATCAGGGTCGATGGAGTCTGCGGCGGATCGGTACGAGTCGACGTTGAATGCGTTGTCGTCGTTGATAACGAAACGGAGTCGTGCTGATAAGAGTAATAAAGGGGATCGTTTCGACTTGCTTTTTGATTATTTGAAAGTAATTCTTTTGTTCTGTTTTTGGTTGAAGTTATTTTTTTCCAGAAATTTATTTGTTTGTTTATTTTAGTAGCTATGAATTAAGCTGTTTGTGCATTGGGTTTTAGATTTTGGAATTGGAAGACGCGATTTCAGAGTTGAAAATCATCCATGTTGCTGGCACTAAAGGAAAGGTATCGAAAAAAAAATACAATTTTTAGCTAATTAAGAATTAACTTTAAGAAGTAAGAATCTTTTCCCGTTCTTTTTCTTTGTATGCTGCATTTATCTATAACTTTGTCCTCGCATTCGGCCGTTTTCGATTAGCTTATATTCGTTTTTGGTCACATTGGGCTCCAATTATGTTGGAGTCGAGTTAGGTTGACCCTATGGAGTGGGAAGATTCTCCCTTAGACTCGAAACCGAGACTTGCATAAGGGGTTTCGAGCTCCTTACCACTTTGGCTTAGGCATTAGTACTATTTTTGTCAAGCTGGCTTCAGTGAAACATAATTCTTCTATCCTGTTTGTATATGGCATGTGAATTGTTATACTGATTCTTTCTTCATTTGGAAAATTGAAAGGGATCAACATGCGCGTTTGCAGAATCTATATTACGTAATTGTGGGTTCCGGACCGGACTTTTCACGTCCCCTCACCTTATAGATGTTCGTGAAAGGTTTAGATTAGATGGGTAAGTGTGTGAATTTGCTAGTATGTATATTTGATTTATTTTATGTAGGAATTTAAGTTATTGTCTATATTTCTTCTGCTTGGCATTATCTAAATACTGGCTAGCCACTTCTATATACGAGTATTTATAATTTTAATATAGATAGTTTTGTAATTTTCTTGTTTTCTTGGCTTCTTCAGTGTGGAAATATGTGAGGAGAAATTCTTGGAATATTTCTGGTGGTGCTATGATAGGCTGAAGGTACGTCTGTGGTAGTGTTTCACACCGAATAGTACTGGTTAAAAAAACCCACTTAATAAATTGAGCATGCTGATCCACAATTATGTGGGTTTTGTTACAGTACTATATTTTATTTTTAATGCGGATTATTTTCTTTTCTAAGTAGTAAGTATTTTGCTCTACAATAAAGACTTTCTATGGCACCAACTAGCATTATACATTAATTGTTCGTAAATTAATTATTAGAATTTGCTAAAGAATTTCTCATAGTACCTGTCTTCAACAAAGTATCATCAGACTTAAAGTGATAATCCTGCATGGTGGATATGAATTATTATTATTATTATTATTATTATTTTTTTTTGGGGGGGGGGGGGGGGGGAGGGGATACTTTTTGAGAATTCGGCATGGCAACATGAAGTTGGGGCTTCTGTAGCCAAGACTACTTAGTGGAAGGAATAAGAATTGAGCCGTATAGTATTTCAAACAAACCTGAATAATACACACGGACTTACCTAGATTGCCTGTCTTTGACAACTTGAAACAGCGTCATCTGCAATATATTTTCTCTCTGACCGGTTCCATATCTATTGTTGAACAAACAGTACTGTCTTTCATTTTGGCTTTCCCCTTTGAACAATGTGTTTAATCCTGTTGACCTTTTTTCGTTGATTTGCAGGAAAAAGCCAGTGATGATGTACCAATGCCTACATACTTTCGCTTCCTGGCCTTGCTTGCCTTTAAGATATTTGCCGCAGAGAAGGTTTGATGTGTGTTATGATCCTTCTATATGTGCTTCTTCCATTTCATGAGCATCCTCTGCTAGTGAAGAAAAAATAAATATTGCCTTTAAATTCTCTATGCAGGTTGATGTTGCTATTCTGGAGGTTGGTTTGGGTGGAAGGTTTGATGCAACTAATGTGGTATGTTTCCTAATTTAGTTCTCAAATACGCTACATGTCTTCCAAGCAAAGCGTGTAATCTGTAGCCACCTTGGTGCTGAAATGTAATGCTAGTGCTTATCTTGTTCTAATTTTTGTCAATATGTGTTATTTTTTAGGTTCAAGCACCCATTGTGTGTGGTGTATCTTCCCTTGGGTATGACCACATGGAGATTCTTGGTTAGTGTTGTATATATTACATCAGTTAATTGCTAAAAAATAATGACCTAAAACAAATTGCTCATAAATGTATTGTAGTTACTAACTTAATATAAATGACAGATCCCTCGATAGCTTTTTGAAATTGCTGAATAAGATCTTTGAGAGACAAAGAAACATTTTAATTTGTATTGCATTATTTTAACATCATGCAGTAAATTCATAATATATATGATTTTTTTGAACCTCGTGTTGGCAACTGCATTTTCATTATACCTTTGAGGTTTCATTACCCGGAGCACTTGAAGTTTTAAGCTTAAAATCGAGAAAAATTAAATTATGCAGAATTAAGTGAAAGTATAGTTAGACTTGTTTTAGTGAGTGTTGTCTACACGTATGGCGAACAAATTTTTTGGTTCCGTCCAGTTGTACTGGTCTTAAACCAGTACCAAGTTGTTTAAGTTCCGTCCGGTCAAATTTTTGATTGTCTATTTGCTTCCTCAATTTAGACTATATGAAATCTGCTTAGTGTCTCTCTGGACCAACTTTCTGAGATAGGAGAAATAATTACTCGTGAATTTTTTCATTTGATGTATCCACGTATGCCGAACAAAAAAAACTTACTACTTTCAGAATAATTCAAGTTAATGCTAAAGATTTTGCTTTCTTTTCTGGATGGGCATAAACAGGAAATACTCTGGGAGAAATTGCTGGGGAGAAGGCTGGTATCTTTAAGGTGTTTTTACTTTTAGAACTATATCGATTTAAAGCATATGATAAGGGTCTGTTTCTGTGTTGTACCATAACTTAAATCTTTCTCCTATTTTTGTTTGTTCCTTTTCTATTGCAGCATGAGATACCGGCCTTTACCGTACCTCAACCTGACGAGGCAATGCAGGTGCTTGTAGAGAAAGCTTCAAATTTGAATGTAAGTTTCATAACTCTTTCATTTCTAAGTTCCCTTACGAAGAATTTAAATGCATGACTCAACTTGTATTCAAATTCTGGATTTTGCCTTGTTCTAAAGGACATAAGTATGCTAGTCTGAAGATGATTATGTTCTTCACAGGTAAGCCTTCAAGTGGCGCATCCAATAGATGCAAGTTCGCTGAATGGTCTGAAGCTTGCACTTGAAGGTGAACATCAATATTTAAATGCTGGTCTTGCTGTCGCGCTGTGTACTGCTTGGCTTCAGAGGACTGGCCATCCTATCAGCAATTTCAATCAAACAGTGAGTTCTATTTATTAGAGACTTTCTCTGCATTCCAACGATTGTTTGCTTAAAAGTGGTTTATTTCCTTTGAATAGGGTCCATTACCTGAACCATTTATTAAGGGTCTAACAACAGCAAGTTTGCAAGGGCGGGCTCAGATTGTACATGATCAATTTACCGACACTGAAAGTGTAGGAGATCTGGTTTTTTATTTGGATGGAGCACACAGTCCTGAAAGCATGGAAGCTTGTGCGAGGTGGTTTTCTCTTTGCGCTAGGGATGATAAGCAAACGGACGAAAGATCTAAGGATACTGCGCAGGTAGAGCACCAGTGTTTAGAATTTATACATAAAAGAGAATACTTCATCCTTATGGACATCAGTGTTGTTGATGATATTCTCATAACTTATATATTTGGTCTCATTATATCCGCTATTCAAGCTTTTCTATTTTAGCCAGTCAAAAGAAGCAATCAAACACGCAGAGTATGGCGCTGGCTTGTGTTTTGCTTATGGGTTGATAGAATTAAGGACAATCTTAACCTAGGAGGGTATTGGGTTTTCCGAAAGCTTCAGAACTCAGAAGTTTGATGATTGAGTTCATAAAACTCAAACATAACTTGAGGCCAGAGTAAACATATACTTTGATTGTTCTTTGAGCTGTAAACTGTTCACTTTTTTCGAATATATGTTCATGTACATCTAATTTATATTTTTGTGCTTGGTTTTATCAGGACTTTCTGAACTTCAAGGCTTCAAGCTTTGAACTAGATTTGGCCTGCATCTTTCTGATGGTGGACTAAAGTTTTTTGAGAATTTTTTTTTGCAGATTCTGCTGTTCAATTGTATGTCGGTGCGAGATCCACAATTGCTTATGCCGCGCTTGATGAGGACATGTGCCAGCCATGGTAATTGCTTGAGTTAGAGGCAGGTTTAGATGTGTTTTCTTGGATAGAATTTTATATCCATGTGATGGAAAGCATCATAAATGCATTTGAAGTTCATGAAAAACTCGTATTTAAGGGGAATGATTAGGTTCAAGTGCTTTAATCCTACCGTGCCCCGCTTTAGTCTAAATGGATATGTTTGGTTTTCTTTTCTAAAGCTTTTCCATATACTTGGAGGGTTATATCTCGATACCCATGTCTGAATATATGTTGGACATGGATTTCAAACACGGGTACTTTAAGAAAACGAAGATTCAAAGCAACATAGATTATAGCAAGATAAGTTTATATTCTTCTTTGGATTGACTAAAAGCTAAGATTCATCTTGACAAGAAGAAACTTCACATTTAAGTCGATGGGACGGCAGGAAGCTTTCTTGGACAAAGAAATTTATATATTAAATGTTTCTTACAATCTTGTAACATTATTTCAGGTGTCCATTTCAAGAAGGCTCTCTTTGTGCCGAACATATCGGTGTATCACAAGGTTGGATCCAATACTTTACCTACCGTTGATCCTCAAGTTGATTTGTCATGGCAATTTGCTCTTCAAAGAGTGTGGGAAAACCTTATGCAGAGTGATAAAGGTATCCTTCTAATACATGGCTTCACATTCTTCTTATTTTTCAAAATTCATAGTTTGTGAATTCTGCTGGATTTGTAATTTTAAACTAATAAAGACTGCAACTTTTTCGTTGTAAAACGCTTTTTTTCCTTTCCCCGTATTTTTATTTCTAATGGGATTTACTTCCCTTGGATTCAAGTTCCATTATCTGCTTGATCATATAAGTTAGTGAATTGATTTTGATTATGAACATCTCAAAATGTGCAAAGTAATTGGAGACATGGAGCATAATGGGTGCTTTTGTTCGGTTTGGTTTACGATGATTGTTTTCTTCATATACTAGGAGGGGAGGCCAGTAACATGGATCAAGTTTGTGAAGAAGTGAAAGACGATACAGGAATGAGTGTTAGGTGTTGTAAAAACAGTTCCGTCTTTTCTTCTCTACCATCCGCTATAAAATGGCTCAGGGATACTGCCCAGAAGGATCGGTTTGTTCGACTTCAGGTAATGCTTGAGATTATAAGCTCACTGTTGCCAATATTTGCCTGTCTTTTGTACATAACAAGGTTAGAATACTTCAGGTGGAGTTCCTGGCTATGGTACTTTAGACTACTTTACGTATTTTAACGTGTACATCGTAGGCTTTTAGAACATGCAGGGCTATGCATGAATCGAGCCATTGAGCGACTCTTGTTCCTCCTAAACATTAGTTTTTAAAAGTGTTTTCCTTATATTCAGAGAATCATATACACCCATGTTTGAATGTGTTAAGAATGTCAACATAGGTAGGGCGAACTTGGCAAAAACTTGACCATAAGCATACCCCATTTGTACTCGTTTTATCGGGACTTATCGAAGAAGTATTGAGGTCATGGTTTGGTTGTAACTTTCTCTTTAATGCTTATGGCCTTCCTTTTTCTGATTGATCAGGTCCTTGTCACCGGTTCCTTGCATCTCGTCGGCGATGTCTTGAGATTAATCAAGAAATGAGGCTGAATCCCCCTATGCAATCCTTGTTCTTCCTACATCATTCATGTAACAGAGACAAAATGGACTCATTCTCTTTTACCGAGCGAGGCAACTTCGCCATGGTCCTCAACCACCTGCTAATGGCTTCCGAGCTGTCGGTTTTCCGGGGGTTGCTAGTTTAGGTAAACAATTTGATTTACGAATTTCGAAATTGGCATAACTTTGATGAGCAAATGGATTATTGTTTTTTGAAACATGTTGAGACAAATCCAACAAAACATAGCAATTCAGTTTGATTGATGAATTGAATTATCATTTTGGTGATGCTGCAAGCAAATGAAGTAAAACCAATAGTACTTAGCTTTTTCTTTTGTCCAAATTTATCTTCTAGTTAATACTTTCCGTAATTAGTGGATCGGTTTTTAAGTTTTAGTAAGTCTCTCAACTCTGTCTGATATATATGTATACTTGACTTTATTCGATTTGACTTTATCAGCCCGATTAATTCAACTTTTTACTCGATTCGATCGAATGTTCACACCTACTTGTCATTATTCAAAGTTTCTCATTAACTTAAATAACGAAAAGCGTTACGGAATACAAACCCGGTTCACAAGCCTAGGCATTCCACCCGACAATAAACAGCACAAAAAGAAGTAAAAAAAATGTAAACAACCAGCGTATCTTGATCCTCCATTACATTCAAATCAAGGTATTTCCATGTATGTAACCTAAAAGGATCACTTCATTCTACGGAGAACAACAAGCAACTTTATTTCCATTTTTGTTCATCTTCGAGATGTTAACGGTGGTTCCTCGAGGCAGGCTCGGGGCCGAAGTTTCCTGTGCTGCCAAAGCTTTTCTCCCCAAGATTTGGTAGATATCCATTAAGATCTTCTGGAATGCTTTGTCGATGTTGAGAGCTCCGAGCGCCGACGTCTCCAAGAACAATAGCCCTTCTTTGTCGGCGAAGCTTTCGGCGTCTTCTTTCGACACTGCTCGGAGATGACTGAGGTCTGATTTGTTCCCCACCATCATGATTACGGCGATGTTCGAGCCCGCATGCTCCCGCAGTTCTTTGAGCCACCGCACGGTGTTGTCGAAGGTTTGCCTTTTGGTTATGTCGTAAACGAGAAGTGCCCCTACCGCCCCTCTATAGTAAGCGCTCGTGATCGCTCGATACCGCTCCTGACCGGCCGTGTCCCATATTTGTGCTTTAACTGTCTTCCCTTCTACCTGATAAAAAATGCAAGAAGCGACTCATCGATACATTTATGGTTGCGGACGTAACGAATGTTAAGCGATAAAAAGAAAGAAACAATCATGTACATATATAGATAACCTGAAGAGTCCTTGTTGCAAATTCAACACCAATAGTAGACTTGGAGTCCAAGCAAAACTCATTCCTTGTAAATCTCGAAAGAATGTTTGATTTTCCGACACCCGAATCTCCGATTAACACAATCTTGAACAAATAATCGTATTCATGATTTAATGCCATTTACTCTTTTCTTTTATGGAATTTCAGATCTACTAGATTCATAATAAAAGAGAGAAAAAAATGAATTAGTACAATTCTAAACTCGAAATTCATAAAATAAAGAGTGAATGAAGAGAAGAGACTAACCATAAAAGGGATTGATTAATGGATTAATAACTGATTAGTGATAGGCAAAATGTGATTAGTGAAATTTCAGGTTTTTGGTGATTGTTTCATCATTTCTGTGAAAGTTTTTGTTTTTCCATAGCAAAGAGAGGAAGAGGAAACAGAAAAAACGAATGGCAAGGCACATATAACGGTCCTTCTATGGGAGCTAAGGGCCAAGTGTTGAACTTAGAGGGATCAAAATATAATTATTAATTTTTGAGGGATTAAAATAAAAAGAAAATTACAGATGTTAAGATTTAAACTCGAATATATTAAATGTAATGGAAGAATTTAGTAATATGTGTCCTTATAATACCTTTGATCTTATATGTACTCGAGGTGTATCAATTCAGTTCAAATTGCATACATACATACATACATACATACTAATAGTTACAATAACTCTTATTTTTTACTGATAATCTATATTCGACACATATTCAGACATGAGTATAAAGATATGATTATCTAAATATATGAAAAATTTAGGAAAAAAAATAAACATACATGTGTACATAGGGCAAATCCAAAGATGGGCAGGTAGAGGTCTTGGTCCTTTGGATAAAATGCTAAAAAAATTTCTAAGCCCCATTTAAAACATATCAATTCAATTTAGTCCTTTTAACATTAACTTTTTTAAGATAATTTATATTATTTACTTTATCTTCCAATTAAAAAATCCTAACTCCAATTTGGTGAAGGGCACAATTGTTGTATCCGAAAGAGAACTAAGATCAAAGTGGTTGGTCCAAGTGATAAGCAGGTTAGTATCGCTTAAGCATGTCTCGAATTCGAGTCTTTGTATATGTAAAAAATTCTCGTTGAAAGACTCACTCACCAAAACTAGGTGTGCGACATAGATTGGTCCGAATTAGTCAAGCAAAAAAAACCCAACTGATAATTTATTTTCTTGAATTTTCATTTTCTCCACCCTATCACGGTTCATTTTCTCCACCTTATCATTTAAAATGTGAAAAGAATTATATGAAATGTAATCAGAGTGAAACAACAAGGGCATTTGGTCTAGTGGTATGATTCTCGCTTAGGGTGCGAGAGGTCCCGAGTTCAATTCTCGGAATGCCCCAAATTTTTAATTTTTCTTTTGAAAAGGATAGGCTCTTCTGATATAAAAGCTGCTTCAAATTAACTACAAGAATGTGTTATCAACTCACACAGATCAGTATTTTACTGCAACAAAGAAGTTTTATGTTATCAACTTTTCTGTTTATCCTTCTTTATTCTTTTCATTGCCGAACGATATGATCCGGTAGCAAATCGTCGATTCCGGAACTCTTGAATACCTTTCAAGAATGGACTTTCCAACAATGTTTGGATAACATTCGGAACCAGAATGAAGTAGCTTTCGGCAAAACTGGACATTTTTCGAAAAAGGGATCAATGTAGTAGATCGGTTCGGATTGGCTAGGGGTTTCGAGTAAGATCTTCGACGCCACACATATATTGAGGCTTCAACACGGTCTGCAATCTCAAGAGCAACATGTTCCGATGATATGTCGAGGAAATCGAGCAAGCACTCCGCGGAGAATTGATTGGACCTATAAATCAAATCTCCTAGACAAGCTCTTCCATTCTGCAACAAATTTTTCGGAAACTATATGGTACGTATGGCATATTGATAACAGTTTGTAACATTTAAGACATCAGATAGGGGCTCGTGGCATTGTCTGTCGACCGATAACGTAACGAGACAGCAAAGTATGTCGAGTTTTCTGACCTTTGGGAGTGTGTCTAAATACAAGTCCGGAACTTCCATTTCTGATAAAGAAACGCTGTTGATTGCCATTGCAGCTTTCAATATTTGATTCGATTCGATTCTTTTTCGAATAATCGCTGAGACTGCCCGTAGGCACTCCTCAGTATTTCATTTCCCTATTTTTCTTTATCATTCTATTATCCCACACTTTTTATGTCTTTTTCTTGTTTCTTTTTGACACTATTTTGTTCATATGAATCAACTATAAGTATACAAGTATGTGTGATGTCACGCTAACATGATTTTTGTATGACTTTTTATTTTTACATTTTCTTAGAATATAAAATTTATTTTATATTTGACGTACCTTAATCGTACCCATATCCTGTAATTTTAAAATCTATTATTTCTTGTCCCCGTTTCTGTACCATACCATTATCTAAATTCATATTAGTCATCAGTTCACCTAATTTTTAACAGACTCTCTTACTCAATTATTTATCCGTCGCATTCTTATTTTATCTTTTCACATGAAACTAAAGTTATTCATCATTAGCTCATATAGTAACTCGCAAACTCTATCTTTTTACATGAAACCCTAAAATTATTCTTCATTAGCTCATATAGAAACTTGCAAACTCCTTTAGTTTCTCATGTCATTAGTTCTTATATTATGTGTATTTAGTTCATGTACTCTAATTTAATTAGTTTTAGTTCTTAAGTTTTATGAATTTTAAAATTTCAATCCTGCCCCAAGCTGTATATAGATAATATAACTAAATTTTGGTCTAAACAATAATTATTAAATACGTTAAATGAGTTATATTTTTGTATTACGAGTATGTTATAAATTTAGCATTGTTCTTCAAATTAATTATTTTAACTTCCTGTAATTTAATCATGTTGTTTTTGTATTGTTTGGGTTATATCAAAATTTTAAAATTTTAAAAGTAAATTATTAAATTTGACAAATTAGAGATAGAGACTAAATTTGAAATTCATGCATAAAATATGGACTAATGGAAAATATTGACAAAAATTTAAAGGGCGGGCCTTCCGTCCTTTAATCTTTTTGTCAATTTGTGCCATTAATCCCTAAACTATGTGTTAGTTCTAAATTTA
The DNA here is from genome assembly GCA_958450335.1 of Hibiscus tridactylites. Lineage (NCBI taxonomy): Eukaryota > Viridiplantae > Streptophyta > Magnoliopsida > Malvales > Malvaceae > Hibiscus > Hibiscus tridactylites. The sequence continues at coordinate 74,448,782 of OY288285.1, read as the reverse complement.
GTCCTTGAATTCTAATTTATAAATTTTAGTCATGTACTTTTGGAAATTTAAAAATTAGATATAACTCAAACGGTACAATGATATCATGATTAAATTATAAGAACTTAAAATAATTAGTTTGAAAAAAGATAACTAAATTTACTCATTATATTGGAAAATCAACTAAATAGATTTAACAACTATTTTTGGGTCATGGACTTTAGTCACCTCTCACGTTCAAATAATAAGAGTTTTTTTTCTCAATAAAATTTGTATAAAATTGATTGTAGTCAAAATCGAGTTCTTAAAAATTTAAAAATATTTCGAGAATTAATTTGATTTCAAAACTATTTTGGGATATAATCATTCTTTCCTTTCATCGATATTACGAACAATAATCTCATATTTCACGCAATATTATTGTTTCTCTTTTATTAAGTAAAGATTAGGGGTGAGCAAAACTCGAATTAACTCAAAAAAATTAATATTTTAATTTCGAGTTATTCGAGTTAACTCGAATAATTTAAAAAAATTTTGAGTTTGAGTCGAGTTGAAATTTGCCCAACTCAAAAAATCAAAAATCGAAAAATTGAATTTTTATAGTTTTGCAATTTAGTCTCTAATTTCATTTTTCTTCAATTTCTTTTTCATTTTAAGTTTATTTTTGGCCAAATTTGAACCACGTGATCCTAAGCCAATTTAAAATACTTATTTAGCTTCAATTCATATTTGCGAAAATATTTTTTTTTTGTAATTTAGCCCCACAACTTTGTATTATTTCCTCATTTCTTCAACCCATCATTCGTTTTAAGTCTATTTTTGACCAAATTTGAACCACATGCTCCTAAAAAAAATTTAGAAAACCAATTTAACTTCAATTCATATTTTTAAAATATTTTTCTTATTTTTTTCAATTTAGCCCCTCAACTTTAAATGATTTCTCATTTCTTCAATTCATTTTTCGTTTTAGTCTATTTTTGACCAAAATTAAACCACATTATTCACCAACATTATATAATAACAAAATTATTTTATATTTTATACAATTATTTTTTTGATTGATGTATCATTCTGTAAAATCATTATATTTGCCTATATGATACTGTTATCGCGGCATGCACTACCATGTATGTTTATCATGTCATTTCAAGTCATTTATTGTTGGTTAACAAACTGTTTTCATTTGTAGATGGATCATTTTAACCCAAAATGAAACGTTTAAGGGCAAATTGCTTTAAGAAAAAGAATAGGAGTCAAAATGACAATCCGGTCAAACGTTAAGGGGCATTTTTTGGCATTACGCCTACTTTTTACTAAATAATATTACAAATTTTATTATACATGTGAAAAATAATATGAATATATATATATATATATATATCTTATATGGTTAGAAAAAATCGTTTCAATTGGAATTAAACCGCAATATAATGTGATAAGTGTAATTATTTGATACACTGGCGCTGGAAACTAAAAGTTTCCACAAGCGACTTAGTTTTAGGGTTTAAGGACTTAGTTTAGGGTGTATGGTTTAGGGGTTTAGGAGTATGTGTTTTGAATTTAGGGATAGTGGTTGAAATTTATATTTAGGGTTTATAGGTTAAATTTTAAATCCTTATCATGATACCCTAAAAACTAAACCTTAACCTTTAACCCTAAATTCTGACCCTAAATAATAAATTCTAACCATTATCCCTATATTCTAAAACTATACACATAAACCCCCTAAACCATACACCCTAAACTAAGCCCTTAAACCCTAAAACTAAGGTGTTTGTGGAAACTTTTAGTTTCCACCGCCAGTGTATAGGATAATAATTCATATGATAAATAATTACAATAAAATTTGTATAGGAACTCGAAAACTCGACTCGACTCGAATTTCTTGAACTCGACTTGAATCGAAAAAGTTTCAAATTATGTTTGAGTTGTAAAATATGACGCTTCAACTCGAATAACTCGAAAAAATTTTACTCGACCCGATCGAACGCTCACCCCTAGCTGAGAGTTTTGCATTTCAAAAACAAATATAAAAAAATCACATAAAATAAGAGACCATAAGTGTTTTTTACCACTCAACTAATTAATAAATTTCGTATTATTATTTTTGTTTTTATCATATTTGTCGTATCTAAAACCAAATTACCTAGCAATAAATAAAGTACTTTCTTGGGTTACTGGGTTATTGGGGCAAGTGTTGGAAAGGCTCAAACATGCTTGGGATAGAGGTTACTGTCGTATTATCGTGGAAATTGATAATAAGGAAGTCGTTAGGCTTTTAAATATGCTGGCTAGGGACGTTGGAGATTATTCGATAGTTTATCATGTCAAGTTGATGTTGTTGAATGATTGGGATGTTCGGTTTCATTGTGTGTCACGTAAGGTTAATAGTGTGGGTGATAGTTTAGCGAAACATAGTTTGAATTTAGTGAGTGGGGTGGTTGTCTTTTGTCAACCTCCGAATTTTGTGTTAGATTTGTTTCATTCGGACATTAGTGAGGACGTCATTGACGTATAATTTTATGTAGGTTACCGGGTGCACTTTTTTTCCTCCAACTTAGATTAGGGAGGTTTTTTAACGAGGTGCCCGGATAACCAACCTTCTTTTTCAATAAAAAAAATAAAGTACTTTCTTAACAATTAAGTACCTTGCTCTTAAATGTTAATTAATATGCATTTATGTAGTTAACGAAAAACACGACATGTGTATAGTTTATATAATTACTTTAAAATTGGTTTAAGGGATATTTCACACCCCTAAATGCTGTCATTCTGTGAGAAAAAAACGTTAAAGAACTCACAAATTGTATGATATTTTATAATAAGTGACAATTTATTATTTTATAGCTTATGATATTTTCAATCTTATTTATTTTTATAGTTTGTGTGTTATATTTCATTGTTTTTTTTTAATTTTTTAGTATTTTTAATTCTATATTTTCTTAAAAATCAAATAAGTTTTAGAATTTTTTTTTTAAAAAAATCAATTAAGTCCTCTGCTATATTATCACAGTGAACAATCATGTTCGTATCATGACTAATTATGTCAACATTGTAACAGTCAACAATAATTTTCGTCGGTCACAAAATTAAATTGATGTGATTATCGAATTTAAGTATCCAATTAATTGTACTTTTCGTTAATGAACTAAATTAATTATTTTACGTGAGTTCAAAGACTAAAGTACCCCTAAAGATATAATAGTTCTTTAACCTATACTACGGACAAAAATCTCATATCTCAAGTTATATTATTATTTTTATCTATACCATATTGGCCTTATCTAATACTTAATTACTAAGCAATAAATAAAGTACTTTCTTAACTACCAAGTACCTTACTCTTAATTGTTAGTTAATATGTGTTCAGAAATTTAACGAAAAGCCATGACACGTATCTTCATCAGTAGTCGAGAGTTCGATCCTCGTCTTGGGCATGAAACAATTTTAAAATGTGTAGCCAGTGTCTATCTTTTATATGAATCAACGAAACACGAAAAGATTAATTATTAAACTCGTTCTAGTCGACACGTTGAGAAAAAAAGCCGTCGCATGTTGTCTAGTTTATATAATTACTTAAAAATCTAAACTTGTTTATTAATCACATTAAATTTGAGTAATATTATTAAATCTAAATCCAATTCAAGTTACATTATTCATTATATCTCTATATATCCAAATTTAGTTCATAAAATAAATGCAAAAACAAAAGCTTTTTTAAAAAGTAGGTAATGGATTTAGATTTTTAGACCCGAATAAATTATTTAAAATAGTATAACAGAGTCAGGTTTCTGAATGTGCGTCTACAAAAAGTAAAACAAATGCAAATAATGAATATTGAAGATTAATACTCGCATCCATTGTAAAAATAATAATTAAGATACTGAAATAAAATATTTCCACAAATTGCAATACATGAATATTTCAAAGTTACTTAAATACCCATAAAATATTTAAATTTGCATTACCTAATATTATATAAATTATATTCTGATATATAATATGTGTAAAAAATTATACAACTCTTCATATTTAAAGTATACAATTTAAAAATCTAAATAATAATCTTAAAACACTAAATTTTAAACGGAACTTGGAGTAAAAGTTTGAGGGGAGCACTTAAATTTTTTAATATTTTGGAGGATCAAACAAAAAATTAAAATTTTTTAGAGATTTAACAAAAAAAAATTGAGAAGAAATTTAATTAAAATTATTCAAAATATTAAAGGTTATTATAAATTTTTAAAAAACTTGATGGGGTCAAATTAAAATTTTCAAAAATTTTAGGGGCAAAATTTAAATTTCCCAAATTTTTGGGAGACCATGACCTGCACCAGTCCTTAAAGCATCCTCCCTTGTTTTATCTTAAACCCTAAATCATAAAACTATAAACCTAAATCTTAGATTCTAAACCCTACAAACTAAAACTCTAAATTATAATATTGTCGTTTTTAACATTGCGCATCAAAAACCTAAAAGCTCTCCCCCTTATTTCTCCCTCAAAGCTAGTGTCGCTCAAATCAGATCTCAGATCTGGTCTTTCCCTTGGCGGCCAGCTGTTATTTTGGTGGCTGGCCTCTCTCCTCCCTTCGTTCTGTTCTCTTCCTCTGCTGCAAGTTGACTTTTTTTCTCATTTTTCGGTTGGTTTTGCTTCTTAAGCTTTATCTGGTGTTTTTCGATGGGTGTTTTGAGCCTTGGTCACTACGGTCCAAGTTTGGGCACCAATTTTAGAAGAGGGACGGTCGGTCTTCTTTGTCGGCTCGAAATAGGAAAGAACAAGTTGAGGAGAGGTTCCGTCCTTCTTGTCTTTACACTTCGTTTTTTCATATATATTTTTTGTTGAGTTTTTCTTCGCCTTTTAGTTTTGAAGGTTCAAAGAATGTTGGGGGAGGTAATGGTTTCGGCAATTTGTCCATCTGGTGTTCCTTTTGCATGTGTTTGTTTGTTTCCGGCGTTTTGTCGGGATCTCGTGTGAAGAGGCTGACCTATTTTTTATGGAACCTCATTTGTCGTCTTGCTCAACTCGGCGCTTGGATCTCACGTCGGTGTTAAATCTCGTCGTCATGTTGTCGATTGCCTTTGTGAGTGCTGATTTTTGGCTCTCCTTTCTCACTTGTGCTGGCCATTGCAACCTTCTCCTCCCTCCTCCGCTCGTTTGTGGCGGCTCTCCCCTTTTTCTCTTGGTTCCAGATTTGTTGGGTGCCCGTCTTGTTTTTCATTTTCAGATGTTTGTTCTTGACTTCTTTACCATGGTTTGTATGCTTCGTTTCTTTTGAATGAAGACTTATATTCTCATTCGATAAAAAAATTCTAAATTATAAAGCTTGAACTAAACACGTGACATAACAAGTTTCTGTAAATTTTTGTGTATTAAATTTTTTTCATATTATATTGCCCAACAATAAATAATAAATTTGAAAAAATAGAATTATATGATACTAATATAATATATATAATTAAAAATTATAAAAAAAACTTAATAGTCTAATATGATATTAAAAATTAAATTTTTGAAATGAAAATTTTACTTTCACCTACTTGAGTCTTTATCATGTTATCTCATTTTATATGAGTTCGAGTCTTAATATTTATCATTTAGAACTTAAAAACTCTCTATTCAATAAAAAACCAATTAAATCTTTTTTTATTAACTGTTTTTATCGTTGACCAATTGTAATAGTTAATGACATTAATAACCCCATAGATAATAAAAAGCTTTACAACTCTAGAAGAATTAAGTGAGGAGAAAAAGGAAATGATTCAGTAAAATTATACTTATATAACAAATTGTTTATTCTCGAATTAGACAATAATTAGGCAATCTTTTATATGAAATATTGGCTCAATTGAGTTTATTTAAAATTCACAATCAAATAAACCACTATAACTTGTTTATGGAATTTTTATATATTTACTAGTTGAGATATCTTAACAATTTTGAAAATTTATTTAATAATGAATTTTCAATTAAGAGTTTAATTGAGATTTTTTTTATTTTGAATATTTTTAAAGTAATTACAAGGTAATATATGTTCATATTTTTTTCTTAACTCTTTGATAAAGCGCACATACATTGCAAACAAAACTGCTCGAACTCAAATATTTTAAGATAAACATTATCTTTTTTTTCATTGAGATCACTCGTTAGATTTTAATTGAGACAAGATTTCACTCGTTTATTCAACATATAAAATATATTATATAAATAGTAAAATTACTAATTAGTAAGTAATCAATTAAGAAACGTGGCTGGTGGCTTGATGTTTGGCCAATTCCAATGACATCCTAAACCTTATATAAAGGCTCTTATTAGTTATTACCTTCAATTTAAGATAGATATATGGAGTAATAATTTTTATTTTATTTTTATTTTTTGAGAAAATAATTTTATTTTTTAAAAATAAAATATTTTAAATGAATTTTAATAGTTAATGATGTGATAATTTTAAAATTGGGTTGGAAGAGTCTCTCCCCTAATGGGCTTTTGTAGAATCCAATTCGAATTAATCAGCCTATGAGTTGGATACTTATTTATAGCAACAACAGAGGTCACTCAATTACGGACAATATTACATTTAGGTCACCCAATTATTAAAAATTATACTTGAGTAACTCAATTATAGGTAATGTTACATTTGGGTCACCCAATTATTAAATGTTACATTTGTGTTACTCAATTATGGGTAATGTTACAATTGGGACACCCTTCATATTTTAAAAAATAGATCAATTTAGTCATTTTTCTTCCAAATCACGTGTATACACGCCTTAACACTAGAGTATTTCATTTGAAATTATTAATTTATCTAATACCCAAATTGATATATATATTTTTAAATATGAAGGGTGACTCAAATGTAACCTTACCTTTAATTCAGTGACCCAAGTATAACTATTAATAATTGGGCGACCCAAATGTAACTCTATCCATAATTGAGTGACCCAAATGTATCTTTTAATAATTGGGTGACCCAAATGTAACCTTACCATAAATGAGCGACCTACGTTATAGTTTAGCCAAATAAAAAACTAATCCATTTGTTAAGAACTCGAGTCGAGCTCAATTGAGTCGAATGTTGACCGAGTTTTAACCGAGTCGAACTCGAGTAACCCGCAATATGTCTCGTCTCATTTAAAGCTCTATTAGAAGAAAAAAAATTGATACACAAGTTGTGTAACACAAGCTTGTTAATTTCAGGGTTTAGGGTATTAGTTTAGAATTTAGAGGTTTAGGTTATTGGGTTTAGAATTTAGGATCTCTATTTTAGGGTTTTGACTTATGTTTAGGGTTTTAGGTTTAAAAATTTAGATTTTAAATTTAAAAAAAATTAAAAATTTAGTATATTATATTTTTCTAGTAACTCGCTAGCTTTTCGAGTCAGGTATAGAGTAGCTTGACTAGGCTCGTCAAAAAATCGAGCCGAGTTCGAGCACAAATCGAGTCTAATTATATTAAATTTTGACCAAATCAAACTCGAATGTTCGCAATCTATCTCGTCTCATTTACGGCCTTTAGCATATTCTTTATATTAAGATCCTTCGTTGCCAATCAAAATTATCCCCTCTCCATTTTCTCTTATAATTTCCACTCCCTTCTTTCCTTCCACTTCCCCTGTTTTCCTCTGTTTTCTCTTCTCATGGCTGAGCAGATAGACGACGCTGAGTTTTGGCTTCCATCGATGATTTTAATGGATGATGATATTCTACTGGAAAACCAGAATCTTAAGAACAAAAAAGAGGGTGAAAACAGAACTGAGTCGTTAACATCGAGTCACGATTTCCCTATTGAGTTCCCCTACGAGTTTGATTACTCATACGACTCGTTCTCTACTCTTAGCACAACCCCTGTTGATTCCGTTGTTGGGTCTACTGAGACTGATAGCAGTGACGAGGAGGATGAGTTTCTTGCTGGGTTGACCCGCCGAATTGTTCACTCAAAGACTCAGAAACTCGCGGTTTCTGATTTTTCTCTCCACAAAAACGAGGTAACCCAAAGTAATTTCTTACTCTTTTTTTTATTTGATGCGGTTTTAAATCTGGGTTTTCTCTTTTGGGTAGAAAAATGGAGGTTTGGCGAGTTCACCAGAGTCGACTCTGAGTGTACTCGGAAGCTTTTCATCTTCAAGCAATGGCGGCTCTCGAGTTGCAGAGCTGAAACTGAGCAATGACGTGCCGGAAAACACCATCTTTAAACATGGAAAAAACCAACCCAAGATTCAAAATCATGGCTCCGTGAAGAACCCAAGCTGTGGATTACATTTAAACCAGAATATTTCTCGCAATCCTGCTCAAACAAATCATGCAAGCCTCCAGGTTTGCTGTTGTTTTTATTCAAGAATTCGTGTTTAAAAAGTTTAACTTTTTCTATAAACTACATAAATAAATAATCCTCCGATTATATAATATCTTTTACTTTCCTTTTTTAACACTTTTTTTAGTTTCTTACAAAATGATCGGGGTTATTACTCAAATATGGTCCTTAGATTTTTTATTCCAACAATGTGATCCTCATTATTTTATTTCTTAATCTATAGTATTTTATTGTTCAACACCAGAAATCGGATGGATTTCACCCCGACTTTGAATAGTAAGGTTCAAGTTTTCCTCCATTAAAATGCACCTACTCATGCACGCCACTTGTTCAAAACACTATTTGAAGTTGGATTGTAATCCACCTGACTCTAATATTTAAATATTTTTTTTAAATATTGTTTAAAGTCGAGGTGAAATCCATCCAACTTCTGATTTTAAACAGTAAAGTACTATAGATTAGAAAATAAAGTTACGAGGACCACATTGTTGGAATAAAAAAAATCTACAAACCATATTTGGGTAATAACCCCAAAATGATCATATACTTCTTTTAGAAAATAAGAAATTAATTTGACGTGTAGATAACATGATAGTTAACAAAATGTATATAATAACAAGATTCGTAGTTCAATCGAATATGTTAATTTTACACTTTTTAACTGACTAAAATTAATTATTTTATTTTTATCTCTTTTAATTAGTGAGTTAAGTTTTCTGGAGTGTTTTTATTATTTTAAAAATTTTATTTATTAATATATTCGAATTAATATATGGGATATGAGAAAGAAGATGATGATTTGTAAAATTTAATTTATAAGAAAATATTATGTAGAAAATAAAGATGATGTGGTTTTATTTAATTGAGTAGGACTATGGATGAAATGGTGAGAATGGTTCAGAGAATGATTTTTATTTTTTTTGAAATATAATTAATTGCATGCCGAACCTCTGAAATTTTTAATAATTATTTAAAAGTCATTAACAAAAATAATTATAAGTAATGTTCAGTGGTGTGCATCGCCCGTTTTAGACTCGTCCAACAAAAATACTCTATAACTAGGAGATTATTTTATGTAGTTCGTTTTTTTTTTACTTTTTTTCTTGTAGAGTAGGATTTGGAAAATGAAAATTAAAAATAAATTTCAATATGAATCATAACGTTAATTCGATTTTTCATTAATTTGATTTTCTGTTATATCTTAAACTCATAATGTTGGGTTTTATTTTCATGTTAGTATCATGGAAGACAAATGAAGGCAAGAAACCACCAGCAGCAGATGAAGAAGGATAAATTAATGAGCAATGTTGTTGGTAAAAGCCCTTCATTTCCAGTTCATTCCGTTGATGAATCGAGTGGTAATCGGAAAGAGCCGGCCGGAACCGGCGCTTTTTTTCAGCGTAAATACGACAACAAACCCCCTAATCGTCGCAAGAAATCGGGTAAGAATCAGTAGAGTTTGAAAATGTGTTTGCAATTGTTGTTTAAATCGGACTTTTTTGGAAAGAAATATAACTTTTATTGTTGAGAAATAGCACAATCGCCGGGCTCGTTAAAAAACCTCCCTAAGCCTCGTCAAATCGGTCTATTGATTTGAAAACAGGCTGCCCAGTATTTCTACTACCAGCAAAGGTTGTTCTAGCATTGAATCTCAACGTTGATCATACAAACAGTTGCATCGTATCGAATTATGGTAAGTAATTGATTTCTTTTCAAACTTTTTAAAAAAAAAAAAAACCCAAACCCTAAGTTTTGATTGTTTCGATTTTATAGTTATTTTGATTCCCAGAAGAAATGCAAACTCGAGACAAGAAAATAGAAATGGTAGAGCAGTGGGAGGCTTGAATCTGCCTCGGGAATGGACTTATTAATCCCCGTGGAAGAGGAAAATCCACTGATTTTTCTCGGAAATTCTCTTAAAATAGTGTTTGGTTTGATGGAAAATGGCAGTGTATTATGGTTGGTAGATTTCTGTAAATTGCATTTTAGTTCATGACTTCATGTAAGGTAAGGAATTCCTGTGAAAAAAGAAATTGTAGTACATAAATAAATACATGGATGCTGATCTAATCGAAAAATATACGTATATGAATGTTGATGTTTGAAATTTAAACTTGTTGAATTATTATTATTATTATTATTATTAGGGGTGCATATCGAGTGAGTCGATCGCGAGTTGAGTAGTGCTCGACTTGTGCTCTTTAAAAAATTTCGTTGTTCGACTCGACTCCTTGCTTGTTAAGCTCGATAAAATTTGCTCGACTCATTATCATTAAAAAAACTCGTTGCATCTAGTGATACTATTATAACTTAATATAAACATATAACTTCAGAAAAAACGTGAGCTCTGAGGAGACAAATAAATGAACATGCCATGACCGAGTTAGAGATGAAGTTGATATTCGTGTGAGAGACTTTTTAGTTTCTCAACAATCTTCGATGAACAACAAAGGAGAAAATGCCTTAAAAATTTCAGGGTTTTAACTTTCAATCTTATTTTTTATGATACTTTGGTACCCAAGTTTGTGTAAACTTTAGTTGTGATTTTCAATTTTAAGATTTAGAGATTTAAGTCATGGTTTGAGGTTTAGGCTGTAAGGTGTAGAATTTAAGGTTTATGGTTAGAATTTAGAGTTTATGATTTAAGTTTTAAGGTGTTAAGGCTATGAATTTTTTATACAACATGTGTATCAAAATATAACATTTTTTATGTGAAAAGTGAGAAGCGAAGTCTTTTCTACTTTTACAAAAAAAATAATAATAAAATAAAAAGTGAAAACTTTGATAAAAACTCATTATTATAATTAAATTGTTTTATTAATATAAATTAACTTTTTAAATTCTTAGAAAATATAAAATGTTTTGAAAATTTGAAACCAAAATTTTATGGGTAAATTACTTAGTGATTCATGAATTTTTTTAGAGTTTTCAACTAATATTTAAATTTCCTGGAACATAATTTTTAAGGTAGCCACTAAAAATTTATAACAGAATTTATTTAAAAAAGAGTAAACTACTTAAAAGACCACTATACTATCATTTAAGATTCGATTTAACCACTACACTTCTAATTGCAGCAATTATACCACTGAACTATTAAATTGGACTCAATGTGACCACCTACCGTTAAAACCTAATGGGATAAGTGACGGGTAAGTTAGTAAAAATTTGTATAATTACACATTTAGTCATCGTTACTTATAGACTCTATCAATTTGGTCCTAACTTTAATTTAAAAAATAAATTAATTATTTAATTAGGTGGTCTTATTGGAGGGCTTTTTAGTTATTTATATTTAATTTAATAATTTTATTTTCTCCTTCACTCATCTGGTGACATGTGTCACATATTGGAGGAAGAAAATAAAGGCATGGCATACATGCTTTTAGCAGGAATCAAACATGGGTTAGCTTGGTAGGAGGGCTACATGCTTACCACTAGGCCAACTATATCATTGTAATACAATGTCTAAAATCTAATATATATCTTAGTTTGTTGCTCATGCTCGTAAAAAGGAAATAAATTTGAATTAAGGGGAATCGAACATGACACTTTTAGGATGCATAAAAACATCTAAACTACCGAAATAAATCTAATAATTAATTTATTAATAATTTTATTTATTAATTAATTTTTAATTGAATTATTATATTAAAAAATATATATATTAAAAATTTATGTTCGTAAGTTTAGATTCGTTAAATTATTTTTTAATTAAATTATTATATTAAAAGTAAAAAATAAAATTTATGTTCGTGAGTTTAGAATCGTTAAAAATTTATATTAAATTATGTTCGTAAATTTAGATTCGTTAAATAAATTTTTAATGTAAAATTTATGTTCGTGGACATCATTGTATAAATGGTCATATTATTATTAATCTTATTAATTTATTATATATAAATATTTTTTTGAAAGTAATAAATAATATTAATTATATTAATTTTTACTAACAAAGTAACCTTTAAAACTATATATTATCGATTCATGACAATGACAACAGGTTGACCTAGTGGTTAGAGTGCCAGTTCTCCAAGCTATTGGCTTGGGTTTCATCCCCAGTTAAGGCGTTTGCTTTCTTTATTTCTTTGTTCTTTTTGTTTTCAACCAATGAGATGGTGACACGTGTCATCATTTGATTGGTTGATTAAATATATCAAATTGATATAATATGTAAGTTGTGAGGACTAAATGTGTAATTATACATATTTTTTAACTACCCGTCACCTTATCTGTTAAGTTTTAACGGTAGGTGGTCACATTGAGTCTAATTTAATAGTTCAGTGGTCTAATTGCTGCAATTAAAACTATAGTGGTCAAATCAAATCTTAAATGGTAGTATAGTGGTCAAAGTAGTTTACCCTTAAAAAAACAACAAACTGCTCACAAACTTATCGAGTTGAGCCTTGCTCGACTCGACTCGCTAAGATCTCGAGTCGATTAAACTCGAATCGAGCACTAACTGAATTTTAACTGATTTGAGCTCGAGTTGTTTGCGAGCTGCTCAACTCAATAAGTACCCTAATTATTATTATTATTATTATAAATTAATTTATTTAATGAGAATAATTTTATAAAATATTGTTGTAATCTTGGAAAGTGTTTATTGGAAGAAAAAAAATAAAGAGCGGAAGCAAGATGAAACAAAACAACTGCAAGCCAACCTTCAATATTCTCTACTTTCTAAAATAGTACTTAAGACATTCAGAGCAAACAATATTTTTTTCTTCACAATCTTAAATCTCGATATTTTTTTTTTTATGATTTCAGTTTTATTGGTGATTATCGGGATGTTGTTTATCTTGTCTCACATTTTCCTCTCTTTTTTTCCTACATGTTCCTGCCTCGGTGTTTTGAGGAGAAATCATCTTTCGACAATGAGTCGTTTTTTATTACATGGTTAGTGTTTTGTCTTCGTGTTCTCTACGATTTTGGTGTTCGATTTTTAAAGATTCGGAGATTTTCTGTTTGTTTTGACCTTGTCATATTGAGTGTTTAAAAATACACGACCTAAATTATTCATAATGTATTAAAACACAATTGTCAGATTCTTTGTTAGAAGGGTAAAATACACATATCATCACTTAACTATATTTTTACTCCAATTTTAGTTACTCAACTTTTAAATTTTTTAATTTACTAACTGAACTTTCATATTAGTCATGTTTTTGTCACTCTCGATTATTTTATTATTGTTTTTGAAAATTTTAGCATTTTAGTATTATTATTTAATATAAAAATAATTTAAAATATAAAATTAAATCCAATTGTTCGTTAGCTACCATTATTGGCCGTTGTCGGACGCCACTACCGACGGCCATAGATGGTGTCCGTTCAATCTCATATTTTACCGATCATCTAGTCTTGAGCCTCGGAGTCCGAATTCGACCTTTATGTTGCCGAAAAATCTTCTGAAGTCCACGAAAAATAGACTGAAAGTGAGAAAACCAAAAAGTTTCAAACGAAATTTACAGGTTTTAGGACATTTTCCGGGGAAACCAACACTAAATTCGGACTCGGTGTGTCAAAACGAGTCCACCAATGCAATTTTGGATCAAACGGTCGTCGATTTTGAGACTAACAGTGGTTGACGGTAATTTTTTTATATTTTAAAATTTAATAATTATAAAAAATAATATATTAAATATCAATAATTATAAAACACTATTATAGGCAACAAGATCAAACACATTTTTGGATACTTATCCGATTTAAATTAATCAATTAATATATTAAATATCAATAATTATAAAAAATAATTTAACGATGGATAATTAAAACGATCCATTTTTATAAACTTAGTGAGTAAACTATTATAGCGACAAGTAAAGAATACAATTACCACTATTAAAAAAAAATACAATTACCGGCATATTTTCTGTCATTTTCACAGGAAAATGGAAGTTAAAAAAAGAACATGTGGAAAAATTTTCCTTCGACATTTCCGACACGCGCCAAACAAGAGTATCGGTTTGATAATTTGAATTATAAAATTATAAAACACACACACACACACAAATCAGAGTTCCCATAAATAGAAAGCGAAGCTCTTCCTTTTTGGCTGTGATAAATTCTCGCTTTGAATTCAACTATGTGAGAATTGAAAATAGAAAGAAAAGGTCCCAGACCCCAGATTTCATATATAAATTCACACATTTACAGATTGAAAGAAGAACAAGAAAAAAAGAAGGAAAATCAAACGAGAAATCAAACATGGTAGCAGATAATCGCTTTGATGTTGAAAAAGACAAATCCTCAGCTGCTGAGTTCCCAGAATCTGCTCATCAAATCGGCACTGGTATGCTCTTCTTTTTACTGTTTTTTTTTCCCGAGAAAATTTGATTTTTTTCCTTAGAAATTCTGGGTTTTTGTGTGCGGGAAAGATAGTGGAGTATAATTTTAAGTATATTTTACTTTATTAATGCTAATGAAATATTTTTGGGTTAAATATGTATTTGGTGTCTAAAGCTATCCACTTTTATTACTGTAGCACTTACAACTTTTTTATTATTATTTTGGTACCGTAAGTTGTAAATTGTTATAATTAAGTCATGTGATTTTCTTGAGCTAATTTGATCATCTTTTGGGATGTTACAGACCATTGGTCCCAGGCAGGTTTGGTGTTGACCACCGGAGTCAACAGTGTCTTCGTGTTGGGATATTCCGGGACCGTCATGGTCCCTCTCGGCTGGATCGGAGGTGTAGTCGGTTTGGTTTTAGCCGCCGCCGCGTCGTTGTATGCAAATATGCTTGTTGCCAAGCTCCATGACTTTAGAGGGAAGCGCAATATCAGATACAGAGATCTCGCAGGCGAAATATACGGTATGGGACATCGTTTTTCCTAGAGTATTCGTGTTTGACATTCATGTCCGGCTCATATTCCGACATAAATACGAGACAAGCAAGCTTGTAATGACGTAATTATCTGTTTTATTCATTGCTTAATGAGGTTTCATTTTTCAACAGGTAAAAAAGCTTATCTTATTACATGGATATTGCAATATGTTAATCTATTCATGATTAACATTGGCTTTCTTATCATGGGCGGTGCTGCTTTAAAGGTAATACGAGTCTCAATTAACACGCATCTTGCAGATAAAATTGTTCGAACTCGAATCTTTTAGAATGTCAAATAGGTTTTAATGTTTTTTTTCCTGAAATAAATGAATATGAATGCAATGCAGGCTTGTTATGTACTATTCACTGAAGATCATACCATGAAGCTCCCATACTTTACAGGCATGGCCGGATTTGTTTGTATATTGTTTGCCGTTTCGACGCCGAATCTGTCGTCGCTTAGAGTATGGCTCGGATGTTCCACTATTCTCAGCTTAATTTACATCGTGGTGGCTTCCGTGCTTGCCGCCAACGATGGTATGTTCTACTCTGGTTTACTCTGAGTCTTCGTTTTGCTTGAAGTACTCGTTTATGTACATGTTCGAACATGTGTATACGGACTCGATTCTAGTGGCTATCCGAACACATGAAAAGATATAGTATGCCTGTATCAAATATATATTAATCTCCGGCAATCGTATAAGATTTTCTCGAGTTTTATCGAGTTTTTATTCGAATAATGATATTCCCATGTTGTTTTGTAGGAATTAAGTTACCACCAAGGGACTATAGTATACAAGGGACAACATCTAGCAAAATATTTTCAATCATTGGGGCATCTTCAAGTCTTCTGTTTGCTTTCAATACAGGAATGGTTCCAGAAATACAGGTGAGCCTAAAATTATTCGAATTCAAGGATGATTATCGGATATCGACATGTATCATGTTCGAGTATGTTTGGTTCTTTCTATGTTTTTTCATGTATTTTTAAAGATTTGGATGATTATATACATCCCTGTATTCGTACTCAATTATGTATCAGATACAAGTACTTCAGATGAAAGATGGTTAAGTTCGGATTTCTTCGAGTCCAAGTGTTGGATCTTACTGTTTGACAATACGAAAATCGATTTTGATGTACATATAACAGGCAACGCTGAGGGAGCCCGCTGTAGAGAACATGCAGAAAGCTTTGTACTTTCAGTTCACCGCTGGATCCATCCCGATGTTCGCCGTTACTTTTATCGGCTACTGGGCTTATGGATCTTCCGCACCGTCGTATTTGCTCAGTAGCGTAAGCGGTCCGGTTTGGGTGAAGGCAGCTGCTAACATTTCAGCATTCCTACAATCAGTCATTTCTTTGCATGTAAGCAATACTTGTTCGGTTGTTCCCAGTTCTAGCTTTTCGAGTTCAACATCAAATGTCCGTTTATCTAACTCGATTTACCTTCCTTACCGATTGTAGATATTCGCGAGTCCGGCATACGAGTACATGGACACGAAGTTCGGAGTCTCCGGAGGTGTGTTCGAGTTCAAAAGCTTATCATTCCGAATTTTTGCTAGGGGTGGCTACCTCACAATCAGCTCGCTCGTGGCGGCGCTTCTCCCTTTCCTCGGCGATTTCCAGAGCCTTACCGGAGCGTTAAGCACGTTTCCGTTAACATTTATTCTTGCAAACCATATGTATCTTGTGGCAAAGAAGGACTCACTGAGTAGTTTACAACAGACATGGCATAAGCTCAATGTTGTTTTCTTCAGTTTCATGTCGCTTGCTGCAACAATTGCAGCAGTGAGGCTTATAGCAGGAGATTCCACCAAATACAGTGTGTTTGCTGATCTTTGATATCTCTAGCTCAAAAGTTTTGTACTTTTTATAGGTTCGAGTTCGAGCTCGATCGAGTTTCATTGTTCGAATGATTAATCAGAGAAAAAAAATCGAACTGTTCAACTTTGTTTGATTAAGTTCGTTTATCTAGTAAAAAAATAAGCTCGAGTATTTGTATTGAAGCTTGAATTCAAGTTCTGAAAATTTTTGAATGTTAAATAAAAGAAAAAGCTCGATTAAGCTTGTAGATTACTTGAGCGGAGCATTTGGAATACTCTGATTTAGTTTTTTTTTTTTAACCTAAGCTTGGATTTTAAACACTATAACTACTATAACAAAATAGCCATCCACTTGATTATGAGTTAATATTTGATGTTAAAAAATTTCGAGTTAGTTGAGTTGATCAGTCATACTTTATAGATTTGAAATTTATTTAAAAAAATTTAAATCGAGTTTATTAAATACGAGTTGAGTTGAATTGTCTGAGTTTCTCTTCAAAATTTAATTGTAACTTTTTATAATGTTATGGTTATAGTTGATTCCAATTTAAATACTACATATATATATATATATGGAAAATACTTTGATGCACAAGCTTGTGTAAACTTTAGTTTACACAAGCCCTTTAATTTTAGGGTTTAGGGTTTAGGATTTTAGGTTAGAGTTTAGGGGTTTAGTATGTAGGGTATATAATTTAAGGTTTATGGTTAAAATTTAGAGTTTAGGGTTTAGGGCTTAGGGTTTAGGTTTTAGGTTGCTAGGGTTTGTGATTTAGATTTTAAATTTTATGAAAGGATTGTGTAAAAAAAATTTACACAGCTTGTGCATCAAAATAAAACCCTATATATATATGGAAAATACTTTGATGCACAAGCTGTGTAAACTTTAGTTTACACAAGCCCTTTAATTTTAGGGTTTAGGGTTTTATGTTAGGGTTTAGGGGTTTAGTATGTAGGGTATATAATTTAAGGTTTATGGTTAGAATTTAGAGTTTAGGGTTTAGGGCTTAGGGTTTAGGTTTTAGGTTGCTAGGGTTTGTGATTTAGATTTTAAATTTTATAAAAGAATTGTGTAAAAAAAATTTACACAGCTTGTGCATCAAAATAAAACCCTATATATATAGGAAAATACTTTGATGCACAAGCTGTGTAAACTTTAGTTTACACAAGCCCTTTAATTTTAGGGTTTAGGGTTTAGGGTTTTAGTTTAGGGTTTAGGGGTTTAGTATGTAGGGTATATAATTTAAGGTTTATGGGTAGAATTTAGAATTTAGAGTTTAGGATTTAGGGTTTAGGTTTTAGGTTGCTAGGGTTTGTGATTTAGATTTTAAATTTTATAAAAGGAATGTGTAAAAAAAATTTACACAGCTTGTGCATCAAAATAAAACCCATATATATATATATACTGGATAAATATTCTATACACAGGCGGTGGAAACTGAAAGTTTCCACAAGCGCCTTGGTTGTAGGGTAAAGGGAGTTATTTTAGAGTATAGCGTTTAGGGGTTTGGGTGTAGAGGGTTAGAATTTAGGGATAGTTGCTTCAATTTAAGGTTTAGGGTTATAATTTAGAGTTTATAGGTTAAAACCTAAATCCTCACCATATTATCCTAAAAACTAAACCCTAACCTATAAACCCTAAATTATAACCCTAAACTTTAAATTGAAACAACTATCCCTAAATTCCAACCTCCTACACCTAAGCCCCTAAACTAACTCCCTATACCCTAAAACTAAGACGCTTGTGGAAACTTTAATATTTTCATATTAATTCATATATATTTTCATATATTTTTCATATATACATATACAGTGGCGGATCCACGTTAAGGGATGGGTGGGCCCGTACCCACCCTAATTTTTTTAAAATTCACACATTTGACTTCAAATTTCTTAAAATTTAAGAATTGGTCCTTAATCTTTTTTATGACTTATGCCCACCCTGAAATTTTAATATTTTGAATACATGTGCTCACCCTCATAAATAATTTGACTTGTGTCCATCCTAAAAATATCTAAATTCACCATTGTACATATATCAGGTAGAGTTGAGGGACCTGATAACTTCAAAACGATCTACCAGTTACTAAAATTTTTAAGTTATTCGAGACTTATTTTATAACTTAAATTTTATTTAAAAAAATTTCAAATTGAATAAGTTACAACCAATTAAATTCGATTTTAATCTTGAGTTGAGTTTTGCTCAACTTATCTCCGACCATTGTTTTGTCATTTTTTACATTTGGGCTTTTATATTAATTAAGCCCACAGGCCGGATCAACCTCATGATTTCCTAGGACCATAAACGCTTATACTTGGGATTTACCGTCTACAAACTACGTTCCATCTATAATATAAATTCCCCAAACCCTAGCCTAATTAGGGCTTATTTGGCCTTTCTCACTTGCAGTCGCCATAATCGGAATCGAAAGGAATAAGCTTAAGCTTCCGAATCGGACGAAATGGTGAAAGGGCGCCAAGGAGAACGAGTCAGGTACCCTTTGAATTGATCCCTTCATTTTCTCTTTCGAAACCCTAATTATTTTTCCAGTTTTTGTTTTGATATATGGAATATAGTTTTCAGATTTAACTGAATCTTTTCCTTATACATTTGTTCTTTTTAATTGCAGACTCTATGTAAGAGGAACCATCTTGGGTTACAAGAGGTAAGAAAAATTTAACCCTTTTTATTGCCTTCTTTATGTTTTTTGTTCTTTTTTTGGTGAATTAGAGAATTTTTACAGGTAGCTTTTGGGAGCTTGAATTTAAAATGTAACTTAAATTAAGTGATAAGACAAAAATGTAGCATTCATGATTATTTCTCAAAATCCGTAGAGTTGCTGGATGCTTATTTAGTAGTGAATTTGAAATGCCCAAAGAATTTATGAATTCAACAAAATCATTTTTTCTAAATTTTATAGTATTTTGAAACTCAAGTATTTTGTAGTAATTTGAATATTTAGTTACATGTGTGAGTGATTTTAGCTGATTTAATGTCCAAAAGAAAACGGAGTTGAATATATATATGTATATAAAAAGGAGGTCCTAGCATGGGATACGTGAAGTTCTGTAGATTTCTGAATTCGAATTTCCGATGTCGGATGCCACCTTTAAAGGGTGGTTACACGTGAATTAATTGAGCTAAGCACCGGGTTTTGGAGTTTTTATTCCTTGTCTAGTTGTTATTAAAATGAGTAAAGTAAACAAGAATTTAGTTTTAGTAATTACTATTGTTAACTAAAATGAGGGTTTAGGGTTTTCTTTCTTTTCTTTTTGAATTGAGTGGTGAAACTCGAAACTGAATTATGGAGCTTGTTTTCTTTATTTTGTATTGTTGCTTAAATTTGTATTTGGTTGTTGTTAGGTCAAAGTCGAACCAGTATCCAAACACTTCATTGATCCAGATTGAGGGAGTTAACACTAAGGAGGAAGTAGCTTGGTATGCCGGCAAGCGGATGGCATATATTTACAAAGCTAAGGTGAAGAAGAATGGCTCACACTATCGCTGCATTTGGGGAAAGGTTGCTAGACCTCATGGTAATAGTGGTGTTGTTCGTGCAAAGTTCAAGTCTAATCTGCCCCCAAAATCTATGGTAAGTGTTGTATATTCGTTAGTTTTAAATGGCTCTCTTTCTGTACGTTGTACTTTTGATCTTAAAATACCTTTTGGTTCCTTTGCAGGGAGATAGAGTACGAGTCTTCATGTACCCCAGCAATATATGAGGTAATGTTGACTTCCAGTTTGTGATCTTTCTTAGTTCTGTGGGTTTGTGAGTTGCCGTTCTTATCTTTTTTATTCCAGTTTGTCCGTGCATACCTGAGGAACCTTTGTTTGAAGATTAGCTTCTTGATGGACAAGTTGATTTTTGCATTTTGATTGACGGATTAATTCATTGTTCAATCCCTTTTCTGTCTTTGTGACAATTTTAGTTTTTTTTCTCCGTTACTTGCCCTGTGACCCTGTCCTGTAATTCATTGTATAACGGTATGGGGATATAATCAAGGACCCTCTAAATATGTGGAAATCTTTATAAGATTCAGCGTACCCATGTCCAGCTCTTCATTTTTTTCGTTTATGAGGTACCTACAAGTGTTCAATGTATATCGAGATATTGGTATAGTACATGGAAAAGCGTCAAAAAATTGAATATATCCATGTCAAACACGTACTCGTATCCAAGTAACGTACTTGCTTCTAGGGTGTCTTAGTAATCTTGTTTGTCGCTATGGTTGTTACGATCGGTTCCATCTTTTATCCTAGTTCGTTATTTGGTGGATTGTCATTTGCCCTAGTATCGTTGCATTGATAACAAGAGAACTATTTATGAACATCATTATTCTCCTTGAGCTATAATATCATATTGTTTGTTCATCTTTGCGTAATTTCACATTTTTCTTCTTTCCCTGCAGTTGTCTAAATTCCCGACCGTCCGACTGTGTTCGATCAATGACTCAAGTGATTCCGTCTTTTCCCTTTGCCTCTGTAAACTTGGTCGAAACGATAGTGCATGAGACTCTAGTTTTGTTTACATATTGCTTGTTACCAAGATTTTCCAGTAATTTGTTCTGCTTTGAAGTTTTGGTATCATTTATGGAACTGGATAAGCTAAACTGGTCTATTGTTCTTTCAGCTGATATATTAAATTACTTCACTTTATTGCATTGAACATAAACCGGACCGGTTGAATCGTGAATTGACGACCTTGGTTCGAACTGTATATACGAATTGGTGAACACTGAACCGGAAAGAACCAACATTGAATGGCTCGGTTTTCGGTTCGATTTTATAAACATGGTATTGCTTCCAAAATATAAAAAAATGCATGAGTCTTGTTGTGCAGCTCATGTCATGTATGCAAATGGCTTTATTTTTTTCAAAAGTTTGACTTTTTAAGTAAATGACTTGCATGCACGTGGACAAGTCTTAATAATATCCGAATTTGTCTCAATAAGCTCGCCGACACCTCCACTACCATCAATTAGTGTATCAATATTAGAAGTAATATTTTAAACATATATTTGTAGTTTTTTTATTTTAAAGATTAGAAATTTAATTTTGAGTTTATAAGCTTAGTTTTAAAGTTTAGGAATTAAGATTTTAAGGTAAAAAATTTAAAATTTAAAAAATAAATATACATATTTGTATAAAAAATTACTTGTATATATAGTCATATATAGGCATTAAATTAAATGTCAATTAACACATAAAATGAATTATTATCGAGACTGAACTTTTTTTATTTTCATAAGCGATTTAATTTTAGGGTTTAGAGTCTATAGATTTTAGTGTAAAGATTTAAAATTTAGGGTTTAGAGTCTATAGATTTTAGTGTAAAAATTTAAAATTTAGAGTTTAGAGTTAAAATTTATTTACAACAAACGTTAATACATAGAATAATTACTCATATAAAACACGAAAGTATTATAATAAATACTTGTGAGATATAAAAACATGTCTTTTAATGAATACATAGTTGTAAATTAAAATTCTTTTATAGTATCGCATATGTTAAATAATTATTTATAATAATATAATATTTAAATATATTAATTGTTTAAAATAATCATATTTTTATATATATAAAATACTCTCAAACCTGTTTAAAGTCCCTTATACCATACATTTCCCACTATTAACTTTGACTTTTCAATCGAAACCAAACAAAAATTAAATTAAATTAAATTAAAAGTGCTAGAATAAATTAATCTCATTAATTTCACAAACTTGGTCAAAGTCTCCTTTCCTTATACCATACATTTCCCATATAAGCATTGACTTTTCAATCGAATCCAAAAGGAATTAAATTAAATAAAAATGCTAAAATAAATCAATCTCATTAATTAATAAAACCCCAAATAAATATCAAATATTTTATTAATACTTATACTATTTATAGATTTAAATATTATATATATATAAATTTTGTCAGTTTTAGTCTTTATACTTTCAAATGTTATAATTTCAATCCAAAGTCAAATAACATAGAGAAAGCACGACTAAATAACAATGGCTTAAAGTGATCGAATCGGATAATATGAATTAAATATAAGTCTTTCTTCTATTAGTCTATGTGTTTAATCTTCGTATTCTAATATGTATTTTTAAATATTGAAATTTTAGTCTACCTGAATTTTGTTATGCCTTATACGTAAGATGCAAGTTTAATTCATATTCTTCAATTTGATCATTTTAAATCCACGTAATTTAATCACATTGTTCATGTATTTTTGGTCAAAGATAAAATATCAAAATTTGAAAAATATACGTACTAAAATTAATAAAATTAGAATGCACCAACTAAATCTACAACTTATGTATAATAGTACAATATTTAGTGATATAATTTAAATTTAAATATTATGTTCAAAAACAAAAAAGTTAACTTTAAATATGCAACTTAAACCATAATATAGGAATTAATAGAATGGTTTAGGTTAACACAATTTACGACTATAATTAAGCTCAATTTCGAAATTTTAATTTTTTAAATATATACATGGTTAAAAATGTCAAATAAAGTATGATTAATATCCTATAAACTAACGGTGGAAATTGAAAGTTTCTACAAGTATCTTAGTTTTAGGGTATAAGGAATTAGTTTAGGGTTTAGAATTTAGGAATAGTTGTTTCAATTTAAGGTTTAGGGTTATAATTTAAGGTTTGTAGGTTAGGGTTTAGTTTTTAGCGTAATGTGGCGATGATTTAAGTTTTAACCTATAAACCCTAAATTATAACCCTATACCTTAAATTGAAACAAATATCCCTAAATTCTAACCCCTACCCCTAAACACCTAAACCTTAAAACAAGAGCGGTTGTGGAAACTTTCAGTTTCCACCGCCTGTGTATAAAATATTTATCCAAAAAATATATAAATAAAAAATACACCTCAAACATAATACAAGGACTAACGGAAGAATTTAACCTAAATAAATAAAACAAAAACA
This sequence comes from Hibiscus tridactylites, assembly GCA_958450335.1. Classification (NCBI taxonomy): domain Eukaryota; kingdom Viridiplantae; phylum Streptophyta; class Magnoliopsida; order Malvales; family Malvaceae; genus Hibiscus; species Hibiscus tridactylites. Next base: position 74,424,885 of record OY288285.1, on the reverse strand, counting down.
AATAACACAAACGCGTTTACTTCATCTATTTTAAAATTTCGTTTTCTCAGAGAAATTTGCAGAGATGCAGCCATTGTTATTTTAAAGCTCTTCTTCTTCTTCTTCTTCTCATTTTTTTAAGTTATTTATTTTCATTTTTCTTCTCTTTGGGATTCATTGCTATTGTAATGAGAAACTTGAATCAGATCCATGGAAGCTAATTCCATCAATTCATCTTTAGAAACCCCATTTTCCCACCAAAAACACCCATAATTCCCCAAACTCCACTCAGATCCAACTTCTTATAACCTCCGATTTCCATTTCCACTCAAAACCCAGTTTTTAATCACCCAAATTAAGATACCCAAAGCTTCAACCCCCCCAAAAAACACCATGAAAAACCAATCGAAATTGTTCACGATCGGGCTAGTATCGGCTTGGTACTCATCCAACATAGGAGTATTGTTGTTAAACAAGTACTTACTAAGCAATTACGGCTTCAAATACCCAATCTTCTTAACCATGTGTCACATGACAGCTTGTTCTTTGTTAAGCTACATAGCGATCGCGTGGATGAAGATGGTGCCAATGCAAACGATTCGATCCAGGGTTCAGTTCTTCAAGATCTCGGCTTTGAGTTTAGTGTTTTGTGTGTCGGTGGTGTTTGGGAACGTTTCCTTGAGGTATTTGCCGGTTAGTTTCAATCAGGCTGTCGGTGCTACGACGCCGTTCTTCACGGCGGTCTTCGCTTACTTGATGACATTGAAGAGGGAAGCTTGGCTTACTTATTTTACTCTTGTTCCTGTTGTTACTGGGGTTATCATTGCCAGTGGGGTATGTATTTTGTTTCTATTTTTTTATTTATTCAAATTTTTAGCTTCCCTTTTTGGAATTGGTTGCCTGTATTTTGTTGGTTGATATGGTTTTTAGTGTAAAGTTTTGGAATTGGTTTTGCTTCATTTTGTTGAAATTTATGTTGCTTTGTATGCTTTTGTTGTAAATCATAGCTTTTTGAGGGTTTCTTGAAGATTTGATTCGAATTTAGAATTTGGTTTTGCTTCATTTTGTTGAAATGTTTGAACTTTGAATACATTCCTTTATCCGACTCACACCCGAGTCGAAGTAACTTAGTGTGAAAATTACTAATTTCTTAGCTTAATTTGGATGTTTTCGAAATGGTAATGATCATGATTTGTGGATTATCTTTTCTGTTATATTGGTTTCAAATGAATGATTAAGTGTTTTAACTCTGATATGAAAATCTTATTGTTTTTATGGTTCATAGATGGTGCTTTGTATATACTATTTCCTCATCTGCTCGTGCGTTTCACATATTAGATATGTTTGATTGTAGCATTAAGAAGTGTGTAGTCTTAGTGTCGGACACGGGTATATGTACGACAAGTGAATGTTCGTCTTAGTGTTGGTTCTTGTATAATCTTAATCTTAAATCATGTTCTGCACTATTCACATTGTTTTATTTCATTTTCTTAATCTGGTTTCCGGAACTTATTTTTATTTTACATTATTTGTTCAATGGCCAAAGGGTGAACCGAGTTTCCATCTGTTCGGCTTTATCATGTGCATCTCAGCTACAGCTGCACGAGCTCTCAAGTCAGTTTTACAAGGGATTTTGCTTTCGTCCGAAGGGTGAGGAGATTTTATGCTTTTGCTTCTGCTTCTATGGTTGATGGCATAATTTTTAATATAGTTTCTTTAGTTCGGAGATTAGAAACCGGCGCTGAAAAACCATTGTAATTTTATTTTAGAGAGAAGCTGAATTCCATGAACCTCCTCCTCTACATGGCTCCGATAGCTGTTGTATTTCTACTTCCGGCAACACTCATTATGGAGGAGAATGTGGTCGGTATCACCCTTGCTCTTGCCCGTGACGATGTCAAGATCATTTGGTATCTACTATTCAATTCAGCGCTAGCATATTTCGTGAATTTGACCAACTTTCTGGTCACGAAACACACCAGTGCCCTAACTTTGCAGGTACGCCATGCATCCGGTTTTTATGAGTTTAGTACATTGTTTGCATCTTGTCTTTCGAAAATGAGGATGGATTCTTTGAATCTTTTATACGATATGGAATTACATTAACAGAAGTACACTTTGTTCGATCTTTCGACCAAGATAGTGATTTTGATGGTCCGTGTTTTAGTTGCTTATCATCGAACAAGAAAGTAATTGTGAAGGTTTTCGTTGCTTTTAACTCGTAAAATTATGAATAGCACCCATCTTTCAGCTGTTAATGCAACCAAAGTAGTTCCTCCAAGTGTTGCTTCTTTATGAAGTTTTCATATGATCGACCGATGCATGGTATGGATACTGAGATGTTTGTTCTTGCAGGTTCTAGGAAATGCAAAAGGAGCCGTAGCTGTGGTGATTTCGATTTTAATTTTTAGAAATCCAGTCTCTGTTACCGGAATGCTCGGTTATACACTCACAGTTTTCGGGGTTATACTCTACAGTGAAGCCAAGAAACGAAGCAAATGAGATTCAGTTTCCGTGTATGATTGTCGTATATGTTGGTTCCTTTGCAAGGACATCGACAATGTTTAGTGGTATACGATTCTGCGGTCTCACGACATGGATATTCTTTCCCCCCCTAGGAGCCTGGGAAACTGATAATTTTTTCTCTTGTATCGGCTATAGTTCTGGGTTTTTAGTAGAAAAATTAGAGAAATTTCCATTTTATGTTCATTCTTTCATGAGAAAAGGTTGTAGAATTGGTCTTTATACTGTTGATTAATTAATGGCAAAGATAACTCATAAAGTTTCAATTCTATTGTTTAATGTGTTAGATAAGGCTTCACATGCATGTATGAAGATCATGGAATCATGCATGTATGAAGATCACGGCATCATGCATACATGATTACATGTTATCACTAAGCATGGCATCATGACATTTCTTAAAAGTATGATGATCATGCAATGTGAGAATGACAAGAATCCATAATTCTCATATACCCTTTGCTCATCTCAGAGTTTCCCATGCATGACATGTTATCATTAAGCATGGCATCATTAAACCTACCATTCTCTATAAAATCTTCATCCTAAATCTTAATGGCTGACTATAGATTTACACAAAAATGGAATGTACAATTCTCTAGTCTTTTCTTCTATGATGTTTAGTTTCGTCAATTTCTGTTACCTCTTTTGGCTTGATATCTAAGCTCCGGCTTCAACTCCAACTTGGACTCGGATCATCGATTTTGGTTTTCTCCGGCTTTGATTTTCTCTCCTCTGCCTTCGGTTCACTTACCTCTTTAGGCCCGTCGATTCTCAATGGCTGAAAAAACTTTGGACGGTCGCTCTGTAGGTAGTAATCTCTGGTCACAAACAGACGGCGGTTGAGGATGGTCACGTCTAGATCGCTCGTGTGCTTGTTCCAGGCTGTTTCAAACTGTAGACCTAGGTATCTGCGATTACAGAGAACAGAACAAAGGATTAGGGCCATGGAGAAAAAGAGGATTTTAGAAAATGCTCGAAAGCTTTCGACTGTGACTTACTGCTGAAGCATGATCAGTAGATTAAGGATATCATTTTCGATTTCTTCACGTGCCTTTCTCGGTACTGCTTCTTTGTATGCTACAACAAGTTCATCTACCAATCTGAATAAAAGAGGCATGGACAAGATTGAAAACCATGAAGAAAGTAGTCGGGAAGTAAAGCGGTTAATTTGTATAATCATCGAACTGGAGTTCACAGTGAACTGTAAGTCGAAGGAAGATGACAATAACAGGTTCCGATAGAAACAACTGCGGACGAAGAATCGGAGCAAGCTTATAGGACATCTTATCATTCACAGAAAGACCTTCAAATGAATGAAATTCCTAAAATAAGGACCGGGTTATACAAACTGTTTAAAATGGCATTAAAGATGATCAAACAAACCAATATTCCGTTCCACTGAACAATAAAACCACCTAACTATAAATCAAATGCAACCCCAAAGTATATGTACTTGGTTTACCTATCAAAGTATAATGACTTCCGTATCCATGTTAACCGGACAATTGTATGAAGTCGTTTGAGAACCTGCAGAACAATGAGACTTTAATGGATAGATTCATTCCCATAACTCTCTGAAGATGCCGGCATCTATTAGTTAGATATTAATTTGAACCAGGAATTAAACTGAAATTTGATGAGCAAGAAGATACAATAATCTTACCAGTACAACTGTTTCATCATCATTAACATGCAGCCACTGGAAGAATAGTGGGAAAATACGCCCAAAATAGGGTGATAACAAAAGGCGCATAGAATTGAAGATTGGCTCGATAAACTTAAGCCATGCAATACGTCGCTCTATATTCCTTGGTTGTCGCTCCAAATGGCTCAACATCTCGGTCAGTATCTTATGAAACCTGGATAAAAAGCAAATGAAAAATAAGGAACTAGTCAGCACTAGGTCCACTACCACCCTACCGCAACAAAACTGTTAAGTATATATCTGAGATATGAACAAAGTAAAACCAGCTACTAATATCAAGAAACAACTATCAAATGAGTAGAATGATTCTGAATTAAGTTACTAACAAAGGGAAGAAAGGTAACATGCTAAATCCCTACATCTTTGAAATAAGAAAATGGAAAAAAGGGCCAAACTGATAAAAACTAGCAATCTGAAACAAAAAGCATGAAATTATGCCAAATGAACTTTATGCCTAGGACCAAGCATATAGCTTCTTGCCTGAACCCTTAAAGTCCCTTTTTGCAATCCAATTGGTCTATCTATAAAACTTCATAAAATTTCTCCCTAATGTGCCTACTAAGACGTTTGAGTCCACAATTATGCATTACAACTTAATTATGCCCAAATTTCCCCTACCTATAAAATTATGTAAACAGAAAATGTAGCATAACAAGAGCTTGCTCAACTTATTCAACAAACATAATAAAGAAGCTGAGGAGACAAAGGAAACAGGAATGCCACGAGATACGGGGATTATCTTGCATCGTAAGAACATACTAGTTTTTGAGATTATCTTGGATCGTAAAAACATTCTAACTTAGTCAACAAACACAACCAATAAATTGAAGAGACAAAGAAAACAATTCTACAGCAAACAACAGGGATTATTATGCATCATCGGAGTGTACTAAACTTAATTATGAAACACAGTCACGATGCTTAAGAGACGAAGAAAACAAGTATAACAAGAGCTAAAGGGATTATCTTGCATCATAAGAGCATACTAAACTTGGTTAACAAACACAATGAAGAAGCCAAAGAGACAAATAAAATAACCACAATCTCGAGCTACAGGGATTATATTGTGTCATAAGAGCACACTAAACTTAGTTAATAAACACAATCGAGATGGTAAAGAGACGAAGAAAACAAGTATACCATGACCTAGGGGCTAATGGTGCGTCATGAGAGCATACTAAACTTAGTTAATAAATACAATTAAGACACTAAAGAGAAGAAGAAAACATGTATACCACAGACTACGGGGATTATCTCTTTGAATGCAAGACACGAGCAATGCCGACATCTCTACAAGGTACTGCCATATCTCATCAGTAGAAGCAATGTTCTGGCGGCAGGCATAAAGAATCGCGGCTCCATACGAATCAAGCGCCCCTCCTTTCACATTTTTCGCTACATGTATAAAGCTAATCATCCCCTGCCTCTAAACATGATCAATGACAATAAAAAAAGGAACATAATTCTTAATCTCAAGAATTTATAATTACAAAATATTAAAATTACAAAGTGCTTACTTTCACCTCCGGCGACCAGTGATCAAGACAAGTCAGTCCCCAAGGAATAATCAAGTTTACCATTTCATCCAAATCCGGAGACGCAATCTACAAAGAATGAGAGATTATAAATGTTAATTTTCTTTTTTAAATAAAAGAACAAAAATACCACTTCTGAGAAAATAAAAGATACCTGAGAAACAAGCCATCTACATTGGCAAGCAGCCAAAATTGCGTAACATTTGTAAGTTTCATCACTGTCAATCAAGCTCACCTTAATCTTGTCCTTCAAAACCGGTACGATTTCCGGCATCAATACTGCCGCCAAATTTCGCTTCTCGCCAACCCAAACGGCGTCATTGTAAGCTTTCGAGAGGTCGGAAAAGGCAGTTTCCGCGGCGGTCGAAAGGTGATTCGGAATCCATGTGAGAAGCTCGTGAATGGAGGAGCGAGAAGAAGATAGCAATGCGCAGGCTAAGGCGAAGTCAGCGACGGACGATTCTTCTAAAAGAAGAGATATGAGCGTTGCTTTAATTACGATTCTTGGAGTTTCTAGAGCAGCATCTCGCATTTTCAAGACCGAGTCGAGGAGTTGATTCTTTAATCTGAAGAACAGAGTAATGTAAAGATTCAGATTGAATGAAAAAAAGAGAGCAAAAAAGGAGCTTACTCAGAGAGATGGCCATGGAGGTCGGGAAGTGAGTTCGTCATTTCCGACTGAGTTGAAACTCGGATTCGTTTCCGAATCAGCGAGTTTGCGACAGTAGGAAAATAGGAAATACGTAAAATTGTTGGTACCACTTCCTTTTATAATTTTCTTTAATATTTATTCCAAGTCTAATTGTTTATCTGATCCATTTAAAATTTGGGTAAATTACAAATAAAGGCCACTCAATTATGGATAAAATTACATTTGGGTAATTCAATTATTAAAAGTTACATTTAGGTCACTTAATTATGCGTAAGATTACATTTGGGTCACCCAATTATTATATGTTACATTTGAGTCACTCAATTATGTGTAAAGTTACATTTGAGTCACTCAATTATGGATAAGGTTACATTTGGGTCACCCTTCATATTTAAAAAAATATATCAATTTGTGTATTAGATTAATTAATGATTTCAAATGAAGTATTCTAATGTTAACGAGGGTATACAAGTGATTTGGAAGAAAAATGACTAAATTGATGTACTTTTTTTTAAATATGAAGGGTGACCCAAACGTAACCTTACCAATAATTAAGTGACCCAAATGTAACCTTTAATAATTAGGTGACCCAAATGTAACCTTACCTATAATTAAGTGACACAAATGTAACTTTTAATAATTGAGTAATCCAAATATAATTTTACCTATAACTGAGTGACTTTTGTTGTAGTTTACCCTTAAAATTTAAAATATACTATATCTCTCCTTTTTATTCAATATAATATTAATTTAACAAAATTTATCCTCAATTTTTATAATATTATTAAATTCTTCAAAACAGATGTGTTGCACTCCATTATAGGATAAACATGCATTTATTTTCAAATAATTCTATTTATTTCATGCAAAATAACTTAAATATGTAAACATAAAATATTGTGAAATTGAAGAAAAAAATTCAAATCATAATTGAATAATTGAATGATGTTAAAATTTATAATATTGATTATTGTATAAATGTAATTATCAAGTATTATATTAACATGTTACTTGTACAATATATAAAAAAAACCCGAGTTTAAAAATATTTAAATGTTTAATATTTTTTATCAGGGGGTGAAAAAAAATCTCGATAATATTGACATTTATCAAATTATATGTTTAAAGAGAAATGTCGGGTTGACTAAAATATATGGATTAAAATAAATTACGATATTAAAGCAACACAACTAATTACATCTAATCTTTATCTGAATTTTTAAAAAACATTTGATTTTTTTTTATAGATAACCAATGTTGTTTTTAAAATTTTTATAAAACATCTCTTAAAATATAGTATGGATTTTTTTTTATCTAAAATCATAGTTTTTATTTCTTTAAATAACTATATATGTATATATATTTTTTAATATGCTGATGTGATTATAAATTAGTATCTGTTCAGTTTTATTAGCTCTTTAATAACTCACACACTGTGCACATATAGTGCTAAAATTCAGGTCACTTAGATGAAATACATCATCATTTATTATTGAGACCACTCCAAATAACTATATATGTATATTTTAAAATGTCAAATGAGTAAAATACTAAGAATAAAAAGTATTTCATCCATTCAAAAAATTATTCCTACTCGTATTTATATATATTATAGGTATTGTGTGTCAAAAGAAATATTATTGTAGGTATTGATCAATATATTGAAATTAGTTGTAAGATCATTAGTAAGGTGAATAATTTGCAGAGCAAATGATTAAAGTTTTCTGTTGACAATTACTTTTTTAGTCGTACAAGTTTAACCAATCATATTAAAAGTAATAATTACTTTACATAACGGCTCAAATACGGTTTTATCATCGAATATCCCGTCCAACGGCTACTTTAGTAAAGTCACTTTTTTAGTTTTTAATTAAGACGTTTTATTTTAGACAAACCTGCATATCGGTCAAATATTTAGATTCTTTTTAGTAAATAGCCTAGCTGTCTTGCTTTTTTTCTGTTTTTGATAGGTCGGCGCGACATTAATTTTAGTGATGGTTATTAACCATGCGTAACTTATATTTTTCTTTATTTTTTATCGTATTTTTTGTTTTTTCTTCTCTCTGTTATTTTTAAGTTTTGATACGAATTTTTTTGTTTTGTTTTTGTTCTTTATATATTTTGTTGCGTTTTCTGTATTTATAGCACGTGTCTTATGATACGTTTTATGTCTATTTTTGCGTTTGTTTGGTTCTCGTATAAAGATCCTCGCGATGCAAGTTTTAATTTTTTGATTTGAAATTATCGGTGGTCGTATATAATTTAATTATTTTTATGATTATTTGCCAATATAATCAGAACTGTGTAGCGGAACACTTTACAATATTGCTTCTTGAGCGAGTTTCTATGATATAAGGGAAAGTTTCAATGTTCTTAGCGTCTTTAGGTTTTATGTTTTTTGTTTTATTTGTACGAATTTTCTTGGTGGACATAATCACCGAATCTTTCGTTATATGTTTAGATACACTGTATTTGTTGAGTCTTTCATTGTTTATAATAAAACTCAACTACCTCTATTAAAACACAATGCAAAATTAAACATACAATGGTTAAAATTAGGGTTGGACGTTTGATCTAGTCAAAATATTCGAGTTATTCGAGTTTGCAAGTCATATTTTACGATTCAAATTTTATTTGAAATTTTTTCGAATCGAGTCGAGTTTATGAACAAATTTAATTGTACATATATATTTCTTCATATATATATATATATATTTATATATGCATATACGTAACGGTGCACGCATATATTTCTATATGCATATACATAAGGCTCGGCGATGCACATATTGATTCCAATTTTAATAGCTTTTTATATGCATATACGACGTACATATATATTTTTTCATATTTTCATATATGATATACATAATATATCATGCAGAATTAACAGTCTCGACTCGAATATAAAAATTGATCAATTAATTACTAAATTTTTTGAGTTATTAGAGTTATACGAATTTCCATCTCATATTTATTTGAAAATTTTTTCGAGTCAAGTCGAAACAAGTCAATTTTTTTCGCCTTGAGTCGAGTAATTCAGATTTTCGAGTCGAGTTTTGTTATAAATTTTAGTTTTTTAGTTAAGAAAGAATTCTTATTGAGCCAATCTGAATTTTATAGAACAATGAAAGAGTTATTTTACAACATTCGCTGCTACATAGATCAAACAAATACCATTCTTAAATGCAGAATAATGTCCGAAAGTGAACGGAGAGGAACCGGAGTTGTTTTTTCTCCGCTTCCCTCCGAGCATAAATCCGAGAGATCGATAAAAAAAACACACCATCAAGCACAGGAGAATGTGAAAAGGTATTCAAGCCTCGGGAACGGATGCGGCAGCGCGTTTAATCGATGCGGATTTGATAAGATGATTGTAGCTTCCTTTCTCCTTGAAGAGCTGGGAAAAGTGATGCTTGCAATACAAAATGCCTTCTAGTGCTGCATAATTTGATGGACTTAAAGAGCAACCACCATGGGAGCACTTGAAACATGATTTGTGGTAAGCCTGTCCTTCCACGGTTACCTGCCGAGAAATCGGGACAAGAATCGTCGTTTTAGCTCGGTGTACAGACAACTCAAGAACATTAACATGCATTTCAATGATGTCAAAAGCAGATAAAGTTACAAAGTAAAGATCGGAATGTATAAGACGGTAGTTTCAAGACAATCTCGACGATTTGACCTTTTCATAAGACATTACTGATCTTATCGTAACAGTTGATTACTTCGGATGAGACTTGGACAACACGGAATTTAATTATACCTCTTGTTCATAAGAGATGACCCTCCAAATGCATGAAAAAATTGAACATACTAGTATCAGACATATAATCATATCCGGCACATACACCCGAGTCCGAATAATGTAGGACAGCCAGCCAGAAATCAAAGTCTTGCAATTGCAGAAAAGATACATTTCTAACACACAAATTTAAAACTTATTGGGACCTTGAAACTCTACCTTCTCAAGTGGATATGCAGTTTTGCCACATGTGGCACATTTTTCAACTGTCCCGGAAAACATCCTGGCAGCTTTGCTCGGTGATCTCGTCTGTAATCAAAACAAGCTATTACGAATTAGCAAGAATATTCAATAACTTATCAAACCCTATACTGTCACTAATCGAATCAACAAAAAGCATGCAGCTTTTGCATCGGAAATTTACCAGCTCGGGAGTTAACTTCTCAGCTAACTTTGCAGCTGTTGACAATAAGATTAATTGCAAATTAAACCAACATAACGGAATTACCAAGGAATCGAACAAATGATTTTATCCGGCAAGAACAAAGATACATACATGACTTGAAATTCTTGTTGAAGTTACCCGACTCCTTGAAGAGTTGCTCGAAATGAGGCTTGCAATAAAGAACACCTTCCATTGAGGAGTAATTAGCCAACTGGAGATGTATAACAATATGACAAGTTAGAACTTAGAAGCAGAAACTCCATTACAATTCAATCAATAAAGTTGGTCAAAACATAATCTATCGTGTCAACAACTTGCGTTCACCAAACCTCGAGCAATGCATATTCTATCTATAATGTATAACATTGAAAATTCTTTCGTACGAACCATAGTATGATAACAGTAACGTCTAAGTCACTCCTTCATACATCTTTGAAGCACCCATATGTCTACATAAACGAATGATCAGAAAATGATCGAAAAGCGAATGTAAAACCATATACTGGCACCCAAGTCCGAGTAACATAAGTAAAAGCTACTAAATGTAATAGTAAATGGCAATATATACATTACATCCCATTTGCCAATGTCAACTCTTTTTTTCATCTATATGAACGAAAGATCACAAATCTATTGAGAGAAATCGAAAAAAGCAACCTTTAGTGTCCCTTTGCAATGACTGCACTTGAAGCAAGATTTATGGTAAGGAACTCCATCTGCAGACAAAAGTTCCACCGGATAAACAGTCTTCTCACAAGCCTTGCATTTCTGTTGGGTGCCGGTAAACGACATGGCTCGAATAGGCTTTAGATCAAATCGAAATGCTCTTTATCTAATTCCACAGATCAGCTTTATTACTTATCTTATGTGTGACTATATTAACTGCAAAACAAACATTACAGAATCAGATCATGTCGAATCCAACAACATTTGCTACAAAATTTACAACTTTGAATAAGCTCATTTTTCATTAATTATGCAGTCTACAAGGAACATAAATGGACAATCCATAGAGCCACCATTGCCTAGCTAACTCTTCATGTTTCTTAACAATGTTCGAAACTCATGTTCAACACATATTCGAATACGGGTATTTGAATAGACGAAAAAAACATTCGAAAAATAGATATATACATGCAAATCTACAAAGCTAAGCCTTTACCAACAAGGGTTGGGTGCAATAAAACATTGCTCTCCAAGAAGAGAACGCGAGTTCAAGCCTTGGAGACGACATTGTTGGGACGGAGAGTCACAAATCCCGAACATAGACATGTTATTAAAACAAAAACAAAAACAAAGCTAAGCCTTTTACATTCATTTTCAGCAGTAAAAGCAACAAAAAGAAAGCATAAATTCAGACACTTTATAAACTTTGATTCATTCTCATCCCATTTTTCTTAGTATACTAAAAAACCCCGATTTGGAGCTTAAAAATAAACAAAACGAAAATCCCATGCAAAACCCAGTGAGCTGGTCTAATTTGGAAGAAGAAGAAAAGACTTAAACCCCCAAAAGATGATGAAAATGGAGTAAGATAAAGCAAAACAAAAATGGGTTGAAATTGAAACTTGAAAAGGAATTTTTTTTATAAAAAAAAATGTACCTTTGATAGAAGCAGAAGAATAAGGGGTGGATCTGTGAAAGAATGGAGAAATGAGAGATGAAAAGGGAGTAAAAGAGGTCTTATGGGTGAGGTGAAAGGGAATGCCAAGAGGTGGGACAAACAATTTTATTATTTTATTTTTGCAGATATTAAAATATTTGTATTAATTTTTATTAAAGACTACTTTATTTATAATATTCTTGTCATGAATTTATTGGTTCTAGTGATAAAAGATGTGTCTTTAAATAATCTGAATTTGATTAGCGTAGTTTGTATCTGTGCATGAGTTTATTTAAATTCTGGACTGAAATATTAGCTTATAATTGAACTAGAATACTCAAAACACTTATACATTAATGGATTCTAACCCATATATATTAAGTTGGATGTAAATAAGTAGTTGTTAATGAAAATCAACATTAGAAATAAAAAAACTTATGTTACTTGAGATTTGACCATGGGATCTCACTAGTGGCAGAACTTCATGAAATAGTTTATGGGATCAACTTAATTTCTTTTTTTTTAATTGTGGTTGAATAAAAATTTCAAAAAATTGAAGAGTTTTAATTACAATTTTTTTATAAAAAAAAAAATTGGAGTCTAACTAAATTTTTTAAATATTTAAGAGATATAGTGATAATTTAAATATATATGTGCAAGATGTTTAATTAAAAAGTAAAAAAAATTAAACTTAATATAAACTTTTAAAAAAATTGTGAGGGTCAAATTAAAAATTCCTAAAATTTGAAAGATTAAAATCTAATTTTTTAAAATTTTGGGGAAGTGGCCCTTACACGTCATTATTGTGTTCCGTCCATGGGTCTCACATTCACGAAATTAATTTTTAATTAAATAGATTTAATGAGACGATGGAAATGCGTGTCTAGCTTTATTATAAAACGAGTTATAGGTCATGTTTGGCAATTAGCGGATAGCTAATAGCTGAAAGTTGATTTGACTAGCGGATTGTATTAGCTGATTGTATAAAAGTGTTTGGTAAAATTAACTGATAGCTGTTAGCTGTTTGATTATTTAAACAAGCAAAATAACATATAAGGACATGATTATATTCAATACTTGTTTGAATAATTTATCAGTTATGAATATTTTGTATCTAATAAATATTAATTAGATTTGTAAAAATTATTTTTAATATAAATTTCCTAAACATATTTGAAAGATTTATATATTAATTTATTATTTATATAATTATTAAAAAAAATTATGCATATATAAATATGTGATAATAAAAAATAAAATTAACTTACAAATATCACCATATAAATTAGTAGTAACAACAAATAAGTCGAATATTTAATATGTTATTATTTATATTAAAAAATATTATTATTTAATTTAAGTTATTTGGAGATTTTTGGTAATTGTTAAGTGTAAAAGAGTCATTACAATTCTAATATCAAACCTCTAATCTCAAAAAGCTCATATTAGGAGCTTTTTCAAAACTAGCTTTTTCACCCCAATCCGCTCTTTCAATCCGCTATTTACCAAACATCAATATTAGCGTATTTGATTAGTCAAACCTCTAATTATACCTTAAATATCTAATTTCTTATTTTCCCCTCCAATTTCTTAATTATTCCTTATTTAGTTAATATACTTTAGTTAATATACTTTAAGTTGAGATAATTTGATATTTATTTTTATAATATAATTAGTTAGTCATAATAATTGAAAATGATTAACTATTTTAATTAAGATGTTGACATGGAATTCTTTTGAAAAACACTCTTTTCTGGAAAAAGAATAAAAAAATGTTAACATAATGAGTTAGAATGTTGCTTTTATGAAGAAAAAAAATCTACGTCAAAATTTTTAAAATAGAGAAATTTATCGAACGAACCGTACTCCTTCGTATACGTCAGGAGTCCATTGATGAGAAGGGGTTGGGAAAAGCTTGAATCCAATTCCTACACTGATGAATATAAGCGCAATTGAAATTCTTGGGGAGTTATACATTTGTGTATTAATAAGGCCATTCACTATTTCTTGAAGCTCGATCTCTCCCCCAAATGAACCATATAGCCAAGAGAAACCATGAACCAGAATAGAAGAGCTTGCCCCACCCATGAGTAAATATTTTGTAGTAGCCTCATTAGACCGTACATCTTTCTTGGTATATCCAGATAATAGGTAGGAGCATAAACTGAAATATTCTGGAGCTACAAAGATAGTTATTAAATGTTAGCTTAACAATATTAATTATTTAACAATTTAATGGCATTGTAAATTTAATGATATTATACAAATAAATCAAAACTTAAAGATCAAATCTCGAATTTCAAGAAGTACAAGACCAGAACAATAATTTCAGCACTCTGAAAGGATTAGATTCCAAATTTGAAAATAGTAGAAGGACCAGAACAATAATTGAGCAAAGGAAAATAAAAAATATGCGCGCCAGATAGGGGTCGAACCTATGACCTTCTGCTTAGGAAACAGACGCTCTATCCACTGAGCTACAGGCGCAACTTTGAAGTGTTGTTTTGATAAGTATTTTATATCCTTAATTTTACTTCTTCCTAAGCTTTTTGCCAATATTGTATTTTTATAAAATTAATTAATCCTCAATGTACTTCGGTTTCGATTTTAATAAGATATAAAATCGAATTAGTCAGTTTTCAGTGTTTGTATACAAATATATCTCAATTATCCATCTGATTTTATATTATATTGATTAATTTTGATAATAGTTATTTAAGTTAAATTTTTGTACATTCAAATATATATTTATACTTGCAATAATGATTATATTTATAATTCTATTAGTATCTTCTTAAAATAAAATAAATTGTATGGTATCAAAGTAATGTTCCATATCAATTATCAAATACTCAAACGAAAGTGAACAATTGATTCTTTAAGAAATATCAAGAGTTCAAATCCTGACGTAGTGAATGAAATAAATTAAATTGAGAGAGTCTCTCTCAACATAAAAATTTACAATACCCATATGAATTAACTAGTTAATAAATAGAATAACGATAATTATAAAAATGATGGAAAAGGGCAATGGAATTGGACCTTGGTGGAAAATGCAGGAAATCCCCATTCATAAACTATACTAACCAAACTCACAACAATAGTAAAATACTACAAAAGGGAGCAAATCCCTAAAGTGGGTAAATGATTGGGACTCTAATTACAATTAAATTATGACAAAACTGCAGATATATTTATCTACAATTTTTCATTTTCAAAGAAAAAACATTAATTATTCAATCAATACCTTCTTCTCTTAAGCCTGAAAGTTTGGCACCATCACTGCTCAAACACGATTCATCCGAGCCGCTAGATCCCATCATCATATTTGCATCAGGACCGTCAAAGCTGCTGCTGCTGCTACTGCTACATCGTTTTATAATACTATCTACCATGGTGCTGGAAGAAAGTGTAACCAAACTCACGGCGGCAATGGCGCTAACATCTCTGGTTCCACTGTATAGACCACGGCTTCCAGCAACAAGGATACCCTTTTTCTCGTCAACACTTGTTAGAACTGCTGGAAATACATCAATCAATGGAGGGTTACTCTGTGTTGAACCACTGATAAGTAGCCGAAGAGTTTCTCTAGCACCCTTTTCGAGCACGGATTCGGTGTTCACGAGTTGTGGATGTAATGGAGGGATTGTGGTTGAAAGGGAGGAACCGGCACTAACCAAGTAGCCTTGCCCTCCTGAAGAGCAAACATCAATGACTGGAATATGAACAATGGGATCACAAATCAAAGGTGTGAAGGTCGGAATTTGTTGCGAACTTGCCATTGGCAGTCGGACCAATGGTTCTGGGAGGAAAGCTGGAAAATCCAATGAAGGGACATCAGCCAGATCGAGAGGCGGTATTGGTTTCAACAAGCCAGAAGAACTATTCATTGGCAATATTGACGAGAGTGGTGGAAGCTTAATAGACTCGAATGACGAGGTTGGAAATTCAGAAGCAGCTGAGTGTTGCAGAGTCTGTGATCCTGGGGGGCACCAACAATAATAAGGAGAAAAGACAGCCGGTCCTAAAGAAGAAACTTGAGATACAGAGCTTAGACCGGGCGGTACGGAAAATTCTCCTAGTGATTCAAGGAAGTTCGGAGGGAACTGACAACTGTTGACATCCGGAAGCTTATCGTTTCCACATTTGTTGCCATCAGAGGGATTATAAGTAATAGGTGAAGCAATTATAAGGCTCTCACTTACTGGAAGATGATTATCTCCACGTCGTCGTAATTTATCCCTGGCATTGCTCCTCAAGGAAGACAAGTTTCGGGTCAAACCATCTTTGAAAGAACTTGATCTTGGACTTAAACTAAGTGCATTCACCTTGAGTAGTTGACTGCTAGAGTGCCGGGAATGCAAAGATTTTGATGTTGTTGATGAAGATTGTCCATTGTGCACATCAATGGGGTCGAGCACAGAATTAGGTGAAAGTGGACCTGAATAACTTGCTTGTGTATTACTCACTGTTGATCCAACAAGATAGGCTCGAAGCTGAGTTACAAAACAGCCTAGTCGTGACTCGCTGATTCCAGTCAATTCAGCAATCGATGGTTTTCTTTTTATCAAATCCTTCATCTATCATGAAAAGAGCAGATTATTAGACAACAATCATTTCACAAAAACTGTTACCGAGAGTATTAAAGAGTTACATTAATAACTTGGGATATGCTAAACCGATGTAAATGATAAGTAGAATTAAAGAAAATTCTAAACTTCTTTGTAGGTATGCACATCTGTGCACTATGTTACTTGGACTTGATTATGAGTATAACCAACATGAGCATATGCAATTTCATACATCTAGAGGCCCCCTTGGAGAGACATAGTTCGTACATGCTTAGAGAAGTTACTAACAAAAAAACCACGAATACCTTTGAGAGCAATTCAGTCCCCAGGAGCTTTGATTTCTCTGAGCACCAATAGTAAAAAGCTTTGCCATCTGGGATTTTCACAAGGAAAGATCGTCCAGAATTGTCTGTTGGGATCTCATCAATGGAAACAGCAGCAAACTGAGGTTCGTCGCTTAAGATGAACAGTCTCTCAGTTTGACCATCATCGCCAACAAATGAAAGGCGCAAGTACGATGTAGGCAAGAGTGTAAGAATCAAATTTCCCCTGCATCAATTCAAGAGGTTTCAGGAAAACATAAAATGGCAATTATAATCATAAACACCAACGGTAAAATCAAGTTATAAATTGATTACTGGTACAATTAGATTTATACTGCCTTCTTTTAGAAAGTTTCATATCAATTAAATACCATAAATTGGTTGGGGGATTGGAACCTGTATAGTTTTGCAATTCAACAGGTGGGCTTGTAACCATTGTCATCTTTTATATTATGAGCATCAATATCATTTAGGGGCGGAACTAGGATGAAATTGTGGGAGGGGCCGAAACAAATATGAAGTTATGAGAGGGGTCAAGTTACTTATCCTTAAAATTAACAATCCCCTAAAAAATAACATTAAAATAAAGGGTTGAGATTAATCTCACTAATTTCAAAATTATCTTAAAAAATAATTAGACTAGAAAATTTGACAAAACTTAATTCCATTAACTTTAAAATTGATTGGGTCTAAAAAAAATTAAACCAGAAAAATTTTGAGAGGGACCAAGACTTAATTTTAATAGTTTCAAAACTTTCTGGGGTTAAAAATGCAATTAACCCATAAAAAGTTGGGGTGGGCCAAGTCCCCTTAGTCCCACCCGATGTTCCGTCAAGTCTATTAAATAACACCTTGCACATAGCAAGCTGTGAGATTCAGCAGCTACGCCAAGGAAAAGCTAAATGGATATAAAATCTGAGGAAGTTAACAAAATATTTTTTTAAAGGAACTAACATGTTCCGCCTCTTGATTTTGGTTTAAAGTAAAAGGATGTTATGACACAGGTGTAAGATATAACCTTTCAAGGATCCTCTAAATACACGAAAAAACTAAAGACCAGTCTTTACATTTTATTTATTTTCCGATAATAGTCTTCCCGACTCTAAAACAAGCATATCCTTCGGCATGCCTTGCACACTTATTTCTACATTAACATAGACAAATTGAACAGCAACAATACATGATTGACCTTCCAGAAATTGGTCCTTAATGACAAAGAAAATCTCAAACACAACGATGATGTATTATACAGCAAAAGACTAAACACAATATGATAGACATTAGAAAATATCAAGGAAAGTAAACAGTTCAGATTTCAACAAATTTACAGCAAAGGCGAAGACAACTGACACAGAGAAAACATCATAACTGTAATTCACACAAAATGTAACTAGCACTCGATCCTACTTAAAACTGATTTTATTAAATTCGGCCCTATGTATTCTCAAAACAGCAGCAGCAAACTATATAATATAGGAGATGAAACTACCTTTACTTCCTCATAATTCAGAGATCATTATAGAATACGCCCACTTTACCTACAAGTCAAAAGATATATTTATTTGGAAGCATGAACATGATGGCCAACAACAAACTAAAATAGAACCCTGAAAACCTTCCATTCAAACTATATTCTAGGGTAATCCTGGTACTAATGGAAAGATTCCAATAGAGGAGATCAATTAAAGTAGTTGTTAAACCAAAGCACTATTGAGACACCTTGCTGTAGGACTAGGGATCTAGATATAGGATCTTTCTACAGACAACAGTCATGCTCGCAAAACTATGCTGGAATCACTGAAAGCAATGCAGCAATCTAGAAAATCATGAAAATTAATCCACCATGGACTAAACACAATGCCAAATTAAACAAGAATGTCTTTAAATGATAAAACAATAACTGCTACCTAGAATTATGCATCAAAAAGTAAATAGATGATAAACCCACAATACAACTAAGATACATAAAGTACAATGACATGTCAATAATATGACCAAGTCCAAAGATCAAAAGGTTGGTACTCAAAGCACGCCACTTGCAAATGTTAGCACATATAATTAGGGGTGTTCGCGGTTAACCAAAATACTATAACGGTTAACCTATAAGTTATGTTCTTAGTGTAAAAATTATATGTTCTTAATATAATTAGAGGGAAAATGCATATAGAGTGTATCTAAGAATGCATAGAAAATTAGGGACTCATTCTTAATAGTTAACCAACGGTTAACCATGAACACCCCTACATATAATCATACAAAATACATGGCATACAAACTTACAGATAGTAAACGTGTGTGACATACTGTGAAAGACAAGAAAATTTCTTAATCATGTGTATTTTTAAATCAGCTGACTGCATGGGATATTGAAATCATCCCCATATAACATTATACAATCAATTAAAAAATTAAGAGTTGTACTAGACAATTTGCCAAGAATACGATATGCAACTAAAAGTGTAGGAAAGACCAAATAAATAAGAAAGCCGTCAATGACACCGCTAATGAATATGAATGAATTAATGGATCTAACAGAATAACTGTTCGCTTCTAATTGTAACTATACTATAATTGGTCTTTGAAATTGCAAAGCAATCTCCACTTTTACCTAATTTCATAATTCCAAATTTAACAAGAAAGAAAGAAAATAAACCAAAACTGGCAAGTTCTAAAGAATAATTACACTGCAAATGTATATGAATGATGGACCCAGTGCAGATGATTCTATGATAAACTAGAGACCACATATTAATAAGAATTTAAATACCTTATAGCACAAGGGTGAAAATGAGTCCCTTGTTTGTTTATCTTCCCAACTCGAACTGAAACCAAAGGTATGCAAAAACACCTCGCCAGCATGCCAACTTCTGATGGCTCAAAGTGCTGCAAATTTCATCGAAACAAATGAAATTTATACACACAAAAACTACAGATATTATAATATTTTCAGACAAGACATCGATAAAAAAAAAAACTGAAACAATTTATCAATTGAAACTCCAACTTATCAAAAAGCACCTGACTCAAATGAGCTAACAATCGATCCTCAGCGACGCCGTTTGATACGTTGACTTTCAGCAAAGGCTTCAACCTTTCATCGGTTCGACAAGCGCCGATTAATTGCATATCTAAAGCTTGTAACCATTGAAGAACCCTATCCTCTCGATCACTTTGTTGAAGCAACAAATCCCCGTCGTTTTCATCAACGAATATGTCGGTTAATCGTTCCGCGAGTCCTATTCCGTTCCTTATCTCACTGTTTTGTGTCGTGCCTGTTCCAGATTCAACGCCGTCGTCCGATGAATCGAACAATTCAGCGCCGTTTTGATCCACAAGATCATCCTCAACAAATTCTCTGTTTCCGGAATTGGCCATCGTTGATATTTTAAACCACAAATTTCCCCCAAAACACTCCTAAA
Organism: Hibiscus tridactylites; assembly: GCA_958450335.1. Taxonomy (NCBI): domain Eukaryota; kingdom Viridiplantae; phylum Streptophyta; class Magnoliopsida; order Malvales; family Malvaceae; genus Hibiscus; species Hibiscus tridactylites. The sequence goes on along the minus strand of OY288285.1, from coordinate 74,404,382 downwards.
AGAATCGAATTCTTTCCAATTTCTTCAGACTTATGAAGGAATCTAACGTTTGTAATTCGCTAAAAAAATCCTTCAGATTACTAGAATTAAAAGCGTTGTTTTCTAGAGAGAAATGGAGGAAATTATTAGAGAGGGGAAAATATCTCCTTCACAAAAGAGGACAGATAAGAAAATATCTTGACGATGGAATGGGGTTTATATAGGAAGGGGAACAAAATACGGGCGGACGTGAAGGTGGTTTATGGAATACGGTTAATTGCTACTCGGTTTAAGATCCGTGCTTTTGATTGGTTGGTTAGAAATTCACGTAAGCTTTTTTATATAGGTCATTTTAGAGATAAAATTCGTCTGCCTTTTTTTTTTTGACTCTACATATGACCTAACATTAAAAAACACTACAAAATTAAATTTTAGGTTAATCTTCATCAGTGGTCCCTTTCGTTTAGAGTGTGTTTTATTTTGGTCACCAGAATTCAAAAACGATTATTCTGGTCACTTACGTTTAAAATCGTTTCTATTTTGGTCCCTTAGCCGTTAGTCTCCGTTACTTTAAAAAATTAGTTTCTAATTTAACCCGCAAACTTTCAAAATTTTATTTTTCACCATCTTCCCCAAAAATTATAAAACTAAAACCCCATAAAATTAAATCAACGACTATAACCCACCACTACAACTCATTCCCCCAAGATTAAAAGCGTCAACTTCCACTACAACCCATAAAATTTTATTTTTCATATTAAAGGACATGATGTTGTGGTGTCAATCGAATAATGCCATGACGTGGCACTTGGTTATGTTGGGACACTACTGCAGAATGAGAACTTACAGTAGGAGTTGGTCCAGAAACATGATTTTGTGTTGTCAACTGCATAATGTCACGACGAGGCGCATGAATAAGTTAGGGCACTATTGTAGAATGAGAAGTGACAGGAGGTGCAGAAACATTTCTCCCAAGCCTGAAATTCTTCCGCAGAGTCTTCCAAATCTCCTCTTTATCAGTGGCATGACAATGATCGGTATTAGAGATACTCGAGCCCCAATAACAACATGGTGCTCGCATGTCACAAACAAAGCAATGGCACTGCAATTTCAAAACGAACATTCATAGCTCACGTTTGAACTGGATGCTAAATTCAAGGGCACCAAACTCAGAAAGAGAGCAACATTCAAGAACCTCCAAATTAAAAAGTATCAAAAATATTACCAGTTCACAGTGTTGTTCATGTGAGGTTGAACTGAAAGGAAATTAGAATAATAATTTTGATCTCAGACATGACTTCAAGCCTCCTTTGATATGAAAAATAAAATTTTATGGGTTGTAGTGGAAGTTGACGCTTTTAATCTTGAGGGAATGGGTTGTAGTGGTGGGTTATAGCCATTGATTTAATTTTATGGGGTTTTAGTTTTATAATTTTTGGGGAAGATGGTGAAAAATAAAATTTTGAAAGTTTGGGGGTTAAATTAGAAACTAATTTTTTAAAGTAACGGAGACTAACGGCTAAGGGACCAAAATAGAAACGATTTTAAACGTAAGTGACCAGAATAATCGTTTTTGAATTCTGGTGACCAAAATAAAACACACTCTAAACGAAAGGGACCACTGGTGAAGATTACTCTAAATTTTAAACCCTAATCTTAAATTTTAAATCTTAAACCCTACACGCTATACCTTAAAAAAGTAGAGGATTTCCATCCTCATTTTAGTAATTAATGGACAACGAATTATATTAGCTGATAAATAATATTATTAATTAATTATATAAAATTATTTAGTAAAATTAACTGATACTTTAAATTTATTTTATTTTTTAAAACAACCAAAATAATATACAAGAATAATTAATTATATTTAATACTTGTTTGAATAATTAATTAGTTATTAATATTTTATATTTATTAATTTTTTTAATATATAAATGATATATATATATATTAATTTTTTATTTGTAAATTTATTTTTTAATATAATCTTAATAATTATTAAGTTTAGATGTACATGTTAATTTTTATTTATAAAATTATATCTTAAATATAATTTTATTAATTATTATATTTATATGTATACATTAACTTTTATTTTTAGAGTTGTCTTTGTAATTTTATTAGTTATTTAAATTTATGTTATTTAGAGAATATTTTTGTAATTATCAATGACAAAAGAGGCTTTACAATTCGTTTATCCATGCTTTTAACTCGAAAAGTTTGAGTTTTTTTTTCAAATTGAAAGGTTTCTCACATAATCTGCTATTACAATCTTCTACTTACCAAACATCTAAGTAGATGATTTTATTGATCAAACCTTTAAAAATGGTTCAAACCTATAATTTTGGCTCAAAAAGTTATTTACCAAACATGATTATAGTATTTTATTTAGTATTATGGAGTATGAACCCCACTAGTAGGGTAGGCAAAACTCGACTTGAAAAAACAGAATAATTCGACTCGACTTGATGAGAAAATACTCGACTCGTTTTGACTCGACTTGGAAAAAAATCAAATTAAGCTTGAGTTATAAAATGGAAATTCAAATAACTCAACATTTTTAATAATTAGTGAATTAATTTTCAAGTTCGAGTCGAACATTTAAATTATGACTTATATATATATATATATATATATATATATATATGATCCAATTACACAGTGTAAAACTCTTTAAATTTTACACTTTTTTGGATCGTTGGATGGGTGAAACGAATGAATGAGATTAACAGTAAAATATGTGAAAATTATCATCTGATAAAAAAGTAATGAGTTAATCTCAGCTATTCAAATCCCTCCTCTAACGATCCAAAAAACGTATAAAACTTATATAAGCGAAAGCTTATATTAAATTTAAAAAGTATGAAGAATAAATATTATTTAACTAATACTTAAACTAAAAATTAGTTAAAATGTTGCTATACCTTCTCCCTCCTATTTTATTTTATGATGGACAAGTTGATCACTCACATATTTTTTTAAATTAAATCCACTAATTTTATTAAACAAGAAAATATTCGAAATTATAATGAAAATTTACCACTAAGTAAACAAACACTTAAATTTAGACACAAACCCATAAAAACTAAATTAGCAGATCTAGGTCATAAGAGGACCATACCAAGAAACATGTAAGAACCTAATCCAAAGATTCGAAACAAAAGATGGATACAAACATCCCCAAATCGACGATGATGGGTAAAACCATCAACAAACAACATTGACAAATGCATATTACAGTGAACGTACGTTGACAATAAGATCATTACCACAATTCAATCGCGAACAAACATTAGATGTAATCATGTATCTAAAATCGGTTCAAGGGTCCAAGATAGAGAAATCAACAACATAATGAAAAGAACACCATCTTGCTCAATCGTAACGACGTCGGATCCAACCCTGATAGAAAACAAATAACAAAAAACGCGTCAATAGGTAGAAAAACATGCTAAGAAGCAGAAAAATGTACTAAAAAATAGAAAATTTATTGAACCAAAAAGACTGGAAATTAAAAAACGGTATTAATAAATAAAAGAATAGATAAATAATGAATTCGACAGTCGACAACCAACCTAAAAATTAAAACTGCCGTTGGCTAATAAAAAAAAAGAGGATGAAGACCCTTGCAGCGCAACAATAGCAGAGAGAAAAAAAATTAGGTTAAGCGAAAAAAATTAGGTTGCGGTGCCTCGTGATCACTCGCATATTTGATGCTAGTTCGGTCCTTGGATGTATATATTGATAATAGAAAATTAATTATTTTATATGTGTAACGCTAGTTCCGGACGCACGCCTATCTTCTAGGGGTGTTCATTGTCGGATATCGGATCGGATCCGATCCGATTTTTTCGGATATCCGGGTTTTCGGATCGGCAATATAGTGATCCGTATCCGATCCGGAAAAAATCGGATATCCAGTTTTTCGGATACCGGATAATCGGATCGGATATTCGGATATCCGATTATCCGAACATTATTTGATTCAACTATTTTTTTCGAATTTGAAGGTCGTATTTATGAAAATTTCGAAATTTCGAATATAAAAAACAACAAATTGCTAAATATAACAAGATTCGCTTCTATGAAAAATTTGATTTTTTAAATTTTCGAATATAACAAGCATCAAATTGTTAAATATAACAAGATTAATATTTTAAAAATATTAGATATTCGGATTTTCGGGTTTTCGGATAATCCGAAACTTGAAATATTGCGATCCGTATCCGATCCGGAAAATTTATAATCGGATCGGATATCCGATCCGAAAATAAAAATCGGAACGGATATCCGAATTTTCGGATCGGATCAACGGATAATCGGATCGGATCGGTCGGATCGGATATTTTTGAACACCCCTACTATCTTCCATATATAAACAAGATGAATAAGCTGAGCTTAATTTGCAAGGAAATGTGCATTACCAGGCTCCTAAGCAACACAAATAAGAATGTCCCAAACTGAACGTCATATAGTTACAATGGCGAAATATGGAGTAAGTGTTTGAGGGGTAACTTAAATTTTTTTAAAAATTGAAGATTTAAACAAAAATTTTCAAAAAAATAGGGTTTTGAGTAAATTTTTTAATAATTTTGAGTGATTTAATAAGAATTTTTAAAAATTATGAGAGGAGATTTAACTAAAAAAATTTAAAGTTTAATATGATTTTTTAAAAATATTGAGGAGCCAAATAAAAATAATTTAAAATTTAAGGGTTGTTTGACAATTTTTCAAATTTTAGGGGAGGCCGTGGCCCCCACTGGCCATGTTTGTGTTTTGTCACTGTATAATTAGTGACGGATTTAGAAATATTTTCGAGGATGTGTACACATAAAATTTTAAAATTTTAGGGTAAGAATAAATTATATATACTAAAAAAAATAATGACTAATTCATAAAAATTTAAAGGCTAAAGGGTCAAATTTGCCCCTATAGTAATCCGAATTCAGCAATGTTGTCCTTACTTTTATTTTCCGTAATTTTACTCTCAAAGTCAGTCAATTGCAGCAATGTTGTCTTTTGACCAGCGTTGACCTTTAACGTGTTGATATGGCTGTTAACAGTGAATTCATTCATGCAATTTTGCCCTCAAAGTCATTCAACTACAGCAATTTTGCCATCAGTTTATTTTAGTTTTTGAATAAAATTGGATAAATAATTTAGTTTTTCGAGCTAAACTTTTACAAACATAATATATGAAAAATCGATTAAAAAATTGATGTAAAAAGCCTTTGGGTCCCTGGTAATTTTAAAAATAAGCAAAGTGATAAAATATAAATAAGATATTCAAAAAAAATTATTGAAAATAAAAATTAATATAAAAATTAAAATGCATTAGAAAATATAAAATGATCAAATATAAATATAAAAATTAAAAAATATTTATAAAGTACTTAATCGATTTTTATATATTCTGTTTGTAAAAGTTTAACTCGAAAGACTAAATTATTTATCTATTTTTATTCAAAAATTAAATAAACCAAAGGCAAAATTGCTGCAATTGAATGACTTCGAGGGCAAAATTGCATGAACGACTTTATTGTTAACTTGTAACCCCCTCGTCCCGGTCTGGTCGGTTGACCGGTCCGAGTGGGCCACACGGGGAAAACCGAAGCGAAACCCGTTAAGGTTCCTCCTCGGTTAACGACCCAGAAAATTTCTTTTAACTTTATCTTGTCTATAGGCATTATTAAGTCCTATGTGAAGCACGGCAGCGGAAACACAAACAATCCAACAACGACCATCCAAAACAACATTTTAAAACAACTCATTTTAACCCTTTACAGCAGGTCGTATCGAAATGCCCTTAGGGTGTTCCGATACGCCTTGACTTAGTCAATAGGCCAGGGTCAACCTGATGAGACCGTTCCGAAACGGGGGTGACCCGTATCGAAACGACCCCAACGGTCAACATCTCGTGGTCAACGAGATTTGACCGTTTCGAAACTCCACAGACCCGTTTCGGAACACCTTCATCTCGCCAATTTCTCAAAATTCCAGTAGCGAAAGTGTACCGAAATGGCCCCTACACGTTTCGAAACGCTTGGCCAAAACAAAGGGAACCGTATCGAAACAGGGTAACCCGTTTCGAAATGCCTCATGTCTACAGACGGGTTTTAGCTGTTTTAAGGCACAAGGGTGCCCCAAAACCTCACTAAAACCTCCAACAACATACTAACAACAATCCTAAAGCAAACCAACATATAAGCATGCTTGAACATCATTAATACAACAAAGCTAAACACTATAGACAACAACATCACAAAGCCATACATCCATACTTAACATTAAGGGCATTAAGCTTCAACATGGCCAACACTTAGGCAAAACAAGATAGGTGAAGGCCAATATGGTTTACAAGCAACATGGCAACTAAAACCCAACCAACAAAGCATATGAAAGTAGTCTAGCATGCTCCTAGCATCAACAACATAACATATTTCAAAATGCTCAAACAACGACACCTATCCCATTGCTTTATTATTACAATCTTTAAATTTAAATATCATACTTGAGCTAACCGTAAGCAACACTCGGAGGCCTTTCCTTGCCCTTGCCACCCACAAGCTACTGATCTGCATTGTCGAACAAAAGGGAGCGTAAGCATAAAAGCTTAGTGATGGTAAGCTCATAAAACAAACCTCGACAATGCAGGGTTCAAGCACGAGCTTACAACCAAGGTATAATGCATGATCTTACCTTTGATCCACATAAGCCAATCTACACATGATGCATGAACATATATTCAATATCGTGCCATGCCCAACATGTTTAAATCCACAACATATGTAATCACACATATTAAACATGTTAGCAACACATCCCAATTCACATTGGCTCACAAATAAACACATATTGGCAACATAAACCACAATCCGTATTGGCACCTAGCTATGACTCGAATACGCGGATAACCGTTGGAACTCACATCCAACAACACAATCATTACTTGACAGTGGGATTACACTCATCACCATTCACGCGGAGGGGATTCCACTCATTCTCACGCCTCGTTTCACGCGAAGGGGATTCCACTCATCCTCACGCCCGTCGATGGGATTCCACTCATCACCGACTAATATATATATATATAAAGATTTCCGGGCGAACCCGTACTCCATCTTGATGACTACCATCATCAAGACCACGTGCGCATTTGACTCACGTGTGCACACTAAACATCCTAATGATCGATCATTTGTACCCAAACATACTAGTGACAATACTACACATTTCATTAATCATTCACAATATCATTTCATAACACTTCTGTGCTTAGCACGTACTCACCATGACTTACCGTCATACACAAACCACATTTTCATGCCTAGTATGTACTCATCATGATCCTCGGATCATGCAACCACCTCATATCATCATTTCACATGTCAACACCACGTGTATATCATTAACATCAATGTCACATCATATTTTACACATATGTATAACCATATCATATTTATCATTAACATGCATATAACAATGCATCAAGCCATGCCTCAACATACATGTATAACAACATATACATATCTACCATAAACACGAGACATAAATCAACACTTTAAAGATCAACCAAGGTCTCTAACTAAAGCTTGGGATTAGGTTATCACTCTAATCCCAACTCTAGGTGGGTCTACCAAGCCCAACCTAGTCCACATGCTTGAACCAACACTTGAAAACCATTTAAAAATATTTAACCACTCACCGACAATTCCAAGCTCAACCACACTAGCCGATCAAGCTTCCAACGATTCCGGATTTGTTCCCGAGGCTTCATCAACACAAAATTTCGCTTCTAATCACCTCAACACAATCAAAACAACCTCAAATCAAATCACCAATTAATGTAGCAAACTCGGAACACCATTCAAGCAACAAACACAATAATTCAAGCCATGAACAACTCTCCAAAACACCAAACCCGAGCAGCTCTAATACCCAGCCCAAAACTTGTGATTTCAACACATTTAACATCTCCAAATGCTTCCAAAACAACCCCCAACTATTACCCTAACATCAACCTTCAATTTCCAACACAAACCACACCCAAAACTCAACTAAAAACCCTCCTAAAACCCCACCAAAACCCAAATTCGAGAATCTTTATAAAACTCCCTAAAATTCACATATGTTGGACCTTTTGGGTTGAAAATAACTTATCTAGCATTAATAAATCAATAGCTTAGGTTAAAGACCACAAAGTTCACAATTTTAATCTCAAGACTCAAAACCTCAAAATCCAAAAACTATGAGCTTTTTGAAAAATAAAGATACTATCTTGAAGAGGGAAAAGAGGACAAGTCAAAAACGAAGTTACCTTTCAAAAAGCACCAAAGATGAAGGTGTATGGTGATGGAATAGTGATTGGGAGAAGAGGAGCCCTCTTTGTCGTGAGAAAAGAAATGGGAGAGAGGGGGAAGAAGATGACAAGAGATATTTTAAACAAAATGAGGTTTTAATTGAAAGTCTATTTAATTACATTTTTACCATTAACGAGGATAGCTATCCCAATTTCTAAATTCCATGGAATTGGGCTTTAAAAATCAAAACATGCCCAACATGAATTAATTGTTTGAAACCCGAGGCCCAAAATATTATTTTATTATTTTAATTGTAAAACTGAAACCCGAAATATTATTTTAATATTATTTTCACCCAACCCCCAAACCTGGGTGTTACATAACTACCACGTCAGCACTTTAACGTAGGTCAAAGGGAAACATTGCTTCAATTGACTGACTTTGAGGGCAAAATTACGAAAAATAAAAAGTACAGTCAACATTACTGATTTCGAATTACTACATGGGCAAATTTGACTCTTTAGCCAAATTTAAAAGATTGAAGGCAAATGTATAAAACTTTAAAAAGTTCAGGTGAGTCTGTGCCCATCCTATAACACACATAAATCCGCCATTGGTTATATTTATATGGCTCAATCCCCGCATGCAACGATGAAACTGGTTGTTGCCTTATTTCACCAATCCTTGAGGTATCCTTCATCGTTGATTTCCACGACCATGTCCACATTTATTTTGGTACGTTGATTTTCTCCTCTGATTTTCTTGTCTGAAATCGACACGATTTTGGTCCTTGTAATAACATGTACTAGTCGTTGAATTGCAGCATCGAGAGAAGCCTTAGCCCACAAACCATGAGCATGGGTGTTTTTGAAAACACATGACGGAACAAGTAGACAAACGTTACGTTATGTCTTATTGGATCTGTCTAGACTCTGATGATGAAACTCAACTTTGGAGGGCAAAACTCGCTTTGAAGGAGTCGTATGAATGTTGTTTTCATGGGGGAGGCCGCCATAGGAGAAGCAATGAACCCAAAATTTTCTTGATATTTTCTATAAAAAAAAAACATTTTCGCTAGTTATTCACAGTACTGGTTTGTCCTAGGTCAATCGGATGGTTAAGAATTAAGCCACATGTCTTAATTTATTGATTTTGGTCAAACGATGATCGAACTTTAAAAAATAATAATAATAATAATAATAATAATAATAATAATAATAATAATAATAAGGGACAAACTACATAGGGCGGGAAGGATAATTGTCTCAAATTTAATAGTTTAATTGTACAACCAAATACGTTTAATTATATTTTAAAAAAAAATAAAAATAAAAATGAACTTTATTTTTTAAAATCAAATGGTTCAATTGTCTCAAATTTGATAGTTTAATTGTATTTTAGATCATTAAACTATTATATTTAAAGCTCTCATCCTTCTTAAAATAATATGACTTATTATTTTTAGAACTATGCCGATTAAAATTAATGAAATTAAATTAAAACTTTATTTTTTTAATTTAATTATTTTCAAGACTTTTTAACTTTAGAATTAATGTAATTTAACTTTTAACTCCCTTAATTTTATAATTTAACCACTTTTTAAAAACTCTATTCCCTTTTGTCCCTTAATAATAATTATTAAGAAAATGAAAATTTTCGTAATAAACAAAGCTAACGCAACGCGTTGAAATTTTGACTATACGAGTATACAAATATTAGGCTTAATTAGGTACAAAGTTTAAAGTATATTTTTTGAATTAAATATTTATATTCTTTTACCGAATCAAATATTTAAATATCAAGATTTGAGACTGAAATTTAAAGTTTATAGTCGTAATATTAGATATTTAAAAGTTTGTTTTAGAGGTAAATATATAAATTTTTGTAATGTTTCTATTAATTTTACACCCTATATATTAAAAAATTACTCTTAAAATAAACTAAAAAATTAATTTTAAATCTATTTATACTTTAAAGAGTTAATGTTAAAATAAGTTCCTCAACTACCATGTTTTTTTCTTTTTTAGGTGCTTGGTGTAATTACAAAGTAATATCTGTTCAGTTTTTTTAGCCTTTTAATAAGGCGCATACACGCTGTATATTTTGTGCTCAAACACGGATAATTTAAATAAAATATATTATTCTTTACTACCGGGACCACTCGATGAATTCATTTGGACACTTATTTTAATATTAAACCTAGTTTAAATGAACTCCAAAAAAAAATAATGAAAATTTGCCCTTAGACAGCTTCGGAAAGCTAGTTGTAAACAATTATGCTTATATTTTCCGCTATTATCCAAAATTCTGGCTTCTTTTTCCTACGTAAACAAACGCCATTATTCTTTTTATATATTATTTAAGAAAGAAAAAGGAGTATTTTAAAAATAGATCGTCAATGGCGTAGTAACGGAGAAGCTCCAAGCTTGATTCGCAGAAGAAAGGTATTCCATTTGTCCTCTTAAACCTAAAAAGTTGAGGAAAAAAAAGATCTTTGAAAATTTTCATGATTCGAAGTCTAATTTGTTGTTTTGTTCCGGAAAAGGAATCGAAAATGAAAAACGAAGCGAGCAGTAGCAATAGCAGAGAGGATAGCGTGGTCGTCGATTGCGGCCGCCGTCGAAGCTCCTGCGGTTATTGCAAATCCTCCGGTCGAACCAGTATCTCTCACGGTGAGGGCCTTTAAGTTTCTCCTTTTTCTTTAAAGAACAAATTTCCTGAATTTTCTTCAATTTGATTGACTTAATTTTTTAGGTATATTGATAGTTAATTGATGTTGGATTAAACTTTGATTCTGTCAAGTGAATACGATATATATTTATTTATTTATATTTATTTATAATTTATGATCTTTTTTAATGTTGTTTTTGCAGGTTTATGGGCGCATAGCATCACTGTAAATGATTATCAAGGTTTTCTCTTCTTTTTTTGAAAATTTGAAAAGTTCCAAGCTAATTTTATGCTTTAGTGAGTCTCAGTTTTAGCTGAAAAAATGAAAAACTAACCATGCAATAGCATCACTGTAAATGATTATCAAGGTTTTCTCTTCTTTTTTCCCGGAATTTTCCAAGCTAATTTTATGCTTTAGTGAGTCTCAGTTTTAGCTGTAAAAATGAAAAATTAATCATGCAATTTCTGTTATGTTTAGTGATAAAGAAAAACATGAAGGAGAAATGAAGAATTGTTTTTTTTTTCTTTCTATTTTGCAATTTCCTAAGCTAATTTTATGCTTTTGTAGTCTTAGTTGTAAAAATGAAAAATTGATCATGCAGTTTTTGTTATGTTTAAATGAAAGAAAAAAACATAAAAGTGCAAATGAAGAAGTGGAACGGTGTAATTAAATGTTAGAAACTTCAGCTACTGAAAAAGAAGAATCTTTTATTTGTTTTGAAGGGATTGTTTGGGTATTTCTCTTAGCAACTTATCTATACGGATATGTTAAGCTGGAATTGAATTAAAATGATGGAGTAGTGATCATTGAGAGAAATTTTATTTTTCCATTCCTAATGTCCTCTAACTGTTTCTGCATCTTCTTGATCACGGTTGGATTTGTGGTCATTGAGAGCAATCTTAATTATTCGTTTCTAATGCTTTGTTTCTGTTATATGGATGTCTTTAGATTTGTTAGCTTATTCATACATGTCTACTTATTAGATCTTCTTGACCGTGGTTGGAGGAGGTCCGGCTGTTTTCTTTACAAACCTGAGATGGAAAGGACATGCTGCCCATCTTATACTATTCGTTTGAAGGCCAGTGATTTTGTTCCTTCTAAAGATCAACTTCGAGTTTATAGACGAATGAATAGGTATTGTCACACTCATTCCTTATTTCTATCTCTGTTTTTATCCCGTTTTATTGTTTTTGATATCTTGTGTTATAGTACTTTAAAAAGTAATGGAATGTGGGAAAAGAAGATACTTTCTTGTTCTAAATAAGCTATTGTAATGGAACCATTTAATCACCATGCTCATAAGCTTTGGGGACCATTTCTATATTACTGCAACTCTTTAGTTTTCCTGTAGTACCTTTGTCCAACACATACTCGGGCCTAGCTATAGGATATAATCCTCCAAAGATCCTCTAAATACACGAAAAATCTCAGGAAAAATTGAACATACCCATACCGTACACATAAGTATGTCGGACAATTACACTCGAGTCCAAGTAACATAGGCAACCAAAAGGATTTTGTTTACCCTTTGTCACTGTTTTTCAATTATGGAGAGATACTGCGTCAAAAGGTGTAGTCTCCATTATTGATTTACATATGAAATATTCCAGCTTTCATCCACCACATTATGTTGGAGTATGTGGATCCTGAGATCTGACTGTAGTGTATGCCCAGGTTCCTAGATGGCACACTTGAGGTGAGAAATCCAATTGATCTTGGAGACAATCCCAATACTTCTACGCGTACAGGCAGCCTGTCCAATCATAAGGTCTCAAGCTCAGCAGGAACCTTTTTTCAATGCAACAACCAGGAAAGTAAGGCAGAAGAGGTTATACATAATTTATCTAACCAAATAGACAAAGTGGTGCATACATATATTGGGAATGGGGAACTTACTTCCGGAATTCAATTGCCAAAAGCCGCTGTCAAAAAGGTTTCAAATGCCAAACGGAAGTTATCAGTTGAAGGATCAGAAGATCTTTTGTACTCCAGCAACATTGCCTTCCAAATAGCAGCTACTTTGAGGAGGACACAATCAGCTGAGGACACCCAACAGTTGCAAATGTCACATAGCGCGGATGAAAATGATCGAAGCCCAAAATCTATTGCGGAGAAGTTGACGTGTTCTTTAAAGCAGCTTGCAAACATTTCTGGCTTTTCCATTAGAGCTTGCAATGGGCATATTAATTTTTATTCTACTGCAAAAAATGTTTCTTCAGATGCAGATGTTCAAAATTTTACTCTGCATAAAGAACTAGGGAGTGGAAGTAAAAGCTCTTGTGCAAACAAGAGCTCTGAACATCCTCAAGTTCAAAAAATGAAGCTTGAGCTCCGTTTGAAAAGGTCCAGTTTCGATCCAGAAGAGTATGCATTGTATAGAAGATATCAAATGAAAGTGCATAACGATACACCAGATCGTGTCACAGAAAGCTCATATAGGAGGTTTCTTGTTGACACTCCCTTATTATTTGTTTCACCATCTTCTGATGGCATGGTTCCTCCATGTGGCTTTGGTTCTTTCCATCAGCAATACATTATTGATGGCAAGCTAGTTGCGGTTGGAGTGATAGACATCCTTCCTGGATGCTTGTCAAGTAAGTATTTATTCTGGGATCCCGACTACGCATTTTTATCATTGGGTAAATATTCAGCTCTGCAAGAAATTGATTGGGTGAAAGAGAACCAATCCTACAGTTCTGGTCTTCAGTATTATTATATGGGCTATTACATCCACTCCTGCAACAAGATGCGATATAAAGCCGCATATTACCCATCCGAGCTTCTTTGTCCTCTTCGTTACCAGTAAGTTCTGGCTCCAGTGACTATGCAATTACATACATTTTTTGGTTTCTAGATTTGAATGCCATCTCGTGGACGCTCAATAATCCATTGGTGTTCAAGTTTCTTAAGGCAAATAACCAAGAGCTTGTGGCATCGTGAAAATTTTGAACCATAAAAATTTTCTACTTTTATGGTAACATTTGAGTCTTATGAGCTGAAATAATATTTCCAGGTGGGTTTCATTTCATACGGCGAGGCCATTGCTTGATAAAAAGAAATATGTCATCCTATCCAATTTTGCCAGTTTACAAGACGTGGAGTCCTCCAAATCTTGTGTTCCTGAAAGTGTCATGGAATTGCAGCACAATGACATCGGACTAGAAGACACGAATGATGTTCATATGGACGATGAAGAGATGGTTGAGATTGAATCTGAGAGCTCTGATGATGAGTTGGAGCCCGAAACAAGTGGCTTAGCATCTGCTGCAATAGATGATGGCGACATGAGTAATGTTTTAGTCGGATTGAGGGGATCTCGACTAAGATACAAGGTAAAATAAATGCTAGGTGCTTGTTATTTTCAGTTTCTACTTGAGTATTAAATTTTAGTGAGAAAAGAACAAGACTGTAAGCATCTGCCAAGAGATCCAGAGATTTTTATATCATGGTTTCCGGTCCTAGTTCGAACACGGTTCCACATTATATTTGTTAACTAAAAGTAGATGCAGTTGATCTTTACCTCTGCCATTTAGCATATAGATGTATGTTTATTACAAGCACATATCCATAATCTAGTGAAAGAATCCAAACCCTTGTATCCAGTGCTAAATTTAAACTTCCTTTAATTCTCTTCAGCATTTTTATGTCTTACTCTGGTTAATGGTTTTCTTTTCGAAGGAGCTCCAACGAGCATTCGGCCCCACCGAAATGAATTACCTGGAAACGCAATTGCGCAGCTACCAGAGAGTGGTGGGCGTAGGGCTGTCCGAGCGTATGGTTTATTCACTCGGCTAAATTTATTTGGTTCATATGATATATAAATCCAGTTTCCAATCAATGTACCTTCCAAGTCTTTCGAAGCTTTCCGGTTGCCTCGAAGGAGAGCTGTTGTGATTGCAATCTCGACCTTTCAAGTTCATCAATCAGAATGATGTGAATGTGAGATATTCTGTTGGTTTTGGACTCGAAACCAGGTGAGTTTCTTCGATTCCGAAATTCGAATACACTTTCTTTGTGTTACTGTTGTTCTGACATTGTATGTCATTAAATAGAATTTGATTTGCCCTCTTTAAGCAAAAATGCTTTTCCTCAACCTCAACTCCCCTCTTCCTTATTATGTGTGGTCTCTTTACATGTTCTAAATTTCTAACCTTGATGCAAATTAAGGTATGTGATTATAAGATAGTATTTGTTCAAACATATCCTTAACCGTTTGATAATGCACATATACCTTGTAGACAAAGCGATATAAACCCGTGTCTCAAGACGAACATCATCCGCTTTTCTACTAGGACACTTGTTGGTATATATATAGAGAGAATCTGTTTACACACTATAAAACTCTTTAAGCTTTACACGTTTTTGGACCGTTGGATGAGTGAAACGAATGGATGAAATTAACATGTGAAGATTATCACTTGGAAAAAAAGAGAGTAAGGAGTTAATTTGAGCCATCCATTCCTCATCTAACGATCCAGAAAACGTGTAAAACTTAAAAAGTTTTACATTGTGTACGTTATATATATATATATATATATCATTTGGAAAGTCATAAAAGCTATAAAAATTTCACCTTTGTTAAACAACAATTTCTATTTTCTAAACAATAAATGTTAGAACTTTAAAGATGGCTTTATTGTTTTCAACACAATGATTCAAGTTTAATGATAATAATTAATTAAAGTATTTAAATAAATTATAGTTAAAATTAATAAAAAAATATTAATACGTAACAGTTTTAGTGAGACAGATAGAATATAAAAAAATAACATTTGATTTTTTTTGACAAATTTTAAAACTTAGGTGGATATTTAACCGCACAGTACACCAGCCTCACTATAAACTCCCCATTGGTTTCTAGTTATGATTGGCGTGGAGAGGCATGCCACGAAATTACTGTAAATTTTAACTTTTACAGAATTGTACAAAAGATCCTTCCACAATCAAATAGATGGGCTGTAAAGAGAGACCAACCATGATTTCCACACGTGTTGGTGTCGGGAAACGTTGTCGGAAAGCAAGCATGTGCTAGACACGTGGTCCAAAGATACTGGCTCACGTGGAATGCAAACGGCCATCAGCATGATGTCATGGTCACCATCGTTCTCATCGATGAAGCATTGGCTGGAAAGAGCAACATCAAAACAAAGTTAAGCATTAACATTTGATTGGTCCAACTTTGAGATTTCAAAAAACAATATAAATTGATTCCACCCACTAATCATGTACATTAATGGTAGATCTAGAAATATATTCGAGAGTTGACACATATAAAATCTTAAACTTTTAGAGTGGGCACAAATAATAAATATTACAAAAAGTCAATGATTAATTTGTGAAAGTTAAAAAATGAAGACAAATATATAAATTTTGAAAAGTTTAAAGTGGGCACGGGCCTACCTCACATAACATTTGGATATGCCATTGTGTACATATGACTTAAAATAAGACTCCAAATTTATTTAGATTTAAATTAGACTAGATATGTAGTGAAATTTAAATCATAATATAATCTTAATTGATCATTTATATATTGTATTTATATACGATGAAGTTTAAATTTGAGGACTCATATTCAAAATCAAAACCTCAATCAAGAACTCAATAACATTTAAGCACAATTTTTTTTACAAATGATAAAAGGATACTTGAATTAAAGTTATTGTAAAAGACAGACAGAGCTAAAATTCAGTTAGGTTCAGTTTGATGTGGATCACTCTCATTGTGAACAAAAATCTTATTTCCCTTAATTATGTCTCTTTTTATGTCTCACACTAAAAAATATTAAAAATTAAACTCTAACTTTAAATTTCACATCTTGAACCCTAAACTTTACATCATAAAAACACAACATATCCCTAATCTCCTAATCCCTAATTTTAAACTCTAAAATCACTTTTTTAACTAGGGATACCAAAAAAAACGTAATTTGGGACAAAAGATTTTTAACCCTCTCGTTGTATTATGCTGGATGTGGTAATGGATGCAGTTAATGGCTAATACTATCATTTATCTTTTCCTAGAAAAAAAAAACCTAAGATAAGAATTAGCCTTTATTTTTTTCATATATATATATATATATATATATATATATATGCATTTCATATTCTAATCATGATTTAACGATCTATAATTTCAAAACTAATCATTGTTTTTGCATAAACTCCAACATGAATCATTTCCAATGTCAGTTAACCAACAGAAGAAAAAGAAGCAAAAATACTAAATAAATGATGATTTTAAGACACCTTTTCTTTTTTTCTAATCCATGCGGGGATTACTTGTTTGTGCATTCGATGATGTCGGAATTTTGTTGAAGTGATTCATGCATGCACGTGCGGTGGGACTCATTCTTATTTTTTATCGTTCGATTTTAAAGTTTGATGAAATCACGTACATTTACGGACTATAATGTTTAAATTCATACCACTTAAAAAAACATTTACGAGATTCACTAATTGGCCTAATAATTAAAAATATTTATTTTGTTCAAATGTTGAAATAAAAATATAATATCTTACTATTTAATAAAAAAACACCTACCAATTATTGAAGGAATATTAAATTCTTATGAAAGTCAACAAAATCCCATACATTGTAATTACATTCCAACTAATTAAATTCTTTGGAAAGTAAGAACTTTCCATCATACCAAACGTTAATACTTGAATAACAATAGAAAAAAAATCATTTGCTCTTTTTTATGTCGCAAAATTAAAAAAAATAAATTTCAAGTCATAACTCTAAATTTTAAATCCTAAACCCTACACTACATGCCCTAAAAATACACAATATCCTAAATTACTTAAACCCTAACAACAAATCCTAACTTTAAACCCTAAACGTTAAATTTAATTTTTAATGTGAAGACATAAATAGGGGCACTGAAAAGGGGTAGAAGATTTTTATTCGAATAACAATTTATATAGAGATAAGATCCTCTTACATTATGTAAAACTTGAAAGTTTTACAACTTTTTTTTAATGTTAGATAAAGGTAAATTTATGGATGAGATTTACGGTGGAAAATGTGAAGATTATCGCTTGGAAAATAAAGATAAGAAAATAATATTAGTCATTTATTATATCACCATCCAACGGTCCAAAAAAATATAAAAATATTTGAATTTTACACAATATAAATGAATCATAACTCATTTATATATGATTATTATTTAATATATTAGCGATGAAGTTTTTTTAACTCAAAAAATAACATTGTCTCGTTTGTTTTATATTTTTAAATATCAATTTGGATAGTTGACACTTTTATAACCCCAAATAATATAACACTACATCATACTCAAATAAACCTTTTAATCTTCAATTCACACTCAAATAACTCTTTAAATTTATTCCTAAAAAGTCATTAACTTAAATTATATTTTATTTTGAATTTTACTTGACAATTTAATATAAATACCTTCAACCATTATCTAAATTCAATATAGAAAATGTTTAGAGTCTACTTTTCAACATTTATTTGGAATACAAGAGCTTCCCTTTCCACATGCATAGAGGGTATGCTTTTCATATTGATCCGTTTTCGTTTATCGATTTAGAACAAAGATTATAGTTTATGTATAAAATTGAAACGTTCAAAAGTTTAAAAATTAATTTAAAATAAAAGTTATAGTTAGAAAATAAAATTAAATGTTTAAAAATTAAAAATTAATTTAAAATGAGAATTACAATTTAAGGATGTACGATGTAATTATTGTACGGAAATGTCTTGATGTCCCTTCATGGGACCATGTGGATCAACATGCCATCACCAGCCTTTGTTTTTATATCATATTGATCCAAATAAAATAACATTTTTTTCTAATACATGTTTAATGATTGAATTTTTTTACACATTTAATTAATTAGATATTTTTAATCTATTAAAAATTTAACATAAATACGTAATTTATATGAAAAAACCAAAAAAGTATGACAAAATAAATAAAATTATTCAAATAAGAAATTATGTAAATAATAATAAAATGAGTTTTGTTGTAAATTGTAATGCAAGTGAATGAATTATGTATACATATGTATGTATGCATATATTTTAAAATCAAAATAAACCTAATAAATAATTAAGAACGAGAGTGACTAAATTGATTATAAATTACAAGCATTGAAAAAAATCAACTTAATTTTTAAAAATTTGAAATAATATTCTAAAACATAATATTAAAAATAACATTTATCATGGTGAAGTTAGGACCTCTTTAGTTTTCTAGTAGGTTCATGGTGGGACAAGAGACATGCATCATGGGAAGAAAAGGTTTTGGGGGGCAAAATGTAAAAGGTAGTGGAAAGTGTGGGTCTATATTACTCAAAATAAAGTGGTTATGGATAAAGTTGGGTTGGATTTTACTCCAAAAAAAATTGAATTGTTTTATTTAAATTCATTTAAATTGAGTTTACAACGGTTTATATCAAAATATATTAAATTCAATTAAGTAAATAAATCTGTTATTGAACAAATCTATTTTATATAAATATACATAATAAGATGATTTTACTGTATAGGGATAAGCATTTTACTCGACCCGACCCAGCCTGATCAGGGTGGATTTTTTTAATGAAAAATCGGGTTCGGGTCAGGTCGGGTTGAATATTTATTGATGGTGAAGTTGGGTTTTGGTTCGAATTTAAGGTGAAAAATACTCGACCCGACCCAAGACTAATTGTGTAATTTCCGCCTAAATTTTTAGAGATATTTATAATAATACTCCTTCTTTATATATATATATATATATATATATATATATATATATATATATATATATATATATTTATAATTAAGTCCTTAAAATTGGATTTTTATTTTCAATCTAGTCCTTAAGTTTATGATTTTTTACGATTATGTCCCTAGAAATAATTTTTTTCTATAAGTCGGGTCGGGGTCAAGGTCAGGTTTAGTGTATTTATTTTCAGGCCGGATTGAGTCGAGTTTTTTAAAGAATATGTTCGGGTCGGTGCGGGTATATAGTATTTATTTTCGGGTCGGGTTCGAGTGGGCCAAAAACCCGACCCGACCCATGCCATCTTTAAATTTTTACACCTGTGAAATTTGAAAGTTTTTAGTTTTATGAAGTGTAGATGAATTTTAACCATCGATAATGCACACATGACTTACTGAGAAAGCAATTTAAAACCTGTCTGACAAGTTTCTTACCAATTATACCCATATACATTCATTTTCTTTAATTTTCATCCCTACTTATATCCTTACAAACGCCCTGCGTGCTAAACCACGCACCGTCTTTATTTATTTATTTTTAGGGTAAACTACTGTGCAGGTCCCTTATGTTTAACGAGTGTACAGAGTTAGTCACCACTTTTGAAAAGTGCATATTAGTAGTCCTCTACGTTTTCGATGTGTAAATACTTGGTCACTCCGACGTTATCTCCGTTAGTCCCCTAACGGAATGCTGATGTGGCGAAAGGATAAATTACTGCAATAGCCATTAAAATTTATCTCATGTACATTTTTTCTCCTTAATTTAAAAAAGTAAACATTATAGTCACTAATAAAACTGTTTCTTTATAATTTCACCCTTAAATTTTTAAAAATTCATTTTTCAATCCTAAAACTTTACAATCAATTAACACAATAATATTATAAATGCTTAGATGAAAAATAGGTGCCCAAAGTATACCCTTTGAAACTTAGGTGCCCAAATTGCTCCTATTTAATAACTCAAACTTAAAAATTTAGTCCACTAACTACTAAAAAATTCGAGTTATTGGAATTTCTATTTTATAATTCAAACTTTATTTTGAATTTTTGAGTCGAGTTTATGAAATTATGAGTCGAGTATTTTCACATCAAACCAAAAAATTTAATTTTTTCGAGTCAAGTCGAGTTATTGGAATTTCTATTTTATAATTCAAACTTTATTTTGAATTTTTGAGTCGAGTTTATGAAATTATGAGTCGAGTATTTTCACATCAAACCAAAAAATTTAATTTTTTCGAGTCAAGTCGAGTTATTGGAATTTCTATTTTATAATTCAAACTTTATTTTGAATTTTTGAGTCGAGTTTATGAAATTATGAGTCGAGTATTTTCACATAAAACCTAAAAATTTAATTTTTTCGAATCAAGTCGAGTGTTGCACTTCCCTACATATAATTTTTAATTTTAATCCGTGTTTGTCCCAAGGTCCGGGCTCCTAAAAAATTTAATTTTTTAATTTTTAATTTATTCTCACAGAAGTGGACCCAAAAGCATAGTTAAATCCGAAAATACTCTACGATTATATGATATAAATTTAATTTAAAATTCTTGTTAAAATGTATTGCAAAATATAATATGATATGAAATATAATTTTAGTTTATAAGTATGAAGAATTATATGGTTGCGCTCTATAAGGACAAGGCCTCCTTGCGTCCTGTGTCTGCATGATCAGGCTGTAATATTACTTTCTTTTAGAGTAAAATACAATTTTTACTAATCAAGTCGAGTGTTGCACTTCCCTAAAAATTTAATTTTTTCGAATCAAGTCGAGTATTTTCACACCAGATCCGGGCTCCTGACGTGGCGGCGAGCAAAACTCCTAAGGTTCCGAGTCCAACCGACGTCGGTTGAGCCTCTATCGGAGCTACGTAAGTTCCGACGACGACGACGACGGCCGAAGTTTTTCTTGGGACAAACACGAATTAAAATTAAAAATTATATGTAGGGAAGTGCAACACTCGACTTGATTCGAAAAAAATTAAATTTTTAGGTTTGATGTGAAAATACTCGACTCATAATTTCATAAACTCGACTCAAAAATTCAAAATAAAGTTTGAATTATAAAATAGAAATTCCAATAACTCGACTTGACTCGAAAAAATTAAATTTTTTGGTTTGATGTGAAAATACTCGACTTATAATTTCATAAACTCGACTCAAAAATTCAAAATAAAGTTTGAATTATAAAATAGAAATTCCAATAACTCGACTTGACTCGAAAAAATTAAATTTTTTGGTTTGATGTGAAAATACTCGACTCATAATTTCATAAACTCGACTCAAAAATTCAAAATAAAGTTTGAATTATAAAATAGAAATTCCAATAACTCGACTTGACTCGAAAAAATTAAATTTTTTGGTTTGATGTGAAAATACTCGACTCATAATTTCATAAACTCGACTCAAAAATTCAAAATAAAGTTTGAATTATAAAATAGAAATTCCAATAACTCGACTTGACTCGAAAAAATTAAATTTTTTGGTTTGATGTGAAAATACTCGACTCATAATTTCATAAACTCGACTCAAAAATTTAAAATAAAGTTTGAATTATAAAATAAAAATTCCAATAACTCGAATTTTTTAGTAGTTAGTGGACTAAATTTTTAAGTTTGAGTTATTAAATAGGAGTAATTTGGGCACCTAAGTTTCAAAGGGTATACTTTGGGCACCTATTTTTCATCTAAGCATTTATAATATTATTGTGTTAATTGATTGTAAAGTTTTAGGATTGAAAAATGAATTTTTAAAAATTTAAGGGTGAAATTATAAAGAAACAGTTTTATTAGTGACTATAATGTTTACTTTTTCAAATTGAGGAGAAAAAATGTACATGAGATAAATTTTAATGGCTATTGCAGTAATTTATCCTTTCGCCATATCAGCAATCCGTTAGGGGGCTAACGGAGTTAACGTCGGAGTGACCAAGTATTTACACATCGAAAACGTAGAGGACTACTAATATGCACTTTTCAAAAGTGGTGACTAACTCTGTACACTCGTTAAACATAAGGGACCTGAACAGTAGTTTACCCTTATTTTTAAACAAAACACACACCGTCTTTGTAAACTTCCCATATCTCTTTCTATTTATAAACATTTGTTTTCTTTCATTTTCACCCCCTTTTATTCATGGCTATCTTTGTTCACTATCTTTTCATTCTTCTCATCACCACCGTCATTTCCGTCGTCTCCTTCCTCCTCCACCGTGCTAATCGTCTCCGGCGCCTCCGTCTACCACCGGGAAACTTGGGTTTACCTTTCATCGGGGAGACTCTACAGCTCATATCCGCTTACAAGACCGAAAACCCTGAACCGTTCATCGATGAGAGGGTGAAACGGTACGGTTCGATCTTCACAACCCATGTGTTCGGCGAACCGACTGTTTTTTCAGCTGATCCGGAAACGAACCGGTTCATCTTGCAAAACGAAGGGAAGCTGTTCGAGTGTAGTTACCCCGGTTCGATTTCGAATTTGCTTGGGAAACACTCTTTGCTTCTGATGAAAGGTAGCCTTCACAAAAGAATGCATTCTTTGACCATGTGTTTCGCCAACTCGTCAATTATCAAGGATCAACTCTTGGTCGATATAGACCGGTTAATCCGGCTCAACTTGGACTCCTGGACCGACCGTGTCTTCCTCATGGAAGAGGCCAAGAAGGTAAATTAATCAATTAATTAATTAAATCAAGTACCATATAAATATTAGTTGGGACCGAGTTGACTCAGTGAACCGTTCGAGTTTAGTTAGTGATAATCAACGCGTTAGGAACGGTGTTGGTGACTCGGAATCATTACAATGCCACACTAGTGAGTATAAATTATAATTATAAAAATTCTAATTATATTTAGAGTCGAATTGTGTCAAAAATAAGAGGACATGCTTTCAACGTTGTTTTTTTACATCTATAAAAATTTAAATTTGATACATGGTTAAGGAGTATCGAACTTTTTACTATTTATCCGAAATTATATTTTCTTATATATAGTGTAAATTATTATTTATTTACCATTATTGTTTTTTGTATAGATAACTTTTGAATTAGCGGTAAAGCAACTAATGAGCTTCGATCCTAGTGAATGGAGTGAGAGTTTGAGAAAACAATACGTTCTTGTTATCGAAGGCTTTTTCACCATCCCTTTACCCCTGTTTTCCGCCACCTACCGTCGTGCAATCAAAGTAAGCAATAATCTCCCCTCCAAACCTTTTATTTATTCAAGTGTCAGATACAAATATATGATTGTTTCATACAACTGATACTTTCAATATATTTCGAGATCAAACATTGGGTACATATCTATATATTAATATATACAGTCAGTGAATCGACTATAAATTCGAACGATGTTATAATAAATAATATCATTTTTTAAAGGCAAGAAGGGAAGTGGCAAAGGAATTGGGTAAAATAGTGAGTGGAAGAAGAGAAGATAATGAAAGAGGTGAAAGGAAGAATGACATGTTGGGAGCATTGTTAGGAGACCAATTATCAAATGAACAAATTGTTGATTTCTTGGTTGCTTTGCTTGTTGCTGGCTATGAGACTACTTCAACTATCATGACACTTGCTGCCAAATTCTTGACCCAAACCCCTCTTGCTTTGGCTCAACTCAAGGTATACTCATTATTTTTCATTTTGATTTAAAAAAAAATTATATTCGATACACTGATGATATAGAAATATATTAGTAAAATTAAACGATGTTTATCTCGTTAAAAAACAATCGTTATATGTTTTGAAATTTTTTAATGAGTTGACATCATCTTATTTTACTTATAAATTTACATTTGACAAGCTATCAGCGAATCAAATGATGTTATCTCATTAAGAGAGAAAGTTAAGTAACTTTCGGTCTCTAAACCTATAAATTTTTCTCAACCTGTTTCATGAATTTTTTGTCTATATTAATTATTGAATTTAAATTTTTGGTCTGGGATAGAAATTTTCTGTCATTTTTGGTGCTCTTAGTTATGCCCCCACGCTCAAAATTAGGTTTAAAATTTAGAGTTTAGGGTTAGAGTTTAAGGAATTTAGGTTAGGGTGTAAGGTGTAGGATTTAGAATTTAGGGTTAAAGCTTAAAATTTATTTTTGTAATATTTTTTTAGTATTTAGACATAAGTAGAAGCAACGAAAAAAGAAGATGATTTTTATCATACTAATGATGTAATATTTTGATATTATGTCGCACGTCACAATCTTTCATAATATTATAATATAAAAATGAAATGAGATGAAAAGTTATATTTAAGGACTGATGTAAATAAATTTAGAAAAATTATAAAATTTAGGAACTAAAAATTATTTTATCTATGTGTTTATAATTTTTGGGGATAAGAAAAGAAAACTGAATTTTCAGAGTGGGTCCTAAGGAAATAAAATAATTATGAAATTGCTCAATGCTTTTTTTAAGACTTCGTTTTCATTATCTAAAGAATTAAAAATTATAAGGTTCGTTAATTGATCTTTACATATATTAGTTGCAAATATTTTAATTATATTATTTTTATTGAATTTAAGGAAGTTATACATTAATTATAATTAAATACATTTGTTTCATTGTTAAAAGGATTTTAAAAATATTTTATAATATTATTTACATATATTCGTAATTAAATTTAAAAAACAATTATAAATTTAAATAAAAATCGAAACAAACGAGTGAACCGAACTTTAAA